>CM048751.1:296568148-298968148 GCA_026315105.1 Locusta migratoria
GCAAAAGTCGTGCCATATTTAACAAAAAATAACACGTCAAGATACGCCATTCGATCGTGAGTAACGTGAAAGGAAAGAGTTTAATACGCCTGTTGTCGGTGGCGAATGTTTCCATTACGTAGCCCAATGTTTACGTTGGGCCTAGTAGCGTGTGCCTTAAGGTCTGAGGGGCCTTGTCTTGCTGGAGAACGCTGCTGCTACCCGAGTACGACTCTATAAACAAGCAGTACACACTGGCGTTTTTTAATTAATATTGCAGGTTGCCTACCCTCCCCCCCCCCTCTAGCTGTCTCGACTTGTCTCGACTTTGCTCGACTGCCGCTCGCTGCCGCTCGGGGGGAGAGGGGTTTATAAGGGCACAAACTCGAGGGTACGTCTGCGAGAGGCAGAAGAAATAGCAGAAAACTACGTCCAATTTTTCCTATTTTTTTTCTTTTTTTTTTTTTTAATTTTTTACGTAAACATAAGACGTTTTTACCGTTTCACGTCCAAGATAAAATAGGAAAACAATGCTTTCGAATGCGGAGCACAAAATTATAACAGTATGGGACACACGTAAAAAGCCAACAGCACCTCGGGTTCCCAGGCGGTCACCCATCCAAGTACTGACAAGGCCCAACGTTGCTTAACTTCGAGGGAGTCGAACGAGAACCGGTGTTTCCAACGTGGTATGGGCCGTTGGCGCCAACATTATTTATTGTTGGCGAAAAGTTATCTTCCGCTTCTCTCCTAACACACGTAATTTTCGACAGAATTTTTTTTAAATTTTTTACGTAAACATAAGACGTTTTTACCGTTATTTACACGCAATTTCCGGCAAAAGTCGTGCCATATTTAACAAAAAATAACACGTCAAGATACGCCATTCGATCGTGAGTAACGTGAAAGGAAAGAGTTTAATACGCCTGTTGTCGGTGGCGAATGTTTCCATTACGTAGCCCAATGTTTACGTTGGGCCTAGTAGCGTGTGCCTTAAGGTCTGAGGGGCCTTGTCTTGCTGGAGAACGCTGCTGCTACCCGAGTACGACTCTATAAACAAGCAGTACACACTGGCGTTTTTTAATTAATATTGCAGGTTGCCTACCCTCCCCCCCCCCTCTACTGTCTCGACTTGTCTCGACTTGCTCGACTGCCGCTCGCTGCCGCTCGGGGGGGAGAGGGGTTTATAAGGGCACAAACTCGAGGGTACGTCTGCGAGAGGCAGAAGAAATAGCAGAAAACTACGTCCAATTTTTCCTATTTTTTTTCCTTTTTTTTTTTTTTAATTTTTTACGTAAACATAAGACGTTTTTACCGTTTCACGTCCAAGATAAAATAGGAAAACAATGCTTTCGAATGCGGAGCACAAATTATAACAGTATGGGACACACGTAAAAAGCCAACAGCACCTCGGGTTCCCAGGCGGTCACCCATCCAAGTACTGACAAGGCCCAACGTTGCTTAACTTCGGGGATCGAACGAGAACCGGGTGTTTCCAACGTGGTATGGCCGTTGGGCGCAACATTATTATTGTGGTGGCGAAAAGTTATCTTCCGCCTTCTCTCCTAACACACGTAATTTTCGACAGAATTTTTTTAATTTTTTACGTAAACATAAGACGTTTTTACCGTTATTTACACGCAATTTCCGGCAAAAGTCGTGCCATATTTAACAAAAAATAACACGTCAAGATACGCCATTCGATCGTGAGTAACGTGAAAGGAAAGAGTTTAATACGCCTGTTGTCGGTGGCGAATGTTTCCATTACGTAGCCCAATGTTTACGTTGGGCCTAGTAGCGTGTGCCTTAAGGTCTGAGGGGCCTTGTCTTGCTGGAGAACGCTGCTGCTACCCGAGTACGACTCTATAAACAAGCAGTACACACTGGCGTTTTTTAATTAATATTGCAGGTTGCCTACCCTCCCCCCCCCCTCTACTGTCTCGACTTGTCTCGACTTTGCTCGACTGCCGCTCGCTGCCGCTCGGGGGGAGAGGGGTTTATAAGGGCACAAACTCGAGGGTACGTCTGCGAGAGGCAGAAGAAATAGCAGAAAACTACGTCCAATTTTTCCTATTTTTTTTCTTTTTTTTTTTTTTAATTTTTTACGTAAACATAAGACGTTTTTACCGTTTCACGTCCAAGATAAAATAGGAAAACAATGCTTTCGAATGCGGAGCACAAATTATAACAGTATGGGACACACGTAAAAAGCCAACAGCACCTCGGGTTCCCAGGCGGTCACCCATCCAAGTACTGACAAGGCCCAACGTTGCTTAACTTCGGGGATCGAACGAGAACCGGTGTTTCCAACGTGGTATGGCCGTTGGCGCCAACATTATTTATTGTTGGCGAAAAGTTATCTTCCGCTTCTCTCCTAACACACGTAATTTTCGACAGAATTTTTTTAAATTTTTTACGTAAACATAAGACGTTTTTACCGTTATTTACACGCAATTTCCGGCAAAAGTCGTGCCATATTTAACAAAAAATAACACGTCAAGATACGCCATTCGATCGTGAGTAACGTGAAAGGAAAGAGTTTAATACGCCTGTTGTCGGTGGCGAATGTTTCCATTACGTAGCCCAATGTTTACGTTGGGCCTAGTAGCGTGTGCCTTAAGGTCTGAGGGGCCTTGTCTTGCTGGAGAACGCTGCTGCTACCCGAGTACGACTCTATAAACAAGCAGTACACACTGGCGTTTTTTAATTAATATTGCAGGTTGCCTACCCTCCCCCCCCCCTCTACTGTCTCGACTTGTCTCGACTTTGCTCGACTGCCGCTCGCTGCCGCTCGGGGGGAGAGGGGTTTATAAGGGCACAAACTCGAGGGTACGTCTGCGAGAGGCAGAAGAAATAGCAGAAAACTACGTCCAATTTTTCCTATTTTTTTTCTTTTTTTTTTTTTAATTTTTTACGTAAACATAAGACGTTTTTACCGTTTCACGTCCAAGATAAAATAGGAAAACAATGCTTTCGAATGCGGAGCACAAATTATAACAGTATGGGACACACGTAAAAAGCCAACAGCACCTCGGGTTCCCAGGCGGTCACCCATCCAAGTACTGACAAGGCCCAACGTTGCTTAACTTCGGGGATCGAACGAGAACCGGTGTTTCCAACGTGGTATGGCCGTTGGCGCCAACATTATTTATTGTTGGCGAAAAGTTATCTTCCGCTTCTCTCCTAACACACGTAATTTTCGACAGAATTTTTTTAAATTTTTTACGTAAACATAAGACGTTTTTACCGTTATTTACACGCAATTTCCGGCAAAAGTCGTGCCATATTTAACAAAAAATAACACGTCAAGATACGCCATTCGATCGTGAGTAACGTGAAAGGAAAGAGTTTAATACGCCTGTTGTCGGTGGCGAATGTTTCCATTACGTAGCCCAATGTTTACGTTGGGCCTAGTAGCGTGTGCCTTAAGGTCTGAGGGGCCTTGTCTTGCTGGAGAACGCTGCTGCTACCCGAGTACGACTCTATAAACAAGCAGTACACACTGGCGTTTTTTAATTAATATTGCAGGTTGCCTACCCTCCCCCCCCCCTCTACTGTCTCGACTTGTCTCGACTTTGCTCGACTGCCGCTCGCTGCCGCTCGGGGGGAGAGGGGTTTATAAGGGCACAAACTCGAGGGTACGTCTGCGAGAGGCAGAAGAAATAGCAGAAAACTACGTCCAATTTTTCCTATTTTTTTTCTTTTTTTTTTTTAATTTTTTACGTAAACATAAGACGTTTTTACCGTTTCACGTCCAAGATAAAATAGGAAAACAATGCTTTCGAATGCGGAGCACAAATTATAACAGTATGGGACACACGTAAAAAGCCAACAGCACCTCGGGTTCCCAGGCGGTCACCCATCCAAGTACTGACAAGGCCCAACGTTGCTTAACTTCGGGGATCGAACGAGAACCGGTGTTTCCAACGTGGTATGGCCGTTGGCGCCAACATTATTTATTGTTGGCGAAAAGTTATCTTCCGCTTCTCTCCTAACACACGTAATTTTCGACAGAATTTTTTTAAATTTTTTACGTAAACATAAGACGTTTTTACCGTTATTTACACGCAATTTCCGGCAAAAGTCGTGCCATATTTAACAAAAAATAACACGTCAAGATACGCCATTCGATCGTGAGTAACGTGAAAGGAAAGAGTTTAATACGCCTGTTGTCGGTGGCGAATGTTTCCATTACGTAGCCCAATGTTTACGTTGGGCCTAGTAGCGTGTGCCTTAAGGTCTGAGGGGCCTTGTCTTGCTGGAGAACGCTGCTGCTACCCGAGTACGACTCTATAAACAAGCAGTACACACTGGCGTTTTTTAATTAATATTGCAGGTTGCCTACCCTCCCCCCCCCCCCCTCTACTGTCTCGACTTGTCTCGACTTTGCTCGACTGCCGCTCGCTGCCGCTCGGGGGGAGAGGGGTTTATAAGGGCACAAACTCGAGGGTACGTCTGCGAGAGGCAGAAGAAATAGCAGAAAACTACGTCCAATTTTTCCTATTTTTTTTCTTTTTTTTTTTTTTAATTTTTTACGTAAACATAAGACGTTTTTACCGTTTCACGTCCAAGATAAAATAGGAAAACAATGCTTTCGAATGCGGAGCACAAATTATAACAGTATGGGACACACGTAAAAAGCCAACAGCACCTCGGGTTCCCAGGCGGTCACCCATCCAAGTACTGACAAGGCCCAACGTTGCTTAACTTCGGGGATCGAACGAGAACCGGTGTTTCCAACGTGGTATGGCCGTTGGCGCCAACATTATTTATTGTTGGCGAAAAGTTATCTTCCGCTTCTCTCCTAACACACGTAATTTTCGACAGAATTTTTTTAAATTTTTTACGTAAACATAAGACGTTTTTACCGTTATTTACACGCAATTTCCGGCAAAAGTCGTGCCATATTTAACAAAAAATAACACGTCAAGATACGCCATTCGATCGTGAGTAACGTGAAAGGAAAGAGTTTAATACGCCTGTTGTCGGTGGCGAATGTTTCCATTACGTAGCCCAATGTTTACGTTGGGCCTAGTAGCGTGTGCCTTAAGGTCTGAGGGGCCTTGTCTTGCTGGAGAACGCTGCTGCTACCCGAGTACGACTCTATAAACAAGCAGTACACACTGGCGTTTTTTAATTAATATTGCAGGTTGCCTACCCTCCCCCCCCCCTCTACTGTCTCGACTTGTCTCGACTTTGCTCGACTGCCGCTCGCTGCCGCTCGGGGTGGAGAGGGGTTTATAAGGGCACAAACTCGAGGGTACGTCTGCGAGAGGCAGAAGAAATAGCAGAAAACTACGTCCAATTTTTCCTATTTTTTTTCTTTTTTTTTTTTAATTTTTTACGTAAACATAAGACGTTTTTACCGTTTCACGTCCAAGATAAAATAGGAAAACAATGCTTTCGAATGCGGAGCACAAATTATAACAGTATGGGACACACGTAAAAAGCCAACAGCACCTCGGGTTCCCAGGCGGTCACCCATCCAAGTACTGACAAGGCCCAACGTTGCTTAACTTCGGGGATCGAACGAGAACCGGTGTTTCCAACGTGGTATGGCCGTTGGCGCCAACATTATTTATTGTTGGCGAAAAGTTATCTTCCGCTTCTCTCCTAACACACGTAATTTTCGACAGAATTTTTTTAAATTTTTTACGTAAACATAAGACGTTTTTACCGTTATTTACACGCAATTTCCGGCAAAAGTCGTGCCATATTTAACAAAAAATAACACGTCAAGATACGCCATTCGATCGTGAGTAACGTGAAAGGAAAGAGTTTAATACGCCTGTTGTCGGTGGCGAATGTTTCCATTACGTAGCCCAATGTTTACGTTGGGCCTAGTAGCGTGTGCCTTAAGGTCTGAGGGGCCTTGTCTTGCTGGAGAACGCTGCTGCTACCCGAGTACGACTCTATAAACAAGCAGTACACACTGGCGTTTTTTAATTAATATTGCAGGTTGCCTACCCTCCCCCCCCCCCTCTACTGTCTCGACTTGTCTCGACTTTGCTCGACTGCCGCTCGCTGCCGCTCGGGGGGAGAGGGGTTTATAAGGGCACAAACTCGAGGGTACGTCTGCGAGAGGCAGAAGAAATAGCAGAAAACTACGTCCAATTTTTCCTATTTTTTTTCTTTTTTTTTTTTTTAATTTTTTACGTAAACATAAGACGTTTTTACCGTTTCACGTCCAAGATAAAATAGGAAAACAATGCTTTCGAATGCGGAGCACAAATTATAACAGTATGGGACACACGTAAAAAGCCAACAGCACCTCGGGTTCCCAGGCGGTCACCCATCCAAGTACTGACAAGGCCCAACGTTGCTTAACTTCGGGGATCGAACGAGAACCGGTGTTTCCAACGTGGTATGGCCGTTGGCGCCAACATTATTTATTGTTGGCGAAAAGTTATCTTCCGCTTCTCTCCTAACACACGTAATTTTCGACAGAATTTTTTTAAATTTTTTACGTAAACATAAGACGTTTTTACCGTTATTTACACGCAATTTCCGGCAAAAGTCGTGCCATATTTAACAAAAAATAACACGTCAAGATACGCCATTCGATCGTGAGTAACGTGAAAGGAAAGAGTTTAATACGCCTGTTGTCGGTGGCGAATGTTTCCATTACGTAGCCCAATGTTTACGTTGGGCCTAGTAGCGTGTGCCTTAAGGTCTGAGGGGCCTTGTCTTGCTGGAGAACGCTGCTGCTACCCGAGTACGACTCTATAAACAAGCAGTACACACTGGCGTTTTTTAATTAATATTGCAGGTTGCCTACCCTCCCCCCCCCCTCTACTGTCTCGACTTGTCTCGACTTTGCTCGACTGCCGCTCGCTGCCGCTCGGGGGGAGAGGGGTTTATAAGGGCACAAACTCGAGGGTACGTCTGCGAGAGGCAGAAGAAATAGCAGAAAACTACGTCCAATTTTTCCTATTTTTTTTCTTTTTTTTTTTTAATTTTTTACGTAAACATAAGACGTTTTTACCGTTTCACGTCCAAGATAAAATAGGAAAACAATGCTTTCGAATGCGGAGCACAAATTATAACAGTATGGGACACACGTAAAAAGCCAACAGCACCTCGGGTTCCCAGGCGGTCACCCATCCAAGTACTGACAAGGCCCAACGTTGCTTAACTTCGGGGATCGAACGAGAACCGGTGTTTCCAACGTGGTATGGCCGTTGGCGCCAACATTATTTATTGTTGGCGAAAAGTTATCTTCCGCTTCTCTCCTAACACACGTAATTTTCGACAGAATTTTTTTAAATTTTTTACGTAAACATAAGACGTTTTTACCGTTATTTACACGCAATTTCCGGCAAAAGTCGTGCCATATTTAACAAAAAATAACACGTCAAGATACGCCATTCGATCGTGAGTAACGTGAAAGGAAAGAGTTTAATACGCCTGTTGTCGGTGGCGAATGTTTCCATTACGTAGCCCAATGTTTACGTTGGGCCTAGTAGCGTGTGCCTTAAGGTCTGAGGGGCCTTGTCTTGCTGGAGAACGCTGCTGCTACCCGAGTACGACTCTATAAACAAGCAGTACACACTGGCGTTTTTTAATTAATATTGCAGGTTGCCTACCCTCCCCCCCCCCTCTACTGTCTCGACTTGTCTCGACTTTGCTCGACTGCCGCTCGCTGCCGCTCGGGGGGAGAGGGGTTTATAAGGGCACAAACTCGAGGGTACGTCTGCGAGAGGCAGAAGAAATAGCAGAAAACTACGTCCAATTTTTCCTATTTTTTTTCTTTTTTTTTTTTTTTAATTTTTTACGTAAACATAAGACGTTTTTACCGTTTCACGTCCAAGATAAAATAGGAAAACAATGCTTTCGAATGCGGAGCACAAATTATAACAGTATGGGACACACGTAAAAAGCCAACAGCACCTCGGGTTCCCAGGCGGTCACCCATCCAAGTACTGACAAGGCCCAACGTTGCTTAACTTCGGGGATCGAACGAGAACCGGTGTTTCCAACGTGGTATGGCCGTTGGCGCCAACATTATTTATTGTTGGCGAAAAGTTATCTTCCGCTTCTCTCCTAACACACGTAATTTTCGACAGAATTTTTTTAAATTTTTTACGTAAACATAAGACGTTTTTACCGTTATTTACACGCAATTTCCGGCAAAAGTCGTGCCATATTTAACAAAAAATAACACGTCAAGATACGCCATTCGATCGTGAGTAACGTGAAAGGAAAGAGTTTAATACGCCTGTTGTCGGTGGCGAATGTTTCCATTACGTAGCCCAATGTTTACGTTGGGCCTAGTAGCGTGTGCCTTAAGGTCTGAGGGGCCTTGTCTTGCTGGAGAACGCTGCTGCTACCCGAGTACGACTCTATAAACAAGCAGTACACACTGGCGTTTTTTAATTAATATTGCAGGTTGCCTACCCTCCCCCCCCCCTCTACTGTCTCGACTTGTCTCGACTTTGCTCGACTGCCGCTCGCTGCCGCTCGGGGGGAGAGGGGTTTATAAGGGCACAAACTCGAGGGTACGTCTGCGAGAGGCAGAAGAAATAGCAGAAAACTACGTCCAATTTTTCCTATTTTTTTTCTTTTTTTTTTTTTAATTTTTTACGTAAACATAAGACGTTTTTACCGTTTCACGTCCAAGATAAAATAGGAAAACAATGCTTTCGAATGCGGAGCACAAATTATAACAGTATGGGACACACGTAAAAAGCCAACAGCACCTCGGGTTCCCAGGCGGTCACCCATCCAAGTACTGACAAGGCCCAACGTTGCTTAACTTCGGGGATCGAACGAGAACCGGTGTTTCCAACGTGGTATGGCCGTTGGCGCCAACATTATTTATTGTTGGCGAAAAGTTATCTTCCGCTTCTCTCCTAACACACGTAATTTTCGACAGAATTTTTTTAAATTTTTTACGTAAACATAAGACGTTTTTACCGTTATTTACACGCAATTTCCGGCAAAAGTCGTGCCATATTTAACAAAAAATAACACGTCAAGATACGCCATTCGATCGTGAGTAACGTGAAAGGAAAGAGTTTAATACGCCTGTTGTCGGTGGCGAATGTTTCCATTACGTAGCCCAATGTTTACGTTGGGCCTAGTAGCGTGTGCCTTAAGGTCTGAGGGGCCTTGTCTTGCTGGAGAACGCTGCTGCTACCCGAGTACGACTCTATAAACAAGCAGTACACACTGGCGTTTTTTAATTAATATTGCAGGTTGCCTACCCTCCCCCCCCCCCCCTCTACTGTCTCGACTTGTCTCGACTTTGCTCGACTGCCGCTCGCTGCCGCTCGGGGGGAGAGGGGTTTATAAGGGCACAAACTCGAGGGTACGTCTGCGAGAGGCAGAAGAAATAGCAGAAAACTACGTCCAATTTTTCCTATTTTTTTTCTTTTTTTTTTTTTTAATTTTTTACGTAAACATAAGACGTTTTTACCGTTTCACGTCCAAGATAAAATAGGAAAACAATGCTTTCGAATGCGGAGCACAAATTATAACAGTATGGGACACACGTAAAAAGCCAACAGCACCTCGGGTTCCCAGGCGGTCACCCATCCAAGTACTGACAAGGCCCAACGTTGCTTAACTTCGGGGATCGAACGAGAACCGGTGTTTCCAACGTGGTATGGCCGTTGGCGCCAACATTATTTATTGTTGGCGAAAAGTTATCTTCCGCTTCTCTCCTAACACACGTAATTTTCGACAGAATTTTTTTAAATTTTTTACGTAAACATAAGACGTTTTTACCGTTATTTACACGCAATTTCCGGCAAAAGTCGTGCCATATTTAACAAAAAATAACACGTCAAGATACGCCATTCGATCGTGAGTAACGTGAAAGGAAAGAGTTTAATACGCCTGTTGTCGGTGGCGAATGTTTCCATTACGTAGCCCAATGTTTACGTTGGGCCTAGTAGCGTGTGCCTTAAGGTCTGAGGGGCCTTGTCTTGCTGGAGAACGCTGCTGCTACCCGAGTACGACTCTATAAACAAGCAGTACACACTGGCGTTTTTTAATTAATATTGCAGGTTGCCTACCCTCCCCCCCCCCCTCTACTGTCTCGACTTGTCTCGACTTTGCTCGACTGCCGCTCGCTGCCGCTCGGGGGGAGAGGGGTTTATAAGGGCACAAACTCGAGGGTACGTCTGCGAGAGGCAGAAGAAATAGCAGAAAACTACGTCCAATTTTTCCTATTTTTTTTCTTTTTTTTTTTTTTTTTAATTTTTTACGTAAACATAAGACGTTTTTACCGTTTCACGTCCAAGATAAAATAGGAAAACAATGCTTTCGAATGCGGAGCACAAATTATAACAGTATGGGACACACGTAAAAAGCCAACAGCACCTCGGGTTCCCAGGCGGTCACCCATCCAAGTACTGACAAGGCCCAACGTTGCTTAACTTCGGGGATCGAACGAGAACCGGTGTTTCCAACGTGGTATGGCCGTTGGCGCCAACATTATTTATTGTTGGCGAAAAGTTATCTTCCGCTTCTCTCCTAACACACGTAATTTTCGACAGAATTTTTTTAAATTTTTTACGTAAACATAAGACGTTTTTACCGTTATTTACACGCAATTTCCGGCAAAAGTCGTGCCATATTTAACAAAAAATAACACGTCAAGATACGCCATTCGATCGTGAGTAACGTGAAAGGAAAGAGTTTAATACGCCTGTTGTCGGTGGCGAATGTTTCCATTACGTAGCCCAATGTTTACGTTGGGCCTAGTAGCGTGTGCCTTAAGGTCTGAGGGGCCTTGTCTTGCTGGAGAACGCTGCTGCTACCCGAGTACGACTCTATAAACAAGCAGTACACACTGGCGTTTTTTAATTAATATTGCAGGTTGCCTACCCTCCCCCCCCCCCTCTACTGTCTCGACTTGTCTCGACTTTGCTCGACTGCCGCTCGCTGCCGCTCGGGGGGAGAGGGGTTTATAAGGGCACAAACTCGAGGGTACGTCTGCGAGAGGCAGAAGAAATAGCAGAAAACTACGTCCAATTTTTCCTATTTTTTTTCTTTTTTTTTTTTTTAATTTTTTACGTAAACATAAGACGTTTTTACCGTTTCACGTCCAAGATAAAATAGGAAAACAATGCTTTCGAATGCGGAGCACAAATTATAACAGTATGGGACACACGTAAAAAGCCAACAGCACCTTTTTTTTTTTTTTTTTTTTTTTTTTTTTTTTTTTTTTTTATATAAAAGTAGGATGGCAAAGAATAACTGTGTCGAACGCACGTTAAAAGCCAACAGCACCTTTTTTTTTTTTTTTTTTTTTTTTTTTTTTTTTTTGATGGCAAAGAATAACTGTGTCGAACGCACGTTAAAAGCCAACAGCACCTTTTTTTTTTTTTTTTTTTTTTTTTTTTTTTTTTTTTTATATATTTTTAACTGTGTCGAACGCACGTTAAAAGCCAACAGCACCTTTTTTTTTTTTTTTTTTTTTTTTTTTAGAAAAACCAAATCTATCTTCCGAAACCGAAAATCAAAAGCAACTTCCCTGTCGGCGAAAGTCCTCAAGAATAGTAAAATCGTACAGCACCAGAACAAATGAAACCAAAAACAGAACTAAATTATGTCTTCCATCAATGTGAAACGCAAAGGCATCTCCGCAGATTGTGGAGAAATGCAATGAAAAAAAACACAATCGAGAGATGCAAAAAAAACACACCTCAATAGGAAAGGAATGTAAAAAAAGAAAACAAAAGTAAAACGTCTCAGGAAACCACCAAAGAAGAATAGAATGCACGCCGAAAAAGCGTAGAAAAAAAACAAACCCACCGCCTTGGGGTAGTAAAACAAAACCAAAGACCTCAAAATGAAAAGGAAAAACACTAATGTTCAACAGGAACGGTCAAGTAGTACAGGAAACTATCTCATCCGAAATATGTCCACTCGTGTCCAGTTACTCGCTAGGCCTTCAACGTATATCTAGTGAAGGCATGTAGAAGGGCTACATGCAAGAAGTTAGCAAACTTCTGTCTATATCGGGGATGTTTTTTGTCATACTCGTGTTGGTTCCATAAATAGGTGAGGTAGTCAATTTCGGTAGTAAGAGTCAAGTGAAAGATGGCGTAGATCGTGTGGCCAAGTAACCAAACAGTGGCGTTCCGTTTGTTGGCCGGAAACGATTCGCACCGTGGTATTATGGCGTCCAGTTCAGTGATGTTACGTGTGTCTACGCGGTTAATAAGTCTGACCATGTCACGGGCCACCTCCCAGACGGCAGAATGGCGCGGACACACAAAACGGTGTTCAAGGGTGTCCCGTTGGAAACAGGCTTCGCAGGCGTCCGAGCGAACCCGGTGGATCGACGCGAGTTTAGCGTTGGTGGGAAAGGTGCGGTGCACCACGGTGAACCACACCCCGTGCACGGCCGCGGGCAGGACGTTGCTGGAGAGATTCCTCCAGACGGCGGGCCAGTTGTGCTGAGGCAAGCGGTACTCCCACTTGCACCGCGGCGGGATCCCGCGAAGGGCCGCCGCGATGTCGGAAACCCTCGCGCTGGGCACGTCGGCCAGCAGCAGGTAGCTGTGGTCGATCAAGAAGCGCCGGACGTAGCTCAGCACGAACGGCACGTGGCGGACGGACACCGGCGCCTCCGGGGAGGCGGGGCGGTACCTGGCGAAGAGGGCGGCCGTGGGGCCTCGCGGGTCCCTCTCCATCACCGCCGTCGTCCGTTTCCAGAGGAGCGCCGCGCACTTGGTCCTGAAGTCCGGCAGGCCGAGGCCGCCGTCCTCCGGGCGCAGGGTACACACGCTGTAAGCCACCTTGAAAATGTGGCCCCTCCAGACGAACCAGGTGACGGCCTGCTGCACGGCGCGCGCTATCTCCCGGGGCACCGGCAGCACCTGCGCGAGGTACCACGCGCGGGCCAGGACGCGGGTCCCGACCAGCGCCGCCTTGTCGCGCAGGGCGAGGCGGCGGGCCGCGCAGATGCGCGCCACGGTACGGATCTTGTTTAGCGTGGGGCGCCAGTTCAGGGCCGCCATGCGCTGCGGGTTCGCCGTGAGGAGGACGCCGAGGACCGTGTGGCGGTCCTTGACGCAGAACCAGTCTCCCGTCAAAGACTGAGCCGGAGGTGTTAGAGGCAACAGAACGGTCTTGCGCCGATTGACTACAGCCCCGGTAGCGCTTTCAAAACGCTGCAGGGCCCCGTGGAGACTGGTAACGTCGTCAGAACCTCCCACAAATACGCCGAGGTCGTCGGCGTACGCCTCGCACGTAAGGCGCCGGTCGCCGACGGGGATCCCCCGAACGGCCCCCGCGATGACGCGCAGCAGCGGGTCGAGCGCCACCGCAAACAGCGTCATCGACAGCGGGCAGCCCTGACGCACCGAGCGCCGCACTGGGAACGGCGGGGTGAGGCGGTCGTTAACCCGCACCCGCGACGTGGCACTGCCCAAGATGTTCTGGACCATCTTGGTGAACTTCAGCCCGAAACCCATGCCAGCCATGACTCTCCGGAGGTAGACGTGGCTGACACGGTCAAAGGCGTTCTTGAAGTCCACCAAAATGACCGCCGCCGTGCGCACGCGCTCGCTCGCCACGAAGCCGATGCAATCGCGGTAGGCGAGCACCGCATCGAAAATATTACGCGTCTTGACAGCACATGTCTGGTGATCGCTAAGCACCGCCGGTAAAACGTCCCGCATCCGCGACGCGACACACCGGGTTAAGATCTTAAAATCGCTGTTCAAAAGCGTAATGGGACGCACATCCTGAACGCTGGGAATCGCAGACGATTTCGGTAATAAAACGACAACACCCGTACTAAAATCAGCTGGAACGGCAGCACCATTCTGCATTTCGCAGGCCATTGCAATAAAAAGGTCACTAAAAAGATCTAAAAATTTGCGATAAAATTCTGCGGGAATGCCGTCGGGGCCAGGCGACTTGCCGACGGGACTGCGACGAATAGAATCCGCCACGTCCTCGGCAGTAAAGGGCGCGTTTAAAAGTTCCCGATCCGCACGACCGAGAACTCGAGGGATCGACTCTAAAAACGTGCGCATTGCCGCGGGATCATAGCCGACGTCACTGAAGAAAGAACTAAAATGGCCGTGAACGTCCTCGAGAACCACCGCCAGGTCGGTGGTTCGAGTCCCGTCCCGACATTTCCAATCGGAGACGCTCACCCGCTGACGCCGCTTCCGCTCTCTGTTCAGGTGGTATACCGAGAGCGGCTCGTCCACCATCGGCCCTACCGGCTGGCTGCGCGCTATGGCGCCGGTGCCCGCGCGGCGCATGTCCGCCAGGCGCTGCGCCTGGAACTGTTTAAAGGCCGGCAGCAGCGCCGGCTGCGACGCCACCCGCTCCTGGAGGTCGCGCAAACAGTCTTGGTGGAAGCGGTAGAGCGCACGCCTACACCGCGCCTCCTCGCGGCTCATGTCTATCAGCGCCCGTCGGACCGCCGGCTTTCCCTCCGTCACCCACCACTGCAAAGCACTGGCCCCGAGTGGCCTGTCCCGCACTATCTTCTGCCACTTCAGTTTAAAAGACTCGATAAAACGTTCGTTCTCTAAAAGACTGGCATTGAACTTCCATAAAACTCGGCGCCGCGGCAGCTCCGCGCGCGGTAAAACCAGCTGACACAGAAGACTGCTATGGTCCGAGAATAAAACTGGCCGCACTTCCGCGTGGCGCACCTGGGCCCGCAGGCCGGCCGTCACGTTAACACGATCGAGGCGGCTGCGACCCGAGGGATAAAAGTGGGTGAACAGCGTGACGTCTGGGTACAGCACACGCCACACGTCCACCAAGTTAAAAGTGCTAACTAAAAGGTCAAATTCCGGGCACGTTGCGGGTCGCGGTTCCTGGTCCCTGTTCTCTAAAACGACATTAAAATCGCCGCCTAAAACGATCGCGTCACCATTGCGGCGTAAAAAATGACAGACGTCTTCCCCATAAAACCTGGATTTCGCCGGCCTGTTGCTGCCAGACGGCCCATAAATATTAATAAAAATGACACCATGAATCGTGACTGCGATGCCACGACCATTGGGTAAAATGTCGACGTCAGATATTGGAAGTGCGGACGCAATTAAAACTGCAGTGCCAGTAGAATTGTCAGGTAAAACATTATCAACGATGGTAAAATCAGTAAGATCATTTAAAAACAACAGAGCCTCACGGGTGACTTCTTGTAAAAAAGCCACGTGACAGTGGCAGTCCTTTAAAAATTCTTGCAAGGCCAACGCCTTGTGGGCGCTAGTCATTCTGTTAAGATTAACCGTTAAAATGTTCCAGAGGCCTGTGTTAAAAGACATCACGATAAAATAGTAAAACGATAAAAGCGATAAAAAGATAAAACAGATACCCAGTGCACAGTCAGATAAAACCAATCACCAAGAATAAAACAACGCTGCCAAATAAAAACGGGGTTGTCAGAAGTCAAGGTGGGGTGGGGTTCAAGTCCCGCCCTCATCCTCGGCCGCGGGCGCAGACTCCGCCCAGTCTATCCTCTCCCCGGGACGGAGGGGCGGGGGCGGCTGTATCAGGGCCCCCCTATCGGCGCCGTCCGCGGCCGCCATGTCGACGTCGGGCGCCGACGTCGCGAGGGACTGACGAGGGCGTCGGTGGTCGTCGTCGTCGTCCTCGGCCTTGCGTTTGACGGCCGCGGGTGCCGAAGACGGGAGGGGGTCGGCCTCCATCGCCATGTCGGCGTCGGTGGTCGACACGGACTGGGAGAGCACCGTCTTCAAATGTCGCACCGCGGCGTCGGTGCCGGAGCGCCTATCGTCGCCTTGCGGTTCCTGCGGTCGCCCGGGTCGTCTGCGGTCGCGGTCGCGGTCGCGGTCGCGGTCACGCGAGCCGCTGCGGTCGGGGCGGCGACGCGAGGGGGGGCGCAGCTCGGGGTCGAGGCTGCGGCGCGGCAGCTCGCGGCGGGACGTGTGCTGGCGGGGGCCGGGGGCCGGCGACCAGCTGCGGTCGCGCGACGACGCCCGCCGGGACGCGCTCGAGCTGCGGTCGCGGGACCGCTCCCTCTGCGGCTTGGGCGGGGGGGCGGGGGCCTCGGTAGCGGGCGGGGCCTGTTCGACAGTGCCGACCGCATCGACGGGACCTGCTGCCGCGCTAGGTGAAGCGACAACAGTACTCGCAGTCGAAGACCCGGATACCGGCATCGCGCCAGGTGTAACTGCAACAGTGGGCTCAACTGAAGATCCGGATACCTCCGCAATGGAGGGTCCGGAAACAGTAATCGCGTCCTGTGTATCGGCCACAGTGGGGACAAGTGAAGATCCGGATACCGGCGCAAGTGAAGAACCGGATACCGGCTCAAGTGAAGATCCGGATACCTCCACTAGTGAAGATCCGGATACCACTTCGGAATCAACGCGCTGGACCACACTTTCGACACTTTTGGTTAAGGGGGTCACAATCGGGGTTATTAAGTCGACATCAGTGGTTACCTGTTCTACAGGCGACGTGTCCATGACCGCGGCGGTGTCGGCTGCCGCAGCAACTTCCTCCTCGCGGCGCGCTGGCTCAGGGGGGACGGGGGGGGCTGCTGCGACCTCGCCGGCCGCCACGGCGGCGTAGCTGAATTCCTCACGCGGTAATTGAACCGGTCGCCTGCGTCGGGGACATTGCAAACGGTAGTGACCTACGCCATGGCAGAAGCTGCAAGTTTGCGGCTGTCCGCTATAAGTAACGAACCCGCGGTGGCCGTTCACCATAACAAACGACGGGATGTGTTGCCGAATAACCATTTTAACACTCCGCACGCCGTTGTAGACTTGCAGTTTGTAATCGCTAGACCACCGTTCTTTGACGACTTGTGCCACATCACCATACGGCGACAGATAGCGTTTAATCGTGTCGTCACGTATTTCAATCGGAAGATTGAAAACACGTACCTGCCGAACGCCAAAGCCTGCATGCGAAATCACTACCGTGCTTATTTTACCACTAAGGTGACGGAATTTACGCTTGCCACCATCAGTGGCCACAAGTCTTTCACACAATTCCGGGGTACTGAGTTTCAAAAACACAGCATTAATAAACGTGTCATACTGGATGAGGATCACGTCATTTGAAGTAAGTAACATATCGTCAGTTACCCAACGATGAATTTCGAATCCGGTTGGCTTTTCCACAGAACGGTCAAACGAAACTTGAACATTATTCTCGCGTTCTTCGGAATAATCAAACTCCATAACGGTACGGACTTACGATTTATGTATACTCCGAGGTGTAGGTTAGGTCGCCGCCGCGGAGCCCGCAGCGACGCAAGCACCAGGAAGTAAACACTGCCCGCGCTCGCACCGACGTGTTGCCAGGCGGGCAGCCAGCCAAGTACTGACAAGGCCCAACGTTGCTTAACTTCGGGGATCGAACGAGAACCGGTGTTTCCAACGTGGTATGGCCGTTGGCGCCAATATTATTTATTGCTGGCGAAAATTTATCTTCCGCTTCTCTCCTAACACACGTAATTTTCGGCAGAATTTTTAAAAAATTTTTACGTAAATATAACACGTTTTTAACGTTTCGCGTACAAGATAAAAAAAAGGAAAACAATGCTTTCGAATGCGGAGCACAAATAATAACAGTATTGGACACACGTAAAAAGCCAACAGCACCTTTTTTTTTTTTTTTTTTTTTTTTTTCCTTAGGTAAAATATAACAGCACCAGAACAAATGAAACCAAAAAACAGAACTAAAATATGTCTTCCATCAGTGTGAAACGCAAAGGCATCTCCGCAGATTGTGGAGAAATGCAACGAAAAAGAAACACAATCGAGAGATGCAAAAAAAAAAAAAAACACCTCAGTAGAAAAAGAACGTAAAAAAAAACGCAAACAAAAGTAAAACGTCTCAGAAATTCACCAAGAGAAGAATAGAATGCACGCCGAAACAGCGTAGAAAAAACAAAACCCACCGCCTTGGGGTAGTAAAACAAAACCAAAGGACCTCAGAGTGAAAAGGAAAAACACTAATATTCAACAGGAACGGTCAAGTAGTACAAGAAATTCTCACATCCTAATATGTCCACTCGTGTCCAGTTACTCGCTAGGTCGTCAACGTATATCTAGTGAAAGCATGTAGAAGGGCTACATGCAAGAAGTTTGCAAACTTCTGTCTATATCGGGGATGGTTTTTGTCATATTCGTGTTGGTTCCACAAATAGGTGAGGTAGTCAACTTCGGCAGTAAGAGTCAAGTGAAAGATGGCGTAGATCGTGTGGCCAAGTAACCAAACAGTGGCGTTCCGTTTGTTGGCCGGAAACGATTCGCACTGTGGTATTATGGCGTCCAGTTCAGTGATGTTATGCGTGTCTACGCGGTTTATAAGTCTGACCATGTCACGGGCCACCTCCCAGACGGCAGAGTGGCGCGGACACACAAAACGGTGTTCAAGGGTGTCCCGTTGGAAACAGGCTTCGCAGGCGTCCGTGCGAACCCGGTGGATCGACGCGAGTTTAGCGTTGGTGGGGAAGGTGCGGTGCACCACGGTGAACCACACCCCGTGCACGGCCGCGGGCAGGACGTCGCTGGAGAGATTCCTCCAGACGGCGGGCCAGTTGTGCTGAGGCAGGCGGTACTCCCACTTGCACCGCGGCGGGACCCCGCGAAGGGCCGCCGCGATGTCGGAGACCCTCGTGCTGGGCACGTCGGCCAGCAGCAGGTAGCTGTGGTCGATCAAGAAGCGCCGGACGTAGCTCAGCACGAACGGCACGTGGCGGACGGACACCGGCGCCTCCGGGGAGGCGGGGCGGTACTTTGCGAAGAGGGCGGCCGTGGGGCCTCGCGGGTCCCTCTCCATCACCGCCGTCGTCCGCTTCCAGAGGAGCGCCGCGCACTTGGTCCTGAAGTCCGGCAGGCCGAGGCCGCCGTCCTCCGGGCGCAGGGTACACACGCTGTAAGCCACCTTGAAAATGTGGCCCCTCCAGAGGAACCAGGTGACGGCCTGCTGCACGGCGCGCGCTATCTCCCGGGGCACCGGCAGCACCTGCGCGAGGTACCACGCGCGGGCCAGGACGCGGGTCCCGACCAGCGCCGCCTTGTCGCGCAGGGCGAGGCGGCGGGCCGCGCAGATGCGCGCCACGGTACGGATCTTATTTAGCGTGGGGCGCCAGTTCAGGGCCGCCATGCGCTGCGGGTTCGCCGTGAGGAGGACGCCGAGGACCGTGTGGCGGTCCTTGACGCAGAACCAGTCTCCCGTCAAAGACTGAGCCGGAGGTGTTAGAGGCAACAGAACGGTCTTGCGCCGATTGACTACAGCCCCGGTAGCGCTTTCAAAACGCTGCAGGGCCCCGTGGAGACTGGTAACGTCGTCAGAACCTCCCACAAATACGCCGAGGTCGTCGGCGTACGCCTTGCACGTCAGGCGCCGGTCGCCGACGGGGATCCCCCGAACGGCCCCCGCGATGACGCGCAGCAGCGGGTCGAGCGCCACCGCAAACAGCGTCATCGACAGCGGGCAGCCCTGACGCACCGAGCGCCGCACCGGGAACGGCGGGGTGAGGCGGTCGTTTACCCGCACCCGCGACGTGGCACTGCCCAAGATGTTCTGGACCATCTTGGTGAACTTCAGCCCGAAACCCATGCCAGCCATGACTCTCCGGAGGTAGACGTGGCTGACACGGTCAAAGGCGTTCTTGAAGTCCACCAAAATGACCGCCGCCGTGCGCACGCGCTCGCTCGCCACGAAGCCGATGCAATCGCGGTAGGCGAGCACCGCATCGAAAATATTACGCGTCTTGACAGCACATGTCTGGTGATCGCTAAGCACCGCCGGTAAAACGTCCCGCATCCGCGTCGCGACACACCGGGTTAAGATCTTAAAATCGCTGTTCAAAAGCGTAATGGGACGCACATCCTGAACGCTGGGAATCGCAGACGATTTCGGTAATAAAACGACAACACCCGTACTAAAATCAGCTGGAACGGCAGCACCATTCTGCATTTCGCAGGCCATTGCAATAAAAAGGTCACTAAAAAGATCTAAAAATTTGCGATAAAATTCTGCGGGAATGCCGTCGGGGCCAGGCGACTTGCCGACGGGACTGCGACGAATAGAATCCGCCACGTCCTCGGCAGTAAAGGGCGCGTTTAAAAGTTCCCGATCCGCACGACCGAGAACTCGAGGGATCGACTCTAAAAACGTGCGCAGTGCCGCGGGATCATAGCCGACGTCACTGAAGAAAGAACTAAACTGGCCGTGTACGTCCTCGAGAACCACCGCCAGGTCGGTGGTTCGAGTCCCGTCCCGACATTTCCAATCGGAGACGCTCAGCCGCTGACGCCGCTTCCGCTCTCTGTTCAGGTGGTATACCGAGAGCGGCTCGTCCACCATCGGCCCCACCGGCTGGCTGCGCGCTATGGCGCCGGTGCCCGCGCGGCGCATGTCCGCCAGGCGCTGCGCCTGGAACTGTTTAAAGGCCGGCAGCAGCGCCGGCTGCGACGCCACCCGCTCCTGGAGGTCGCGCAAACAGTCTTGGTGGAAGCGGTAGAGCGCTCGCCTACACCGCGCCTCCTCGCGGCTCATGTCTATCAGCGCCCGTCGGACCGCCGGCTTTCCCTCCGTCACCCACCACCGCAGAGCACTGACCCCGACTGGCCTGTCCCGCACTATCTTCTGCCACTTCAGTTTAAAAGACTCGGTAAAACGTTCGTTCTCTAAAAGACTGGCATTGAACTTCCATAAAACTCGGCGCCGCGGCAGCTCCGCGCGCGGTAAAACCAGCTGACACAGAAGACTGCTGTGGTCCGAGAATAAAACTGGCCGCACTTCCGCGTGGCGCATCTGGGCCCGCAGGCCGGCCGTCACGTAAACACGATCGAGGCGGCTGCGACCCGAGGGATAAAAGTGGGTGAACAGCGTGACGTCTGGGTACAGCACACGCCACACGTCCACCAAGTTAAAAGTGCTAACTAAAAGGTCAAATTCTGGGCACCTTGCGGGTCGCGGTTCCTGGTCCCTATTTTCTAAAACTACATTAAAATCACCGCCTAAAACGATCGCGTCACCATTGCGGCATAAAAAATGACAGACGTCTTCCCCATAAAACTTGGCCTTCGCCGGCCTGTTGCTGCCAGACGGCCCATAAACATTAATAAAAATGACACCATGAATCGTGACTGCGATGCCTCGACCATTGGGTAAAACGTCTACGTCAGAAATAGGAAGCGCGGACGCAACTAAAACTGCAGTGCCAGTAGAATTGTCGGGTAAAACATTATCAACGATGGTAAAATCAGTAAGTTCATTTAAAAACAACAGATCCTCACGGGTGACTTCTTGTAAAAAGGCCACGTGACAGTGGCAGTCCTTTAAAAACTCCTGCAAGGCCAACGCCTTGTGGGCGCTAGTCATCCTGTTAAGATTAACCGTTAAAATGTTCCAGAGGCCTGTGTTAAAAGACATCACGATAAAATAGGAAAACGATAAAAGCCATAAAAGGGTTAAACATAAAACCAGTGCACAGTCAGATAAAAACAGTCACCAGTTAAAATTCCGTGCAGCCATATAAAAACGGGGTTGTCAGAAGTTGAGGTGGGGTGGGGTTCAAGTCCCGCCCTCATCCTCGGCCGCGGGTGCAGACTCCGCCCAGTCTATTCTCTCCCCGGGACGGAGGGGCGGGGGCGGCTGTATCAGGGCCCCCCTATCGGCGCCGTCCGCGGCCGCCATGTCGACGTCGGGCGCCGACGTCGCGAGGGACTGACGAGGGCGTCGGTGGCCGTCGTCGTCGTCGTCCTCGGCCTTGCGTTTGACGGCCGCGGGTGCCGAAGACGGGAGGGGGTCTGCCTCCATCGCCATGTCGGCATCGGTGGTCGAGACGGACTGAGAGAGCACCGACTTCAAATGTCGCACCGCGGCGTCGGTGCCGGAGCGCCTATCGTCGTGCGGTTCCTGCGGTCGCCCGGGACGTCTGCGGTCGCGGTCGCGGTCGCGCGAGCCGCTGCGGTCGGGGCGGCGGCGCGAGGGTGGGCGCAGCTCGGGGTCGAGGCTGCGGCGCGGCAGCTCGCGACGGGACGTGTGCTGGCGGGGGCCGGGGGCCGGCGACCAGCTGCGGTCGCGCGACGACGCCCGCCGGGACGCGCTCGAGCTGCGGTCGCGGGAGAGTTGCTCAGTGACCAGCGGCCAGTGCACACGTGACCAGCAGCGGCTCTAGATTTTACGGTAACCGGCTTCTTAATAGAAGCGACTTATTTACATTTCGTGTGTACTTTCTCTTGCAGCTCTTTAAACTTTAGTGTGCTCGCGTGTTTGTTTATTAAGAATCGCGTTTATTTGTCAGCTCAGTTACTGCATTTTTTATTTATTAGCTCGCGTATATATTTTTCAGATTCGCCGTTAATAAACAGTTCAGCGTTAGGTCTATACTTTACAAAGCTCACTGTTTATCAAACTACTGAGTCCTCTGACGTACGTACTTGGAAGAATCAAAGGTTTTTAGAAT
This sequence comes from Locusta migratoria, assembly GCA_026315105.1. Lineage (NCBI taxonomy): Eukaryota > Metazoa > Arthropoda > Insecta > Orthoptera > Acrididae > Locusta > Locusta migratoria. The sequence goes on from CM048751.1 coordinate 296,590,515, forward strand.
GGCTAGGAACTGTGACTGCTGCGAACGGATGGAGGCAGAGTTGGTGACTCTTCGCTCGCAGCTTCAGGCGGCGTTGGCTTCGCTGGCAACGCTTGAGACTGCGGTGGGTGGGCGCCGCTGTTGTGGGCCGCTCGCGGGGGTACAGCAGACGCCCTGTGCGTCTGTTGTGCCCTCCGATCGGCCTGCGGCTGTGGCCAGCCCGCTCACTGCCCGCGAGGAGGTAGCCCCTCAATCCGTGGTGGATTGGGAGGTCCCCTCAGCGCGTGTCAGGCGGCGTAAGACTTCCCGGGGGACCGAAGTGGAGGCCTCCCCGGTTAGTCTTGCCAACAGATTCGAGGCGCTGTCTGTGGCAGGGGATGTCCCTGATGCGGATGGTGTCGCTTGTCCTGTACTCGCCCCTCTGCCTTCAAGATCCGGGCGCTCACAGAGGGTGGGTTTGTTGGTAGTTGGGAGCTCCAACGTTAGGCGGGTAATGGAGCCCCTTAGGAAAATGGCTACTAGGGAGGGGAAGAATTCCAATGTGCACTCCGTGTGCATACCGGGGGGAGTCATTCCGGATGTGGAACGGCTCCTTCCGGATGCCATGAAGAGCACAGGGTGCAGCCAACTGCAGGTGGTGGCTCATGTTGGAACCAATGATGTGTGTCGCTTTGGATCGGAAGAGATCCTCTCCGGTTTTGAGCGGCTATCAGAATTGGTTAAGACTGCCAGTCTTGCTTGCAAGATGAAAGCGGAGCTCACCATCTGCAGCATTGTCGACAGGACTGACTGCGGACCTTTGGTTCAGAGCCGAGTGGAGGGTCTGAATCAGAGGCTCAGACGGTTCTGCGACCGTGTCGGCTGCAGATTCCTCGACTTGCGCCAAAGGGTGGTGGATTTTCGGGTTCCGCTAAATAGGTCAGGAGTCCACTACACTCAGGAAGCGGCTACACGGGTAGCGGGGGCTGTGTGGCGTGGACTGGGCGGTTTTTTAGGTTAGATGGCCTCGGGAATACACAAAATGGGTTTCAGTCTCAAAGGGGGCAGGTCAGACACGGGAAGAAAGTAGACATAAAAACCATTGGTGTAACAGTTGTAAATTGTCGTAGCTGTGTTGGGAAAATTCCAGAGCTCCAAGCGCTGATAGAAAGTACTGAGGCACAAATCGTTATAGGTTCTGAAAGCTGGCTGACGCCTGAGATAAATTCGGCCGAAATTTTTTCAAAGGGCCAAATGGTCTTCAGAAAGGATAGAATAAATAAAACAGGGGGTGGCGTGTTTATTGCTGTTACAAATGGTTTATCCTGCAACGAAATTGAGGCAGATACTTCCTGTGAATTGGTCTGGGTAGAGGTTATACCTGACCACCGAAATAAATTAATAATTGGATCTTTTTATCGGCCCCCTGACTCAGACGATGCGGTTGCAGAAATGTTCAAAGAAAGCTTGAATCATATTTCAAATAGGTATCCGAAGCATACTGTTATAATCGGTGGCGACTTTAATTTACCCTCGATTTTGGCATAATTACGTATTCAAAACCGGAGGCAAAAATAAAACATCGTCCGAACTTGTTCTGAATGCTTTTTCTGAGAACTACTTCGAACAGTTAGTTCATGAACCCACTAGAATAGTACGTGGTTGTGAAAATACTCTTGATCTCCTAGCAACAAATAATCCCGAGATAGTAAAGAGCATCAAAACAGATACAGGGATTAGCGAACATCGAGTTGTAGTAGCGAGACTGAATATCGAAATTCCCAAATGCACCAAAAATAAACGAAAAATATATCTATTCAATAAAGCAGATAAAAATTCGCTTCACGCTTTCCTGAGTGATAGTCTCCAGTCCTTCAAAACTAAAAATGGGAGTGTAGATCAGTTGTGGCTTACTTTCAAAGACATAATATCAGTAGCAATCGAGAGATTTATACCAAATAAATTAATAAAAGAGGGGGCTGACCCCCCGTGGTACACAAAACAGGTCAGATCACTGTTGCAGAAACAAAGAAAAACGCATGCAAAATTTAAAAAGACACAGAATCCGCAAGACTGGCAATCTTTTACTGAAACTCGCAACCTAGCGCGGACTTCAATGCGAGAATCTTATAGTTGTTTCCACAACGAAATCCTGTCTCGTAATCTTGCAGAAAATCCTAAGAAATTCTGGTCATATGTGAAGTACACTAGCGGCAAAACACAAACAATACCTTCACTACGCGATAGCAATGGTAATACTACCGACGACAGTACTGCTAAGGCAGAACTACTAAACACAGCTTTCCGAAATTCTTTCACCAAAGAAGACGAAGTGAACACTCCAGTATTCAATCCAAGAACAGCTGCCAGCATGCGAAACTTAGAAGTAGATGTTCCTGGAGTAGTAAAACAACTTAAGTCACTAAACAAAAATAAATCTTCCGGGCCAGATTGTATACCAGCTAGATTCCTCTCAGAGTATGCTGATGAAATAGCTCCGTACTTAGCTATAATTTACAACCGATCACTCAGCGAAAGATCCGTACCCAAAGACTGGAAAGTTGCCCAAATTACTCCAATATTCAAGAAAGGCAATAGGAGTGATCCCCAAAATTACAGGCCTATCTCATTGACGTCGATTTGCAGTAGGATTTTGGAACATATACTTTGTTCGAATATTATGTACTACCTCGAAGAGAACGACCTATTAACCAATAGTCAGCACGGATTCAGAAAGTATCGCTCTTGCGAAACACAGCTTGCCCTTTATTCACATGAAGTGTTAAGTGCCATCGACAAGGGATCTCAAATCGATTCCATATTTCTGGATTTCCGGAAGGCTTTTGATACTGTACCCCACAAGCGGCTTCTAATGAAATTGCGTGCTTATGGAATATCTCCCCAACTGTGCGATTGGATTCACGATTTTCTATCAGAAAGGACACAGTTCGTTGTAATTGAGGGTAAGTCATCGAGTAAAACAGAAGTGATATCTGGCGTTCCACAGGGAAGCGTTATTGGTCCCCTACTCTTCCTCGTGTTTATAAACGATTTAGGAGATAATCTGAATAGCTCCCTTAGACTGTTCGCGGATGATGCTGTCGTTTATCGGTTAGTGAAGTCAACAGAGGATCAAAAGCAACTGCAAAGCGATTTAGACAAAATTTCTACTTGGTGCGAAAATTGGCAATTGACACTAAATAAAGAAAAGTGTGAAGTAATAGACATGACCACTAAAAGAAATCCGCTGAACTTCAATTACGCGATAAATCAGTCAAACCTTAAGGTCGTAAATTCTACCAAATACCTAGGAGTTACAATTACGAACAACTTTGACTGGAGAGAACACACAGAAAATATTGGCGGGAAGGCGAACCAAAGGTTACGTTTCATTGGCAGAACGCTTAGACGATGCACCAGCTCCACCAAAGAGACTGCCTACATCACACTTGTGCGTCCTCTCTTGGAGTACTGTTGCCCCTTGTGGGACCCTCACCAGGTGGGACTGACGGAAGATATTGAGAAGGTTCAGAGAAGGGCAGCTCGTTTTGTTTCATCACGTTACGGGGGGGAAAGCGTCACGGAAATGTTGCACGAATTGGGGTGGAAATCATTAAAAGAAAGACGTTATTCATTGCGGCGTGATCTGTTTGCGAAGTTTCAATCACCGACTTTTAGTTCTGAATGTGAAAATATTTTGCTAGCACCCACCTACTTAGGGAGACATGACCATCCCAATAAAATAAGAGAAATCAGATCGAAAACGGAACGATTTAGGTGTTCTTTCTTCCCGCGCGCTATTAGAGAATGGAACGGTAGAGAAAAGTTATGAAGGTGGTTAATAAACCCTCTGCCAGGCACTTAAATGTGATTTGCAGAGTATCGATGTAGATGTAGATGTAGACCGCTCCCTCTGCGGCTTGGGCGGGGGGGCGGGGGCCTCGGTAATGGACGGCGCCTGTTCGACAGTGCCGACCGCAACGACGGGACCTGCTTCCGCGCTAGGTGGAACGACAACAGAACTCTCAACTGAAGATCCGGATACCTCCTCAATGGAAGGTCCGGAGACAGTCATCGCGTCCTGTGTAACGGCCGCAATGGGGACAAGTGAAGATCCGGATACCGGCTCAAGTGAAGATCCGGATACCTTTACTAGTGAATCTACGCGCGGGACCACACGTTCGACACTTTCGGTTAAGGGGGTCACAATCGGGGTTATTAAGTCGACATCAGTGGTTACCTGTTCTACAGGCGACGTGTCCATGACCGCGGCGGTGTCGGCTGCCGCAGCAACTTCCTCCTCGCGGCGCGCAGGCTCGGGGGGGACGGGGGGGGGGCTGCTGCGACCTCGCCGGCCGCCACGGCGGCGTAGCTGAATTCTTCACGCGGCAATTGGACCGGTCGCCTACGTCGGGGACATTGCAAACGGTAGTGACCTACGCCATGGCAGAAGCTGCAAGTTTGCGGCTGTCCGCTATAAGTAACGAACCCGCGGTGGCCGTTCACCATAACAAACGACGGGATGTGTTGCCGAATAACCATCTTAACACTCCGCACGCCGTTGTACACCTGCAGCTTGTAATCGCTAGACCACCGTTCTTTTACGACCTGTGCCACATCACCGTACGGCGACAGATAGCGTTTAATCGTGTCGTCACGTATTTCAATCGGAAGATTGAAAACACGTACCTGACGAACGCCAAAGCCTGCATGCGAAATCACTACCGTGCTTATTTTACCACTAAGATGACGGAATTTACGCTTGCCACCATCAGTGGCCACAAGTCTTTCACACAATTCCGGAGTACTGAGTTTCAAAAACACAGCATTAATAAACGTGTCATACTGGATGCAGATCACGTCATTAGAAGTAAGTAATATATCATCAGTGACCCAACGATGTATCTCGAATCCGGTTGGCTTTTCCACAGATCGGTCAAACGAAACTTGAACATGATTCTCGCGTTCTTCGGAATAATCAAAATCCATAACGGTACTGACTTATTACTTATGTATACTCCGAAGTGTAGGTTAGGTCGCCGCCGCGGAGCCCGCAGCGACGCAAGCACCAGGAAGTAAACACTGCCCGCGCTCGCACCGACGTGTTGCCAGGCGGGCAGCCAGCCAAGTACTGAAAAGGCCCAACGTTGCTTAACTTCGGTGATCGAACGAGAACCGGTGTATCCAACGTGGTATGGCCGTTGGCGCCTATATATATATGATTTCTGGCGAAAAGTTATCTTACGCTTCTCTCCTAAGACACTCATTTGCCCATTTAGCAGACAAGGCCGCAATTGCAGGCGAATTAGTTTGATGCGCCCTCTGTCAGTGGAGCGTGTATTCAGACCCTCGCGAAATCAAGCAATGTTTACGTATTTGACCGAGTGACGTCTAACGTATTTCTACGGGACACTATCTTTTTGTAATTAGCCGCTGCTACCCAAGTATGACACAAGCAGGACACGAAAGCGTTTTGAAAATAATATTTTCGGTTGCTATCTCACCTTCCCCTTCTGTCTCGACTGACGCTCGCTGACGCTCGGGGGTAGGACTTTATGAAGGCACAAACACGAGGGTGCGTCTGTGAGAGGCGTAAGAAATAGCAGAAAACCGCGTACATTTTTTCCTATTTTTTTTCTTTTTTTACGTAAATATAAGACCATTTTACACAATTAATTAATTGCTTGCGGAAAGTTATGTTCCCCTTCTCTCCTAACACGCAATTTTCGGCAGAAATCATGCCATATTTAACGAAAAATAACACGTCAAGATACGCCATTCGATCGTGTGTTACGTGAAAGGAAAGAGTTATTAATTTATTTACGTAAAGATAAGACGTTTTTACCGTTTCACGTCCAATAAAAAATTAGGAAAAAATCTTTCTACTCCGGAGGGCAAAGAATAACAGGGTGGAACGTACGTTAAAAGACAATTTTTATTTTTTTTATTTTTTTTTTGTTTCCTCCATGGCGGTCACCCATCTAAGTACTGAAAAGGCCCAACGTTGCTTAACTTCGGTGATCTGACGAGAAGCGGTTTTTTTTTTTTTTTTCTGCGAGCCTCCCAACTCCCCTTATAGCCCGGCCTTGCGCTCTCCAAAAATGCCTTCATCGGCGAGCTTCAATGCTATAATAAAGAAACAAAAACGGCCCCCCGATGGGCAAAAAACATAACAAAACATAACTCCCTCACGGGGTTGGCAGTTGCTACTGCTCAACGTGGGTGCTCTTCAGATGGCTTGACTTATAAAATTAAACGGTTATCTTCTAAACCGAAAGAAACATAAGTAAAAATCTTCATCAGTTGAATGAAATAAAAACTAAAACATCGTCCCACGATGATAACAACCACTTCAAGCACAAAGTCCCACGTCGATAAAACATAAAAGTTTGTAAAACTTCACAGATAAAAATGAATTAATACTCTGTGTAAACAAAAACAAACTTCTGGAAAATAAAAGTAAGATAAAGAAAAGATACATCTAATGGAGATCGAACTAGGTACGCGGCAAACTTTCTTTACAGGAAAACCAATAATGTCCATAAAGCATTGCAGGGTCGTCTTAATGAAAGGAAAAACACAGAACGGTCAAGATACGCGACAGTCAAACATAGGAAAAAATAATGTCCATGAGCAACTGCTAAATAGTCAATGAAAATTTGGCGAAAGCATGAAGTAACGACACATTTAAAAAGTTAGAAAATGTGCGCCGATAGGTGGTGAGGCGTAGTACCTTATCATGCTCCGTCCACAAATAAGTCAAAAAATCGAGAGGCGTAGTCAACTTCAGGTAGAAAATGGCAAAAACAGTGTGCCCGAGTAACCACACCGTGGCGTTGCGTTTGGCGCTCGGAAAAACTGCACATTGCGGCACTATGAACCATTCTTCTGTGCACGTCGACTCGGCTGATAAGTCGTAGCATATCGCGCGCCACCTCCCACACGTCGCGGTGCTGCGGACACGTGAAGCGGTGCTCGAGAGTGTCCCGATCACCGCACACGTCGCAAGCGTCCGTCTCGACGATGCGGAAGGCGTGCAGCTTCTCGTTGGTCGGGAAGACGCGATGTACGACCTTGAACCAAGCCTCGTGCACCCTGGATGGAAGGGTGGTGGCGGCCAAGTTCCTCCACACCGCCGTCCAGTCGACCCACGGCAGGCGGTACTCCCACTTGGAGCTCACGGTGGTCCCGCGAAGAGCGGCTGCGATGTCGCGGACCTTGTGGCTGTCGACGTCCGTGAGCAGCAGGTAGCTGTCGTCCAAGTAGAAACGCCGCACGTGGTTCAGGTAGAAAGGCACGTGGGCGACGGAGACGGGAGCCTCGGGCGATGCGGGGCGGTATCTGGCGAAGTGGGCGGCGGTGGGGCCGAAGGGATGCTTCTCCATCACTGCCGCCGTCCTCTTCCACAGCAGAGCGGCGCACCGGGCCCGGAAGTGGACGAGACCCAAACCACCGTCCTCCGGGCAGAGCGTGCAGACCTCGTTGCTGAGCTTACAGATACTCCCTCGCCACAGGAACCAATACGCCGCCTGCTGGATGGCGCGACCCAGCAGCAGCGGCGCGGGCAGCATCTGCGCGAGGAACCAGGCGCGCGCCCACACGTGGCTGGCCACGAGGGACACCTTGTCCCGCAGCGCGAGGCGCCGCGGCGCGTAGACGCGCAGCACGGCTCTGACGCTGTCCAGCGTGGGTCTCCAATTCAACGCCTCCATCTGCTGCGGGTTGGCCGTCAGCAGCACGCCGAGGACCTTGTGCTGCGCCCGGACGCAGAACCAGTCACGCGTGACGGTGTGCGCCGAAGGCGTCAGCGGCAGCAGCACGGTCTTGCGGCGGTTCACTAGTGCTCCGGTGGCGCGTTCGTACAACTGCAGGACTGAGTGGATGTTGCCCACGTCCTCCGGACATCCCAGGAATACCCCCACGTCGTCGGCGTACGCCCGACACGTGAGCGCACGACCGTCCACCGCGACGCCGCGGCACGCGGCGGTGACCGCGCGCAGCAGCGGGTCGAGCGCGACGGCAAACAACGCCATCGAGAGGGGGCAGCCTTGCCGCACGGAGCGGCGCAGCGGGAAGGGCGGCGTCAGCTGGTCGTTGACGCGCACCCTGGACGTGGCGCAGCCCAGCAGGTTGCGCACCATCCGCGTGAACGCGTAGCCAAAGCCCATGGCTACCATCACTTTGCGGAGGTACTCGTGACTGACCCGGTCGAACGCGTTTTTAAAATCAATGGACAGTACCGCGGCAAACCGAACGCGTGCACTTCTGACGTACCCGATACCATCGCGGTACGCCAGCAGCGCATCGAAAATGTTCCTGTCCGGAACAGCACAAGTCTGCTGCTCGGACAGCACGGTTTTTAACACACAACGAAGACGTGACGCAACACAACGGGTTATGATTTTGAAGTCGGCGTTCAGCAGAGTTATCGGCCGAACGTTCTCGACACTCGGGATTGCATTCGTTTTAGGTATAAGTGTGACCACGCCCTCCGCAAAAGCGGCAGGAATGGCCACACCATTTTGCACATCACGAGCTAATTCTAACAGCACCGGTTTTAAAATATCGTAAAATTTACAATAAAATTCCGCGGGGATCCCGTCAGCACCGGGAGATTTCCCCTTCGGACTTCTTTTGATCGAGTCCCACACCTCGTCGTCGGAGAACGGCGCATTAAGGTGCGCGCGCTCCGTACGACCGAGTGTGTGGGGAATGTACGATAAAAGATTGCGTAATGTGCGTGGCTCTAAAACTACATCAGAAGAGAACTGCTTAAAATGATCGTGGACGTCAGTTAAAATATCTTGCATGTCGCGGGTTCGAGTCCCGTCGCGCCTCCGCCAGGAGGAGACGCACGTTCGCTGCCTACGCTTCCGCTCCCGGTTCATATGGTAGATCGAAAGGGGCTCATCCTGTACCGGGCCGGTGGGCTGGCTTCGCGCCACCACGCCCGCCCCCGCGGCTCGCAGGTCTGCCAACCGGCGCGCCTGGAACCGCTTGAACTCGGGTAGCAGCACGGGCTGTGAAGTCACGCGACGCGCCAGGTCGCGCAGACACTCCTGGCGGAACTCGAACATGGCGCGGCGGCATCGCGCCGCCTCGCGACTCAACCTGATTAAAATCCTGCGGAGTGCCGGCTTTGCCACCGACACCCACCACTCTAAGACACTGACGTCACGCGGTCGATCACGTAAAACCTTTTCAAACTTCATCTTAAAACTATCAATAAAAACGGGATCGTCTAAAAGGCTGCAGTTCAATTTCCATAAAACATTGCGGCGAGGTACACTCGGCCGCGGTAAAAGTAATTGACAATAAAAACAGCTGTGATCTGAAAAGATCACAGGTCGGACATCAACATATTGAACTTTGTCAGTTATAGTAGAACTAACATAAATTCGGTCCAGACGACTCCGTCCCGTGGGATAAAAGTGCGTAAAAAGCGTAGAATCATTGTGTAAAACACGCCACGCGTCAACAAGGTTAAAAGTACTAACTAAAATTTGCAACTCAGGACACTTGTAAGACAGAGGTTCCTGGTCACGGTCATCTAAAACACAATTAAAATCCCCCCCTAAAACAACAGAACTAAAATTTTGCGTTAAAAGTGGACACACGTCATGCGCATAAAATTCGGCCTTCGTCTGTTTTACACGACTGGCCGGTCCATAAACATTAATAAAACGAACCCCATAAATGGTGACAGCAATGCCACGACCGTTTGGCAATAAAACGATATCCGAGACGGGAATATCGGACTTTAATAAAATTGCTGTACCCGTTGAGTCGTCTGGTAAAACATTGTCAATTACAATAAAATCACTAAAATCGAGTAAAAATAAAAGTGCTTTCCGGGTAACTTCTTGTAAAAATGCGACATGGCAGTGAATATTTGTCAAAAAGCCTGTTAGAGCTAAAACTTTATATGCACTGCGCATGCGGTTAAGATTCAAAATTAAAATATTAAAAATACCCGGGTTAAAACACATGTCAATAAAAACAACAATAAATAAAACGAGAGCCACACACACCTAAAATATAAAAACACATAAAATTTAGCTAAAATCTAAAACAGTGCTGTTAGACGAGTTAAAACGGTTGCGTTCACGTAATAAAATGTCACTGCCGGGTTTGAGTCCCGACGCCCTCCTCCGGCGCCGCCTCCGACCAATCGAGGCGGACGCCGGGGGGGAGGGGCGGCGGGGGTGGAATCAGGCCCTCCTGTTCTGGAACAGAGGGTTCCTGACCTGTCACTACGGCGGAGAAACGAGTCCTCCTTTTTACGGAGGCCGGGATGGGATCTGCCTCCATAGCCATCTCCGCATCCGTGGTGGTCGGAGGCTCCGCCAGCACCGTCTGAAGATGCTGGACCGAAACCGACATCCCACGGGCGTCCACGGATGAGCGCAACACGTCGGCCTGCCGCGGGGGGTCAGCGCGGCGCACGGGCCGGCAGGAGGAGGCGCCTCCCGACGGGACACGTGCCGGCGCGGCGCCGACGAAGACGCCGACGCCGGGGACACGCCGCGGTCGCTCGACCCCGAGCGACGCGACCGACTGGAGGACCGCGACGAGCCGCGCGACCGCGACCGCTGCCGCTGCCTCCGCGGCTTGGGGGCCGGCGGGGCGCTACGGGGGCGGCGGCCACCGGACCAGATTCCGGGGCGACGCCGGCCGGGGAGGCGGGAGCGACCGCAGCGGGCACCGAGACCGAGACCGACTCGCTTCCTACGTCCGACGCGGGAGGAACCGCCGCGGCTACCTCAGCGTCTGGCTGAGGCACCGGCAAATCCACAACTTCCGTAACGTTAGTCGTTGTCATAATAGTTAGATCCGTCACAGTCGGGGGAATTTTGTCACCGTCCGTAAGTGAAGCCACCTCTTCAGCGACTTCACTTGTTGTTGTCTCCATCGCCGCGGGGTCTGCCGCCGAAGCGGTTTCCTCAGCGCGGCGTGGAAGAGAGGGGGGGTCGGGGGGGGGGGGGGGTTGCACCGGCCGGGCCGAGAGCCACAGCAGCGTAGCTCCGCCCGTGGTCTAAGTCTTCCGCGGGCAACTGCACCGGTCGCTTCCGCTTCGGGCACTCTAAACGATAATGGCCTACACCATGGCAAAAACTACACGTTTGCGGTTGGCCATTATACGAAATAAATGCCCGGTGACCGTTTACCAGCATAAACGACGGTATATGGCGCGTAACCACCATAGTTACGCTCCGGATACCGTTGAACACCTGGTACTTATAGTCACTTGACCACTTTTCCCTCACTATCTGTTTCACCTCACCGTACGGGGACAAAAAACGGGAGATCGTTTCATCACGGATCTGAAAGGGGAGGTTAAAAACACGAACGTGCCTAACCCCGAATCCCGCATGTTGGATCTTAACGGTCGAGATATTGCCGTTAACGTGACGAAACTTTCTCTCTCCGTTATTCACAGCCACTAGCCGTTCACAAATTTCCGCATTAGTTAACTTAATAAACAACGCATTTATGAACGTGTCATATTGCAGTCCGTATACGTCTTGGTCAGGAAGTTGAAGATCGTCCTCTAACCAACGGTGGATTTCGTATGCGGTCGGTTTTTGGGAACTACGGGGGAACAACACTTGAACGTTATTCTCTCGCTCTTCAGAAGCATGACTATTAAACATAGCACGGTCTTCACTTACAACTTGTGAAGAGAAGTAGTAGAAGACACGCCGCCGCGACCCGCAGCGACGTAAACAACCTGACGTCACGGCCCGCTCGGCGCAGCGATGTGCACAGGCGGGCAGCCAGCCAAGTACTGAAAAGGCCCAACGTTGCTTAACTTCGGTGATCGAACGAGAACCGGTGTACCCAACGTGGTATGGCCGTTGGCGCCTATATATATGATTTCTGGCGAAAAGTTATCCCCCAACTCCTAGACTGCCGTGCCCTCACTCTCCTCTTTCGGCAGTATGCTCCTTCTGCCCCCATCTCCCAAATCGTCCCACGGAGGGACTCTGTCCTCCTCAAATCACCTGACCCCGACCTCCACACACAGCTCCTCCACAAGATCCCCCGCATCCACTTTGGACCCCGTGCCACCCTTGTCCCCCTCCCTCCTCCAGCCTCCAATCGCCAACCCCCTCCTCCCCGTCGTCCTCCCACGCTCACTGCTGTGATCACCAAATTGAACCCGGGGATCACAGAGGAAGAAGTGCTGGAGGAACTCCGGCGGGATCCCCGCCTATCCATCCGCTCAGCTCGTCGAATTAACAATGCGACGGGCCCTACCTACCTCATGCGCGTCTCCACAGAAGACGCGCCATCCATCAACCACCTCCTCCGCAATGGGGCCCTCATTTACAACCGCCTGCACCAGGTGGAACCTTCCCGAGCACCTCCCCAGTCATACCGCTGCTCCCGTTGCCTCACATATAATGACCACCTGACCGAAAATTGCCGTCTCCCTCCTGTATGCCCCCACTGCAAAGGCCAACACTTCCAAACCTCCTGCCCTAACTTCGCCGCCAGCCCCTCCTGTAACACCTGCGGTGGGGCACACCCCACCTACTCTTACAAATGTAAGTCCCGCCCCCCTCCCACCAAAGAAGAACTCACCGTCCCTGTCCGTCCCACTGATCCCCCAATCCCCGCTAATAACTCCTTATGCCCTCCCCCCACAGCAGAGGACATCATCCGGTTCCTGACTATTGTCCTCCAAAATATCCACCCTTTCCAGCGCCCTCACACCCTCCACCAAGTCTCCCTGGCCGCTCGCTCCCTCTTCAACCTTGATTTTAAGGCTACAACCTCCCAAAATCACATCCACTTCACCTTCTCCCGAACCGACCGTCCTCACACCCTAGTTTAGTCCCCACACCCGCTCCCTTTTCCTCTCCCTCTCCCCACCTTTCAACCTCATTATGGCGCAGCAACGATTTAACATCCTGTACTCCAATATTCGCTCCCTTCCCACCAATAAGCTCCTCCTGATGAACACCTTAAAGCAACACCGCGTGGATGCCTTTCACTTCAACGAAACCTTTCTCCTCCCCCACATACATGTCAGTACCACACCCTATATCCTACACCGTCACGACTCTCCCCATCCCCCTGCACGAGGTGGAGTGGCTTTCGGCCATCTCCGACACCACCCAGTTCGGCCACATCCCCTCCTCAACATCCCTTATGAACATCTCATCCACACCCTCTTCCTCCCTTCCCTCACTGTCACCTGTGCTACTATTTATATCCGCTCCCATGTTCCCATCCCTTATGACTTCCTTGCTCACATTGATAGCACCTTCACAACCTACGTGGTCGCCGCTGATCTCAATATCCACTCCCGCTCTCCTGCCGAACTCCGTCAGTGGCATCAGTTCATTCCTACCATCAATGGCGACATTGTCCCACTCCCACGCCACACCCGACTTTTGTGTCCCAACTTCGTCGCCGCTTTCGTGTCCCAGCCTCGTCGTAGGTGTCGGTGGCCGAGTGGAACGAGACCGACACGCTGGTGCAGGTACGGAGGGGAGCAGCCAGAAACTATAAACACTCGAGTAAATTAGAAAGATATATATTGCACAGAATGAAACAATACTTAACTTTTACATAGTACTGCAGAATGTTGATACATAGTTATTAGAGGCCTGCCTAGTGCCTGTACAATAGCAAAGTCTTCACTCGTGCCTATCTGATTACGAAGGTCCTAACTCGTTGCTATCTCAGTCCGAAGTGGCCGGTGTTCTTTCAGTGGTGGCCACGAGCGGGGTTGTCCCAGAGGGCGCTCGTGGCTGTCGTCGTGAGAACGCCGCGCCGTGCGTGCCTGGCGGCGCGCGGCGAAAGTAAGTGGCGCGCACTTTGTACTTGTGCGACACCACACCCCTCCCCCCCAAACCGCCGCGCCGTCGTGGCGTAGGGCTGAGGGCCACGGCGACGGCACTGGGAGGAGGGCCTGAGCGGGGGCGTTACTGGTGGGACGGGCGTCGTAGCTGAGGCCGGGATCGAGACGCCGTCCGCGCCCCGGCATCCGCCTTGCGATCCTCCAGGGAACCCGCCGAAACCTGGGGAAGGGCGCCCGCCCCCGCCCAGAGGGAGCAGGTCATCTTCTTCTGAGGTGCGTGGCCCAAGCTGGGGGGGCCCGCACGGTCCCGGAGTCCCTCTCGGTGACGCTGTCATCTGCGGCGGCGACAGCGGCGGCGACGACTGCGTCGGATGTACGTCGACGTCCATAGGGATCTCGTAGTCCGGGGACGAACGATGTGGTTGTGCTCCCTGGCGCAGAACTGGGTCTGGAATCAAGAAACCGGAGACAGGATCGCGCGGTCTGTGCAGGCGCAATTGGTTTGCGTGGCGCCGCAGCTCCGACCCTGTGGAAGAACGTACAATAAACATATTGCGACCAAGCACGCGCTGAATGGTGCCCGGCAACCATGTCTTCTTGTTTCCAGCAAACACCCTGTACAGCACCGGCGTGGAAACCTGAAAACGCGTAGCGCCATACGAACCGACTCGGTGCGTGGGAGGCTGCAGCAGGTGAAGGAGAGTGCGGTGACGGCGGCCGTGTAGCAGCTCGGCAGGAGACGGGCCGTCACGTGGCATGCACCGATACGTAGACAGGAAAATTTGAAGAGCTTGCTGCCTGGAGTGCTGACCTTTCATCTTCTCCATGTGAGACTTGAATGTTCGAACGAAACGTTCTGCTTCACCATTGGACTGAGGGTGAAAAGGTGCGGTGGTGATATGCTGAATGCCATTCACACGACAAAACTGTTGAAATTCCGCACTAACAAACTGAGGTCCATTGTCACTGACGATAGTTTCAGGCAAGCCTTCGATGCAAAACACTGATGTTAAGGCACAGATTGTACTAGAAGCTGTCGTTGAGTTCATGGCAATCACAAAAGGAAACTTGCTGAAAGCGTCTACAACAATTAACCAGCGCGTATTCCAGAAAGGTCCGGCAAAGTCAATATGTAAACGTTGCCATGGTCCCTTGGGGCGTGGCCAGTCTGAGAAACGTTGCGGTGGAGCCGCCTGATGCTCCGCACAAACAGTACACTGTGACGTCATGTCCTCTATCTGAGCGTCCATACCAACCCAGGTACAATGACGTCTGGCCAGTTGCTTTGTCCTAACAATGCCCCAATGTCCTTGATGCAGGAGGCGTAACACTTCACGTTGCAGGGAACGAGGAACAATCACTCTTGCTTGGTAGTTGTCGGTATGCAACAACAGGACACCCTGACTTAAAGATAATGCATGACGTTGTGCAAAATAACGCCGAACCAGAGGCCGATCAATGTCTTTGGCTCTGGCAGGCCAACCAAAGCGAACAAAACGTGCTACCACACTTAGGTCTGCATCCGCAGCTGTTTCCTGTGCAACCCGACGAGAGTTCAAAGGAAAGTCTGCGACAGCGGAAGCATCTCTGGAGTCTATCTGACAACATGCCATTTCTGAAGAATCAAACGAAACATCCTGGCCAACCGGAAGTCGGGAAAGTGTGTCCGCGTTGGCGTGTTTAGTGGTAGGTCGGTACAAAATCTCATACTGATAATTAGACAATATCAAGGACCATCTCTGAAGCTTTTGTGCCGTACGTGGCGGAATTGGCTTTGTGGGTGAGAACAACGACGTGAGAGGCTTGTGGTCTGTCAACAAATAGAATTTTCTGCCATACAGATAATGATGAAACTTTGTGACGCCGTAAATGATTGCTAAGGCCTCCTTTTCTATCTGACTGTAATTCTGTTGCGTCGGCGTCAGTAGCTTGGATGCAAAGGCAATAGGACGATCGTGACATCCAATACGATGTGAGATTACAGCGCCGAGACCGTACGATGAGGCGTCAACTGCTAACACTACAGGCTTCTGGGGGTCAAAGGAATCAAACATGCATCACTGAGTAGTGCCGACTTTAGTTTGTCAAAGGCAACCTGACAATCTTTAGACCATACAAAAGGAACATTCTTCCTACGTAAGTGATGCAGTGGAGCTGCAATCTGAGAGGCATTGGGAATAAATCTGAAATAATAGTTAAGCTTTCCCATTACTGCTTGCAATTCATGCACATTCTTAGGAGGAGGCAAGTCTTTGATTGCTCGAAGATGTGACTGTAAGGGATGAATTCCTTGGGCATTAATCACATGGCCTAGGTACTCTATTTCAGTTTGAAAAAACGAACACTTTGCTTTATTGCAACGTAGACCTGCTGCAGTCAAAACTTTGAAAAGGCACTCCAGGTTTGCTAAATGTTCTTCAACTGTACGTCCGGATACCACAATATCATCTAAATAGTTCGAACAACACGGTACAGAAACTGTCAGCTGTTCCAAAAAACGCTGAAAAATAGCGGGAGCGGAAGAACTGCCAAAGGGTAGGCGTTGAAATTGAAAAAGGCCCATGTGAGTATTAATGACGAAAAACTTTTTTGACTCGTCATCAAGTGGAATCTGTAAGTATGCCTCTGCTAAATCAATCTTGGAAAAGAAGCGAGACTGTCCTAATTTGTCCATCAGTTCCTCAGGTCTGGGCAGAGGGTAAGTGTCTACAATTGTTTGACTGTTCACTGTTGATTTGAAGTCCGCACAGAGACGAAGTTTTCCTGACGGCTTGGGTATAATTACTATAGGCGAGGCCCACTGACTCGCAGAAACAGGAGAAATCACCCCACTATCTTGCCAACGTTTAAGTTCTTCGGCAACTGTATCACGCAATGCGATAGGCACTGGTCTAGCTTTACGAAATTTTGGAACTGCCGATTCTTTTAAAGTCACATGTGCCACGAAGTCTTTTGCACAACCTAGTTCCGGCGAAAACAAGTCACTGTATTTGTCACACAATGCATTGATTTTATCCTGAGGCACTATTGACGAAATTTGAAGCACATCTCTTTGAATTGATAAACCAAACAAGTCAAAAGCATCTAGTCCAAAAATGTTCTGTGTCGATTTGGCCTGAAGAACAACAAAAGCAACCGTTTTTGTTACACCTTGGAAAGAGGCAGGCAGGCTACATGTTCCTAGCACGGGAATATTTTCACCTGTGTACGCTGTTAACACTTGCTGTGACGGCGACAATTTTGGCGAACCCAGAAGTCCATAAGTATCTTTATTGATTAAGGTAACAGCGGAACCAGTGTCGAGCTGAAATTGCACAGTCTTATTGTCAATGGAAAGATTCACAAAAAGTTTTTGCTTTCGGCGCTCGACAGGTGCGCGAATGTGGGCAACGTCTGCTACGGTTTGTTTTCTGCGCTTGCGCGGGTTGCGTGCGGTAGGAAGCGGCGCATACTCGGCACACAGCGGATTAACCACACCGTCACTAGATGACACTACCGCCGGATCGGCGTCCGCGCAATGCGAGGCTACTGCACTAAAATTACTTTCAGTATCTACAACAAATCTACTGTCACTAGCTACACAGTACTGGGCACTATTACAAGGAGCAGTTGCAGAAGGCACCATTTTCACTACAGGAATGCACTGTTCATAGTCATTTTGCTTGTCCCGAACCCGGTTCCGTTGCACTGTTTTACGCGCTCGTCGGCGCTTGCTACGTGGTGCACTATATAGTGTTGCCATAGGCGCAGAACTACTTTCTTGCAATTGAGATCCAAGGAAAGCAGTGTTCAATTCCACAGCCCGTATAACATTTACAGAATGAACTGTTCTCGCACTCTGCGAAGCACTGTTTCTAACGTTACTGTTCTTTGAGTTTTTAATTTGCATACACACAGACTGCACATGTCCCAATTTGCCACATTGATAACAGGTTGCGTTGCGACTTGGGCAATGAGCACGCTTGTGGCGAGACACACACTGGGGGCAAGATTTACGTACATTTTTCTGAAATGAGCGTTGGGCCCGTTATTCAAATCACTGTTTCTAACACGACGGGGCGACCTTTGCGTCACACTTTTACACTGGCTACTGTTCACTGTCTGTTCAGCACGGCCGGTAGAAAAATAAGAATCACTAGTGCTATACTGAGAACTACGGCTAGGAAAGCTTCCGTTACGGCGCACTGAATTTACACTATGGCTTTGCATTTCTACATCTGCTAAGTCAAAAGTATCATGTGCTTCTATAAGCTGCAGTACACTGTCTAATGAGGGGTCAGATTGTTTTAGAATTGCTGCTCTAATTCTGGGGTCCTGAATATTCTGCGTAATCGCATCCCTCAACATCACGTCACTATACGAAAGTCCACAAGAGCAAGTAAATTTACATTTGCGGGTTAAGCCCTTCAATTCCGTAATCCACTCTTGGTGTGACTGCTGCGGTAATTTTTTAAGTCTGAAAAATCGGTATCGTGCAGCGGCTACAAGAACTTTTCTCTCATAATGAGCATTCAGTGCATCTACAATTTGTTCAAAGTCTACATCACGAGGAGATGCGAGAGGGAATAGTTTTTGCAGTAACACGAAAGTTTTGGGGCCCACCACAGACAATAAAAGATGCTTAACAGTCTGACCTGTAAGTTGATGAGCCGCTACGAATTCTTGAAACTGCGCCAGATAATCACTCCATTCTTCCTCACGTTCGTTGTATTGGCGAAACGTAGGAAGTGTTGCGGCGGCAGGTGTGGGCTGCTGATGCGACGGCTGTTGTTGAGTCGTCGTCAACTGCGCCACTGCGTTGAGAAGTTGTGAGATTTGCGCCGTCTGTAACTGAATAATTTCCATTAAGTTTGGGTTCGGGGTAGTGGCCATGCTGACCGATTAGGCGCCGCGCATACAAGTAACTTATAACAAAACACAAATGCAATATGAAAGAGGACGCTCTGAAACAAAAAAGTCCACAAAATACGTAACAAAATATCTTCCCCCAAAATTCTTATAATAAGGGTGGGTGGGCGGGAGCAATTTTTGCGTGCTCCGACTGCTGCTGTCTGGCTGCTGCTAGCGGGCTGGTCCAAGGTTCTATCACTCCTCGTCGCCACTTTTGTGTCCCAACTTCGTCGCCGCTTTCGTGTCCCAGCCTCGTCGTAGGTGTCGGTGGCCGAGTGGAACGAGACCGACACGCTGGTGCAGGTACGGAGGGGAGCAGCCAGAAACTATAAACACTCGAGTAAATTAGAAAGATATATATTGCACAGAATGAAACAATACTTAACTTTTACATAGTACTGCAGAATGTTGATACATAGTTATTAGACGCCTGCCTAGTGCCTGTACAATAGCAAAGTCTTCACTCGTGCCTATCTGATTACGAAGGTCCTAACTCGTTGCTATCTCAGTCCGAAGTGGCCGGTGTTCTTTCAGTGGTGGCCACGAGCGGGGTTGTCCCAGAGGGCGCTCGTGGCTGTCGTCGTGAGAACGCCGCGCCGTGCGTGCCTGGCGGCGCGCGGCGAAAGTAAGTGGCGCGCACTTTGTACTTGTGCGACACCACACCGACCCTGTAGCAACACCACCCCTGATGTCGTCATTGTCTCTCCCAATCTCCTTGGGCGCATCACCGCTGACGTTCTTGACCCCATAGGCAGTGATCACGACCCTGTTCTCCTTTCCCTCACACACAATGTCCACCGCCCACAGAATCCTCGCCCACCTCCACCTCCTAAACTCGTCCATGACTACTCCCGAGCAGACTGGGATGCCTTTCGCCTCTCCATCACCCATCAGGTCGAAAGCCATCATCTCCCCCTACACTCTCCCGATGATATCGACCAAGCTGCCTCCTTCCTTCAGCAGACCTTGTCTGATGCTATCCATTCGCACATCCCTACCAAAGCTGTCCAGCCGCACCGTCCCACACTCCCTCCACAGGCTGTCCTTCTTCTGCGGGAATCCCGCCGCCTGTACCGCTCCTTCCTGCGAACCCGTGACCGGGATACACTCCTCCGCCATCGGCAACTCCAGCGACACGTGCGCAGCCTCCTGACTGCCAAAAAACGCCGGGACTGGCATCAGACAGTGACACGGCTTAATGCCCACCTCCCAATCAACTCGTCTCGGTATTGGAACGCCTTCCACCGCCTCACTGGATCGAAACCTATGCCCACATACCCTCTCCTCCACCTTGACCAGCCCCTTCCTGATAATGCCAGTAAGGCCAACCATTTTGCCTCTTTCCTCTCTGATGTATTCTCCATCCCTGAAAATCCTAACTTTGATTATTCCTTGTTCCCAGATGTCCATGAAAAAACCGATGTCTCCATCCCACCCCTGGCTCCTGGCTTCCATTACCTTGACCACATCCCCCCATCGGACATTAACACCCCCATAACTGCACACGACATACAATTGATACTGCGCACCAAACGCAACACAGCTCCCGGCCACGATCGCATCACATACCGCCACCTCAAAGAATGTCCCCTCCCTTTCCTCACCACTCTTGCTTCCCTCTATACCACCATCCTCTACACTGGCTGCTACCCCCACCTGTGGAAAATCTCCCGAGTCCTCATGTTCCTAAAACCCAACAAACCCCCCTCTGATGCCTCCTCCTACCGCCCGATTTGCCTCACCCCTGTGTTCAGCAAGGTCTTTGAATCCATTCTGTCCCGTCGCATCCATCACCACCTCCACCTCCACCGCCTTCTCCCAGACACCCAATGTGGCTTTCGTCCTTCCTTCTCCACTGACGACCAACTCCTTCGACTTACGCAACTCCTTTCCCTCCAGCTAAATTCCCGTCGTGCCGCCATCTTTGTGTCCTTAGACCTCGAATGGGCCTACGATCGGGTCTGGCACTCTGGCCTGCTCTTCAAACTCCAAACCTATGCTCTTCCCATCAACCTCATCTGGGTCATTGCCTCCTTCCTCTCCGACCGCCCCACCTATGTTACCGTCCACAACACTGACTCCCGTCTTTTTTATCCCTCTGCTGGTGTGCCCCAAGGCTCTGTCCTTTCTCCCCTCCTGTACCTCCTGTATACCTCGGATATGCCTAAGCCTGCTCCTCCCGTACACCTTTTCCAATATGCTGACGACACCGCGTTCCTTGCCTTAGCTCCCACCCTTGCCCGTTCCAACCGCCTGCTCCAAGAACACCTTGACCTCTTTGCCGCTTGGTGCAACCAGTGGCTCCTGTCTATAAATCCTACCAAAACCCAGGCGATCATCGTAGGTCGTACAACCCGTTCCTTCCGTCCCCGAGATTTTTATCTGACCCTCCATAACCGTCCCATTCGTCTCACCCCTACCCTAAAGTACCTGGGCCTCACTATTGATCGCACCCTCTCCTGGACTCCCCATCTACGCGCAATCCAAGAAAAAGCCCGCTCCCGCCTCCGCCTCCTCAAACTCCTTGTTGGCCGAACATGGGGCTTCAACCCTTCTACCATCCTCTATACCTACAAATCCCTCATCCGCCCAGTCCTCTGTGTCGCCCATCCCGCCTGGATTTCCGCTCCCCCATCCTTCTACAAATCTCTGGAGATACTGGAACGCCATGCCCTCCGCCTCGCCTTCCGTATCCCACTTTATCCCCCTTCCCCCACGCGGATCCTCTATGATCTCATTACTTTCCCCAGACTCGTTCTCTTTATTGAAAATCTCCGCCTCCGTTACATATCCCGCAAATCAGATACGCCTAATCCTCTAGTCCATCCCCTCCTCTCTGCACCTGGTACATTGCCGCGCCTCCACCACTGTATTCCCCCTGCTCTCCACTTGTCCACCCTCCGGATCCTTTCCCATGGCAACTTCCGTACCCTCCCCCTCCCGGATGATGCCCTCCGCCCTGACATCTACCCTTCATACCAGCTTTGATCCTTCTCCTTGCTCCCTCTCCCCTTTTTCTCCCTGAGGGCCCCGACTATCCCTCCCTTCCTGTCCCTTCTCCCCTCCTCCGTCCCTCCGGTTCCTCCTCTTACCGCCCTCCCCTATCCTTCTTCCCCGTGGCTTCCTGGGACATCATCCCCCCCGTCCCTTCCCTACCGGCTCTGTGGCTCCTCCCCACCCTCTCCATCTCCTTTCACCCCTTTTCCCCCCACACCACATCTTCAAATGCTGTCAGTGCCCCACCATCTACGGAACCTCCTTTGTGCTTCGAAAAGTGTGGTGTGTTTTAGTTAAATTGTTTTATTTTACAACAGTGGACGGCCAACCCGCAGCCGACACCATCAGCTTTTATTTGTGTATCTCTCGAAGTGTGTGTTGTGTTTTTTATTTTAACTCCAAATAGCGGACGGTCTCACCATGGCCGCTGCCCTATGCTCATTTTAATTGTGTGTGTGCGCCACTGACATTCGAGCAACTGTTTTTATTCACCACTTTCGCCGTTCCAAGTGTTTTATGTCACCACTGTTTCCTCCATTTTATGTACTTTGTTTTATCTCCATTTTAAATCTCCGTTTTATGTCTGTATTATCTCCAAAATTTTATCTCCGTTGTGTTTTTATGTTCTCCGCTGACAAATTTTATTTCTGTAGGCCGAAGAGCGCCAGTGAGTGCTGCCGGCCCGCCCCTCTTTTAGGGGAATTGAAACGACAATAAAGAAAAAAAAAAGAAAAGTTATCTTACGCTTCTCTCCTAAGACACTCATTTGCCCATTTAGCAGACAAGGCCGCAATTGCAGACGAATTAGTTTGATGCGCCCTCTGTCAGTGGAGCGTGTATTCAGACCCTCGCGAAATCAAGCAATGTTTACGTATTTGACCGAGTGACGTCTAACTTAGTTCTAATTGACACTGTCTTTTTGGAATGTGCCGCTGCTACCCAAGTATGACACAAGCAGGACACGAAAGCGTTTTGAAATTAATATTTTCGGTTGCTATTTCCCCTTCCCCTTCTGTCTCGAGTTGTGTCGACTGACGCTCGCTGACGCTCGGGGGTAGGACTTTATGAAGGCACAAACACGAGGGTGCGTCTGTGAGAGGCGTAAGAAATAGCAGAAAACCGCGTACATTTTTTCCTATTTTTTTTCTTTTTTTTACGTAAATATAACACCATTTTACACAATTAATTAATTGCTTGCGGAAAGTTATGTTCCCCTTTCTCTCCTAACACGCAATGTTCGGCAGAAATCGTGCCATATTTAAGGAAAAATAACACGTCAAAATACGCCATTCGATCGTGTGTTACGTGATAGGAAAGAGTTATTTATTTACGTAAAGATAAGACGTTTTTACCGTTTCACGTCCAATAAAACAATAGGAAAAAAATCGTTCTACTCCGGAGGGCAAAGAATAACAGTGTGGAACGTACGTTAAAAGACAATATTTTTTTTTCAAGGCAGTCACCCATGTAAGTACTGAAAAGGCCCAACGTTGCTTAGTTTTGGTGATGGCACGAGAAGCGGTATACCCAACGTGGTATGGCCGTTGGCGCTTATATACAACATTTCTGGCGAAAAGTTATCCTACGCTTCTCTCTTTCTTTCTTCTTTGTTGGATTTTGAGGGGACTAAACAGCTAGGTCATCAGTCCCCTGTTACTAGCTCAGAGTCCACTGTCAATAACGACAAATATTAAACAAAGCTCTAAAAATTATCACGCACAAAAGGGACAGGTTGACAATGGACAAACAACTGAAAACGTAAAACTAAGACACACAGAATTGGTAAAGGAAAGTTAGGTATAAAACTGGATAGCAGAGTACCTTGGCTGGCCAATCACAAAGAAAAAAAAACAGGATGAGCCAGCCATACTGCATACACTAAGAACCCCTAAGGGTGTGAAAAGGTAAAAAAACTAGATAGATGGTGGTCTAAGATGTCAGGCCACAGCACCCACCGTTAGATAGAGTCATAAAAGCCAGCAGCGTGGATAAAACGTAAAACTGTGTTAGCCATAGAGGCGTCGTCTGCTAAAGCTAATGATAGCGCGTCTGGGATATTAAAAGATTGCCGCAAGTCGGCTAAAAGCGGACAGTCCATCAAAAGATGGGCCACTGTCAACACAGTGCCACATCGACACACGGGTGGAGCCTCGCGCCGAAGGAGATACCCGTGGGTGAGCCACGTATGTCCAATCCAGGGGCAACAGAGGACAACTGACTCTCGGCGGGTCGGCCGCAGTGAAGATTTCCACAAATCTGTGGAGAGCTTCACTGCCCGAAGCTTATTCGGTGCAGTCGCCGTAGCCCACTCGGTGCTCCAAGCCTCGCGCACCTTCCGGTGCAACACCAATTTAACATCCTGTTCCGTGACACCAACAGTGAGAGATGGTCCCATAGTAGCCTGCTTGGCCAATCGATCAACATGCTCATTCCCCGGTATGCCAACATGACCCGGGGTCCACACAAAGACCACAGAACAGCCTGATTGGCATAGGTAGTGAACAGTATCCTGGATCGACCGCACTATTGGGTGCCGTGAGAAACACTGGTCGATCGCTTGTAAGGCACTCAGGGAGTCAGTACAGAATGACCCCCTGGGGCAGGCTTTGAGATGTTGTAGAGCTCTGAGAATAGCGACCAGCTCGGCGGAGAAGATGCTACTCTCACCGGGCAGAGAATGCTGTTCTACGTGGTTGTGATGTAAAAACGCATACCCAGCACGGCCATCTACTACGGAACCATCTGTGTAAATGGCGTCTGCGGCACGGAACGGCTCGAGCACTTGCAGAAACTGGTGACGAAGATGTATGGGAGAAACAGAGGCCTTCGACGCATGGGACAGGTCCAGACGGAGCTGCAAACGAGGAATGGACCAAGGAGGGGTGTGAAAGGAATAGTGGAAAGTGGTAGGAAGTGGATAGGATGTGAGAGACGAAAGAAGGATACGAACACGGACCGAGATCGGGTATCCCGACCTTGGCCGTCGTGGAGGGATAGGTAGTGCAGCGTCTGGAAATAGGAGCCGGCGGTTCGGGTGGAAGGGCGAGGTCTGAACACGAGCAACATAGGAAGCCAGCAGGTGTTGCCTGCGGAACCGCAGCGGGAGGACTCCCGCTTCGACAAGGAGGCTTGTCACCGGGCTTGTGCGAAAAGCCCCTGTCGCCAAACGGACACCACAGTGTAGAATTGGGTCTAATGCCTGCAGCACTGACGGCGCAGCCGAATCGTAGACTATGCAGCCATAGTCTAGGCGTGACTGAATGAGGGCCTTGTAAAGTTTTAAGAGCGTTGGGCGTGAGGATCCCCAAACAGTGTGGCCGAGGCAGCGCAGGATGTTGAAGTGTCGCCAGCACTTTTGTTTTAACTGGCGTAGGTGCGGCACCCAGGTTAGACGGTCATCAAACACTAGACCTAAGAATCTGTGCGTCTCTTCGACTTGTAGCAGGTCGCCAGCTAAGTAAAGTTCAGGTTCCGGGTGTACTGCCCGACGTCGACAGAAATGCATCACACGGGTTTTGGTTGCAGAAAATTGAAAACCGTGGGCAAACGCCCACGACTGTGCCTTCCGAACTGCGATCTGTAACCGCCGTTCAGCTACGCCGATGCTGGAGGAGCTGTAATGCATGCAGAAGTCATCGGCATACAAAGAAGTAGAAACCGATGACCCCGCAGCCGCAGCAAGACCGTTTATGGCGATTAAGAATAAAGGAACACTAAGAACGAAACCTTGCGGGACTCCGTTCTCTTGACAATGAGGTGAGCTGAAACAATAACCAACACGAACACGAAAAGAACGCAACGCCAGGAAGTTCTGAATGAATGTAGGGAGTGGACCCCGTAAGCCCCAATCGTACAGCGTAGACAGAATATGATATCGCCAGGTGGTGTCGTACGCTTTCCGCAGGTCAAAGAATACGGCAATCAGGTGTTCACGGCGAGAAAATGCTGTACGAATGGCCGACTCTAGTGACACGAGATTGTCGATAGCGGAGCGGCCTTGACGGAACCCACCCTGTTGATGCGCCAAGAGTCCTCGGTCCTCGAGGATCCACATGAGCCTCCGACTCACCAACCGTTCGAGAAGCTTGCATGGAACGTTGGTGAGGCGGATCGGGCGGTAACTATCAGCCACCCGCGGATCTGCACCAGGCTTAATCACAAGAATGATAATGCTTTCCTGCCACAAGGACGGAAAAACACCCTCAAGCCGTACACGATTAAACAGGGCGAGAAGTTGGCTTTTGGCATCCGCTGATAGGTGTCGGAGGAACTGGCTGTGAATGCGATCGGGTCCAGGGGAGGTATCCTGGCATGCAGCAAGGGCACTTTCCAACTCCCACTCAGTAAATGGGACGTTATATGGTTCACGACGTCGTGTTCGAAATGAAATCTGCTGGCTCTCTGCTCGCTCTTTAATGGCACGAAAATCTGCACTATAGGCAGCAGTCTCCGATGTACGTGCAAAATGATCTGCCAGGTGCTCAGCGACGGCGACAGGGTCAGTACACAGCATACCCTGGACTCTGAGGCTTGGAATTCCCGCCGGTGGGCGGTGCCCGAAGAGGCGTCGAACTTGCGACCACACCTTGGAAGGAGAAGCGCGAGAACCAATGGACGCTACATACTTCTCCCACGAGGCTCTCTTACTATCTTGTATCAGTCGCCGGGCCCGTGCCCGGAGGCGCTTGAAGGCTACAAGATGTTCGACAGAAGGGTGACGTCGGTGACGCTGTAGTGCTCGCCGACGTTCCCGGATGGCCTCAGCAATCTCTGGTGTCCACCAGGGCACCGAAGGACGATGGAGCGAACCGGATGTTGTGGGAACAGAGTTTTCGGCTGCAGAAACGATGGCCTCCGTGACCTGCTGAACGGCGGCATCAACATCTGCTGGAAGCGGAGAGGAAATCACAACAGCTGAAGAGTAAGCTGGCCAGTCAGCCCTACGGAGGGACCAGCGAGGCGGATGGTCGGCAGGCGAACACTGTGGGAGCGACAGGAAGATCGGGAAATGGTCGCTGCCACATAGGTCGTCATGGACCCTCCAGGTGAGACGTGGAAGGAGGCTAGGGCTGCAGACGGACAGGTCTATGGCAGAATACGTACCATGTGCTGTGCTAAAGTGGGTAGGAGCACCGGTGTTAAGAAGGCAGAGGTTCTGCTCTGACAGGAGAGACTCAACATCCCTACCCCGGGCCGAGGTCTGTGTGCCACCCCACAGAGGGTGGTGGGCGTTGAAGTCCCCCAAAAGAAGAAAGGGTGGGGGAAGTTGGGCGACCAAGGCTGCGAGGTCTGTGGGAGAGATGGCCTCATCAGGTGGAAGCTAAACAGAGCAGACGGTAAAATCTTGCACTACCCGGGGTCGAACAGCGACTGCCTCTAGAGATGTTTGAAGAGGCACAGCAGCACTGGGGACAGAGGCGTGGACATAAACACCCACGCCGCCAGACACCCTGTCGTAGATGGCTCGGTTTTTAAAATAGCCCCGATAGCCTCGGAGGGCTGGGGTCCTGTCGACGGGGATCCATGTTTCCTGCACCGCTAGACAGATCGCAGGGAAGTGGCAGAGTAATTGTCGCAGCTCTGCCAGATGGCGGAAAAATCCGCCGCAGTTTCACTGCAAGATTTCGTTTGCAGTCTGCTGAATAGCCATAGTGTAAGAGATGAAATGGTCATTCAGCAGGGGCACCTGCTGCCAATTCCACAGAATCTGTAGGATCGAGAACCATGGGTTCTGGCGATCCTAGGAAGGCGAGATCCTCAGGGGATGCAAGGATCTCCACTTCGTCTTCAGTGGCCGAAGATGTGAGCGAGCGCTCCTTTCGAGCCACTGAATGGTCGTTAATCTTTTCTTTCTTCTTTTTGGTCTTCTTTGTTCTCTCCCGCTGGCCCTTTGGTGGTAAGGGCTGGGAGGACTTTCCAGAAGCGGCATCAGGGACAGCCGAAGAGCTGGAAGCCCTTCGGTCATCGGTTGTTGGATCCTTTAGCCTAAGGCTAGGATCCCCTGGCGCACTCTGAGAATCCTCGGAAGGGAGCGTCCCGAGGGACCCCTTCCGAGCAAGAGAGGAAGACTGTTTCTTTTCCGGCTGGGGAGTGGGGACAGATGTCCCCGATGGTGGGGGAGAAGTTGCTCCCACAGGTGTCGAGGGAGCGAGAGATGGAGATGGGCCCCCACCCGTCACGGAAGATTGACGGCCCTTAGGGCCCACAGGAGGAGACAACACCGGTGGTTTCACTGGTCTCAAGGAAGCTGCTGTAACTGTGGCAAAAGTCGTTTCCATACGGACAGGGTGTAGCCGCTCGTATTTCTTACGTGCCTCATAGAAGGTCAGCCGGTCCAAAGTCTTGATTTCCATAATTTTCCGTTCTCGATGTAAAACAGAGCAGTTCGGCGAGCATGGCGGGTGATGTTGCCCACAGTTCACATACAGAGGAGGTGGGGTGCATGGGGCGTCCGGGTGAGGTGGCCGCCCACATTCCCTGCATGTTGGGCTGGAAGCACATCGGGACGACTTGTGCCCGAACTTCCAGCACCGGAAACACCGCATAAGAGGGAGGACATAGGGTTTGACTTCACACTGGTAGACCATTACCTTAACCTTCTCAGGCAGTGTATCGCCTTCGAAGGCCAAGATAAAAGCACCGGTGGCAACCCTACTTTCTTTAGGACCCCTGTACACCCGCCGGACGAAGTGGGCACCTCGTCGCTACAGGTATGCTCGCAGCTCGTCATCGGTCTGAGACAAAAGATCGCGATGACCTTGGACCATATTTAATGATTTGTGGGGCGTGACACGCACTGGGATATCACCCAGCCTGTCGCAGGCAAGTAGTGCCCGCGACTGGGCCGAGGACGCCGCCTGTAACAGAACGGCCCCACTCCTCATCTTCGAAAATGATGCCACTTCACCAAACTTGTCTTCGATTGTGTCGACAAAAAACTGAGGCTTAGTAGAAGTGAAGGATTCGCCATCAGTACGCTCACAGACCAGATATTGAGGTGAGTACGGCTCAGATCTATTAAGTGCCCTTCGTTCCTCCCATGGGGTGGCAAGGGACGGAAACGTCTAAGGGTCATAGGTAGAGGCGTTAAACTCTGTCTTCCCACGCTTAGAGACGCCGTTTTCGCGAGCGGCCACGCTTTTATGTGATCGTTTCATCTTGGTCCCACGAGCAGCTAGGGAACTAAAAGTCCACCCAGGCAGAGCCCCGCTTGCCTGGGTAAGCCTTATACAACTGAGGTGCGGCTGGTTCCTCAGAGGTTGCTCGCTAGCGGCTGTTCAACCTCAACAGCCATGCATCTCCTCGGCACGTAGCACACCTTGAGATTGAGGTTTTTTTTTATAGAGGTTTGTACCGTCCTCGCGACCCGGGCGATTAAGCCAAGATCCCCGGGCTCTGAAACGTACAACGTTCCACCGTCGCGCCGAACGATGGTCGTTGAAGCACGCACAGAGCTTCCGGTGTAGCGGACTGTTGGCGCGACACAGCCCACGGCTCAGCACCCCGGATTCGCCAAGCCCGTACTCAGCAAATTAATGCCGAACCCCTGAGGGGACGCTTCTCTCCTAAGACACGCATTTGCATATTTAGCAGACAAGGCCGCAATTGCAGACGAATTAGTTTGATGCGCCCTCTGTCAGTGGAGCGTGTATTCAGATCCTCGCGAAATCAAACAATGTTTACGTATTTGACCGAGTGTCGTCTAACTTAGTTCAACGGGACACTATCTTTTTCATAATTAGCCGCTGCTACCCAAGTATGACACAAGCAGGACACGAAAGCGTTTTGAAATTAATATTTTCGGTTGCTACCTGCCCTTCCCCTTCTGTCTCGACTCTTCTCGACTGACGCTCGCTGACGCTCGGGGGTAGGACTTTATGAAGGCACAAACACTAAGGTGCGTCTGCGAGAGGCGTAAGAAATAGCAGAAAACAGCGTACATTTTTTCCTATTTTTTTCTTTTTTTACGTAAATATAAGACCATTTTACACAATTAATTAATTGCTTGCGGAAAGTTATGTTCACCTTCTCTCCTAACACGCAATTTTCGGCAGAAATCGTGCCATATTTAACGAAAAATAACACGTCAAGATACGCCATTCGATCGTGTGTAACGTGAAAGGAAAGAGTTATTTATTTACGTAAAGATAAGACGTTTTTACCGTTTCACGTCCAATAAAAAAATAGGAAAAATATCTTTCTACTGCCGATGGCAAAGAATATCAATGTGGTATGGCCGTTGGCGCCTATATATATGATTTCTGGCGAAAAGTTATCTTACGCTTCTCTCCTAAGACACGCATTTGCCCATTTAGCAGACAAGGCCGCAATTGCAGACGAATTATTTTGATGCGCTCTCTGTCAGTGGAGCGTGTATTCAGACCCTCGTGAAATCAAGCAATGTTTACGTATTTGACCGAGAAACGTCTAACTTAGTTCTACGGGACACTATCTTTTTGTAATTAGCCGCTGCTACCCAAGTATGACACAAGCAGGACACGAAACCGTTTTGAAATTAATATTTTCGGTTGCTACCTCCCCTGCAAAGAATGTTGGTGAGGCTGATTGGTCGGTAGCTATTCAAATCGAATGGGTTTTCACCTGGCTTAAGCACTGGCATGATGATACTTTCTCGCCGCTGTGATGGGAAGACACCATTGTTCCAGATGCGACTGAACATGGATAAGATGTTTCGTGTAGACTCCACTGACAGGTGTGTCAGCATCTGGTTTTGAATGCGATCTGGCCCGGGCTGGTATCGAGGCTGTTTGCAAGGGCACTGAGGAATTCCCATTCACTAAATGGAGCATTGTAGGATTACATTTGGTGGGTCGAGAAGGAGAGTCACTTCCATTATTCCGGCTCTTTCATGGTATGGGCAGATGACGGGTAATTCACAGATGCAGAACTCCGAGCATAGTGCTCAGCGAGATGTTCAGCAATTGCATCAGGGTCCGTACAAACTACTCCAATCATAGAAATCCCTGGCACACCTGAAGCACTCTGGTATCCATAGAGGCGTCTTATTTTCTCCCAGACCTGGGATGGAGAGGTACATGTGCCAATAGTGGACACGTACTGTTCCCAACGCTCCTGCTTATGACGCTTAATTAAGAGACGTGCTCGTGCATGGAGCCGCTTGAACGCAATGAGGTTCTCCAAGAATGGGTGTCTCTTATGGCGCTGAGTGCACGCCTGCGATCCCTAATAGCCTCAGCGATCTCGGGCGACCACCAGGGCACCGTCCTCCGCTTAGGGGATCCAGAAGAGCTAGGGATCGTACGTTGAGCTGCAGAATTAATGGCTGCAGTGAGGCTTTCAGTCACCTCATCTATGGTGGCATCCGTTGGAGGGCCAATCTTTGCAGCAGTAGTAAACTCGTTCCAATCAGCCTTATTAAGGGTCCATCTGGGCAAACGTCCATGGGAGTGAAAGGAATATTGAGAAGTGGTCACTACCACACAAGTCATCATGCACTCTCCAGTGGACAGACTGTAAAAGGCCAGGACTACATACCGACAGATCAATGGCAGAGTAAGTGCCGTGAGCCACACTGAAATGTGTGGCAACTGGCAACACCAGTATTTAAAATGCAGAGGTCGATATGAGATAATAAAGTCTCAACATCTCTGCCACGGCCGGTAATCGTAGTACCCTCCCACCCCTCAAGGGGTTGTGGGCGTTAAAATCCGCCAAAAGTAAGAAAGGCAAGGGGAGCTGAGAAGTAAGCCCTGCCAAGACATGTTTAGGTACTACACCATCTGGAGGCAGGTATACACTGCAAATGGTGAGGTGGAGTGTAGCCTTCACCCTGACTGCCATAGCTTCTAAAGCTGTTTGGAGAGTAATAGATTCACTGTAGACAGACGAAAGGACAAAAATACAGACTGCACCCAAAACCCTGTCATAAACTGTGCGATTCCGATAATATCCCCAATAGCCTCGTAAGGCAGGGCATCGCATTGTGGGAAACCAGGTTTCCTGCAGGGCAATGCACAGTGCATGTGACGTGTTGAGAAGGTGACATAATTCTGCTAATTAGGAGAAAAAACCACCTCAATTCTACTGGAGAATTTGGTTATTGCTCACTGGATAGGCCATGATAGTATAAGGAAGATTAGTCCATAGGTTCACTACCTGCTGCTGTCTAATGTGTTCCTGCCAGATCCAGAACCATTGGTTCTGGAGAGTCCAGGAGGGCGAGATCCTTGGGTGAAGCAAGGATCTCCAACTTGTCGTCAGAAGCGGAAGATGTGGGGAGGTGTGGCTTGAGAGCGACAGAAGATTCCTTTTTCTACGGCTTCTTCTTTTTTTCCTCTCCCTGTCCTTTCGGTTTTAAGGACTGAGAGAGCTTCACAGAGACGGTGTCAGGGCCCAACGTCGAGTGCTTAGAGTGCAGAGCCCTTTGACCAAGGGTGTGCGAGTCCGAAAGCCGTCGGCACGGACCCTCGGTAGTACTCCATGGGACCTCTTCCGAACGAGAGGAGCCGGAGGAAGTTGCTTCTCTGGCTGAGTGACGGGGACCGTTGTCCCTGATAGTGTGTGGGGGGGGGATGTGCTCCCCCAGGAGGTGTATTGGGGAAAGCACATGGTGAAGAGCCCCCAACCACCTAGGGGCTGATGCAGTTATATGGCCCTGAGGGCCCACAGAAGTTGGCACAAACATAGGGGCCGCCGTCGCCGGAGGAAAAGGTGACGACGTGACAGTCACAAATGATGTCTTTAATGCCACTGGGTGCAATCTCTCAAATTTCTTTTTTGCCTCATTATATGACAATTTATCCATGGTCTTGTACTACATAATTTTCCTTCCTTTATAGAGCATCATGCAGTTTGGTGAGCAAGGGGAGTGGTGCTGTCCACAGTTCATGCAAATAGATTTAGGAGCACAAGGAGCATTCTCTACAGGTGCAGCTGGAATTGCACCTGGAGGACATGTGCCCAAATTTCCAGCATTTAAAGCACCGCATCGGAGGAGGAATGTAAGGCTTGGCGAATCTTGGGTCCTGAGCCATGGGCTGTTTCGCGCCAACAGCCCGCTACACCATAAGCTATGTGCGTGCTTCAATGACCATCGTTCGGCGCGACTTTGGAATGTTGTACGTTTCAGAGCCTGGGGACCTTGGCTTAATCGCCTGGGTCGCGAGGATGGTACAAACCTCTATAAAAGAACCTCAATCTCAAGGTGTGGTACGTGCTGAAGAGATGCATGACTGTTGAGGTTGAATAGTCGCTAGCGAGCAACCTCTGAGGAACCTGCTGCACATCAGTTGTATAAGGCTTACCCAGGCAAGCGGGGCTCTGCCTGGGTGAACCTTTAGATCCCTAACTGCTCTTGGGACCACCATGAAGCGATCAGGAAACGTTTCAGGATGTATAACTGGTATCTCTAAGCGTGGTAGAAGTGCATACAATGCTGCACAATATTAGCCCCAATCATTCCCTTCCCTAGCTACCCCATGGGAAGAACGACGTGCGAAAGACAGGGTTGAGCCATACAACCCTAAATTTCTTGTCTGTGCCAGAACTGATGGGGAAACATTCAGCAATACAAAGCCACTTTTCTTCGTGGATAACTTAGAAGATAAGTTTGGTGAAGTCTTAGGAATGTCTAAGATGAGAAGCGGTGAAGTCCTCATAGAAGCAGCATCCCCAGCACAGTCACAGGCACTACTATCCTGCGAAAATTAATGCTGAGTCCCTGAGGGGGCCGTTAGTAAAAAAGGGGTCACGTCGTGGTGGTAAAAGGACGCTCGTTCCCTCCTCCTGTTGCATTCACCTGGAGGGGCATATACGTTCACCATACGGAGGCCGTTAATCGTGCACGCGGCCGTTCGGCATCAGGTGAACGTCAGAAGATTCAAATGTGTGCCTGTATAAAACTGCAGTGCCACAATAGTCGTCGCGGTCAATACTATAAATGGCATTATAGCCAGAGATGTTGGATAAAATAGGGGCGTGAACCTGTTGGAGTAAGACAATATCATAGGCCCCCGACTGTATATAGGAAGTTAACGCCAATATCTTTGGTAAAGACGTTATAGCATTAACATTAATAGTTAAAATGGATACCACACCAATGGATTTAACCATGGGAGCAGTAAGAGAGAGAGGTCGTTCTACGACCCTGCAAAATAAAACGAGTAAAATTCAAGAGGACGATACGGCTAACAAGGTAGATATTTAAGAGGCATTACAGATTCTAAAAGGAATCTAACGACAAGACCTGAAAAACAGACGTTGACACACAGATCTAATCAAGTTTTCGACGGCGGCCCGCGGCAGGCCACTACTGCTGCATCGACTCAGACCTCGAGGGCCAGGGGTCACTCCCCAACGCCCCCGCCCCGGCGGTCTGACTGCTAACGACGTGGAGTGACGACGCGAGCGTTTCGAGTGCTGCTCGCTGGTTTGCTCGCTCTTACGTTTACCGGCCACTGATATTTTCTCTTTCGACGCCGAAGGGTAGAGGAAGGCGTCGAGTATTCTACCCTGTTCCTTCAGGACATTTACTCTCTCCGAAGAGATGCTCTGCTCCGGAAAGGAGGAGGCCTGAGTCTCAGTCTCACTGCAACTTCCCGAGCAGGGCATTTCCAAAGTGTCGTCTGCTTTGTCTATGGACTGTTCGTCCTTATTGTGACGCTTTCTATGACTCGAAGACAACCCTTAGGGGGCGCCGTTTCCATCTTAACTGCCTCAGAGTTGGGAGGTGTGGTAGCCTCAACCGTCTCTGTGGGTATGGCATCCGCCCACGTGGTGGCGCTCGCGTCTTCGGTAGCACGGGTCGGGTCAGCGACAGGCTCAGATGCGAGCTGCTGGTCAGTCTCCATCGTCTCCTGGCTGCCGCCAGATGTCTCAGCAGGCTGTTGGGTAGCCTCCATTCTCTCCTGACCGTCACGAGCCGTCTCAGCCGTGTGTACTGGGGTTGGAGTCTCAGCCGCAGGCGGGGTTCTGACCCCAGCCGCTTCCCCGCCACTATATCGGTGATGGAGAATGCCATTCCGCTGCCGGTAGCGACTGGCTCGTCATGGGGGAGGCGCTGATGTGGACACCTTGCCCTCAGATGATCAGTAGAGTGGCATATGGTGCACGTGATCGGCTGTCCGGGATATTGGATCTGAGCACGATGTTCATGAACGAGGGGATGTGCTTTTACAGATTCATTTGCACTCTACGTACCCCGCTGTTTCCTTGGAAACGGTAGGCACGGGCCCACATCTCATTGCTGATCAATCGTACAGTCCTGTACCAAGACAGAACGTTAGTAATTACAGTATTGGGGCATTCCGGCGGGTCATTAAAGACCCGAACTTCACGGATGCCATAACCGGACGAGATAACTTGAATTTTACAAGTCTTTCCATTCACATAACGGCAGGTATGTCCACCGACAACCTTTGCTGCACATTTCTCGAAACTTTCGGCATCGTTAAATTTAACCCGCGGTCGCTCGCGTATATTGTTGTCGCGCGATAACTCACGTGTTAGATTTTTTCTAACAATGAGATCTTGCACCTTTTCATCGCTTTGTGCCAGAAAAAGACACGTTTATACAATAAATCATTTCTTTGTTAGTACCAAAGAATTATAAATTAGTATAAACATGGTATGGAACATGTTATTTGACGAATTTTGGATGTTTGCAAGAAGAGCTATAGTACCGACGCACTGACAACGATAGACGAGATGTTAGAATCATTCTGCGGAAGTTTCAAATTCAGGCAGTATATAGCAAACAAGCCTGCAAAATATGGCATCAACATATATGCGCTTTGTGATGCCAGAACCTTTTATACGCTACATATGGAATTACATGCAGGCAAACAGCCTACTGGGCAATATCAAGTAGCAAATGATGCAGAGCATGTGGTGTTATGATTGATTAGACCGATTGACAAAACAGGCAGAAATGTGACGATGGACAATTATTTCACATATATACCACTGGGTAACAAAATGTATGCCAACCATAGATTCACATTAGTAGATTCTCTACGGAAGAATAAACGATAAAATCCACCGGAATTTCTGGACGCAAAATGTAGGAAAGTAAACAGCAGCATTTGGAGAAAAACAAAGCAACAACTGCTTCATTTGCTCATACGTCTCAAAAATATAAACAGGAAAAGAACGTTCTAATGTTATCCAGCATGCACAGCAACGTTTCTGTAGACGCTGACAGTGATGAAGCGAACAAACTTGAAGTTACACTCCACAATCTCAAAAAAGGAGGTGTAGATGTTGTCGACCGTTCTAAATCAGAATATTATATTTCAAGAAGGAACCGTTGGCCTCTTACACTGTTTTTCAGTTTTATATACTTCCATATCCGACAGAGAATGTCATGTACTCTGTATAAACAATTGCTTCATTCAATTCGTAAAACTCAATAAGAATATCTACTTTGCTCATGAAAGACGTAACATGAGCTGAACAGTTTCAGGAGAAAACAAACGAACACAGCCGCATCACATCTGTGGCCGCATGTTACAAATACAAGAAACAGACTAAAAGTGAAGCAAGGCGGTTGTCCACGGAAGGAGATGTTATTGTTACGTTAAGACTCTCGTGTTAGAAAAAATCTAGCACTGCGCACCACATCAAATAATGCCACAACTAACAAGCTATTGTTGAAATTTCATTGTCGAGTCACAGATTGATTGAATCAAGATATATGAAAGAATGCATTTCTAGAGGGTCAGTTCATTAGCTTTGAAATGTGATGGAATATTCAAGTAAAATCATAAATGTTAGATTTTTTCTAACAACGCGAGTGATCGCGGGTTAATAAAGATGGAGTAAGGGCATAATCCAGCTGGGAAGTGTCTACCACCTCATGCGGCAGCTTCATAGGCCGTCGGCTTTGGCGCGTTCGGTTCTAATACACATTGTAAACTATTTTCGCGGTTCACATTTTTGTTTACAACAACTGCCATAATTCCATTGCACTAAGAAACGACGAAGAAAAAAACAGAACAACTACCCGCCAAAAAAACGCCGACACCCCGAGAAGAAAAGCGCAACGAGGACAACAAAGCACCGAAAACGACTCTGACAGACTTCTACCGGCGAAAGGAACGGTGTCCTCTACGCCAGGTAAGTAGGGGAGAGTAGTACACAGTGAAACAAAAATTACCCTTTTATTTGTTTCGTATAAAATACTACTCACAAAACAAATTTTCTTTGTTTACTTGAAAAAACAATACTTTCTCAATATTTTGGAACAAAAAATAATTATTTTGCTACCAATTAGTAAGTGAAATAACAATTTCAAACAACCTCCACAAATGTTTCACTGTGTACCGTGTATAGTCCACAGTGACGAAGCTGCCATTTTTATATTTATTACTTGCTGAGTGACTTATTAAACATAAATATCTCTGTTAAATACAGGTACAAACAGTAACATATACTAAATTTTGTTCAGTGAATATTAAGTCCACCAAAATTGATTAGAAAACGAATATACCAATGGATGGAGAGTCTCTTAGTAACCATAGCTAACGCAGGTGGCAAAATCATTGCAATGTCATGTGAAACACAGACTATGTCTTCTGGAACTGGGAACACAAAACCAGAAACTTTTATTGCTTTTCCGAAGGTATGAGACTTCATACTCAGTACCATAAACTACTAACTTCAAGACTTTAGCTTTAAAATATACAATGTTTTGGAATTTCACCAAATTTAGTCACCAATCATGACGTCCTGCTTCAAGTTAAAAAGATGTAATGATACACTTCACTGGATCTTTGTCACTTTCTTCATCACATTCACTTGAAACTGTTTTACGTACACACCACTTATTTTTCGATTGTTGACACTCTTCATACTCCTTTTCTTCCAGCTCTATCCTTTTTCTCAAAGTCTTTCCTTCAATAACTGCTCGCTCTGGTAATAGGAGAAGTCATACACGCATCTGAGGTCAATGGTCCTGTTTCACTGTGTACCACATGCAAGTTTTACCCTTTGCACTAGGCAGAAGTGTTATGGGACAGGCAGTAATTCGTATCAACTACACTATTTATTTATTTATTTCATCAGAGTTTCAAAGGTCAGGGTGGGGAGGGGAAGGAAGAGTCGAATCCGACATAATGAACGGTTACAATAGCAGCAAGTTGCATGTTTTTGCGAATTTAAGTGATTCACACGCGAATTCGTTGAAGGCAGACTTTTATTGTCATTATCAGATGGAATTAAACGACAGTGTTTTGCTACGACTTTGAACTATCTAACGCATTTGTCAAGTCAGAACTGTGTGTAATATAACACAGTGTTTTTTATTTTTTGTCCATGGCAGGGAGAATCGGGACGAACTTTTAATTTTCTTTATGTATTCCATAAAGAAATGTTATTTTGTTTCACTGCAAACGAAACCTGTATCGGCCCTTCTATGTCACACTCTTGTTTTTACTGCATATTTACAAGCCTCTCAAAGCTCGTCTCTTGACACAGTACCACTACTGTGTAGAAAGGACATTCCCAAGAGCAAGTGCATGCGGAGAGGGCAGGACAGGATCTGACGCAGACTTGTCATTTTACGTTGGGGAATTCGCTCGCCAACGGCCATACCACGTTGAAAACAACGGTTCTCGTCCGAACGTTGGGCCTCGTCAGTACTTGGCTGGCTGCCCGCCTGTTAACTTGCTGGTGCGTGGTGCGCGGAGAGCAATTGTTTTCAAGTTCAGCGGCGGTCGGCGGCTGCGGCGTCAGTCTTCCTTCTGCAAGCTACGTACTTGTGAGTATACCCGATATGAGCCGCGAAAACTCAGTTCAAATTGCATTTGAAACAGGTTCTGCTCGACCGATGCCGTTTGAAGTACACGAATGGATAACTAGTGAATTTCATATTCCGAAAACTGAACTTTTTGTGGTGCAGTTGGACTTAATCCTGAACTCAGTTTTCCTGAAATTTACGTAACCCGAGTATGTCGACAGGATAATCACCCATTTTGCCGGAAGTAGGAAATGAAAACATTTTAATGGTACCATGTCTGACGTGACAGTATCGCCATCAGGCTATGGACTTCGGAATGTGAAGGTTTACAATGTGCCGTTTGAATGTCCGAATCAAGTTATTCAAACTTGAAGAGTACGGGAATGTCATTAAAATCGAGGATGATGTATGGCCGGCGGGCTTTCGGTACCTTGTACGTAGCGGCGTTCGTGAAGTCCGTATAGAACTGAGAAAACATATCCCGTCTTACATGACAATAGCCGGAACCCGGGCCTTTATTAGCTACGCTGGTCAGCCACAAACATGTTATCTCTGTGGAAAAACGACCCATGTGCGGCAGGAGTGCCCTTTGCGAAAACCGGTGCAGCTCCCGCGGGAAGACGACAGCGCAAGTTATGCTTCCGTGCTGTCCGATCCTGTTGTTTTTCCCGTTCAGCCGTCGGCCGCTGCCCACCCTGCGGTTACGACGCAGCCTCCGCAAGTTCCGGTAGGGTCTCGTGCTGGAGTTGAACAAGTAGAACCCGTTCAGGACGTCTCTGGAGTCGAAACGACGAGTGCCGTTGCCGGTTCGGAGTCGCCGATGCACGTGCAACAGAACAGTGTTGACGAACAGGAGGCAGTCGAAAGTGCCGCGGAATCCGCCGCTCCCGCCCTGGCTGGTTACTCGGGGGAAAAGAGAAAGTTAGTGGAACGATCGGAAGAACAGGTCGTCGAGGATGCCGACGTTAGTAGCGCCGAGACAGAATTGTCAGAGGCGTCTACGAAGTCGTCTTCTGCCCCTCGAAAACGGAATCGGAAGAGGAACTGTCAGCAAAAGGTGCAGGCCTCTAATACGGGAGATTAGGGGCGCGCGCCGCCCCCCCCACTCCTGCACGGTGCCTGAGGTCTACGTGGCCGTAGTGCACCACGAATGGAGCAAAATCAGACTTCAGCAGTTGCTAATCTTTTAAACGTACTCATAAAAACATCATGTGCCGATTATAATGGAGTTAAAACTGATGAATTGAAAGCTGTAGAATCTCAGTTACTGTCTCATTTTAAAAAGGCTCCTATTACATGCCGCAGACTCAACACCATCAAAGAAACTTGTAACCATGCTGCCAGTGTTGCTGCAGAAGGTAAGTTAGCTTCAATAATTAATACAGATACATCTGATGACAACATTTTACAGCCTTTGCAAAAGTCAGAGCACAACCAGGCTACCACATCCTCATTTAGCAGTGTTAAAACATGTGGAAAACCAACCAGTAATGGCAAAACACATGGCAGATCAACAAGAGGGCAGCTATTTGCACAGACACAGAATCTGTTCAGAGAAATGGATGAAAGAAGAGCGCTGAAATCAAAATGTTATGCACAGGGTAACTACAGAAAAACCCGCAAAGAAAATAAAATATATTCAAATCCTTTTTACCAAGAAGGAAGAGAGAACAATGTAGTTAAAGGATGTAAATGCAGTCAGTGTGGAAAAGTAAAACGTACACCTGGATTTCTTCTGAAGAATCACTATCCAGCTCTTTAACAGTTACAAATTTCGTTACAACAGTGCCACAGAAAATGTGGCCAGTAATGTAGCACATTTATCAAAGATATCTGAATGTGATCAGACATCTTCTACACTCACTCTGAAAACTGTAACCCCCTGTAGTTCGTCATATAAAGCAGCTAAAGACAAAAGCACTATGACTGAGATGGATGATCAAATTAGAGCTTTGAAGCCAGCTAGCTGCAGCACAAGTAAAAATCAAACCCCTTAACACCTGTACCTGTAAATTGCAAAGGTGGCAAGGGTTGTCATCAGCCAGGAAAGGTAAAAAACCCACCTGAAGTTTGTTCAGGGCATATTAACAAACAGGGATTTGAGCTTAGTAACAGTACAGAAAGTGTCACAAACAATGGTTGCCAGGCTTTGTGTAAGTCAGAATGCACTCAGAACAGCTCATTTAAAACTAATAAAACATAAACTAAATCATACAAAGCACCAAAGATAAAAGTGCAATGGCCAATGAAGCAAAAATGTCAAAATCCTACCCACTGATAAATTTGTTGACAATGTTAACTCTTTGTCCACTAAACCTTCTTCAGCTCTTGAAATAAACAAAAATTGTCAACGGGGAAAATGAAAGGGTCAACAGTAGTATTTCAAACAAATAGTTCTCCGGCTGTTGACAATGGAATAAATAAAGGTAGTCCAAAGAAAGGACAGAAAACTGTGGTTGCCCCCAAAGGTGCAAACTTTCATAAAGAAATTAAAGTTGTGGCACAGGCAGTATCAACTTCAGATGTAGGAATTAGCTCACAAGGAATTGAGGAAAGATACATTACTGCTACTGAACGTACTGTGGTGGACACATGTGATGGGAAGCAACGTACTGAACATGAAGTTTCTTCTGTCTCTTTACAGAATATATGCACTGACAACAATAAGGGAGGGAATGTAAAAACAAAAAAATGAACTTGTCAGGAAGTACCAAACGCACTAGCAGGGCTATGTGAAGAAAGACTAAGGAAGAGAATAAAGGCCAAGAAGTGACTTCACAGTGACTCTCTTTTAGTTGTCATTGATGTTACAAACTAGCTAAAAATCATCGAGAATATCTCGGACAACGAAAAAAAAAAGTCTACATTTGTTCACTGTTACGTACTAATTAACAGCTAAAAGGAATCTGAACTGTCGTTTCGTAATTGAAGCTCAGTATTTTTGGTGCTACACATTTGGCTGGAGTGTGCTGGAATTGTAGCTGTAGCTATGTGTTGGGATTGAAGAGATTGGATAAAAGTATGAATGTGAATTTTTTTACATATTGGATTAACAGTATGACTTCACAGTTAGTAATGTTTTTGCCACCTTTCTAGAAGACCTAAAATTCTCTAGTCATGTATTACTAAATTTTTGACTGATCTTTTTGAAATATCTGTGTGGGTTTAGTATCTGATGGCTCAATGTGTGAGGAGTAAGGCTGATATTCTTAGAAATGTGCAGTACAGTTGTAGTTTGTGGAGCAGTTAACAGCAGTAACAGGAAATAATACTTGCACAAGAGTTGATGTCTTTTTGTGAAAAAGAATTTCTGAACTTGTAAACCTTGTGTAGTGCTTTTGAGAATCTGGAAAGTATGTGTATTTTACGTTTTCACAGGTTTGGTATTGTTAAGAGTAACACAATGGTGAAATATTATTTTAACCACCTATATTTGGGAGACTGGTAATTATTGACAAAACTGATTTCTATGGTTAAATATTATTTTAATCAACTGTATTTGAGAGATTGCTAATTACAGAGCAATTTCTTTCTTATGTTGCTCTGAATTATGACTTAGTTTTTCAGTAAAAAAAAAAACCCTGGGAAAACGAGGTGCTGTTGGCTGTGATTTCATTTTTCTCGGTGTTCTTGTCTTCAGTTCACATCCCAATCGACCTCAGCACCTCAACTGCCGCAAGTCTGCAAGTCTTAAGACGTTACGCTAGACGCTTGATTTCGACCCATCTTATAGTAGTTGTTGTTGGTTTTTGGAAGGGACTAAACAGCGACAGTTATCAGTCCCTTGTTCCAATCTCAGAGATAAAACATTTGGTTAAGCGTTCCTAGGTAAATGCGTTAACAAGTCAAAGTTTAAAACTTACAGGCAAATATCAATAAAGGATAAAAGTAAAAACGAAGAAGGCATAAAAGAAACAGTACAAGGGTGTTTTTGCTGGGTGATAACAGAAATATAAGGAACACATCCTGCCACTCT
This sequence comes from Locusta migratoria, assembly GCA_026315105.1. Lineage (NCBI taxonomy): Eukaryota > Metazoa > Arthropoda > Insecta > Orthoptera > Acrididae > Locusta > Locusta migratoria. The sequence continues at coordinate 296,632,866 of CM048751.1, forward strand.
GGGACACTTTAAAACCACCTACCTAAAATAGTTAAGCAGGTGGAGGACAGAGCAATGACAGACACACACAAACTTTAAATGGTTTTGTAAAATCCACATTCACGTATAAAATTTAAAACAGAGTCAGCTAAACGAAGCTGCAAAGCATCAGGGATATTAAAGTTTCGTCGCTTTGCGGCTAAATTGCTGCATTCAAGTTAGATGTGGACGACTGTCAAAGGCGCACCACATTGACACTGAAGAGGATCCTTGCGACGTAGAAGGTGATCATGCGTGAGCCAAGTATGGCCTATAAGGAGCTGGCAAAGAACAACCGACTCCCTGCGAAAAGCCCTCAGGGAGGCCTTCCATGCAGCGGTAGACGGCTTGACAACACGGAGCTTATTTGGTTCAGTCGAATCTGCCCATTCAGAATTGCAAACCCAAAGGACCTTGCGGGTCAATTGGGTTTCGAGGTGTGAGTCTTGGAGGCTAATATCCAGGGACCGGAAGGTAGTGGCCTGCTTGGCCAGCTGATCGACGTGTTCATTGACCGATCTACCTATGTGGCCCGGCGGGAGAGGGGGGGGGGGAGGAGTAATGGAAAGGTGGAGCAACAGGTAGGGAATCAAGTGAGGAGAGAAGGGACTGGACACGGACCGCAATCGGAAGACCTGACCAGGGCTGACATCGCAGGGGAGATAGTGCAGAAAGTGGGAAGAGAAGCCTGTGGTTCGGATGGCGGGGTGAAGCATGAACCCGGGCAATGTAAGTCACTTACAACCATTGTCGGCGATACCGCAGAGGGGGAACACCAGCTTCAGCTAGAAGGCTCGGTACTGAACTGGTACGAAAAGCCCCTGTTTTGAGACGCACACCAGTATGTTGACTGGGCTCTAGGACCCGCAAGACAGAAGGGGCTGATGAGTCATAAACCAAGCTCCCGTAATCAAGCCGGAACTGAATAAGGGCCTTGTAGAGCTGAAGAAGGGTGGAATGGGCTGCTCCCCAACCAATATGGCTGAGACATCTAAGAATATTTAAATGCCGCCCACACTTCTGTCCCAGCTGACGAAGGTGTGGCACCCAAGTCAGCTGGGCATCTAAGACCATGCCCAGGAATCGATGTGTTTCCTCAACCTCAAGTAGTTCACCAACCAGGTAGAACTCTGTGTCAGGGTGAACTACTTGATGGCGACAGAAGTGCATCACACGGGTTTTCTGCACGGAGAACTGAAATCCATGAGTAGAGGCCCATGAGTGGGCCTTTTGGATGGCACCCTGCAGCCACCGTTCAGCTATGCCAATGCTAACAGAACTGAAATACAGGCATAAGTCATCGGCGAACAGGGAGCAACTAACCGATGACCCCACAGCCCCAGAAAGACCATTTATTGCCACTAAAAACAATGGGACACTGAGGACGGAGCCTTGTGGCACACCGTTCTCTTGAATATGGGGGGGACTAAAAGAGGCCCCAACCCTCACCTGAAACGAGCGGTGGGAGAGGAAATTGCGAATAAAAATAGGAAGTGCGCCACATAAGCCCCAGTCATGTAGAGTAGTCATTATATGGTGGCTCCAGGTGATATAGTATGCCTTTCGAAGGTAAAAAATCACAGCAACCAAATGCTCACGCCTAGCAAAGGCTGTACGAATGATCAAGTGACACGAGGTTGTCAATGGTAGAACGCCCCGGCGGAAGCCCCCCTGTTGTGGAGGAAGGACTCCACGCTCTTCAAGGATCCACATAAGCCGCCGACACACCATTTGTTCGAAGAGCTTGCAGAGAACGTTGGTGAGGTTGATCGGACGGTAATTATCAGCCACCTGGGGATCTGCACCAGGTTTCAGCACCGGGATGATAGTGCTTTCTCGCCTTTGCTACGCGAAAACCCCCTCTGCCCATAGATGGTTAAACAGGGCTAGAATGCGGCGTTTAAAAACTCCGATGTAAGGTGTCAGAGGAATTGGCTGTGAATCCTATCTGGTCCTGGAGTGGTATCAGGACACGCAGCAACGGCAGTTCAGTACTCCCACTCACTAAACGGGATGTTGTATATTTCCCGACGACGTGTACAGAAGGATAACTGTTTCCGCTCAGCCCGCTCTTTGAGGGAGCGGAAGTCGGAACTGTACGTGGCAGTCGCAGAGCATCCTGCATAGTGCTCTGCCATATGCTCGGCGATAGCTGTTGGGAGTGTGCAGAGCACATCCTGGATGGTGAGGGATGGGATTCCTGTCAGACTTGCATCCGTACCTGAGTTAGGGAGGTACAGGAGCCGATACTGGCTACATACCGTTCCCACGAGTCCTGCCTGCTCTGCAGTACGAGTCGTCAAGTACGCATACAGAGCCGTTTAAAGGCGACGAAATTCTCCACGGAAAGGTGGTGTCGATGGGGCTGGAGTGCTCGCCGACGTTCCTGGATAGCCTCAGCAATCTCCGATGTCCACCAAGGCATGGACCTACGCCTTGTGGAACTGGTGGTTTGTGGAACTGCTGCCTCAGCGGCTACGACAATACTGTCAGTCACCTACTGGACTGCATTGTCGATGTCTTTTGGCAATGATGCAGCGATTACAGCGGCTGAGGCATAAGCAGGCCAGTCAGCCCTACGGAGGCACCAATGGGGCAAGCAGTCTGCAGCTTGGTACTGCGGAAGTGACACAAAGATTGGAAAGTGGTCGCTGCACACAGGTCTTCATGCACACGCCAACCGAGGCGCGGTCGAAGGCTGGTGCTGCAGACAGAGAGGTCGATCGCTGAATACGCGCCCTGTGCCATGTTATAATGCCTGGGGGCACCGTAATTCAGGAAGCAAAGGTCTTGTTGCGCCAATAATGTCTCAACATCCCTCCCACGGCCTGTGGTCTAGAGTGCACCACACAATGGGTTGTGACCGTTACAGTCCCCCAAAAAAAGGAATGATGGGGGAAGTTGGGAGACCAGAGCAGTAAGGTTGTTGGGACACACGGCCTCATCTGGAGGGAAGTACAAGCTGCAGACAGTTAATTCCTGCGTTTCCTGGATTCTAACAGCCACTGCCTCAAGAGTCGTTGTGTGGTACCAGGCAACCAGGGACAGTTTCCGGGACGTACAGACAGACACCGCCAGACACCCTGTCATATATGGACCTGTTGCGGTAGTAGCCCCGGTATGGCTATCTGGTAGGGCGATACAAAATTCAGGATAGCAGCACAGCAATTGTCGAAGATCGGCCAGGTGATTAAAGAAGCCTCCACAATTCCACTGGAGAAAAAGTCGTTCTCCACGCTCTAACGCCATAAGAGAAATTAAATAAAAGATCATTCCATAGGAACATTCCATTGCTGCCTTATGGTCAGGATCTACTGAATCTAAGACCATAGATTCAGTTGATTACGGTTGTGCAGCGATCCTATGGTCAGGCGAATCAAGAAGTGCGAGATCCTCAGGGGAAGCGAGGATCTCGAGTTCATCCTCTGAAGCAGAGGATGTGGGGCTTTGAAGCCACCGATGTTTACTTTCTCTTCCTGTGCAGTTTTTTGTCCTGTCACTGGCCCTTTGGTGGGCCTTGGGGACTTCTCAGAAGGGGCGGCAGGAACTGATGAAGAGCAGGAGGCCCTTCGATCAGCAGCCAGGGGATCCTCCAGCCATTTTCTGGGATCCACTTTCTCACGGAGAGAAGCCTTGGAAGGGAGTGTCCTGTGGGACACCTTCTGAGTGAGAGGTGCTGGAGAAGGCTGTTGTTTTTCCAGCAGTGGGGTGGGGACCGACGTCCCCGGTGATGTTTTATCTGTTGCTCCCAACATGAAGAGCAACCAAAGGAGTAGCGCCCCCAACTGTCAAGGGGGCAGGTGCAGTGGTTCGGGCCTGGGGGCCCACTGGCATTTGTGGTACAGATGGTCTCGAGATTGATGTTGAAGCTACTGTGGCATAAGGGGTTATCATGGTCACAGGGTGGAGCTTCATATACTTATGTCTGGGCTCTACGTATGTCAGCCGTTCCAGGGTCTTGCACTCCATGATCTTACGCTCTTTGTGGAGTACAGAGCAGTTGGGCGAACAAGGAGAATGCTGCTGATTGCAATTAATGCACAATGCAGGTGGAGTACAGGGGGCGTCCGTATGGGATGCCTGCCCGCACTCCCAACACGTTGGGTTGGCATCACATCGGGAGGATATATGACCAACCTCCAGCACTTGAAGTATCGCATAGGGGGAGGAACATAGGGCTTTACATCGCACTGGTAGATCATCACCTTGACATTCTCAGGCAATGAATCGCCCTCGAAAGCCAAGATGAAACCGCAGGTGGCAACCCTGTTGTCCTTCAGACCCCTATAGATGCGCCGGATGAAATGCACACCTCGCCGCTCCAAGTTAGCTCGTAATTCGTCGACTGATTGCAACAGAAGATCCCTGTGGAAGATGGTACCATAGACCATATTTCAGCTCTAATGTGGCATGATGGTAACAGAAGCGTCACCCAGTTTGTGACAGGCTAGCAAAGCCCATGACTGGGCTTGGGATGAAGTCGTTATTAGAACTGATCCAGATCTCATCCTTGACATACCATCGACCTCTCCATATTTGTCCTCCAAATGTTCCACAAACAACATTGGCTTTGTGGACATGAAAGATTCCCCATCTGTACATTAGGGGCATAAGCCTCACCTTGCAGCAGTTTTCCCTACATTCCTCCCACAGTGTGGACAGGGAAGGAAATGTTTGGGGGACGTACTGCATAGCGTTATATTCACCTCTACCACGCTTATGGACAACGGTTGTACGTCCGTCAACGTTTCGTGGTCTTTTCATGGTGTTCCCACGAGCAGCTAGGGAAATAAGGGTCCACCCAGACAGAGCCCCACTTGTCTGGGTAAGCCTTATACAACTGAGGTGCGGCAGGTTCCTCAGAGGGTGCTCGCTACTGACTGTTCAACCTCAACAGCCATGCATCTCCTCGGCACGTAGCACAACTTGAGATTTAGGTTTTTTTTATAGAGGTTTGTACCGTCCTCGCGACCCAGCGATTAAACGAAGATCCCTGGGCTCTGAAACGTACAACGTTCCACCGTCGCGCCGAATGATGGTTGTTGAAGCACGCCCAGAGCTTACGGTGTAGCGGACTGTTGGCACGACACAGCCCATGGCTCAGGACCCCTGGTTCGCCAAGCCCATACTCAGCAAATTAATATTGAGCCCCTTAGGGGGGCCCATCTTATACCTCGATACAGGCCACACCGTGTTCAGCTGCTCATCGGCTGCTGTCGACCCGAACACAAGCTGGCCGTGCAGGGGTCGATGCACCGCCAATTTCCTTTTTGAGCGCACTCATCGATGGACAGAGAGAGGCCAAAGTGGCAGTCCGAATGCTATTTTCGCAAACTGAGTGGAGGTTGGGTCGTATGGCCATCTTGCGGCGTCTGCTGCTACAAATAGAGTGCGTCTGGGGCCATTGCAGAGCGGGCCGCGCGCTGGGTGGCTCTAAGAGACTGGGACAGCGCGTACACAGTGCCAAATAACAAAAATTATGCGCCCAAGTGACCTATATTTTTTTTACAGACCTGCAATGACAAAGGCCATCAGCAAAGGGAACAACATAAAACACCATTCTAGGGTGAATACAGCCGTCCAGCACAACGGGGAAGGAGAGGGGACATATGAATATGAGTCCCCGAAATCACTGCAATATAGGAAAAGGAAAAGAGAAAACGGCAGAGAAGTGAACTAAACGTAAGGTTCCAATACTAATAAAAAGGCTAATAAAAGCTGAACATATGTACCCAATGTCCGGTGGAATCCGTGAACAAACACTGCACGAAGTAAATGGCCAAACAATTCCTGGTAATGCGGATTTCTCCGCACCTGCAGGTGGGCGACCCACGGACTGCTGTGGAAGGCAATGGCAGTGGCGTTCTTTAACTGGAGAACAGCATAAACCGTGTGCCACAAAAGCCAGACGGTGACGTTGTGTGGGGTCTTGGACACGATTTTGATGTGTGGGGTGATGAGCCACCCAACGGGAATCTCTGTGGGGGTCATCCCATTTATGAGCGCGGCCATGCTACGGCAGAAGTCCCACACCCGTAAGACTCGCTGGCAAAGGAAGTGGTGTTCTCTAGAGTTGGGAGCGTCACAGGCATCACAGGCTGCCAATATGCGGAGGTGGATGGCGGCCAATCGCTGGTTAGTGGCCAGTGCATCGTTGACTGGGAGATACCAGACGGCCTAGACGTCCGTTGGCAGGACACGGCGGTGAAAATTGACCCAAACCTGCCGCCAGTTGGTCCTGGGGTGGCGAGTAACAAGTCTGTGGATGGGGGGGGGGGGCGCCCATGCAAGTCGTCGTACAACCGACGGACCATCCTGTTCCTATCCTGGGCCACATCAGGCACAATGGGCACACAAGCTGGCTGTGCGGATGAGGAATAATGCTGTATACTTCTGAGGGAAGTAGACCAGGCGCAGGCCACCGTCTGGTCTGTCCAGAACACATGTGTTACCCCCGACTTTGAAAATGGCATGGCGCCAAAGAAGCCAATACACAGCCCAAGAAGTGGATCGGACAATCAATTTCGGTACACGGAGGAGTTGGGCAGCATACCAGCATTTAGACAATATCGACCTATTGATCATGTCGTTTCGCTGATGCAGGTGCAATCGTCGATTGGCATGCTGTTTGCAGGTCCCTTGGATCGTATTCAGAAGTCTCCTCCAGGTCTCTATCTGCATTTTATACGGGCACACATCCACATCAAGACAGAGAATGCGGCTTTTGACAACCAGTTGGTACCATGGCCTCTGAAGAGTGAGACTGCAGGTGCCAAGAGGCAAAAGGACTGTCTTTCGATGGTTCATAGGTGGACAGAATGTCATGAGACGTATCAAGATCCCCTGAACCACATACAGAAATACCGACTTCATCGGCATAGGCCATGTACGAAAGCTATGCAACGTAACAGTGTATACCATCGAGGGAGTGATTAAGGGACCTCAACAAAGGGTCAACCGCTAGGGCATAGAGATACATTGAAAGTGGGTAGCCCTGACATACAGACCACCGTATGGGTATAGGGGGTCTGGTCCAACCACTGATAGTGACCACTGATGTAGCACCTGTCAGCATGTTCTGTATAGCTGTACAGAACCGTTGCCTGAATCCCAGCTTCCTCATCACGCTCCACAGGTATTGATGGCAGGTGCGATCGAATGCATTTGCAAAGTCGACCAATAAGATGCCAGCCGCAATGTCCGAGTCTTCTACATGGCCGACCACATCCCTATACACTGCAGCTGCATCGAAAATGTTTCTCTGGGAGATACCACAAGCTTGGAATGGGGACATTACTTTGTCCTTGACGATCTTGAGTTTGCCGGCAACACACCTTGCCACTAGTTTGCAGTCGACAGTCAACAAGGTTATTGACCGTGGATCTGACATGGTGCATTGACGCTGGACCTTGGGGATGAGTACAATACGGTGTGCGAGGAAGGCACTAAGGATGGCAGTGCCGTCGAGCATCTCATTGACAAGGCGATAAGCTTCCCTCCAAGGATGTCCCAAAAGGCCTGATAAAATTCATAGGGTAACCCATTAAAACCAGGCGATTTGCCTGAGGGGCACCGCTTGAGGACCTCCTCCATGTTCGAGGGCGTGAGGAGCAGCCCAAGTACATCCCGATCAGGGGCATCCAGAGCGACGACAAGGTTGTTGAGTAAAAGACGGGTGGCGTCAACAACATGGTCAAGTTGTGCGAAGAGCAAGGGCCCACAGGGGTAGTCGCTGCATCCTGGAGGCACTGTTGGTAGAACTCCAGTGTCCTCCATTGCCAATAAGTGGCCTCACGACTAAACCGCTGTAGGGCTGACTGAAGCCAGTTCAGTCCACCATGCAAGCGTGGACACGTAATTGGCTGACTTTAACAAACAAACATTCCTCATCTCCACGAACTCTCGACAGAGGTCGAGAGCCTGGAGGTAAGCAGTATTAAATTTCCAACACCCAAGAGGTCGTGGGAGGTGTGGACCATGCAGTTGCAGCACACAGTCGCAGGCGGCGCCAGTCACTAAACGCCACATGGTGGACCTGGACACGAACCAACCGTGGAAGAAGATGCCTCGAGACATAAATGTGGTCAAGTTGAGTGTCCCCATTAGCATAGATGTGGGTAAATTCCGTGCGATGCGGATGAAAATGGCGCCAAGAATCCTGGAGGTCCTTCGCCGCTAAGAGGTCGACGAGTTCTGCACACCTCGAAGGGGTAGGCATCTGGTCGGCCACAGTGAAAACACAGTTAAAATCACCGCCAAGTAGGAGCGGACAGTGAGGCGTTAAAATCGGGGTGACTTCAGTATTGAACAACTCGGAACGATTCCTTGTCCGACTAGTGCTAGAACGAGCATAGACGTTCATGAACCGCATACCCTGGAACGTGAAAGCGATGGCACGCCCATTTGGTAGAAGACAAATGACATCAAGGATAAGGGCAGGTTTGTATAAAACGGCATTCCCGCATGAGGAGTCATGATTGAGGACATACTCCACTTTCTATCCTGCAATGTGGTGTAAAACAATAACAAATGTTTGTATAAAACGGCAGTCCCGCATGAGGAGTCATGATCGAGGACATACTCCACTTTGTATCCTGCAATGTGGTGCAAAACAAGTGCGGGCACTTCTTGTATAAAAACAAAATCATAACTACGCAGGCCACCCCCATGAACCACAGACATTGCCGAGGTGGGGTGGCTTGTATGCCTCAACGATGTAGATAGCTGTACCATAGGTGAAACCACAGTGGACGAATATCTGTGGAGAGGCCAGAGAAACATGTGGTTCCTGAAGAGGGGCAGCAGCCTTTTCAGTAGTTACTGAGGCAACAATCTGGATGATTGAGTGAGCTAGCTGTATAACATCAGATAATGTGACTTTGCCACACAGTTACTGTGAACGGCTGAAGGCAAGGGAAAACTACAGACATTACTTTTCCGTAGGACATGCAGCTCTACTGTATGAAAATATGATGATGGTATCCTCTCAGATAAAATATTCTAAAGGTAAAATAGTCCCCCATTCGTATCTCTGGATGGGGACTACTCAGGAAGATGTTGTCATCAGGAAAGACAATACTGGCATTCTGCAGATCGGAGCGTGGAATATTAGATCCCTTAATTGGGTAGGAAAATGAGAAAATTTAAAAAGGGAAATGGATAGATTGAAGTTAGATATAGTGGGGATTAGTGAAGTTCGGTGGCAGGATGAACAGGATTTCTGGTCAGGTGAGTACAGGATTATAAATACAAAATCAGTTGGGGGTATCACAGGAGTAGGACTGATAATGAATAAGAAAATAGGAATGTGGGTAAACTACTATGAGCAGCACAGCGATCGCATTATCATTGACAAGATAGATATGAAGCCAACACCGACAACAGTAGTACAGGCTTATATACCAACTAGCTCTGCCGATGATGAGGAGATTGAATAAATGTATGAGGAGCTAAAGGAAATTATTCAAACAATTAAGGGAGATGAAAGCTTAATTGCGATGGGATACTGGAATTAGGAAAAGGAAGAGAAGGAAAAATAGTAGGTGAATATGGACTGGGCAGAAGGAATGAAAGAGGAAATCGCCTGGTAGAATTTTGCATGGAACATGATTTCATTGTAACAAACACCTGGTTTAAGAAACACAAAAGATGGTTGTATACATGGAAGAGACCAGGAGACACCGGAAGGTAGTAGTTAGGTTGTTTAAGGGGGACTAAACTACAATGGTCATCAGTCCCCCATTCCATCCCTAGGTGTCAAAAGTGAATCCATGGACGTTAAATAGATACGCCCAGAGTGTAAGGTTTCGAAGTGGGAGAGGAGTCCCACTGAGTCCATAAAACAACATCAAAAATGTCAAGACACAAAACGAAAAGAGACGATCACACAAGGACATCTGACAACAAAGAAGCCGATGTCTCTGATTGACCGACGATAAGAATGAAAAAGGAAAAGTCAACCACTCGGTATCACAAAGAAATCCCCAGTTAAAAAGAATGATAAAATCCCCCTGCTCGAATAAAACGTAAAACGGTATCTGCCATTGTAGCATCGTCACATAAAACTTCCGATAAAACGTCAGGGAGGCTAAAATTTCTCCGCAAGGCGGCTAAAACGGGGCAGTCCAACAATATGTGGACGATTGTCAGATGGGAGCCACACCGACATTGGGGTGGGTCCTCACCCTGAAGGAGATGTCCATGGGTGAGCCACATATGCCCAATTTGGAGGCAACACAAAACCACTGAGTCCCGTCATGAACCACGCATGGAGGAGCGCCATGCGGCCGTCGTTTCCTTGACCACCCGGAGCTTGTTAGCCGTGCTCAGGCTACGCCACTCAGTATCCCAAAGCTGACGTACTCGCTGGCGCAACAATGAACGGAGATCAGAAGCCGAGAGGCCGATCTCTAAACTGGACATACCGACAGCCTGCTTGGCAAGCCTGTCAACACGTTCATTGCCCGGGATACCAACATGACCCGAAGACCAGATGAACACCACCAATCGCCCGGACTGTGTAACGGCACAAAGTGTCTCCTGAATGGCCAACACCAGGGTAGACCACGGGTAACACTGCTCCAGAGCTCTGAGGCTGCTCAGGGAGTGCTGCAAATAACATAAGACTCGCCTGAGCAGTACCGGATATGCACGACAGCTCTGTGAATGGCCACCAGCTCTACAGTGAAAACACTGCAGCCATTCGGCAGAGAGTGCTGTTCCGCATGGTCACCGTGAGCATAGGCAAATCCCACACAGCCATCAACCATTGAATCGGTGTAGATCATAACCAGGGAATTCCGCTATGACAGCCGAGAACTGACGGCGGAGCGCCTCCAGTGGAACTGAATCCTTGGGCCGATGGGTCAAGTCCATCCGAGTAGACGGCCTTGGCAAACACCATGGAGGTGTACGCACATGGACCCAATATGGAGATGGAAGGGGCAAAGACTCAAGTTCCAGGAGGAGAGACCGAACTCTATAGGCTATCATATGACCTGACCTGGGGCGTCGCTGATTGCAGGGGAAGACCACATCCGAAAAGAGAAGACGACGGTTTGGGTGGCCTAGGGAGCAGTATACGTTGGCTGCATAAGCAGCGAGCAGGTGTTGGCAGCGGGTCCCCAAAGGTGGGATCCCAGCCTCCACTAGTAAACTGTTCACCGGGCTGGTGCGGAAAGCGCCCGTCGCTATGAGGACCCCACAGTTGTGAATGGGGTCCAGGAGATGCAGTGCTGAAGGTGCCGCAGACCCATAGGCAATGCACCCAAAATCGAGACGGGACTTCACCAGTGCCATGTAAAGCCGCAACAGTGTCGAGCGGTCAGCACTCCAGGTCATATGACCCAGGTGGCAGAGAAAGTTGAGACAGCGCCAGCACACCTGTTTCAGCTGACGAATGTGGGGCAGCCACGTCAGCCGAGCACCAAAGACCAGTCCTAAAAACCGATGTGTGTCTACTAATGTCAGGAGTTCGTCGTTAAGATAAAGTTCAGGGTGAGTGTGAACGGTCCGACGCCGACAGAAGTGCATCACTCTGGTCTTGGTGGCAGAAAACTGAAAGCCATGAGTTAGGTCCCAGGTCTGCGCCTTGCAACCTATGCTCGGCAACCTGGGTGCTGCGGGAACTAAAAAAGATACAAAAGTCGTCAGTGTAAAGAGAAGGGGAGACCGACGATGCAACTGCTGTCGCTAGACCATTGATGGCAACTAAAAATAATGGATCACTTAAAACCGAGCCCTGAGGAACGACATTCTCCTGGATATGAGAGGCGCTCAGGGAGGCACCAATTTGAACACGAAAGATACGGACAGCTAAAAAATTCTGGATAAAAATCAGTAGGGAGCACCGGAGGCCAGAGTCATGTAAAGTGTTGAGGATGTGGTGGAGCCAGGTGGTATCATATGCTTTGTGCATATCGAAGAAGGCGGCAACAAGGTGGTGGCGCCGGGAAAAGGCTGCGGATTGCAGACTCGAGGTACACCAGATTGCCGGTGGTAGATCGACCCTGGCGTAAACCGCCCTGGCATGGAGCCAATAAGCCCTGAGTCTCAAGAATCCAACACAACTGCCGACTGACCATCCGCTCCGACAGTTTGCATGGAACGTTAGTCAGGTTAATAGGCCAATAGCTATCCAAGGAAAGAGGACGTTTATCTGGTTTAAGCACTGGAATGATGATACTCTCCTGCCACTGTGATGGGAAAACACCAACACACCAAATGCGGTTATAGACCTCAAGAAGATTATGCCGGCTGTCTGTGGAGAGGTGCTTCAGCATTTGGCTATGGATGCTATGGATGCTATCAGGCCCAGGCGCCGTGTCAGGACATTGTTGAAGAGCACAGAGGAGCTCTCACTCAGTAAATGGAGTGTTGTAAGATTCAGAGCGGCTGGTACGAAAGGAGAGAGACTGGTGTTCTACCCTCTCCTTTACTGCACGGAAGGCCGGTGGATAATTTGCAGAGGCAAAGGCATGAGCATAATGCTCGGCAAACATCTCTGCAAGAGTGGCCAGGTCCGTACATATGACTCCATTTGCGGAGATCCCAGGGATTCCCGCTGGTGTCTGTAATCCCTGTAGCCGCCTGATCTTACTCCAGACCTGCGAGGCTGAGGTACCTGTCCAAATAGTGGAAACGTACCTCTCCCAGCACTCCTGTTTCCGTCTTCTTATTAGCTGGCGAGCACGAGTGCGAAGCCGTTTAAAATTAATGAGGTGCTCCTGAGAGGGGTGCCGATTGTATCACTGTAAGGCCCGCCTGCGGTCTTTAATGGACTCAGCGACCTCCGGCGACCACCATGGCACTGTCTTCCGCCGTGGGCTCCCTGATGTATGCAGAATGGTAGCGTTCGCAGTAGAAATAATGAAATGTGTGGCGCTCTCGACCACCAAATCGATTTCCTGGAGTGGGGACGGCCAACGATAGCAGCAGAAGCATAGTCTTCCCAGTTAGCCCTGTGCAGAACCCACCTGGGTGGGCGTGCTGGGGACTCGCATTGTGGGAGTGACAAAAAGACAGTGAAATGGTCACTGCCACACAAGTCGTAATGAGCTCTCCAGTGAACAGATGGTGGAAGGCTGTGGCTGCAGATGGACAGATCAATGGCCGAAAATGTGCCATGTGCCACACTAAAATGTGTGGGGGCACCTGTATTTAAGAGGCAGAGATCGAGTTGAGTTAGTAAATCCTCAACAACCCTGCCGTGACCAGAGATCATAGAACCACCCCACAAGGGACTGTGGGCATTAAAGTCGCCCAACAGTAAGAAAGGTGGGGGTAGTTAGGCTATGAGTTCAGCCAAAACGTTTACAGATACGTCACCATCTGGCGGCAACTAGATACTGCAGACGGTAAACTCCTGTGTGGTCCTCACCCTGACAGCCACTGCTTCTAATGGAGTTTGAAGGGGCACGGGATCACTATACACAGAGGTGAGGACATACACATACACTCCAACTGAGACCCTGTTATATATGCCACGATTGCAGTAAAATCCCCTGTAGCCACGAAGGGCAGGGGTCCGCATAGCTGGAAACCAGGTTTCCTGGAGAGCAATGCAGAAAGCAGGTGTCTTGCTCAGAAGCTCAGCCAGGTGGAGGAAGAAACCGCCGCAGTTCCACTGGAGAATGACATTGTTCGAGTGCTGGGAAGACATGATTCCGAGTCGGTGGGCTACAACTCAGCATCACTTGCACCCACCGGTGTAGGCATGTCATCTGGATTGTCCGTTTTCTCAAATGCGTCCCCAAGAGCGAGGTCCTCGGGTGATGCAAGAATCTCCACCTCATCCTCAGAAGTAGAGGTGGAGGTGGAGGGGAGTGGTGGCACAGAAGCCACTGTGGACTCTTTTGATAGGGTCTTCTCTTGTTGTTTACAACTCTGTTCCCTCGGGGGCTTCGCTGGTGGATGGTGCGTCTCAGACTCAGCCACAGGGACTGAGGAGGAGCGCGAAGCCCTGCGACCAGCAGTCGGCGAGCGCGCCTGCTGCTGGTTAGTGTCGATATCGACACTGGCGGAAGGGAGTATTCCGAGGGACCCCTTCCGTGTGAGGGAAGCTGGAGAAGGTTGATATTTCTCCAGTGGAGAGGCAGTAGCTGACCCCAAGCCTTCCGCCTTGGGAGTTGTAGAAGGATGGCCCCCAACCACTGTGGGGGCAGGCTTAGGTTGGCGGGCCTGAGGGCCCTTAGAAACAGATGAATGAGGAAATACTGCCGCTGCCAATGAGAGCGGCGACGACGTTACATCTGCGAACGAGTTTTTTAATTGGGACAGGGTGCAAACCATCAAACTTTTTCTTCACCTCATTATATGATGTACGGTCCAGGGTTTTATACTCTGTAATTTTCCACTCCCGATGAAGTGCTGGACATTGCGACGAGCAGGGAGGGTGGTTCTGACCACAGATTATGCAGATGGGAGGCGGAGTACATAGGGGGCCCAGATGTGCTGGACGCCCACAGTCCCTGCATGTAGCGCTGTACATGCAACAGGAAGACATGTGGCCGAACTTCCAGCATTGAAAGCACCTCATGGGGTGGGGGGCATATAAGGCTGCACGTCAACATGGTAAACCATCACCTTGACCTTTTCAGGCAATGTATCACCTTCAAAGGCCAAGATGAAGGCACCAGTTGCGACCCTATTATCCTTTGGGCCCCTATGGACACGCCGAATAAAATGAACGCCTCATCGTTCAAGGTTCGCCCGTAGCTCGTCGTCCATCTGGAGCAATAAATCCCGTTGGAAAATTACACACTGGACCATATTCAGGGACTTTTGGGGACTAATGGTCACTGCAATATCACCCAGTTTGTAACAAGCGAGTAGCACCCGTGACTGGGCAGGAGATACTGTGTGGATGAGGACAGAACCGTTGCGCATTTTTGACAATGACTCCACTTCCCCAAACCTGTCCTCCAGATGGTCCACAAAGAACTGAGGCTTGGTCGCTGAAAATGACTCCCCATCAGTCCTGCTGCACACGAGATATCTAGGAGCGTATTCATCAGTCTGCTTTGCGCCCCGACGTCCCTCCCAACATGCGGTCAGGGAGGGGAACTTTTGGGGGTCGTACATAGAGGCATTGAACTTTCCTCGCTTAGAGACGGCGGTTGTACGTCCACCGTCACCCGATTTTTGTCTCTTCATTGCGGGTGATTCGCCCCGATGCCATCCACTCCGATCAGGGGCTCTCTTCATGGGCGCCACCCAGCCACAGCAACGTCAGCTGGCGGGATGACTGTTACCGGGAGTCCTGATGCCCCACAGCGACAAGCATCGACTCCTTGGCTTACATGAGTAGTATGCAGCTCTGGCATCGGTACAGCGATCCGTTTGTTGTCAGAGGGCTACAGCCAAGAGGGTACATGACGATCCCACCACAACGAGCTGGCTACTGTGCTGGCTTTCTGGCACAGTGTAAACCATTATGACTGGGGTGCAAGGGCGTCAGTGCACAACGGGCATGACTTGCGCTGAGATGAAATAACCTGTCTGACGGCTACATAAAAGCCGCAGCCATGATGCCGTTCCATAATGGGTGCATAAGATGGAATTGCACAAGGAATAGTCATTGCACCACGTAAGGTGCCCTTCCCCAAATGGTTCGCTCTTCTGAAAAAATTTTGAAAAATGGAGGGTCAAACCCACATAGGGGACCACAGATGGAAAGCTGAAAAGTATGAAGTCGCCTCTTACAACAGGCAGGAATACCGCGGGCCTATTCTTACCCCCAAACCCGCAGGGGGGACACCGCAAGGTATCAGATAGATTTTATAATGGTAAAACATAGATCCCAGAACCAGGTTTTAAATTGTAAGACATACCCAGGGGCAGATACAGACTCTGACCATAACTTGTTGGTCATGAACTGTAGGCTGAAACTGAAAAAAACTGCAGAAATGTAGGAAAATAAGGAGATGGGACGTAGATAAATTAAAGGACGTGAAGTTCTGGAGAATTTCAGAGGGAGCTTTAGGCTACAATTGACAGAAATGGGGGGAATTAAAACAGTAGAAGAGGAATTGGTTGCATTGAGAGATGAAATAGTGAAGGCAGCAGAGGACAAAATAGATAGAAAGGCAAGACCTACAAAAATCCTTGGATATCACAGGAAATAATAAATTTAGTTGATGAAAGGAGAAAATATAAAAATGCAGTAAATGAAACAGGCAAAATGGAGTACAGACGACTAAGAAATAAGATTGACAGGAAGTGCAAAATGGCTAAGCAGGAGTGGCTAGAAGCCACATGCAAATATGTAGAAGAATGTAGAACAAAGAGAAAAGTAGATAGTGCCTACAGGAAAACAAAAGAAACATTTTGGGACAAGAAAAACAACTCTATGAATATCAAGAACTCAGATGGGCTGAAAGGTGGAAAGAGTATATAGAGCAGCTCTACAAAGGAAATTAACTTAGAGACAATGTTGTAGGAAGGGATCAAGATGAAATAGGAGACACTATACAGAGAGATAAATGATGACAGAGATGACAGAGCCCTGAAAGACCTAGATCAGAACAAGGCCCCGGGAGTAGATGACATACCCTCAGAGCTACCAAAGCCTCTGGGAGAGCCAGCAATGACAAAACTATTTGAACTGGTGCGTAAGATGTATGAGACAGGCGAAATACCCTCAGACTATAAGAAAAATCTAATAATCCCTATTCCAAAGAAATCAAGCGCACACATGTGTGAAAATTATAGGACCATCAGTTTGATAAGTCAGGGTTGCAAAATTTTAAAACGAATGATCTACTGGAGAATGGAAAAACTGGTAGAAGCTGACCTCGGGGAAGATCAGTTTGGATTCAGGAGGAACATAGGCACCCGGGAGGCAATACTCACTTTACGTCTTATCTTAGAAGATAGATTAAGGAAAGGCAAACCCACATTTTTATCTTTTGTAGATTTGGAGAAAGCGTTTGACAATGTTGACTGGAATACACTCTTTCAAATTCTGAAGTCAGCAGGGGTAAAATACAGGGAAAGGCGAGTTTTTTACAACTTGTACAAAAGCCAGACCGCAGATATCAGACTCGAAGGGCATGAAATGGAAACTTCAGTTGGGAACAGAGTAAGACAAGGTTGTAGCCTTTCTCCGAAGTTGTTCAATTTGTACATCGAGCAGGCAGTGAAGGAAAGCAAGGAAAAATTTGGAATAGGGATTAAAGTTCAGGGGGAAGAAATAAAAACATTGCGTTTTGCTGATGACATTGTAATTCTGTCAGAGACAGCAAAGGACCTGGAAGAGCAGTTGAATGGAATGGACAGTGTGTTGAAGAGAGCGTATAAAATGAACATTTACAAGAGCAAAACAAAAATAATGGAATGCGGTCTTAGAAAATCAGGCGATGCTGCAGGTAAAGAAACAATGAAGGTGGTAGATGGTTTTTTTAATTGAGTAGTAAAATAACATGCGATGGTCGCAGTACAGAGGATAAAAACTGCAGAATGGCAAAGGGTCAATTGGGTTTAGAGGTCTGAGTCTGGGAGGCTAATATCCAGTGACCGTGAAGTAGTGGCCCGCTTGAACAGCTGATCGAAGGCTTCATTGCCCGGTATATCTATGTGGCTCAGCGTCCAGACAAAGGCGACAGAACGCCCTGACTCGCCAAGGGCGAAGACAGCATCTTGAATTGCTCGCACCACAGTGTGTTTGGGGAGAAACTGTTCGAGGGCCTGTAAGCCACCCAGGGAGTCGCTGCAGACGACAAACGACCCCCTGGGGTGAGCTCTGAGGTGTTCAAGAGCTCTCAAAATACCGACCAGTTCCGAGGTGAAGATGCTGCTTGCGCAAGGAAATGATCGCATTTCTATTTGGTCACCAGAGACAAAGGCATATCCAGCATGGCCATCAACCAAAGAACCGTCTTTATAGATGAAGTTTGCACCATTATATGGGTCAAGCAGTGCTTGGAAATGGCTACAGAGAATCAATGGTGAAATGGAGGCTTTCAAATCCCAGGATAAATCCAACCGAAGCACCAGGCGAGGAATTGTCCAGGGGAGGATATGGGGAGAGTAACGGAAAGGTGGAAGAAGGGGTAGGGAATCAAGTGAGGAGACCCGAACTGGGCCAACATCGCGGGGAAGGGAGTGCAGAAAGTGGAAAGAGAAGCCTGTGGTTTGGATGGCGGGGTGAAGCATGAACCCGGGCAATATAAGACACCAACAACTGTTGCCGGCGATATCGCAGAGGGGGAACACCAGCTTCATCGAGAAGGCTTGGTACTGGACTGGTGCAAAAAGCCTGCATTGCGAGATGCACACCAGTGTGGTGAATGGGGTCCAGGCACCGCAAGGCAGAAGGGTCTGCTGAGTCAGAACCCAAGCTCCCGTAGTCAAGCCACGATTGAATAAGGGCCTTGTACAGCTGAAGAAGGGTGGAACCTGCTGCTCCCCAACCAGTATGGCTCAGGTACCTAAGAATATTTAACTGCCACCAACACTTCTGCATCAGCTGACGAAGGTGTGGCACCCTAGTCAGCCGGGCATCAAAGACCATCGCCAGGAATGGATGTGTTTCCTCGACCTCAAGGTGTTTACCACCCAAGTAGAGGTCTGTGTCAGGGTGAACTACCCGACAGTGACGAAAGTGCATCATGTGGGTTTTCTGTGTGGAGAACTGTAATCCGTGATGGCACCCTGCAGCCGCCGTTCAGCTACGCTGATGCTAACGGAGCTGAAATACAGGCAGAAGTCATCGGCGAACAGGGAGCAACTGACTGATGACCCCCACAGCCGCAGCAAGATCTTTTAGCACCACTAAAAACAATAGGACGCTGAGGACGGAGCCCTGTGAGACACCGTTCTCTTGGATACAGGGAGAGCTAAAAGTGGCCCCAACCCTCACCCAAAGCGAGCGGTGGAAGAGGAAATTACGACAAAAAATAGGAAGGGCGCCACATAAGCCCCAGTCATGCAGAGTAGTCAATATATGGTGGCACCAGGTGGTATCGTACGCCTTTCAAAGGTCAAAAAATGCAGCAACCAAATGCTCACGCCTAGCTAAGGCAGTGTGAATGGCCAACTGCAGTGACACGAGGTTGTCAATGGTAGAACGGCCCTGGCGAAAGCCCCCTGTTGTGGAGTAAGAAGTCCACGCTCTTCAAGGATCCACATAAGCCGCCGTCTCATCATACGTTCGAAGAGCTTGCAGAGAACGTTGGTGAGGCTGATCGGACGCTAATTGTCAGCCATCTGGGGATCTATACCAGGTTTCAGCACCGGGATGATAGTGCTTTCCCGCCTTTGCGACGGGAAAACCCTCTCCGCCCATAGATGGTTATACAGGGCGCGAATGCGACGTTGAAACTCTGGTGAAAGGTGTCAGAGGACCTGGCTGTGAATCCCATCTGGTACTGGAGTGGTATCAGGACACGCAGCAAGGGCAGTTCTCAACTCCCACTCACTAAACGGGTCATTGTAAAGTTTCCGATGAGTGCGGAAGGATAACTGTTTCCGCTCGGCCCGCTCTTAGAGGGAGCGGAAGTCGGCACTGTTTGTGGCAGTCGCTCAGCATCGTGTGTAGTGCTCTGCCATATGCTCGGTGACAGCTGTCGGAAGTGTGCAGAGTACACCCTGGATGGTGAGGGATGGTATACCTGTCGGCGGGCGGTATCAGAAGACGCGTCATACTTGCGTCTATACCTGAGTCAGGTAACTGCGGTAGCCGATAGTGGCTACATACCGCTCCCATGAGTTCTGCTTGCTCTTCTGTAAGAGCCATCGAGCATGCGCACGGAGCCGTTTAAAAGTGACCAAATTCTCCACGGAAGTGTGGCGTCGATGGCGCTGGAGCTCTTGTCGACGTTCCCGGATAGCCTCAGCAATCTCCGATGCCCACCAAGGCACGAACCTATGGCTAGTGGAACTGGTGGTTTGTGGAACTGCTGCCTCAGCGGCTAAGCCAATACTTTCAGTCACCTGCTGGACTGCATTCTCAATGTCAGCTGGCAGTGACACCCTGTCGTATATGGGCCTGTTGCGGTAGTAGCCCCAATACCCACGAAGGGCAGGGGTCCGCTGTGCTGGTGCTGGAAACCATGTTGCCTGTAGGGCGATACAAAGTGCAGGGTAGTGCCACAGTAATTGTCGCAGATCAGCCAGGTGATTAATGAAGCTGCCGCAATTCCACTGGAGAATAACTCGTTCTCCACGCTCTAAGACCATAAAAGAAATGAAATAAGAGATCATTCCATAGGAACATGGTCAGGATCTACAGAATCTAAGACCATAGTTGATTCTGGTTGTGCAGAGATCCTATGGCCATTCGAATCAAGAAGTGCGAGATCCTCAGGGGAAGCGAGGATCTCGACCCACATCCTCTGAAGCAGAGGATGTGGGTGTGGGTGGCTTTGAAGCCACCAATGTTTCCTTCTTCTTCCTGTTCAGTTTTTTGCCCTGTCGCTGGCCCTTTGGTGTTAAGGGCAATGGGGGCTTGTCAGAAGGGGCGACAGGAGCTGACAAAGAACAGGAGGCCCTTCCATCAGCAGCTGGGGGATCCTTCAGCCATTTGCTGGGATCCATTTCCCACGGAGAGAAGCCTTGGAAGGTAGTGCCCCTTCCAGGCGAGAGGAGCCGGAGAAGGCTGTTGTGTCTCTGGCAGTGGGGTGGGGACCGACGTCCTCTGTAATGGTTTGTCAGTTGCTCCCAATGTGAAAAGTGTGGGAGCAAGCGAAGGAATAGTGCCCCAACTGTCAAGGGGGAAGGTTCAGTGGTTGGGCCTGGGGGCCCGCTGGCATTTGTGGTACAGATGGTCTGGAGATCATTGTTGCAGCTACTGTGGTGTATGGGGTTGTCATGGTCACAGGGTGGAGCGTTACATACTTACATCTGGCCACTGCGTATGTCAGCCGGTCCAGGGTCTTGTACTCCATGATCTTGCTCTCTTTGTGGAGTACAGAGCAGTTGGGTGAACAAGGAGGATGCTGCTGATTGCAATTAACACATACTGGAGGTGGGGTACAGGGGGAGTCCGGATGGGATGCACGCCCGCACTCCTGACATGTTGGGTTGGCATCATATCGGGAGGACATATGACCAAACCTCCAGAACTTAAAGCAGCGCATAAGGGGAGGAACGTAGGGCTTTACATCGCCCCGGTAGGTCATCACCTTGACTTTCTCAGGCAATGAATCGCCTTCGGAAGCCAACCCTGTTGTCCATCAGACCCCTATATATGCGCCAGATGAAATGTACACCTCACCGCTCAAAGTTAGCTCTCAATTCGTCGTCGGATTGCAACCGAAGATCCTTGTGAAAGATGATACCCTGGCCCATATTTAAGCTCTTATGCTCTTATGTGGCGTGATGCTAACGGAAACATCACCCAGCTTGTCACAGGCTAGCAAAGACCGTGACTGGGCTGGGGATGACGTCGTTATTAAAACTCTTCCACATCTCATCTCCGACATACCATCGACCTCTCCATATTTGTCCTCCAAATGTTCCACAAAGAACATTGGCTTTATGGACATGAAAGATTCCCCATCTGTACGAGTACACACTAAATACTTAGGGGCATAAGCCTCATCTTGAATTTTTGCCCTACGTTTCTCCCATCGTGTGGACAGGGAAGGAAACATTGGGGCTCGTACTGCGTACCTCTACCGCACATAGAGACGACGGTTGTATGTCCGCCAACGTTCTGTGGTCTTTTCATGGAGTTCCCACGAGCAGCTAGCGAATAAGGGTCCACCCAGACAGAGCCCAGCTTCCCTGGGTAAGCCTAATACAACTGAGGTGCGGCATGTTCCACAGAGGTTACTCGCTAGCGGATGTTCAACCTCAACAGGCTTGGGACGTAGCACACCTTGAGATTGAGGTTTTTTTTTATACAGGTTTGTACCATCTTCGTGACCTGGGTGATTAAGCCAAGATCCCTGGGCTCTGAAACGTACAACATTCCACCATCGCGCCGAACGATGGTCGTTGAAGCAAGCACAGAGCTTACTGTGTAGCAGACTGTCCGCGTGACACAGTCCACAGCTCAGGACCCCGGGTTCGTCAAACCCGTACTCAGCAAATTAATGCTGAGCCCCTGGGAGGAAGTAGATGTGGGTTGCCGTTCTTATGAGGAGATGAAAAGGCATGCTCAGGATAGAGTAGGGTGGAGAGCTGCATCAAACCAGTCTCCGGACTGAAGACCATAACAACAACAACCACCCACGCTTAAAAAATCAGAGAGGGCTGGTGATCCCTGTATTGTTGATTCTTAAAACTTTAAAAGTGTCACACTGAATAAATATTCAACGAATGATAAGTCATAAGAAGCGTCAAAAGTAAAAGCATGTCAGGGGCGAAGGTTGATAAAAAGCATGATGTACATGCACAGGTGGGTGGCATACATAAAGCCTGCTATGAGGAGACCAACAACCCACTGGGAGGTGAAAGACACAGAACAGAAACTTCTAGCAGATACCACCATCCCGTCCATGAGAGCGAGAATACCGACAGGTATGACAAGGGAGTCACCCCCAGCCACGGGGAACGTCATATGGGGGGCGTTGTCGCGACCAGCCCGCTACTGCTGCATCGGTTCGATCCCCAGTGGTCGGAGGTCATCCCCGACACCCCGCCTTGGGAGCCTGGCTGGTATTCGTAACCGCTGACGTCAAAGATGACGCTGTGAACGCTGCAAAGGCTCGTCACTCTGTTGCTCAGTTTTCCTCTTAGCTGCCAATTCCCCTTATAATTTCCCTGTTAACAGGTAGAAGAAGGCATCTAAAATCCCTCCCGGTTGCCTCATTACATTCATCGCGTCCATAGACATGCGGCGTACTGGAGAGGAGGACGACTGTGAGTCAGTCTCACTACCAGTCTCCACGCCAGACGTGTCCATGACGTCATCTTTCATTGCTTCCACTACTGTGGACTTTCTGGCTTTCGTGCGACGCCGTCTATGACGCCGACGACGCGGCTTGGCGTCCGTTTCGGCCACATTTTAGACCGCGGGGACGGGAGGTGACGATACCTCCATCTCCGTCGCGACCTCATCGGCCCACGACGTGGTGGCCGCTTTCCCGCTAGGATGGACTTGGTAGGCCACAGGGGCAGGTGGGGGCGGAAGGACAGCCTCCAAGGTCTCCCGCACGTCCTCCAGTGTCGCCATCGTAATGGCCGGTTTGGAGTTCGCGGGGAGTCTATTTCGGGGGTCGAGAGTCGAGTCCCGCCTGTTGCTTTGTGACTACATCACTGAACGTAAGCCTCGTGCCATTGCCAGACGACACAGGGTCCTCAAGAGGGAGTTGTACCGGATGCCTTAAGCGGACATTTGGCTCGCAGATGTCAGTCGAGCGGCAGATGGAGCAGGTCAGTTGCTGCCCAGAATTCTGGATCTGGGAGCGCGTCCCCACGATGTTCAGGAATGACGGGATATGCTTCTGCAAAGCCATTCACACACGTCGCACCCCACTGTTGCCCTGGAAGCGGTAGGCGCTTCCCCATTTCTCTTTGGTTATGAACCGCACGGTCCCCTACCAAGACGGGGCTCGATGGATAATTTCGTTGGGGCAATCGGGCGGGACGTTAAACATCCGCAAATCACGGACCCCGTAACCAAATGAAACAACATGAATTTTGCACGTGTTTCTGTTTGCGTATCGCATGACATGGTCGCCTACAAGCTTTTCAGTATATTTTTCATAAGTGTCACGTTCGGAAAATTTCATGAATGATGAATATAAGACATAATTGAGCTAGAAAGTATCAACCAATTCCTCAAGCATACCCACGTCACCGAAAATCCAGTCCTTAATTTAGAACACGGTTGGTCTCGATGCCTTGGGATCCAGTACACATTGCAAACTATGTGCTCGGCTTACACTCGGATTCACTACTACCGCTATCTTGAAACTAGAGGAATCAACGAAGCAACAATTGAAGACCACGCATAAATACTGCCGAGCGCGAGAACCAACGGCGACTACGATACCACTCGAACGCGCCACCTGAACGTAAGGAACGGTGTCCTCTACATCAGGTAAGTATGCCTTAACGCCTGTTTTTTCCCTTTATTAGATTTTAATGCCCCATTACAAGGCAGGTTGACAGCAGCCTATGACGCTGCTATAATGCCAAGCGGATGATAACATTGGACAACCGAATATAAAATTAAAACATGGTGATAAAACGGCGTTTTTGCAATGTTAAGATGAAAAATTATGGAATGTAAGAAGTTCAGACCGTAGAAAGACATACATGGTAATTAAAAACTACATTGCCACGGTGGCTAAAACACACTCATTGCAGACAACTAGACATAAAGTGACGGTGACATTGTAGTAAGAAATATTGAACACTGATTGCCCATGTGCACATGCACAACGTTAAAAAATACAGGGCGACGAAACACTAGATACACAAAGCACTGAACACTGTTAAAACACTAGCACTGAACTGGCCCTGCAGGGGGGAGGGAGGATGGAGAAAGTGTGGGGGAAGGGGAAAGGTGGTGAGGGGAAGGGGGTGACCAAGGAGTGGGTGAGTCAAGCGGGAGACGGGAGGGGGACAGGTGGGGGAGGGAGGAGGGGGCGATAATCTACAGGGAGAGGTCAAATTTGGAAGGAGGGATAATGTTGGGACAGTTGCGGAGGACGTCGTCTGGGAGAGCTAGGTGGTTGAAGCCACCCTCAGAGAGGACATAAGAGGATGTGGAGGTGCAGGGAGGGAGGGATGTGGCGGTAAAGGTATGGCACGGACCCGGGATCCAGTAGGATATGAGATACTAGTGGGTGATGGCACTTTAACTTTTGGTGAATGTGCTTTAGGTGGATGTATTGAAGGAATTGGACCAGATGTGGGAATGGGATGAGGTCGTAAAGGATCCGCATGGGGGAAGGGAGGCGGATGGGATAGGCGAGTTGAAGAGCGTGGCATTCGAGGATTTTGTGGGATTCATAATAGGAGGGGGAAGCAGGGATCCATGCGGGGTCGAAGCAGCAAAGGACGAGACGCATGAGGGAACGGTAGGTATAGAGGATGGTGGAAAGGTTGAGTCCCCATCTGCAGCCAGAGAGGAATTTCAAGACGTTAAGATGGGATAGGGCTTTCTGACGGACGGTTTTGAGGTGAGGGTTCCAGGAAAGGTATCTATCTAAGGTTAATCCAAGGTATTGGAGTGTCTTGGTTTGCGGGATGGGGCGGCCATGGAGGGTGAGGTAAAGGTATCGGTGGCGAAAGGCAGGGGTGGTGCGATATATGATGATTGCCTGGGATTTTGTAGGGTTCACCCCAATGAACCACAGACATTGCCGAGGTGGGGTGGCTTGCGTGCCTCAACGATGCAAATAGCCGTACCGTAGGTGTAACCACAGCGGAGGGGTATCTGTGGAGAGGCCAGACAAACGTGTGGTTCCTGAAAAGGGGCAGCAGCCTTTTCAGTAGTTATAGGGGCAACAGTCTGGTTGATTGACTGAGCTGGCCTTGTAACATCAGCTAATGTGGCTTTGCCACAAGGTTACTGCGAACGGCTGAAAGCAAGGGGAAACTACAGCCGTTACTTTTCCCGAGGACATGCAGCTCTACTGTATGAAAACATGATGATGGCATCCTCTCGGGTAAAATATTCCGGAGGTAAAATAGTCCCCCATTCGGATCTCCGGGCGGGGACTACTCAGGAGGATGTTATCATCAGGAAAGACAATACTGGCATTCTACGGATCGGAGTGTGGAATGTGAGATCCCTTAATCGGGTAGGAAAATTAGAAAATTTAAAAAGGGAAATGGATAGGTTGAAATTAGATATAGTGGGGATTAGTGAAGTTCGGTGGCAGGATGAACAGGATTTCTGGTCAGGTGAGTACAGGATTATAAATACAAAAGCAGTTGGGGGTATCACAGGAGTAGGACTGATAATGAATAAGAAAATAGGAATGCGGGTAAACTACTATAAGCAGCACAGTGATCGCATTATCATTGTCAAGATAGATGCGAAGCCAACACCGACAACAGTAGTACAGGTTTATATGCCAACTAGCTCTGCCGATGATGAGGAGATCGAAGAAATATATGAGGAGCTAAAGGAAATTATTCAGACAGTTAAGGGAGAGGAAAACTTAATTGTAATGGGAGACTGGAATTCGGTAGTAGGAAAAGGAAGAGAAGGAAAAATAGTAGGTGAATATGGACTGGGCAGAAGGAATGAAAGAGGAAGTCGCCTGGTAGAATTTTGCACGGAACATGATTTAATTGTAACAAACACGTGGTTTAAGAATCACAAAAGAAGGTTGTATACTTGGAAGAGACCAGGAGACACCGGAAGGTATCAGATAGATTTTATAATGGTAAAACATAGATTCCGGAACCAGGTTATAAACTGCAAGACATACCCAGGGGCAGATATAGACTCTGACCATAACTTGTTAGTCATGAACTGTAGGCTGAAACTGAAAAAACTGCAGAAAGGTAGGAAAATAAGGAGATGGGACCTAGATAAATTGAAGGAACGTGAAGTTCTGGTGAATTTCAGAGGGAGCTTTAGGCAACAATTGACAGAAACAGGGGGAAATAAAACAGTAGAAGAGGAATGGGTAGCATTGAGAGATGAAATAGTGAAGGCAGCGGAGGACAAAATAGGTAGAAAGGCAAGACCTACAAAAAATCCTTGGATAGCACAGGAAATACTAAATTTAATTGATGAAAGGAGAAAATATAAAAATGCAGTAAATGAAACAAGCAAAATGGAGTACAGGCGACTAAAAAATGAGATTGACAGGAAATGCAAAATGGCTAAGCAGGAGTGGCTAGAAGCCAAATGCAAATCTGTAGAAGAATGTATAAGAAGGGGGAAAATAGATACCGCCTACAGAAAAATAAAAGACACATTTGGGGACAAGAAAAGTAATTCTACGAATATCAAGAACTCAGATGGGAAACCAGTTCTCAGCAAAGAAGGGAAAGCTGAAAGGTGGAAAGAGTACATAGAGCAGCTCTACAAAGGAAATGAACTTAGAGACGATGTTGTAGGAAGGGAAGAGGAAGTAGATCAAGATGAAATAGGAGATACTATACTGAGAGATGAATTTGACAGAGCCCTGAAAGACCTAGGTCGGAACAAGGCCCCAGGAGTAGATGACATACCCTCAGAGCTACTAAAGTCTCTGGGAGAGCCAGCCATGACAAAACTATTTGAACTGGTGTGTAGGATGTATGAGACAGGCGAAATACCCTCAGACTTTAAGAAAAATGTAATAATCCCCATTCCAAAGAAATCAGGCGCAGACACGTGTGAAAATTACAGAACCATCAGTTTGATAAGTCATGGTTGCAAAATTTTAACACGAATTATCTACAGGAGAATGGAAAAGCTGGTAGAAGCTGACCTTGGGGAAGATCAGTTTGGATTCAGGAGGAACGTAGGAACCCGGGAGGCAATACTTACCTTACGTCTTATCTTAGAAGATAGATTAAGGAAAGGCAAACCTACATATTTAGCTTTTGTAGATTTGGAGATAGCATTTGACAATGTTGACTGGAATACACTCTTTCAAATTCTGAAGTCAGCAGGGGTAAAATACAGGGAAAGGAGAGTTATTTACAATTTGTACAAAAGCCAGACCGCAGTTATTAGACTTGAAGGGCATGAAAGGGAAGCATCAGTTGGGAAGGGAGTAAGACAGGGTTGTAGCCTTTCTCCGATGTTATTCAATTTGTACATTGAGCAGGCGGTGAAGGAAAGCAAGGAAAATTTTAGAATAGGCATTAAAGTTCAGGGGGAAGAAATAAAAACATTGCGTTTTGCTGATGACATTGTAATTCTGTCAGAGACAGCGAACGACCTGGAAGAGCAGTTGAATGGAATGGACAGTGTGTTGAAGAGAGCGTATAAAATGAACATAAACAAGAGCAAAACAAAAATAATGGAATGTAGTCTTAGAAAATCAGGCGATGCCGAAGGAATTAGATTAGGTAATGAGACAATGAAGGTGGTAGATGAGTTTTGTTACTTGGGTAGTAAAATAACATGCGATGGTCGCAGTACAGAGGATATGAAATGCAGAATGGCAATGGGAAGAAAAGCATTTTTGAAAAAGAGAAATTTGCTAACATCGAATATTAATTTAAGTGTAAGGAAGTCTTTTCTGAAGGCATTTGTGTGGAGTGTTGCCTTGTACGGGAGTGAAACATGGACGATAAGCAGTGCGGACAGGAAGAGAATAGAGGCTTTTGAAATGTGGTGTTACAGAAGAATGCTGAAGATTAAGTGGGTAGATCACATAACTAATGAAGAGGTACTGAACAAAATTGGCGAGAAAAGGAATTTTTGGCATACCCTGACTAAAAGAAGGGATCGCTTGGTAGGACATATTCTTAGACATCGAGGATTCGTAAATTTAGCATTGGAGGGAAGTGTGTGGGGTAAAAATCGCAGAGGGAGACCAAGAGACGCGTATAGTAAGGAGATTCAAGTGGATGTGGGTTGCCGTTCTTATGAGGAGATGAAACGGCTTGCTCAGGATAGAGTAGGGTGGAGAGCTGCATCAAACCAGTCTCCGGACTGAAGACCATAACAACACAACAGTAAGGAGCCACTGGTTACACCAGGAGGAAAGTTCGGAGAGATGGGACTGAAGGAGATGTTGGGAGCGAGCGAGGAACGGGGCAAGGGCAAGGGCAAGGAAAGCGATGTCATCAGAATACTGAAGAAGATGGACGGGAGGCTGAGGTTAGGGGATATTCGCTGAATATAACAGACAGAGGGGGGGAAAGGACAGAGCCCTGTGCCAACCCGGCAGAGGGGTGGAACAAATGGGAATTGTGGTTATTGACAGTGACAAAGGATGGGCGTTTGGAGAGAAAGGAAGCAATGAGACAGACGTAATTAGTAGGAAGGGCGTAGGTTTGGAGTTTGAAAAGAAGACCGGAATGCCAGATACGATCGTAGGCCTTCACAATGTCGAGACAGACGAGGATGGCGGTGCGACAGGAATTAACCTGGACGGAGAGGAGATGAACAAGGTGAAGAGAAGGGCGGTCGGAAGCCACATTTGGAAAGGGGAAGGAGTTGGTGTTGATGGGGGTGTTCGTCGATATGGCGCGAGAGGATGGATTCAGGGACTTTGCTGAACACTAAGGTGAGACAGATAGGATGGTAGGAGGCGGTTTCGGAGGGCGGTTTGTTGTGTTTAAGGGACATTAGGATACGGGAGGTTTTCCTGAGGTCTGTGAAGAAGCCGGTGAAGAGATTGACATTATACAGTGAAGCGAGGGCCGAATGGAAGGAGGGGGGACAGGCACGGAGGTGCCTGTAGGTAACACGGTTGTGACCAGGGTCAGTGTCACATTTTGTGTGAAGCGTGTTTACGATGTCTTGTACTGTTATAGGTGCCTTACGTCTGAAGGGGGAATATGGTCCAAATACCGAAAGCCAGGGGTGAGCGGAGGAAATGAGGTATCGGTGTGCTCATGGACGTCGGGAAAACGGAAGTAATCGAACATGGGATTTTCTGGAAGGTCGAATACATCAGCAAGGTTGTCAGTAAAATGCTGTGCCTTGCTGGCGTTGTCGGGAACAGGAAAGTTATTATGGGGAATAGGGTATGCCGGGACTGAGTGACTGCCAGTAAGGTGGTGGAAGGCCTTCCAAAATTTGGAGGAGTTGATGGGGAGTGTGGCATTAAGGTGGGTGCATGTCTGTCGCCAATACCGGTCTTTGTTCGCGTTCAAGAGGTTTCTGATGTGTCATTGGAGTTGCCAGTGGTGTAGGATCACAGGTCCACGGGAAGGAAAGGTACAGAAGACGTGATTCTTCGAGCAGGATGATAGCCTGTGGGGGGGAGGGGGGATGGTGAGGATGGATGGCTTTGGTGGGGATATGGGCATCAACGGCGTCAGCTATAATCTGGTGCTGGAAGGAGGAGGCACGGTCGATATCAGTGGGGGTAAGGAGAGAAAGGGGGTAGCTAGTGTCCGAGTTGTTAATGTTCAAATGTTTTTAAAGCTTATGGGACTTAACTACGGTCGGGGGTTCGAATCCCCCCTTGGGCATGGATAATTGTGCCGTCCTTAGTCTTAGCTAGTTCATAACTAGTTTGTAAGCTTAGGGACTGATGACCCCTAGTTAAGTCCCTTAAGTTCTACAAACATTTGAACATTTGAACTTAACTATGGGGTCATCAGTCCCTAAACTAACAAACTACTTATGAACTAGCTAAGAGTAAGGACGGCACAAATATCCATGCCCGAGGGGGGTATTCGAACCCCTGACCATAGTGGCCGTGCAGACCATGACTGAAGCGCCTCAGTCCCCTCGGCCACCAGTCAGCGTGGGAGTAATCATGGACTACTGGAGGAGTACAGGGGCATGGTCACTGACAATGAGGTCAACGACTTCTGCCTGCAGGCGTCCTAAGAGGTTAGGAGAGACAAGGACTGCATTGGGAGTGGTATTGCTTTCGGGGCATGTAGGACTTGGGAGGGGAACGGAGTCGCCCCAAAGCGTGGGTAGGAACTGATGCCACCACCGGAGTTTGGCGGCAGAGCGGGAATTAAGGTTAACGTCGGCAGCAGTCACATACGTCATGAAGGAGTTGTCTATGTGGGTAAGGAAATCGTACAGGATGGGAACATGGGAGCGGATGTAGATGGTGGCCAGGGTGACAGTGAGGGAAGGGAGGAAGAGGATCAGGATGAGGTGTTCGGCGGGATTATTGACGGTGGGGTTGTGGCTGGACAGGGTGTTGGCAGAGGTGGCCGACCGCCACTCCGCCTCGAGCAAGGGGGGGGGAGGGAATCAGTGTGGGGAAGGGAGTAAGGAGCGGTAGAGATGGAATGACAGGATTGGAGGAAGGTTTTGTTTAGGAGGAAGGCATCCACACAGTGTTGGGAGAGGGTATGCATAAAGAGGAGTTTGTTGGCGAAGAGGGAGCGGATATTGTGGTAAAGGTGAAGTGCGAGTTGTTGCGGGAAAGTGTGGCAATCGTTTCCAATTGCCAATGGAGTAGGCAGCGAAGACGATCTGTTGGAGGGAGTGAGGATGCTGGAATGAGTGAATATTTTGGATGACTGTGGTTACAAAGCGGATGACGTCCTCCACTGTGGGGGGGGGGGGGGGGGGAGCAGGGAATGGTTGGGGTGCATGGGGGGGTCAATAGGGTGAACGGAAACTGTCAGCTCAGGGGAGGTGGGTTGGGGGCGAGCCTGATATTTATAGGAGTAGGTTGGGTGGGGGCCGCCACAGGTGTTGCAGGTGGGGGAGGGGAGACGAAAGATTGGGGCATTGCTTGACGAAATAGGACTGTTTGCTGTAGGGATAGGTGGGTGGGTTCTTACACTTCTCTGTAAAGTGGTCATTATAGGTGAGGCAATTGCCACACCTATAGGACTGGGGAGGGGAGCGGGAAGGATACACCTTGTAGCGACGGTTGTAGATTACCGCCCCCTCAGTGTGGAGGCGGTCGATGGAGGCGGGGTCTTCGAAGAAGACCTGCATGAGGTAGGTGGGGCTGCGATCATTATGAATCCACTTGGCAGATCGGATGTGGAGGTCAGTGATGGCTTGGAGGTGGGCCAACACCTCACCGTCCATGATCACCGGGCTAAGCTTGGTGAGGATGGTTGGGCGGCGGGCTGCTTGTGGCTGGTACATGGACGGGGTGGTGGAGGTGATGTAAGGTGTAAGATGAGTGTGCTCCACAAACATAATACGGGGAGCGTGCTGGAGAAGGTCAGTATGAAAGGTACCGTGGATGAAGACGGAGTTCTTATGAGGAATGAGTTGGAAGGGAGGTGCTGAGGGAAGGTACTTGTAGATTTTGTGGAAGACGTGGTGGTTGTCGAGAAACTGAGAGTCATGGTGGGAAAGGACGTAGGTAAAGAGCTGGGGGCTGAGGTGACAGAGGGTTGGGATGCGGTAATGGAGGAAATGTCCATGATGTCCATAATCATGCAGCAGGGGAGAGGAGCAGAGGCCGTGGTGGAGGGGGCTCTTTTTGAAGGGCTGGGAAGGGGATCCATTCTGGTGCGTTTTACTTGTTTCTTCTGTACTGTGGAGGTGGGGATGTACTGGGGGATGGGTTGGAAAGGAATATGGCGGGGAACTGAAGGGCCCGACACTTGACATAGGTGGAGCTGTGGAATCTGCCACCGTGGCACGGCGGTGAATGATGGGGGCGCAGATAAAACTGGGAATTCGTGAGGGGCCGGTGATTATTGTAATTGGAGGAGGCGGGGAAGTCTGTGGAGCATCAGGGGTGGTTGTTGTTATTGTTTGGGGTTTAGAGGGGACTAAACTACATGGTTTTCAGTCCCCTGTTCCTAGCGAAGACAAGACATCCAAGTAGGAAAAAGTAAAATATAGCTCAACCCCCAGAAGAGAAGCGTAAGGGCGCACAGTGCCAGTGAACTTGATACTCTCAACAACCCTGAAGCAGCCGAGAATAAGAGATACCAAGTGTCGAACTAAACTAAAATAAAGCAGGCAACAGTGGCTGGCTGATCACAAACAAATACAAGATGAGCCAGTCACTCTGCACAGACTATAAACAGGGTAGAAGTAAAAAAGAACATGATATGAGAGGTTGGAGCCTGAGACACCAGGCACAAGCCCACCACTATATAGAATGATAAAATCCAGCTGCACGTATAAAACCTAAAACTCGGTCAGCCATAGAGGCATTGTCAGATAAAATCAAGGCAGGCGCAGAAGGTAGATTAAAAGACTGCCGCAAGGCAGCTAAAAGCGGACAGTCCGACAGGATGTGGACCATGTCAACAAACTTCCACATTGGCAATTCGGTGGGTCCTCTTTACGTACAAGGTAGCCATGTGTCAACCACGTATGGCCAATATGTAAGCGACACAGGACACAGTCCCTACAGGAAGGCCGGAAAGACAACTTCCAGACGGCCGTAGAGGACGTGATCGCTCGGAGCTTGTTGGGAGTGCTCAGTGTTGCCCATTGTATTTTCCAAGCCTCAAAAACCTTGTGGCGCAAATACAATCCAATCCATAGCTGTCATGGCCGACAGAGGAAGCTTGCTGCAGAAGTGCTCCCTATACTCTGTGAATTTTTAGTGTTTTTTTTCGTATGTGATTGTGATATAAATATACTAAGGCACTGCTGACATAAGGTACTGTTCATTGAATAAATGAAAATAAAAATCAATTGGATTTTCGTGTGATACAAGTGACTATTTAAAATGTAGCTTTGAAGTTTGGTTAGGATTGACTTCATTACGAATTTTCGTGTTTTAGCACGATCAAACACTGCTATGTTTGATACAATTAAGTCGTCCTATGACTCTGATACCTTTTGAAGTGTTCATTGTTAACATTATTTAAATAATCGAATCAGAACAGTATTTATTATGACTCTCGTTCAGTGTTTACCAAATTTGGCGGGAAATAGCGGCCTGTGATAGGCAGTTTTATCCTGACGTCACAGGGGCGGGGCTCGCTGTTATTGGGTATATTGCTGACCGTTGCTTCTCACTGTGACGATATTGACGTCAGAACAACAGCTGACTCTCATTGGTGCTTGTGTAAACGACGTTTACTATGACGGCAAACCCAATTAAAGAATTTAGCGGGAACTTTAAAGGCACGTTTTTCCAATTATAACAGAGAAGTGGCGGCAACGAGAAGGACGCGAGAAAGATGTAACAGTAACACTTCTTCACCTCTAATCGCCATGAGTACAAAGGAAAGATCATCATTCATAATTTCTCCAAGAATTCAGTCCCACTCAGTAATGGAAGACTCCCAATTTATGCCTGCATCTGATAAAATCGCTATTATTGACAATATAATTACGAAGGTAACCTCTGAACTTAAGGTGAAACATGTAGGGAAAGAATTAGTCAATATTATAAAAAATTAGTTGTTTCTAATCGCCTTTTATCAGTCAAATCTCGAAGGACAAATAACTGTTTTAGAGAAAGAAAACGTAAGATTAAAACAACAAGTAGATGTCTTAAATGTACTAAATGCTCCTGGACGTGCCGAAACATAGGAAATGCTAAAACAATCGCGACTGGAGGGGCAAATAGATATTTTAAAAGACTAAAATGAGAGATTGCGAAATGAATTAGCTATCTCAAATGCACCCGATGCCAAATATAGAATTGAGGAACTACAAAAAGAGATGCAAAAACTCAAAAAAGAGAACGATAGGCTTAGAACAACAGAAATCGTCCGATAGCTCCATCTTATGCATCGATAGTGAGTGGAAACAAGGCCGAAACACAAATTAAAGTAGATGAGATCAAAGAAAAGCAGGCAACAACTCTGTTTTACCGATCCACCACAAACCTGGACCCCAAAGCAGTAAGGGACATGATAACGAAAAATATTAATCCAAGACAAAACAAAGTTAAAATAAAGTCCATAAGAACAACACCTAGTGTAGTCATAATCTAAACCGAAGCACAAGACAATTGCAAGACAAAGCCTCTAAATTACAGGACATAGTCTGTGAAGGTCCTAGAAAAAGTAGGCCTCTACTGATTATTCATTCAGTACCCTCATGCTTGTCTGATGATGACTTCCTCGGGGAGTTATATGACTTAAACTTGAGTGACCACTTGACCCAGGATGATTTTTATGACGAAGTGAAATTCCGTTTTAAAACAGGACCAAAAGGAAAAGACAGGCAAAATGTCATTGTTGAAGTCAGTCCAAGAGTTCGAAACCTGCTATTGAGACAAGAAAGAATATATATAAGTTTTCATGCACTAAAAGCAGAGGATTACACAAAAATACCCAAATGTTTTAACTGTTGTGATCTCGGTCACCCAACAAAATTTTGTCCAGTAAATCAACCAATCTGTATGAAGTGTGGACACAAAGGCCATAAGAAAAAGGATTGCCAAGAGCAAGGGAATTGGCTGAATTCTGTGTAAGTTGAGAAATCGTACATGTGATAAAGCAGGAGCACCTGACTGCCCAACACATAAGCTTCTACATGCCCGACAAATTCAGAAAATTGATTTCGGAACAGACGTTTAAAAGAATGAAAATTATGCAGTTAAATGCTGACAGGAGCATTACCGTCAGTGCAGAACTTGTTATATTTGCTTTGGAACATAAGGTGGATATAATTTGTTTACAGGACCCATATTTTAGAGGCGGACAATTAATTAATCTTCCTCCAGGGACAATAGTTGTGACTGGCGACCAAGCACCTATGACAGCAATCGTAGTATTAAATAAAACAGTAACTGTGACTAAAATAAGTCAATTCAGCTTTAAGCATATAGTAACCATAGAAGTAACATTTGGACATAAAAACTGGGTAATTGTCTCGATGTACGCGCAGTATTCTCATGACATTCACCCATACGTCCAATATATCTCTAATGTAGCCCAATATACAAGACATAAAAATCTTATAATATGTGCTGACATAAACGCCAGAACTGTGCTGTGGCATTCAGGAAGCACAAATGATAGAGGTAGGATTGTCAATGATACCATCTATGCTAATCGTCTTCATGTTCTTAACAGGGAAGGACAGCCACCTACCTTCCAAACTAATACTGGTCAGCATAGCGATATAGATATAACATTGGCAAAAAGTAATGCACTGCCAAGTATCACAGACTGGACAGTTTATGATGGTCATACCTAAAGTTTTCACAATGTTATAATTATTAAAGCAAATACTTTAAATGGTGAAAACGACACCAATAAAGGCAGATTCATATTGAGGAAAGCAAATTGGGAACTTATGAGACAAATACTACGAGACTATAAATTATCGGAGCTTACAGGAAGTGTCGATTACAAGATACATAAATTGACAGAACTTATACAGGATGCACAACATAGAGCAATACCATTCACTAAGCAGTCAATAAAACCAAGATCTAAAATTCCATGGACTCAAGAACTAACCAGATTACGGAAAAGAACCCGGGAAACTAGAAAGCATTACCAAAAGGCAAATAATGCGAGAGAAAGAGAAATGCGGCAACTAATTTACAGGCAGGCTAAGGAACAATATAGAAATGAACTAATTAAAACAAAGAAGCAACACTGGGACAATTTTGTACAAGACCAGCTTCAAGATTATCTGTGGGGAACCCCATATAAAATCCTAACGGAAAAAATCAAAACACCACTGGTGTTGTCAACATTGAAACAAGACAATGGATCATTAACAAACGGTTGGAGGAATACTGCTGAATACCTTTTACACAAACTTTTACCAGACGATAATGTGATGACTGACGAAGAAATACATATTGAAAAACGAGCCGAACTAGAACTAGACTACTCTACTGAGACGGTAATATGTCCATTAGCTCTGGAAGAGGTTGCAAGGACCTTGTGTGGACTTGGGAAAAAGAAAGCTCCTGGGCCAGATGGTATATATGCTGAAGTGCTACAACAGATTGCTCCACAGATAACTCCCTTTTTAATGGAGACGTTAAATGAAGCTTTACAGCTAGGGAAAGTCCCAGCCAGCTGGAAGACCGCTAGTGCAATAGTAATAAAAACCGAAGGATAAAGATCCCACCGACCCTAAATCATATCGCCCTATATGTTTAATAAATACGCTGGCAAAAGTACAAGAAAGGTTACTATGCAATAGGTTTCAGGCACATCGTGAACTTCTGGGGATGAATCCACATCAGTACGGCTTTCACAAGCATAAATCAATTGATGATGCCATCAATAAGGCTCTTAATTTGGTGTACCAGACAGAAAACAAGTACGTGATGTCTATTATGATCGATATCTCAGGTGCATTCGATAATTTGTGGTGGCCAGGCTTGTTTGCACGTTTGAGACAACTACAAGTGCCAGCAGCTTTATATTACAGCTTAATAGATTATTGTACAGGTAGAGTTGTCGAGTGGTGCGTGGGAGACCGAAAAATAATTTAAACGTATTACCAAAGGATGCCCACAAGGCTCCATTTGTGGTCCCATCTTTTGGGATATCACAATTGTACCCTTGCTTGAATTAGTAGATGCCAAGGAGAATGTCGACGGAATTGTGGCCCATGCCGATGATTTGCTGGTGGTAGTGTCAGCTAACTAAAGGTTAAAACTAGAAGAAAGGGCAAACAACATACTACACGAGATGGCCAGTTGGTGTGCCCAAAACAAAATGTTGATCGCACCACAGAAAACATCATACATCTTACTCAAAGGCGGACTTATGAGAAACCCATCAATAAAGTTAGGAACCATGAACATAGCCAGGAGGAAGTCAACTAGATATTTCGGAATAACAATTGATGAAAAACTTTCTTTTAAAGAACATATAGAAGAAACAGCAGATAAGGCTAAAAAGATATCACATAAGATAGCCAGAATAAACACCACCGAATACAGATTGCCACTAACATATATGAAGATTTATCACTGTTCCATCTTTGAATCGGTCATATCCTTTGCAGCTAGTCCATGGGCGCATAAACTGCGATTGATTTCGAACAGGATTATCGTGAGACGCAGACAGAGAGGAGTACTCTTATGGTTATCAGGTGCTTTCGACACTGTATCCCTGGAAGCCCTATGTGTGGTCATGGGTATATACCCAATAGATATAACTATCAGATATCGAGCTGCAAGATACTGGCTGAAGAAAGGGGATATGAATAAGGTAACTGAGATAACTGGGGAAGAAATTCTGGATGGTCACCATTTAAATACTTGGCGTATCAGTACCTGGCAAAAAGAGTGGGATGAGATCGACAAGGGACGTAGGGTATACGACTTTTTTCCCAGTATAAGAGAAAGATTATCTCTAAAGTTTATTAATCCTAGCCGAGGGATGATACACTTCATAACTGGACATGGACCATACCCAGTACACCTACATAGAATGAACCTAAGGCTAAGTCAAATATGGCGGTGTGGTGATGTAGGAACCCTGGAACACACAGTAATAAATTGCACTGTGTTCTCACAAGTGAGGTTACTGGAAATGGATCACAACAACATCTACAATTCCATTAGAAATCAGGATGCGTGGAATGAACTAAACGAAACCGCAGACAAGATATCAAGGAAACTTCAAGAAGAATATCCCACAGAAAGACCCAGAGTACGAATTTATAGACCGCAGGTGCACACAGATTATAACAGCAGTGATGAAGAAACCGGTAGTGCTACAGATTATGATACAGATACTGAAGGAGATACAAGTATGGGCTTTGGAATGGAGGAAATGTAACTAAATTGTTAATCCTCTTGTACCCAAACTCTGTGCCCTAGCAGCATCACTTTGTTGTTATTTCTTGCTTTAATTAAAGCTATTTTTATACACAGCTTGTAATTTCTAATTATGTAATAACATAAAAGTTGTTGTGTGAAAGGCTTGTTTCCTGCACTCATACTCCTTGTCCTAATAATGTAATTTCTGATTTTCTATGTGTTATGTTTGTATTATACTTCTCAGATCCAAAATGTCATCCTGTATATCTAAAACATAACATATGAATTACGATTTTGACTAAAACCATGTGAACTTTGTATTTCCAAACTAAAATATATTAATCTATGGTAATTAATTGTTAAAATATGCTACTGTTACAAATAAGTTCTTTACTATATCTTTTATGTGCTTAGGAAGTAAGATATTTAACTGTTACTAGTAGTTTGTTTAGAAGAAATAAATAAATATTTTCATAACAGTTAAACTGAACATTTATAAACTTACTGTTGTTGTAGTTTAATTGATATTACTATTTTTACACATTTTATATTTCCAATGTATTTTGATTTACTTCATTGTAAGAAATTATAATTTAACTGGAATTATATTGTAACTCTACATATAAGTCAGTTACATGGAATATATTTTAAATCAGAATCGTAATTTTCTATAATTCCAGCAAACAATGTATCTGACGGATTCCTGTTATAACGAAGAGTACCTTTATGTTTGTGTAGCAAAAAATTTAATTATCCTTTTTACAAGATTAAGTATATTTTGTTTGTTATTTATTTACAAGAAAGATACATGGAAAATAGAAAAAAAATCCAAATCATCCAAATCAGAATTGTAGCTTTTTATGTTTTCAGCAAAGTAATGCATCTGTACTTTTTTTTCTTATAATGGAGAGCACCTTTATGTTAGTGTAGGTAAATGTTAAATTATACTTCTTATGTTATTAGGTACATTTTGTATGTAATGAATTTTATGTAATTAACTATGCTATTGCAATTCAATTATTCTTTATATAATTGTAAACATATGTATTTCTTTATCATTGTAATTAATTTAATAAAAGTATATAGTAGCTGCTGACTAAATACTGCAGACTTCTCACAACAAAGTTCCATTTCCACACGGTGGGACATGGGCAACGGCACACTGGTCCTCTATACCAAATTTGTCTAGACAACCGGTGTGGCGGCTAAGAGACCGTTGTGGAAGACCGACCCGCTATATTACACAGGCAGCGGGTCCATAATCGCAGGCAGCAGTGAAAAAAAAATCCAATCAGATATCCCGTTCTGGGATACCAATATCCAGGGGAGGAGCGGTGGTGGAGAGCTTACTCAGCCGATCGACTCGCTCGTTTCCTGGTATGCCAATGTGGCCGGGGGTCCAAATAAAGTCCACCAAACAGCCAGACTTGCCGAGTGAAGCAATGGTGTTTTGAATGGATTGCACCAACAGATGGGAAGAGTTATAGTTGGAAAGGGCTTGCAGGCCACTAAGGGAGTCGCTGCACATGACATACAACTTCCGGGGGCATGTTTTGAGGTGATCAAGAGCACGAGAAATGGCGGTCAGTTCAACTGTAAAAATAATACAGCCAGGTGGCAGGGATCGTTGTTCTATGTGGTACCCATGAACAAAAGCGTAACTGGCTCTGCCATTTACCAGGGAGCCATCAGTGTACAGGACTTCTGCATCACAGTGAGCAGAAAGGAGTGCCAGAAACTTGCAACGGAGTGTCAGTGGTGAAACTAATGCCTTTGTATCGCAGGACAGTTGCAACTGGAGCTTTAAACAGGGAGTGGACCAAGGAGGAAGACGGGATGGGCAGGAAAAAGCGTCAGGGAGAGGTAGGGAATGAAGTGAGGAAAGGAGTGTACGAACCCAGACCGCGATTGGATGACCTGATCTACGCCAACGTGGTGGAAAAAGAGGGGTAACAGTCAGAAACAAAAGCCTGCGATTTGGATGGTGTGGCGTGGCATGGACTCAAGCAACATAGCTAGCGAGAAGCTGCTGGGGGCGAAAGTGTAAAGGAGGGATCTCTGCTTTGTCAAGAACACTTGGCACAGGGCTGGTGCGGAAGGCCCCAGTTGCCACTATGGTGGATAGGGTCAAGGATCCTCAAGGTGGATGGTGCTGCCGAATTGTATACCAGGCATCCGTAATCAAGCCTTCATTGGGTCAAGGACTTGTACAGCTGCACGAGAGTGGAACGAGCAGCGCCCCAAGCAATATGGCTCAAGCAGCGGAGAATATGAAGATGTCGTGAGCATTTTTGTCGCAGATGACGCAGATGGGGTACCCAAGTAAGTCTGTTGTCGAATACCATGCCAAGAAACCGATGAGTCTCTACGACAAAAAGCCATTCACCACCCAGATATCACACGGGATCCATGTGAATTGCCCGCTGGCGAGAGAAATGTATCATGTGGGTCTTCTGTGTTGAAAACTGAAAACCATGGGTAGAGGCCCAAGATTCAGCTTTCCAGATGGCTCCCTGTAGACGCCGTTCAGCGACGCTAATACTAGCCGAACTAAAATATTGACAAAAGTCATCAGCAAACAAGCTAGAACAGACAGAGGATGCCACAGCCATGGCAAGCCCGTTTATGGCGATTAAAAACAGAGGAACACTGAGGACGGAGCCCTGGGGGACACCATTCTCTTGGATGTGTGAGGAACTAAGAGTGGTACCCACCCTAACTCTAAAAGAGCGGTGGAAGAGAAAATTTCCGACAAAGACCGGAAGTGGGCCCTGTAAGCCCCAGTCGTACAATGTAGCCAGTATACGGTGGCGCCAGGTTGAGTCGTACGCTTTCCGAAGATCGAAAAATACAGGAACAAGGTGTTCATGTAGGGTAAAAGCTGTACGTATAGCCGACTCCAAGGACACAAGATTGTCAATTGTGGAACGGCCCTGACAGAAACCCCCTTGTTGTGCAACCAAGAGTCCCCAGTCTTCGAGGATCCACATAAGCCACCCACTCACCATACGTTCAACGTACTTGCATAGAACGTTCCTGAGGCTGATCGGACAATAACTGTCAGCCACCTGTGGGTCAGCGACAGGTTTTATCACTGAGATGATGGTGCTTTCCCGCCATTGGGAGGGAAAAACACCTTCTGCCCAGAGACGGTTAAACAAGGCGAGCAGTTGGTTATGAGCGTCCACAGGAAGATGCCGAATAAACTTGCTATGGGCATGATCTGGTCCTGGACACGTATCGAGGCACGCAGCAAGGGACATTGAAACTCCCACTCGCTAAGGGTGCATTGTACGACTCCTGGCGACGCGTCTGAAATGACAGTGGCTTCCGCTCAACTCAGTCTTTTATGGTGTGGAAGGCTGCAATGTACGCTTCAAAAAAATCTGTGCCATGTGCTCGGCGACAGCAAGCGGGTCTGAGCAGACAGTACCCTGTGAGCGAAGACAGGGGATTCCTGAGGGCGGTACCCGAAAAGACGTCGAACCTGGGTCCACACCCGAGAAGGTGACGCTCGAGATCCAATAGAGGCGACGTACTTCTCCTAGAAATCTTGCTTACTTTGGCGTATAAGCCGTCGAGCTCGGGCCCGGAGCTGTTTGAAAGCAATGAGGATGGTGGGATGTCGCCGGTAGCGCTGAAGTGCCCTACGCCGATCCCGAATGGCTTCAGCGATGTCTTGTGACCATCATGGCACAGATTTGCGCCGAGGGGACCCTGAGATGGTTGTAACAGTGGCCTCAGCAATGGCATCTATGGCGTCAGTCACCTGTTGGACCGCCACATCCACATCGGCTGGCAGTTGGGCAGGAATGACAACAGCAGAGGTGTAACGCTGCCAATCAGCCCTATGGAGGGACCATCGAGGCTGTTGTTCCGCCTGTTGAGACTGTGCGAGCGACAAAAAGATAGGAAAACGGTCGCTCCCACAGAGGTCATCGTGGGCTCTCCAAGTGAGGTGTGGAAGAAGGATTGGGCTACAGACCGAGAGATCGATAGCTGAAAAAGTTCTATGCGCAACACTCAAGTGTGTCGGGGAACCAGAATTTAGAAGGCAGATGTCTAGTTGTGTAAGAAGAGTTTCAACATCCCTACCACGTAGAGTCGTCTCTGTTCCGCCCCATAAATGGTGAGTTAAAGTCCCCCAAAAGAAGAAACTGTGAGGGCAGCTGTGCTACCAGAGCATCAAGATCAGTGGGCGAAACATCCCTGTCTGGAGGAAGGTATATAGAACAGACAGTGAATTCGTCCATAGCCGGAAGGCGCACAGAAACATCATCAATAGCTGTGTGGAGAGGCCCAGCATAACTGGGGACAGTGGTAAGGAGGTATATACAGACACCACCAGAGGCTCTGTCACAGTTGGCATGGTTGTTGAAGTAGCCCCGGTAGCCATGAAGGGCTGGGGTCCATCGAGAAGGAAACCAGGTTTCCTGCAGAGCCATACACAGTACTGGGAAATGGCACAACTGCTGCAGCTCAGCTAAACGGTTGAAAAATCCTCCGCAATTCTATTGGAGAATTTGATTCACTCCTCGCTGGAAAGCCATGATGTTAAACTAAAGATCGTCAGTCCAAGGATTTGCGGTCTGGTAGGCGTTGTGCATCTACATCATCTAGGACCATTGGTTTGAGTGTTTTAGTGAGGGCCAGATCCTCGGGAGACGCTAAGATCTGCACCTCATCTTCTGAGGCCGATGATGTAGGAATTGATTTTGAAGTCACCGAAGTGACTTTCTACTTAAGCTTCTTCTTCTTCTTATCCTCTCGCTGCCCTTTTGGTCTTAAGGGCTGGGAGGACTTCTCGCAAGTGGTTTCCGGGCCCGATGTCGATCGGGAAACCCGGCGACTGGGGGCAGGTGGATCCTGCAGCCTGTGGCTGGGATCCTCCAATCCACTCGTGGAAGCCTCGGGAATGGGTGCCACAAGGGACCCTTTCTGGGTGAGAGGGGCTGGGGAAGACTGTTACTTCCCTGGCTGAGGGGTGGGGACTGGAGTCTCCGATGGTTGGGTGGGTATGGCTCCCACAGGTTTTGGGGGAGTAATGGATGTAGATGGTCCCCCACCCATCGAGGGGGCAGTAGAAGGCGTTTGGCCCATAGGGCCCACAGATGGAGAGGTCACTGATACCATCGATTGCAAAGAAACCGGCGCTGCTGCGACTGCAGCAAAAGATGTCAACATCTCTACAGGGTGGAGCCGTTCATATTTTTTACGTGCCTCAGAGAAAATGAGCGGGTCCATGGTCTTTATTCGATGATTTTTCTTTGTCAATGAAGAATAGTACAGGTTGGTGAGCATGGCGGATGTTGTTGGCCACAGTTTACACAAACGGGAGGTGGGGTACATGGGGTGTCCAGGTGTGATGGCCGCCCACATTCCCTGCAGTTTGGGCTGGAAGTACATCGGGACGACATATGCCCAAACTTCCAGCACCGGAAACACGGCATAGGGGGAGGGACATATGGCTTTACATCAACCTGGTATATCATTATCTTGACCTTCTCAGGCAGTGTATCGCCTTCGAAGGCCAAGATAAAAGCACCAGTGGCAACCCTGTTTTCCTTAGGTCCGCTGTACACTCGACGGACTAAATAAACACCTCGATGCTGCAAGTTTGCTCGCAACCCTTCATCGGTCTGGGACAACAGATCTCTCTGGTAGATTATACGCTGGACAATGTTTAAAGACTTGTGGGGCGTGACACTTACCGGGATCTCACCCAGCTTATCACAGGCAAATAATGCACGCGATTGAGCTGAGGACGCCGTCTATATCAGTACAGCCCCCTTTTCATCTTGGCAAACGACTCCACTTCACCAAACTTGTCTTCTAGATGTTCAACTAAAAACTGTGGCTTAGTTGACATAAGGGACTCTCCATCAGAACAGACACACACCAGATATCGTGGCGAGTATGGTTTGGATCGGCGAATTCCTCTACATTCCTCCCAAGGGGTGCCAAGGGAAGGGAACGTCTTAGGATCGTAAGCAGTTGCATCAAAT
This sequence comes from Locusta migratoria, assembly GCA_026315105.1. Classification (NCBI taxonomy): domain Eukaryota; kingdom Metazoa; phylum Arthropoda; class Insecta; order Orthoptera; family Acrididae; genus Locusta; species Locusta migratoria. Next base: position 296,677,003 of record CM048751.1, read on the forward strand.
TCAGTTTTACCACGCTTTGAGACGCCAGGTTTGCGTGTGGCGATGCAATTGTTTCCTCGTTTCATTCTGGTCCCACTAGCAGCTAGGGAACTAAAGGTCCACTCAGGCAGAGCCCCGCTTGCCTAGGTAAGCCTGATACAACTGAGGTGCGGCAGGTTCCTCAGAGGTTGCTCGCTAGCGGCTGATCAACCTCAACAGCCATGCATCTCCTCGGTACGTAGCACACCTTGAGATTTAATTTTTTTTATAGAGGTTTGTACCGTCCTCGCGACCCAGGTGATTAAGCCAAGATCCCTGGGCTCTGACACGTACAACGTTCCACCGTCGCGCCAAACGATGGTCGCTGAAGCACGCACAGCGCTTACGGTGTAGAGGACTGTTGGCACGACACAGCCCACAGCTCAGGACCCCGGGTTCGCCAAGCCTGTACTCAGCAAATTAATGCTGAGCCCCTGAGAGGATCAGGGGTGAGGGAAGTGGCGGAGAGAATGACATTCAATGGGATGGTGGTGTGAGGAAGGGATGAGGGGCTCCATGTGATCGTGGTGGAGTGAAGAGAGGGGGTGGTGGTGACAATAATGGATGTGGTGGTGACAGGGGGCAGTGTCATAGTGGGGACGAAGGTTGGTCTGGAAGATGTCAGTGGTGGTAGTAGTAGTGGAGGATGAGGAGGATGGTGATGGCGATGGCGATGGCGATGGCGATGGCGACGGCGATGGCGATGGCATGATTACCGCTGCTGCAGGAGGCAGTCCGAACAGTGTAGACAACGGCGACGGGGCGGCGACGGGGCGGCGACGGCTGCGGCTACGGTGGCGCTGGAGCCGGGCACGGAGGGGCGCGGCGGAGGCGTCGGAGCTGGGCTGCAATTGATGCGTCAGGAAGTACGGAAGACTCTCGAAAACAGGCCCTAGAACCGAAAATAGCACGATCAGAAAATCGTCTTTTCTCGATCGCCTAGCGATCTTTCGATCCTAGGCCGGTGCATGTAGCCTTCATAATGCTTTAACAGTATGGCCGCTATGTATGTATTGGCTATTTACACAGCAGTTTTTAGTCACAGAATAAAGCGTTAGGTGGTCACAGCTACTGCCTACTGCCGAGTAAATCGATGCATTTTGTGCGGGAAGCAAGGACCACAAGGTCCAGGCGTCGCCTATTGCTGGGGTAACCCACTGCATCATCAGCGAGATGGCAAACTAGTCCAGGCTGCCGCCCTCAGGCCCTACTACTATCAGAAAGACGTCCTCTCGGTTGCTATGGTAACGACAAGTGACATTTCTGGAATAGCTTTTCCATCCAGTCACAATATAGATTATATTACCTACCAAGAGGAGAGGACTTTTAAAGTTTCTAAATGAGGCAGTATTGTCAATCGACGACGTCTGTCGCTGAGCAACGGAAGGGCTACAGCTCAGGCAGTCGGAAAATATTCCCAAGAAAGATGGAATGCAAATCAAATGTTGTTTGTATAGTTTATGGGACTTAACTACAGGGTCATGAGTCCCTAAACTTAGAAACTACTTATGAACTAGCAAACACTAAGGACAGCACAAATATCCATGTCCGAGGGGGGATTCGAACTCCCGACCGTAGTGGCCGTGCAGATCGTAACTAATGCGCCGCAGTCCCCTCGGCTACGGCGGCCGCCAGATGGAATGCATTCCTTAGAGTGTGCACGAGTAAAACACCCCATGTTGGTAAAATTCAACAGAAGACATTCAGAATTTAATGTTGTTTATGTTATTGCACACCTATGAACAACAGAAATTACAAGGTAAGAAGACTTTTCCGGTTTTCTTTTTCAGTAGGATTGTGAAAGCTCAATTGTATAGTATGTCTATTTTAATTCAGTATATTCCGACAGTTTCCTCTAACACGGGAATGTATAAGGAAAAATTTAATGTTTTACCCGTTGCACAAGGCAGAAGTGTTATGGAACAGGGAGTAATTTACATCAACTACACAATTTATTTATTTTGCCAGAGTTGCAAAAGTCGGTTGAGGGGAGGAGTCGAATCCAATATAATGAACGGTTACAGAAGAAGCAAGTTACATGTTTTGTGAATTTAAACGATTCACACGCGAATTCGTTGAAGGCAGACTCTGATTGTCATTATCAGATGGAATTAAACGACAGTTTTTTGCTACGACTTTGAACTATCTAACGCATTTGTCATGTTAGAACTGTGTGTAATATAAATGTTTTTAGTTTTCTTCCTTAGCAGGGAGAATTGGAACGAACTTTTAATTTTCTTTATGTATTCCATTTAGAATTGTTGTTTTATTTCACAGCAAACGAAACCTGTATCTGCCCTTCTATGTCATCCTCGTGTTTTAATGCAGATTTACAAGCGCCTCAAAGCTCGTCTCTTGACACAGTACTACTACCAACTACTACTGCTACTACTAATACTTCCTTAGAGCAAGCGCATGCCGATTGCGACAGCGGGAAACCGCTGTGGCCAGGTAAATAAACAACCTGCGTGGAGAGGACAGGACAGGATCTGACGCAGACTTGTCATTTCACGTTACGGAATTCGCTTGGCAACGGCCATATCGCGTTGAAAACACAGGTTCTCGTCCGATCACCAACGGTAAGAAACGTTCGGCCTCGTCAGTACTTGGATGGTCGGCCATCTGGAAAAACCGGTTGCTGCTGGCTGTGATTTCTTTTTTCTCGGTGTTCTTGTCTTCAGTTCACATGCCACACACCTTCGTACCTCAAGTTCCGCGGCAGCAGGGCCTTAGGGTGGCAGCCTGCACTAGTCTGCAGGGACTTACCCCAGCAACAGGCGATGCCTGGACGTCGTGGTCCTTGCTTCCTGCGCAAAGTGCATCGATTTCCTCGGCAGTCGGCAGTAGTTGCGACCATCTGACACTTCATTGCGTGACTAAAGACTGCTGTGTAAGTAGCCTATACATGCATAGCGAATATGGTGGCCGGCCGCGGTGACCGAGTGTACTGCGACGCATCAGTCACAGTCCGCACGGCCATTTCAGTCGGGGGTTCGAATCCCCCCTCGGGCATGGATATTTGTGCCGTCCTTAGTTTTAGCTAGTTCATACGTAGTTTGTAAGTTTAGGAACTGATGACCACGTAGTTAAGTCCCATAAGCTCTACAAACATTTGAACATTCGACCTTGCTGTTAAAGACGTCAAGAGCTCTTCTTAAACGTCTCTAGCGCGAGACGTTATAAATATTCAGCAGTTGGGGCGTTAAGGCATACTTACCTGGCGTAGAGGACAGCGTTTTCGATTCCCTATGTGCAGGATCGCGGTCGGGCGTCGTTGTTGTATTCGTCGTTGTTGTATTCGTCGTTGTTTCGTGTATTGGCCGGTCGGCCATATTTTTGCGTGATGTCTTTTGAAATGTCGGCAGTGTGATCAGTATATAATGTATGTTCAACAGAAAAGCGTCAAGACTCACCGCATTCAACATTCACGACTGGCTGTTTGGAGACATGCAGATACCGTATGCAGTTGTTGACACCTTTCAGTTGGATTTTGTATTGTATTGCTTGTTTGTGCAGTGTGTAAATTCGGTGTCTTTCAAAAAAATACGTCCAAGAGAAAACCGGTGAAAACGACTATCGGCGTTTTGATGGAACGATTAGCAAAGTCACAGTAATGCTATCCGGTGTGCGCAATGTGCGCGTATTCAACGTACCCCCGGAGTGTCCAAATGAGATTATAGGACGTGTCTTGTCTCCTTATGGACAAGTGCTCGCGATCGTAAATGAAACGTGGTCGACCGCGTACCGCTACCCAGTAAATAGTGGCGTCTGCAGTGTAAAGATGGACGTTCATAAGCCTATACCGTCCTATATTATTATCGCAGGCATGCGAGTGCGGGTCAGCTACATTGGGCAGCTGCCCACCTGCTCAGTGTGTCAGTCAACAGAACATCTGCGGATGGAATGCCTTCGTAGGTGGCAACTGCCGCACGACACCACCGTTGCTGACACCGAGCAATTTCTACTGCTCAGTGCCGTCATGGGATCTTCCCCCCACCCGGCACCGCCAGTGGACGCCGTAACACGGAACTCAAACCCTTCGGCTGAGAAAATCTCTCTTGTCATTGTACAAGAGGCGAGAACGGAACTTCCATCCCAGACACCGGATGCCATGACTGACGTACCCGAGACACCTGTGCCTCCCATTGCGATTACACTGCCATTCCGAAAATTAGTGCGGAGCAGGTGGAGGCCACTACGGATGTCAGCTCTGCGGAACCGGCCGTTCCGGCCGACGAACTGCCCGCAGGACAGGAGGCCAACATCGACGCCCCCAAAAAGCGGCGTAGGCGACGCAGGAAGAAGCGTCCCAAGCAGGATACGGCCATGATCGATGGTTTCTTGCGAAATGTTCCAACCGCTTTAACAGACAATCATCAACAGAGTCCAAATGAAGATTTATTGCGTGATGACATCAAAGACGCTTTGCACCGTAGTCCTTGGGATAAATTCACCTGGCGTTGACAGAATCCATGTCGGCTTCTACATCAGGTTTTCTAACGTTCTTAGTGACGTTATAGTTGAAGTCGCAAACGATCAACGCTGTGGAGCGGCACTTCCACCGGCGTTTGCTTTGGGATGCATCACCCTAATTCCAAAAACGAGGGCGACACCCAGCACAGCTACCCTCCGTCCTGTCACGTTGCTCAACTTGGACTACAAAATTGTCGCAAGGTGCATTACTTCTCTCATGAAACAAGTCTTCCCATCCGTCAACAGCCACCACCAATCGTGCGCAGTGCGTGTTCGAAATATATTTGACGCTATTCTCACTTACAGAGATCTCATCGGCTTCATCAGAGCGAGAAGGAATCGCAGTGCAGCGATCCTCTTAGTTGATTTTCAAAATGCGTTCTATCGGATTAGTCATACTTATCTGCGACGGGTCATTTCTCAAATGGCATTTGGTCCAATGTTCACCGGCCTTGTCCATCGATTGCTTGGAACCTCCACGTCATGGGTCAATGTAAACGGCTGTCTTGGCGCGCCGATCCCGATCAGCCGGTCAGTTAGGCAGGGGTGCCCGCTATCAATGGCCCTCTTTGCCATTGCTCTCGACCCGCTACTCAGGAACATATCGAGAGAATTCAGGGAGATTCGTGTGGCGACTGAATGTGTGGTCTGTAATGCATTTGCCGATGACCTAGGCATTTTTATTGAACGGCCAGAGGACGTTGACAAACTCCGTGCCATTCTCCATCATTATGAATCTGTAACGGGAGCTCTCGTGAATCCAAGGAAAACGGTTCGCTTACCACTGACACGTTGGACGTGGAATGAGCACCGCGACTGGTACCGGACTGTGACCGAACACAAAGTGCTTGGAGTGATTATGACTGCCAATCCTCAGAAAATGGAGGCACATAACTGGAGGAAAACGCTATACACTATACGCGCCATTGCCAACATACACTCGTCTCGATCTCTAGCTCTCCTCGAACGCGTGAAAATCATCAATACCCACATCCAGGCAAGAGCCTGGTGCCCCTAGGTGCTCCCTGTTCCGAAGGACATTGCGTGCGGCATCAAGTTTGCAGCGTACGCATGCTGTGGCGAGGAAACATCTTTAAAACGTCAATGGACACGTGTGCTCTCCCACCCAACGCTTGTGGGCTCTGGTTAGTGGACTTTCACGCCAAGTGTGCCACGCCGTTCATACGGCGCACTACTGCGGTGTTAAACAAATGGCTGGCAGTCCAACAGCCATAGTTTTCCGCCGCTACCGACCGCCTTCTACCGCAGCCCTGGTCCAGATCAATGGCATCCCCTTGAACTTCATCGGGCATTATTACTTGAACTCCAATTACGTTATGGATGACGACTTCCACCGCAACAGCACCTGTGACCTCCTCTGTGCACTCCAAGGTACGCTGGCTCCCAACAAGTGGGAATTGCGTCTGCCTCCCATCATCTGGAAAAACATTTGGACCAATAGCGACTCTGATGTCTTACCCGTCGACAACCGATCAACGTGGTATCTAGTTGTGAACCACATCGTGGTGACTAATTCCAAATGGCACTCCATCCACCTGACGCCTACCGGTAACTGTGTGTCGTGTGCCATGGAGGATACGCTTGAACACCGTTATTAAGTGTCGCAAGCACCATCACGTTTGGGATCTGGCCCGCGATATGTTAACATTAATCAACAAGTTTGCTGTGCATACCATCACTGCTGCTGACGCCATAACGCCCAAATCGATACCCTTCCCAACAACAAATGGATATCTGGACGGACTATTCTCTCAATATTTAAGATTGGCATAATGGCCCCCATAGATTGTCTGACACGCTTATGGAGTGAACATGAGGCGGAAAAGAAAAGAGCGCAAATTTGGGAAATTTTTGAAGATACCCTTGCAATATGTTTTTGAAAACAGGGATTTTAACCTATTCCTTTTTTTTCTCTTTGTGTTTTATTCTCTATGATACTTTGATGTTTTTATAACCTTCACCTATTTTTTCTTACCGTGGGCAGTGAAGTGCCCTAGTTCTCCACTTTTTTTGCGAATACTGAGATGCTTTTCTTCACTGTCGCTTACTCAGCAGCGTCATATGTTCTTTCCTTTCCCTTTTGTCATGGTGCATTGTTAAGGCATAGATTGGCCTTTGCCACGATCTTTTCTTTTTTTTTTTTGGGGTGACGATTATTTTCCCTAGGGTGGCAGGGGCACCCACTGGGATACATCATTCTGAGTACGTCACTTCCTCACATGGATGGAGAATTCAGGGATTAATGTTGTTGCTGTTGTTGGATTTGAGGGGACTAAACAGCTAGGTCATCAGTCCCATGTTCCTAGCCTAGAGTCCACTATAAAGAACGTAAAAAGTAAAACAATGCTCTGAAAATGGGAAAGCACAAAAGGGACAGGTTGACAATGGACAAGTCGCTGACAGTACAAAACGAAGACACACACAATTGGTAAAACAAAGCCAGGAACACAACTAAAACTGGATTGCAGAGTACCATGGCTGGCTGATCACAAAGATAAAACAAGAGGAGCCAGGCACACTGCACACACTAAGAACCCCTAGGTATTTCACATAAGGGTCTGCGAAAGTCTTTAAAAGTGCTGGATTGATGGTGGCCTAAGCTATCAGGCTACAGCACCCACCACTAGATAGAGTGATAAAAACCAGCAGCACGGATAAAACTTAAAACTGCGTTAGCCATAGCGGCGGCGTCGCCTAAAACTAAGGATAGCGTGTCTGGGAGATTAAAAGATTGCCACAAATCGGACTGTCCATCAAAAGATGGGCCACTGTCAACACTACATCACATCGACACACGGGTGGAGCCTTACGGCGAAGGAGATAGCTGTGGGTTAACCATGTGTGTCTGATACGGAGGCGGCAAAGAACAACTGACTCTTGGCGGATCGGCTGCAGTGAAGATTTTCACTGAGCTGTGGATAGCTTCACTGCCCAAACTTATTCAGGGCATTCGCCATTGCCCAGTCGGTGCTCCAAGCCTCACGCACCTTCCAGTGCAACACGCATTTAACATCTGCTTCCATGACGCCAATATCTAAAAGTAGTGCCGTAGTGGCTTGCTTGGCTAATCAATCAACAGGTTCATTTCCTGATATGCCTACATGGCCTGGGGTCCACACAAAGACCACAAAACGGTCTGATTGGCACAGGTAGTCAACAGTATCCTGGATCGACTGCACTAATAGCTGGCGAGAGAAACACTGGTCGATCGCTTGTAAGCCACTCAGGGAGTAAGTACAGATGACAAATGACCCACTGGGGCTGTTGTTGTTGTTATTTGGACGTTTAAGGGGGACAAAACTACAATGGTCATCAATCCCTCATTCCATCACAAAATGTCAAAAATAAAAGCGCGGACGTCAAAGAAATGCTCCCAGAGATTAGGTTTGCGAAGTGTGAGGGGAGTCCCACTGGGTCCATAAAACATCAACAAAACGGAGAAGAAACTAAAGGAAAAGGGACGAGTACACAAAGACACATTACAACAAAGAGGCCGAAGGGAGTGGTTGACTGACCATAGGAATAAAAAAGGAAAAGTCAACCACTCGGCAGTACAAGGGAAACACCAGTCAGAGAGACTGATAAAAACCTCCTGCTCGAATAAAACTTAAAACGGAATTTGCTGCTGAAGCATCGTCACGTAAAACATCTGATAAAACGACAGGGATATTAAAACGACGCCGCAAGGCGGCTAAAAAAGGGCAGTCCACTAAGATGTGGACTATTGTTAAATAGGAGCCACACTGACACTGGGGCGGGGGCCTCACCACGAAGGAGACGTCCGTGGGTGAGCCACGAATGCCCAATACGGAGTCTACACAGCACCACGGAGTCCCGGCGAGAGGCCAGCATGGAAGAACGCCATGCGGTGGTGGACTCCTTGACTACCCGAAGCTTGTTGGGTGTGCCTAGGCTATGCCACTCGGCATCCCAACGCTGATGTACGCAGTGGCGCAACAACGAACGGAGATCAGACGCCAGGAGGCCAATGTCCAAAATGGACGCACTGCCTGCCTGCCTGGCAAGTCTGTCAGCACGTTCATTGCCCGGGATGCCCACATGACCCGGAGACCAGATGAACGTCACTGATCGCCCAGACAGTTCAACGGAACGAAGCGTCTCCTGTATGGCCAACACCAGAGGAGACCGCGGGTAACACTGCTCCAGAGCTGGGAGGCTGCTCAAGGAGTCGCTGCAAACAACGAAAGACTCACCTGAGCAGGACCGGATATGCATGAGAGCTCTGTGAATGGCCACCAGCTCTGCAGTGTAAACACTGCAGCCATTCGGCAGAGAGTGCTGTTCCACATGGTCACCATGAGTATACGCAAATTCCACACAGCCATCAACCATTGAACCATCGGTGTAGATCAGGTCATAACCACGAAACTCCGCTATGACAGCCGAGAACTGACGGCGGAGCGCCTCCAGTGGAACTGAGTCTTTGGGCCCATGGGCCAAGTCCAGCCGAGTAGACGGCCTTGGCAAACACCACGGAGGTGTACGCACATGGACCCGATATGGAGATGGAAGGGGAAAAGACTCGAGTTCCAGGAGGAGGGATCGAACTCGAAAGGCAATCGTATGACCTGATCTAGGGCGTCGCTGATGGGGACGGACAACCACATCAGAAAAGAGGAGACGCCGGTTTGGGTGGCCTGGGGAGCAATATACATTGGCTGCATAAGCCACGAGCAGGTGTTGGCGGCGTATCTCTAAAGGTGGGACCCCAGCCTCCACAAGTAAGCTGTTCACAGGGCTAGTGCGGAAGGCACCCGTCGTGATGCGAACCCCACAGTGGTGGATGGGGTGCAACAGGCGCAATGTCGAAGGGGATGCTGAACCGTAGGCAATGCATCCAAAGTCAAGCCGTGACTGTACCAGTGCTGTGTAGAGTCGTAATAGTGTGGAGCGATCCGCGCCCCATCTTGTATGGCCCAGGTGGCGAAGAATTGGCGCCAGCACTCCTGCTTCAGCTGACGAATATGAGGAAGCCACGTCAGCCGAGCGTCGAAGACAAGCCCTAAAAACCTATGTGTGTCCACTACCTGAAGTAAGTGGTCGTCGAGGTAAAGTTCGGGGTGTGGGTGAACAGACCGACGCCGACAGAAGTGCATAACACTTGTCTTGGCCGCAGAAAACTGGAAGCCGTGGGCAAGAGCCCAGGACTGCGCTTTGCGAATCGCTCCCTGCAGTCTGCGTTCAGCCACTTGTGTGCTGGAAGAGCTAAAATAAATGCAGAAGTCGTCAGCATATAGTGAAGGGGATACTGACGACCCAACTGCTGTCGCTAGGCCATTAATGGCTATTAAAAATAAGGGAACACTCAGAACAGAGCCCTGAGGAACCCCATTTTCCAGCACATGAGAGGTGCTTCGAAAGGCACCAACATAAACTCTAAAAGAACGGACAGATAAAAAGTTATTGATAAAAATGGGAAGGGAGCCCTGGAGGCCCCACCCATGTAAAGTAGTGAGTATGTGGTATCGCCACGTTCTGTCATACGCCTTGTGCATGTCAAAGAAGACGGCTACGAGATGTTGGCGCCTGGAAAAGGCTGTGTGGATTGCGGACTTGAGGTACACCAGGTTGTCGGTGGTGGAGCGACCCTGGCGGAATCCGCCCTGGCATGGAGCCAGTAAGCCCCGAGTCTCGATGATCCAGCACAACCGCTTACTGACCATGCGCTCCAACAGTTTACAGAGAACATTGGTCAGGCTGATGGGTCGATAGCTATCCAAATGAGCAGGGTTTTTGCCCGGTTTCATCACAGGTATGATGATACCCTCCCGCCACTGCGAAGAGAATACCCCGTCGCTCCAGATCCGATTGAAAATGGCGAGGATATTACCCAGGCTTTCTGCAGAGAGGTGTCGTAGCATTTGGGCATGGATGCTATCAGGCCCAAGGGCCGTGTCAGGACATTGCGCGAGGGCACCAAGTAGCTCCCACTCACGGAATGGAGCGTTATAAGCCTCAGTGTGGCGGGTGGTAAAAGAGATAGGCTTGCGTTCCACCCGCTCCTTTAACGTACGGAAGGCCGGTGGGTAGTATGCAGAGGCAGAAGCACGAGCATAATGCTCAGCAAACTTCTCTGCAAGCGTCATTGGATCCTTACATATGGCTCCATTGACAGAGATCCCAGGGATTGTTGTTGTTGTGTATCCCCGTAAGCGCCTAATCCGGCTCCAGACCTGGGAAGTGGAGATACCTGACCCAATGGTGGAAACATACGTCTCCCAACACTCCCGTTTCCGTCTTCTAATTAAACAGCGAGCATGAGCACGGAGCTTTTTAAAGGTAATGAGGTGCTCAAGAGAAGGGTGCTGCCTGTACCGCTGTAGGGCCCGCCTACGGTCTTTAATGGCATCAGCGACCTCTGGTGACCACCATGGCACCGCCTTACGCCGTGGGCGCCCCGAGTAACGAGGAATATTAGCTTCTGCAGCAGACAATATGGACTGCGTGGCGCTCTCAACCACCACATCGATGGTATCGAGTGGGGGAGAGCCAACGATGGCAGCAGAGGTGTAGCCTTCCCAGTGAGCCCAATGAAGAGCCCACCAAGGAGAGCGTGCTGGGGACTGACGTTGTGGGAGTGACAAAAAGATCGGAAAATGGTCACTGCCGCACAAGTCATCATGGACACTCCAATGGATGGATGGCGGAAGGCTGTGGCTGCATATCGACAGACCAATGGCCGAGAATGTGCCGTGTGCCACACTGAAATGTGTGAGGGGCACCTGTATTCAAGAGGCAGAGGTCGAGCTGAGAAAGCAGGTCCTCGACAACTCTGCCACGGCCAGAGATCGTAGAACCACCCCACAGGGGATTGTGGGCATTAAAGTCCCCCAATATCAAAAAAGGTGGTGGGAGTTGTGAGATAAGTGCAGCCAAGACAGCCATAAGAGACATCGCCATCAGGAGGGAGGTAGATACTGCAGACAGTAATCTCTTGTGTTGTCCTTACCCTAACGGCCACCGCTTCCAACGGTGTCTGAAGGGTCACAGGTTCACTATATACAGAGGTAAGGACATACACACACACTCCACCTGACACCCTGTTATACTGGCTACGATTACAGAAGTATCCCCTATAGCCCTGAAGGGCAGGGGTCCGCATTGCCGGAAACCAGGTTTCCTGCAGGGCAATGCAGAGAGCACGTGTAACCCTCAAAAGTTGTCGTAGCTCAGCCAAGTGGGTGAAAAAACCGCCGCAGTTCCATTGGAGGATAGTGTCCAACAGCTGGGAAGGCATAAATGAAAGGATGTGATGTATTACACCTCAGCAGCTTTTGCATCCACCAGTAGCGATGCATCAGCATCTAAATCCATCGAGTCCAATGCGTCCAAGAGCGCAAGGTCCTCAGGGGATGCAAGTATCTCCACCTCGTCCTCAGAGGCAGAGGCGGAGGGAGCGGGTGGCACTGTGGCCACCGGGGTTTCTTTAGCTTTATCTTTGTTCTTTTTTGTCCTAACCCTCTTATCCCTCGGGGGTTTCACCGGAAGGAGGGGCTTTGCAGACTCAGCCTCCGTCTCAGTGACAGAGGGAGAGGCCGACGCCCTGCGGCCAGCAGCCAGCGGCGATGCCTGCTTCTGGCTTGTGCCGGCATCGGCACTGGTGGAAGCCGCAGAAGGGAGCGTCCCTAGGGACCCCTTCTGGATGTGGGCAGCCGGAGAAGGTTGACGCTTCTCCGACGGAGGGTTGGAGGCTGCTCCCGAAGCAATTGCCTTGGGAGCAGGAGGAGGAATGGGGCCCCCGACTACTGTGGGGGCAGGTTTGAGTTGATGGCCCTGACGGCCGTTGGAGAAAGAAACACTATTGTCTGCTGCAGTCACGAAGGTGGATGGCGACGATGTCACTGCTGCAAAAGATGCGGTCATGGCGATGGGATGAAGTCGCTCATACTTCTTCCGAGCCTCAGAATAAGAAAGCTGGTCCAAGGTCTTCAGTTCCATTATCTTCCATTCCTTACGGAAAATGGTGCAATCCGACGAACAAGGAGGATGATTTAAACCACAGTTAACGCAGACTGGAGGCGGTGTACATGGAGCGTCCGGGTGTGCATGACGTCCACAGTCCCTGCATGTGGCGGTGGAAGCACATATGGAGGACATGTGGCCGAATTTCCAGCATTTAAAACACCTCATCGGGGGAGGAATATAAGGTTTTACGTCGCACCGGTACACCATCACCTTGACCTTCTCAGGCAGGGTATCGCCTTCGAAGGCCAAGATAAAAGCACCGGTGGCAACCTTGTGATCCTTTGGTCCCCTATGGACACGCCAGATAAAGTGGACACGTCTGCGCTCTAAGTTGGCACGTAACTCGTCGTCGGATTGTAACACAGGTCTTTATGAAAAACGATACCTTGGACCATATTGAGCGACTTATGTGGTGTAATGTCACAGGGACATCACCCAGCTTGTCGCAGGCAAGTAACGCCCGCGACTGGGCTGGGGATGCTGCTTCTATGAGCACTGCGATGCTTCGCATCTTTGACAGGCCAGAAACTTCGCCGAACTTATCCTCAAGATGTTCCACAAAGAAAAGAGGTTTGGTAGATGTAAAGGACTCACCATCTGTGTGGCTACATACTAGAAATTTTGGAGAAGGTGGCTCATTTGCAGATTTTGCCCGACGTTCCTCCCACCGTGTGGCTAGGGAAGGGAACGAACGGGGGCTATAGCAAGCAGCATTAAAATCTCCTCTACCTCGCTTAGAGACGCCGTTTTCGCGACCGGCCACGCTTTTAAGTGCTCGTTTCATCCTGGTCCCACGAGCAGCTAGGGATCTAAAGGTCCACCCAGGCAGAGCCCCGCTTGCCTGGGTAAGCCTTGTACAACTGAGGTGCGGCAGGTTCCTCAGAGGTTGCTCGCTAGTGGCTGTTCAACCTCAACAGCCATGCATCTCCTCGGCACGTAGCACACCTTGAGATTGAGGGTATTTTTAGAGAGGTTTGTACCGTCCTCACGACCCGGGCGATTAAGCAAAGATCCCCGGGCTCTGAAACGTACAACATTTCACCGTCGCGCCAAACGATAGTCGCTGAAGCACGCACAGAGCTTACGGTGTAGCGGACTGTTGGCACGACACAGCCCACAGCTCAGGACCCCGGGTTCGCCAAGCCCGTACTCAGCAAATTAATGCTGAGCCCCTGAGGGGACCCCTGGGGCACGCTTTGAGGTGTTGCAGAGCCCTGAGAATGGCGGCCAGCTCGGCGGAGAAAATACTACTCTCACATGGCAGAGAATGCTGTTCCACATAGTCCTCACGAAGAAACGCATACCCAGCAGGGCCATCTACTATGGAACCATCTGTATAGATGGCTTTTGTCGCATGGAACAAGTCGAGGAGTTGCAGAAACTGGTGACGGAGATGTCTAGGGGAAACTGAGTCTTTCGACAAGCGGGACTGATCCAGATGGAGCTGCAGACGAGGAATAGACCACAGAGGGGTTTGAAAGTAATAGTGGAATGTGGTAGGGAGTGGAGAGGATGCAAGGGACGAAAGAAGGGAACGAATACAGATGGAGATCGGGTAACCCGACATGGGCCGTCGTGGAGGGATAGGGACTGCAGCATCTGGAAAAATGAGCCGGTGGGTCAGATGTAAGGGCGAGGCCTGAAGATGGGCAACGTGGGAAGCTGCAAGTGTTGCCTGCGGAACCGCAGCACGGGGACTCCAGCTTCGACGAGGAGGCTTGTCACAGGGTTTGTGCGAAATGCCCTTGTCGCCAAACGTACACCACAGTGTAAAATTGGGTCCAATGCCTGCAGTGCTGATGGTGCAGCCGTATCGTAAACTATGCAGCCATAGTCTAAGCTCCACTGAAAGAGGGCCTTATAAAGTCGTAGGAGCGTTGGGCGTGACGGTGCCCAAACAGTGTGGCAGAGACAGCACAGGATGTTGAGGTGTCGCCGGCACTTTTGTTTTAGCTGGCGAAGGTGCGGCATCCAAGTCAGACGGTTATCAAACAACATCCCTAAAAATCTGTGTGTCTCTTCGACCTGTAGCAGGTCTACAGCTAAATGAAGTTCAGGTTCCGCGTGTACTGCCTGACATTGACAGAAATGCATGGCATGGTTTTGGATGCAGAAAATTGAAAACCGTGGGCAAATGGCCATGACTGTGCCTTTCGAAGTGCTATCTGCAACCGCCGTTCAGCAATGCCGATGCTGAGGTGACTGAGGCGCTCTAGTCACGGTCAGCACGGCCACTACGGTCGGGGGTTCGAATCCCCCCTCGGGCATGGATATTTGTGCCGTCCTAGTTCGTAAGTAGTTCATAAGTAGTTTGTAAGTTTAGGGACTGATGACCCCGTAGTTAAGTCCCATAAGCTTTACAAACATTTGAACATTTTTGAACGCCGATGCTGGAGGACCTCTAGTAAATGCAGAAGTCATCGGCAAACAAGGAGGCAGAAACCAATGAACCCACAGCCGCAGCAAGACCATTAATGGCAACTAAAAGTAAAGGAATGCTAAGAACAGAACGGACAATGAGATGAGCTGAAATAAGAACCAACATGTACTCGAAAAGAACGCAACGCTAGGAAGTTCTTAATGATTATAAGAAGTGGACCTCGTAAGCCCCAGTCGTACAACGTAGACAGGATATGATAGCGCCAGGTGGTGTTGTATGCTTTCCACAGTTCAAAGAATACGGCAACCAGGTGTTCGCGGCGAGTAAATGCTGTACGGTTTTCCGACTCCAGTGACACAAGGTTGTCGATAGTGGAGCGCTCTTGACGGAACCCACACTGTTGTGGCGCCAAGAGTCCCCAGTCCTCAAGGATTCACATGAGCATCTGGCTCACTAACCATTCGAGGAGCTTGCATGGAACGTTGGTGAGGCTGATTGGAGTGATAATCCTATCCCGCCAGGAGGATGGAAAAACACTCTAGCCATATACGATTAAACAGGGCGATAAGTTGGCTCTTAGAGTCCACAGGAGGACTGACTGTCAATACGACCGTGTTCAGGGGACGTATCTGGGCATGCAGCAATGGCACCTTCAAACTTTCATTCAGCAAATGGGACGTTGTATGATTCCCGACGTTTCGTTCGAAATGAAATATGATGGCGCTGTGCTCGCTCTTTAAGGGCGAGAATGTCTGAACAATAAGCAGCAGTCTCCGAGGTGCGTGCAAAATGATCTGCCAGGTGCTCAGCGACGGCGACATGGTCAGTACAGAGCGTACCAAGAACGCTGATGCACGGAATTCCCGGTGGTGGGCGGTACCCGAAGAGGCGTCGAACTTGCGACCGCACCTTGGAAGGAGAAGCGCGGGAACCAATGGAGGTGAAGTACTTCTCCAAAGAGGATCTCTTACTTTCTTGGATATGTCGCGGAGCCTGTGCCCGGAGACGCATGAAGGTTACAAGATGGTCGAAAGAAGGGTGATGTCGGTGGCGCTGTAGTGCTCGCCGACGTTCCCGGATGGCCTCAGCGATTTGTGGTGTCCACCAGGGCACCGACGGACGTTGTTGTTGTTGTTGTTTGGATATTTAAGGGGGACAAAACTACAATGTTCATCAGTCCCCCATTCCATCAATAAGCGTCAAAAGTGATACTATCGATGTGTAAGAAATCCGCCCAGACAATATGCTTGCAATGTGAGAGGGGATTCCCACTGCATGTAGAAAACATAAAAAACAACAACAAACAACGATCACGCAAAGAAAGCGTACAACAAAGAATCCGATGACTGTCGTTGGCCGACCATAAAAATAAAATAGGAAAAGTAAACCACTCAGCAGCAAAGAAATCTCCAGTTAGAGAAAACGGTAAAAAAACCCTGCTAGAATAAAACGTAAAACAGAATCTGCCATTGTAGCATCATCACCTAAAACTTCTGATAAAACATCAGGAAGGTTAAAACTCCGCCGCAAGGCGGCTAAAAGGGGGCAGTCCCACAAGATGTGCACTATTGTCAGACGGGAGCCACACCGACATTGGAGCGGGTCCTCAGCACGAAGGAGTTGTCCATGGGTGAGCCACTTATGCCCAATGCAGAGGCGACACAAAACCACCGAGTCCTGTCGAAAACCATGCATGGAGGAGAGCCATGCAGCTATAGTCTCCTTGACTACCCGGAACTTGTTGGGCGTGCTCAGGCTACGCCACTCAGCATCCTGAAGCCGATGTATCCGTTGGCGCAACAATGAACAGAGATCAGATGCCGGGAGGCCGATCTCTAGACTGGACGCACCGACATGACCAGATAGAGACCAGATGAACACCACTGATCGCCCGTACTGTGTAACGGCATAAAGTGTCTCCTTTATGGCCAACACGATGGTGTCCACAGCTCTAAAGCTGCTCGGGGGGTGGCTGCAAATAAGAAAATACTCGCCTGAGTAAGACCGGATATGCACGAGAGCTCTGTGAATGGCCACCAGCATTGTAAACACTGCAGCCATTCAACAAAGAGTGCTGTTCCACCATGAGTATAGGCAAATCCCATGCAGCCGTGAACCATCGGTGTAGATCAGGTCATAACCAGGGAACTCCGCTATGACAGCCGAAAACTGACGGCGGAGCACCTCCAGTGGAACTGAATGCAACTGAGTCTTTGGGCCCATGGGCCAAATCCAGCTGAGTAGACAGCCATGGCAGGCACCATGGAGGTGTACGCGCATGGACCCGATATGGAGATGGAAGGGGCAAAGACTCGATAGGCAATCGTATGACCTGATCTGGGGCGTCGCTGATAGCGGGGGATGATCACGTACGAAAATAGAATACGACAGTTCGGATGGCCTGGGGAGCAATATACTTTGGCTGCATAAGCTGCGAGCAGGCGTTGGCGGCGGATCATCAGAGGTGGGATCCCTGCCTACACTATTAAGCTGTTCACAGGGCTGGTGCAGAAAGCACCCGTCGCAGTGCGAACCCCACAGTTGTGAATGCGGTCCAGGAAATGCAGTGCTGAAGGTGCTGCAGACCCATAGGCAATGCACCCAAAATCGAGACGGGACTGCACCCTTGCCGTGTAAAGCCGCAACAGGGTCAAGCAGGCAGCACCCCAGGTCATATTTCCCAGTTGGTGGAGAAGGTTGAGACGGCGCCAGCACTCCTGTCTCATCTGACGAATATGGGGAAGCCACGTCAGCTGGGCGTCAAAGACCTGTCATAAAAACTGATGGATGTCCACTACGGTCAGGAGTTCGTCGTTAAGATAAAGTTCAGGGTGAGGGTGAACTGTTCGACGCCAACAGAAGTGCATCACTTAGGTCTTGGTGCAGAAAACTGGAAGCCATGAGTAAGCGCCCAGGTCTGCGCCTTCCGAATAGCACCTTGCAACCTACGCTCGGAAGTTTGGGAGCTGCAGGAACTAGAAGAGACAGAAAAGTCGTCAGCGTAAAGAGAAGAGGAGACCGACCATCCCACACTATTGCCAGACTGTTGATTGCAAATAAAAATAACGGACGCTTAAAACCGAGCCCTGAGGAACCCCATTTTCCCAGATATGAGAGGTGCTCAAGGAGGCACCAATTTGAACACGAAAGATACGGACAGCTGAAAAATTCTGGATAAAAGTCGGTAGGTTGCCCCAGTAATGTAAAGTTTTTTGGATGTGTCGTCGCCAGGTTGTGTCATATGCTTTGTGCATATAAAAGAAGACAGCAACTAGGTGGTGGCGCCGGGAAAAGGCTGTGCAGATTGCATACTCGAGGTACACCAGATTGTCGGTGGTAGATCGACCCTGGCGAAAACCGCCCTGGCATGGAGCCAATAATCCCTGAGTCTCAAGAATCCAACACAACCGCCGACTGACCATCCGCTCCAACAGTTTGCATGGAACGTTAGTCAGGTTAATGGGCTGATAGCCATCCAAGGAGAAATGATGTTTGTCGGGTTTAAGCACTGGGATGATGATACTCTTCCGCCACTGTGAAGGGAAAACACCATCACACCAAATGAGCTGATAGACCGCAAGTAGATGATGCCGACTTTCTGCTGAGAGATGTTTTAGCATTTGGCTATGGATGCTGTCAGGGCCAGATGCCGTGTCAGGACATTGTTGAAGAGCACTGAACAGCTCCCACTCAGTAAAAATAGTGTTCTAAGATTCAGAGCGGCGGGTAGTAAATGAGAGAGACTGGCGTTCTACCCTCTCCTTTCCTGTACGGAAGGCCGGTGGATAATTTGCAGAGGCAAAGGCACGAGCATAATGCTCGGCAAACTTTTCTGCAAGTATGGCCGGGTCTGTACATATAACTCCATTTGTGGAGATCCCAGGGATTTCCGCTGGCGTCTGTAATCCCGGTAGCTGCCTGATTTTACTCCAGACCTGTAAGGCTGAGATACCCGTCCCAATAGTGGAAACGTACCTCTCCCAGCACTCCTGTATCCGTCTTCTGATTAGCTGGCGAGCACGAGCGCGAAGCCATTTAAAATTGATAATGTGCTCCTGAGAGGGGTGCCGTTTGTATCGCTGTAAGGCCCGCCTGCGGTCTTTAATGCACCCTGATGTACACGGAACGGTAGCATCCGCAGCATAAATAATAGAACGTGTGGCACTCTCGACCACCGTGCGTGCTGGGGACTCGCGTTTTGGGAGTGACAAAAAAAAAACAGGGAAATGGGTACTGCCACACTAGTCGTCATGGGCTCTCCAGTGAACAGATGGTGGAAGGCTGTGGCTGCAGATGGATAGATCAATGACAGAAAATGTGCCACACTAAAATGTGCGGGGGCACCTGTATTTAAGAGACAGAGGTCAAGTTCAGTTAGTAAATCCTCGACAACCCTGCCATGACCAGAGATCGTAGAACCACCCCACAAGGGACTGTGGGCATTAAAGTCGCCCAACAGTAAGAAAGATGGGGGTAGTTGAGCTATGAGTGCAGCCAAAACGTTCAGAGATATGTCACCATCTGGCAGCAAGTAGATACTGCAGACAGTTAACTCCTGTGTGGTCTTCACCCTGACAGCCACTGCTTCTAATGGTGTTCAAAGGGGCATGGGTTCACTATACACCGAGGTGAGGACATACACACACACTCCACCTGAGACCCGGTTAATATATGCTACGATTGCAGTAAAATCCCCTGTAGCCACGAAGGGCAGGGGTCGGTATTGCTGGAAACCAGGTTTCCTGGAGAGCAATGAGGAAAGCAGGTGTCATGCTCAGAAGCTGCCGTAGCTCAGCCAGATGGGGGAAGAAACCACCGCAGTTCCAATGGAGGATGACATTGGTTGAGTGCTGGGAACACATGTATCAGACGAGTCGGTGGGCTATAACTCAGCGTCACTTGCATCCACTGGTTTAGGTTTGTCATCTGGATTGTCCATTTTGTCAAGGGTGTACCCAAGAGTGAGGTCCTCGGGTGACACAAGCAAGAATCTCCTCCTAGAGGTGGAGGTGGAGGGGAGTGGTGGTGTGGAGGCCACCGTGGACTCTTGTGTCATGTTCTTCATTTGTCTTTGTTAACCCCTCCGTTCCCTCGGGGGCTTCGCCGTTGGGAGGTGCTTCTCAGACTCAGCCACAGGGACTGAGGAGGAGCGTGAAGCACTGCGACCAGCAGTCTGCTAGCGCGGCTGCTGCTGGTTAGTGTCGATAACGACACTGGCGGAAGGGAGTATCCCAAGGGACCCCTTTGGTGTGAGGGAAGCCGGAGAAGGTTGTTCATTCTCCGGCAAAGAGGTGGTAGCTGACACCGAGGCTTTCGCCTTGGGAGCTGTGGAAGGATAATCTCCAACCACCGTGGGGGGCAGGCTTAGGTTGGCGGCCGTAGGGGGCCCACAGAAACAGGTGAAATAGAAAATACCGCCGCCGCCAAGTTGAGTGGCGACGACGTTACTGCTGTGAACGAGTTGTTCATAGTAACAGGGTGGGACAGTCAAATTTTTTCTTCACCTCATTATACGATATAGGGTCCAGGGTTTTATACTCTGTAATTTTCCGCTCCTGCTGAAGTGCTGGACATTGCGTTGAGCAGGGAGGATGGTTCTGACCACAGTTGACGCAGATGGGAGGCGGTGTGCTGGACGCCTGCAGTCCCGACATGTAGCACTGGACATGCAAGGGGAAGACATGTGGCCGAACTTCCAGCACTGAAAGCACCTCATAGGGAGAGGAATATGAGGCCACACGTCACAATCGTAGATCATCACCTTGACCTTTTCGGGCAATGTATCACCCTCGAAGGCCAAGATGAAGGCAGCAGTTGCGACCATATTATCCTTTGGGCCTCTATGGACGCGCCGGATAAAATGAACTCCTTGTCGTTCAAGGTTCGCCCGTAGCTCGTCGTCCGTCTGGAGCAACAAATCCCTATGGAAAATTACACTCTGAACCATATTCAGGGACTTGTGGGGAGTAATGGTCACCGCAATGTCACCCAGTTTGTCACAAGCGAGTAGCGCCCGTGACTGGGCAGGGGATGCTGTGTGGATGAGAACAGAACCGTTGCACATTTTAGATAGTGAGTCCACTTCTCCAAACCAGTCCTCCAGATGGCCCACAAAGAACTGAGGGTTGGTCGCTGAAAATGAGTCCCCATCAGTCCTGCTGCACACAAGATCTAGGAGCATAATCTTCATTCTGTTTTGTGACCCAACGTCCCTCCCAAGATGCGGTCAGGGAGGGGAACATTTGGGGGTCATACATTGAGGCATTAAACTTTCCCTTCTTTGAGACAGCTGTTGTACGTCTGCCAACATCACCCGATTTTTGTCTCTTCATTCCGGGTAATCCACCCTGATGCCACCCACTCCAATCAGGGGCTCTCCTCACCGGCGCCACCCAGCCACAGCAACATCACCTGGCGAGATGACCGTTGCCAGGAGTCCTGATGCCCCACAGAGACAAGCATCTACTCCTTGGCTTGCATGAGGAGTATTCAGCTCTGGCATTGGTAGAGTGATCCCTGTGTTGTCAGGGGGCTACAGCCAGGAGCGTACATGACAACCCCACAACAACGGGCTGGCTACCATGCTGGCTTTCTGGTGCAGTGTAAACCATTATGACTGGGGTGCAAGGGTATTAGTGCACAACGGACATGTCTTGCACTGAGATGAAATAACCTACCCGATGGCTACATGAAAACCGCAGCCATACGGCCGTTCTATAATGGGTGCATAAGATGGAATTGCACAATGAATACACCACGTAAGGTGTCCTTCCCTAAATAGTTCGCTCTTCTGAAAAAATTTTGACAAATGGAAGGTCAAACCCACATAGGGGACCACAGATGTAACGCTGAAATGTAGTAGTACTCCTTTTAGTCGCCTCTTACAACAGACAGGAATACCGCAGGCCTTTTCTTACCCCAGAACCCGCAGGGGGGTACCGATGGACAATGGAGCAAACCAGGAGTGGTGGGGACAGAGTTATCGGCTGCAGAAACGATGTTCTCTGTGAACGGCCGAACGGCGGCATTAACATCAGCTGAAATGGAGAGGAGATCACTGCGGCTGAGGAATAAGCTGGCCAGTCAGCCCTACGGAGGGACCAGCGTGGCAGGCGGTCGGCAGGCAGACACTGTGGGAGCAACAGGAAGATAGGAAAGTGGTCGCTGCAACACAAGTCACCGTGGACTCTCCAAGTGAGATGTGGAATTAGGCTTGGGCTGCAGATAGACAGGTCTATGGCAGAGTACGTCCCATGCATGACGCTAATATTGGTAGGAGCCCCAGTGTTGAGGAGGCAGATGTTCTGCTAGGTCAGTAAAATCTCAACGTCTCTACCCTGTGCCGAGGTCTGTTTGCCACCCCACGGAGTGTGCTGGGTGTTAAAATCCCTCAAAAGAAGAAAGGGTGGGGGAAGTTGGGCGACCAACTCAGTGAGGTCTACAGAAGAGACCACATCATCTGGTGCAAGGTACACTGAGCAGATTGTAAAATCTTGCAATATCCAGAGCCTAAAAGAACTGCATCTAGAGGTGTCTGAAGAGGCACAGCAGCACTGGGGACAGAGGCCATGACGTAGATGCATACGCCACTGGAAACTCTGTCATAGACAGTACGGTTTTTATAATAGCCCCGATAGCTCCAGAGGGCAGGGGTCCTCTCGACAGGGATCCACGTTTTCTGCATAGCTAGGCAAATCGCAGGAAAGCAGGAGAGTAAGTGCTGCAGCTTAGCCAGATGTCAGAAAAAACCACCACAATTCCACTGCAGAATGTCTATTGCTTGGGTCTGAACAGCCATATTGTGACGGATGAGCAAATTATTCCACAGGGGCACTGTTGCCAACTCCACAGGATCTGCAGGATCGAGAACCATTGTTTCAGGTGAGCCTAGTATGGCGAGATCCTCAGGGGACGCGAGGATCTCCATCTCATCTTCAGAGGCCGAAGATGTGATAATGCGTTCCTTCCGAGTCACTGATCATTCCTCCATTTCTGGCCTTCCTTGTTCTTTGGCTTCTTTTTTCCCTCTCGCTGGCCCTTTGGTGGAAAGGGCTAGGAGGGCTTCCCCGAAGTGGCAACAGGGATCGTTGAAGGGCCAGAATCCCTTTGACCAGTAGGTTTTGGATCCTTCAGCAAAAGGCTGGGATCCCCTGGCGCCAGGGAACCGCCAGAAGGGAGTTTTCTGAAGGACCCCTTCCCAGGAAGAGGTGCCGGAGGAAGCTGCGGGTTGGGGACTGGTGTCCCTGATGGTTGTGGAGATGTTGCCCCCACAACAGGTGCTGCAGCAGCAGATGGAGTGTCGCCCCCACCTAACGAGGGGGCAGTGGTAGATTTATGGCCTCTAGGGCCCACAGGAGGAAGCGATACCTTGTTAGGGGTCGTACCCGTCGTGCTTGGGGATGAAGTTACTACTGCAAAAAGGGGATTCATGTTCACTGGATTGAGCCGCTCATATTTCTTCCTTGCCTTATGGTACGATAGCCGATCCAAGGTCTTCATTTCCATTATTTTTCATTCTTTGTGTAGAACTTTAAAGTCCAGAGATCACGGTGGATGTAGCTGGTTACAGTTCACACAGATGGGAGGTGGGGTGCATGGAACGTTCGGATGAGATGGACGTCCACATTCCCTACACGTGGGGCTGGAACTGCACCGGGAGGACATATGCCCAAACTTCCTGCACCTGAAGCACCTCATAGGGGGCGGGATGTACATTGTGACATTACACTGGTAGATCATTACATTGACCTTCTCAGGCAGTGTACCACCTTCGAAGGCCAGGATGAATGCACTGGTGGCAACCCTGTTATCTTTTGGTGCCCTATAAATATGTCTGACAAAGTGAACACTTCTGCGTTCTAGGTTGGTCCATAGCTCTTCATAGGACTATGCCAATAAGTCTCCGTGGTAAGTAAGACCTTGGAAAATATTGAGCTTCTTGTGGGGTGTGACACTGACGGGAATATCACCCAACTTGTCACAGGCCAATAATGCACTGGACTGGGCTGGGGATGCCGTCTGTGTCAGAACAGCCCCACTTCTCATTTTGGGAAAGACTCCACCTCACCATACTTGTCCTCGAGGTGGTCAACGAAGAACTGTGGCTTGGTGGACAACAAAGAGTTTCCATCAGTCTGGGAAACAACAAGGTATCGCAGCGAGTACGGATCTGAACGGCGTAAAGGAACGGAACACTGGGTCGTATGCTGTAGCGTATGCTTTTCATGGTGTTCCCACGAGCAGCTAGCGAAATAAGGTCCTCCCAGGCAGAGCCCCGCTTGCCTGGGTAAGCCTTATACAACTGAGGTGCGGCAGGTTCCTCAGAGGTTGTTCGCTAGCGACTGTTCAACCTCAACAGCCACGCATCTCCTCGGCACATAGCACACCTTGAGATGGAGATTTTTTTAATTTTTTTGATTTATTATTTGTTTTATTTTTTTATTTTTTTTATAGAGGTTTGTACCGTCCTCGCGACCTGGGCGATTAAGCCAAGATCCCCAGGCTATGAAACGTACAACGTTCCACCGTCGCGACGAACGATGGTCGTTGAAGCACTCACAGAGCTTATGGTGTAGCGGACTGTTGGCGCGACACAGCCCAAAGCTGATGACCCCGGGTTCACCAAGCCCATACTCAGCTAATTAATGTTGAACCCCTGAGGGGGGGGATTAATGCCCGCGTTTTAATTACCACTTTTATCTATCTTGGAGACGCTGCGGTTATGAGGACGCCAATTTTACCTTACCTTTCTGTGCTTTCTTTCAGTTCCTGCTTCAGCAGGTGACTTATTAGCACCTACTGTACATATGGCGTGGAGTACGCCCATATTTCTATCAATAACGAAATCCTTACGGCAGTCAGGGGACTTAACTACTTACGAAGTACCTTATACTAAGGACGGCACAAATATCCATCACCGTAGAGACCGTGCAGACCGTGACTGGAGCGCCTCAGTCCCCTCGGCCATCGCGGCTAGCGTTTTTGTTTCATTGCCATTAGGGGACCCATAAGGAAAAAAATAGTCTTTTCAAAAAACAAAAATAAAAATAATGAGGCCTTAAAAAATGTCCTTCCATTAAAAAAATTAATTAAATAAATAGATAAAGTAAAAATTCTCATGTCGCCGAAAATCGAATGCGGTTGGTCTCGGTGCCTTGGGTTCTAGTACACAATGCATTCTATTTCTTTGGTCTACACACGGATTCACTACTACCGCCATGTTGAAACGGGAGGAATCGACGAAGGAACAAACGAACACCGCGTAAAAACACTGCCAAGCAGCCGACGCGAAAATCAACGAGTGACTACGATACCATCCGAACGCGCTGTTTGAGAGTAAGAAACGCTGTCCTTTACACCGGGTAAATATCCCTTAACGGCCCCATTGCCGAATATTTATAACGTCTCGCAGTAGGAAGGTTTAATGAGAGCTCTTGACGTATTCATAATGCTTTAACAACATGGTCGCCATGCATGTATTGGCTACTTACACATCAGTTTTTAGTCATCGAATAAAGTGTCAGATGGTCGCAACGGCAGCCTACTGCCGAGGAAATCGATGTACTTTGCGCAGGAAGCAAGGACTACGTGGTCAAGGCGTCGCCTTTCGCTGGGGTAACTCACTGCATCATACGCGAGATGGCATACTAGTGCAGGCTGCTGCCCTCAGGCCCTCCTACCATCAGAAAGACGCTCCCTTGGTTGGTATGGTAACGACAAGTGACATTCCGGAATGGCTTTTCCATCCAGTCTACCAAGTCTACGTTTAAAGTTGCTAAATGAGGCAGTATTGTGAATCGACGACGTCTGTTGCTGAGTAACGGAAGGGCTACAGTTCAGAGAATCGAAAAATATGACCAAAATGTGCACCAGTAACACACCCCATGTTGGTACAATTCAACAGAAAACATTCAAAATTTAATTTTGTTTATGTTATTGCACACCTATGAACAACAGAAATTACAAGGTATGAAGACTTTTCCGGTTTTAGTTTTCAGTAGGATTGTGAAAGCTCACTTGTATTGTACGTCTATTTTAATTCAGTATTTTCTGACAGTTTCCTCTAACACGGCAAAGTATAACAAAAAATTTCATGTTTTACCTTTTGCACTAGGCAGAAGTGTTATGGGACAGGGAGTAATTTATATCAACTACATTTTTTTTTTTTTTTTTTTTTTTTTGCCAGAGTTGCAAAAGTCGGTTGGGGGGTGGGGGAGAGGAGCCGAATCCGATATAATGAACGGTTACAAAAGAAGCAAGTTGCATGTTTATCGAATTTAAATGATTCACACGCGAATTCGTTTAAGGCAGACTTTTATTGTTATTACCAGACGGAATTAAACGGCAGTGTTTTGCTACGACTTTGAACTATCTAACGCATTTGTCAAATCAGAACTGTGTGTAACATAACAAAGTGTTTTTATTTTTCGCCCTTAGCAGGGAGAATTCGTACGAACTTTTAATTTCCTTTGTGTATTCCATAAGGAAATGTTATTTTATTTCACTGCAAACGAAACCCGTATCGGCCCTTCTATGTCATCCTCGTGGTTTTACTGCAGATTTACAAGCGCCTCAAAGCTCGTCTCTTGACAGAGTACGACAATTACTACTACTTACTACTACTGTGTAGAAATGACATTCCTTAGAGCAAGTGCATGCCGATTGCGACAGCGAGAAACCGCTGTGGCCAGGTAAATAAACAGCCAGTGTGGAGAGGACAGGACAGGATCTGACGCAGACTTGTCATTTCACGTTGCGGAATTCGCTTGGCAACGGCCATGCCGCGTTGAAAACACAGGTCCGATCAACGCAATTTGTATCCAGCTGAAAAAATAGTGCAGCTCATTCATGACAGATTGTACACTCTCCAGCAGTGGGGGAAGCAAGTGACATTCTGTTTGGTACCAGGACATGTCGGCAGTAGTGGTAACTAAATGGCTGATCGGGCTGCCAAGGAGGCTTGCGAAGGTTCTGGTATTACACACTGTGCCGTTCCCCTGCCGGACATCCTCTCCGTGGTTCGGCGGAGGTCCCTTCGTATGTTGTAGGAGGCGTGGCAGGCAGTGACGAGCAATAAACTGCGATTGGTCCGACCGTGGCGAACATCCTGTCAGTCATTGAGGCAGCATGAAGTGGCCTTGACACGTCTCCGAATCGGGCATTGTCCATTGACACATGGCTATTTACTCCGTTGAGAGGACCCTCCGATTTGCGATGCTTGTGGTGTGCAAATCACTGTACGCCACATTTTACTGGAATGTATTTCCTACCGTACTGCTAGGGCAGCGGTGGCTCTTTGTGGTCCCCTGTCCTCTGTTTTAGCTCATGACGAGGCGTGTGTGACGAAAATTTTCAATTTCTGTGAACTTTCCGGACTCTGGCCTAAGCTTTTAGGCTGGAGGTTTTAGGACGTTAACGAATGGATAGCCCACCACTCCTCTGGCATGGCATTTGGAGTACGTCGGTAAACCTTAGACGCTCACCATCTGTTACTACCTTGCCATGTTTGGTTGGGTCTTTGCTTCGTTCCCCTTATTGTTTGGCTAGCTTGGTTACTTTCTCTTCTGTCCTCTATTTGTGTATATTTCATTTTATTCAGGACACACGTATCGCCTAATTATTTTGTACGGGCGCTAAAGATCTAGTTGTCGTGCGCCCATAACATCATATCCATCCATCCATCCATCCACAGGTCCGATCACCAAAGTTAAGCAACGTTGGGCCTCGTCAGTACTTGGCTGGCTGCCCGCCTAGCAACACCTCGGTGCGAGCGCGGGCAGTGTTTACGAGTGTAGCGGCCAGCTGCGAGTTTCCTTGTTTGTGTATTAGTCGTACGTAACATGGCTTCGGAAGATCGTGAAAATACTGTTCAAATTTCGTTCGAACATTCTGCTCCTCGACCGTCAGCGTACGAAATACACCTCTGGATGAATGGTGAACTCAACCTGACCGAAGACGCCGCACTAGGCTTGCAATTGGACGTGTTTTTACATGCACTGCTCTTAAAGTTACGTACGTCAATTATAACGGTGGTTGTCGTCCCTTTAAGTACCTTAGCGTTACGGTCAGTACAGTAGAATTGTCGCTTGCTGGGTTTGCTGTACGCACCGTTCGCGTTTTCAATTTCCAATTGAAACAAAATGTTGAAATGCTTGTACAGCTTATGGGATTTAACTATGGGGTCATCAGTCCCTAAACTTACAAATTACTTATGAACTACTTACGAACTAGGACGGCACAAATATCCATGCCCGAGGGGGGATTCGAACCCCCGACCGTAGTGGCCGTGCAAACCATGACTGAAGCGCCTCAGTCCCCTCGGCCACCGCGGCCGGCCCATTTGAAACGCGTAATGGGTCGATTAGCCGTAGTTTGTCGCCGTATGGCACCGTCATCTCAGTCACCAAGGTTAAATGGAAAACGGCATCCGCACCGTACGAATGGTCGTCGAACGCCATATTCCGTCGTTCTTGATGATGGGCGGAAATCGAGCGACCATAACGTACAGCGGCCAGCCGCAGACCTGCTCCTTCTGCCATGCGGTCGGCCACATCCGCAACAAGTGTCCGCAGCAGCGACAGGGACCCGTGCAGCTGCCGCCGGGCGACGACCCGGTGCCGTCTCGTACGCTTCGGTCGCCCTCTCGTCTCCTCGCCGCCGCGTTCCGTCGTACCAACAGTCGTGGAGGAACCGCAAGCAACCACAACTGCAGAACCGCAACCACCTGACGCGCCGCAACCGCTGTCCTGGGCGAAGAGGTCGCCGGCGCCGAACCTTCGGTAGCCGCGGACGTGGAGCAGGAGGCCACCGAAACGACGCACACCGATCCTGCGGATGAGGACGAACGATCGCCCGCCCCCACATCTGTCGCTGACAAACGTCGGGAGTTTCAGGAACGCTTCGAGAACTTGGTCAGACCTCGATCTCGATTTTATGTCTCCTTCCGTCGTAGGTGTCGGTGGCCGAGTGGAATGTGACCGACACAGGAATAAAGATAGCACGCTGGTGCAGGTACGGATGGGAGCAGCCAGAAACTAGAAACACTAGAGTAAATTAGAACGAGATATATATTGCACAGAATTTATACAATACTTAACTTTTACATAGTTTAGTACGGCAGAAGGCTGATACATAGTTGAGTTAGAGGCCTGCCTAGTGCCTATCCGATAGCCAAGTCTTCACTGGTGCCTATCTGATTCTGAAGGTCTTAACTGGTTCCTATCTCAGTCCCAAGTGAACGATGTTGTTCAGTGTTGGCCACGAGCGGAGTTGTAGCAGAGGGCGCTCGTGGCTGACGTCGTAAGAACGCCGCACCGTGCGTGCATGGCGGCGCGCGGCGAAAGTAGGTGGCGCGCACTTTGGACTTATGCGACACCGCACTCGACGCGACAAATTCGGCGCCCACGACTGGTCCTCGCAGCGTACGCGCTACGACAGCTCCTCCGGCAAGCTGGAGTCGTGCCCGTTCCGGAGGAGGACCCCCAGCCCGTCCCCTGAAGGACGCGTCGCGTCTCGCGACACGGGGCGGCCGCAGCAGCAGCGCGCGGCCGTGCGCCCCGCGCGGGACTCGAACCCCGTACACCGCCAGCAGCAGACTACATCCCGCACTCCGACGGGTTCGCAGCCGAGTGGCGCCGACAGCAGGAGAGATGCGACCGTGCGACAGCTCAACCATCTCCTCGGACAGTCTGCCTCGCAATCGGCGATGGATGTCGACGCGGAACACGACGCCCAGTCTTCGTCCGCCGCGAAACGGAAGCTGGAGGAGGTCCAGCAGCGACGAGTCCGCCAGCAGGTGCAGCACTCCGGCATCGACACTCCCCCGCAGTCTGGGGAGGCACTTCCCACAGGCAGTAGTGACCTTCGTAGCTGTTCCCACCCGTTTGCCACGTTGTTCAAAAATGTTGAAATGTTTGTAGAGCTTATCGGACTTAACTACGGGGTCATCAGTCCCTAAACTTACAAACTACTTACGAACTAGCTAACACTAAGGACGGCACAAATATCCATGCCCGAGGGGGGATTCGAACCCCCGACCGTAGTGGCCGTGCAGACCGTGACTGGAGCGCCTCACTCCCCTCGCCCACCACGGCCGGCTTGCTACGTTGTCCATTCACCTGTGGCTTCGTCGTCAGCTGTCACTGCTGTGAGTTAAGTCATCTATTTCGATTTATTAGGCATGTTTATTGTTTTTATCTGTTTTGGAACTTTCTCTTTATTCACGTTCCTATTGTCGTCTTCGTTTACTCGGTGTGTTCCGTGTTGTGTCCTTATGTCACACCACTTTTCATTAACGACACACTTGCTTGTTTCGCAGTCAGTGTTTACTTTTTTTTATCGTTGTCTTTCTGTTGTTCCAACTTTATGGTGACTGCCCGCATTCTAGGCAGTCAACGTACAGCAATGAATGTTGGATGACTAGCCGAGAACGGAGAGTAAGATTCACTGCGTTGTCCCCCACCCCTCTTATGGCAACCTGGCGTTCGAACTTTCTCTTTTCATGGACACACTATCGGCACGTTCATGGTATTTTCTTAAGTGACATTTATGGGGTTTTCCTTCCTATTCGTTTTGCGACATGGTTCTGTATTTGTGCTTGTACTTCCTTGTTCTGAGGTACGAATTACCATTCAATACTTTAGACATGTACTATATGGCACGTCCTTAGGTTCGAAACTTTATATCGTTCACAACATTTCCAGGTTGTTCATGTGAATGACTACTTTTTAGAGGGTTTCGTTTCCTATTAATTTTCCCTTTCACCCTTTACAGCCACAGGACTGGCGTAAGTATGGTGTGTGAATCTTCCTGTACGAGTGGTTTTTATTTTATTTTCTATGGCACTGGATTTTCCTTTCTCTTCCACATTATTAATGAGATCAATCGTTGTTTTATGTTTTAAATCTTCATTTGTCTTCATGCCCTCCTTTTCCATAGGGTTCACATTTCGTGGAAGGTAAATTTTGTTTTCCTCTGCTGTTTCTGGTCGCAGGATGACTTCTTTATTACACAGTCGCATGAAGCTGTTTCACTTTCTTTCACTGTTGGCTATAATTTCATTTCAGTTTTTCTCGGTTTTGTCGTCTCAAGTTCACGACCCGACCCGACCCCAGCACCCCAAGTGCTGCAAGTCTGCAAGTCTTAAGACGCTACACTAGACGCTTTTTTTTCCTTTATTGTTTTTTAAAGCCAGCTGTAGAAACAGCTGGCAGGCTAGCAGCAGCTGCGGTGGCTGCTCTTCAGCCATGTGATATACAGGCTAAGTCCGAGAGTAAAACAATATATAAAAACAGAGGATTAAAATTGCGGAAATTAAAAACATTGACATACAGAGTTTTCGACAGACTAAAACGGACATGTACAAACGGGGCAAACACATGGCAGAGAACAAAAAACAGACGAGTAGTGATAAAACACACACACAGTCAGTAAGAACAATCGGCCACGGTGACAACTTTAAAAGTACATTGCAGAGACACACTATACGCTTGATTTTTTTTCTTTATTGTCGTTTCAATTCCCCTAAAAAAGGGGCGGGCCGGCAGCGCTCACTGGCGCTCTTCGGCCTACAGAAATAAAATTTGTCAGCGGAGAACATAAAAACACAAAGGAGATAAAATTTTGGTGATAATACGGACATAAAACGGAGATTTAAAATGGAAATAAAACAAAGTACATAAAATGGAGGAATCAGTGGTGACATAAAACACTTGGAACGGCGAAAGTGGTGAATAAAAACAGTTGCTTGAATGTCAGTGGCGCACACACACAATTAAAATGAGCATAGGGCAGCGGCCATGGTGAGACCGTCCGCTAGTTGGAGTTAAAAAAAAAAAAAAACAAAAAAAAAAAACAAAAAACAAAAACACAACTCACACTTCGAGAGATACGCAAGTTAAAACTGATGGTGTCGGCTGCGGGTTGGCCGTCCACTGTTGTAGAATAAAACAATGTAACTAAAACACACCACACTTGTCGAAGCACAAGGGAGGTGGGGCACTAAGAGCATTTAAGATGTGGTGTGGGGGGAAGAGGGATAAAAGGATAGGGAGAGGGTGGGGAGGGGCCACAGAGCCGGTAGGGAAGGGACGGGGGGGATGGTGTCCCAGGAAGCCACGGGGAAGAAGGATAGGGGAGGGCAGTAAGAGGAGAATCCGGAGGGATGGGGGACGGAGGAGGGGAGAAGGGACAGGAAGGGAGGGATAGTCGGGGCCCTCAGGGAGAGAAGGGGGAGAGGTAGCAAGGAGAAGGATCAAAGCTGGTATGAAGGGTAGATGTCAGGTCGGAGGGCATCATCCGGGAGGGGGAGGGTACGGAAGTTGCCACGGGAAAGGATCCGGAGGGTGGACAAGTGGAGAGCAGGGGGAATAGAGTGGTGGAGGCGCGGCAATGTACCAGGTGCAGAGAGGAGAGGATAGACTAGAGGATTAGGCGGATCTGATTTGCGGGATATGTAACGGAGTCGGAGATTTTCAATAAAGACTGCTATTTTCGGACGCTGTGCGGAGGTTAGGTCGTCTGGCCATCTCGTGGCTTCTGCTGCTACTACTACTACGACGACTACTACTACTACAACTACTAAGGGTACGCATCCGAGGGCGTTGCGGAGCAGGCCGCGCGCTGGATGGCTCCGGGTTCGAAGCCAGGTCGCTTGACGTGCAGCTAAACGTTTTGTTCCTATCTAGTTGCAGCTTGCTGATTACTCGCAAACTTCTGTTGTTGCTTGCTGTGTTTTGGAAATAACTAAAGATCGGGACAGCTCGTACGCAGTCTCGACTACCAAAAATTATGCGCCCGAGTTACTCACATGAGGAGTAATCGCAGGGGTCAGCTCAACCGAAGTGCAATGGAAGGGCCTGACCCTGGGAGAATCGCTTTTTTTATTGATTGCTTTATTTTTTTAATCACCTTTAACAAACTCTGTATCCACCTTTCATCTCTGATCCCGCCGTACACTACTGAAATAAATATCTCCGTCTGCTGTCATAAAATGAAATCTTCAATTTCCTCCGATACTGTGAACAATCATCTAGGAAATTCATACCTTCAAAGTACCACATGTTGCTTACGTATACATATTCAAGCCCAAGTCCGAAGCTTCTTACAGTTCGTTGCTGAAGTTCGTTTGGGATGAATTGACCTTTTTTTCCCCTGTCTCAGTAGGAACTAATGCACTTCTGAATTCCACTTTTACTCAGTACATTACAAAAAACGAAACGAAACCCAACAATTTCAAGCTCTGCAGTTTCCTCAAATATACTGTACAAACCGTCAATATCGATCTGTCATAGATTTGAGTAGACCTTAACGTCTACCGACGTTCGATACTTACTAAGGTACAATATTTATGACATTTTGAGCATAAGTTACGATCATAATGGCGCCTCCTGCACTCAAATGAAAGAGAAAAACAGAACGACGGATGGATCACCCACAATGGCACTGATCGTGTAAATGCATACTCTTGCTCTGCGGACTCTAACATAGTACAATGCTTTTAAATTAAAATTAGACCGGGTCCCGACTACCAAAAATTATGCACCCGAGTTACCCACATTAGGGGTAATCGCAGGGGACAGCCCAACGCAGTGCAATGGAAGAGCCTCACCCTGGAGGAACCGCCTTTTTTTTTTAATTTGGGTCTCCTAGCCTCCCCTTCAACCCGTCCTAACTCACTCCATGAAACTAAAAGGAAAACAACTATAATCACCTAGACCTAATGGCTACTCTAGCGAAACACGAAAGTGTACATTCACACTTTCAGGATCAGGAAGAAATCCTTCTGAAATAAAAAATAGAACTGTGATGGTTCCATTAGATAAGGAGCTGCCATAACCTCCATGGACGATCTCCCGTCACTAGTATCAACAAATAGGTAGAGTAAAATAAAACATAAAATGAAAATGAGAAAAGAAGTAAATGAAGTATAATTTGTGCTATCTGCACTTGCGTGTAATCATACAATTGTGGCGGACACCAAGAAGTAGAACTCAGAGGTGTCTGTTCATATTTAATGATGCACAGGAGATAACCAAGACCATCTGTCAGTCATCAGTGTCACAGAATGTGGAAAAGCTGATGAAACAGTTTGAGAGCCTACAGCCTGCCGCGACTACTAAAATAAAGGTTCGCCTCCGTACAAAAAGACACTGGACCGAAGAGTCGTCCAGACATATCCACCTGAACAGGGAGGAAACGAAAAGAAAAATATGTGATACACCTCCGCCGCATCGCAAAATCGGAGTGCACATATAAAAAAACTTCTCACGAAAGAAAATCCACAATAACGACAAAGGCACTAAAAATTGAGCATGATTCCCAAGTAATCACATAAAGTACTTGCAACAGGTTAAGTATTTAAAGCCTTCTGACATCTGTGGATAACAGCCGCTGAGAGCCAGTGTTCAAAGAATGCGCCATATTTCCGAGTCGATTTTATTTGTTTATGCGATGTCCATGTATATTCCATAAAGTCTACACCAACCCCAAGGCAGAGATGGACAATGGCGTACGTAGAATGGCCAAGCATCCACACAGTAGCATTATGTCGGGTTCGCGGAGAGAGCTTCATGCTCAGTTGGAGCAGCCAGTCCACAGAGACTCTCGTGGGAGTTGTACAGTTGAGGAGTGCAAACATGCCACAGCAAAGGTCCCACGAAGTGGGCACACCACGACATGTGAATCGGTGTTCCCGAACTTGGCACGTCGCACAGTCACCCGTGGGATTTCTCCATATGGCAGCCAGTTTCTGGTTGGTCCGTAGAACGTCATATACCAGGCGATACCACAGGCAACGGACCCCCGATGTCAGTAGAGGGCTGGAAGTGTTGGCCCACACTTGCCACCAGTTGACCATGGGGTATCGGATCTCAAGTTTGTGGGGAGGCCGGCGCCCTTGTAACTGCACGTACAATGCTTATGTTGTGCTAGGCTGATCGATGGCTACTTTCAGCACATAGCTTCTATGGAGGTAGTAGTCACGGATATGTACCATTTGGAATTGTGTACCCCATGCGCGATGGGAGTTACCACAGACTGTGGTCTATAAAATTCTAGGAGTGCCGCAGTAGAGCCCTGTGGGTGCTAGGCCTGTAGCGCAGCTGTTCTGTGAACAAGAAGTGCTGTGCACTTGCGCGGAAAATCAACCAGACCCAACGCTCCCATGGATGGGTCCAGTGTACACATTGTCGCCTTGACTTTAAAAATATGATGCCTCCACAGGAGCCAGTAGGCCACCTGGGATATCAACCGTGCGATCATTTTGGGACAGGGACCAACTGTGCTACATACCAAGTCCTGGATAAAATGTAGGTGTTCATTAGTAATGTTCGCTGTATAATGTTAAGGCAGCAGGTGGGTTGGCTTCGACAGCCGCCTCCAATGGATGCCAGCACTCTCCGCCAGGTCCGCACCTGCATTGTCTTGGGGCTGTTTGGGACCTCAAGTGCCAATATCTTACCTTGTTCGACAATACGGTACCATGGACTTGGAACTTTAATTCCCCGGCGACCTATAGGAAGGAGGACCGTTTTCCGTTCATTTATCTTGGCCCCTGACGCATGTTCATAAAGGCTGAGAACCGTGTGTGCCATGTCAACTTCCGAGATGTTATTGACAAATAACCCAACGTCGTCAGCATAGACGCCTCATTTCGTGGAGGATGTGTCAACCAGGAAACCAGGAACAGTGTTGCCAAGAGAACAAAGTAGTGGGTCGAGTGCTAGAACAAAGAGAAGCATTGCCATTGGACACCCTTGTCTCACCGATCGGCGGATCAGTACTGGTCGTGTAATATATCCACTGATGGATATTACTGACGTGACATCAGTCCTCATGTTGCCTATGACCCGGATAAAGTGCTGTCCGAAACACATACGGCCCATCAATGTGAACAGGTACTCATGGCTAATGCGGTCGAACGCATTAGTGAAGTCGACTGAAACGATGTACGAGGAACGCCCAGTGACAGCAGCCTGGGCAACCATATATCTGTACGTCGCAGCTGCATGAATGATGTTGCGCTGCTTCACCCCACACGACTGGTAGGGGCTCACTACAGCGTCCATAACAGCGGACATTTTGCCTGCAACGCTAAGATCTTGTAATCAGCGTTACTACAGTGATGGGTAGGGATGCAAACGATACATCGATGTTTTGAAAACATCGATGATTTGTCCATAAACAGCGATGTTAACATCGATGTTTTGAACATCGATGTGTCGTCCATAAACATCTATGTTGACATCGATGTTTTGAACCGCGATATATCGCCGATGCATCGACGACAGAAATCTAAAACTATCGACATCGTTCAACTATTGATTGTCAACTCCATTATTACTTTATTAGTTGCTCAGCCAGCGTCAGCTCAAGTGCCGTGCTCCTGCTGTCGGCGCTCGTCGCTGTTTTCATACTTTTAAAATAGTAGGTAAGTGAAATATGAAACTAAATACAATATCATTTACTCTCCTTTGTTTGCTATTCTCTCAGTGCTGCAGTCACCTGTTCGAGTGAAAACAATAGTATGTTTCACTTTTGTTGGACAGTTTGTACGCGTACATATAGCCAATTAGTCACATGTGTAGCAGTTTGCTATCGTGAGTTTGTTGTGTGCAGCAGTAAGTGGTCAAACGCAAGGACTACGAATTTTATAAATCCGAATCTAGAGTTATATGGGATATTGAAAGTAATGCACACAAACATCGCAACTGTAATATCACACCGATGACTAAAGAATAACAAAAAACTTCGAAATAATGAAACCTATGTCAAAGCAAAGCAAAAAAATTGCGTAGGAAGAGTGGCTCTTCAATCATGTGAATTGCATTTGATGTCAAGTTCCGTTATAAAATAAATCTTATTCATATTTCAAAATTCCCTTAATGAAACCTGTCAGCATCATGAGACTCATTGGTGATTAGTGCGCTTGAAATAAGTACTTGAACTTCTGGCTAGTTATCAGTAGCTAAATCTGAAGGGTAACCACAAGTCGGTTTGTAATTGGTATGCAATCCCTCATACTTGTATTTGTAATGGTTTTTGTATACCCAGAAAAATTGTATGATGACTTCAGCTTTCTGGTAATAGACCCTATTCTGTAACAAAGTGCGCAGCATCATTTCATTAGTTAAACTTTTTGAAGCATTCTGTTTCTTTAAACAGAACGTATCCACAATGTTGGATTTGTCTTGTTCTTTCTGAGTTGGTACCTCGTGTGTGTCAAACCAGAGTCAGTAAATTGAAATATTGAATAAAACAGTGTGCATTAGAACTTTTCTTGTACCGGTAATTATTAGATTAGTGGCTGTAGAAGTTATTGGAACTTCACGACACTGGAGAATACAGGTATTGCAAAGACAAATCCCAAATCCTTAAACAAAATTAAAAGCTTTCATGGTTATTAACTGTCATATTGCCTCTTGGAGTCTATCTCGTTTTTTACGTCGATCTTTGATGATTAATCTGATGTTTGTCCAGCATGGGCTGCTGGCATTGTTGAAATTTCACCCTCCAACATCAGAGGAATCGACTCTTTGACAGTGTTACCCAGTCAGACTGATATCGTACTGTCAAAACGTCAGTTAAAACATCAAACAAAAGTCGACGCAAAATCCGAGACAAAAGCCAACAAACCAAGTATAACATAGATTTTCATTTCAGCAAAGTACATGATTTGATAAACGTCATTAATAAATATTCGTTTTAAAAATACATTATTAAATAATAACTGAAAGATGCATAATGTTTAATATTCTCCTCTTCTACAGCTAAGAAAAATGCAATACGTCAACAAAACACAAGTTAATTCGCATGTAATGAAAAAAAACGATGTAAATCCCAAGTAAAATCAGCGCAATAGGTAGCGAAACCTTATTCCCAACTTCTTTTTCATTCTAATCTGCCATTTCGCTGTGTATTCGTAGCCTAATGAAATAACATAAGTAAGGCAGATACTTTCTGGCAACACAGCTTCATTTCAGTGTGCTTTTCCTAATATTTCTTAAACGTATGGAAACGTCGGCCAAACATCGATGTATCGTTTTTCAGAGCGATGTTTTTTAACATCGATATTTTTCCGCAGGAACATCGATGTCTGAATATCGATGTTTTCATCAACGATGTTGCATCCCTAGTGATGGGGCGCAGGTCTTGTGTCCGACAACTACCTTGGACTTTTGGTATTAGGGCGACTCGTCCCTCCAGGAATGTTGGGGGAATCGGTTCTCCGGAGAGCACTTCGTTCACCATTGCTGTGAATTTGTCCCCAAGGATGTGCCAGTATGTGTAATAAAACTCGAATGGGTGTCCATCAGACCCCGGCGCTTTCCCCGCCTGCCTCCTTTACTTCTAACAAAGAGAAAGGGCCACCAGTTCCGCACAGTCCTCAACTCCACCAAAATAAATAAATAAAAGAGTGCAGGCGATACGAATTGCTCCCTGTCCCATAACGCTTATGCAAAGGGAAAAACATTTTTTCTTAGACTGCCAAGTAAGGGAAATATGTCGGCATATACTGATTTGAAATAGCAAAGACTCCAAATGACCTTTCACAATCCTACTTACAAGCACGTTTCTGTTGTTCATAGGTGTTCATTAATGTAAACAACATTGTGTGCTGATTCTTGGTTTCTCTTGAATTCTACCAATGTGGGGTATGTTCCTGGTGCACACTCTACGGAATGTTGTCTAACATTCTTGGTCGTATTTGACTGTCTGAGCTGTGGCGCTTCCGTCGCTCAGCAACAGACTCCGACGATTGACAATACTGCCTCATTTAGCAACATTAAAGTCTCTCCTCGTGGTAAGTAATGTACCCAATTTCGTGACAGGACGGAAATGTCATTCCACAAATGTCATTCTTCGTTACCATACCAATCGAGAGAGCGTCTTTCTGATGGAAGGAGGGCCTGAGGCGGCAGACTGCACTTGTATGCCATCTTGCGGAGGATGCAGTGAGTTACCCCAGCAACAGTCGACATCTGGACCACGTGGTCCTCCCTTCCAGCGCTAACTGCATCGATTTCCTCGGCAGTGGGCAGTAATTGCAACTATCTATCACTGAACTCGGCGGCTGAAAGCTGCATTCTAAGTAGAAATTACAAGCATAGCGACCATGCTCTTTAACGATTATGAAGACGTCGAGAACTCTCGTTTAACCTCTACAGTGCGAGACGGTATAAATATTCGGCAGTGGGTGCATGAAGGCATACTTACCTGCCGTAGGAGATATCGTTCTCTCTACGTCTAGGTTCGCGTTCGGGCGTCGTTGTTGTCGAGTGCGCTGGCCGCTCGGCCATTTATTTTTGTGTTTGGCCCTTTTCGGCGTTGATTCGTCGTCGTTAAAAAGTCATTGGATCGTACGATAAGTGTACAGTGTATATTTGACCGACAAGCGCCCCGCCCAACGGCATGGGAAATCCATGAATGGTTAGCAGACGACATGGGGTTATATGAAGAAATGACCGACACGTTTCAGCTCGATTTCGTGCTGAGTTCGTTATTTGTGAAATTTCTAAACTCCGAAATCTATGAGCTCTATGTTAACCGATTAGTTGGAGAACACGATTTCCGAGACGCTAATGATACCATTAGCAAGGTACAGGTCGTGTCGTCCGGTTTCGGAATGCGCGACGTTAGGATATTCAACGTCCCTCCTGTATGCCCAAATGAAATCATCACAAGAGCCCTGTCATGGTACAGGAAGCCGCGATCTGTGATTAACAAGAAATGGGGAGCCGGTTACCGGTTTCAAGCTAACAGTGGTGTACGCAGGGTACGGATGGAGCTGCAGAAGCACACCCCCTCGTACTTAAACATTGCTGGGGTTCGCGCCCAAATCCAACATTCCTGGAGGGACGAGTCGCCCTAATACCAAAAGTCCAAGGTAGTTGTTGGGCACAAGACCTGCGCCCCATCACTGTATTAAGCGCTGGTTACAAGATCTTAGCGAGATGCGTTGCAGGCAAAATGTCCGCTGTTATGGACGCTGTGGTGAGCCCCTACCAGTGGTGTGGGGTGAAGCAGCAATACATCTTTCATGCAGCCGTACATACAGAGATGTGGTTGCCCAGGCTGCTGTCACTGGGCGGTCCTCATACATCGTTTCAGTCGACTTCACTAATGCGTTCGACCGCATTAGCCATGATTACCTGTTCACAGTGATGGGCCATATGGGTTTCGGCCAGCACTTTATCTGGGTAATACGCAACATGATGACTGATGTCACGTCAGTAATATCCATCAATGGATATGGTACACGACCAGTACTGATCCGCCGATCGGTGAGACAAGGGTGTCCAATGGCAATGCTTCTCTTTTTCTGGCACTCGACCCACTACTATAATGGGTGCATAAGATGGAATTGCACAATGAATACTCATTGCACCACGTAAGGTGTCCTTCCCTAAATAGTTCCAAATGGTGCATATCCGTGACTACTACCTCCATAGAAGCTATGTGCTGAAAGAGGCCATCGATCAGCCTCGCACAACACGATTGTTGTACGTGCAGTTACAAGGGCGCTGGCCTCCCCACAAACTTGAGATCCGATACCCCATGGTCAACTGGTGGCAAGTGTGGGCCAACACTTCCAGCCCTCTACTGATGTCGGGGGACCGTTGCCTGTGGTTTCGCCTGGTACATGACGTTCTACGGACCAACCAGAAACTGGCTGCCATACGGAGAACTGCCACAGGTGACTGTGCGACGTGCCAAGTTCCAGACAATCGGGAACACCGATTCACATGTCGCGGTGTGTCCGCTTCATGGGACCTCTGCCATGGCATGCTCGCACTCCTCAACCATACAACTCTCGTGAGAGTCTCTGTGGACCGGCTGCTCCAACTGAGCATGAAGCTCTCTCCGCAAACCCGACATAATGCTACTGTGTGGATGCTTGGCTATTCCGCGTACGCCATTGTCCATTTCTGTCTTGGGGATGGTGTAGACTTTATTGAATATATATGGACATCCCGTAAACAAATAAAATCGACTCAGACATATAGCGCATTCTTTGGACACTGGCTCTCAGCCGCTGTTATCCACGGATGTCAGAAGGCTTTAAATACTTAACCTGTTACAAGTACTTTATGTGATTACTTGGGAATCATGGTCAATTTTTAGTGCTTTAGTCGTTATTGTGGATTTTATTTCATATTTTTCTTATCGTTTCCTCCCTGTTCAGGTGGATATGTCTGGACGACTCTTCGGTCCAGTGTCTTTTTGTAAGGAGGCGAATCTTTATTTTAGTAGTAGCAGCAGGCTGTAGGCTCTCAAACTGTTTCATCAGCTTTTCCACATTCTGTGACACTGATGACTGACAGATGGTCTTAGTTATCTCCTGTGCATCATTAAATATGATCAGACACCTCTGAGTTCTACTCCTTGGTGTCCGCCATGATTGTATGATTACACGCAAGTGCAGATAGCACAAATTACACATCATTTACTTCTTTTCTTATTTTCATTTTATAGTATTATGTTTTATTTTACTCCATATATTTGTTGATACTATTGACGGGAGCTCGTCCATGGAGGTTATGGCAGCTGCTTATCTAATTGAACCATCACAGTTCTATTTTTTATTTCAGAAGGATTTCTTCCTGATCCTGAAAGTGTGAATGTACACTTTCGTGTTTCGCTAGAACAGCCATTAGGTCTAGGTGATTATAGTTGTTTTCCTTTTAGTTTCATGGAGCAGCCTGCTCCGCAACGCCCTCGGATGTGCACCCTTAGTAGTTGTAGTAGTAGTAGTCGTCCTAGTAGTAGTAGCAGCAGAAGCCACGAGATGGCCAGACGACCTAACCTCCATACAGCATCCGAAAATAGCAGTCGGACAGCCACTTGGGCCGATCTCTGTCCATCGATGATTGCGCGCCAGCGGTAATCGGCGGTGCATCGACCCCTGCACAGGCGGCTAGTGTGATGGGGCGCTTGGGCCCACAGCAGCCGATGAGCCGCCGTACGCGGTGCAGCGTGTGTCGAGGTATAAGACTGGCCGAAATCAAGCGTCTAGCGTACATCCTTTCCGCCTGGTAGCAGGCATCGCCGTTACGATTGTCTCCGTAACTCTGCTGTGCTTCCAGGTCTGCCGCCGTCCCTGCTGCCCGTCGCCGTCGCCGTTCCAGTGCAAGGAGGACCTGCTGCTCGCCGCTGCCGCCGCCCAGCCCTGCCTGGAGGCGCCGCCGCCAGGAGGCCCTGCCGGACCTGCTCGCCGTCCCCTGCCCCAGTCCAGCCCGGGAATCGTCTCTCCGCCGCCGACGCCACGGCCACCGCCGCCCGGAGGTTCTGCCCCGGGGGTCCCGCTGACCGCCGGACCGGTTCGCCGCCCCGTCGCCGCCGCTACGGAGCCACCCCGATCGCCTCGGGTCGGTGCTCTCCGTCCACCCACCGCCGCTGCCGCCGCCGGCGTCGTCTCCGCCGCCGCCGCCCTCCAGCCAGCTGCCGGTGGTCTCCCGCCGGTCCACCGCGGCCCGAGGCTTCCGCCAGTTCCAGCCGGCCACCTGCAGTGGTCGCCAGCTTTACCTTGAACTTTCCACCTTTTCTTTCTCTTCGACTTCTTTCCCTCTTTGTCCTTAGCAATGTCCAACACCCCGGTCACCGTCACCACCGCCATTTTATATACCACCCCCACCACCGCCCCCACCGTCACGACTTGCAGCTCCACGCACGCCCGCCCTTCCCACGACATCCCCCTCTCCGTGCTCCTCTCCACCACAGCCGTCTCCCACGTCTCTGCTCCACCCCCAGCCACCGTGTATCTCTCCCTCACCTCCCCTGCAGACTTCCCCCCCATCTCACCAGCACGGATCACCCATCGCCGGGCCACGGTGGCCGACACCCCGCAGTCGCCGCCTTTTACCGCCGCACCGCAACAGGGCCCCGCCCCCCGCCACATTCCCATCGACCCCGTTCCGTCTTTCTCCTCCTCCTCCACTGGCGCCCGTGAAAAGACGACCAAACGTGGAAACGCAGATCCCGTCTCTTCCCCCTCCAAGATGGCTCCTCCTCCCCCTCCTCCTCCACCTCCACCTCCACAGCCTGCCGTCATCATGGACACTGCACCCGTCCCCACCCAACCGGATCTGTACACCTACCTCCTCTCCCGTCCCGATCCCCGCTTCCTCGACAATCGTACCCTCTCTCTAGAACTCCGAAAGTACTTCCCTGCCTCCCCTATCGCCCAACTCATCCCCCATAGGGACTCTGTCCTTATCAAATCTCCCAGCCCTACTTTCCACACCGACATGCTTCAGCGCCTCCCTGCCATCCACCTTGGCCCCCACGCAACCCTCACCCCGTTCTATACGTCCTCCTCCCCCCGTCAACCTCTCCCTCCCCGCCGTCCGCCCACCCTCACCGCCATGATAACCAAACTTAGTCCGGTTATCACAGAGGAGGTGTTGGGTCAACTCAACGCCCACTCAGACATCTCTGTTCGCTCTGCCAAGCGAATCCATAACGCCACCGGACCCACCTATCTGATGCGGATTTTCACTGAATCCGCATCCTCCATCGACCGCCTCCTCCTCGAGGGGGCCCTTATCTATGACCGCCGCCACAAGGTAGAACCCTCCCGCTCCCCACCCC
The DNA here is from genome assembly GCA_026315105.1 of Locusta migratoria. NCBI lineage: Eukaryota > Metazoa > Arthropoda > Insecta > Orthoptera > Acrididae > Locusta > Locusta migratoria. The sequence continues at coordinate 296,720,468 of CM048751.1, forward strand.
AATCCTACCGCTGTGCCAGGTGTCTCGTTTACAACGACCACCTGACACAGGACTGCCGCAACCCACCCACCTGTCCCCACTGCAAGTCCAATCACCTCCACAAACACTGTCCCAACCTAGCCTCCCCTCCCGTCTGCAACACATGTGGTGGCCCCCATCCCACCTACTCCTATAAATGCAAATCCGTCCCCGCCCCCACCACTCCCGAACTTACCGTCCCTGTTCGTCCTGTTGATCCCCCTCTCCATCCCAACAACTCCCTCTGCCCCCCTCCAACCGTAGAGGACGTCATCCGATTTGTCACGACCGTCCTCCAGAACATCCATCCCTTCCAGCGTCCCCATACCCTCCAGCAGATCGCCCTTGCTGCCCGTTCCGTTTTTCACCTCGAAACCTTCGCCACCCTCTCCCGTGCACATTCCCACTTCACCTTCTCCCGGCAAGTTACCCTAGTCTAGACACACCGTACCCTCTTTTCCCGTCGCTCCCTCTCCCCCTCTCACCCCTCCCTTTCGGCCCCTATGGCAAGCCCTTCCTATACCTTCCTCTATCATAATGTCCGCTCTCTTCCTGCCAATAAACACCTCTTTATGCACACCCTTTCCCACCACCGCGTGGATGCCTTCCTCCTGAACGAGACCTTCCTCCAACCCCGCCGTCCCATCAGCACCGCTCCCTACGTCCTCCACCGTACCGATGGCCCCCCACCTCTCGCCCGAGGCGGAGTGGCGATCGGCCACCTCCGCCACCACCCCGTCCGGCTCCAACCTCTCCTTAATGACCCCACCGAACACCTGATCCTCAGCCTCTTCCTCCCATTCCTTACTGTCACCCTCGCTACCATCTATATCCGCAGCACTGCTCCCCTCCCCTATGCCTTCCTCTCCCACATAGACCGCTCCTTCACGACCTATGTGATTGCTGCCGACCTTAACCATTCTTCCCGTCCGCCCACTGAACTCCGGCGGTGGCGTCAGTTCGTCACCACCTCGCTCCGGGGCGACGTCCTTCCTCTTCCCCGCCCAACCCGCCCCGAAAGCAACACCACTCCCGACGTCGTCCTGGCGTCTCCCAACCTCCTAGGGCGCATCACGGCAGATGTCCTCGACCTTATAGGCAGTGACCACGCCCCTGTCCTACTTACCTTTGACCACCGCCCCCGCCCTGCCCATGCTCCCTGTCCTATGCCCCCTCCCAAACTCGTTCATGATTATTCCCGTGCCGACTGGGATGCCTACTGTCGCTCCATTGACACCTCGGTCGCAAGCCACCCACTTCCCCTCCGCACTCCCGGCGATATTGATCATGCCTCCTCCTTCATCCAGCAGACCGTTGCTGACGCGGACTATGCCCACATCCACACCCGGGCGATTTATCCTCACTGTCCTACCCTTCTTCCACAGGCCGTCCTTCTCCTTCGCGAATCCCGTCGTCTCTACCGCTCCTTCCTCCGGACCCGTGACCGGGAGACACTCCAACGCCACCGGCAAATCCAACGCCACATCCGAAACCTCTTGTCCGCGAAAAAACGCCGGGACTGGCGCCAGACATGCACCCGCCTCAATTCCACGCTCCCTGTCAACTCCTTCCAGTACTGGCATGCCTTCCGCCGCCTTACTGGCGGTCATTCCTCCCCCCACTACCCGCTTCTCCATGATGACCGTCCTTTTCCTGACAACGCCAGTAAGGCAGAACACTTTGCCTCCTACCTCTCCGAAGTCTTCTCCATTCCTGATGATCCTCTCTTTGACTATTCTCTCTTCCCGGACGTCCATGAGCGAACCGATACCTCCACTCCTCCACTCGCCCCCGGCTTCCAGTACTTGGACCACATTCCCCCCTCAGAACTGAACACACCCATTACCGCCCGTGACATCATTGACACTCTTCGGACTAAACGCAACACCGCCCCTGGTCACGACCGGCTGACCTACCGTCACCTCCGAGCTTGCCCCCCCTCCTTCCACGAAGCTCTTGCTACCTTATATAATGTCATCCTTTTCACCGGCTTTTACCCCGACCTGTGGAAGACCTCCCGTATTCTCATGTTCCTAAAACCGGATAAGCCCCCATCCCAGACCTCATCCTACCGTCCCATCAGTCTTACCTCCGTGTTCAGCAAGGTCCTGGAAACCATCCTCTCCCGTCGTATCCATCAGCACCTCCATCGCCACCAGTTCCTCCCCCTTTCCCAATGTGGCTTCCGACGCTCCTTCTCTGCCGATGACCAGCTCCTTCGCCTTACTCATCTCCTTTCTGTCCAACTCAACTCCCGTCGCTCCGCAATTTTTGTCTCCCTTGATATCCAAAAAGCCTACGACCGTGTATGGCATTCCGGTCTCCTCTTCAAGCTCCAGTTCTATGCCCTTCCTATTAATTACGTCCGCCTCATTGCTTCCTTTCTCACCCGCCGCCCCTCCTATGTCACTGTCTGCAACTCCGACTCCCGTTTGTTCTACCCCTCTGCCGGGGTGCCCCAAGGCTCCGTCCTCTCTCCTCTCCTTTATCTCATCTACTCCGCTGACATGCCCCAACCCGAGCCTCCCGTTTACCTTCTACAATATGCTGACGACACCGCCTTCCTAGCCCTCGCCCCCTCCCTTGCCCGCTCCCAGTTTTTGCTCCAGTCCCACCTCACCGAGTTTGCCTCATGGTGCAACCGGTGGCTCCTCTCCGTCAATCATAGGTTGTACCATCCGCTCTTTCCATCTCCATGATTTCTACCTCACCCTCCACAACCGCCCTATCCGCCACACCCCCACCCTGAAGTACCTTGGCCTAACCCTCGACCGTAACCTCTCCTGGACCCCCCACCTCCGCACTGTCCGACAGAAAGCCCTCTCCCGCCTTAACCTCCTCAAACTCCTCACCGGCCGGACGTGGGGTCTCAGCCCCTCCACCATTCTCTACACCTACCGGTCCCTCATGCGTCCTGTCCTTTGCAGCTTCCATCCTGCCTGGATCTCCGCTCCCACATCCTACTATAAAACCCTCCAAGTCCTCGAGCGCCACGCCCTCCGCCTCGCCTACCGCATCCGGCTCCCGTCCCTCACGCGGATCCTGTATGACCTGATCCCGTTTCCCCACCTCCTCGAATATCTCCAGCGTATCCATATCCTCTATACCACCTGTAAAATTGACTCCCGCAACCCCCTGGTCCACCCCATCCTTACCAACCCTAGGCCTCTGCCACGCCTCTACCGCGTTATACCCCCTTCCCTTCATCTCCACACCCTCCATGTCCTCTCCCAGGGTAATTTCCGCCGCCTCCCCCTTCCTGATGACGTCCTCCGTTCCGACATTTACCCGTCCTACCAGCTCTGATCCCCCACCCATAGATAAAGTGCCCCCTCTCCTCCCTCCCCTTCCGCTCCCCCGCTTGGCTGCCCCCCTCCCTGCCCTGGAGTCCCTATGGCTCTTCCCTGCCGCCCCCCTTTTCTTCATCGCCGGTTTTTTTTCTCCCCTCTCCCCCACGCTTTGCTCCGCCCCCTTTTTCTCGGGGTCCTGGACCAACAGTTTTACAAGTGCTACGTCAAGTGTTGTGTATTGTGCTACAGTGAAGTGTGTGTTTTTTAACTGCGTCCACCGCAACCAGACAAGCGTCGCACCGTGTATTTTACTTAGTGTCTCCGTGTACTCGCCGTCCTGTGTTCTTGTCGTCCAACATGTGCTTTTTAAGTCACCGTGGCTCCTCGTTTTTAACTGACTACATCCGGTTTTTGTTCACCTGTCAACTGTTTGTACCTCCAATTGTCGCCATGTATGTGTCATTGTTCCTCCGTTGATTTTTCGCCTGTCATATATTTTAAATTTCATCTCATCAGCCTCTGGAGCTGCTGCCAGCCTACTGGTGTAATCGCTGGTGTAGAAATACAATAAAGAAAAAAAAAAGCGTCTAGCGTAGCGTCTGAAGACTTGCTGACGTGGGGTGCTGGGGTCGGGTCGTGAACTGGAGACGACAACACAGAGAAAAACTGAAATGAAATTACAGCCAACAACACTTTTTTTTGGCATTATGCCGCCAGGATGGGCTTGTGGCAGAAAGAAACTAAAACAGCTTCATGCGAGTGCGTAGTAAAGAAGTCATTCTGCGACTAGAAACTGTACAGGAAAACAAAATTTGCCTTCCACGAAATGTGAACCCTATGGAAAAGGAGGGCATGATCTCATTAATAATGTGGAAGAGAAAGGAAAATCGTGCGCCATAGAAAATAAAATAAGAACCACTCCTGCGGGAAGATTCACACATTATACTTACGCCAGTCCTGTGGCTGTAAAGGGCGAAAGGGAAAATTAATAAGAAGCGAAACCCTCTAAAAAGTAGTCATTCACATCAACAACCAGGAAATGTTGTGTACGATATAAAGTTTCGAGCCTAAGGACGTGCCATAAAGTACATGTCTAAAGTATTTCAAATGTTCAAATGTTTGTACAGCTTATGCGACTTAACTATGGGGTCATCAGTCCCTAAACTTGCAAACTACTTATGAACTACTTGCGAACTAGGACGGCACAAATATCCATGCCCTAGGGGGGATTCGAACCCCCAACCGTAGTGGCCGTGCAGACCGTGACTGGAGCGCCGCAGTCGCCTCGGCCACCGCGGCCGGCTCTAAAGTATTTAATGGTAATTCATACCTCAGAACAAGGAAGTACAAGCACAAATACAGAACCATGTCGCAAAACGAATAGGAAGGAAAACCCCATAAATGTCACCCCTCAGGGGCTCAGCATTAATTTGCTGAGTACGGGCTTGACGAACCCGGGGTGCTGAGCCGTGGGCTGTGTCGCGCCAACAGTCTGCTACACCGTAAGCTCTGTGCGTGCTTCAACGACCATCAGTCGACACGATGGTGGAACGTTGTACGTTTCAGAGCCCAGGGACCTTGGCTTAATCGTCCGGATCGTGAGGACGGTACAAACCTCTATAAAAAAACCTCAATCTCAAGGTGCGCTATGTGCCGAGGAGGTGCATGGCTGTTGAGGTTAGACAGTCACGAGCGAGCAACCTCTGAGGAACCTGCCGCACCTCAGTTGTATAAGGCTTACCCAGGCAAGCGGGGCTCTGTCTGGGTGGACCTTTAGATCCCTAGCTGCTCGTGGGAACAAAATGAAACGAGCAAATAATAGTGTCGCCACACGCAAACCTGGCATCTCAAAGCATGGGAAGATCAATGCTACTTTGTATGACCCCAAGTCGTTCCCTTCCTTGGCCACACCCTGGGAGGAATGCAGGGCTGCCACCGGAAATGAGCCCTATTCACCCAGATATTTGGTACGTACGAGGTCTGATGGGGAATCATTTATGGCAGTGAAGCCTCAGTTTTTCGTGGACCACCTGGGGGAGAAGTTTGGAGACGTGGAATCCCTCTCCAAAATGCGTAATGGTTCAGTGTTGATCCATACTGCATCCGCTGCCCAGTCGCGGGCGTTGCTTGCTTGTGATAAGCTGGGAGATGTCACGGTAACCATTACGGCACACAAGTCACTTAATCTGGCCCAGAGCATTATATTTCACAGGGATCTCCTTCTAAAGTCTGATGAGGAGCTGCGCTTCAACCTCGAGTGGCGAGGTGTTCACTTCGTCCAGCGCGTCCTTTGTGGGTCTAAGGACAATAAGGTTGCCACTGATGCCTGCATCTTAGCCTGCGAAGGCGATACTTTGCCTTAGATGGTGAAGGTGATGTGCTACCGGTGTGATGTGATACCTTACATCCCTCCTCCTATAAGATGCTTCCATGCTGGAAGTTTGGACATATGTCCTCCCATTGCCCTTCCAGCACCACTTGCCAGGATTGTGAACGTCCGGCCCACCGGACGTCCCATGCACTCTGCCACCCATCTGCGTGAACTGTGGCCAGGAGCATCCTCCCTGCTCATCACAATGCCCTCTTCTCCACAAGGAAAGAAAAATCATTGAGTATAAGACCATGGACCGGATGACCTACACTGAGGCTAAATAGAAATATGAGCGCTTACATCCAGTTACCATGACCACCTCTTTTGCAGCAGTCACATCGTCGCCGTCGACCTTGGCGACATGTGTCTTTCCCACTACTTCCTTATCTGTGGGCCCTCAGGGCCGAAAACCTACACCTGCCCCCAAGGTGGTTGAGGGCTCCCTTCCTTCTTCTGCTCCCAAGGTAATTGCCTTGGGAGCTACCTCTACCCTTCTGCCAGAGAAACAACAACCTTCTCCAGCACCCCTCGTTCGGAAGGGGTTCCTTGGGACACTCCCTTCTGAGGGTTCTGCCAGTGTCGCTACCGACACACGCCAGCAGCAGGCAAAACCGAAGGCTGCTGGACGCAGGGCCTCACGCTCCTCCTCAGTACCTGCGGATGAGTCTGAGAAGCCTGCCCTGCCGGCGAAGCCTCTGAGGGACAAGAAGGATTGGAGAAAAAAAGCAGAACGTGAAGAGTTGAACGATACCATGGTGGCTCCCGTGCCACCGCCTCACTCCACCTCGACCTCTGGGGACGAGGTGGAGATTCTAGTATCCCCGGAGGACCTCGCTGTTGGGGCATCCCAGAAATAATGGTTGCTGAGCCAGACAACAGTCAGTCAGCGGATTTCAGTGATGCTGAATTGCAATCTTCCCTCTCTTACCATACATGTCTTCCCAGTTATCTGACACCATCATCCTTAAGTGGAGCTGCGGCGGTTTCTTCCCCCACCTCGCTGAGCTACGACAACTTCTAAGCATAACACCTGCTTTCTGCATTGCCTTACAGGAAACTTGGTTTCCAGCAATGTGGACACCAGCCCTTCGTGGCTACAGGGGATATTACTATAACCGTAGCTTATATAACAGGGTCTCAGGCGGTGTGTGTGTGTGTGTGTGTGTGTGTGTGTGTGTGTATGTCCTTACTTCTGTTCATAGTGAACCTGTGCCCCTTCATACACTATTAGAAGCAGTGGCTGTCAGAGTAAGGACAACACAAGAGTTTACCGCTTGCAGCCTTTATCTCCCTCCAGATGGTGATCTCTCTTTGAATGATTTGGTTGTACTTATATCGCAACTCCCTCCGCCTTTCTGCCTAATGGGCGACTTTAACGCCCATAATCCATTGTGGGGTGGTACCTCACTTTCCAGACGCTGCACTACCCATCACTCCATGACGGCCCAGGTCGGGTTACCCGATCTTGGTCCGTGTTCATATCCTTCTTTCGTCTCTCGCATCCTATCCATTACCTACCACTTTCCACTATTTCTTTCACACCCCTCCTTGGTCCATTCCTCGTTTACAACTCCGTCTGGACCTGTCGCATGCATCGAAGGCCTCTGTTAACCCATATATCTTCGTCACCAGTTTCTGCAAGTGCTCGAGTCGTTCAGTGCTGCAGACGCCATTTACACAGATGGTTCTGTACTAGATGGCCGTGATGGGTATGCGTTTCTACATGACAACCACGTGGAACAGCATTCTCTGCCCTGTGAGAGTAGCATCTTCTCCGCCGAGCTGGTCGCCATGTTCAGAGCTCTACAACATCTCAAAGCCTGCCCCAGGGGGTCATTCGTCATCTGTACTGACTCCCTGAGTGGCTTACAAGCGATCGACCAGTGTTTCTCTCGGCACCCAATAGTGCGGTCGATCCAGAATACTGTTCACTCCCTAGTGATCTTTGTGTGGACCCCAGGCCATGTTGGCGTACCAGGAAATGAAGATGTTATCGATTGGCCAAGCAGGCCACTACGGGACCACCTCTCACTATTGGTGTTACGGAACAGGATATTAAGCTGGTGTTGCACCGGAAGGTGCGTGAGGCTAGCAACACCGAGTGGGCTACGGCGAATGTACTGAACAAACTTTGGGCAGTGAAGCTGTCCACAGCTTTGTGGAAATCTTCACTGCGGCCGATTCGCCGAGAGTCAGTCGTCCCCTGCCGCCTCCGTATTGGACAAATGTGGTTAACCCACGGGTATCTCCTTCGGCGTGAGGCTCCACCCGTGTGTCGATGTGGTGCAGTGTTCACAGTGGCCCATCTTCTGATGGACTGTCCCCTTTTAGACGACTAGCGACGATCTTTCAATATTCCAGACGCGCTATATTTAGCTTTAGGAGACGACGCCTCTATGGATAAGGCAGTTTTAAGTTTTATCCATGCTGCTGGTTTTTATGACTCTATCTAACGGCGGGTGCTGTGGCCTGATATCTTAGGCCACCGCCAATCCAGATTTTTACCTTTTCACACCTGTTATTTCTTTGTGATCAGCCAGCCAGGGTACTCTGCTATCCAGTTTTATTCGTGACTTTATTTTACCAATTCTGTGTGTCTTCGTATTGTATTGTCAGTGGTTTGTCGATTGTCAACCTGTCCCTTATGTGCGTTGTCATTTTCAGAGCATTGTTTTATCTTTACGTTATTGACGGCCTTCCAAACATTTAAGGAGCGCGTAGAATGCCAGCACGTCTCCTTTACTACCCGCCGCTCTGAATACTACAACACTCCTTTCACTGAGTGGGAGCTCCTCAGTGCTCTTGCCTTTTGTCCTGACACGGCACCTGGGCCTGATAGCATCCATAGCCAAATGCGTAAGAATCTCTCAGCAGATAGTTGGCGTAATCTACTTGCAGTCTATAACCGCATTCGGTGTGATGCTATTTACCCGTCACAGTGGCGGGAGAGTATCATCATTCCTGTGCTTAAACCAGACAAATATCGTCTTTGCTTGGATAGCTATCGGTCCATTAACCTGACTAACGTTCCATGCAAACTGTTGGAGTGGATGGTCAGTCGGCGGTTACGTTGGATTCTGGAGACTTGAGGCTTACTGGCTCAATGCCAGGGCTGTTTTCGCCATGGTCGATCTGCCACCATCAATCTGGTGTATCTCGAGTTTGCAATACGCACAGCCTTTTCCAGGCGCCATCACCTTGTTGCCGTCTTCTTTGATATGCACAAAGCATATGATACCACCTGGCAACGACACATTCTCAACACTTTATATGACTGGGGCCTCTGGGGCTCCCTACCGATTTTTATCCAGAATTTTTTAGCTGTCTGTACCTTTTGTGTTCAAACTGGAGCTTCCTCATATCCAGGAAAATCGGGTTCCTCAGGGTTCGTTTTAAGCGTTCCACTATTTTTAATTGCCATCAATGGTTTAGCGACAGCAGTTGGATCGTCGGTGTCCCTCTCTCTTTATGTTGACGACTTTTGTCTTTCTTTTAGTTCCTGCAGCACCCAAGTTGCCGAGCGCAGGTTGCAAGGTGCTATTCGGAAGGTGCAGACCTGGGCACTTACCCACGGCTTTCAGTTTTCTGCCGCCAAGACCAGAGTGATGCACTTCTGTTGGCGTCGGACTGTCCATCCACCCCCTGAACTTTATCTTAATGATGAACTGCTTACTGTAGCAGAAACTCATCGGTTTTTATGACTGGTCTTTGACGCCCGGCTGACATGGCTCCCCCACATTCGTCAGCTGAAATGGGAGTGCTGGCGGCATCTCAACCTTCACCGACACTTGGGTCATACAACCTGGGGTGCTGACCGTTCGACGCTGTTGTGGCTTTACACAGCAGTCCCATCTCAATTTTGGGTGCATTGCCTATGGGTCTGCGGCACCTTCGGCACTGCACCTACGGGACCCCATTCACAACTGTGGGGTTCGCATCGCGACGGGTGGCTTTCGCACCAGCCCAGTGAACAGCTTACTAGTGGAGGCTGGGATCCCATATTTGGGGATCCGCCGCCAATACCTGCTCGTGGCTTATTCAGCCACGTATATTGCTCCCCAGGCCACTCGAACCGTCGTCTTCTCTTTCCGGATGTGATCGTCCCCCACCATCAGCGACGCCCCAGATCAGGTCATACAATTGCCTATCGAGTTCGGTCCCTCCTCCTGGAGCTTGAGTCTTTGCCTCTTCCATCTCCAAATCGGGTCCATGTGCGTACACCTCCGTGGTGCTTGCCAATGGCGTCTACTCGGCTGGACTTCGCCCATGGGACCAAAGACTCAGTTCCACTGGAGGCGCTCTGCCATCAGTTCTCGGCTGTCATAGTGAAGTTTCCTGGTTATGACCTGATCTACACTGCTGATTCATTGGTTGATGGCTGCGTGGGATTTGCCTATAGTCACGGTGACCGTGTGGAACAGCACTCTCTGCCGAAGGGCTGCAGTGTTTACACTGCAGAGCTGCTGGCCATTCACAGAGCTCTCATGCATATTCGGTCCTGCTCAGGCGAGTCTTTTCTTATTTGCAGCAACTCCCTGACCAGCCTTAAAGCGCTGGACCAGTGTTACCCACGGTCTCCCCTGGTGTTGGCCATACAAGAGACACTTTATGCCGTTACACAGTCCGGGCGATCGGTGGTGTTCCTCTGGTCTCCAGGTCATGTTGGTATCCCAGGAAATTAACGTGTTGACCGGCTTGCCACACAAGCTGTCGGTGCATCCAGTCTAGAGATCGGCCTCCCAGCTTCTGATCTCCGTTTATTGTTGCACCAGCGAGAACATCGGCTGTGGGATACTGAGTGGCGTAGCCTGAGCATGGCTAACAAGCTCCGGGTGGTAAAGGAAACTACGGCTGCATGGGGTTCCTCCATGCGTGGTGCACGACAGGACTCAGTGGTTTTGTGTCGCCTCCGCATTGGGCATACGTGACTCACCCATGGACATCTCCTTCATGGGGAAGAGCCGCCGCAATGTCAGTGTGCCTCCCGTCTGACAATAGTCCACATCCTGTTGGACTGCCCCGTTTTAGCTGCCTTGCGGCGGAACTTTAACCTCCCTGACGTTTTATCAGATGTTTTAGGTAACGATGCTACAATGGAAGATTACGTTTTACGTTTTATTCGAGCAGGGTTATTTTATCATTCTTTCTAACTGGAGATTTCCTTGTGTTGCCGAATGGTTGACTTTTCCTTTTTTTTTATTCTTATGGTCGGTCAACAACAGATATCGGCTTGTTCTTTGTAAGGTGTCTTAGTGTGATCATCTCTTTTCGTTTTGTACCTTGTCATTTTTGATGACGTTTTATGGACTCAGTGGGACTCCTCTCCCACTTCACAGACTTAACCTCTGGGCATATTGCTTTAACGTCCTCGATTTTACTTTTGACGCTTAGAGATGGAATGGGGGACTGATGACCATATTCGTTTTGTCCCCCTTAAACAAGCAAACAACAACAACAACAACATTGGTGTCACTTAAAGGCGACAGCAGGGAGCCATTCAAAAGGTGCAGTCTCGGGCCTGAGCCCATGGGTTCCGGTTTTCTGCCTCCAAAACTTGTGTCATGCACTTTTGTCAACTTTGGGCAGTGAACTCAGACCAGGAACTGTATCTGGGTGATGAACTTCTCTGGGTTGAACAGATGCATCACTTCCTGGGCATGCTGTTTAATGCCCGGCTTATGTGGGTCCCACACCTCCAACTGCTGCGACACGAGTGCTGGCAGTACTTAAACATACTGCACTGCCTCAGCCACACTGCTTGGGGAGCCGCCCGTCCAACCCTCTTGCAACTTTATAAGGCCCTTATACAGTCGCGCCTGAACTATGGAAGCCAGGTGTATGGTCCGACAGCCCCCTCTGTGCTTTGGGGCTTAGAGCCCATCCTAAATGCTGTTGTTCGCTTAGCAACGTATCAATGAGGGCTTTTTGTACAAGCCCGGTGACGAGCCTATTTGTTGAGGCTGGGATTCCCCACTGTGGTTCCACCGGCAACAGTTGTTGGCCTCGTATGTTGCTCGCATCCACACCTCAGTCAATCATCCAAACCACAGGCTCCTTTTTCCGACTGCTGCACTCCCGTCCTTCCACATCCATGTCCATTCCCTTCTCTCCTCACTTGAATCCCTTACCTCCCACTTTCTACTAATTGTCCCATAACCCTCCTTAGTGTATTCCTCGTCTGCAGCTTCGGTTGGATTTATCCCAGGATTCGAAAGCCTCCGTTTCACCATCGATTCTCCGTCGACTGTTCCAGGAACACCTTGACTCATTCCATGGTGCACTGATGGATTCTTGGTAGGTGGCAATGCTGGGTACACATATATCCATGGAGACCTCGTTGAACACCAGTCCTCGCCAAGTGAAGAAGCTGGTTGCTATATCTAGGGCTCTAGAACATCTCTGAGCCTTGCCTGGGGAGTCGTTCGTCATCTGTAGCGACTCCTTGAGTGGCTTGCAGAAACTTGACCAGTGTTTTCAGAAACACCCATTGGTGCACACCATCCACGACTATGTATCCACCCTGTTCCAGTCAGGCCGTTCTGTGACCTTCGTTTGGATGCCTGGCCACATTGGCATCAGGGGGAACGAAAGTGTTGATCAGTTGGCCAAGCAGGCTACCACATCTCGGCCTTTGAAGATTGGTCTCCACGACAGGGGTATCTGATGGGAGTTGAACTGCTCTTTGTCGACTGTGTATTGGCCATATATGGTAAACCCATGGCCACCTCCTACGCCGAGAGGACCCACCAAAGTGCTGGTGTGATTCTTTGTTGACAGTGGTCCACATTTTAATGGACTGTTCGCTTTTAGCTGCTTTGAGGCACTCCTTTAATCTTCAAACTGTGCTTCCATCAATTTTAGCTGACGATGCCTCAATGGCTAACCCTGTTCTAGGTTTTATTTGCACAGCTGGCTTTTACCATTCTATTTAGTGGTGGGCTCATTTGCCTGATTACTCGGGCTCCTACCCTTACAGAACTTTTAATCTATTGTTTTCTATTCAGTTTTTGTCTAGTTATAAACTAGAGGTTTTAAGTGTGTACAGATTGGCTGGCTCATCCAGTATTATCTTTGTGATCAGACAACCATTCTTTGCTGCAGTAATATTTTAGCTTCGTTGTATATTTCGTCAACACCTATTGTGTCTTCCATTTTATGTTGTCATTTTACCATCAACTGACGCTCTGTCCCCAACGTATACTAAGCATATAGTGCTACATCACAAATGGATAAGTTTTATGGATGTGAACTCTTAGCTGGGAACAGGGGACTGATAACCCTGTAGTTTAGTCCCCTTTAAACACCCAACAACAACTACAATAATCCTCGCAGCTCCTGGGGATCTCGCACTCACTACACAATAAGATCTCCAGTGCTGTGGACTCAGAACAGATGCTAGCAAAAGATCCGTTGGAATAATCTGCTTCTGTTATTCATCATGGTGGTTCAGCCTGGAGAAAAGCTCATCCAGTGGAACTGCGGCAGTTTTTTCCCCCACGTGGCTGAGCTGTGACAACTTCTGAGCATCACACCTGCTTTCTGCATTGACATTCAGAAAACCTGGTTTCCGGAAATGCAGACCCCTGCCATTCGTGGCTTTAGGGGGTACTTCTCTAATCACACAGTGTACAACAGGGTGTCACGTGGAGTATGTGTATGTGTCCTTACCTCTGTTTACAGTGAACCCGTGCCCCTTCAGACACCTCTAGAAGCAGTGGCTGTCAGGGTAAGGACAATTCAGAAGATTCGATCTGCAGTCTCTACCTCCCTCCAATTGGCGATACCTCATTTAATGTTTTGGCTGCACTTATATGGCAACTTCCCCCACCTTTTTCTGGCATTGGGCTACTTTAATGCCCCCCCTCAGGGGCTCAGCATTAATTTACTGAGTACGGGCTTGGCGAACACGGGGTCCTGAGCTGTGGGCTGTGTCGCGCCAACAGTCCGCTACACCGTAAGCTCTGTGCGTGCTTCAACGACCATCGTTCGGCGCGATGGTGGAACGTTGTACATTTCAGAGCCCAGGGATCTTGGCTTAATCGCCCGGGTCGTGAGGACGGTACAAACCTCTCTAAAAAAAACCTCAATCTCAAGGTGTGCTACGTGCCGAGGAGATGCATGGCTGTTGAGGTTGAACAGCCGCTAGCGAGCAACTTCTGAGGAACCTGCCGCACCTCAGTTGTAAAAGGCTTACCCAGGTAAGCGGGGCTCTGCCTGGGTGGACCTTTAGTTCCCTAGCTGCTCGTGGGATGAGAATGAAACGAGCAATCAATAGCGTCGCCACACGCAAATCTGGCGTTTCTAAGTGTGGAAAAACGGAATTCGATGCAACTGCTTACGATTCTAAGACGTTCCCTTCCCTTGGCACCCAATGGGAGGAACGTCGAGGCCTCTGCCGATCTGACCCATACTCGCCACAGTATCTAGTATGTGCCCGTTCCGATGGAGAGTCCTTTCTGTCTACTAAGCCACAGTTCTTCGTCGAACAGCTCGAAGACAAGTTTGGCGAAGTGGAGTCGTTCTCAAAGATGAAGAGTGGGGCTGGATTGATACAAACGGCGTTCCCAGCCCAATCGCGTGCATTGCTTGCCTGCGATAAGCTGGGTGACATCCCTGTGACTATCACGCCCCACAAGTCCTTAAACATGGTCCAGGGTCTAATCTATCAGAGAGATCTGTTGTCCCAGACTGATGAAGAATTGCAAGCAAACTTGCAGCATCGAGGGGTTCACTTCGTCCGGAGAGTATACCGGGGACCCAAAGATAGCAGGGTTGCCACCGGTGCTTTTATCTTGGCCTTTGAAGGCGATACACTGCTTGAGAAGGTCAAGATAATGATATACCGTGTTGAAATCAAACCGTATTTCCCTCCCCCTATGCGGTGTTTCCGGTGCTGGAAGTTCGAGCCCATGTCGTCCCGATGTACTTCCAGCCCGAACTGCAGGGAGTGTGGACAGCCATCACACCCGGACACCCCTTGTACCCCACCTCCTGTTTGCGTAAATTGCGGGCAACATCATCCGTCAAGCTCGCCAACTTGTACTGTTCTTCATCGGGAAAGGAAAATAATGGAAATCAAGACCCTGGAACGGCTTACTTTCTCTGAGGCACACAAAAAGTACGAGCGACTACATCCTGTAAAGATGACATCATCTTTTGCCGCAGTCACAGTGGCACCTATTCCATTCCGATCGATGGTACCAGTGTCATCTCCATCGGTGGGCCCTACGGGCCAACAATCTGCTACTGCCCCCTCGATGGGTGGGGGACCATCTACATCCCTTGCTCCCACAACACCTGTGGGAGCAATATCTACCCCATCATCGGGGACTTCAGTCCCCATTCCCCAGCTGAGGAAGCACCAGTCTTCCCCGGCCCCTCCCGCATGGAGGGGGTCCCTTGTGACACCCCATCCTGAGGTTTCCACGAGTGGTTTGGAGGGTCCCAGCCAGAGGCTGCAGGATCCACCTGCCCCCAGTCGTCGGGTTCCCGATCGACATCGGGCCCAGAAACCGCTAGTGAGAAGTCCTCCCAGCCCTTAAGACCGAAAGAGCAGTGGGAGGTAAAGAAGAAAAAACCAAAAAAGAAAGTCTCCTCGGAGACTTCAAAGTCACGGAATCCTGCATCATCTACATCAGAAGATGAGGTTCAGATCTTCGCGTCTCTCGAGGATCTGGCCCTCACTAAGACGCTTGAGCCAATGCTCCTTCATGATGCAGATGTGCAACGACAAGCAGACCGCAAATCTTTGGGCTGACAATATTCAGTCCTTCATCATGGTCTTCCAGCAAAGCATGAATCACATTCTCCAGTGGAATTGCGGAGGGTTTTTCAACCATCTACCTGAGCTGCAGCAGTTGTGCCGTTTCCCAGTGTTGTGTATGGCTCTGCAGGAAACTTGGTTACCTGCCCAGCGGACCTCAGCCCTTCGAGGCTATCGGGGCTATTTCAACAACCGTGCCGACTGTGACAGAGCCTCTGGTGGTGTCTGTGTATACACCCTTGTCACTGTCCCCAGTATTGCTGTGCCTCTCCGCACACCTATTGAGGCTGTTGCTGTTCGCCTTCGGGCTATGCAAGAATTTACTGTCTGTTCGATATACCTTCCTCCAGACAGGGATGTTTCGCCCACTGATCTTGCTGCCCTGGTAGCACAGCTGCCCCCACCGTTTCTTCTTTTGGGGGACTTTAACGCCCATCACCCTTTATGGGGCGGAACAGAGACGACCCAACGTGATAGGGATGTTGAAGCTCTTATTGCACAACAAGACATCTGCCTTCTAAATACTGGTTACCAGACGCACTTCAGTGTTGCACATGGCACTTTATCAGCTATCGATCTCTCGGTCTGTAGCCCGATCCTTCTTCCACACCTCACATGTAGGGCCCACGATGACCTCTGTGGGAGCGACCATTTTCCTATCTTTTTGTCGCTCCCACAGTCTCAAAAGGCGGAACAACTGCCTCGATGGTCCCTCCATAGGGCTGATTGGCAGCGTTACAACTCTGCTGTTGTCATTCCTGCCCAACTGCCAGCCGATGTGGATGTGACAGTCCAACAGGTGACTGTCGCCATAGTTTCCGCTGCTGAGGCCACTCTTCCACCCACCTCAGGGTCCACTCGGCGCAAATCTGTGCCTTGGTGGTCACAAGAAATCGCTGAAGCCATTCGGGATCGGCGTAGGGCGCTTCAGCGCTACCAGCAACATCCCACCATCGATCACCTGATTGCTTTTAAACGGCTCAGGGCCCAAGCACGACGCCTTATACGGCAAAGTAAGCAAGATTGTTGGGAGAGGTACGTCGCCTCTATTGGATCTCGTGCCTCACCTTCTCGGGTGTGGACTCAGGTTCGACGTCTTTTTGGGTACCGCCCACCAGCAGGAATCCCGTGTCTTCCCTTCCAGGGTACTGTCTGCTCAGACCCGCTTGCTGTCGCCGAGCACATGGCACAGTTTTATGCAGGCATCAGCTCAACTGAAGCTTACAGTGAAGCCTTTCACGCCATGGACTCGAGCAACATAGCTAGCAAGAAGCTGCTGCCGGCGGAAGTGTAATGGAGGAATCCCTGCTTCGGCGAGAAGACTTCGCACAGGGCTGGTGCAAAAGGCCCCAGTCGCCAGTCGGATATGGACTGAGTTGAGCGGAAGCCACTGTCGTTTCACACACGTCGCCAGGAGCCGTACAATGCACCCTTTAGCGAGTGGGAGTTTCAAAGTGCCCTTTCTGCATGCCCCGATACTTGTCCAGGACCAGATCGTGTCCATAGCCAGTTTCTTCGGCATCTTCCTGTGGACGCTCAGAACCACCGGCTTGAACCTGCTTGTTCAACCATCTCTGGGCAGACGGTGTTTTTCCCTCCCAATGGCGGGAAAGCACCGTCATCCCAGTGTTAAAACCTGGCACTGACCCACAGGTGGCTGACAGTTACCGTCCGACCAGCCTGACAAACCTTCTACATAAGCTCGTTGAACGGATGGTGAGTCGGCGGCTTATGTGGATCCTCGAAGACCAGGGACTCCTAGTAGCACAACAAGGGGTTTCCGTCAGGGCCGCTCCACAATTGACAATCTTGTGTCGTTGGAGTCGGCTATTCGTACAGCCTTTACCTGACGTGAACACCTTGTTGCTGTGTTTTTCGATCTCCGGAAAGCTTACGACACAACCTGGCGCCACCACATCTTGGCTACATTGCACGACTGGGGCTTACGGGGCCCACTTCCGATCTTTATCAGGAATTTTCTCTCCCACCGCTCCTTTAGGGTTAGGGTGTGTACCGCTCTTAGTTCCTCACACACCCAAGAGAACAGTGTCCCACAGGGCTCCGTCCTCAGTGTGCCTCTGTTTTTAATTGCTATAAACGGTCTTGCAACGGCTGTGGGATCCTCTGTCTGTTCTAGCTTGTTTGCTGATGATTTTTGTCTGTATTTTAGTTCGGCTAGTATTAGCGTCGCTGAGCGGCGGCTGCAGGGAGCCATATGAAAAGCTGAATCATGGGCCTCTACTCATGGATTTCAGTTTTCAGCCCAGAAAACCCGCGTGATACACTTCTGTCGCCGTCGGGCAGTTCACATGGATCCCGGGTTATATCTGAATGGTGAATTGCTCCTTGTCAAAGAGACACATAGGTTTCTTGCAATGGTATTCGACAACAGGCTTACTTGGATGCCACATCTGCGTCAGCTGCGACTAAAATGCTCGAGACATCTGAATATTCTCCGCTGCTTGAGCCATACTGCTTGGGGCGCTGCTCGTTCCACCCTCGTGCAGCTGTACAAGTCCTTGATACAATCAAGGCTTGATTACGGGTGCCTGGTATACGACTCGGCAGCACCATCCGCCTTGATGATCCTTGACCCCATCCACCATAGTGGTATCCGGCTGGCGACTGGGGCCTTTCGCACCAGCCCTGTGCGAAGTCTTCTCGCCGAAGCAGGGATTCCTCCATTACACTTCCGCCGGCAGCAGCTTCTTGCTAGCTATGTTGCTCGAGTCCATGCCACACTACACCATCCAAATCCGACTGTTACCCCTCCTTTTCCCCCACGTCGACCTAGATCAGGTCTTCCGGTCGTGATCCGGGTTCATACACTCCTCTCCTCACTTAATTCCCTACCTCTCCCTGAGGTTTTTTCCTGCCCATCCCGTCTTCCTCCTTGGTTCATCTCCCGTTTAAAGCTCCACCTGCAATTGTCCTGCGATACAAAGGCATTAGTCTCACCACTGACACTCCGTTGCAAGTTTCTGGCACTTCTTGCTGCTCATCGTGATGCAGAAGTCCTGTACACTGATGGCTCCCTGGTAAATGACAGAGCCAGTTACGCTTTTATTCATGGCGACCACACAGAATAACGGTCCCTGCCACCCGGCTGTAGTATTTTTACAGCTGAACTGATCGCCATTTCTGGCGCTCTTGAGCACCTCAAAACGTGCCCCCGGAAGTCGTATGTCGTGTGCAGTGACTCCCTTAGTGGCCTGCAAGCCCTTTCCAACTATTTTTCTTCCCATCCGTTGGTGCAATCCATCCAAAACGCCATCGCTTCACTCGGCAAGTCTGGATGTGCGGTGGACTTTATCTGGACCCCTGGCCACATTGGCATCCCAGGGAACGAGCGTGTCGATCGGCTGGCTAAGCTCGCCACCACTGCTCCTCCCCTGGATATTGGTATCCCAGAACGGGATATCTGAATGGATTTGCGCCACAAGGTTTTTGAGGCTTGGGACACGCAATGGGGAACACTGAGCACTCCCAACAAGCTCTGAGTGATTAAGTCCTCTACGGCCGTCTGGAAGTCGTCTTTTAGGCCTTCCCATAGGGACTCTGTTGTCCTGTGTCGCCTACGTATTGGCCATACGTGGTTGACACATGGCTACCTTTTACGTCTAGAGGACCCACCGAATTGCCGTTGTGGAAGTTTGTTGACATGGTCAAAATCCTGTCGGACTGTCCGTTTTTAGCCGCCTTGCGGCAGTCTTTTAATCTACCTACTGCGCCTGCCTTGATTTTATCTGACAATGCCTCTATGGCTGACCGAGTTTTAGGTTTTATACGTGCAGCTGGATTTTATCATTCTATTTAGTGGTGGGCTTGTGCCTGGTATCTCCGGCTCCCACCACTCATATTTTACTACGATGTTTTTCTTACTTTTGCCCTGTTTTTACCTCCGTTTTTAGTCTGGGCAGAGTGACTGGCTCATCTTGTATTTGTTTGTGATCAGCCAGCCACTGTTCCCTGCTCTTTTAGCTTAGTTTAACACTTGATACTCTCAACACTGAGGAAGACAGGAATAAGAGAGACCAAGTTCATAGTCACAGTATGCTCTTCCGGGTATTAATCTGTATTTTACCTTTTCCTATTTGGATATCTTGTCTTCGCTAGGAACAGGGGACTGATAACCATGTAGTTTAGTCCCCTATAAACCACACACAACAACTTTATTGCCCATTATACCTTGTGGGGTGGTTTTATGATTTCTGGCCGTGGCAGAGTTCTCGGGGAGTTACTTTCTCAACTCCACCTCTGCCTCTGACACACACGTGCCCCAATACGTTTTAGTGTGGCGCATGGCACGTTCTCTGCCATTGATTTGTCGATCTGCAGCCACAGCCTTCCCCCATTTGTCCAATGGAGTGTTCACGACGACTTGTGTGGCAGTGATCATTTTCCGATAGTTTTGTCACTCCCACAACGTCAGTCCCCAGCATGCCCTCCTTGGTGGGTTCTACACAGGGTACACAGGGCTAACTGGGAAGGCTACACCTCTGCTGCAAACGATGGCCCTCCCGTACTCGATACCATCGATGTGGTGATCGACAGCGCCACACAATCCACAGTTTTTGCTGCGGAAGCTACCATCCTACGTTCCTCAGAGAGCCCATGACGTAAAACGGTGCCATCGTGGTTACCGTAGAGGCCATTAAAGACCGCAGGTGGGCCCTACAGCGATACAAGTGATACAAGTGGCACCCCTCTCTTGAGCACATCGTAACATTTAAATGGCTCCATGCTCGTGCTCGCCATTTATTTAGAAGACGAAAGCGGGAGTGCTGGGAGATGTATGTCTCCAATATTGGGTCAGACACCTCCACCTCCCCGGTCTGGGGCAGAATTCTACGTTTCCAGGGATACCCAACACCAGCAGGAATCCATGGAATCTCCACGAATGGAGTCATATTTACGGATCCAGCCACACTTGCAGAGATGTTTGATGAGCATTACGCTCGCGCTACTGCCTCTGCAAACTACCCACTGGTCTTCTGTAGTTTAAAGGAGCGGTTGGAACGTCAGCCAATCTCCTTTACTGCCCGCCGCACTGAGAGTTACTACGTTCCATTCAGTGAGTGGGAGCTACTCAGTACCCAAGCACAATGTTCTGACACGGACCCCGGGCCTGATAGCATCCATACCCAAATGCTGAGACACCTCTCCGCAGAATGCCTGGGTAATATTCTTGCTGTATTCAACCAGATTTGGTGCAACAGGGTATTCCCATCGCAGTGGCGGGAGGGTGTAATCATACCGGTGATTAAACCAGGTATAAACCCTGTTTATGGATAGCTATCGATCCATCACCCTGACCAATGTCCTGTGTAATCTGTTGGAGTCCATGGTCAGTAGGCGGTTTTGCGGATCCTCGAGACTCGGGTCTTACTGGCTCCATGCCAGGGCGGTTTCCGCCGGGGTCGCTCCACCAGCGACAACCTGGTGTACCTCAAGTCCACAATCTGCACTGCCATTTCCAGGCGCCAACATCTTATAGCTGTCTTCTTCGATATGCACAAGGCATTTGATACAACTTGGCGACACAACATACTACTTTATTACATGGGTAAGGCCTCTGGGGCTACCTACCAATTTCTATTAAAAACTTTTTAGCTGTCCGCACTTTTCGTGTTCAAGTTGGTGCGTGCCATAGCACCTCTCATTTGCAGGAACATGGGGTTCCTCAGGGCTATGTTTTGAGTGTTCCATAATTTTTAGTAGCCATTAACGGCCTAGCGACAGCAGTTGGGTCGTCAGTATCCCCTTTCCTTTATGCTGACGACTTCTGCATCTATTTTACCTTTTCCAGCACCCACATCGCTGAACACAGATTGCAGGGAGCCATTCAGAAGGAGCAGTCCTGGGCTCTTACCTACGGCTTCCAGTTTTCTGCCGCAAAGGCTAGTGGTACACACATCTGTAGGCATCGGATTGTTCACCCTCACCCTGAACTTTACCTTGACGACCACTTACTTGAAGTAGTATTTACCCATAGGGCTGATCTTTGATGCTCGGCTGATGTGGCTGCCCTACATTCATCAGTTGAAGCAGGAGCCCTGGCCCATCTGAGTGTTCTTCGCCACCTGGGCCATACCATCTGGGGTGCTAATCGCTCCACATTGTTGCGGTTGTACACAGCAATGGTACAGTCATGACTTGACTTTGGGTGCATTGCCTATGGTTTGGCATCACCTTCAGCATCACGCCTGTTGGATCCCATCACCACTGTGGAGTTTGCATTGCTACAGGTGCCTACCGTACCAGCCCCATTAACAGTTCACTTGTGGAGGCTGGTGTCCCACGTCTGTGGGTGCGCCACCAACACCTGCTCGCGGCCTATGCAGCCCATGCGCATTGCTCACAAAGCCATCCCGAACCACTATCTGCTTTTCTCAGACGTGGTATTCCATCCTCAATAACGATGACCCCATTCCTGCCACACGATTGCTTATATTGGAACTTCTTTTCCTTTACCATCTTCGTATCGGACCTGTACACATACACCTCCGTGGTGCATGCCAAGGCCGTGTACTCAGCTGGACTTGGCCTATGGATCCAAAGACTCTGTTCCCCCTGAGGCTCTTTGACGTAAGTTTCTCACTGTCGTTGCCTCCTTCCCAGGCACGACCTCGTCTACACAGATGGTTCACTGGTTGAGGGCCACGTTGCCTTTGCTTACTTCCATGGCGACCATATCGAACAGCGCACTTTGCCCTATGGCTGCAGTGTTTACACTGCAGAGCTCGTGGCCATTTACCAGGCTCTCCAGCACTTACAGTCCTGGTCAGGCAAGTCTTTCCTTATCTGCAGCGACTCCCTGAGCAGTCTTCATTCTTTGGATCAGTGCTATCCTCATTCTCCTCTGGTGGTAGCCATACAGGAGACGCTTTCTGCACTTGACAGTGTTTGTGTGGTATCCAGGTCAAGTTGGTATCCCAGGGAATGTTTCCACATGGTTGACTTTTCCTCTTTTTACTCTCATGGTCAGTCAACCACGAACATCGGCCTTTACTTTTTATTCCTTGTAATTGTTCAGTGTTTCTATGAGATTGTCTCATTTTATGTTGTCTCATGTTGCCTTTCTTGTAATTTGACTGACAAGGGGGGATTTTCCTCCCCTTTGCTATTTTAAACCCTATGCTCTTTTCCACATTTATGCTTTTTCACGTGACGCCCAGCCATGGAATGTAGGACTGATGACCTTGCAGTTTTGTCCCCATAAAATATCCAAACATCAACAACAACAGAAGCTCTTAGCGTGCATCAATAACCATCGTTCAGCGACGTCGTGGAACGTTGTACATTTTCAGAGCCTGGGGATCTTTGTTTAATCGCCCGGGTTGCGAGAATGGTACAAACCTGTGCAAAACAACTCATTCTATGTGCCGAGGAGATGCATGGCTATTGGGGTTGAACAGTCGCTAACGAGCAACCTCTGAGGAACCTGCCACACATCAATTGTATAAGGCTTACCCCGGCAAGCAGTTCTCTGCCTGGGTGGACCTTTAGTTCCCTATCCGCTCGTGGGAACAAAATGAAACGAGCCAAAGATAGCGTTGGTGGATGTATAACCTCCGTATCAAAGTGTGGAAGAGTGTCCTTTAACGAAGCATCATATGACCCCCAATTTATTCTATCACTGGATACGCCATGAGAAGAACGTCGGACTCGTCATCAATGTAAGGCATATGCCCCCAATATCTGATGTGCAGTCGAACGGATGGCGAATCGTTTATGACAACGAAGCCACTGTTTTTTGTGGAAAACGTAGAAGATAAGTTTGAGGAGGTGGAAGGAATGTTGAAGATGAGGTCCGGGTCTGTCCCGATAACGTCGTCCAGGGCCTCTGCTTTCCTGTGACAAGCTGGGTGACGTTCCCATTGTCCTAGGTGTTATCTTTCATAGAGACCTATTAATACAGTCCGATAAAGAACTCCGGAAAAACATAGAGAGTCGAGGAGTTCAGTTTATTCGACACATGCACAGGCATCCACATCTACATCTACATCTACAACCACACTCCACAAGCCACCTGACAGAGTGTGACGGAGGGTTCCTTGAGTACCACTATCGATTTTCCCTCCTATTCCAGTCACGTATTCTTTGCGGAAAGAAGGTTTGTCGGTATGCCTCTCTCTGGGCTCTAATCTCTCTGGGTTTATCCTAATGATCTCTTCGAGAGATACACGTAGGAGGGCGCAATATACTGTTAGACTCCTCAGTAAAGGTGTGTTCTCGAAACTTCGACAAAAGCCCGTACCGAGCGACAGAGCGTCTCTCCTGCAGAGTGTTCCATGGAGTTTAGCGATCACCTCTGTAACACTTTCACGATTACCAAATGATCCTGTAACGAAGCGCGCTGCTCTCCGTTGGATCTTCTCCACTTCCTCTATCAATCCCACCTGGTACGGATCCCACACTGGTGAGCAGTACTATAGCTGTGAGCGAACAAGTGTACTGTAACCCACTTCCTCTGTTTTCGGACTGCATTTCCTTAGAATTCTCCCAATGAATCTAATTCTGGCATCTGCTTTACCGACGATTGATTTTATATGGTCGTTCCATTTTAGATCCCTCCTAATGACTACTCCCAGATAATTTATGGAATTAACTGCATCCAGTTGCTGACCTGCTATAGTGTAGCTAAATGATAAAGGATTTTTCTTTCTGTGTATTCGCAGCACATTACACTTGTCTACATAGATTTAATTGCCATTCCCTGCACCATGTGTCAATTCGATGCAGATACTTCTGCATATCAATACAATCCTCCACTGTTAGAACCTCTCTCTATACCACAGCATCATCCGCATAAAGCCTCAGTGAAGTTCCAATGTTATCCGCAAGGTCATTTATATATATTGTGAACAGCAACGGACCCACGACACTCCCCTGTGCCACACCTGACCTACCACCCTGTGGGTTCGGGGGTAAGAATAGGCCCGCGGTATTCCTGCCTGTCGTAAGAGGCGACTAAAAGGAGGCCTCATACGTTTCGGCCATATACCTTTGGTTCCCTATGTGGGTTTGACCTTACATTTTCCAAAATTTTCCTGAAGAGCGAACCATTTGGGGAAGAACACCTTACGTGGTGCAATGACTATTCATTATGCAATTCCATCTTATGCACCCATTATGGAACGGCATCATGGCTGCAGCTTTTATGTAGCCATCAGACAGGTTATTTCATCTCAGCACAAGCCATGCCTGTTGTGCACTGACACCCTTGCACCCCAGTCATAATGGTTTACACTGCGCCAGAAAGCCAGCACGGTAGCCAGCCCGTTGTGGTGGGGTCGTCATCTACCCTTTTGGCTGTAGCCCCCTGACAACACAGAGCTGCATACTCCTTATGCAAGCCAAGCAGTCGATGCTCGTCTTTGTGGGGCATCAGGACTCCCAGCAACGGTCATCCCGCCAGGTGACATTGCTATGGCTGGGTGGCGCCCATGAGGAGAGCCCCTGATCGGAGTGGGTGGCATCGGTGCGGATCACCCGCAATGAAGGGACAAAAATCTGGTGACGTTGGCGGACGTACAACCGCCATCTCTAAGAAGGGAAAGTTGAACGCCTCTATGTATGACCCCCAAATGTTCCCCTTCTGTTGGAACTAGAGCCTTTCCCTGTCCCATCTCCGTATCAGGCCCATACACGTATGCCCCCAAGGTGTGTACTGAGGTCATGCTCTAGGCTTGACTTGACCGGTAGACCCAAAGTCTCAGTTCCTCCAGAGGCACTCCACCGTCAGTTCTTCGCTCTTGTTGCAGAGTACACTGGATACGACATAGTCTATACGGACGGTTCGTTGGTTTGTGGTCGTGTTGGCTTTGCCTATGTCCATGGCGATCACGCCGAGCAGCGGTCTCTGCCGGATGGCTGCAGTGTTTACACCGCAGAGCTGGTGGCCATTCTCTGTGCTCTTGAGCTTATGCGTTCCTGCTCAGGTGGGTCTTTTCGTCTCTGCAGTGACTCGCTGAGCAGTCTTCGCACTCTGGATCAATGCTACTCACGTATCAGGCTATCCATGAAACACTTTTTGCTTTCGATCAGTCAGGACGTTCTGCAGTCTTCATTTGGTCTCCTGGTCACATCGTCATACCGAACAACAAACGAGCTGATAAGCTCGCCAAACAGGCTGTCCATGCGTCTGTACTAGAGATTGACCTCCCTGCTTCTGATTTCCAGTCTGTGTTGCGCCATAGAGTACATGAGCTTTGGGCCGCTGAGTGGTGTAGCCTGAGCCATCCCAACAAACACAGAACAATAAAGCAGACCACGGCTGTGTGGCCCTCCTCCATGCGGGCCTCTCACCGGGACTCGGTAGTCCTCTGCCGGCTCCGCATTGGCCACACTTGGCTGACCCATGGCTATCTCCTCCGCGGTGAGGACCCGCCTCGTTGTCGTTGTGGCTCTTCCTTGACGGTGGCCCACATTTTGATGGACTGCCGTCTTTTAGCCGCCATACGGCGGGATTTTAATCTTCCTGCAGTTTTATTTAAAGTTTTATGCAACAATGCCATTACGGCTGATTCTGTTTTATATTTTATTCGTGATGGCGGTTTTTACAACTCTATATGAAGCTTCACTTCAGCGCATTGTATTCGTTTCTCTTGTCAGTATGTCCTCCACTTGGGGGTTTCCTTGTGTTGCCCCGTGGCTGAAGCTTCACTTCAGCGCATTGTATTCGTTTCTCTTGTCAGTATGTCCTCCACTTGCGGGTTTCCTTGTGTTGCCCCGTGGCTGAAGCTTCACTTCAGCGCATTGTATTCGTTTCTCTTGTCAGTATGTCCTCCATTTGCGGGTTTCCTTGTGTTGCCCCGTGGCTGACCCATCCTATTTTAAATTTCATGGTCGGTCAACCATGAACTTTGGATTTGTCATTCCATTCCCACACTTTTTTCTGTTTCCATGTGATTGTCTCCTTTTGTGTTGTCTCCTGCCATGTTGTCCCTTGTTGAATTTGTTGATATTTTATTGATTGAGTGGGATTTTCCTCCCGTTGCAGTTTTAACTCTGGGCGAATTTTTCAGCATTTCCACACTTATCTCGCCCCTTGATGGAATGGGGGACTGATGACCTCGGCAGTGTTGTCCCCCTAAAACACCAAACCAACCAACCAATCCATTCCCTACCTTTCCCTGACGCTTTTTCCTGCCCATCCCGTCTTCCTCCTTGGTCCATACCCCGTTTGAAGCTCCACCTGCAATTGTCCTGCGATACAAAGGCATTAGTTTCACCACTGACACTCTGTTGCAAGTTTCTGGCACTCCTAGCTGCTCACTGTGATGCCGAAGTCCTCTACACTGATGGCTCCCTGGTACCTGGCAGAGCCAGCTACGCTTTTGTTCATGGCGACCGCACAGAACAACGGTCCCTGCCATCTGCCTGTAGTATTTTTACAGCTGAACTGATCGCCATTTCCCGTTCTCTTGATTACTTCAAAAGTGCTCCCGGAAGTCGTATGTCATGTGCAGCGACTCCCTTAGTGGCCTGCAAGCTCTTTCCAACTATTTCTCTTCCCATCCGGTGGTGCAATTCAAAACGCCGTCGCTTCACTCAGCAAGTCTGGATGTGCGGTGGACTTTATCTGGGCCCCTGGCCACATTGGCATCCCAGGGAACAAGCGTGTCGATCGGCTGGCTAAGCTCGCAACCACCGCTCCTCTCCTGGATATTGGTATCCCAGAATGGGATATCCGATTGGATTTGCGCCTTAAGGTTTTTGAGGCTTGGAACAAACAATCGGCAACACTGAGCACTCCCAACAAGCTGCGTGCGATCAAGTCCTTTACGGCCGTCTGGAAGTCGTCTTTCAGGCCTTCCCGTAGGGACTCTGTTATCCTGTGTCGCTTACGTATTGGCCATACGTGGTTGACACATGGCTACCTTTTACGTTAAGAGTAACCACCGAATTGCCGTTGTGGAAATTTGTTGACAGTGGTCCACATCCACAGTTTGAACCACTTTGCGGCAGTCTTTTAATCTACTTACTGCGCCTGCCTTGATTTTATCTGATAATGCCTCAATGGCTGACAGGGTTTTAGGTTTTATACGCGCAGCTGGATTTTATCATTCTATTTAGTGGTGGGCTTGTGCCTGCTGTCTCAGGCTCCCACCTCTCACATTTTACTCTGACCTGTTTTTCTTACTTCTACCCTGTTTTTACGTCAGAGTTTTTAGTCTGTGCAGTGACTGCCTCATCTTGTATTTGTTTGTGATCAGCCAGCCTCTGTTACCTGCTCTATTTTAGCTTAGTTCAACACTTGGTCTCTCTTATTCCTGTCTTCCTCAGTGTTGTTGAGAGTATCAAGTTCATTGGCACTGTGTGCCCTTACGCCTCTCTTCTGGGTGTTGAGCTATATTTTACCTTTTCCTACTTAGATGTCCCGCCTTCGCTAGGAACAGGGGATTGATAACCATGTAGTTTAGTCGCTTCTAAACCCCAAACAACAACAAATGTGGCGTGTTCGGAACACACAGTGTGTTATCTGCTCCAATTCACTTAGTGCATTTCAATCACTGAACAGCCTGTACCCAGATGAGAGGATACCACAGCTCCTACAGGACCAACTGTACTCCCTCCAGCGGCAGGGGAAGCAGGTGTCATTCTGATGGGACCCAGGGCATGTGGGAATTCGGGGAAATGAAGTTGCTGATACGCCTGTGAAGGCGACTTGCGGCGACCACAACGTAATACAATCTGCCATTCCCCAGCAGGACGTCCTCTCTGTGGTTCGGCCGAAATGCTCTCAGCTGTGAGAAGAAACGTGGGTGTCAGTGACAGGCAAAAAGCTGCGCTTGGTGAAACCAACTGTGCAGCCATGACGAACCGCCTGCCAGTCACAAAGTTGGCGTGAAGTGACCCTGACACACAGGTTTTTACCTCGTCAAGAAGATCCTCCTTTTTGTAATGCCTGTGGCGTGCAACTTACTATACAACACATTTTAATCGAGTGCCCTTTATATCATACTGCGAGGGAAGAAGCCAATCTTAGTGGTGATCTACCCTCCGTTTTAGCTGATGACGAGACGAGTGTCCAAAAGGTTTTAAGATTTTGTGAAGCATCTGCACTCTGGCCTAAGCTTTTAGGTTGGAGATTTTCGTTTTGATGCCAAGTGTCTGACTGAGTTCCTTCTTGTGTAGTCAGCCAGCCGTGATAATCTACCTAGTCCTCTCTTGGTAACTGTGATACGAACGATTTTATGGCCTTATTTAATTATCTTGTCTCTTATCTTGTTTCACACTCGTCTCACTCTGTTTTCGTCTGGGCGCTAAAGACCTCGACGTCATGTGCCATGATCGCAAAATCACCACCACCACTGGTTAGAATTGTTTTTAAATAATCTGGACATCAAAAGAGTATTTGTTACACAACGTTTTGGCGGTCCTTACCGTTACATCCCATTTATTATGTAATGGGCACTATTTTTAAACACATCCATTGGCTGTGGAGTACGAAGTCTAAACGAAGAATGTGGAAAGAGTATGTTGAAAATAACAAAATATTGTGTTATTTTGTTTAAACATTTAGCATATGTTTATCTATAGGACTGTAAGGATTATATAATGTTTCTATGTAGCTTGCTGAGAGAACACTGTGTGTTTGCGATTGCATTGAAGATCGAGTTGTATTCACGTTTCTGCTAGACGCTTCTATTTTTAAAACGAAGTTACTCTCTAGATCGCTCATTGCTTGTCATTACCGTTTCCGTGGTGTCTATCAAGAGAAATTGTTTAAAGTAGTTGTGTTACACATCTAGAGTGTTTGTTAAGATAGACATACGTTTGTTGCGACCATTACTGTTGTTGTTGTTGTGGTCTTCAGTCCGGAGACTGGTTTGATGCAGCTCTCCACAATACCCTGTCCTGAGCAAGCCTCTTCATCTCCACATAAGAACGGCAACCTACATCTTTCTGAATCTGCTTACTGTATCCATCTCTTGGTCTTCCTCTGAGATTTTTTCCCCATGCACTTCCCTCCAACGCTAAATTCACAATTCCTTGATGTCTAAGACTGTGTCCTACCAATCTAATCCTTCTTTTAGTCAAGGTATGCCAGAAATTCCTTTTCTCCCCAATTCTGTTGAGTACATCCTCATTAGTTACGCGATCCACCCACCTTATCTTCAGCATTCTTCTGTAGCACCACATTTCAAAAGCCTCAATCCTCTTCCTGTCCGCACTGTTTATCGTCCATGTCTCACACCCATACAAGGCAACACTCCATACAAATGCCTTCAGAAAGAACTTCTTTAGGCTTAAATCAATGTTCGATGTTAACAAATTTCTCTTTTTCAAGAACGCTTTTCTACCCATTGCCATTCTGCATTTTATATCCTCTGTACTGCGACCATCATTTGTTATTTTACTGCCCAAGTAACAAAACTCATCTACCTCCTTTATTGCTTCGTTTCCCAATCTAATTCCTTCAGCATCACCTGATTTTCTTACACTGCACTCCATTACCCTAGTTTTGCTCTTGTTAATGTTCATCTTATATGCACCTTTCAGCACACTCTCCATTCCGTTCAATTGCTCTTCCAGGTCCTTTGCTGTCTCTGACAGAATTACTATGTCGTCGGCAAAACGCAATGTTTTTAATTCTTGCCCCTGAACTTTAATTCCTTCACCAAATTTCTCCTTGCTTTCCTTTATAGCTTGCTCAATGTACAAATTGAACAACAATGGAGAAAGACTACAACCCTGTCTTACTCCCTTTCCAACCACTGCATCCCTTTCATGCCCTTCAACTCTCACAATCGCTGTCTGGTTTTTGTACAAGTTGTAAATAACCTTACGCTCCCTATATTTTACTCCTGCTTGCTTCAGAACTTGAAAGAGTTTATTCCAATCAACATTGCCAAAAGCCTTCTCCAAATCTACAAAAGCTAGAAATGTAGGTTTCCCTTTTCTTAATCTATCTTCTAGGATAAGCCGTAATGTGAGTATTGCCTCCCGTGTTCCTACATTTCTCCTGAACCCAAACTGATCTTCACCGAGGTCGGCTTCTACCAGATTTTCCATCCTTCTGTATATAATTCGCGTTAATATTTTGCAACCATGACTTATTAAACTGATGGTTCTGTAGTTTTCACACCTGTCTGCACCTGGTTTCTTAGGGATCGAGATTATAACATTTTTCTTAAAGTCTGAGGGTATTTTACCTGTCTCATACCTCTTACACACCAGGTGAAAGAATTTTGTCATGGCTGGTTCTCCCAGAGACTTCAGTAGCTCTGAGGGAATATCATCTACTCCAGGGGCCTTGTTTCGACTTAGGTCTTTCAGGGCTCTGTCAATTTCTTCTCTCAGTACAGTATCTCCTATTTCATCTTCATCTACATCCTCTTTCATTCCTACAATATTGTCTCGAAGTTCATTTCCTTTGTAGAGCCCCTCTATATACTCTTTCCACCTTTAAGCTTTCCCTTCTTTGCTGAGAACTGCTTTTCCATCAGTGTCCTTGATATTCATAGAGCTGTTTTTCTTATCTCCAAATGTTTCTTTTATTTTCCTGTAGACTGTATCTATTTTTTCCCTATTTATACATTCTTCTAGATCCTTGCATTTTCCTTCTAGCCACTCCTGCTTAGCCATTTTGCACTACCTGTCAATCTCATTTCTTAGTCGTCTGTACTCCATTTTGCCAGTTTCATTTACTGCATTTTTATATTTTCTCCTTTCATCGATTAAATTTAGTATCTCCTGTGATATCCAAGGATTTTTTGTAGGTCTTTCCTTCCTACCTATTTTGTCCTCTGCTACCTTCACTATTTCATCTCTCAGTTTTACCCATTCCTCCTCTACCGTTTTATTTTCCCTTGTTTCTGTCATTTGTTGCCTAAAGCTCCTTCTGAAATTCTTAAGAACCTCAGGTTCCTTCAATTTATCCAGGTCCCATCTCCTTATTTTCCTACCTTTTTGTAGTTTCTTTAGTTTCAGCCTACAGTTCATAACCAACAAGTTGTGGTCTGAGTCTATATCTGCCCCTGGGTATGTCTTACACTGTAGAACCTGGTTCAGAAATCTATGTCTTACCATTATAAAATCTATCTGGTATCTTCCGGTGTCTCCTGGTCTCTTCCACACCTTCTTTTGTGATTCTTGAACCAGGTGTTTGTTATAACTAAATTATGTTCTGTGCAAAATTCTACCAGGCGGCTTCCTCTTTCATTCCTTTTGCCCAGACCATATTCACCTACTATCCTCCCTTCCCTTGCTTGTCCTACTACCGAATTCCAGTCTCCCATAACAATTAAGTTTTCCTCTCCCTTAATTGTCTGAATAATTTCCTTTAGCTCCTCATATATTTCTTCGATTTCCTCATCATCGTCAGAGCTAGTTGGCATATAAACCTGTACTACTGTTGTCGGTGTTGGTTTCGTATCTATCTTGACAATGATAATGTGATCACTGTGCTGGTCATAGTAGTTTACCCGCATTCTTATTTTCTTATTCATTATCAATCCTACTCCCGTGATACCCCCAATTGATTTTGTATTTATAATCCTGTACTGTTACATTCCATTTATTATCTAACATGCACTATTTTTTTAAAACATTTTCGTCGACTGTTGCAAGCATCATTATGTGAAGAGATACAATTAATTTGTTGAGGCTCCTTAGGCAGCGATCGATTCCCGAAAAATGGAACAGTTCAAAATGTTTGGTTAGAATTGTTTTTAAATAATTGTTGAGAAATAAACGATGGATATACAGCACTTAGAGTACACCCACCTGTAGCATTACACCGAATTTCTTAATGCTATGTCTAAAATTACCTGCAAAATTGCGTTCCATACAAGTTATACTGAAGGTTCAGTTTCTTAAACTGTATGTATCGAATCAGAGAAAATGAAATGTTCTAATTGTTAATGCAAAAACATAGGATGTCGCAATTAATTTGATATGCAAATTAGGAATAAAAAATAATCGGGTGTGGTGGTAAATGACCTGGCACTCGGCAGGGGCAATAGCGATCAGTTGTTGAGGCGGTCAATTTGTTTATGAAACTCTTATGTTAAGTTGAGGTACAAGTTTGATGTTATCAGTTTATATTCCAGGTAATTCTATTGTCCAAAATATGGTTATAAGTACGTTAATTGGCTCCTTTTTCCAATGTTGGTGTAGGACAGAATAATACGACCTGTACATCGATAATTAAAACTTTTATTTAAAAAAAATTATTTAAGGGCGCATGTTCGAGTCCCGGACCAGGTCATGCAGGAGTGGGAATTTGCAGGACAGTCTGTGCGGCGGAGGTGGGGGCGGTGGTACTCAGTGGCGTCTGCCCTTAATTTGCTGTTAATTTGATATGCAAATTTAATTTGGAAAGTTCTATTTGTTAATGCATATACATCGGATTAATTTCATATGCAAATCAGGAATGAAAAATAATTGTTAGTGTTGGTAGATGGCCTAGCGGAGGGCAGGGGCGGTAGTATCCCGAGTGACCAGTTGGGGAGTTGTTTACAAGAACGTTGGTTGTTGTTTGTCATTCGACCTTGTCTTAGTTAATGCAATTACATTTTTTATGTCAAGTGTGCTATTGGTCGTCCTGTCCTATTGGGAAGGACGGATGACAGCGTCCTTCGATAAGTGGTCGGGCTAGTGGCCAAGGGTGGAGGTGTGGAGGACAACAGTACCTGGCATCGATTGCAAACGTAAGATGGAGAATCTCAATGGCGTAGAATTCTGATTGCTGTACTACTCCACAGTGCCGCGCTTGAAGTAAACGCCATGTAAATCTCAAGTAAAGAGCTGAGAGAGGGGAATATCATACTGTATGACACACAAATTATAATTGTAAGTACTATCTGAATAAAACACGGTTCCACCTGAGAATTGTGTGTGATTTCTTTCCTGATCACCTAATTGTTTTGAGGAGTGTAATATATATTGCGTTTCAAGTTTACGGCCGTTTTTCTCGGAATTTGCGCATTGAATCTTCTCTGTGTGAACGCTCTTGACGTATAATTCTAACATGGTAAGTCTTATCCCAAGCTGAATTTCTGAAACCGGAAAGTCTCTTTGTTAGTAGAACTGACAGTTGTCCTGTAAATGTTGCCAGACGTTCGCACAAAGTGTTGTAATGTTCATAAATCTTTTCAAAAATGTTCAAATGTTTGTTAAGCTTATGGGACTGAACTACGGGGTTATCAGTCCCTAAACTTACTAACTACTTATCAACTACCTTATACTAAGGACGGCACAAATATCCATGCCCGAGGTGGGATACGAACCCCCGACTGTAGTGGCCGTGCAGACCGTGACTGTATCGCCTCAGTCCCCTCGGCCACCGCGGCCGGCCATAAATCTATTGCCACGCGGGAGTAGCCAAACTGTTTTGGAGCACCACGTTGCAGAACGCGCGGCCTTCCGCGTCGGAGGTTCGAATCCTCCATCGAGTATGGATTTTTCTGTTGTCTTTCGTATAAGTTAGTTCATAAGTAGTTTGTACGTTTAGTTAAGTTTCATAAGTTTTACAAACGTTTGAACATAAACCTATTGTACCGAAGTGACTTACAAATTACTTCAAATAACTTACATTAAGGACTAAACGTGCACACACACACACATATGCCCGAGGGACGACTCGATCCTCCAGCAGGGATGGCCGCCCAGTCTGTAGAACGACGCATTAGACCACGCCCCCATTCTGTCGGTCCACCATAAAAGGTAGAGTAATTGTCTGCGACGAGTGTCCAGGAATAGCTTTCTGGACTGGCGACCGCGAGGAAGCGGCAGTGGCTGCGGCCTGCGGTCTGACTTTCCCGCCGGCCTGAGGAAGGCCTCCCGCCTGCACTGCAGCCGGCATTGTCCGCTATGGCGGCAGGGGCGGCGGCGGTGGCGGCAGGGCTGCTGTCGCTGCTAGCGGCCGATGGCACGTCCGTGCTCGACTGCGTCTGCGCGCGACTCACCATCGGCAACGGCGGCGCGCCGCCCCAAGTCGGCGACTTCTGGGAAAACTTCTCCGCGGCCCACATCTGGAACATCTACTGCGACACTTGGAGTAAGCATCTTTAGTTTGGTAACACAGAAGGTCGGCCGTTTGCCATGGCCTTTTAACCCTTTCGCTCCCTGTGTTCTTTCTGGGCAACAACGCGTTAAAAGTTGATTTGTACCGGATTTCGTGCATCAGTCCTTAGAGTTACATTACTTTTTGTGAACAACATGCATCTAGTACGACATTTTCCGCTTGGTATGGCGTGTAGCCACTTCTGAGGCATTTATCCGTCCATCTCGGAGGTTGTGTTGGGTTGCTGTCTGTACGTGGCTGAGAATGTGAGCGCGAGTGTGGTTCATTTTACTTTATTCCAGCAGTGAATTGTCTTGTCTTTCGTGCTGTGACGAAGATTATGATTGCATTATTGATCTGGAGGTGTTAACTATCAATAAAATAACTTTAAAGTAAAAAATTTCTAGATACAAACGTCTCTCTTGTGCATGAAATAAATGACATAAAAAATCAATAGCTTGACCAAAAGTTTTAAAACAGTATTTTGATGTTTACTGCACTCGAGTAATACATAAAACACTCAATTTTATCTTTTTCAAAGCTGATTGAAAGGGTTAACTGCTCGAAATGTAATTGTAACCAACGCCTTCACCGTTCACCTGCCACAGCTTGCTGGTGAGCTCGTAAAAGCCTCGAAACTCCTTGCTGTCACTTGTTGCAGCATGTAGTTCTGCAAGTCGCCGCAGAGCGCTGTCTGCCGACTGCTGTGGGCCGCTACTGTGTGGAGCGCTTGCGGCGTTACGCCATTTCTACATAGGACGTGCAGCACGTACAAGGAGGTCGTTGTCAGCTGCAGCCAACTAAAAAGAAGCCCCCTCAGGGGCTCAACATTAATCTGCTGAGTACGAGCTTGGTGAACCCACAGTCCTGAGCTGTGGGCTGTGTCACACCAACAGTCTACTACACCGTAAGCTCTGTGCGTGCTTCAATTACCATCGTTTGGTGCGACGGTGGAATGTTGTACGTTTCAGAGCCCGGGGATCTTCGCTTAATCTCCCGGGTCGCGAGGATGGTACAAACATATATATATATATATATATATATATATATATATATATATATATATATAGAAAACCTCAATCTCAAGGTGTGCTATGTGCCGAGGAGATGCATGGCTGTTCAGGTTGAACAGTTGCTAGCGAGCAACCTCTGCCGCACGTTAGTTGTATCAGCTTTACCCAGTCAAGCGGCATTTTGCCTGGGTGTAGTTTTAGGTCCCTAGCTGCTCTTGGGAACACCATGAAACGATCACGAAACGTTGGCGGATGTATAACCACGTTCTCTAAGAGAGGAAGAAGTGACTATAATGCTGCACAGTATGACCCCCAATCGTTCCCATCTCTGGCCACGCCATGGGACTAACGTAGGGCCCATCAGCAAGGCGAGGCTTACGCTCCTAAGTAGTGTGTAGTCGAACTGATGGGGAATCTTTTATGACGACGAAGCCTTTGTTTTTCGTATAGAACCTGGAGGATAAGTTCGGGGAGGTGGAGGGCATGTCTAAAATGTGATCTGGGGCAGTTCTCATAACATTATCCCCAGCTCAGTCACAGGCCTTGGTTGCTTGCGACAAGTTGGGTTATGTTCTCGTTTCCATAACTCCTCATAAGAGCTTAAACATGGTTCAGGGAATTATCTTCCATACGGATCTCCTTTTGCGGTCTGACAAAGAACTGTGAGCAAATTTGGAATGGCGGGGCATTCATTTCATAAGACTTATTCAAAAGGGGTACCAAGGACAACAGTGTTACCACCGGTGCCTTCATCTTGGCTTTTGAGGACCATTCATTGCCTGAAAAGGTCAAGGTGATGATCTACCGGTGCAACGTAAAGCCCTACGTTCCTTCCCCTACACGATGTTACAAGTGCTGGAAGTTTGGGCACATGTCCTCCAGGTGTGAAGGTAACCCTACCTGTTGCGATTGTAGACGTGCTTCTCATCCTAACGTCCCATGTGCCCCTCCTGTGGTCTGTGTCAATTGTGGCCAGCACCATGCCCCATGCTCACCATGCAACGTTCTCCGCAAGGAGTGGAAGGCTGACCTACTCGAAAGCGAAACAGAAATACCTCAAGATTCATCCAGTTGACATTCTTTCATCACATGCCAAAGTAGCTTCATCGTTGCCATCCCCAGCGACAACCCAACAGCTAGTTCAACCACAGCAGTTGGGCCGCCAGGCCAGATCATGTCTGCCTGCCCCCATGATATTGGGGGCACACCCTCTTTGGTCGCTCCCAATCTTCTCATCTTGGGAGAAACTAACAAACCAAAACCGGGTACGTCGGTCCAACCCCTCCCCCCCCCCACTGCCAGAGGAGCAGCAGCAGTCTTCTTTGGCCCCTTTCGCTCGGAAGGGGTCTCTTTTATGCCGCTCCCTTCTGAGGCTTCTCCTAGTGAAAAAGAGGATCCCAGCCAGACGCTGAAGGATCCACACACTGGTGATCGTACAGCCTCCTGCACTTCGCCAGCCCCTGATGCGACACACTAATGAGAAGCCCTCCAAGCCCTTGAAACCAAAGGGCCAGCGAGAGGCAAACTGTTACGTCTTCTGCTTTAGATGATGAGGTGGAGATCCTCGCCTCAACTGAGGCTCTCGCACTCACTAGATTCCTGGAACCTCTGGTTCTAGATCCTACAACATCTGAAACCTCAGCAGCAGGAGATGCTATGGAATAACCTTGTTCTGATCTCATTATGGCCTTACAGCATAAAGGAAATGTAATCCTACTATGGAATTGCAGAGGCTTTTTTCACCATCTTGCTGAGCTGCAACAACTACTCTGCCCCTACCCAGCACTCTGTTTAGCTCTGCAGGAACTCAGCTCCGTTCGTTTCAGCAGTTTGGAGTTCAACAACTTCGGT
This sequence comes from Locusta migratoria, assembly GCA_026315105.1. Taxonomy (NCBI): domain Eukaryota; kingdom Metazoa; phylum Arthropoda; class Insecta; order Orthoptera; family Acrididae; genus Locusta; species Locusta migratoria. Next base: position 296,757,792 of record CM048751.1, read on the forward strand.
TATTTGTAAGCTTCATAACTAAAGGAAGCTGTCTGTTTGAGCGCAACTGCTAAGAAATGTGTACACATAAAACCACTTACAAGTATTGATTGTTTTTCCTACAGAGTTCATTGGCGAAAATACCCAGATGAATTACGAAGCTCCATAGAAAATCTGTCTTCTTCAGACAAGTAGCTTCTGTTTCCAGTCTTCATTTCTTCCGAGATACCGCCAACAAAACTAGAACGCGTACAGCTACTGCACAATTTTTAAAAACATCTCTCATATTTGTAAGCAGTAATGTCAAATGACTTACTGTTTCATTACCTTTTCACTCCAGAGACCCCTCTGGGACTCATTTCCTGAGTACAGGTTCGCCGAACATGGGGTCCCAAGCTGTGGACTGTGTCACGCCAACAGTCCACTACACCATAAGCTCTGTGCATACTTCAACGAGCACCGTACGGCGCGACGATGGAACGTTGTACGTTTCAGAGCCTGGGGAGAAGGGTTAAAAAAAATGACCCTCCATCTCAAGGTGTGCTACGTGCCGAGGAGATGCATGACTGTTGACGTTGAACAGTTGTAGGTGACCAACGTCTGGGGAACCTGCAGCACGTCAGTTGTACCGGGGTTACCCAGACAAGTAGGACTCTGCCTGGGTGGACATATACTTCCCTAGCTGCTCCTGAGAACACCATGAAAAGATCACGAAACGTTGTCGGACCTATAACCGCCATCTCTAAGCGAGGTAGAGGAAGCTTTAATGCTGTGCAGCATGATCCCCAATCGTTCCCTTCCATGCCACAACATGGGTAGAACATAGGCTGAGAGATCATGAGCCATATGCCCCTTATACTTAGTGTGTAGCAGGACATATGGGAAATCCCGTATAACGACCAAGCCATTGTTTTTTGTTGAGAATTTGGAAGATAAATTCGGAGAGGTGGACAATATGTCGCCGCGGTGGAGTAGCCGAGAGGTCTAAGGCGCCTCTCCTATGGAGCAAGCGGTTGCTTGCCGTCGGAGATTCGATTCCTCCCTGGGGCATGGGTGTGTGTGTGTGTGTAGTCCATATGTTAGTTTGCCTTAGTTTAAGTAGTTTGTGAGCTACGGACTGATGACCACACAGTTTGGTCCGATAGTTTACAAACATTTGAACATTTTTACAATATGTCCAAAATGAGGTCTTGTTCGGTCTTTATAAAAACGACATCCCCAACTGAGTTTAGGGCGTTGCTCACCTGTGACAAGCGGTGTGATGTTCCAGTTACAATAACTCCACTTTAGAGTCTTAATATGGTGCATGGATTAATCTACTACAGAGACCTCCTCTTGTAATCTGACGATGAGTGACGGAAAAATCTAGAGTGGTGAGGTGTGCACCTCATCTGGCGCATCTACATGGGTCCAAAGGACAAGAGGATTGCTACTGGTGCCTTTCATTGTGGCTCTCGACGGCGACTCGTTGCCTGAGAAAGCCAAAGTGATGACTTACCGGTGTGATGTTAAGCCCTATGTTACTCCCCCATGCACTGCTATAAGTACTGGAGGTTTAGAAATATGCCATCTCGGTGTGATGCTGACCCCTCCTGTCAGGAGTGCGGCCGTGCGCCACATCTAGACGTTCCTTGTACCCCTCTTTGTGTGTTAACTGTGGCCTACGTCACTCCCCCTACTTACCAGATTGCTAAGTTCTGCAACAGGAGCGTAAAATAATGGAGTACAAAACATTCAGCAAACTGACCTACTCAGAAGCAAAGCGGAAGTACAATAAGATACATCCTGTATGACAACAACATATGCCATAGTAGCTTCGCCATTGAAATCCATGGTGACCAGAGTTCAATCTGTGCAGTCAATACCAGTGGGCCCCCAGGCCCGATCGACTGCCCACATCCCCTTCACAGTTAGGGGCACTCCCTCTATGGATGCTACAAAGTCAGAGAAGCAACAGCCTTCACCGTCTCCTATCGCTCGGAAGTGCTAACTTGGGACACTCCCTTCCGACACTTCTCCACATGGCAAAAAGTATCCCCATGCTGCTGATCGAAGGGCCTCCTGCCCTTCATCAACCGCGGAACACATCAACATATTAATAATATTAACATTATATTAAGTAATATTTTGCTGACTCTGTCAATCGAATTTTCATAATAAATGCAAGTGCTCAAAATAATTCCTTTCTACACAGCGGCGTAGACATTGTAACCAATGTTAGATGGTATTCTGGGTTGTGTGAAGTGTTAAGGTTGTTCCAGGCGTCTGTCAGTGCAGCTTTCAGGCCATCTATGTTTGTGATGTCTCTCCCGTGTACTTGAACCTTCTGTAGCAGTATACTCCAAATCCAATAATCCGTCACATTGAGATCTGGACTTTTAGACGATCAGCCATTAGGTTCGATAAAGTAAGAAGTATTAATTCTTATCCATGTCACATTATCTGTAGCTGTATGGGATAATGTCTTGGAACATCATGGTGCACATCTCGTCTCTATAGACCACCTGGTTCACTGTTTCCTTCTTTCTCCTGTATCTTGGTAGATGTCTTGACCTGACACATCACCTTCAATGAACCGTAATTCTATTTTGCCGCACCACAGCACATATTTCATGGCTCTTCCTTATCATATTCCAATATTAGAGCTTTCTCAGAAATATTTCCTTTAACAGCAGAGTAAATTCATTCATTTTGCTGGTTTAGCAGAGTATCTAGAGAAAAACATACTTCATCAGAAAACCACACTTATTTCCATTTATCGTGTTTGTGGAAGCGTTGTAGCACAGACGAACATTTCACTTCTATAGCTAACTGGTGTCCTTCAGTAAGAAAATTGCATTTTATTCTTCTGTAGTACTTCAACGCGGATGCTTGGATAGTGGCCAAATTCATGCTGCGACCTGTGTGTCCTGTTTTCACTTTCTGGTGTCGAAACAAGTTCCACACTATCCGTTTTGTAGGCGCCACGATTTGAGAAATCATGGCAGATCCAAGCTTACATTACTTTTACAGTCGTTGACGCTCACCTCTTTAGTACTGACACAACATCGGAAAACCGAGTTTTATTTATTCCACTGAAGACTGTGGCAAAATGTTCCTGCAATTCTTCAGTCCCCAAGTCTGAAGTTCTTCCTTGAAAAGGATAATCACTTCATGTTGGAAATTCGTTAGTTGAGGCATCCTGAAAAGAATGTATGGATTACATACGTAGTATACGGCACACAATGGAACAGTACAAAACTATACAAGTGCACATAACACACATTATTGCACATACAATCGATATTATTGTAGAAGATCAAAATTACCTGCTTTTCTTAGGCACCCTGTAGATACTGGTACACCTGCCTAAGTCTCAACACACGTGACCTCCACTACTGTCTGAAGTGGTGATAGAGGGAATTGGCACCATGCATCTTCAGGGGTTTTCCATAAATCTGTAAGACTACGAAAGGGTGGAGATCTCTTCTGAACAGAATATTGCAGAGCATCACAGGTATGCTAAATAATGTTCGTCTCCACGCCGCTCATCTCCGCAGATGAGTTTAAACTCAACAGACTGTTCTAGCAGCCACTCTGTTGCAATTCTGGACGTGCGGGGTGTCCTGTTGTTCTGCTGGAATTACCTAATCTCGTTGGAATGCACAATGGACATTAACTGCAGGTGATCAGCCAGGATCCACACGCATGTTGTAAATTTCCTACGCATTCCGACATCAAAATCAAATTTTACTCGTCGAGACGAATCGTTTGATTATACACTCGATGGGGTACGGACATTTTCTCTGTAACGCGTAAAAAATTTGAGCGGCTCCATCCTGTAAAGATGACAACATCTTTTGCTGCAGTCACAGCAGCACCAGTTTCATTGAGTGTGCTCTAAATCCATGGGCCCTACAGGCCTACAACCTTCTACTGTTCCCTCCATAGGTGGGGGAACAACTTCGTCCATCGATTCCCCAGCAACTGTGGGAGCAATATCTACCCCACCGTCAGGGATTCCAGTCCCCACTCCCCAGGTGAAGAAGCAACAGTCTTCCCCAGCCCCCCTCGCTGAGAAGGGGTCCCTTGTACCACTCCCTCCTGAGGCTTCCACGAATTGATTGGAGAATTCCAGCCAGAAGCTGCAGGATCTACCTGCCCTGAAACCACTTGTGAGAAGTCCTCTCAGCCCTTAAAACCAAAAGGGCAGTCAGAGGCTAAAAATAAATATCCCAAGAAGAAGGACTCTTCGGTGATTTGAAAGTCACAGGTCCCTACATCATCTGCCTCAGAAGATGAGGTAGAGGAGATCTTCACATCTCCCGAGGATCTGGCCCTCACTAAGATGCTTGAGCCAATACTCTTAGATGATGTAGATGCACAACACCTAGCAGACCGCAAATCTTTGGACTGACGATCTTCTGTCCTGCATCATGGCCTTCCAGCAAGGTGTTACTCAAATTCTTCAATAGAATAGCTGAGGGATTTTCAATCGTCTAGCTGAGCTACAGCAGTTGTGCCGATTCCCTGAGCTCTGTCTGGCATTACAGGACACGTGGATTCCTGTCCAGTGGACTCCCGCCCTTCAGGGCTATCAGGGCTGCTATAACAACCATTCTGTTTACAAAAGTCTCCGGTGGTGCCTGTTTTTACGTCCTTTCTACTGTCCCCAGTGCCCCTGTGCCTCTCTGCACAGCCCTTGAGGCAGTGGCTGTCAGAATCCGGGCAACGAGGGTCCTTACCATCTCTCGACCTCTCTCCCTGATGAGGTCGTCTATCCTGCTGACCTTGTTGCCTTGGTCGACCATCTCCTCACCACCATTCCTCCTCCTGGAGGACTTCAATGTCAACCACAATTTGTGCAGTGGAACTAAGGTCTCCCGCCATGGTAGGGATGTCGAGACTGTACTGGCAAAGCAGGACGTCTGTCTTCTAAACACAGGTACACCTATGCACTTCAGCATGGCACATGGCACATAGCTGTTGACCTCTCCATTTGCAGTCCAAGCCTTCTTTCCCATCTCAGCTGGAAGGTACATGACGATCTATGTGGTAGCGACCACTTCCCCATTCTCCTCTCTCTGGTCAGTTTCAACCTGCGTAACGCCTATCCCAATGGTCACTCAACAGAGCAGATTGGCCGGCCTTCACCTTGGCTGCTGTGATAGCTGTTCCACTTCCCGCAGATATTGATATGGCAGTTCAACAAGTTACTGGGTCCATCATTTCTGGTGCTGAGGCCACGGCCCCAAGTTCTCGTGGCTTGATCAGACGGAAGTCGGTGCCTTGATGGAATCCAGAAATCGCGGAGGCAATCCGGGAACGTCAGTGAGCACTCCAGCGCCATTGATGTCACCCTTTGATAGAACACCTGATCGCCTTTAAGGCGTCTAATCCGGCAGAGGAACCAGGACGCTTGGGATCGGTATGTTGTTACCATAGATTCTCGCGCCTCCCCATCTCCAGTGTGGTTCCAAGTGCAACGCATATTTGGACACCGCCCACCATCTGGCATTCCCTATCTCCTATCGCACGGTACTCTATGAACTGACCGCACCGCTATCGCAGAGCACATGGCAGAACATTTCAAACGTTGCTCTGTGACGACAACCTATAGCCCACAATTCCGCTCTCTTAACAAGCGAGCTGAGAGGGGGATGTTATCGTTCCATACGTGCCGCCAGGAGACATACAACGCTGCATTTAGTGTGTGGGAGTTCGAAAGTGACCTTGCTGGTTGCCCTGATACGTCACCTGGACCAGACCGCGATCGCAACCAGTTTCTTTGTCACCTGTCAGCGGAATCTCGACATCAACTACTCGCCTTGTTGAATCCTGTCTGGGCTGAAGGTCTTTTTACGTCTGAATGGCGGGAAAGTATCGTCGTCCCAGTGTTAAAAACCTGGCTCCGATCTGCAGGTGGCAAATAGTTACCGCCCGATTAGCCTCACACAGAGTCTCTCAAAGCTTCTCATACGTATGGTGACTCATCCGCTTATGTGAATCCTGGAAGATAGGGGACTCTTGGCTCAGCAACAGGGGTCTTCCATCAAGGTTGCTCCATAATCGATAACCTTGTGTCACTAGCGTCACCACATACCGGCGACACTACACGAATGGGGTCTACAGGGTGCTCTTCTGATCTTTCTCCAAAACTTTCTATCCCTCCGCACCTTTCGTGTCATGGTCTGCACTTTTTTTAGTTCTGCCACACCCAGGAGAACGGTGTCCCACAGGGCTCCGTTCTCAGTGTCCCCATGTTTTTGGTAGCAAACGGTATTGCAGCTGCAGTAGGCTCATTGGTATGTTGCTCCCTATTTGCTACGGCTTTTGCCTGTATTATAGCTCCACAAGCATAAGCGTTACTGAAAGGTACCTGCAGGGAGCTATTAACAAGGCACACTCATGGGCCTCACTGCATGGATTCCAATTCCCGACATCTAAGACCAAAATCATGCACTTTTGTCGTCGTTGGGCTCTTCACTTATATCCAGAGCTCTTCTTGGGTGGTCAACTGCTTCATGTTGAAAAGACGCATCGCTTTCTAGGGATGCCCTTTGATAACCACCTCACTTGGGTGCCACACCTCCGTCAGTTTAAACAAAAGTACTGGCCACACCTGAACATCCTACTCTGCCTTAGCTACACTTTTTGGGGAACCACATGTCCAACACTACTGCAGCTTTATAAGGCTCTTGTACACTCATGGCTCGACTATGGGAGCTGGGTTTATCTTCTGCAGCTCCCTCAGCATTACGGCTTCTTCTTGACCCTATCCTTCACAGTGGTGTCCGGCTCGCAATGGGGGCTTTCCGTACAAGCCCTGTAATAAGCATGCTTGCCGAAGCTGGGATCCTTTCTTTGGAGTTTCGTCGCCAACAACTGCTTCTCTCATTTGCTCCATATGGAGTCCCTTACGGATATAGAGGAAAGGTGGGGGAAGAAGGCCACCCCTCAGGGGCTCAGCATTAATTTGCTGAGTACGGGTTTGGCGAACCCAGGGTCCTGAGCCGTGGGTTGTGTCGCGCAAACAGTCCATTACACCATAAGCTCTGTGCATGCTTAAACGACCATCGTTCGGCGCGGTGGTGGAATGTTGTATGTTTCAGAGCCCCTGGATCTTGGATTAATCGCCCAGGTTGCGAGGACAGTACAAATCGCTATAAAAAAATCCTCAATCTCAAGGTGTGCTACGTGCCGAGGAGATGAGTGGCTGTTGAGGTTGAACAGTCGCTAGCGAGCAACCTCTGAGGAACCTGCTGCACCTCAGTTGTATAAGGCTTACCCAGGCAAGCGGGACTCTGTCTGGGTGGACATTTATTTCCCTAGCTGCTCGTGGGAACACCATGAAAAGACCACAAAACGTTGGCGGACGTACAACCGTCGTCTCTAAGCGCGGTCGAGGCAATTACAACGCTGCACAATATGACTTCCAAACGTTTCCTTCCTTGTCCATACCATGGGAGGAACGTAGGACGAAAATTCAGGGTGAGGCTTATGCCCCAAAATATCTGGCCTGCACCCGAAATGATGGGGAATCATTTATGACGACGAAGCAAATGTTCTTTATTGAACATTTAGAAGATAAGTATGGAGTGGTGAAGGGTATGTCTAAGATGAGTTCTGGGTCGGTTCTGATAACGACGTCATACCCAGCGCAGTCATCGGCTTTGCTAGATTGTGACAAGCTGGGTGATGTTTCCATTTCCATTACGCCACATAAGATCTTAAACATGGTCCAGGGCATCATTTTCCACAGGGATCTTCTGCTACAATAAGTCGACGAATTGAGAGCTAACTTGGAGCGGTGAGATGTGCATTTCATGCGCCGTATCTATAGGGGTCCGAAGGACAACAGGGTTACCATCGGTGCCTTCATCTGGGCTTTCGAGGACAAGGTGATGATCTACCGGTGCGACATAAAGCCCTACGTTCCTCCCTCTATGCGCTGCTTTAAGTGCTAGAGGTTTGGTCATATGTCCTCCCAATGTGATGCCAACTCAACATGTCGGGAGTGCGGGCGTGAATCCCATCCAGACGCCTCTTGCACCCCACCTCCAGTGTGCATCAATTGTAATCAGCAGCATCCTCCTTGTTCTCTGAACTGCTCGACCACCGAGCGAGGTGGCGCAGTGGTAACACAATGGACTCGCATTCGGAAGGATGGTGGTTCAAATCCATCCCCAAGCCATCCAGATTTAGGTTTTCCATGATTTTCCTAAATCACTCCAAGCAAATGTTGGGATGGTTCTTTTGAAAGGGCACAGCTGATTTCCTTCCAAATCCTTACCCAATGACTCTGACCATAAGCTCCGTCTGTAATGATCACACTGTCAACGGGATGTTAAACTCAAAGCTTTCTTTCACACGCATATATGACTCACATCTCTAATTCTTTGAATGAACGTGGGCACATTTTAGTTCGACTTTCGTGAAAATGATTTAATAAAATTAATACCCCAATGTACCACACACATTGCCAAGATGGGGTGGCTTGCGTGCCTCAACAAAACAAATAGCCATACCGTAGGTTAAGACCACAGAGCAGGGATCTGTTGAGAGGCCAGACAGATTGGACGATTGACTTATCTGGCCTTTTAAAGTCAGCTAATGTGGCTTTGCCGCACCGTTACTGCATACGGCTGAAAGCAATGGGAAACTGTAGCCATTACTTTTCCTGAGGATATGCTGCTCTAATGTATGAATGTAAAATATTTCTGATGTAAAATAGTCCCCCATTTGGATCTCCAGGCGGGGACTACTCAGGAGGATGTCGTCATCAGGAAAGATAACACTGGCATCTATGGATCGGAGCATGGAATGTAAGATCCCTTAATCCGATAGGGAGGTTAGAAAACATAAAGACAGAAATGGGTAGGTTGCAGTTAGGTATAGTAGGGATTACTGAAGTTTGGTAAAAAGAAGAACAGGATATCTGGTCAGGTCGGTATAGGATTGTAAATACAAAAGCAGTTGGAGCTATTACAAGAGTAGGCCTGATAATTAACAAGAAAACAGGAATGCGGATAAACTACTTTGAGCAGCACAGTGATTGCATTATAGTAGTCAAGATAGATACAAAGCTAACACTGTCCTCAATAGTACGGTTTATATGCCAACTAACTCTGCTGATGATGAGGAGATCAAAGAAATTTATGAGGAGATAAAGAAAATTTTTCACACAATTAAGGGAGAGTGAAACTTTAATGTGATTGGAGACTGGAATTCTGTAGCAGGAAAAGGAAAGGAAAGGGAAAATAGTAGGTGAATATGGACTGGGCAAAGGGAACGAAAGAGGATGCCACCTGGTAAAATGTTGCACGGAACATAATTGAATCATAACAAACACCTGGTTTTAGAATCATGAAAGAAGGTTGTACACGTGAAAGAGACCAGGAGACACCGGAAGGTACCAGATATTATAATGGTAAGGCATAGATTTTGGGACCAGGTTTTAAACTGTAAAACATATCCAGGGGCAGATATAGACTCTGACCATATGTTATTGGTCATGAATTGAAGGCAAACTGAAAAAAGTTTAGAAGGACAGGATAATAAGGAGATGGGACCTGGATAAATGGAAGGAACCTGAACTTTTTGAGAATTTCAGAGGATGCTTTAGTCAGCAGTTGACAGAAATTGGGGGAAATAATACTTCGAAGAGGAATGGGTACCATTGAGAGATGAAATAGTGAAGCCAGCAGAGGAATAAATAGGTAAAAAGGCAAGACCTACAAAAATGCTTGGATATCACAGGAAATACTACATTTAATTGATGAAAGGAGAAAATACATAAATCCATCGAATGAAAAAGGCAAAATGGAGTACAGACGACTAAGAAATGAGACTGACAGGAAGTGCTAAACAGCTAAGCAGGAATGACTAGAAGTTAAATACAAGTTTGTAGAAGAATGTATAAATAGGGAAAAAATAGACACCGCCTATAGGAAAATAAAAGAGACATTTGGAGTCAAGAAAAATAGTTATGTGAATACAAAGAATTCAGATGGAAAACCAGTTCTAAAGAGGAAACTTGGAAAGAGTATATAGAGGGGTTCTGCAAAGGAAATGAACTTTGAAACAGTATTATAGGAAGCGAAAAAGAAGTAGATGAAGGTGAAATATGAGGTAAAATACTGAGAGATGAATTTGACAGAGCACTGAAAGACCTTCGTCGAAATAAGGCCTCTAGCGTTGATGACATTCCCTCAGAATTACTGACGTTTCTGGGAGAACCAGAAATCACAAAACTATTTCACCTGCTGCGTAAGATGTATGAGACAAGAATAATAACCTCAAAGTTTCAGACAAAAGCAATAATCCCCATTCCAAAGACAGCAGGGGAAGACAGGTGTGAAAATTACAGTGCCATCAGTTTCGTAAGTCATAGTTGCAAAATACTGACAAAAATTATTTACAGGATGATGGTGAAGCTGGTAGAAGCGGACCTCGGGGAAGATTAGTTTTGATTCAGGAGAAATGCAAGCACACAGGAGGCAATACACAATTTACAGCTTAAGTTAGAAGATAGATTAAACAAAGGCAATGCTCCATTTCCTGCTTTTGTAGATTTGGAGAAAGCTTTTGACAGTGTTGTTTGGAATAAGCTCTTTCAAGTTCTGAAGCAACGTGGAGTAAAATATAGGGAACAGAAGGTTATTTACAATTTGAACAGAAATGAGACAGCATTATGAGAATTGAAGGGCATGAAAGGTGTGGTGTCGCCCAAGTCCAAAGTGCGCGCCACCTACTTTCGCCGCGCGCCGCCATGCACGCACGGCGCGGCGTTCTTACGACGACAGCCACGAGCGCCCTCTGCTGCAACTCCGCTCGTGGCCACCACTGAACGACATCGTCCACTTGGGACTGAGATAGCAACCAGTTAGGACCTTCGTAATCAGATAGGCACCAGTGAAGACTTTGCTATCAGTTAGGCACTAGGCAGGACTCTAGCTCAACTATGTATCATCATTCTGCAGTACTATGTAAAAGTTAAGTATTGTATAAATTCTGTGCAATATATATCTCGTTCTAATTTACTCTAGTGTTTCTAGTTTCTGGCTGCTCCTCTCCGTACCTGCACCAGCGTGCTATCTTTATTCCTGTGTCGGTCTCATTCCACTCGGCCACCGACACCTACGACGGTAACGAGACACAAAAGCGGCGACGAGGCTGGGACACAAAAGTGGCGACGAGGCTGGGACACAAAAAAAGGGATGCAGTGATTGGGAAGGAAGTAAGACAGGGTTGTGGTCTTTCTCCAGTGTTGTTCAATTTGCACCTTGAGCAAGCTATAAAGGTCAAGGAGAAATTTGGAGAAGGAATTAAAGTTCAGGGCGAAGAAATAAAACCATTGAATTTTGCCAATGACACTGTAATTCTGTCAGAGACAGTAAAAGACCTGGAAGAGCAGTTGAACGGAATGGGCTGTGTGCTGAAAGGAGCGTACAAGATGAACATTAACAATACCAAAACAAGAGTAATTGAGTGCACTCTACAAAAATCAGGTGATGCTGTTGGAATTAGACTAGTTATCGACACAATGAAGGTGGTAGATAAGTTTTGCTACTTGGGCAGAAAACTAACACATGATTATCGTAGTACAGAGGATATAAAATGCAGAATGGAAATGGGAAGAGAAGTGTTTTTGGGAAAGAGAAATTTGTTAACAACGAATATTAATTTAAGCATAAGGAAGTGCTTTCTGAAGGCATTTGTGTAGAGTGTGACCTTGTATGATAGTGAAACATGAACGATAAATAGTGCGCACAGGAAGAGGATAGAGGCTTTTGAAAAGTGGTGCTACAGAAAAATGCTGAAGATTAGGTGGGTGGATCGTATACATAATGAGGAGGTTCTGAAGAGAACTGGGGAGAAAAGGAATTTCTTGCATATCTTGACAAGAAGAAGGGATCGATTGGTAGAACACATTCTTAGACATTCAGGAATCGTAAATGTAGCGTTGGAGGGAATGGTAAACGTCGCAGAGGGAGACCAAGACATGAATACAGTAAGCAGATTCAAAAGGATGTAGATTGCGGTTCTTATGAGGAGATGAAAAGGCTTGCTCAGGGTAGAGTAGGGTGGATAGCTTCATCGAACGAGTTCCCGGATTGAAGACCACAACAACAGAAAATTACACAAGGAAATGTCTACAAGCGGATTAAATGTCGTTGCTGAATTATATTTTCCTGCTCTAGTTCTAACGTTATGACGAACGAACATTCTAAACGTTTTCTCATCTGTCACACAACAATGGAGTAAGGTAATGAAATGTATGGTATAATGCCACACTTCAATTAAACAATACAAAATCATTAATACTAAACAAACGCTGGAAAGAATAGTTGATAAAATTAAAACGAATTTCCACCATTTGTACTGCTTTTCATATTCTGAATTCTCATTATGAAAGCTTGAGGGTGGCCTAGAACAATAAGTTTAACACTCACAGAAAACGTCTTTAAGCTTCGTGTCGTGATGGCCGCATCGAAAAACAGCAGGAGTCGATGTTGAACAGGAGCAGGAGCCGGACCCGCTGCCCAATGAATAGCAAGCAGTCAGGCAGCATACTGTCCAGGCGGTGACGTAGCCACATCGAGAAGGTGCACACAACTGCTGTTCCTCGTGTATTGTGTCGTGCCTGGCCAATGCGACCGTCAGCAGCACGTTAACACACCATAGGGAATCCAGTCACATGGAAACAAGAGCTGCTTCATTGCAGGCGCACGTCGGCGCACCTGATGTAGGGAAATCAGAGGACACTGGCAGCTTAGCTAATAGCTGTCCAACACCCCCATAAGCCATAAGGAAATAAGGAGAGATTGCGGATTTGTTATACTGGATATCTTTTAGTAACAATGCACAAGCTAAAAGGCTGCTGATTCCATCAACCTCTGCACACCAGATGTGCAGAATGGCCAAGCTAGGATTGTGAGTTACCTGATAGACCTTGAATGTTAGGATGAAAAATTGAAGTCACGATTGACACTGAAATGATTTATTTAGAAGAAAGAATAAAGGGGCCTGCACAGCGGGAGGAAATCTTGTGTCACTTCAAGACCGAACCGCTGCGTCCCGTGGCTAGTAACGTATAGAGCGGCTCGTGTCTCCACTACAGGTATAAAAGCTCCGAAAATCTCCTGGGCTGCGCCACAGCATCGGCACCGGCAGTACGACACGTGGGTCCTGGTCTCACTGTTCTGGCCATGGAAAGCCACTCGAAATTATCACTCCTGTAATGGGATTGACGAAAATAAATTCTCACGGTAGAGTCCACGCAGGATAAGGTGGGCGATGTGCAGAGACGAGCTTTCTTCCGCAGTGCAGGGCGAGCTCATTCCTTCGTTTGGAAGGGGAGGCCACATCAGTCCAGTTTCGCCTGCGGGCCAGTAATCTGGGCACTGCCCTTCCAGTGCTACCCCCACCACTACCGCTCTCCCCACGCTCGCCAAGCCATATGAGCATCTATCAGTCAATTTTTTCGGTGTGTACTCTACACTACCATTGTAGCAGCATTAACTGACCTGACACCTGCGTCATACACTTGTTGTTTTATGCAGGGTGTCCAGAAAAGGGCTCCCTGATTTAAAAATAAATATCTCGAAAACAAAGATCGATAGGGAAATGCAGTAAACGGTATGTTTATTGTGAAAGCAGTAAGATGTTTATATAGCAGTTTGAAATAATAGTTACAAACGCTGCTAACAGATGGCGGTGTACGCTGTACAGATCATATCAGCATACATAAGCGAAATAATCGTAAGAAAACACTCTTTGCAAACAATCACATCACAATGTTTTCAAAATGTTCACCATTGGCACTACAGAGGTGGCGCAAACGAAGAATGAAATTCTCCATCACATTTCGTAGTGTTTTTTCTCCTATGGGTAGATCAGTTCATTGCGGTCGTTGTTCCTTTTTGTTCGTTGTCGTTCCATGAGTTCTTGGCTCAGCTTTTTTGTTACAGAGAGGCGTTCAGCCCTCTGACCGGGCGCGCTGAGCCACGGCGCCCGGCAGTCTCAACCGAAATGGATTCACATACCACAGAGATCGTCGGTTCAAGCTCGTCTAGCGTGGCAGGATGCTTCGGGTAAACCATGTCTTTCACTGTGCCCCACAAAAAAAAAAAAAAAAAAAAAAAAAAAAAAAAAAAAAAAAAAAAAATTTCACGGGGAGTCAAATCCGGCGAACATGGAGGATATTCCAAAGCAATGACTCGATTTCCTCAAGAAAGCGAAACACTTGTTCGGTCCGATGTGGTCGGGCTCCATCTTGCATAAACTATTCAGTACCTGCTCGATCCTCTAACACTTGCTGTGTGGCGACAACTTGTTCCAAAATTGCAACGTAACGTGCACCAGTGACCGTTTCTCGAATGAAAAAAGGGCCAATAATGCCAATTCTACAGCTACACAGTAACTTTAGGAGGATACAGGGGTTTCGCTTCACACAAATATGGCTTTTTGGAACCCCAAAATCGCCAGTTCTGCTTATTCACGTATCCATTCAGGTGGAAGTGTGCTTCATCTGTAAACCAGATGCAGCCAACATCAAATCCTTCACAATCAATCATTTTGAGCATGTGATTAGCAAAGGCAACCCTTTGTTTCACAGCTCGTACGGGTATGGCCTTGCGCGTTTTAATTTTGAATGGCAACATGTGTAGGCTCTTTCTCAGTATTTTCTGCGTGCTGGAACGCTTCAAACCAGTCTCAGATGCAATTCTACGGACGGATGTCATTGTATTTCGCTGAATAATTCCAGAAACTGTGGCGATATTTTCAGGCGTAACTGCGGTTTGCTTGCGGCCAGCATGCCCCACTAGATCATCAGTTACGCTGCCTGTTCCTTGAAATTTTGCGAAGAGCGTACGGATGGTTTTCGCATCGGGTCCTTTTGGAACACTAAATCGTGCTTGAAAACTTTGCCTTGTTGCCGTAGGACCCTCTTCTAACCTGTGGTACTCTAGCACCAGAAAAACGCAGTGTTCAATGGAGTACATGGTTTTAATCTCTTCCTTCGGTACGCTAACCTCCTTTTTACGTTTCAATAGTGGAACTGATCACTCTCGCTCGCTCGCTGGCTGCATAACGGAAACAACTGTGTTTCCGAGTGTCAGTGGAGTTCAAGCCGGTAGGCTATGCCTCCAAAATGACGTGGTTGGTTGGTCAGTGTCCTGGCGAGTTCGGTTGTCCTTTCGTTTGCAGTCGTGATGGTGTTTGTCCTGAGGTTCTAACCGCGTTTAATCAGCGCGGAGCAGGTGTGGCCATCTCGTGGCGTTAAGCCGTTGCACTCTATGGCGTTCATGCTCCTGCTGTAGAGGGCGGTGTCATCGGCGTAAAGGGCCAATTGAACACCCTCAATACGCGGCATGTCCGCTGTATATAATATGTACAGGATGGGGCCCAGGACGGAGCCCTGGGGGACCCCTGCACGGATAACGCGGTGAGTGGAGAGTACCTCAGTTCGGACGTAGAACGTTCTGTCGTGGAGATAGGACTGAAGCAGACGGACTTGTGGCAGGGGCAAGCCAAGGTCGAGCAGCGTGAAGAGGAACCCTTTATGCCAGACTGAACACTCTGGGCCTTGGATCACTATACTAGGCATTACGTATGGCGATTACAGCGCCATCTGTTAGCAGCTTTTGTAACTATTATTTCAAACTGCTGTATAAACTTCTTACAGCTTTCACAATAAAGATACCGTTTACTGCATTCCTCTATCGATATTTGTTTTCGAGATATTTAATTTTGAAATCAGGGAGTCCTTTTCTGGAGACCCTGTATATTTGTTGCTGGACACAGCGCCGTTTTCCGAGTCTTTACATATCACTGTGGTCGCAAACACATTCCTAGACCAGTTCGTTTGGTTCTTCAGAGTAAAAACACTGCAGCTTGATCTAAGAAGTATGACCAATACGAAGTTACAGCATTGAGAAAAAGCTGAAGCTGAGTTAACAATGTATGGCAGGTGAGTACCGGCTGGTGGAGAGGTGCGAGACGGTGGCGCTGCCGTCGGTGGCGGTGCCGGCGGTGTCGCAGCTGGTGCCCTGGGACTGGGGGCTGCTGCTGCCGCTGCCCATCACCGACTTCTTCTCCTGGCCCGAGGTCGTGGGTGGCGGCGCAGGCTGGGAGGCGTGCAACGCTGCGGTGGACGCCGTCTACCGACTGCCGATCACCGAGGTCCTCCAGCTGCCATGCCACCTCATGGAGCAGTGCATCCGGGCCTGCCCTGCACAAGGGTGCGTACGCCACTCCTCCCCACGAGCACTAATCCTGCATACGGCACTCTTACCGAACTTGTCATGTGTGGCAATTTTGAGACTGTTGGCTGCAAAGTTACAGTCACTGTTTAAAATAGACCGAGCACTCACTGTTATAAAAGACCGAGACGTTTCCTAAAGCATGCAAATCTCGCGAGGTGTCGTTGGGTGTCTGAGTCATTGTCCAGCCAGGGACGTGCACGTGTACAACTGCGAACATTTTTTTCGTAGTTTACGAGACACAACAACAGAATCGCCACGAATAGCATAGGGTAACAGTTTTCGATCGAGAATGTAGAATTAGGCAACCTTGTCGAGGACACGACAGCTCAGGTGAGCAGACTCACATCGTGGAACCGTTAACTCCTGCAGTACACCATGGAACTATCTGAAGTCTGAGGCACATCCTGCACAGCCAATAAAAAGTGACACAGACACTCATCCAGTGAACTGTGTAGTGTGCAGACTCTATGGTGAGTGATCCACTCGATGTGGATATCTTTCATGTGCCGCTTTAAGCAATATCCCTCTGCTAGGAGTCCATGCAGCGCCATTTGTGACGGTCTCGTGGCACTACTTGAGATGCCCCTGCACTAACAGTTGGCGGCAGTTCGTGCCAGGCTTGAAAATCAGTACCGCTGGCTTGTGGTGATAGTCGTTCTAGGCCCGAGTGGTGCAGTATGCATTCTGGACACTTTGCACAGTACTGTGTGTGAACACAATTTAATCACGGGAAGTTCAGGGGCACTTCCAGAGAATGGCGCTGCCTTCAGCTGTGCCAGGAGACCTCGTCTGGTATCCCCTTCTCTGCAATGACACCGTGCGAGTGACTGACCAGCTCGCACCATATCAACGATTGGGCATCACATGACTAGTTGCTGTAAGTGTAGTTCACATGTGGCTTACATTCAAAAAAATAGTGTTCAGTGGAGGATAGGTCATCAGTTGTGGTGAAGCGTCAAGCTCCGTGGGCTGGGTCCGAGAAGGGAAGTCGGCCAAACCCGCGACGTTGTTGTTGTTGTTGGCTGTTGGAAGGGACTAAACAGCGACAGTTATCAGTCCCTTGTTCCAGTCCAAGAGATAAATCAATTTGTTAAGCGTTCCTAAGTAAATGCATTAACAAGTCAAAGTTTAAATCTCACAAGAAAATATAGAGATACAAGTAGAAACGAAGAAGGGATAAAACAGCTGAGAGAGTACAAGAGTGTTTTTGCTGGGTGATCACAGAAATATAAGGAACACATCCAGCCACTCTGGGACACATTAAAACCGCCTACCTAAAAGACTTAGGTAGGTGAGGACAGAGTAATAACAGACACAGACAAACTGTAAATGGATTTGTAAAATCGACACTCACGTATAAAATTTAAAACAGAGGCAACCATGGAGGCATTGTCAGCTAAAGCAAGCTGCAAAGCGTCAGGGATATTAAAATTTCGTCGCACTGCGGCTAAATTGTGGCATTCAAGTAAGATGTGGGCGACTGTCAAAGGCGCACCACAACAACACTGAGGAGGGTCCTCGCGACGCAGGAGGTGCCCATGCATGAGCCAAGTATGGCCTATACGGAGCCGGCAAAGGACAACCGACTCCCTGCAAGAAGCCCTCAGCGGTGTCTTCCATGTAGTGGTAGATGGCTTAACAGCACAGAGCTGATTCGGTTCAGTCGAGTCTGCCCATTCAGAATTCCAAACCCCTAAGACCTTGCAGGTCAACTGGGTTTAGAGGTCGGAGACTGGGAGGCCAATATCCAGGGACCGTGAAGTGGTGGCCTGCTTAGTCAGCTAATCAACACGTTCATTGCCCGGTATACCTATGTGCCCTGGCGTCCAGACAAAAGCGACAGAACGGCCTGACGCGCTAAGGGCGAAGACAGCATCTTGAATTGCTCGCACCACAGTGTGTTTGGGTAGAAACTGGTCGAGGGCCTGTACGCCACTCAGTTAGTCGCTGCAGATGACGAACGACCCCCTGGGGCGAGCTCTGAGGTGTTCAAGAGCTCTCAAAATACCGACCAGTTCTGCAGTGAAGATGCTGCTTCCACAAGGCAATGACCGTTGTTTGACGTGGTCACCATAGGCAAAGGCGTATCCAGCATGGCCATCGATCAAAGAACCGTCCGTGTAAAGAATGTTTGCTCCGTGAAATGTGTCAAGCAGTGCATGGAACCGGCGACGGAGAATCAGTGGTGGAATAGAGGCTTTCGAATCCTGGGACAAATCCAACCGAAGCTCCAGGCGAGGAATTCTCCAGGGGGGATACGGGGAGAGTAATAGAAAGGTGGAGGAAGGGGTAGGGAATCAAGTGAGGAGAGAAGGGAACGGACACGGATCGCAATCGGAAGACCCGACCTGGGCCGACGTAGCGGGGAAGGGAGTGCAGAAAACGGGAAGAGAAGCCTGTGGTTCGGATGGCGGGGTGAAGCATGAACCCGGGCAATGTAAGTCACCAACAACCGTTGCCGGTGATAACGCAGATGAGGAACACCAGCTTCAGCTAGAAGGCTCATTACGGGACTGGTACGAAATGCCCCTGTTGCGAGACGCACACCTGTGTGGTGAACGGGGTCTAGGACCCGCAAGGCAGAAGGGGCTGCTGAGTCGTACACCAAGCACCTGTAATCAAGCCACGACAGAATAAGGGACTTGTAGAGCTGAAGAAGGGTGGAACGTGCTGCTCCCCAACCAGTATGGCTGAGATATCGAAGAATATTTAAATACCGCTAACACAGGCAGAAGTCATCGGCAAACAGGGAGCAACTGACTGCTGACCCCACAGCCGCAGCAAGACCGTTTATCGCCACTAAAAACAATGGGACACTGAGGACGGAGCCCTGAAGGCCACCGTTCTCTTGAATATGGGGGTAGCTAAAAGATACCCCAACCCTCACCCGAAACGAGCGGTGGGAGAGGAAATTGCGAATAAAAATAGGAAGGGCGCATTTAAGCCCCAGTCATGCAGAGTCGTCAAAATATGGTGGCGCCAGGTGGTGTCATACGCCTTTCGAAGGTCAAACAATACAGCAATCTAATGCTCACGCATAGCAAACGCCGTGCGAATAGCTGACTCCAGTGACACAAGGTTGTCAATGGTAGAACGGCCCTGTCGAAAGCCCCCTGTTGTGGAGGAAGGAGTCCACGCTCTTCAAGGATCTACATAAGCCGCCGACTTATCATACATTCGAAGAGCTTGCAGAGAACGTTGGTGAGGCTGATCGGACGGTAATTGTCAGCCACCAGGGGATCTGCACCAGGTTTCAGCACCGGGATGGTAGTGCTTTCCCGCCATTGCGACGGGAAAGTGCCCTCTGCCCACAGATGGTTAAACAGGGCGCGAATGCGACGTTGAAACTCTGGTGACAGGTGTCGGAGGAATTGGCCGTGTATCCTATCTGGTCCTGGAGTGGTATCAGGACATGCAGCAAGGACAGTTCAGAACTCCCACTCACTAAATGGGTCATTGTATATTTCCCGACGACGAGTTCGGAAGGATAACTGTTTCCGCTCGGCCCGCTCATTGAGGGAGCGGAAGTTGGCACTGTATGTGGCAGTCGCAGAGCATTGTGCATAGTACTATGCCATATTCTCAGCGATAGCTGTTGGGAGCGTGCAGCGCACACCCGGGATGGTGAGGGACGCAATTCCTGTCGGCGGGCGGTAGCCAAAGACTCGTCGGACTTGCATCCATACCTGAGTCAGGGAGGTGCGGGAACCGATAGTGGCTACATACCGCTCCCAGGAATCCTGCTTGCTCTGCTGTATGAGTCGTCGAGCACACGCATGGAGCCATTTAAAAGCGACCAAATTCTCCACGGAAGGGTGGCGTCGATGGCGCTGGAGCGCTCGCTGACATTCCCGGGTAGCCTCAGAAATCTCCAGTGTCCACCAAGGCACGGACCTACTCCTAGTGGAACCGGTGGTTTGTGGAACTGCTGCCTCAGCGACCATGACAATACTATCAGTCACCTGCTGGACTGCACTGTCAATGTCATATGGCAGTGGTGCAGCGATGACAGTGGTTGAACCATAAACAGACCAGTCAGCCCTACAGAGGCACCAATGGGGCAAGCAGTCTGCAGCTTGGTACTGCAAGAGCGACACAAAGATTGGGAAGTGGTCGCTGCCACACAGGTCCTCATGCACACGTCACCCAAGTTGTGGTCGAAGGCTGGGGCTGCAGACGGAGAGGTCTATCACTGAATACGCGCCCTGTGCCACACGAAAATGTGTGGGGGCACCTGAATTCAGGAGGCAAAGGTCTTGTTGCGCCAGTAGTGTCTCAACATCCCTACCGCGGCCTGTGGTTTGGAGTCCACCCCACAATGGGTTGTGGGTATTGAAATCCCCCAAAAGAAGGAATGGTGGGGGATGTTGGGAGACCAGAGTAGTAAGGTTGTTGAGAAACACAACCTCATCCAGAGGAAGGTACAAGTTGCAGACCATCAATTCCTGTGTTGCCCGTATTCAACAGCCACTGCCTCAAGAGTGTTGTTGAGTGGCACTGGGGCACTGGGGATAGTGTCCAGGACGTACAGACAGACACCACCTGACACCCTGTCTAAAGGGTCCTGTTGCGGTAGTACCCCAATACCCACGAAGGGCAGGGAACCGCTGTGCTGGAAACCACGTTTCCTATAGGGGGATACAAAGTGCAGAGTAGCAACACAGTAATTGTCGCAGCTTGGTGAGGTGATTAAAGAAGCCGCCGCAATTCCACTGGAGAATAGCTCTTTCTCCTCGCTGTAAGGCCATAAAAGAAAAGAAGATCAATCGATAGGAACAGCTGCCGCCTTATGGTCAGGATCTACAGAATCTAAGACCATAGGTGATTCTGGAAGTGTAGAGCTCCTATGATCAGGCGAATCAAGATGTGCGAGATCCTCATCGGAAGCGAGGATCTCGACCTCATACTTTGAAGCAGAGGATGTGAGTGTGGTTAGCTTTGAAGCCACCGATGTTTCCTTCTTCTTTCTATACTGCTTTTTTCCTTCTCGCTAGCCCTTCGGTGTTAAGGGCCGTGGGGGCTTCTCAGAAGGGGCTGTAGGAGCTGATGAAGGATTGGAGGTCCTTCGATCAGCAGCTGGGGGATCCTTCAGCCATTTGCTGGGATCCACTTTCCCACAAAGAGAAGCCTCGTAAGTGAGTGTCCCGTGGGACCCCTTTCAGGCGAGAGGAGCCAGAGAAGGCTGTTGGTTCTCTGGCAGTGGGGTGGGGACCGACGTCTCCAGTGATGGTTTATCTGTTGCTCCCAACTTGAAGAGTGTCGGAGCAACCAAAGGAGTAGCGCCCCCAACTGTCAAGGGGGCAGGTGCAGTGGTTCGGGCCTGGGGGCTCGCTGGCATTTGTGGTACAGATGGTCTGGAGATCGATGTGGAAGCTACAGAGGGATATGAGATTGTCATGGAGCCTTGTATACTTACGTCTGGCCTCCGAGTTTGTCAGCCAGTCCAGGATCTTGTACTCCATGATGTTGCGCTATTTGTGGAGTACAGAACAGTTGGGCGAACAAGGAGGATGCTGCTGATTGCAATTGACGCACACTGGAGGTAGGGTACAGGGGGCGTCTGGATGGGATGCACGCCCACAATCCTGATATGTTGGATTGGCATCACATCAGGAGGACTTATGACCAAACCTCCAGCACTTGAAGCAGCGCATAGGCGGAGGAACGTAGGGCTTTACGTCGATCCGGTAGACCATCACCTTGACTTTCTCAGGCAATGAATCGCCTTCGAACCCAAGATGAAGGCACCAGTGGCAACCTTGTTGTCCTTTGGACCCCTATAGATGCGCTGGATGAAATGCACACCTCGCCGCTCCAAGTTAGCTAGTAATTCGTCGTCTGACTGCAACAGGAGATCCCTGTGGAAGATGATACCCTGGACCATATTTAAGCTCTTATGTGGCGTGATGCTAACGGAAACATCTCCCAGCTTGTCACAGGCTAGCAAAGCGCGTGACTGGGCTGGTGATGACGTCGTTATTAAAACTGATCCAGACCTCATCTTGGACAAACCACCTCTCAATATTTGTCTTCCAAATTTTCCACAAAGAACATTGGCTTTGTGGACATGAAAGATTCCCCATCTCTACAGCTGCACACTAAATACCTAGGGGCGTAAGCCTCACCTTGAGTTTTGGCCCTACATTCCTCCCATGGTGTAGACGGGGAAGGAAACGTTTGGGGGTCATACTGTTCAGCGTTATAATCACGTCTACCGCGCTTAGAGACGACGGTTGTACATCTGCCAACGTTTCGTGGTCTTTTCATGGTGTTCCCACGAGCAGCTAGGGAAATAAGGGCCCACCCAGACAGAGCCCCGCTTGCCTGGGTAAGCCTTATACAACTGAGGTGCAGCAGGTTCCTCAGAGGTTGCTCGCTAGCGGCTGTTCAACCTCAACAGCAATGCATCTCCTCGGCACGTAGCACACCTTGAGATTGAGTCTTTTTTATAGAAGTTTGTACCCTCCTAATGGCCCGGGCGATTAAGCCAAAATCCCCGGGGTCTGAAACGTACAATGTTCCACCGTTGCGCCGAACGATGGTCGCTGAGGCACGCACGGAGCTTATGGTATAGCGAACTGTTGGCGTGACACAGCCCATGGCTGAAGACCCCGGGTTCGCCAAGCCTGTCGCCAGCAAATTAATGCTGAGCCCCTGAGAGGAACCCGTGACGTCTTATGAGGTGTGGGCACCAGCACCCATGGGGTAGCGGGGTGCCGTCCGCGGTGGCCGAGGGGACTGAGGCGCTTCAGTCACGGTCTGCACGGCCACTACGGTCGGGGGTTCGAATCCCCCCTCGGGCATGGATATTTGCGCCGTCCTTAGTATAAGGTACTTGATAAGTAGTTTGTAAGTTTAGGGACTGATGGCCACGTAGTTAAGACCCATAAGCTTAACAAACATTTGAACATTTGGTAGCGGGGTAGTGGATCTAAACTCAGCGGCAGCATCTTGTAGTACCGAATGCCTAATTTGGTTGCTATGGTGGTGTTGCACGCTATCTGCACACTGTAACGAAAACATGTTAGCGCCGAGCTTCCGAAAGATGGTACCACGCTGCCAATGCCTGCGTCGGCCATTGGACCCGAAAAACACTGATGCGTTTGCACGATACTACGCCTTTTTGCGCGGAGTGGGCGTGGTTCATGGTGGGTGCATGAGATGAAGCAGAGTGCGGTACCACCGTCCGTGCAACAATTCCACAGGTGCGTTGTGTGGTTGGGAGCGGTAGCAGGCGAGGGAATGCAGAGAAGCTAGTTCATACGTGTGGTGCTTGTTGAGCTTGGCCATCTATGACTTGAATGTTGTCACAAAACGTTCAGCTTCACCATTTGAAATACTGCATGTGAGTAAGGAGAACGATGATTTATGAATACGTGTTGACTGTGGGTTAATAGGTCGTTCTCTAAGAGGTAGTTTGTAATGTTTGGGGAAAGTGTATGTTCCAAAACCCTGATACAACAGACGTCAGTGAACTAGGCCTGAATTTTGGGCCCACTACTACTGCCTGTCGAGAATATTGGAGTGACCTGTGCAAATATCCAGTCTTTGGGGACGAAACTTTCGCTGAGCGAGCGGTTGTATATGATAGGTATGGCGCTATTCTGTCAGTATACTCTGAAAGGTACCTAACTGGTTTACAATCAAGATCGGGAGACGTACTTTTGTTAAGTGATTTAAGTTGTTTTAATACTCCATGGGTATCTACTTCGTTGTTAGGCATGCTGTAAGTTGTTCTTGATACGAAATCTGGAGTATTTACTTCGTCTTCTCTAGTGAAGGAATTTCGGAAGACTGTGATAAGCAATTCTGGCTTAGGAGTAGTGACATCAGTAGTATTACCATTTCTATCGTGTAATGAAGGTCTTGATTCTGTTTTGCGAAATTTTCTACCAAGTTACGTGACAGTGATTCATTGTGGAAAGTATTATAAGCTTTTCGCATTATACTCGTAGTTAGAGCTAAATTTTAAGTTTTAGTATAAGATTGCCATTGTTGGGAACTTTGTTTAAATTTGGCATATTTATTTACTTGCTTTTGTAAGAGTAATCTAACCTGTTTAGCACATTACAGTGGGTCAATACCCATTTTTGTTGATTTATTTGATATAAATGTCTCAATAGGTGTCGGTATTATTTCTTTGAATGTCTGATCTACAATTACATTCTTAGACTCGAAATATTGGAGATTCTCACTCAGGAGAAAGTTAATTGAATTTTTATCTGCTCTTTTGAAAAAATATACACTTTTTTAAATTGTGGTGAATTTGGGAATTTTAATATTCAGCGTCGCTACAACAATTCTATTTTCACTAATCGCTGTTTCTATTTTGATCCTGTAATAACTTGGTACATCTCTAATAAGCTTCACAGCTTTCTAAATGGAATACATGGAAACTGGAAAAAAGGACGAATTGAGTAGGATTGTACTTTTCACTGTTCTCGAGTAGAAAGTACAATCAAGTTTTAGAAGACCTTTCCTCATATTAGGTAACTCCGTTCCATTTTATCAGGTTGAACGATTCGATGTGGGACGTGCAGAGGCTGACGAATAACGATCTGAGGATTTCTACACTGATCCGTATTTCTCACGCTGTTCGACGCATCTCCAAAGTCCTGTATGGCAGGTTACGATGTGTCGACAACCAGGATTATAATACTATCCTACAGGATACCCCTTCAACTGGTGAGTATGCTATTTGGAAATATTTCAGAGTTAAATAAACTATAATGTCCTAATTAAGGTATGGTATGAAGAAAGTCCAGTCTATGAAAGCAAAAAAAAATCCTGATAGACATGTCGTACTTGAGGTATAATTACTGAAGTGCCAAAGAAACTGGTAGAGCTGCCTCAACGAACACGCTTAAGAGCCACAGAAGGACGAGGCAGGTGGTCGACTGGTGTCTGAGCAGTGCTGGAGGGGAGGGGCAACTGACACCGTGCACCCTCGAGGGCTGTCCACAAATCCGTAAGAGAGCGAGGGGTGGAGACCTCTTCTGAACAGCATGTTGGGAGGCAGCGCTGATACGCTCAATAATGTTCGTGCCTGGGGAGTGTGGTGGCCAGCAGAGGTGCGTAAACTCGGCAGGGCGGTCCTGCAGCCGCTATGGATGGATGAGCCGTGGCATCGTCCTGCCCCAACTGCCCATGTCCGTCGAAATGCACAACTGACATGAATCAATGCAGGGTATCAGCCCGGACGTGAAACTAAGTGCAACTGCCAGAGTCGTTTCTAGACGTATCAGGGGCGCCATATGACTCCAACTGTTCGTGCCCCACCCCATTACAGAGCCTCCACCAGCCTGATCAGCCCTCAGCTGGTCTGCAGGGTCGTGGATTCGTGATGTTGTCTTCCTACACGTAAAGTCGTCCAGCTCGATGCAATTGGAAACGAAACTCGGCAGAGGAGGCAACAGGTTTCCAGTCGTTATCAGTCCAATGTCTGTGTCGTCTTGGCAGCAAGGGTGCAAGAGTGGGCAATCGTCTTTACAAGCCCGAATCGATGACGTTTCGTCGAACGGTTCGTGCACTGTCTCTCGCTGACGGCTCGGCACCTATACCTGCAGTAATTTGCCAAATGACTGCTCTTCTATCGCCTTGAAAGACTCTCTACACCAGCCGTCTGCCCCAACGTTGCAAGTTGTTTTTCCGGCCGCAGCCATATCGGAAATTTGATGTTTCAGCCGATGTCCGATATTCGCGGGAAGTGGTCGTAAAGTGGTCGTATAAGGGAAAATCCGCACCTGACCACCACGTAGGAGATGCTGTGTCCGATATTTCATGTGCCGACTGTAACACAACTCACTTGAATCGCGATAGCTTGCCACTATAGCAGCGATTACGCCTGCACTGTTCCCCTGTATGGCGTCGCTGATCGCAGCGCCTCCTCTGGGCGTTTGCATTTGCGTGCCTGTACCAGTTTCTTTGGCTCCTGAGAGTGTTACGCTTCATGATAGACAAGCAAGTTACAGACAGTGCTAAACTAAATATGCGTAATGGATTTATGAACACGATTCAACCTCCCTGCGGGTTCAGGGGTGAGAATAGGCCCACGGTATACCTGCCTGTCGTAAGAGGCGACTAAAAGGAGTCCTCATACATTTCAGCTTTACATCTATGGTCCCCTACGTGGGTTTGACCTTCCATTTTTCCAAATTCTTTCAGGAGAGCGAACGATTTGCGGAAGGACACCTTATGTGGTCCTCTCAGTGGCTAAGCATTAATTTGCTGAGTACATGCTTGGCGAACCTGGGGTCCTGAGCTATTGGCTGTGTCGCGCCAGCAGTCCGCTACACCGTAAGCTCTGTGTGTGCTTCAACAACCATCGTTCGGCACGAGAGTGGAAGGTTGTACAGTGATCTTTTGCTGCAATCAGACGACGAACTGAGAGCTAATTTGGAGCGGCGAGGTGTGCATTTCATTGCATTTCATCCGCCGTATCTATAGGGGTCCGAAGGGCAACAAGGTTGTCATCGGTGCCTTCATCTTGGATTTCGAGGGCGATTCATTGCCTGAGAAACTCAAGGTGATGATCTACCAGTGCGACATAAAGCCATACGTTCCTCCCCCTACGTGCTGCTTCAAGTGCTGGAGGTTTGGCCATATGTCCTCCTGATGTGATGCCAACTCAACATGTCGGGAGTGCAGGCGTGCATCCTATCCAGACGCCTCTTGTACCCCACCTCCAGTGTGCGTCAATTGTAATCAGCAGCAGCCTCCTTGTTCTCCCAACTGCTCTGTACTCCACAAAGAGCTTAAGATCATGGAGTACAAGATCCTGGACCGCTGACATATGCAGAGGCCAAGGCGTAATTCCGCGAAACTTCACCCAGTGACCATGACGACCCCATACTCTACAGTAGCTTCATTTTCGATCCCCACAGTCGCCAAACCACAAAGTGTACCACCAATGCCAGCGGGCACCCAGGCCCGATCCACTCCACCTGCCTCCTTGTCAGTTGGGGCACTACTCCTTCAGTTGCTTCCACACTCTTCACGTTGGGAGCAATAGATAAACCATCATAGGGACCTCGGTCCACACCTCACTGCCAGAGAAAAAACAGCCTTCTCTGGCTCCTCTCACCCAGAAGGGGCCCCACGGGACACTCCCTTCTGAGGCTTCTCCTCGTGGGAAAGTGGATCCAAGAAAATGGCTGAAGGATCCTCCAGCTTCTGATCGAAGGGCCTCCTGCTCTTCCTCAGCTCCTGCCGCCCTGTCTGAGGAGCCCCCACGGCCCTTAACACTGAAGGGCCAGTGAGAGGGCAAGAAGAAGGAAAGGAAGAAAAAGGACTCTTTGGTGGCTTCCAAGCCACCCACACCCACATCCTCTGCTTTAGAGGATGAGGTCGAGATCCTCGCTTCCGCTGAGGATCTCGCACTTCTTGATTCACCTGACCATATGAGCTCTGCACAATCAGAATCACCTGAATCTATTATCTTAGATTCTGTTGATCCTGACCATGATGTTCTTCTTTTCTTTTTCTTTTATGGCCTTAGAGCGTGGAGAACGAGTTATTCTCCAGTGGAATGGCGGCGGCTTCTTTAATCACCTGGCTGAGCTGCGAAAATTACTGTACCGCTACTCTGCTTTTTGCATTGCCCTACAGGAAACATGGTTTCTAACACAGCGGAATGCTGCCTCCATGGGTATCGGGGCTATTACCGCAACAGGACCCTTTACGACAGGGTTTCTGGCGGTGTCTGCCTGTATGTCCTGGACACTGTCCCCAGTGCCCCAGTGCCACCAATTAACTGTCTGCAGCTTGTACCTTCCTCCGCATGAGGCCGTCGGTTCCACTAGGCGTAGGTCCGTGCCTTGGTGGACAACGGAGATTACTGAGGCTACCCGGGAATGTCGACGAGCGCTCCAGCGCCATTGACGCCACCATTCCGTGGAGAATTTGATCGCGTTTAAACGGCTCCTTGCACGTGCTCATACAGCTCATACAGCAAAGCAAGCGGGACTCACGGGAGCGGTATATAGCCAGTATCGGCTCCCCCACCTGTCTGACTCAGGTGTGGACACAGGTCCGTCGCGTCTTTGGATACCGCCTGCTGACAGGAATCCCATCCCTTACCATCCAGGGTGCGCTCTGCACACTCCCGACAGCTAATGCCGAATGGAAACTGTTATCCTTCTACACTCGTCGTCGGGAACTATATAACGACCCGTTTAATGAGTGGGAGTTCTGAACTGACCTTGCTGCTTGCCCTGATACCACTCCAGGACCAGATAGGATTCACAGCCAATTCCTCCGACACCTTTCACGAGATTTTCAGCGCCGTATTCTCGCCCTGTTTAACCATCTATGGGCAGAGGGGGTTTTCCCGTCCCAATGGCGGGAAAGCACTATCATCCCAGTGCTGAATGTGTATATCACCTGTGTTTATCACCAGGTGGCTGACAGTTACCGTCCGCTCAGCCTCAGCAATGTTTTCTGCAGGATATTCGAACGTATGGTGAGTCGGCGGTTTATGTGGATCCTTGAAGAGCGTGGACTCCTTGCTCCACAACACGGAGGCTTCCGCCAGAGCCGTTCTACCATTGACAACATCGTGTCACTGGAGTCGGCCATTTGCACTGCCTTAGCTAGGCGTGAGCATTTGGTGGCTGTATTTTTCGACCTTAGAAAGGCGTATGATACCACCTGGCGCCACCATATTTTGACTACTCTGCATGACCGGGGCTTATGTGGCGCCCTTCCTATTTTTATTCGCAATTTCCTCTCCCACCGCTGGTTTCGGGTGAGGGTTGGGGCATCTTTTAGCTCCCCCTTTATTCAAGAGAACGGTGTCCCACAGGTCTCCGTCCTCAGCGTCCCATTGTTTTAGTGGCGGTCTTGCTGCGGCTGTGGGGTCATCAGTCAGTTGCTCCCTGTTCGCTGATGACTTCTGCCTGTATTTCAGCTCCGTTAGCATTGGCGTAGCTGAACGTCGGCTGCAGGGTGCCATCCAAAAGGCCCACTCATGGGCCTCTACAGACGGATTTCAATTCTCCGCATAGAAAACCCGTGTAATGCACTTCTGTCGCCGTCGGGTAGTTCACCCTGACCCAGAGCTCTACCTGTGTGGTGAACTTCAGGTCGACAAAACACATTGCTTCCTGGGCATGGTTTCAATGCCCGGCTGACTTGGGTGCCACACCTACGTCAGCTGAGACAGAAGTGTTGGTGGCATTTAAATATTCTTCGATGTCTCAGGCATACTGGTTGGGGAGCAGCCTGTTCCATCCTTCTTCAGCTTTACAAGGCCCTTATTCAATCGTGGCTTGATTACGGGAGCTTGGTTTATGACTCAGCAGCCCAGTCTGCCTTGGGGGTCCTAGACCCCATTCACCACACTGGTGTGTGTCTCGCAATGGGGGCTTTTTGCACCAGTCCAGTATCGAGCCTTCTAGCTGAAGCTGGTGTTCCCCCTCTGCTGTATCACTGGCAACGGTTGTTGGTGACTTATATTGCCTGGGTTCATGCTTCACCCCGCCATACGAACCACAGGCTGCTCTTCCCAGATTCTTCACTCCCTTCCCCACGACATTAGCCCAGGTCGGGTCTTCCGATTGCGGTCCATTCCCTTCTCTCCTCACTTGATTCCCTACTCCTTCCTCCACCTTTTCATTACTCCCCCTGTATCGCCCCTAGACAATTCCTCGCCTGGAGCTTCGGTTGGATTTGTCCCGGGCCTCTAAATCCTTTAGTCCACCACTGATTCGCCATCGCCGGTCCCAAGCACTGCTTGACACATTTCACGGAGCAAACATTCTTTACACGGATGGTTCTTTGGTCGTTGGCAATGCTGGATATGCCGACACTAGCCCAGGTCGGGTCTTCCGATTGCGGTCCATTCCCCTCTCTCCTCACTTGAGTCCCTACTCTTTCCTCCACCTTTTCATTACTCCCCCTGTATCGCCCCTAGACAATTCCTCGCCTGGAGCTTCGGTTGGATTTGTCCCGGGCCTCGAAATCCTCTAGTCCACCACTGATTCGCCATCGCCGGTCCCAAGCACTGCTTGACACATTTCATGGAGCAAACATTCTTTACACGGACGGTTCTTTGGTCGTTGGCCATGCTGGATATGCCTTTGTCTATGATGACCACGTCGAACAACGGTCATTGCCTTGTGGAAGCGTCATCTTCACCGCGGAACTGGTCGGTATTTTGAGAGCTCTTGAACACCTCAGAGATTGCCCCAGGGGGTCGTTCGTTGTTTGCTGCGACTCCCTGAGTGGCTTGAAGGCCCTCGACCAATTTCTACCCAAACACACTGTGGTGCGAGCAATTCAAGATGCTGTCTTCGCCCTTGGCGAGTCGGGCTGTTCTGTCACCCTTGTCTTTACGCCGGGCCACATAGGTACCCCCTGCGGGTTCAGGGGTAAGAATAGGCCCACAGTATTCCTGCCTATCGTAAGAGGCGACTAAAAGCAGTCCTCATATTCTTCGACCATATATCTTTGGTCCCCTATGTGGGTTTGACCGTCCATTTTTCAAAATTTTCCTGAAGAGCGAACCATTTGGGGAAGGACACCTTACATGGTGCAACGAGTATTAATGACTATTCCTTGTGCAATTCCATCTTACGCACCCATTATGGAACGGCATTATGGCTGCGGCTTTTATGTAACCGTCAGACAGGTTATTTCATCTCAGCGCAAGCCATGCCTGTTGTGCACTGACACCCTTGCACCCTAGTCATAATGGTTTACACTGCGCCAGAAAGAGAGCATGGTAGCCACCCCGTTGTGGTTGGGTCGTCATGTACCCTCTTGGCTGTGGCTCCCTGACAACACAGGGATTGCTCTTCCGATGCCAGAGCTGCATACGCCTCATGCAAGCCAAGGAGTCGATGCTTGTCTCTGTGGGGCATCAGGACTGCCGGCAACGGTCATCCCGCCAGATGACGTTGCTGTGGCTGGGTGGCGCCCATAGGAGAGCCCCTGATCGGAGTGGGTGGCATCGGGGCGGATCACCCGCAATGAAGAGACGTTGGTGGACGTACAACCGCCGACTCTATGTATGACCCCCAAACGTTCCCCTCCCTGACCGCACGTTGGGAGGACGTCGAGCCGCAAAACAGAATGAAGATTATGCTCCGCGATATCTAGTTTGTAGCAGGACTGATGGGGAATCATTGTCAGCGACCAAGTCTCAGTTCTTTGAGGACCATCTGGAGGACAGGTTTGGCGAAGTGGAGTCATTATCGAAAATGCGCAATGGTTCTGTTCTCATCCACACAGTATCTCCTTCCCACTCATGGGTGCTACTCTCTTGTGACAAACTGGGTGATGTTGTGGTGACCATTACTCCCCACAAGTCCCTGAATATGGTCCAGGGTGTAATTTTCCATCGGGATTTATTGCTCCAGACGGACGACGAGCTACGGGCGAACCTTCACCGACGAGGTGTTCATTTTATCTGGCGCGTCCATAGGGGCCCAGAGAATAATAGGGTCGCAACTGCTGCCTTCATCTTGGCCTTTGAGGGTGATACATTGCCCGAAAAGATCAAGGTGATGGTCTACCGTTGTGACGTGCGGCCTTACATTTCTCCCCCTATGAGGTGCTTTCAATGCTGGAAGTTCGGCCACATGTCTTCCCGCTGCATGTCCAGTGCTACATGTAGGGACTGTGTCCAGCACATCCGGGCACTCCATGTACTCCGCCTCCCATCTGCGTCAACTCTGGTCAGAACCATCCTCCCTGCTCGTTGCAATGTCCCGCACTTCAATGGGAGCGGAAAATTACAGAGTATAAAACCCTGGACCGTACGTCATATAATATGGCGAAAAAAAAGTTTGATAGTTTGCACACTGTTACAATGAAAAACTCGTTTGCAGCAGAAACGTCGTCGCCACTCTCCTTGGCGGGGGCAGTATTACCTACTTCCTCTGTTTCTGTGGGCCCCCAGGGCCGCCAACCTAAGCCTTCCCCCTCGGTGTTGGGTTTTATCCTTCTACAGCTCCCAAGGCGACAGCCTCGGGATCAGCTACCACCTCTCCACCGGAGAAAGAACAACCTTCTCCGGCTTCCCTCACACGGAAGGGGTCCCTTGGGTCACTCCCTTTCGCCAGTGTCGATATCGACACTAACCAGCAGCAGGCGCGCTCACAGACTGCTTGTTGCAGGGCTTCGCGCTCCTCCTCAGTCCCTGTGGCTGAGTCTGAGAAGCAACTTCCCCCGGCAAAGACCCCGAGGAAACAGAGGGGTAAACAAAGGCAAAAGAAGACCATGACAAAATAGTCTGCGGTGGCTTCTGCGCCACCACTCCCCTTCACCTCCACCTCTACTTTTGAGGATGAGGTGGAGATTCTTGCGTCACCCGAGGACCTCGGTCTCGGGGATGCCCTTGACAAAATGAACAGTCCGAATGACAAGCCTAGACCGGTGGATGGATGTGATGCCGAGTTATAGCCCACCAACTCGTCTGATTCATGTCTTCCCAGCACTCAACCAATGTCATCCTCCAGTGGAATTGCGGCCGTTTTGTTCCCCCACCTGGCTGATCTACGGCAGCTTCTGAGCACAACATTTACTTTCTGCATTGCTCTCCAGGAAACCTGGTCTCCAGAAATGCGGACCCCTGCCCTTCATGGCTACAGGGGATTTTACTGCAATCGTAGCATATATAACAGGGTCTCACGTGGAGTGTGTGTGTATGTCCTCACCTCTGTGTATAGTGAACCCGTGCCCCTTTGAACACCATTAGAAGCAGTGGCTGTCAGGGTGAGGACCACACATGAGTTTACCGTCTGCAGTATCTACTTGCCGTCAGATGGTGACGTATCTGTGAACACTGGGGCAGTCCCGTCTCGATTTTGGGTGCATTGCCTATGGTTCAGCAGCACCTTTGGCACTGCATCTCCTGTATCCCATTCACAACTGTGGGGTTCGTCTTCTCTTTTCAGATGTGGTTGTCCCCCGCCATCTTCAACGCCCCAGATCTGGTCATATGATTGCCTGTCGAGTTCAGTCCCTCCTTCTGTAGCTTGAGTCTTTGCCCCTTCCATCTTCATATCGGGTCCATGTACGTACACCTCCATGGTGCTTGCCAAGGCCGTATACTCGGCTGGACTTGGCCCATGGGCCCAAAGACTCAGTTCCACTGGAGGCACTCCGACGTCAGTACTCGGCTGTCGTAGCGGAGTTCCCTGGTTATGACCTGATCTACACCGATCAGGTTGATGGCTGCGTGGGATTTGCCTATACTCAGGGCGACCGTGTGGAACAGCACTCTCTGGCGAATGGCTGTTGTGTTTAGACTGCAGAGCTAGTGGCCATTCACTGAGCTCTCGTGGTTATCCAGTCCTGCTTAGGCGAGTCTTTTCTTATTTGCAGCGACTCCCTGACCAGCCTTAAAACGCTGGACCAGTGTTACCTGCGGTCTCCCCTGGTGTTGGCCATACAGGAGACACTTTATGCCGTTACACAGTCCGGGCGATCGGTGGTGTTCATCTTGTCTCCGGGTCATGTTGGTATCCCAGGCAATGAACATGTTGACCGGCTTGCCAAACATGCTGTCAGTGCATCCAGTCTATAGATCGGCCTCCTGGCTTCTGATCTCCGTTCATTGTTGGGCCAGTGAGTACGTCGGCTTTGGGATACTGAGAGGCGTAGCCTGAGCACAGCCAACAAGCTCCGGGTGGTATAGGAAACTACGGCCGCATGGCGTTCCTCCATGCGTGGTTCACGTCAGGACTCAGTGGCTTTGTGTCGCCTCCGCATTGGGTCATAACGGGCTCACCCATGGACATCTCCTTCGTGGGGAAGAGCCGCCGCAATGTCAGTGTGCCTCCCGTCTGACAATAGTCCACATCCTGTTGGACTGCCCCGTTTTAGCTGCCTTGCGGCGGAATTTTAACCTCCCTGACGTTTAATCAGATGTTTTAGGTGACGATGCTACAATGGCAGATTCCGTTTTACGTTTTATACGAGCAGGGGGTTTTTATCATTCTCTCTAACTGGACATTTCTTTGTGTTGCCGAGTGGTTGACTTTTCCTTTTTTATTCTTATGGTCGGTCAACAACAGATATCGGCTTATTCGTTGTAAGGTGTTTTTGTGTGATCGTCTCTTTTCGTTTTGTATCTTGTCGTTTTTGGTGATGTTTTATGGAGTCAGTGCGACTCCTCTCCCACTTTGCGTACTGGGCTTATTTCTTTCACGTCATCGATTTTACTTTTGACACTTAGAGACGGAATGGGGGACTGATGACCATAGTAGTTTTGCCCCCCTTAAACAAACAAACAACAACAACAACACGATTCAAGTCGTGACCCTAAGGTTACTAATAGGTTATCCAACTGTCCCGCATTTTGAAGTATTTCGTAAATGTCCCACGCGAGGCGTCACTTGTCGAACGATTGTTTCGTTTTATATCTGAAGGTATTTTCGTGTTACTGTTACCAGTACTAATTTTCGTGGTGCTATATAGTCCTGACATTTACCTTCAACTAATGATACTGTAACCGTTGCCAACAATATGATATTTGGAAGTGGTAAGCAGCAGGTTTCAGGCCCTTTCGAGAAATGTTCTGGATGTGTCTTTAAACTTTACATTTTTGTGATTGTTTGTTGAGGTTTTCAGTATTTATATACTTAGTTGTTATAAGAGGTTGAAATTTAGAAAAGTAAAAAGCACTGGTACTCCAACTGATAAAATTATGAAGTACAACAACATGTATTTTCCTCTATTTCCAATTTTTTAAAACAAATGTGATAACAGAATGAAAGTTTCACACTGCAACGGATTGTGCGCTGAAAAGAAACTTTCTGGCAGATTAAAATCTTGTGGACGCGCCGTGAAGTGGCGTCGAATAAGTTCGACTGTGAGGCGCTTGCCCCCAACAGGCAGACGCCCCACCTTAATCTGCAATGAAGGTTCAAATATGATAACTTTTAGGCTATTAAATGTTCATAAGGTCTATTTATTTTATTGTTTTAGTCTGGAAAAAAAAAAGAATAATAAACGCGAATGAAATATATTTGTCTGTGTTCCTATTTCAGTAACAGTACTCTTGGTGAAAAATGTGGAAACTGGCAATGCAATGCTATTCAAAACGTTAAAATTTTTGTTGTTCTGAAATTGCAGCTAAAAATGTAGCTGTTCCCCAAAAACTGTTTAATGACCTCTTTTTTGACTGCCTTGTCCGTTATTCCTAAGTAATAGAACGCAGTACGTTGCTTTCGACAGCGAGTGTTCATCAGAGTCGAGTGTATCGTCAGACGTGCCCCAGGGGATTGTTTGAAATAGTAAAACACCATTGCCATTCACCTCCTACATACGTTAAAAAAAAAAAAAATAACAGTCGTCTACAGCACGTGAGGGCATTCTACATTGAAATCAGTTATTTAAGCGACATAATTATACTTCCGAGACAGATAACACCAGGGGCTATTATGAAGGAATGGAAGAAAAGTGAGGGAAGACACGAAATAAAAAGTGAGTATCGTGAATCCTGACTATGACTGGACCGCCATCTGGAAGAACATCCATTCCGATGCCCTGACGTCAGATATAGTAACGTAACAAAATAGCTAACAATATAATTAGTACCAATGAAAGGCTATATGATCATAATTAGTACCAATGAAAGGCTAAATTATATCGGCTGCTGTGAAACTTATCTGTGTCATAAGTGCCAATTAGTTGACACATTAATACACAGATTTACTTGCAGAGGGAATTTAAATAGCTGGAAGTGGATCCAAGACAATGTAGCATTCATTACAACGACTTCACCGGCGGACGTATCATCGTCACTGTCTATCAGACCCCAGGAACGCTATTTTCCAGACTCAAAAAATAACGCCGTGCACTGGTTGATAGGAAATCATGTAAACTACGAAGTGACAACATCACACATTTTAATGTATTTTTGCAGTGCGAGTATCACAAAATTCGTCGCTGTATGAACCACGTTTTTTTTCTTTATTGTGGTTTCAATTCCCCTAAAAAAGGGGCGGGCCGGCAGCGATCACTGGCGCTCTTCAGCCTACAGAAATAAAATTTGCCAGCGGAGAAACATAAAAACACAAAAGAGATAAATTTTTGGAGATAACACAGACATAAAACGGAGATTTAAAATGGAGATAAAACAAAGTACATAAAATGGAGGAAAACGGTGGTGACATAAACACTTGGAACGGCGAAATTGGTGAATAAAAACAGTTGCTCGAATGTCAGTAGCACACACACAATTAAAATGAGCATAGGGTGGCGGCCATGGTGAGACCATCCGCTATTTGGAGTTAAAACGAAGAAACATAACACACACACGGAGAAAAACACAAGTTAAAACTGACGGTGTCGGCTGCGGGTTGGCCGTCCACTGTTGTAAAATAAGACAATGTAACTAAAACACACCACACTTGTCGAAGCACAAAGGAGGTTCCGTAGATGGTGAGGCACTGACAGTATTGAAGATGTGGTGTGAGGAGGAAAGGGGATGAAAGGAGAGGGAGGGGGTAGAGAGGAGCCACAGAGCCGGTAGGGAAGGGACGGAGGGGATGATGTCCCAAGAAGCCACGGGGAAGAAAGATAGGGGAGGGCAGTAAGAGGAGGATCCGGAGGGACAGGGGACGAAGGAGGGGAGAAGGGACAGGAAGGGAGGGATAGTCGGGGCCCTCAGGGAGAGAAGTGGGAGAGGGAGCAAGGAGAAGGATCACAGCTGGAATGAAGGGTAGATGTCAGGTCGGAGGGCATCATCCAGGAGGGGGAGGCTACGGAAGTTGCCGCGGGAAAGGATCCGGAGGGTGGATAAGTGGAGAGCAGGGGGAATACAGTGGTGGAGGCGCGGTAATGTACCAGGTGCAGAGAGGAGGGGATATGAACCACAAGAAAAAAAATGGAAATATGTTGAAAATTGTATATGAAATAATGGGAATAGGATAAGATAATAAAGTGAAAAATTTAAACAAATCGTACAAACTGCCTTTAAGAAGAAGAAGATTAGAAGTCAAGCCAAACATAAATAAGTTACTAACTACCTACAAGAAGCATAGTTCACTATTTTTGTCGTGTCCGTCATCGAAGAGTGCGCGTTCCCGCTAGAGAGCGCTCACGGGGCAGTGCAGCGACGCGGGTGCAACAGAGGGTGGAGGGTGCCACTGTCGCCGCACCACTTTATGTTTCGGCGCGAGGCAGCCAATCGAGACGAGCACAATCGGATTCCGCGCATCCAACGATCGATGTGAGATCCCTCCGCCGCCCGCGATACAGGCGTGCGCCAATCCGACGCTAGCAGTCTACGGAGTCTACAGTCGGAGTCTTAGCGTGCCCGTAAACCAGACACTCTTAGCACGTCCTCGATAGTTAGTCCGTGTCCGTTATCCACGTCTGTACGGGACAGGTAGTATTTAAAAAAGTGACAGTCTGTATGTGGTCGTCAGAAACAGTATTCCTGTCGGGACATCGTTATGCATGTCACAGTAACCTGCAGACAAGCTAGAGATATATTGGCGTAGGTTTGTGGACTATGGAATAGTGACACTATTGTGTTTACAAAAGACTGCTTCGAGGCATTGGACATTACTTGCTCAGAAACAACGAGCAAAGAAAGTTAACTTGTATTTACCATTTGTATTGTCATGGTTGTCTGTTCCGTGTACGGTTATCACGTCAGAACCACAAGATATAAAGAGCTAAAAATTTGTACAGGTACTAATAACTAGCCGGGGAAAGCTTTAGGCACGGTTTTATGGCGATCGGATAGCTATATGCTTATCACGCCCGAATGACAAGACACAGAGACTTAAATATTTGTACAGTTACTAATTTATACCTGAGGAAGGTTTTAGGCACGGTTTTATAGCGGTCTGATGGATGTTTAATAATTTAAAGAATATAACGCGAAATGCGGAACAGTAATTACTCTTTGAAAATGGTTTTATTGGTTGAATTGTTGCTTGAGGGTTGACAATGATAAAAGGGTGGAGTATATTGGGATATAAAGTTACCGGTGTATATAAAATTCCACGTGTGTGTGTGTGTGTGTTAATATTTGGTTCTGCAGCGAAAACTACAGAACGCAAATGAATGGTCTGTGTGTAATTGTTGTCCGAAGTCTCCCGCTGTGCACCATAGCAGTTCCATGCTGTAAGGGAGTGGAAGATATGGTGGTTGAAAGTCGTCGAATTATAAAAAAAAATAATAATAAAAAAAATAAAAAAAAATAAAAAAATCGGATTGAAGGCCAGCCATGACGTTTGCGACTCTATAGCAAGGAGGTGAAACGTGATGCCACAGACCATATGTTTGGTCTATGCGTGCTACAATGTCTTCAGCTCTTGCTCCGTAAGGATAAGCATACGAATAAGGAAATATAAGAATAAATAAATAAAGCAGTAAAAAAAGCAATTTATTTTAATACTTCTCTTTAAAAAGTCGATTTGACGTTTTGCGCATTACATCGAGTGATCGATCTGTGATATTATTACAATCATTATTCAGTCAACGGTTGGCCACACTATTTGAGAACTATATGGTTTTTCTTTAATGCCTTAAAAATTAACCTCTAATATAATAAATTTATAGGAACTCTCATGTTTTGTGAAAGAATAAAAATATAATGCAGGGCATGAACTTTACAGTGTTTTTGACATCGCCTAATCAATATGCACAACTAACCTGCGGACAAACACACACAACCATGCCCCAGGGAGGTCTCGAACCTCCACGGCGAGCAACCACGCGCTCCCCAGCGAGATGCTTTAGCTTCCAGTATCGCAGCCAGTTGTAATAACACGCGCGCTTTCTGTGCGACGTGAAGGGGACTTCGCAAACGGATTTTAGAAACTGCTCTGCGTTTTTGCCACAGTGTTTTAAGCTATTCGCGACCAATATATTCCTTTCCACATTTCTTGTCTTATAGTTTCAGTGAACAAAGACAGTAATAACAATGAGATGCTGCAGTTCGTACTGACACATTCGACTGGAAAATGTGCATACCTAATATAGATTTAAATGAATTACAAGAGAGGAAGTAAATTATCAACATTAGCCAATACTTAAAGTAACTTTCATCACACAAGTGCAAGTAGACAAATATCTAATGGTGTTTCAGCGGCACACTTGCTGGAATCACGCTACAACACTTATTCGTTGAGCGAGCACACAAAACAGACCCTGTTCGAAGCACTTTTTTACGAAGCGCTAAGGGATACAGCACACCACTATGTTCAGAGCGATCGCGTGACGTATTCGGCCCAACGCCTCGGTGGCGCAATAAAGACAACGGTCTGTCGCGTCAGATCGCTGATGGTATTTTGGAGATTGGAGATATTATTCTGTATGTCATTGCTCTTTCGCTTGATGTTGCAGCAAAGATATTAGCATAAATTTGATAAACATCAGCCATTTGAGTTACCATAAATTACAGATCCCCTCTTTTGTGTCCCAACTTCGTCGCCGCTTTTGTGTCCCAACCTCGTCGTAAGTGTCGGTGGCCGAATGGAATGAGACCGACACGCTGGTGCAGTTACGGAGGGGAGCAGCCAGAAACTATAAACACTCGAGTAAATTAGAAAGAGATATATATTGCACAGAATGTAACAATACTTAACTTTTACATAGTACTGCAGAATGTTGATACATAGTTGTTAGAGGCCTGCCTAGTGCCTGTACAATAGCAAAGTCTTCACTGGTGCCTATCTGATTACGAAGGTCCTAACTCGTTGCTATCTCAGTCCGAAGTGACTGGTGTCTTTCCGTGGTGGCCACGAGCGGGGTTGCAGCAGAGGGCGCTCGTGGCTGTCGTCGTGAGATCGCCGCGCCGTGCGTGCATGGCGGCGCGCGGCGAAAGTAGGTGGCGCGCACTTTGTACTTGTGCGACACCACACCCCTCCCCCCCCAAACCGCCGCGCCGTCGTGGCGTAGGGCTGAGGGCCACGGCGACGGCACTGGGAGGAGGGCCTGGGCGGGGGCGTTACTGGTGGGACGGGCGTCGTAGCTGAGGCCGGGATCGAGACGCCGTCCGCGCCCCGGCATCCGCCTTGCGATCCTCCAGGGAACCCGCCGAAACCTGGGGAAGGGCGCCCGCCCCCGCCCAGAGGGAGCAGGTCATCTTCTTCTGAGGTGCGTGGCCCAAGCGGGGGGGGGGGGGCCGCACGGTCCCGGAGTCCCTCTCGGTGACGCTGTCATCTGCGGCGGCGACAGCGGCGGCGACGACTGCGTCGGCGGTACGTCCACGTCCATAGGGATCTCGTAGTCCGGGGACGAACGATGTGGCTGTGCTCCCTGGCGGTGAACTGGGTCTGGAATCAAGAAACCGGAGACAGGATCGCGCGGACTATGCAAGCGCAATTGGTTTGCGTGGCGCCGCAGCTCCGACCCTGTGGAAGAACGTACAACATACATATTGCGCCCGAGCACGCGCTGAATGGTGCCCGGCGTCCATCTTGTCTTCTTGCCAGCAAACACCCTGTACAGAACCGGCGTAGAAACCTGAAAACGCGTAGCGCCATACGAACCGACTCGGTGCGTGGGAGGCTGCAGCAGGTGAAGGAGAGTGCGGTGACGGCGGCCGTGTAGCAGCTCGGCAGGAGACGGGCCGTCACGTGGCATGCACCGATACGTAGACAGGAAAATTTGAAGAGCTTGCTGCCTGGAGTGCTGACCTTTCATCTTCTCCATGTGAGACTTGAATGTTCGAACGAAACGTTCTGCTTCACCATTGGACTGAGGGTGAAAAGGTGCGGTGGTGATATGCTGAATGCCATTCACACGACAAAACTGTTGAAATTCCGCACTAACAAACTGAGGTCCATTGTCACTGACGATAGTTTCAGGCAAACCTTCGATACAAAACACTGATGTTAAGGCACTGATTGTACTAGACGCTGTCGTTGAGTTCATGGCAATCACGAAAGGAAACTTGCTGAAAGCGTCTACAACGATTAACCAGCGCGTATTCCAGAAAGGTTCGGCAAAGTCAATGTCTAAATGCTGCCATGGTCCCTTGGGGCGTTTCCAGTCTGAGAAACGTTGCGGAGGAGCCGCCTGATGCTCCGCACAAACAGTACAATGTGACGTCATGCTCTCTATCTGAGCGTCCATACCAACCCAGGTACAATGACGTCTGGCCAGTTGCTTTGTCCTGACAATACCCCAATGTCCTCGATGCAGGAGGCGTAACACTTCTCGTTGCAGGGAACAGGGAACTACCACTCTTGTTTGGTCGTTGTCGGTATGCAACAACAGTACACCCTGACTTAAAGATAATGCATGACGTTGTGCAAAATAACGTCGAACCAGAGGCCGATCAATGTCTTTGGCTCTGGCAGGCCACCCTGAGCGAACAAAACGTGCTACCACACTTAAGTCTGCATCCACAGCTGTTTCCTGTGCAACCCGACGAGAGTTCAAAGGAAAGTCTGCGACAGCGGAAGCATCTCTGGAGTCTATCTGACAACATGCCATTTCTGAAGAATCAAATGATACATCCTGGCCAACCGGAAGTCGGGAAAGTGTGTCCGCGTTGGCGTGTTTAGTGGTAGGTCGGTACAAAATCTCATACTGATAATTAGACAATATCAAGGACCATCTCTGAAGCTTTTGTGCCGTTCGTGGCGGAATTGGCTTTGTGGGTGAGAACAACGACGTGAGAGGCTTGTGGTCTGTCAACAAATAGAATTTTCTGCCATAGAGATAATGATGAAACTTTGTGACGCCGTAAATGATTGCTAAGGCCTCCTTTTCTATCTGACTGTAATTCTGTTGCGTCGGCGTCAGTAGCTTGGATGCAAAGGCAATAGGACGATCATGACATCCAAAACGATGTGACAGAACTGCACCCACACCGTACGACGAGGCGTCCACTGCTAGCACTACAGGCTTCTGTGGGTCAAAGGGAATCAAACATGCATCACTGAGTAGTGCAGACTTTAGTTTGTCAAAGGCAACCTGACAATCTTTGGACCATACAAAAGGAACATTCTTCCTACGTAAGTGATGCAGTGGAGCTGCAATCTGAGAGGCATTGGGAATAAATCTGAAATAATAGTTCAGCTTCCCCATTACTGCTTGCAATTCGTGCACATTCTTAGGAGGAGGCAAGTCTTTGATTGCTCGAAGATGTGACTGTAAGGGATGAATTCCTTGGGCATTAATCACATGGCCTAGGTACTCTATTTCAGTTTGAAAAAACGAACACTTTGCTTTATTGCAACGTAGACCTGCTGCAGTCAACACTTTGAAAAGGCACTCCAGGTTTGCTAAATGTTCTTCAACTGTACGTCCGGATACCACAATATCATCTAAATAGTTCGAACAACACGGTACAGAAACTGTCAGCTGTTCCAAAAAACGCTGAAAAATAGCGGGAGCGGAAGAACTGCCAAAGGGTAGGCGTTGAAATTGAAAAAGGCCCATGTGAGTATTAATGACGAAAAACTTTTTCGACTCGTCATCAAGTGGAATCTGTAAGTATGCCTCTGCTAAATCAATCTTGGAAAAGAAGCGAGACTGTCCTAATTTGTCCATCAGTTCGTCAGGTCTGGGCAGGGGATAAGTGTCTACAATTGTTTGACTGTTCACTGTTGATTTAAAGTCCGCACAGAGACGAAGTTTTCCTGACGGCTTGGGTATAATTACTATAGGCGAGGCCCACTGACTCGCAGAAACAGGAGAAATCACCCCACTATCTTGCCAACGTTTAAGTTCTTCGGCAACTGTATCACGCAATGCGATAGGCACTGGTCTAGCTTTACGAAATTTTGGAACTGCAGATTCTTTTAAAGTCACATGTGCCACGAAGTCTTTTGCACAACCTAGTTCCGGCGAAAACAAGTCACTGTATTTGTCACACAATGCATTGATTTTATCCTGAGGCACTATTGACGAAATTTGAAGCACATCTCTTTGAATTGATAAACCAAACAAGTCAAAAGCATCTAGTCCAAAAATGTTCTGCGTAGATTTGGCCTGAAGAACAACAAAAGCAACTGTTTTCGTAACACCTTGAAAAGAGGCAGGCAGGCTACACGTTCCTAGCACGGGAATATTTTGACCTGTATAAGCTGTTAACACTTGTTGACACAGCGATAATTTTGGCGAACCCAGAAGTTCATAAGTATCTTTATTAATTAAGGTAACAGCGGAACCAGTATCAAGCTGAAATTGCACAGTCTTATTTTCTATGAAGAGAGTCACAAACAGTTTTTGCTTGCGGCGCTCGACAGGTGCGCGAATGTGGGCAACGTCTGCTACGGTTTGTTTACCGTGCTTGCGCGGGCCGCGTAGTGAAGTAAGCGGCGCAGACTCGGCACGCAGCGGATTAAGAACACTGTCACTAGATGACACTACCGCCGGATCGGCGTCCGCGCAAGCCTGCGAAGCTACTCCAGATGTACTAACTACTGCACTACACTTTTGAGTAGCTACTTGATGTCTACTGTCACTAGCTACACAGTACTGGGCACTATTACAAGGAGCAGTTGCATAAGGCACTATTTTCACTACAGGAATGCACTGTTCATAGTCATTTTGCTTGTCCCGAACCCTTTTCCGTTGCACTGTTTTACGCGCTCGTCGGCGCTTGCTACGTGGTGCACTATATAGTTTTGCCATAGGCGCAGAACTACTTTCTTGCAATTGAGATCCAAGGAAAGCACTGTTCAATTCCACAGCCCGTATAACATTTACAGATTGAACTGTTCTCGCACTTTGCGAAGCACTGTTTCTAACGTTACTGTTCTTTGAGTTTTTAATTTGCATACACACAGACTGCACATGTCCTGATTTGCCACATTCATAACAGGTCGCGTTGCGACTAGGGCAATGAGCACGCTTGTGGCGAGACACACACTGGGGGCACGATTTACGAACATTTTTCTGAAATGAGCGTTGGCGCCCTTTATTCAAATCACTGTTTCTAATACGACGGGGCGACCTTTGTGTCGCACTTTTACACTGGCTACTGTTCACTGTCTGTTCAGCACGGCCGGTAGAAAAATAAGAATCACTAGTGCTATACTGAGAACTACGGCTAGGAAAGCGTCCGTTACGGCACACTGAATTTACACTGTGGCTTTGCATTTCTACATCTGCTAAGTCAAAAGTATCATGCGCTTCAATAAGCTGCAGTACACTGTCTAATGAGGGGTCAGACTGTTTCAGAATTGCTGCTCTAATTCTGGGGTCCTGAATATTCTGCGTAATCGCATCTCGCAACATAACGTCACTATACGAAAGTCCACAAGAGCAAGTAAATTTACATTGGCGGGTTAAGCCCTTCAATTCCGTAATCCACTCTTGGTGTGACTGCTGCGGTAATTTTTTAAGTCTGAAAAATCGGTATCGTGCAGCGGCTACAAGAACTTTTCTCTCATAATGAGCATTCAGTGCATCTACAATTTGTTCAAAGTCTACATCACGAGGAGATGCGAGAGGGAAAAGTTTTTGCAATAGTACGAAAGTCTGGGGGCCCACAATCGATAAGAAAAGGTTCTTCACTCTCTGACCTGTAATTTGATGAGCCGCGACGAGTTCTTGAAACTGTGCGAAATAGTCGCTCCATTCTTCCTCACGTTCGTTGTACTGGCGGAACGTCGGAAGCGGTGCGGCGGCAGGTGTGGGCTGCTGATGTGACGACTGTTGTTGTTGGTGAGCAGCCTGTGTCGTCAACTGCGACACGGCCTGCAGTAGTTGAGTTATTTTCGCCGTCTGTAACTGAATAATTTCCATTAAGTTTGGGTTCGGGCTAGTGGCCATGCTGACCGAGTAGGCGCCGCGTATACAAGTAAATTAGTACAAAACACAAATGCAATATGAAAGAGGAC
Source organism: Locusta migratoria (assembly GCA_026315105.1). NCBI lineage: Eukaryota > Metazoa > Arthropoda > Insecta > Orthoptera > Acrididae > Locusta > Locusta migratoria. The sequence continues at coordinate 296,802,787 of CM048751.1, forward strand.
GCTCTGCAACAAAAAAGTCCACAAAATACGTAACAGAATATGTTCCCCCAAAAATCTTATAATAAGGGTGGGTGGGCGGGAGCAATTTTTGCGTGCTCCGACTGCTGCTGTCTGGCTGCTGTAAGCGGGCTGGTCCAAGGTTCTATCACTCCTCGTCGCCACTTTTGTGTCCCAACTTCGTCGCCGCTTTTGTGTCCCAACCTCGTCGTAAGTGTCGGTGGCCGAATGGAATGAGACCGACACGCTGGTGCAGTTACGGAGGGGAGCAGCCAGAAACTATAAACACTCGAGTAAATTAGAAAGAGATATATATTGCACAGAATGTAACAATACTTAACTTTTACATAGTACTGCAGAATGTTGATACATAGTTGTTAGAGGCCTGCCTAGTGCCTGTACAATAGCAAAGTCTTCACTGGTGCCTATCTGATTACGAAGGTCCTAACTCGTTGCTATCTCAGTCCGAAGTGACCGGTGTCTTTCCGTGGTGGCCACGAGCGGGGTTACAGCAGAGGGCGCTCGTGGCTGTCGTCGTGAGATCGCCGCGCCGTGCGTGCATGGCGGCGCGCGGCGAAAGTAGGTGGCGCGCACTTTGTACTTGTGCGACACCACACCCTCAGAGCAATGGTATTGTTGTAATAAGTTATCGGACATAGTTGATCGACACTGGAACGAAAGTGCTAACGAAACCCAAAGAAAAGTAAACGCTAGAGTTCCAGGATACAGTGGTGATGAATTTTATAGATTAGATTATATTAGTACTTGTTCCATAGATCATGAATACGACACTTGATGTGGAATGTGTCAGGTTAATGAAAGGTGTCTTTACAAATTATTACTTTGTACTAAATATTATATGACACACTACTTTTTTCTTCAGATTTACTAATTTATATCGAAAAATTCATCTATAGTGTAGAAGGAGTTGCCATTCACAAATTCATTTAATTTATTTTTAAATTCTAGTTGGCTATCTGTCAGGCTTTTGATGCTGTTTGGTAGGTGACCAAAGACTTTTGTGGCAGCATAATTCACCCCTTTCTGTGCCAAAGCTAAATTTAACCTTGAATAGTGAAGATAATTCTTTCTCCTAGTGTTATAGTTATGTACACTACTATTGCTTTTGAATTCAGTGTGATTGGTAATAACAAATTTCATAAGTGAATATATATACTGTGAAGCTACTTTGAAGATCCCTAGCTCTTGCTACAGATTTCTGATCAAAGTCTATATTTATTAATGGTGTCATTCCATTTACAGTACGGAACTGTATGTACTGTGTTTTTTCAAAATTTAATGATAGTCCATTAGTTGAGAACCACGTAATGATTTTCTGAAAGACGTCGTTTACAATTTCTTCTTGTCTGTCAGGTGTGATAACTATACTTGTATCATCAGCAAAAAGAACCAGCGCTGCATCTCCATGAATATAGAATGGCAAGTCATTAATATATATTAAGAACAGCAAAGGGCATAAGACCGAACCTTGTGGCAACCCATTTTTTATTGCTCCCCAGTTTGAGGAATCAGATGTTTTTTGCATATTATGTGAATTACTAATGTCAACTTTCTGCACTCTTTCTGTTAGGTATGATTTAAACCATTTGTACACTGTTGATAAAACTCTTCTGGGTATTAGACCGTATCGTCAATATATCAAATATTTCACCGACGTTTCGGCCGCTATTGCAAGCGGCCATCTTCTGGGTATTACGTTTACTGCTGGATTGAGCAGTAAACGTAACACCCAGAAGATGGCCGCTTGCAATAGCGGCCGAAACGTCGGTGAAATATTTGATATATTGACGATGCGGTCTAATACCCAGAAGAGTTTTATCAACAATGACAACGGCCGCGGAAGCCTTCGTTTACATTTGTACACTATCCCATTCATACCACAATACTTTAGTTTATCTAGAAGAACTCCATGATTTACGCAGTCAAAAGCCTTGGAGAGGACACAAAAAAATCTCAACGGGTGATGTCTGGTTATTCACTGCATTTAATATTTTATTTGTGAAACTATATATAGCATTTTCTGTTGAAAAGCCTTTCTGAAAACCAATTTTATTAGAACTTTATTTTTACCTATGTGTGAAACTACTCTAGAATACATTACTTTTTCAAGAATTTTCGATAAGGCCGTCAGAAGTGAGATTGGGCGGTAGTTATTGACATCAGACTTATCCCCCTTTTGTGCAGTGGTTTAAAAGTAGCATATGTCAGTCTATCAGGAAAAACACCCTGCTTCAGAGAACTATTACATATGTGGCTAAGAATCCTACTTGTTTCTTGAGAACAATATTTTATTACGCTGCTGGAAATACCATCAATTCCATGTGAACTTTTACTCTTGAGGGAGTTTATTATTTTCTTAATTTCAGAAGGAGAGCTGGGTGTAATTTCTATTGTACCAAATTGTTTGTGTATGGCCTGTTCCATTAACTGCGTAGCATCTTGTAATGAACATTTAGATCTTATTTCTCCACAACATTTAAAAAATAATTATTGAAATGTTTTCAACTTCTGGCTTGTTAGTTGTGAACTTTTCATTCAGTTTGAAGATAATGCTGTCTCCCTGTGCTCTTGGTTGCCCTGTCTCCCTGGTAATAATATTCCAAATTGTTTTAATTTTGTTATAAGAGGTACTAATCTAAGACATGACATGCAGCTGGACTTTTTAATAACTTTTCTTAATGTAGCGCAGTAGTTTTTATAATATTTGACTGTTTCTGGATGATTACACTTTCTTGATGTTAGATACCGTTCCCTGTTTGGATTACAAGATATTCTTATTCCTTTAGTAAGCCATGGTTTCTTGCATGGTTTCTTATCATTATATTAACCTATTTTCTTGGGGAAACAATTTTCAAATACTCTTACAAATGTATCATGAAATACCTCTCCGGGGGACACCACGTTGACGAAGCACTGTCCATGCGGGTGGAGAGGCTTGTGTATCCGTGTGAAGCAGAGGGCTATACTGAAGGTAGAGAACCTACTGCCGGAAAGGTCTCAGCTGATGGATCAGACCAAGCGTGTCCTACAACGTCCCGTCTTCCTTATCCTCTCCCAGTCCTTTACCAATTCCTTTTCCAACCCAAGGTGTGATGCGATCCGTGCCGAGGGGTGTGTGGCACATGGGTGGATGTGTCTCTAACGGAGCCTCAGGGATACCGGGCGACCTTCCTGAGTAAGTAGCCTTGCACCGCGCGGGGTTATCGCGGTGTGGACCATATAAATCCCCAAATCTCGTAGGACTAAGACGAACACGGAGAAAGAAAGTGTTTTAAAAGAATCTGAGGGGCAATCTGAGACCTCAGATACTCAGACATCGGGATCAGGACCGAAGGAGTGCACTCCTACTTCTGAATCAGGGTCTAGACCTGAGCAAGAAGTGGGTACTGTAACAGAGAAGTTGGACCAGATTGGGATTAAGGCCTTGTCTGGGGCTCAGAGGAGGAAACTTCTCAAGGAACAGAAGCAAAAGGAAGGAAAAGAATGGCTTCATAAGCATAAGTGAGCATGAGCTCAAGACCTCCAAAAAGAAACTGCCTCAGGCCGAAGGGGATACACAGACCCCCTCGACATCAAAGACAGGTGGCAAGAGAGTTAGGGAGGAATCTAAGACTCTCTCTTCTCTGGACAAGCATGATCCTAAAAGGCTGAGGCAGGGAATAGGGAAACAGACCTATAGTACTGCAGTCTTGGTCTTTAGATTGGCGGTTGTCCAAGGAGGATACGCACTGGTTTGCATCACCTCACACCAGGAGGAGCTCGTGCAGATGGCCCTCTTTGAAGAGATTGTGGGGGGGGGGACGCTGGTCCAGGACCCAAATTCAGGAGGGTCTATCTAGATCGCAGTGCCCTCATTTTTGTTTGCGAGGGGGAGCACTCAGCATAATGGCTTAAGGACAAGGTGCCCATGATATCCCCGTGGGAGGATGCGAAGCTGCTGGTCAAGACAGCAACTGAACTCCTGAAGACCCCAAAGGTATCAATATGGGCACCAAAGATCCTTAAGAATGTCCCTCCAAAGACTCTGTTTGAGAAAATAAGGGTCCAGAACCCAAAAGTCTCGACATAGAGGATTGGAGGGTAATTAACCAAAAGGTCGTTCCGGAAGGACGAATCCTGGTGGTGGAGGTTGGAGAGAAGTCCTTGACGGCAATGCGAGAGCAAGGCCTGAAACTGTTTTTAGGGTTCTCGCAGGTCGCCGTCAGGGTAATCAAAGACCTTAAAGGCAATAATGGCAGCAAGATGGGGACTGAAAATGCTGCAGATAATTCTGCAGCACAGTAAAGGGGCCACTGCTGCCCTGAGCCGTCGCCTGGGAAGACAGGAGGTGGGCGTGGCCCAGATACGAGAACCCTATTTATACAAAGGGGGTGTATCGGGCCTCGGTGGTACTGGAGGTAAGCTGATATATGCTAGGAATCTAAAAAATTCCAGAACATGCATTTATGTTAGAAATGGAATACCTTTCATACCAATGATGGATTTTTGTTCCAGGGACTTGGTGACCATCAGGATGCTGCAAAGTGAGGAAGGTATCAAGAGGGAAATTGTTTTGGCCTCAGCATATCTTCCTTACGAAGACAGCTCTCCTCCTCCTTTGGAAGTGAGGAGACTGACAGAAGCCTGCCATCGGCAAGGTGACGAACTGGTGGTGGGATGTGATGTCAATGCCCACAATCTATCGTGGGGCAGCAAGGACACCAACAGTAGAGGTGAGCACCTTCTTGAATTTCTCCTATCTAACAACTTGGAGATCCTGAATAGGGGTGATGAACCTACATTCAAGAATAGTAGAAGGGAAGAACTAATTACATAACTTTTGGTTCCATTATGAAGGGAAGTTACGTCAAACAGTGGCATATGGTCCTGGAGTCATCCTCATCAGATCACATGTATATTAAATTCAAGGTTGAAATGGGAACCAGACAGACCATGGCCTATAGGAATCCCAGGAAAACGGACTGGGAGACATATAGGAGAGACCTTGACTTCAGCCTATCGGAAATTAAAACTTCGATAAGGAATCCAGCAGAGTTTGAGGAAGTAGCAGAGGCTGTAACCTCTGCTATAGTGACCTCATACCAGGACAACTGCTCAATCACCAAGAAGTGCACAAATAGGAGTGTGCCTTGGTGGAATAATAACCTGGAAATGCAAAGGAAACATGTATGAAGACTGTTTAACCTTGCAAGGCGCAAAGGACAATGGTCAAAGTATCGTGAGGCTCTTTTCAATTACAACCTTGCCATCAGACGGACAAAGGAGGCATCCTGGAAGGTATTATGTGAGGAAGTGGAGGGCAGTGAAGGTTGTCTTCATTCCTACACCAGGGAGTATTGATCATACCAAGGCCAAGGATATGAGACCAATCAGCCTGTCTTTCTTCATTCTTAAGACATTGGAAAAGCTGGTTAATGTGCACGTTGGAGAAAGGAGGTTAAGTAGGGCTCCTCTACATTCAAACCAACATGCATATCAGCCAGGTAAATCATGAGAGACAGCTCTCCAACAACTCGTTGGGAAGGTGGAGAAAGCACTACACTTTCAGGAAATAGCCCTCTGTATCTTCCTGGACATCTAGGGGCCTCTTAGCAACACGACCTTCGATTCCATGGTTAGGGCAGCAGAGGTGCATGACCTAGGGACCACTATATGTAGGTGGACTAGGGCCATGCTCAGTGGAAGAAAGGTAGAGGCTACCATGATGAATGAAAAAATGGTAATCAACAACACTAGGGGTTGCCCGCAAGGAGGAGTTCTTTCCCCTTTATTGTGGAATCTACTGGTGAATGATCTCATTGGAGAATTAAACTCTAGGCAGTACTTTTGCCAAGGATACACAGATGATCTTGTAATAGTAATACTTGGCAAATTTGCTGACACAGTGAAGAATATGGCACAAGGTGCATTGGACATTGTGCAAGACTGGTGCAGAAAACAGGATCTGGGGGTTAGTCCTAAGAAGACTGTTGTTGTACCATTCACAAGGAAACATATCCAACACTCAAGTTGGAATCTAAAGCTTTTCAATGAAGAGCTACCTGTGAAGGGGATAGTGCAAAACTAGGGTTTACCCTAAATGAGAAACTGACATGGACCCCTGACATAAGGAATACTTGCTCCAAGGCAAAAGGTACTTTAGTAAGGTAAGTACCAGGAGAGCTTGTGGTAAAAATTGGGGCCTGAGCCCCAAGGGTATGCACTGGATATACACCACGGTGATTAGACCCAGGATCACCTATGGGGCGGTCGTGTGGTGGAAGAAGGTAGAACACCAGGTTGCTGCTAAGGAGCTTGGTAAGGTGCAGAGACTAGCCTGCTTAGCCATAACAGGCGGAATTAGCAGCACACCAACTGCTGGGATGGAAACCATGCTGGATGTGCCCCCATTACACCTTTGGGTCAAGATGGAGGCAGCAGCTCGTGCATACAGACTCTAATCTGGCAACAACTGGAACTCTCTGGGATATCCAGAATCACACACTAAAATAGTGAGTGAGGTAAATATAAGAAAGGTTGGGGAAATGCCAGCTGACTATATTATAACCCCATACTGCTTCAACAAGCGTTTCAGTATAACAACTGGAAGTAGGGAGCAGTGGGAGAAAATAGTTCGACACCGTACGGGGGATATTGTCTGGTTGACCGACGGGACGAAATCGGACCAAGGCGTTGGCACAGAATAGGGAGCATACAGAATGGAAAGCTGGAGGCGGCGCCTTTGATCTGTATTTTACCAAGCGTTGCGCTCGACGCCATATTGAAAAGCAGTAAACGTGGAACTATAGCCGCTTAGTACTTTGGCTGGAAATGGACTTTTTACGAACTGCAGCTAACCTCACCGACTTTTAAGAAAGGAAACGGCTTTTCATTATGCCCCCCCTCTATTTTGCGTCCTGTTCTTGCACCTAATTGTAATCCAACGAAAAAAAATCGGTATAAATTTTAATACAACTACGAAAATGTACGATGGAATCAATGATCGTTTTATTTGGTGTTTATCTATAGAAAAATCCCAAGTAACGCGAAGTTATGTTTGCGAAATTAGTTATAAACAAGAAAGTGACTTTACAACTGCCCGGTTTTATTTGACACGAATAAATTTGCACAAGTCAGACTTAGCAGTACAACGTTATTACACAGAAGTAATGACGTCTGGGCATATATAAAACTGTTAAATACACATAAATGAAGGATAAGTAGCGGAAACATAAAACTTCATAACAAACTTACTCTGTACTTGTCATATTGTGGCACGCATTGTTTCAGTTATAGCAAAGGAAAAAGTGTTCATCATTTTCCTCTTAGTCTTCCTTGTCAATATGCATTCATTAGAACATTACATACCATTTGTACCTCACAGATGGGTCACTTTTATCACTTTGAAATTTTTTCCAATTTTTGTTATTTATTTCAAGTCTCTGTTTATGAACTCCAAGAAATAGAAAATTCTCACTCTGACAAAAAGTTTTACTAAATATTTGAGAATATATTTTTAAGTAAATCAGCTCTCCTTGAATTCACAGTCCGTTTCTTAGCACGGGAAATAAATATTGTCTTTAAAACATATGTATATGTTACATTTTACTTATGGCAGTGATGTAGTTGTGTTTCAATGTTGGAAAAGTTGTATTTGGTTTAGGATGATAATTAATTTACTGATCGGAGAAGGGCATATAGAAAAATATGTCAACCATAGAGCAGAAACAGCATAAAATAATTATGCCCCTTAATCTATTTTTCAGTATCCGAAGAGCATTCGTTGCCAACATTAGCACACTACTCCTCCATTGCCGTAAGTAAAATTTTACCTGCCTAAGCAGCGTAGACCAAGGGGAGGAGGCAAGATGAGTGTCATCGATTTGACTGGTTCAGACTTACTCACGGCAGTGGATGAGTAATGTTAATGTTGGAAACGTAATGTTCGTTTTACGAGGACAATTACTTTACCGACCAGAGAAAGGTAGATACAAGAAACTGCCAACCATAGAGCAAGAACAGCAAGATTATTCCCCGTATTCCATTTGTTTGAATATCGTAACAAGGGGAGGTCGGCAATCGGGACCCGCCGATTTCGCTCAAGTTACGTGTGTAGAAGGAGGTGAGTCTCCACAAAACGCGCCTGAAATATTTCGCCTGAGTGAGCCTTAGGAAAGAAGGAAATGCTCTCGAAAGTTTTTCCGATAGCACTGTACATGTTATTCAGCGCTCTGTTCGTGAATAAACGGCGTAGCGTAATGTAAAAAGTAAATAAATAAATAAAATAAGCTCCTGTGATTGATCCCAGGGCGCCTGTTTCGCAAGTAATTCCGTTGACCATTACGCTACGCCGTTAGTCACGAACAGATAGCTAAATAAGATGTACAGTACTATTGGAAAAACTTTCGAGAGTATTTTCTCCTTTCGTAAGGCCCACTCAGGCGAAATATTTCAGGCACGGTAAAGGGGACCAATCTCCTTCTACATACGCAGTTTGGGCGAAATCGGCGGGTCCCGATTGCCGACCTGCCCTTGTAAGAGGATCAACGGTCGTTAACATTAGCACGGTACGCCTCCGTTGCCGTTAGTAAAATTTTACCGTTTGCATCAAATTATGTGAAGGTGAGCAGGTAGATGAGCCTTAAAAATTCCTGAAATATCTCGCCTATGTGGGCAACGGGAAAACGAAACGCACGCGCAAAATGTTGAAGTCCCGCTACTGACGCACTATTCTTTGTCTTTCGTTTTATATTATTCCCTGCGACATTAAACTTATAAGTACAAAATATAAATGTACTTCAACATTTCGACGCTGTTGAACTGCTACAGCAACTGCAACAACGAGAGTTATCGTCAAGAAAGTGAGCAAGGCTACCTTTAATAATTATGCACTCATTGCTCTCATTCGTGACTGATAACATTTAACTTTTACCACACATATAGCGACGTTCACTAACTGTTCGACATCTTCTGGGAAGGTGAAGAAGCTTATATCCTTATTTGTATGAGAATTATTGTGGCAATTAGGTGCTGAACACCATCGGCCGCCTCTACTTTTATTGCTGCTCGTAATAAAAACGGAACAGCTCCAACTACTGACACACAGTTCTTTCTTTTCATTGGACCAAATACTTGTTTACTTTTATGCAATTCAGGCAGCTAAGTTACACAATTAGCAAACAAAGACGGCGCATTACCACGTCACCGAGTAGGGAGTGAGCACGCGTTTACTGCTTTTCAATATGGCCGATTCCGCGCATGTGCACTAAATTTTGGACGACAGACAGCAGCGGGAGTTTCCTTTCTGTATACTCCTTATTCTGTGGCGTTGGGGCCGGGGTATACGTGGTGCAGCCAAGACTGGAGGGCGTCATCTCTCTTGGGAAACTGGCCTCAGTATTTCAGGCCGAAATCACTGCCATCAGGGTATGTGTGGAGGAGAATTTGCGTAGGTGCTACAAAGATCGTAGCATCTATATCTGTTCAGACAGCCAGGCAGCCCTGAGATCACTGGCAGCTCCTGCAACAAGGTCTAAAATTGTTGCAGAATGTCACAGGGTTCTGGTGGAGCTACGGGAAAGCAATAGAGTAAACCTATTGTGGGTCCCTGGCCACTCGGGGATCAGTGGCAATGAACATGCCAACAGATTAGCCAGGATGGGGGAGAGACTCCATTTATAGGACCGGAACCTGTCCTGACAATCACCAAGGCAATGATCAATTTGGAGCTACGTAACTGGCTCAGAAGACAGCATGTAGAATATTGGACCAAAGTCCATCAACAAAAACATGGCAAAGTAATGATGCCAAAGCCATGTTTTAAAAGAAGCTCTGCAGTCCTGGGCCTGAACAGGAGAGAGATTAGACTCATGGTTGGATTGCTGACAGGCCATGGGAATTTCAAAAAACACCTACATACAATGGCAATAACAGAAGAGGACCCTAAGTGTAGGATCTGTGATGACGGTGATGAAACTGCATCACATCTAATCTTCGAATGCATTGCATTGGAAAGTAAAAGACAGAACATTTGGGATAACCAGACCCGAAGAAATTGTGTCTAATAAAGAACTGGTAAAGGGACTCCTTGCGCTGTTAAAGGGCATTGGTTGGCTTTACTAGATATACAGGGAGCGATACCGCACAATAAACTTAGTTTCGGTGCGGGCAGTGGCGGGTTGGACCAAGACTGTTTTGGCTTCCCTGGAAAAATCAAATCAAAACAAATCAATCATGAAATAAGTTGTATTTTAAATTAGCATCAGCTTCCTGATACACCGTATCCCAGTCTAAATGCTGAAGATTTTCCCTGAAATTTCTAATTGTCGAATCGTTAACTGAACGCACAACTTTGGAGGGCTGTTTTGAATTACAGAGAGGAGCTATGTCATTTAGTGTAACTAGCTGTGCACCATGATCGGAGAGACCATTCTCAACAGAACAAGGATTTATGTTTTTAAAATTATCTTGGTCTTTAAAAAAGTTACCTATCAGTGTGCTGCTGTCCTTTACTACCCAAGTAGGAAAATCAATTACAAATGACAAACTGAAATAAGACTTCCAGGTCATTATTCCTATTACATTCCTTTAGTGAGTCAACATTAAAATCCACATTGAATTCCACATGTAATATAGAAACGAATATTACAATTGCTCCAGTAAGAACAGAAAACGTATCCAAAACTACCAATGTGGACAAGTGGTTGTGAATATCCGTAGCTGCAGCTAATTGGTCCATAGTCCATATCCTATTAAATATCTAACGGTAGGCATTCGACCACATATTGGGCCGTTATAATACCAGATACTATTATGTCAAATGAATTTGCAGAGAACCAAACTGTGCTAAATATAAGCTTATTTATTATATCTCTCACCAGATGGCCAAATATTGATCAGCTAGCGACAGTATCGCAAACATTGTGAGTAAATCATTGTAGTCAGTCACAGTTTTATTCCGTGACCATTAAAATGTATTGATAATACGACATGAAACATGTGCAACAGAGAATTGTGTTGCATCAAATGAATTTCTTTAAACTATCGTAGCCAACTCAAAATAATATTTTTATTCCACATCTTTCACCAACTACGCAAAACCTACGTCTTTTGTGTAAGCAACATTAGAAATATTAAATCGCTGTGACATTCAAATCCGTAGTGGTTTAATCTAATCCATTTTCACTCCAGACGGTAGTAAACGACAACAAGAATTCGGAATACCGAAGAGCCCCATGTTCGTCAATTGGCATCTCTACAGGTTAAGGAGATCATTTGGAGTCAGTTTGTCACTGGCAAGTATCGAACACGTAACGTTTCGCATACTAATCAAAAACATCAACCCGCACCTACAAATACATCATGCAGGAAGTAGACGTCTGATCAAAAACCTTCTTTTCCAAGAAGCAGGCATTAATTTGATACTGCAAACAGCGATACCAGGGAGGTAGAGCAACTTGTAAAATCTCGAGCATAAAAGTCGACTCTCGGTGATTCTTCATCGTAGCAAGGACCTTAGTGTGTGACAATAAGGAGACAAATGAAGAAAAGTTATAGGACTAAATGATTCGAACTCTTATCTCTTGGATTTAGAAGCCAATGCCGTTTATTCTGATACGATCGCTGATGTAGTAGGACAGCATTACACATCGGTGAATTTCAGTTACTATGCAGAATAAAAAACCACGGTTTATCGTCAAAAGGTTTCAAGGTTTAAAGATAAGCTCTGCCACTTCTGAATAGGTATTCCACCTATGTTCCTACAGAGGTTCGAAAAACGACTATGGTAAAGTGTGTGTTAGTGGCGCATATGTGTATGACGAGGTCCTAGGATCGAGCCGATATCCACAGCACGTCTGTTTTTCAATATGCACTCATTTGCACGAGTCTACGAGAAGACAAGTTTCAATCCGTATACGTAACTTTTCTGGCCAATTGCAACTTTGGAAGTGAATATAGTATCAAAAAGTTTTAACTTTTCACTCAGCCAGTTCATATGACGACTTATAATAACAAAGAGAACTTTTGGATGATTGAACGAAATTGAGAGTACATTTGCGTGCAGATGTTCTGAGCAGATTACCACTATCACCCGAAAAATGCAACAGAGAACCTATGAGTCATAGCGTAAATTTGTTCCGCAGACATAATTCTTTGATCATGTTTCTACACAAAGAATTTCCTTAAACGTAGGTTTCAGGGCACATATCGTATTCATTTATTGTTGTTGTTGTTTTGAGAGGGCTAAACTTCTAGGTCATCAGTCCCCTGTTCCCAAATAAGATTTCAGAGTATGAAGCTAAAAATAGACATCAAGAATGGAAACTCACAAAAGGGACAGACTGACAATGAGCAGTTCGCTCACAACACGAAAGAAAGACACTCAGGTAAAAATTCAATTCAGGAACTAAGTGAAAAATTGGACATTAGAATATCATCCTGTATTGTCTTTGTGATGAGCCAGCCATGCTGCACACACTGTACACCCCTAGGCATTTTACTTAGTAGTCTTAAAAAGCCTTTAAAAGCGCTGGATAGATCGGGGCCTGAGATATCTGGCTATAGGACCCAACACTATATGGAATTGTAAAAACCAGCTGTGCGAATAAAACTTAAAACCGAGTTAACCATAGAGGCGTCGTCACCTAAAACTGAGGGAAGCGCGTCTGGAATATTAAAAGACTGCTGCAAGTTGGCTAAAACTGGACAGTCCATCAGAAGATGGACTACTGTCAAAACAGCTCCACACTGACACACGAGTGGGGCCTCACGGCGAACGAGACAGCCGTGGGTTAATCACGTGCGCCCAATAGGAGGCAGCAGAAGACAACCGACTCTCGACGTATCGGCCGTAGTGAAGATTCTCACAGAGCTGTGGATAGATTCACCGCCCAAGGCTTATTCGGTGCACTCGCGGTAACCCACTCGGTGCTCCAAGTCTCACACACCTTCCGGTGCAACGAAACTTTGAAATCTGGTTCCGTGACGGCAATATCGAGAGGTGTTGCCATAGTAGCCTTCTTGGCCAACCGATCAAGATGTTAATTCCCCAGTATGCCGATGTGGCCCGGGGTCCACACAAAAACCACAAAATGACTAGATCACTCGAGAGAGTATGCAGTATCTTGAATTAACCACACTAATCAGTGGTGAGAGAAACACTGATCGATCGCTTGTACGCCACTCAGGGAGTCACTACAGATGACAAATGACCCCCTGGTGCAGGCTTTGAGGTGTTCCAGAGCCCTGAGAATGGCGACCAGCTCTGCAGAAAATAATGCTACTCTTACGCAGCAGAGAATGCTTTTCCACATGGTCGTCATGAAGATATGCATACCCAGCACGGCCATCTGCTATGGAACCATCTATGTAAATGCCTTCAGCATCACGGAACGAATTGAGGAGCTGCAGGAACTGGCGATGGAGATTAGGGAAACTGAGCCCTTCGATGCATGGGACAGATCCAGACAGAGCTGCAAACGAGGAACGGACCAAGGAGAGGCGTGAAAGGAATATTAGAAAGTGGTAGGGAGTGGATAGGGTGCGAGGGGCGAAAGGAGGGAAGGAGCACAGGGCGAGTTTGGGTTACCCGGCCTGGGCCTTCGTGGAGGGATAGGAAGCGCAGAGTCTGGAAAAAGGAGCCGGCGGTTTGGGTGGAAGGGCGAGTCCTGAACATGGACGACATAGGAATCTAGCAGGTGTTGCCTGCGGAACCGTAGCGAGAGGACTTCAGATTGGAGTAGGAGGCTTATCACAGGGCTTGTGTGAAAAGCCCCCATCGCCAAACGAACACCACAATGCAGGACTGAGTCCAAGGTCTGCAATGCCTAAGGGGCAGTCGAATCTACACTGTGCACCCATAGTGACTGAATGAGGGCCTTATAAAGTTGCAGTAGCGTTGGGCGTGACGCTCCCTAAATAGTGTGGCTCAGACACCGTAGGATGTTTAGGTCTTGCGAGCACTTTTGTTTGGGCTGGCCAACGTGTGCCACACAAGTGAGATGCTCGTCGAACAACATGCGTCTCTTCAACACACAGTGGGTTATCAGCCAAATACAGTTCCGGTTCTGGGTGTATCGCCCGTCGTCGACAGAAATGCATTACCCGGGTTTTAGAGGCCAACACTCTGCCTTTCGAATGGCTAGCTGCAACCGCCTTTCAGTGATCAATGTTGATGAAGCTAAAATAGATCCAGAAGTCATTGGCATACAATAATCTAGATACTAATGACCCCACAGCCGCTGCTAGACCATTAATTACGTCTAAAAATAGAGAGACACTAACAACAGAACCCTGTGGAATACCACTTTCTTGATCATGGGGTGAGCTGAGACAAGTACCAAAAATGTTCAAATGTTTGAACTTAACTACGGGGTCATCAGTCCCTAAACTTACAAACTACTTATGAACTAGCTAACACTAAGGCTGGCACAAATAGCCATGCCCGAGGGGGGATTGAACCCCCGACCGTAGTGGCCGTGCAGACCGTGACTGGAGCGCCTCACTCCCCTCACCCACCACGGCCGGCGAGACAAGTACTAACATGAACACGAAAGGAAGGTGAGCAAGTTCTGTATGAAGACAGTAAGTGGGCCCCATAAGCCCCAGTCGTACAGCGTAAACTGTATGATGTGGAGGCAGGTAGTGTCGTACACCTTTCAGAGGTCAAAGAATACGGCAACTAGAAGTTCCCAGCGAGTAAAAGCAGTATGGATGGCCGAATCCAGCTACACGACATTATCGATGGCAGAGCGTCCCTGACGGAACCCCCCTTGTTATGGGGCCAAGAGTCTTCGGTGCTCGAAGATCCACATAAGCCTCCGACTCACCATGCGCTTAAGGAGCTTGCAGGGAACGTTGGTATCGCTGATCAGGCGGTAACTATCAGCCGCCTACGAATTTTCCCCGGGCTTCATCACTGGGGCGATGATGCTATCCCACCATTGGGTTGGGAATACCGCCTCAACACAGAGACGATTGAGCAAGGCGAGAAGTTGGTGCTTAGAGTCCGCTGATAGGTGTCAGAGGAACTGGCTGTGAATGCGGTCAGGTCCAGGGCACGTGGCTGGGCATGCAGCAAGGGCACTTTCAAACTCCCAGTCAGTAAAAGGGGCGTAGTATGTTTCCCAGCGTTGTGTTCGAAAGGCTATCCGATTTCACTATGTGCGCTGTTTTAGGGCACGGAAATCTGCATCATAAGCAGCAGTCGCTGAGGTTCATGCATAATGGTGTGCCAGATGCTCAGCTACGGCAACAGGGTCAGTACAGTTAAACGTACCCTGGATACGGAGACACGGGAGTCCCGCCGGTGTGTGGTGCCCGAAGAGGCGGCAAACCTGTGACCACACCCGTGAAGGAGAAGCACGAGAACCAAAGGAGGCAACGTACTTTTCCCAGGAGTCCCTCTTGTTCAAAATGTTCAAATGGTTGTTTAGCTTATGGGACTTAACTATGGGGTCATCAGTCCCTAAACTTACAAACTACTTATGAAATAGCCACTCCCGAGGGGGGATTCGAACCCCCGACCATAGTGGCCGTGCAGACCGTGACTGGAGCGCCTCAGTCCCCTCGGCCACTGTGGCCAGCAGTCCCTCTTGGTTTGCTGGATCAGTCGCCAGGCCCATGCTCAGGTAAGCCTTATGCAACTGAGGTGCGGCAGGATCCTCAGAGGTTGCTCGCTAGCGACTGTTCAACCTCAGCAGCCATGCATCTCCTCGGCACAAAGAACACCTTGAGATTGACTTTTTTTTATAGAGGTTTGTACTGTCCTCGCGATCCGGGCGATTAAGCCAAGATTCCAGATCTCTGAAACGTACAACGTTCCACCGTCGCGCCGAACGATGGTCGTTGAAGCAAGCACAGAGCTTCCGGTGTGGTGGACTGTTAGTGCAACTCAGTCCACAGCTCGAGACCGCGGGTTCGCCAAGCCGGTTATCTGAAATAAGTGGATACAGAAAATCGCTGCCTTTATGTGGGTTCAGAACTTGACTAGTACATAACAAGAGTGAAATAGCTATGACGACAATCTTCTAATGTGAGTGTCTCTACAGATGTTGATAATTGCACCTTATTGTGTTCGCGTGTTGAAAGTCTCAATATTAGAGATCGCTGTATGGGTCCCACTTATTTGGCCCAAACTGTGTGAGAAGAAACACGAATGCAAACCTCTTAAATTCGTACAATATCTCCCCTGTGTGGGCCGTTGGAAAAGAGAAAACGCTCGCCAAAACTTCCAAACTACAGATAGGCGCAATATCAGCTAAATTTGAGGATCAGCGTGGCTCATTTCAGTTCTGCATAGTGGCTAAGCGATTAGCTTTTGAATGAAGCAGCATGGGCTCGAAACACGCACCTTCCATATTGAAAGGAACAGGCAGTAACAGGAGAGTTATTTTGCCAAAGACTTAGGACAAAAAGCGCGGGATAACTATTTTGATCCCTCAGACTTATAAACACCCACATGGAAGGTCTAAGTGTATTTAGGTGTTCATTCTACTATCAATCGATGCTTTATTTCCTATGACTGTATTGTAAACTGAAATTTAATAGTTTCATATTACCGGCACACCTAACGCAAGAATCATTTTTGAATCGTCTGAGGCAAACTGAATAACACTTGGTAAGATTTAGCCATAGTAAGTTGTCGTGTAAGAAACTTTCTTTTTATGCGGTCCCCGTGCTATGAAGTGGCCTGTTTACTTCCGTGTAAACCTGTTGCCGGCCCAAAGCACTGACTGGATTACGAGACATTCGCTGCGATTGAGCAGAGTAGAGGACTGCCTCGCCTTTCCTCGACTGCTCACGACAGTGTTTGGACCAGTCTTTTCTTATATGGACTGTTTGGACTGTTTGCCTTATAAGGCCTGGTTTTCCTGATACCGACCTACTACTGGATTCTCGGCCCAGGATATATTATTGTGTACGTTATGTGGGTAGAGTTGTGGGTTTACTGCCCAACAGACTTTGAGACGTCTTTGAGGCAGAAGGCAGATATACACGATATTGAGCAGTATTCGTAGAGATTTGTTGCTGTTGTTCTCTTCTTGTAAAGAAGTACTATTTACTTTTAAGGGAAAGCTCTAATTTTAAACTGGAGGCACCAACTAATTTTCATCAGGATTTGTAATTTTACTTTTCTGTGAGGAAGTGCTCGTTTTATAAATTCAATGAATCTCTAAAAATACATGGTTGTGCAGAATTGCTTTTAAAACTTACGCAAAAAGTTTAAATATAAAGTAGAAGCTCGACAATGAAGGCATAATTTGAGAGAGTTCAGACTAGAAGGGCAGATAAGGAGGCGCACAAAAAAAGAAACAGGATTTTGCAAATATTTATGATGGAAACCCAAAGAGATTTTGGTCATGTATTAAATATACTAGGGGCAAAACACAAATACCCCACCACATGATAGAAATGGCGATCATGCCGAAGACAGCACTACTAAAGCAGAGTTACTAAACATAGCTTTTAGAAACTTTTTCACCAAAGAAGACGAAAAGAATATTCCAGATTTCTAATTACGAACAGAGGCCGTAATGAGTAACGTAGAAGTAGATATCATCGGAGTAGTGCAGCAACTAAAATCACTTAACAAGAAGAAGTCTCCTGGTCCGGATTGTACACCCATCAGATTTCTATCTGATTATGCTGAAGCGATAGCTCCATACTTAACAGCCATATACAACTGCTCTCTCATAGAAGGATCTGTACCCAAAGATTGGAAGGTTGCACTGGTCACACCTATATTCAAGAGAGGCAGTAGAAGTAATCCACTAAACTACAGGCCTATTTCATTGACGTCAATTTGCAGCAGGGTTTTGGAACACACCCCTCAGGGGCTCAGCATTAATTTGCTGAGTACGGGCTTGGCGAACCCGGGGTCCTGAGCTATGGGCTGTGCCGCGCCAATGGTCCGCTACACCGTAAGCTCTGTGCATGCCTCAACGACTATCGTTCGACCCGACGGTGGAACGTTGTACGTTTCAGAGCCTGGGGATCTTGGCTTAATCGCCCGGGTCGCGAGGACGGTATAAACCTTTATAAAAAAAAATAATTAAAAAAAACGCAATCTCAAGGTATGCCACGTGCCGAGGAGATGCATGGCTGTTGAGGTTGAACAGCCGCTAGCGAGCAACCTCTGAGGAACCTGCCGCACCTCAGTTGTATAAGGCTTACCCAGGCAAGCGGGGCTCTGCCTGGGTGGACCTTTAGTTCCCTAGCTGCTCGTGGGACCAGGATGAAACGAGCAATTAATAGCGTCGCCACACGTAAACATGGCGTCTCTAAGTGAGGTAAAAAGGACTTCTATGCAGTAGAGTATGATCCTTAAACGTTCCCTTTCCTGGCTACACCATGGGAGGAACATCGGGCAAGACAGAAGGGTGAGGCTTATGCCCCTAAATATCTTGTCTGTAGCCGTACTGATGGAGAAACATTTAAAACAACGAAGCCATTATTCCTTGTGGAGAACTTGGAGGATAAATTTGGAGAGGTGGAAGGGATGTCTCAAATGCGGTCAGGGTCTGTCTTAATAACGACGTCATCCCCAGTGCAGTCACGAACACTGCTTGCCTGTGACAAGCTGGGTGATATTGCCGTTACCATCACGCCACACAAGACCTTAAACATGGTGCAGGGAATAATCTTCCACAGGGATCTTTTGTTGCAGTCGGACGACGAACTGCGTTCGAATTTACAACGGTGGGGAGTTCATTTTATTCGACGAGTCCATAGGGGTTCGAAGGACAACAGGGTTGCCTTCGGTGCATTCATCTTGGCTTTCGAGGGTGATTCATTGCCCGAGAAGGTCAAGGTGATGGTCTACCGGTTCGACGTCAAGCCCTACGTTCCTCCCCCTATGCGTTGCTTTAAGTGCTGGAGGTTCGGGCATATGTCCTCCTGATGTGATGCCAATCCTACATGTCGGGAGTGCGGACATGCTGTCCATCCGAACGTCCCCTGCACCCCTCCTCCAGTATGTGTTAATTGTGGCCATGATCACTCCCCTTGTTTGCCTGTCTGCACAGTTCTGCACCAAGAGAGAAGGATCATTGAGTACAAGACCAGAGACCGATTGACATACTCAGACGCATAGAGGAAGTATCAAAAGCTTCACTCTGTGCGCCAGGTCAACACCTATGCCACAGCAGCCTCACTGTCGTCCTTCACTGTGCCTACGACCCAGTCCGTGCAATCTGTACCAGTTGGCTCCCAGGCTCAACCAACTGTCCCTGCCCCCTTATCAGCTGGGGCGCTTACTCTTCGGTGGCTCCCACACTTTTCACCGTGGGAGCAACACCCGCTAATTCATTGGGGATGTGAGTCCCCACTTCTAAGCCGGAGAAGGAGAAGCCTTCTCTGGCCCCTCTCTCTGAGAAGGGGTCCCTCAGGACACCCCCTTCCGCGGCTACTTAGAGCGCTCCGGAGGATCCTGGCCGCTTCTGGAAAGCCCTCTCGGCCCTGCAAACCAAAGGGCCAGCGAGAGGAAAAGAAGAAACGTAACAAGAAAAAAGATTGTTCGGTGGCTTCAAAGCCACAACCACCCACATCCTCTTCTTCGGAGGATGAAGTCGAGATCCTCACATCTCCTGAGGATCTCGCAGTTACTGGTTCCCCAGACAATAAGATCTCTGGTTCTGTGGATTCAAAGCACGTGGTAGCAGACGATCTGATGGAGTGATCTGCTCCTTCATTCATCATGGCAGTACAGCCAGGAAAAAACATAATCCCCCAGTGCAATTGTGGTGGCTTTTTCCACCATCTGCCTGCGCTACGACAACTTCTAAGCCAAGTCAGCGATGCGGTCCCCTGCCCTTCGAGGCTACCGGGGCTATTTTAAAAATCGCTCCATCTATGACAGAGTTTCCGGTGGAGTCTGCGTCTATGTCCTAGCCTCTGTCCCGAGCGCCGCTGTGCCTCTTAAAACGCCTCTAGAGGCGGTTGCTGTTCGGCTCTGGGCAGTGCAAGATGTTACCATCTGTTCAGTCTACCTCCCACCTGATGAGGATGTCTCTCCTATAGACCACGCTGTCTTGGTGGCCCAACTTCCCCCACCCTTCCTCCTTTTGGGGGATTTCAATGCCCACCACACTTTGTGGCACACAGACCTCGGCACAGGGTAGAGATGTTGAGACACTACTGACGCAGCTGAACATCTGCCTCCTTAACACCGGTGCTGCTATACTCTTTAGCGTAGCACACGGGACATTCTCTGCCATAGATCTGTTTAAGTGAAGTGTGCAAGCAGGCTTGGGCTACATATAGAGGGTCCACGATGACCTGTGTGGCAGTGACCATTTCCCTATTTTCCTGTCGCTCCCACAGTGTCCACCTGCTGACCGTCTGCCTCGCTGGTTCCTCGATAGGGCCGACTGGCCAGCATATTCCATAGCCGCTGTGCTTCCCTCTCCTCTTCTGGCTGATATAGATGCCGCTGTTCAGCAGGTCACACATTCCATCATTTCTGCTGCTGAGAAAACCATACCCATCTCACTTGGATCAGTCCACCGTAAGTCAGTGCCCTGGTGGACGGCGGAGATAGCTGAGGCCATCCGGGAATGTCGGCGAGCACTACAGCGCCACCGTTGCCACCATTCTGTCGATAACCTTATTGCATTTAAGCGATTGATCCAGCACAGGAAGAGGGCCTCCTGGGAGTGTTATGTCACCTCCATTGGATCCCGAGCATTGCCTTCACAGTTATGGTCGCAAGTTCGACGCCTCTTTGGGCACCGCCCACCAAAGGGAATTCCGTGCCTCAGCATTCAGGGTGCAATTTGTACTGACCCTCTCACCATAGCTGAGCATTTGGCACACCACTATGTTTGCACATCAGCGACCGCTGCATATGATGCGGATTTCCGCGCCCTTAAAGAGTGCACAGAGGGGAAAACGGATATCTTTTTGAACACGACGCCAGGAAGTCTACAAAATCCCTTTCAGTGAATGGGAGTTGGAAAGCGCCCTTGCCGCATGCCCAGCCACGTCCCCTGGACCCGACCGCATTCATAGTCAGTTCCTCCGACACCTATCAGCAGACTCCAAGCTCCAACTTCTCTCCTTGCTGAATCGTCTCTGGGTTGAGAGTGTCTTCCCGTCCCAATGGCGGGATAGCATCATCATCCCAGTGATGAAGCCTGGGGCTGATCCGCAGGTGGATGATAGTTACC
Source organism: Locusta migratoria (assembly GCA_026315105.1). NCBI lineage: Eukaryota > Metazoa > Arthropoda > Insecta > Orthoptera > Acrididae > Locusta > Locusta migratoria. The sequence continues at coordinate 296,823,951 of CM048751.1, forward strand.
GACCAATCAGCCTCACCAACGTTCCGTGTAACCTGCTCGAATGGATGGTGAGTCGGAGGCTTATGTGGATCTTTGAGGACCGGGGACTCCTGGCCCCACAACAGGTTGGGTTCCGTCATGGCCGCTCCGCTATCGATAATCTCGTGTCGCTGGAGTCGGCCATCCGTACAGCCTTTACAAGCCGCGAACATCTGATTGCTGTATTCTTTAACCTGCGAAAAGCGTACGACACCACCTGGCGCTATCATATCCTGTCTACACTATACAACTGGGGTTTACGGGGTTCACTTCCTATATTTATTAAGAATTTCCTGGCGTTGCGTTCTTTAAGAGTTCGTGTTGGTTCTTGTATTAGCTCACCTCATTGTCAAGAGAAAGGAGTCCCACAGGGTTCCGTTCTCAGTGTCCCTTTATTTTTAGTCGCTATCAACGGCCTTGCGGCGGCCGTGGGGTCATCGGTATCCACTTCCTTGTATGCCGATGACTTCTGCAAGTATTTTAGCTCCACCAGCATCAGTGTTGCTGAACGTCGGTTGCAACTAGCCATTCAAAAGGCGCAGTCGTGGGCGTTTGCCTACGGTTTTCAGTTCTTTGCGTCGAAAACACGGGTCGACGTCGGGCAGTTCACCCTGAACCCGAACTTTATTCAGCTGGAGACCTGTTACATGTCGTAGAATCATACACATTTCTAGGCATGTTGTTCGACAACCGTCTCACCTGGGTGCAACACCTTCGCTAGCTGAAACGAAAGTGCTGGCGACATCTCAACATCTTACGTTGTCTCAATCACTCCGTTTGGGGAGCCTCACGCCCAACGCTCCTGCAACTTTACAAGGCACTCATCCAGTTGCACCTAGACAATGGCTGCATAGTCTACGATTCGGCCTCGCCTTCAGCACTGCAGGCGTTGGACCCGATTTTACATTGTGGTGTCCGTTTGGTGACAAGGTTTTTTCGCACAAGCCCTGTGACAAGCCTCCTCCTCGAAGCTGGGGTCCTCCCGCTGTGGTTCCGTAGGCAACACCTGCTAACTTCTTATGTTGCTCGTGTTCAGGACTCGCCCTTCCACCCGAACCGCCGGCTCCTTTTTCCAGACGCTGCAGTACCTATCCCTCCATGACGGACCAGGTCGGTTTACCTGATCTCGGTCCGTGTTCATATCCTTCTTTCGTCTCTCGCATCCTATCCTCTACCTACCACTTTCCACTATTCCTTTCACACCCCTCCTTGGTCCATTCCTCGTTTGCCGCTCCGTCTGGACCTGTCCCATGCATCGAAAGCCTCTGTTTCTCCCATACATCTCTGTCACCAGATTCTGCAAGTGCTCGAATCGTTCCGTGTCGCAGACACCATTTACACAGATGGTTCCGTAGGAGATGACCCTGCTGGGTATGCGTTTCTACATGACAACCACGTGGAACAGCATTCTCTGCCCTGTGAGAGTAGCATCTTCTCCGCCGAGGTGGTCGCCATTCTCAGAGCTCTACAACATCTCACTGGCTGCCCCAGGGGTCATTCGTCATCTGTACTGACTCCCTGAGTGGCTTACAATCGATCGACCAGTGTTTCTCTCGGCACCCAATAGTACGGTAGATCGAGGTTACTGTTCTCTCCCTATGCCAATCAGGCTGTTCTGTGGTGTTTGTGTGGACCCCGGGTCATGTTGGCATACCAGGGAATGAACATGTTGATCGATTGGCCAAGCAGGCCACTATGGAACCACCTCTCACTATTGGTGTTACAGAACTGGATTTTAAACTGGTGTTGCACCGGAAGGTGCGTGAGGCTTGGAGCACCGAGTGGGCTACGGCGAATGCACTGAACAAACTTCGCGCAGTGAAGCTGTCCACAGCTTTGTGGAAATCTTCACTGCGGCCGATCCGCCGAGAGTCAGTTGTCCTCTGTCGCCTCGGAATTGGACATACGTGATGAACCCACGGGTTTTTCCTTCGGCGCGAGGCTCCGCCCGTGTGTGGATGTGGCGCTGTGTTGACAGTGGCCCATCTTTTGATGGACTGTCCGCTTTTAGCCGACTTGCGGCAATTTTTTAATATCCCAGACGCGCCATCATTTGCTTTAGGAGACGACGCCTCTATGGCTAACGCAGTTTTAAGTTTTATCCGCACTGCTGGTTTTTATGACTCTATTTAGTGGTGGGTGCTGTAGCCTGAACTCTTAGGCCACCACCAATTCAGCACTTTTAAAGACTTTTACAACCCCTTATGTGAAATATGTAGGGATTCTTAGTGTCTGCGGTATGGCTGGCTCATAGTGTTTTATCTTTGTGATCAGCCAGCCATCCGCTATCCAGTTTTAGTTGAGTTCGCGACTTTGTTTTACCAATTCTGTGTGTCTTCGTTTTAAGTTATCAGTTGTTTGTCCATTGTCAACCTGTCACTTATGTGCATGATCATTTTTAGAGCTTTGTTTCATTTTTCGTTATTGACAGTGGACTCTGATCTAGTAACAGGGGACTGATGACCTAGCTGTTTAGTCCCCTCAAAAACCAACAACAACAACAACTTTGGAACACATCCTGTATTCAAATACTATGAATTATCTTGAACAGAACGATCTATTGGTCCAAAGTCTACGCGGATTTAGAAAATAGAAAATATCGTTTATGCAAAACACAACTAGCTCTTTATTCACACGAAGTGATGGGTCCTATCGACAAGGGTTCGCAAATCATTTCCGTATTTCTTGATTTCCAGAAGGTTTTTGACACGGTACCTCAAAAACTGCTTTTAATAAAATTGTGTGGTTATGGTATATCGCCCCAAATTTGCGATTGGATAGGGGATTTCCTGTCAGAGAGGACTCAGTTTGTAGTAATCGATGGCAAGGCATCGACTAAAACAGAGGTGATATCGGGCGTTCCCCAGGGTAGTGTTATTGGTCCTCTGCTGTTCCTTATTTACATAAAGTATTTAGGGGAAAATCTAAGTAATTTTCTTAGGTTGTTTGCCGATGACACCGTCATTTAACGTCTAGTAAAATCATCTGAAGATCAAAACCAACTGTAGAACGAGCTGAATAAGATATCAGTATGGTGTAAAACTTGGCAATTGACTGTAAATAATGAGAAGTGTAAGTCGTCTACATGAGTACGAAAAAAAATCCGTTAAACTTTGTTTACAAGATAAATCAAGCAAAACTGAAGGCCGTAAACTCCACAAAATACCTAGTAATTACTATTACTTCACCCACTGCGGGTTTGGGGGTCAGAATAGGCCTGCGGTAGTCCTGCCTGTCGTACAAGGCAACTAAAAGGAATCCCCATATGTTTCGGCCATACATCTTTGGTCCCCTATTTTGGTTTGACCTTCCATTTATCAAAATTAACCTGAAGAGCGAACCATTTGGTGAAGGACGCCTTACGAGGTGCAACGAGTATTAATTGTGCAGTTCCATCATATGCACCCCTTATGGAACGGCCTCATGGCTGCGGCTTTTATTTTGCCGGTGGGCAAGTTATTTCTTTTTAGTGCAAGCCATGTCCGTTGTGCACTGACACCCTTGCACCCCAGCCATAATGGTTTATGCAGCGCCAGAATGCCAGCAAGGTAGCCAGTCCGTTGTGGTGGGGTCGTCATATACCCTCTTAGCTATAGGCCCCTGACTATACAGGGATCGCTCTACCGATGCCAGAGCTGAATACTCCTCATGCAAGCCAAGGAGTAGATGCTTGTCTCTGTGGGACATCAGGACTCTCGGCAGTGGTCATCCCGCTGGGTGGCGCCCATGAGGAGAGCCCCTGATCGGAGTGGGTGGCATCGGGGCTGATCACCCTCAATGAAGAGACAAAAATCGGGTGACGTTGGCGGACGTACAACCGCCGTCTCAAAGAAGGGAATGTTCAACGCCTCTATGTACGACCCCCAAACGTTCCCCTCCCTGACCGCACCTTTTGAGGGACGTCAGGCCGAAAAACAGGGTGAAGATTATGCTCCTAGATATCTCGTGCAGCAGGGCTGATGGGTACTCATTTTCAGCGACCAAGCGTTAGTTCTTTGTGGACTCTCTGGAGGACAGGTTCGGAAAGTGGACCCACTATCTAAAATGCGCAACGGTTCTGTTCTCACCCACACAACATCCCCTGCCCAGTCACGGGCCTTACTCGCTTGTGACAAGCTGGGTGACGTTGCGGGAAACATTACTCCCCCCAAGTCCCTGAATATGGTTCAGGGTGTAATTTTTCATAGGGCTTTGTTGCTCCAGACGGACGACGAGCTACGGGCGAATCTTGAACATACAGTAGACCACGGTGGCTTCCGTGCCACCACTCTCCTCCTCTTCCACCATTACTTCTGAGGATGAGGTGGAGATTCTTGCGTCACCCGAGGACCTAGCTCTCGGGGATGCCCTTGAAAAAGCGGACACTCAAGCTGACAAACTTCCATCGGTTCTCGAGGATTTACTGTTGGACGACTTTAATGCCCACAGGCCCTAGGGGGGTGGTTCTACGATCTCTGGTCATGGCAGAGTTGTCGAGAATTTACTAACTCAACTCGACCTCTGCCTCTTAAATACAGGTGCCCCATACATTTCAGTGTGGCACATGGCACATTTTCGGCCATTGATCTATCCATCTGCAGCCACAGCCTTCCACAATCTGTTCACTGGAGAGCCCATGACGTCGTGTGTGGCAGTGACCATTTCCCCGTTTTTTTTTTTTTTTTTTTTTTTTTTTTTTGGTCACTCGCACAACGTAAATCCCCAGCACGCTCACCCAGGTGGGTTCTGCACAAGGCTAACTGGGAATAATATGCTTTTGCTGCCATCGTTGGCCCTCCCCCCACTCGAGAACATCGATGTGGTGGTCGAGAGCGCCACACATTCTATTATTTCTGCTGCGAACGCTACCGTTCCGTGTACATCAGGGTGCCCACGGCATAAGACAATGCCGTGGTGGACGCCGGAGGTCGCTGAGGCCATTAAAGACCGCAGGTGGGCCTTACAGCGACACAAACGGCACTCCTCTCAGGAGCACCTCATTAATTTTAAACGGCTTCGCGCTCGTGCTGCCAGCCAATAAGAAGACGGAAACAGGAGTGCTGGGAGAGGTACGTTTTCACTATTGGGGCAGGTACCTCAACATTGCAGGTCTGGAGTAAAATCAGCCGGCTACATGGATTACAGACGCCAGCGGGAGTCCCTGGGATCTCCACAAATGGGGTCATATGTACGGACCCAGCCACTCTTGCAGAGATGTTTGCCGAGCATTACGCTCGTTCCTTTGCCTCTGTAAATTATCTGCCGGCCTTCCGTGCAGTGAAGGAGAGGGTAGAACGCCAGTCTATCTCCTTTACTACCCGCCGCTCTGAATCTTACAACACTCCTTTTACTGAGTGGGAGCTCCTCAGTGCACTTCAACAATGTCCTAACATGGCGCTTGGGCCTTATAGCGTCCATAGCCAAATGCTGAAGCATCTCTCAGCAGATAGTCGGCGTAATCTACTTGCGGTCTATAACCGCATTTGGTGTGATGGTGTTTTCCAGTCACAGTGCTTAAACCCGACAAACATCCTCTTTCTTTGGATACCTATCGGCCCATTAACCTGACTAACATTCCATGCAAAGTATTGGAGCGGATGGTCAGTTGGCGGTTGTGTTGGATTCTTGAGACTCGGGGATTATTGGCTCCATACCAGGGTGGTTTTCGTCAGGGTCGATCTACCACCGACAATATGGTGTACCTCGAGTCTGCAATCCGCACAGCCTTTTCCCAGCACCACCACCTTGTAGCCGTCTTCTTCGATATGCACAAAGCATATGATACAACCTGGTGATGCCACATCGTCAACACTTTACATGACTGGGGCCTCTGGGGCACCCTACCAATTTTTATCCAGAATTCTTTAGCTGTCCACACCTTTCGTGTAAGACCCCTGTGGTGCTTGCCAAGACCGTCTACACGGTTGGACGTGGCCCATTGGCCCAAAGACTCGGTTCCCCTGGAGGTGCTCGGCTGTCAGTTATCGGCCGTCATCGTGGAGTTCCCTGGGTATGACCTGCTCTACACCGATGGTTCTCTGGTTGATGGACACGTGGGATTTGCTTATCTTCATGGTGACCGTGTGGGACAGCACTCTCTGCCGAATGGCTGCAGTGTTTACACTGTAGAGCTGGTGGCCATTCACAGAGCTCTCGTGCATATTCGGTCCTGCTAAAGTGAGTCTTTTCTTATTTGCAGCGACACCCTGAGCAGCCTTAAAGCGCTGGACCAGTGTTACCTGCGGTCTCCCCTGGTGTTGGCTATACAGGAGACGCTTCGTGCGGTTGAGCTGTCCGGGCGATCAGTGACGTTCATCTGGTCTTCAGGCCATGTGGGTATCCTGGGCAATGAATGGGTTGACTGGCTTGCCAAGCAGGCTGTTAGTTCATTTATTCTCGAGATTGGCCTCGCGGCCTTGGATCTCCGTTCATTGTTGCGCCAACGGGTACATCGGCTTTAGGATGCTGTGTGGCGTAGCCTGAGCACACCCAATAAACTGTGGGTAGTCAAGGACACCACGACAGTGTGGCGTTCCTCCATGCGGCTCTCTTGCCAGGACTCAGTGGCGCTGTGTCAGCTCCGCATTGGGCATACGTGGATCACCCATGGACATCTCCTTCGTGGTGAGGACGTGCTCCAATATCAGTGTGGCTCCCGTCTGACAATAGTCCACATCTTGTTGGACTGCCCCGTTTTAACCGCCTTGCGGCGGAATTTTGACCTCCCTGACGTTTTATCAGATGTTTTAGGTGACGATGCTACAATGGCAGATTCCGTTTCACGTTTTATTCAAGCAGGGTTTTTTATCATTCTCTCTAACTGGAGATTTCTTTGTGTTGGCGAGTGGTTGACTTTTCCTTTTTTATTCTTATGGTTGGTCAACAACAGACATCGGTTTCTTCATTGTAAGGTGTCTTTGTGTGATCGTCTCTTTTCGTTTTGTATCTTGTCGTGTTTGATGATGTTTTATGGACTCAATGGGACTCCTCTCCCACTTTGCAACCTTAAACGTATTTCTTTCACGTCCACGATTTTACTTCTGACGCTTAGAGATGGAATGGGGGAGTGATGACCACTGTAGTTTTGTCCCACTTAAACAACCAAACAACAGCAACTATTACTTCAGACTTAAATTGGAAAGGACTCGTAGATAATGTCGTGGGTAAGGCGAACCAGAGACAGCGTTTTATTGGCAGAACCCTTAAAAGATGCAAGAGAACTACAAAAGAAAGGGTACACACTACGCTTGTCCGTACATTTTTGGAGTATTGCTGCCCAGTGTGGGATCCTTATCTGGTGTGTTTGAGGGAGGACATCGAAAGAGTTCAAGGAAGGACAGCTCGTTTCGTATTGTCACGATACAGGGGAGACAGCGTTACGGAAATGATACATGATCTGGGATGGGAATCATTACAACAACGGCGCTTATTGCTGCGGCGTGGGCTACTTACGAAACTCCAATCGCCAACATTCTCCTCCTAATGCAAAAGTATATTGCTGACTCCCACTTACATAGGTAGAAATTATCATCAAAATAAAATACGAGAAATCAGAGCTCTAACGGAGAGATTCATGTGTTCTCTCTTCCCGCGCGCTATTCGAGAATGGAATGGGAGATAAATAGTATAATGGTGGTTCGATTAACCCTCTGCCAGGCTCATAAATGTGATTCGCAGAATATCCCATGCAGATGTAGATATAGAAGGAAGAAGGATTGGGAAGGAAAGGATTGACAGTGGCTGCATTAGGGCACTGAAATTAAACAATGACAACAAGTGAAAACGTTCGCCGGGCGGGAATTCGAACCCGAGTCCCCCGCGGCGAGCCAGCGGTCGCCTTAACCACTTAGCTACCCGTACACGCTCCCGGCCTTCACAGACTTCCAAAAGCTGTACGCTATGGGTGTAGCGCCCTATCGTCCATGTCCTCGCCGTTAAGGATTCCTGTGCGAGGTCGAATACATGACCGCGGTGAAGTGATTGAAGAAAACGTCGTCTTCGCGCGTAACTACTTATTATATTGCTGTGGTCCGAAATAACAGACACCACACAAATATAATAAGAAACAAGAATACCTTATATGCTTCGAATCGTTGTGGAAGCAGACGGCGGTTAGACGTGATAATGAGCAACAGTAGCAGAAGATGTTTATTATTTTTTTTATAACGGTTTAGTATGTCTCGGTGTAAGAGTGCTACTCATAAGACCCACCGTTTGTCTGAAATAGGCCAAAAAGGAAACGTGACAAATAGTTTGAGAAACACCGAGGTTCACTCGAATAGAAAGAATATTTCACCAATGAAATAAAATGATTTTTAGTTAATTTCTTTTAACATTCCAATCTATGATGTCATTTTATTATTGTGTATTTTTTCAATGAGAGAGAACAGTATAACGTTTCAGGATTAATTTAGAGAATAAATAGATAACCATATTGTGAACAATTATAGCACAGAAGACGCAGCAAGTATGAAAAAGCATTGTGGAAGGAGCAGGTTGGTCTGGAATGGTGATGAAGTCCAGATGTAAAATAAAACAAAATGAAACTCTTTATCATAACTATTGTTGATGGTAAGCAGCCACAAACTATATATGATTTTCTTACTTTCAGGTCAGCAGTTTTCAGAGTTTTTATTTTATTATTTTTTTTTTCTCGAAGTAGGTTGCAATGCTCTTTGTACGATATACAGTAGTAATATTCCCGGTATATCGGTAGCATACAAGGTAATCGCCACCAACTTTGGTCGTGACGTAATGGATCTTATACGAGATTCCTTTCAAATTCTTTTTGAAGCCGTGTCCAACGCGCACTTCTGAACCAGCTGAAGAATACAAAGACTATGACAAGAGGTTCGAAACTTGTTATATTTTTTTCTTATACAACTTCATATTATGTTTCACCATCGTATTTTCCGGAGGTTAACCTTTTGCTTGCAGCTAAAACTCTCGAAATTAAAAAAAAATTAAAAAAAAATAAAAAAAAAATAAAAAAAAAATAAAAAACTTAAAACCAATAAACTACCTTAATGTTCAAATCAATATGTAACTGCCATGTCATCATTAAGAAATAATTTACAAGTTGCTACGAGTTTAATATTTACACATTCAACAGAATACAATTTTAGTAGACCACAAAAAACTTATTTTAAAGCATCACGACTTGTTAATGTGACAAGTTAAAGGAATTATTATACACTTGTTGTATACCAATGTAATAACTAACGCTAAATATGGCAACTAACTGGCGGGTTATCCGAAACAAACCAGTAAAACAATTTTTAATTCAGTGCACAACAATATAACCTAGGAGAGTATCCAGCAGTAGATCGGTATCAGGAAAACCAGGCCTCATGAGGCAAACAGTCCATATAAGAAAAAACTGGACCAAACACATCCGTGAGCAGTTGTGTAAAGGCGAGGCAGTCCTCTACTCTGCTCAATCGCAGCGAATGTCTCGTAATCCAGTCAGTGCTTGGGTCCGGCAACAGGTTATCACGAAAATAAACGGGCCACTTCATAACACGGCGAGCGCGTAAAAAAAGTTTCTTACACGACAACCTACTACAGCTAAATCTTACCAAGTGTTATTCAGTTAGTCTCAGACGTTTCAAAAATGGTTTATGCGTTAGGTGTGCCGGTAATATGAAACTATTAAATAATAACTCAGGGTGTCATAATATCTGATCACCTGCTTCTGGTAAGTTGACTGTTTTGTTTTCAATAGTCAGAGGAAATACAACACCTATTGCTAGTAGAAGGAACACCTTAATATACAAAGACCTTGCAGGTGGGTGTTTATAAGTCTGAGAGATCAAACTACTTATCCCACGCTTTTTGCCCTAAATTTTTGGCAAAATAACTTTCCTGGTACCACATGTGCCTTTCAGCTATAGAATACTCACGAGCCAAAATATTGTCAGAAACACGTTCGTATTAATGATTTACATTGAAATGTTCAAATGTTTGTATAGCTTATGGGACTTAACTACGGGTCATCAGTCCCTAAACTTACAAACTACTTATGAACTAGCTAGCACTAAGGACAGCACAAATATCCATGCCCGAGGGGGGATCGAACCCCCGACCGTAGTGGCCGTGCAGACCGTGACTGGAGCGCCTCAGTCCCCTCGGCCACCGCGGCCGGCGATTTAGATTCGTTGCTGTTCCGTAGATCTGGTATTCGTACGTACAGCGCAAAGTTTCTTTATAAACATAAAGAGACAAACTACTCCATTCACTATATTCCCACAATTTTTACTACTGCAGCTGTAAGAGGATCTTGAATTTCGCAGAACGTGGGCCATGGGCGTGGATATTCTGACAGCTGCAATTTTTCACTCTCGAGGACTGGTACGATCTGTTCCTCACCCATTCAACCTCATTCAGTTTATACTGTTTTATAATTTTGATGACTGACCAGAGTAGATTGGGGGATGGGTTTCACCGATTTGGTTCAAACCCTGCGACAAGTAGGAAGCAGACGAACCTACCAAATTCCCAAAATATCTCTCCCGAGTTGGCCAAAGGAAAAGCGAATACGATCGCGAAAGATTCCGACATAGAAATAGGTGCTATACAAGCTGCGTATGAGTCCCACTCTGCAACGGGTGTGAGTAGCGTAGTGGGCAAGCGCCTGGATTGCAAATTTTGCGGCCCAAGTTCGATTCCTGGTATTTCTTAGATTCTTGATCATTTTACATTACTCCTCGCAATGTTAACCTTTTAATTATGAAATTTAAAATTACTTAAACATGTAATGTAAAGAGGAGACTCAATTAAACAACATTCAATCGTACAGCATCAGATGAGTGCCTCTTTTTCCACCCCAATGATTTGATACACTCGGTATACACAAAAATCAACAGTGAAAGTCATTTACTTATAAACTTCAATGAAGTATGCTTTGCTCCGAAGCATAGTTCGGATAAAATTTGTTGCTTACAAAACTTTCATAAAGTCTGCAATGGGGGAAGTTTATGTTTCTGTGACGAAGAACTCCCTAAGGAATGTAACTTCTGCATATAAATACCTGCAACAACTTATAGATTTATTATTTTCATTGTAACTTTATCGAATTATGAAATTTAAGTGATTAAATAAGGTATATTAATTAATTGAGATTTAACGAAACCGAATATATGAATTATGCCCTGGAATTTTATAATTAAGGGGCTAATATAAAATGAGAAAAATACTTTGGAAGGGGCGTGTTTCGTACCCGTGCTGATTCTTTCAAAAGCTAATGGCTTAGCCACTACGCAGCATCGCCGGCCGCGGTGGCCGAGGGGACTGGGGCGCTCTAGTCACGGTTTGCACGGCCACTACGGTCGGGGGTTCGAATTCCCCCTCGGGCATGGATGTTTCTGCCGTCCTTAGTGTTAGTTAGTTCGCAAGTAGTTTGCAAGTTTAGGGACTGATGACCCCGTAGTTACGTCCCATAAGCTATACAAACATTTGAACATTTTTTTTAACTACGCAGCATCAACATTAACATCGCTGATCCTCAAGTTTATCTGATATTGTTCCTACCTGTAGTTGAAAAATTTTGGCGAGCGTTTTCTCTTTTCCTACGACCTGCACAGGGGGATATTGTACGAATTTAAAAGGTTCGTATTCGTTTTTCTTCTCGAACAGTTTGGGTCAAGTATCTGAGACCCATCCAGCGATCCCTACTGTTGAGACCTTCAACACGCAAACGCAAAAAGGGGCAATTATCAGTCTCTGTCGAGACACTCACATTCGGGGATTGTCGTTGTACTTCCTACACTCTTGGTATGAGCTTGTCAATTTTTGAAACCACATAAAGGCAGCGTTTTTCAGTATCCACTTATTCCATCTAATAAATTGTGACTCCTATAATGTTTGATACTTATAAATGCATATGACATGTGCCCTGAAACCGACGTTTAAGGAAATTCTTTGTGCAGAAACATGATCAAAGAATTATGTCTGCGGAATAAATTTACTCTTTCACTCATAGGATCTCTGTTACATTTCTCGGGTGGCAGTGATAATCTGCTCAAACATCTGCACGCAAATATACTCTCTATTTTGTTCAGTCATCCAAAAGTTCTCTTTGTTATTATAAGTCATCATTTGAACTGGCTGAGTCAAAACTCAAAACTTTTGGATACTATATTCACTTAAAAAGTTGTTACTGGCAAGAAAAGTTACGTATGTGAAATATACGGATTGAAACTCGTCGTCTCGTGCACTGGTGCAAATGAGTGTATATTAAAAAAACAGACCTGCTGCGCATATCGGCTCGGTCCTAGGACCTCGTCTTATGCGTATGCGCCACCAAAACATACTTTAGCATCGCCGTTTTTTTCGAAACTCTGAAGGAAGATACGCCTACTACCTACTCAGAAGTGGCAGCCTTTTTCCGGAAACGATGCATCCTTTTTTACGAAAAACCGTGAATTTTGTATTCTGCATGGTAACTGCAACCCACCGGTGTGTAATGCTGTTCTATCACATCAGCCTTCGTATTTCCATAAACGGGGTCGGCTTCTAAATCCAAGAGATCAGCGTTCGAATCTTTTACTCCTCTAATTTTTGTTCGTTTGTCTCTGTATTGTCGCAAAGTAAGGCTCTTGCTATGATGAAGAAACACCAAAAGTGAACTTTTATGCTCGAGATGTTACAGGTTACTCCAGTTGTTCGGTTTCGCTATTCGCAGTATAAGATTAATGCCTGATTCTTGGAAAATATGGTCGACTTCATACTAAGGTGATTGATCAAACGTCTACTTCCTGCATGATGTGTTCGTAGGTGCGAGTGGGTTGGCGGGTTGGTGTTTTTCATTAGTATGCGAATCGTCAAGTGTTCGATACTTACCAGTGACAAACTCACTCCAAATGATCTCCTTCACCGGTGGAGATGCCAAGCGACGAACATCGGGCTCGTCGTTATTCGGAATTCTTGTTGTCGTGTATTACCGTCTGGAGTGAAAATGGATTAGATTAAACCACTACGGATTTGAATGTCACAACGATTTAATATTCCTAATGTTGCTTACGAAAAAGACGTAGCTTTTGCGTAGTTGGTGAAAGATGCGGAATAAAAATATAATTTTGAGATGGATACGATAGTTCAATGAAATTCATTTGATGCTACACAATTCTCTGTTGCACATGTTTCATGTCGTATTTTCAATACATTTTAATGGTTACGGAATAAGACTGTGACTGACTACAATGATTTACTCACAATGTTTGCGATACAGATTATTACCTAATTATCATGTACTTTGTTCTTTTATACGTGAGCATCATAGTGAGCCATATTTCAAAATAGAAGAATAATGCGAAAAAGACAGGAATCGAACTGAATGTAATTTTAAGTAGTGGATAATGTCGATAATTTTGATTCCTGTCTTGTAACTCGATTAATTCTGTGCCAGGCATGCACATTTTCCATTCGAATGTGTCAGTACGAACTGCAGAATCTGAATTTTTATTGCCGTCTTCGTTGACTGAAACTATAAGAAAAGAAATGTGAAAGGGAATGTGTTGGTCCCGAATAGCTTAAAACACTGTGGCAAAAATGCAAACCAGTTTATAAAATCCCTTCACGTCGCACAGAAAGTGTCCGTGTTGTTCCAACTGGCTGCGATACTGCAGGACTACTGTTTTCCTCCCAGATTTCCTGTCAGATACACGTGTAATCGACAGTGTGTACGATCGTGTCCCCCAGCTGTTACACCCAAACGGGCATCAGAACTTTGCGGTTGTGCATAGCGACATGGCGCTGGTCTCGCGAAGTCTGTCAGGACTGTACAGTCAAGAGTGTCGTGAATTCCCACGTGACACCCCGCCACACTATGACAGCTAGAGCCAGTCGGCAGGCGCAACAAGCTGGCTCGTTGCTCATGAGCGCGGCCGCTGCTCGGGAGTGGCGCTGCGAGCAGCTCGTGGGCCGACCACGAGCGGGAGCGAACGAGGCGACTCGGTCCGACTCGTAGCGGAAGAGAAAGCGGCCAAGTGCGGTGTACCGTATCTTGCAATGAGGCGTATGAAAACAATAATAAACTGTTAACAGCTGTACTGTGTGTTATAAAAGAAAACACTTGAATAAATATTCCTACTATGTAAAAAAACGATGATTTTAAAAAGATAATGAATAGTCATTTACGACGGCTGAGATTGAAAAAGAACAGTATCGATACACTACTTAAGAGAAGATGGCAATCTTTTGTCTCAGGTTTTCTGCGCAGGTCTCTAATGAGTAATATGTGATGTCTGCATCTACATCTACGTACATACTCCGCAGTCCATCGTAAGGTCCGTGGCGGAAGGTACACTGTACCACTACTAGGTATTTCCTTTCCTATTCCACTCCCAAATAGAACAAGGAAAAAAATGTCTATATGCCTCCATACGAGCCCTAATTTCTCTTATCTTGTCTTTGTGATCACGACGCGAAATGCGGCAGCAAGATCGTACTACAGTCAGCTTCAAATTCCGGCCCTCTAAATTTTCTCAACAGAATTTCTCGAAAAGAACGTCGTCTTTCTTCCAACGAACCCCAATTGAGTTGCCGGAGCGTTTCCGTGATACTCGCGCATTGGTCGAAACTATCAGTAACAAACCTAGCTGCTCGCCTCTGAACTGCTTCTATGTCTTCCTTTAAACTGGTCTGCTGCGGGTCCCAAACACTTGAGCAATACTCAAGACGTGGTCGTACAAGCGTTTTATACGTGGTCTCCTTTACAGATGAAGTACATATTCCCAAAATTTTCCCAACAAACCGAAGTCGGCTATCCGCCTTAATCAATTCGTTCAATTTCATATCACTCTGCAATGTTACGCCTAGATATTTGAACGACGCGACAACATCAAGAAGCTCACTACTAATGCTGTATTCGAACATTATGGGATTGTTTTTCCTACTCATGCGTATCACCTTACATTTTTCTACACTGCGAGCTAGTTGTCATTCTTCGCACCATCTAGAAATTTTGTCTAAGTCATCTTGTATGCTATTAGTCAGTCAGTCAAAGACGATACCCTCCCATACACCACAGCATCATCAGCAAAGAGCCGCAAATTACAAGTTACTCTGTCAATCAGATCACTTATATAGATAGAAAATAATAGCAGTCCTATCACACTTCCCTGGGGCACACCTGACGATACACTCCTCTCTGATGAACACTCGCCGTCGAGAACAACGTACTGCGTTCTATTACTTAGGAAATCTTCCAGCCACTCAGAAATCTGTAAACCTATTCCATAAGCTCGTATCTTCGTTAGCAGTCTGCTGTGTAGCACCGCGTCGAACGCCTTTTTGAAGTCGAGAAAAACACAATCCGCCTGTTGCCCTTCATCCATGGCTCGCAAGATGTTATGTGAGAAAAGGGAAAGCTGAGTTTCACATGAACGATGTTTCCTAAACCCGTGCTGATTCACAGAAAGAATCTTTTCCGTTTCAAGGAATTTTACTGTATTCAAACTGAGAATATGCTCCAAATTGCTACACGAAACTGATGTCAACGATATTGGCCTGTAATTGTGTGGGTCGGTTCTCTTTCCTTTCTTATAAACGGGAGTCACCTGCGCTTTTTTCCAATCACTAGGAACTTTGCGCTGAATTAAAGATTCGCGATAAATGCAAGCTAAGTAGGGGGCTAATGCTGTAGAATACTCTTGGTAAAACCGAACTGGTATTCCATACGTACCAGCAGTTTGATACCAATATTTGATGAAATTTGGCACACTTGACCTTCGAAACAAGAGAAATATCACAGTCTACAGAAAAGTTTGTATGTTGCGTGGCAGAGGACACTTTACAACAGCCTTCTCTTCCGCACGGTACATAACCCCCATGATTACAAGTATCCACTTCTGCCACTATCTGGAATTAAAAGCAGCAGTAATAAACATCTAGTCGTCGACGACAGGTCCTATTTCTTTCTTATATCTATTTAAAATAATGAAGTTATTTTTCGCAACAAGAAATCATCAAAAGGGAATGCCCAAAATATGATTTTTACTTCCAGAATGGTTCCAAGTTGAAATTTCGTGGGCACTACCTTCAGTAAATAAGAACTGTGATACAAATTTATGGTGAAATTGAAAGAAAACATTTTCTAAATCTGTCCGACAAAAATTATTGTCTATTTAATTTTTATTTCATTTTTCAATAGCAGTCTTTGCCTGATAATGCGCTTTCAACTTTATGTGGAGCTAAGATAAATTAGACTATGAGCGACATAAATGCTACAGTTATAGTTTCTAATTGGTACGTCCAACGTTCTACCAGTCTAGCGTTAATCGTATTTTAAACCTTGGAATTAATTAAGTCACGTTAAAGAACTTGGTATCTCTCTCACAAAGACCGAATGCAGGTTCCACATACTCATGATATAGGAAAGAAAGAAAGAGAGAGAGAGAGAGAGAGAGGGAGAGAGAGAGAGATGTTGTACTGCTCATCACAAGAGAAAAGGAAAGCTTAGGGTTTAGCGTCCCGTCGACAACTTGGTCGTTTGATGGTGCTCACCACAATGCTATTATTAATCGACTAGAGCAGAACCATAGGTATAAAATGTACTCTTTAATAGCAGGATATTTAATAAACTTTCACTCAGTTGAGCTGATAATTCCTCATCAGAAAACTGAACAATTACCAAAGTGCATCACTAATTAATAGAACTTGTGATAACTGGATGGTTTAATCATGTACTCAAAAATCGGACAGACACTCTTAAGTAAAAATCGTACTTATCGAAGAAAGCCCAAAATCCGACGAAATGGCCACTACAAGTAAACGCCATTCCGGAAATTTAGAAGGCCGGGATTTGAAGCTGACTGCAGAACGATTCTGCTGCCGCCAATTTACATTTCGTGTAAAGACTACAAAAATAAAATAAGAGAAATTAGAGCTCATACAAAGGCACACAGGAATTCGTTTCTCCCTCCTTCGATTTGGGAGTGGGATAGAAAGGGCAATGGTTAGTAACGGTACGAAGTGCCTTCTGCCACGCACCTTATGGTAGATGTAGATGAGCACGTGGAAGAAATTTGTAGCCAAGGCTGCAATATTGTTAACGCATATTTCTGTTTTAATATATTGTCGCAAAGGACATCCGTTACAAGAGCGTAACGTGCGCATCTGTAACAACATCCTCAAAAACCTGAACGCTTAATATCAAAATTACTGCAAGTTTTAACGTATAACTGGTTAGAAGGTAAGAGTCTTCTTTAAAATGACTATGAAAGTTAGCTTCAGAAAAGTCGGATATTAACGCGGGCACATTGTTCATCTAACATGAAATGACAAAAATTTCTAAATAATTTAGTACGTAAGGTGGGGATGAGCTACGGACGAGCACGAAGGCTGAGCTGACTGGCAGCCATTGGTAGGTTCTCGTCTCAGGTGCTGCCAGTTCATGGCGGTGTTTCCTGCTTCGGTGAGGGGAAGGTTCCAGTTCCGCGAAGGCAGCCACGATCAGTAATGTTACGAAACACTGCCGCCGCCATTTCCGTTCCTGAGTATTTACAGTGTGCTCGTGTCCTCTAGCAGTGTGAGCCAAGTTGTTTGCGTTTCCCTTGTGTCCTCAAGCAGTCCTAAAACGTCTTCTTCAATTTATTATTAATTGTTCTTTTAAATCATATGTAGGATACTTTTGAACATCTAGTTAGAGGGATTTTTTTTTCTTTGGGTTGGGGTGGGGGGTGGGGGCTAAATAGTCTGCCATTTCATTCCCATAGATTCCGGTATGATACGTATTTCAATTCCAGGTTTGGTAATGAGATTTTTTTTAATTAATTTTTTTAATTATTTTTTTTTTCATGCAAGTTTTTATAGGTGTTGGGAATGGTGCTGCCACCTGTATAGCAGAATTTGAATAAGAAACTGTAACAACCTCTTTGTCATCCTTAGAGCTAAAATGAAACTTTCTTTAGTGCCTGGTTTATTGTCTCCAACTCCCCATCACAATGGGAATGATACTGCCCGACAGACTTGTAAAAGCAAAATATTGCACTATACGTACCCGCATCAGAGATACCATCGGTCTCAGGCAAGGATATATATATATATATATATATATATATATATATATATATATATATAACCATTCTCTTTGTTTATACTTAGTATTTATCCTTTCTAAACTCTTTACTCACTGATATGCACCCTGGGCAACGCTAAATGGCATGTAGTGAATCTCATGGCAAAAGTTCTCAATTATAATCAATCCGGACATAAAACAGTTCCCCGTTCGGAATTTTTTGTTTTTAACTAACACGGAGAACTTCGTAACGCCAAACAGTCAATGAGTATTGTAATAAATTTTAGCTAAAGGTAATTAAGGATTTTTTTACTGTAACATATCTAATATGGTTATAGAGTTTGTTTGGAAAAAATATATAAAGAAAATAAGAAGTGAATGATAGTAAAGAAATCCAATATTTCAATGTCGGTTCAAGGAGGATTGCACACGGGTTGTTTCCCTTCACAGAAGGACCTTCTGATATACGATACTTTTCCTTTTCTTATCAGGAACAAGAACAAATAAAGCTGATTATTTGACGACACCTGAACATGTGACGTATAACCGACCATGAGGAAAACAAGCATTTTGTAGATTCAGACCACAAACACTCAGGAATTGACTTTGTCATTTGTTAATCGTCATGGCGAATGCAAGACGAATCGGGAATGGAATTCGTTTAAACTCAAAGGACATATCGGTTAAGCTCATTGGAATCATTACAATGATAACTTCCTCAGCTTTTAGTTTTCGTTTGTGTAGCATTGCCTGAATCACATTCTCATCAGTTTTCTTATCAGCAAACACGTTCCACTGCATAGTTTCGGTCGGTTTAAATTTCGAAACATGATGACTAATGATCCAACCTTCAGGTATAAATTGTGCGGTAGGCACATCCAAGGCGTTTCCACGGACAATAGATCTGAATGAATGCTGAGGACCAACGATTTGATTGTGAATTACGAAGTTCAACTCATCCGCGTCTTTGTTCTTAGTCGCCAGAATCGTACGCTCACTCAACCATTTGTAATTTTTGTGGTTAGTAGTTATATTTGGGAACACTTTCGTGATGAGCTCTTCTTCCGATAAGACGAAACTGCAGAAATTTAGAAGAAATGAAATCACTCCCGCCGATTTGTCGACAGGAATACAGCCATTACCCATTGTCAGTAATTGTTCGGAGAAATCTTGAGCAGAAGGATCATAGAGCAATGCAACTCTCCTATTTGCTGCCAGCCCGAGTTTCTTCACATAGCGCCAGAGATATGATGATCTGAGACAAGCGTTTATATCATCGCCAGGTATCGATCTTGGAATGACGCAGTGTTTGGCGGAAATCATCAGATAATAAAATCATTGCACCTTCAAAACATTTCGACTCATTGCGCATGTCTTTCAGTGTTCTGTCAAGTGCTTCCAATGCGCGATTGTGTGCTACTGCCGGCCGTGGTGGCCGAGGAGACTGAGGCGCTTCAGTCACGGTCTGCACGGCCACTACAGTCGGGAGTTCGAGTCCCCCTTCGGGCATGGATATTTGTGCCGTCCTAGTTCGTAAGTAGTTCATAAGTAGTTTGTAAGTTTAGGGACTGATGACCCCGTAGTAAAGTCCCATAAAATTTACAAACATTTGAACTTTTTTTTTTTTTTTTTGTGTGTGTGCTACTGTGCATTCGTCCCCGATGATGATTTTAGATGCCACTAACACTTTGGCCATTGTCGAGTGTTTCGCTTCATTACATGTCGGTTGTTCAGTAGTTTGAAAGTTTAACGGCAATTTTAATGCTGAATGAACCGTACGGCATCCTTCAAAGAACGTGGCCGCTATTCCAGAAGAAGCAACTGGCTCCGAAATGTCGGACCTCGTAGGAACAGTGGCCAAAATCAATGATATGAGGAATGTCTTCCCATTTCCACCGGGGGGCATCCAGGAAAAATAAGCCACCATTTCCATCATCAACTGCCTTAATTAAAGTATCATACACTTCCCGCTCTTGGGAATCCAATAGGGGTACATTCATTTCAAGTGACTGGTGTATCTCATGTCGGTCATATTGACGTTTACGTCGAAGTCTCGTTGCTGATCTGTGCGGTAAGCTCGTCGACTTGTCGCTGCCAACCGAGCCGTTTCGCGGGCTGTCTCTCTTTGCTCTTGTGTCTGAGAACTACGAAGCCGTGCCATACCAATGTGGCGCTCTTCTCGTGCGATTTCTAGATCTTCTCCAGTGGATCGATTCCCAATGTTTCGAAGCCGTTTTGCCTTACGGCTGTGTTGAAAAATATTGGATCTTTTGCTCGGCCCTGTTAAGAATAAGATTATTTTATAGCAGTCATACAATACCAACAAACCACTCGGTAACCATTATATGCTTGATTGAAAACAAATCACAGACAACATGATACAAAAGCTAAAGCTTTATGACATAGCTCATGATACTTAAATGTGTGGAAGCAAACACATGGTGCAATATTAGTGTCTTTCGTTTAAAATGTTCACGAAGAGTATGTTTTAGAGCAAATTGAAATTTTATGCAGACTACGACCTTCCCCTCAATTTGAAGGTCGAGTGTGCAAAATTTCATTGAGATCGAAATAAAACTTTTGATTTTGTCGAATTATGTAAGTAAAGTACCCTCCGCCATGCAACAAACGAAATTTTATATAGACAGTGACCTTCCTCTTGATTTGAAGGTCATGTGTGTGTGTGTGTGTGTGTGTGTGTGTGTGTGTGTGAGAGAGAGAGAGAGAGAGAGAGAGAGAGAGAGAGAGAGAGAGAGAGAGAGAGAGAATTTAGCCGATATTTTAATAGTTATTATGCTGTTCGGGACTGAGACGAATCCAACAAAAATGAGATCATTAAAATCGGTCCAACCATTTTTGGTGTAAATAACACGCACTGGCCGAGCGGTCTGAGGCGCCAGTCACAGTCTGCACGGCCGCTACGGTCGGGGGTTCGAATCCCCCCTCGGGCATGGATGTTTGTGTCGTCTTTAGTATAGGGTAGTTCGTAAGTTTAGGGACTGATGACTCCGCAGGTAAGTCCCGTAAGCCTAACAAACATTTGAACATTTTAATCGGTAGGTATTACTGTGTTGTTGTTCTGTTATCATTCATTTCGATGTTCTTTTGATCTAAGTTTTCAGAAATAATTGTATCTGTTGTATTGCTAGATAATCCCAATGTTTGTCCATGGGTTTGGTCTGCGAACGGTTTTGGTGATGTTTTCACATTCTAGGGGTACCTGATGGAGTAATTCAGAGGTAGCCTACCGCGTGATGTAGGAAAGGAAGGCATATTATTTTGAATCTCAGACCAGTATCTTCAGTCCAGATTTGCGACATTGTTCTTTCTGTCTCATTAATACGCTCTTGCTAACGAGGATGTCGTGTAGTAGAGATGTCGGAAAGTCATATCGTAGATTTCCAGTTATGAGTAACATTTTTCGAGCTGTAGGAAGAATTCTCCTAGTTTGTGTAGAGCGCAATTGGGTGTTTAATACCTCTTGTTCTGTATTTTATGAACCTCACCAAATTGAAATTTTTCTCGATTCCTTTTATTTTATTTTTTTCTGCAGTATTTTTCTGCCAGTTTATGTGCTCATTCAGATAGATTAGGAGGCATTTGACACTAGATTGCGAAGTTACGTTTTGTCCGCAGAGTGGTGTATTGAGGTTATCTTGAGTTTTAGGTTGCAAATATTTCTGTGTCGAAAAAGGATTAGTTGCCTGTTGTGGGATTCGGTTTTACCTTCCATTTGCAGAGCCAGTATTCCAGTTTGTTTTGTTTAATTGTTTATTTGTTCGCCCCTCTGGGGATGTCGGCAGTATGTAGCGAATACAGTAGTGGCGAGGTAATTGCTCCTTACGACACACATCCGTTGGGGATGCAGTGTGCTGCCTTCCTACCCGAACTCGAACCTTTTTTGTTTCCGATTATGTTGGCTATTAGATGCACAACGTATAGTGGAAAGTTGTAGTGGAGCATTTTAAACAACAATCCAGCAAGCCAAACTTCGTCGAAACTGCGTTCGTTGACTAAGAGAAGCGCGGCTGTTGCATCTGCAAGGTTGCAGGCTTCGACAACCTCACTGGTGAGTCCAAGTGCTGCATCGGCTGTGCTATGTTTGCCGGCCTGCTCAGCTGGTATGAAATTATTGGCTTCTGCGAAATGCTAACGATGCCTTCGAGAAGGTTTTTTTAATTTAGTTTTCTTCTTCTTTCTTTCTTCGTTTCGGCCATCTAAGGACCACGCACCAATTTCAATGTTTCCTCCTTTGTTCTTCTTTCTTTTTCCTCCAGTATTCTTTCATATTTTCACTATGCATCCTTTTTCTCTCCTCAGACCACTTTACTCCTGTCTTCTTCTCCATCCTGCCTTGGAATTCTTCCATTTTTTATAAGTTTCTCTGTTGCATCTTTTTCACTTATATTGTTTCTTTCCAAATCTTTCCTAACTTCTTGAATCCATGCTACTGTTGACTTCTTGCCCCAGAGATATTTAAAAATGTGTTTGGTTAACCTGTTGCTGTTCATTCGGTATAAATGTCCAACAAATAGCAGTCGCCTCTTCCGTAGTGTTTTGGTTGTGTTTTCTATGTTGCGATTAACTTCTGCATTACTTCTTAGTTTCCATACCTCTGTATTTCTTAGTGGACCAAGTATTTTTCGAATGATTTTTTCTTTCTAGGTCTTGAACTTCATGTAATTTGTAATTCAGCACTAAACATTCACCTGCATAAAGACATTCTGGCTTTACTACTGTGTTGTAGTCCTGTATTTTCAGATTTTTAGACAAAGACCTATTGTTGTAAATGTTCCTGGTTATACCATATGCTCTCTCCATTTTATGTACTCTTTCTTCTACAGCAAATTTTTCTAAGCCATTTTCCTGAATCATTTCTCCCAAATATTTAAATTTATTTACCCTCTTTATCGGCCCAATATGTGTTAGTAGGATTTCTGGAGCATTTTTTATGTATGTCATAAATTTTGTTTTCTCTACAGAAATTCTTAAACCTGCTTTGTTGGCCATTTCTTCTAAGAGATTGATTTGGACTGCTGCATTTGTTAGGTTTTCAGAAAGAATGGCAAAATCATCAACAAATGCTAGACAATGAATTTCAATACCTTTGTGTTTAGTCCCCAGTCTCATTGGTGATAGCTTATGATCTTTTAGTTTCTGCTTCCATTTGCTTTTTCTTATTTTCTCTAGGACGCAGTTGAAGAAGAGTGGAGGGCCGTCACCTTGCCTTACACCTGTTTTGATGTTGAATGCCTTGGAAATTTCACCCTGAAACTTTACTTTTGGTTTGGTGTCTGTGAGTGTATCGCGAATAAGGTTTACTAATTTAGATTTAATTCCAAATTCTCGGATTACTTTATCTAGTGTTTGCCTATCAACCGAATCAAACGCCTTTTTAAAATCTATAAATGT
Organism: Locusta migratoria; assembly: GCA_026315105.1. Taxonomy (NCBI): domain Eukaryota; kingdom Metazoa; phylum Arthropoda; class Insecta; order Orthoptera; family Acrididae; genus Locusta; species Locusta migratoria. Next base: position 296,847,376 of record CM048751.1, read on the forward strand.
TACAATAATGTCTGGAGTTTGTAAGTCTGTGACGAATTACGGACTTTATTTATTTATTTGTTCATTTATTTATCACTGGAAGCAGGGTTATCTACCTGGATCATTCTGATATATGCGTGTTTCCATTGCGACGACACCGTGTTTAGGTTTAATGTCGCATTAAACAGAGGTTTATGCGTGCTGGGTAGAGCCTGAGGTAAAAGACGTTTTCATGGTCCCATCCTCATCCGTCACTTCCCGGCGCGGTTTCTTTACCGCTCAGGATGACAGCGGTTTTCTCGTCCTCTGTGGTTTCTTTGAGCAGCGGATGTCGGTTGGTGTGGTGTCTCGGTGTGACAAAGAAGGAAGTTCCGGATGTCCGGGAGGGGTCTACACTGACAAGTGAGAAAAAAAGTGTCAGCTTCATAATACTGATTGTGAGATGTCTTAAAGGCACTGACTGGTAGCGAAGAGACCTGCAGGCGAGTGGAATCAGTTGCTCGTCAAGAGCCTCGTTACGTGCGCGTCTGCTTGTCCGACTGGACACGTCGAATTCTCTGGCTGTAGCTAAAGTTCAAATGTTTGTATAGTCTATGGGACTTAACTACGGGGTCATCAGTCCCTAAACTTACCAACTAATTATGAACTACTTACGAACTAGGACGGCACAAATATCCATGCCCGAGGGGGGAATCGAACCCCCGACCGCAGTGGCCGTGCAGACCGTGACTGGAGCGCCTCAGTCCCCTCGGCCACCGCGGCCGGCACTGTAACTCTGGTCGAAGACGTTGAAAGGGCGCGTGCAACTGAGTGTGAACAGCTGAACTCGAAAACTTTTGTCCTCACTAGATGGGCAGGCCAGTTAATTTTTGGAAACTAATTCACTGGTCAAAGTGATCAATTTTTTCGAATTTTATGTAACGAAATTTCACTTGTCATTGTCCTCTAGACTTAAACACTATTTAAAATTAACCTACGCTAAGACCAAGACACACGGCAATGTCCGTGGGAGAACTTGAGCCGGCCGCGGTGGCAGAGGAGACTGAGGCGCTCCAGTCACGGTCTGCACGGCCACTACGGTCGGGGGTTCGAATCCCCCCTCGGGCATGGATATTTGTGCCGTCCTAGTTTGTAAGTAGTTCATAAGTAGTTTGTAAGTTTAGGGACTGATGACCCCGTAGTTAAGTCCCATAAACTATACAAACATTTGATCATTTGGCGAACTTGAATCTCAGAAGCAGAGCAGCCGCGCTCTCCGCAGCAAGGCGCCTTAAAGCGCTCGCCATTCGCGCGCGATGGTTCACTGGGCAATCTTTCGTTTTTGGAAACGGTTCCTTTCTACTCGTTTACATTTCCTTTTTTATGCAAGTATTATACGATAACAGATAGCCTAATCAAAACAGAAATTGAGCAGTTTCTTTACAAAAGCTAAACAATAATTTCTGAGATAAAAGTAAACCTCGGTGGAGTAGCCGAGCGGTCTAAGGCACCTCGCTGCGGAGCGCGCGGTTGCTCGCCGTCGGAGGTTCGAGGCCTCCCTGTGGCATATTCAAAAATGTTCAAATGTTTGTAAATCTATCGGGCCAAACTGCGTGGTCATCAGCCCGTAGCTTACAAACTATTTAAACCTAGGTAAACTAGCAAAAGGGATTTCGATTTCGAAATAGGCAGACTGCAATAACCCGTACTTTTTTCTTTTTCTTTTTTTCTCTTTTATTCATATGTTTGTAAATCTATCGGACGAAACTGCTTGGTCAACAGTCCGTAGCTTAGGCCTACAAACTACTTAAACTAAGGTGAACTAACCTAAGGACAACACACACACCCATGCCCCAGGGAGGACTCGAACCTCCACGGCGAGCAATCGCGCGCTCCGCAGCGAGAAGCTATAGACCGCTCGGCTACTCCACCGCGGCGCTGGGGCATGGGTGAGTGTGTTGTCCTTAGATTAGTTCACCTTAGCTTAAGTAGTTTGTAGGCCTAAGCTACGGACTGTTGACCAAGCAGTTTCGTCCGATAGATTTACAAACATATGAATAAATCAAATGTTCAAATGTTTGTTAAGCTTATGGGACTTAACTACGGGGTCATCAGTCCCTAAACTTACAAATTACTTATGAACTACTTACGAACTCGGACGGCACAAATATCCATGCCCGAGGGGGGATACGAACCCCCGACCGTAGTGGCCGTGCTGACCGTGACTGGAGCGCCTCAGTCACCTCGGCCACCGCGGCCGGCACACATATGAATAAAAGAGAGAAAAAAAAAAGTACGGGTTATTGCAGCCTGGCTATTTTGAAATCGAAATCCCTTTTGCTATTCCGCCAATATCACGAACAAATATTGTTTTTCAATTTCTTACAAAAAAATCTAACAAATAGGTAGCACAAAGAATCTTAAAAATTGCAGCCAGTTAAGTGTCATGTATAGGCTAGGGAGCAAAGGAAAAAAATCTATGCGTTAGAACACTCTTACACTTTCTGATTAATAGTTGCTTTAAAAACTAAACAGTAAATGCAGCACATGAAATTTGAAAGTGTACGAATAAAAGTTAAAAAGAAAAAAAGAACACTAGAATTATGTCTTCTGCCCTTGATAAAGATTACGAAGAAATAACCCGATTCGCCTTTATGGTGCCTGAAAAACGTATTTATTGCACATAATGGGATACTGTACTGAGAGAAGAATTTGACAGAATCCTGAAAGATCTAAGTCGAAACAAGGCCCCTGGAGTAGATGATATTCCCTCAGAGCTTCTGAAGGCTCTGGGAGAACCAGCCATGACAAACCTGTTTCACCTGGTGTGTAAAATGTATGAGACAGGCGAAGTACCCTCAGACTTTAAGAAAAATGTTATAATCCCCATTCCAAAGAAAGCAGGTGCAGACATGTGTGAAAACTACAGAACCATCTGTTTAATAAGTCATGGTTGCAAAATATTAACACGAATTGTATACAGAAGGATGGAAAAGCTGGTAGAAGCCGACCTCGGGGAAGATCAGTTTGGGTTCAGGAGAAATGTAGGAACACGGGAGCCAATACTCACTTTACGGCTTATCCTAGAAGATAGATTAAGAAAAGGCAAACCTACATTTCTAGCTTTTGTAGATTTGGAGAAGGCTTTTGACAATGTTGATTGGAATAAACTCTTTCAAGTTATGAAGCAAGCAGGAGTAAAATATAGGGAGCGTAAGGTTATTTACAACTTGTACAAAAACCAGACAGCGATTATCAGAGTTGAAGGGCATGAAAGGGATGCAGTGATTGGGAAGGGAGTAAGACAGGGTTGTAGCCTTTCTCCAATGTTATTCAATTAGTACATTGTACAAGCTATAAAGGAAAGCAAGGAGAAATTTCGAGAAGGAATTGAAGTTCAGGGTGAAGAATTAAAAACTTTGCGTTTTGCCGACCACATAGTAATTCTTTCAGATACAGCAAAGGACCTGGAAGAGCAATTAAACGGAATAGATAGTGTGCTGAAATGTGCATATAAGATGAACATTAAAGAGAGCAAAACTAGGGTAATGGAGTGCAGTGTAAGAAAATCAGATGATGCTGAAGGAATTAGATTGGGAAACGAAGCAATAAAGGAGGTAGATGAGTTTTGTTACTTGGGCAGTAAAATAACAAATGATGGTCGCAGTACAGAGGATATAAAATGCAGAATGGCAATGGGTAGAAAAGTATTTTTGAAAAAGAGAAATTTGTTAACATCGAATATTGATTTAAGCCTAAGGAAGTCCTTTCTGAAGGCATTTGTATGGAGTGTTGCCTTGTATGGGAGTGAGACATGGACGATAAACAGTGCGGACAGGAAGAGGATTGAGGATATGGTGCTACAGAAGACTGCTAAGACCAAGACACACGGCAATGTGCGTGGGAGAACTTGAGCCGGCCGCGGTGGCAGAGGAGACTGAGGCGCTCCAGTCACGGTCTGCACGGCCACTACGGTCGGAGGTTCGAATCCCCCTCGGGCATGGATATTTGTGCCCTCCTAGTTCGTAAGTAGTTCATAAGTAGTTTGTAAGTTTAGGGACTGATGACCACGTAGTTAAGTCCCATAGACTATACAAACATTTGAACATTTTCTTGGTTTTAATTATTTATTTAATGCGTTTCGCCTTTTTGGGGCATTATCAGAATCTGGAAAAATAAGTTAGGGGAAAATTTAAAGGCCTAGTCTTATAATGAATACTGATGACAGCAAAAAAAGAAAAAAAATTCTGACGCGAAAAGCGTTAAATAAAATAAATCATTGCAATCGTGAGTGTTTTATTAGAAAACGAAAAAGAAAAAGAGTTTTAGAGCGTTATTTCGTTATACAGAGGCCCTCGGTTCAAGCCCCACACCAGGAACTTTTGGGCCACTTTAGGTTACGGTAGTAACACTAGAAGTTGGCCTTTGCAGTCGCCTTTTGACAGGTGGAAATTTAAATGAAAATAACGGCTTAAACAATCATCAGACACGAAAATTGAATACTCGAATTTGTAGCGGAGAAAATTCTCTACAACTTTGCTCTCTTACGTTTTTTTCTTATTTCATATCGTTTGAGAGATATTTGCAAAAATAACGGAGTTTTGACACCATCGAATTAACGAAAACCAGCCGTTCGCAGATGTCACGTGACATTCCTCTCCCAGAACTCTCTGGCGTACGACATCTTGCGTTGCGTATTTGATCACTGTCTTATTGTAACTTACACGTTGTCAGTTCAAAGCAGCCGCGGTGGAGTAGCCGAGCGGTCTAAAGCGTCTCGCTGCGGAGTGCGCGGTTGCTCGCCGTGGAGGTTCGAGTCCTCCCTGGGGCATGGGTGTCTGTGTTGTCCTTAGGTTAGTTTACCTTAGGTTAAGTAGTTTGTAAGCTACGGACTGATGACCACGTAGTTTGGTCTGATAGATTTACAAACATTTGAACATTTCAAAGCAATGGCGCACTGAAGAATTAACAAAAACACGTCGTTCTTCGTACGATAAATGATAATCTAGTGTCTACAAATGCCATATTAGTATCAGTTAACAACGGCTATCAATACTATAAAATTAAAGAACACAACTTCCAACTGTTAGCCGTAGCGTAGTAGGCAATGTGTTGGACTGTGACGCTGAAGGTCAGTGATTCGAAACCCACCACTACGTAAATTACTTGTTTCCTGAAAGGGTTTCAGACACTCTTATTAATTAATTTTTTATTATTTAGATTATTATTTTCATCCAAAATGTTTGCAAAAACCTATAAAACTACAAATCTAATGTGGGCCGTAAAACACGTCAGTGCGATTTTTTTTCTAAGTGCAGTACACTGGCCATTGTTATATGGGGCAACGAATTCCTGACGTGTAAAAATTCACTTGGGATATACAGCACCTTGTTATCGGCACTTCGCTTTCGCTTCGTGTATTTCAAAGTAAGAAACCTGTAGACTACATTCGTAGTTTCAGAAAATAAACAGAAGCAATCGGAACACAAAAGGAACAATTGCATCACAGGTGCGGAAGTATTAATGGTAACAATACTGAGCGCGCGGGAGTAGCCGCGTGGTCTACAGCTGGGTTTACACTAACAAGGCGCTTGCAGAAGTTATTGCTGCAAGGTATTAGGAGTCACTTGCAGCTGTCTTTACACAACACTCGCAAGAAGTAAGCAAGAAACTCCCGCAAGTACTTTGACATGTAACTTGCATCAATAACTTGCAGGCATCGTTCACATGTTCTTCTAGTGAGAGCAAGTAAAATGACGAGTAGGTGGGTCATTTAAACTGCAGCTCTTTATATTTTTTTTTTATTTACATATGTTACGCCCACATTGAAGCACTTGAACTAATCAATATACACTGAAGTCTTAATCCTAGTTGTAGATTTGGCTTTCCTCTTCTGCTCCCGAAACTTCTTCATCCTTTCCGACCTGGCTGCCCTTTCTTCATCTGTTATGGTGTATTTGTTGCGTGTAAATGTCTTTAATATAAAACTCGTGTCACTGAGTTTCAGGATCTCCTTCTGTTCTCTGCCTTCAATATGTTGCATTGTCAAGCCTAACGCATCTAAATCATCTTGAACTTCTTTGAACCAGCTGTTCTTTGTCTTACTTTTCCAAAATTAGGTAGCCTGGTAGCCAGTAGCCTGGTTTCTGGTAGTCTGGAAATGTGACAGAAAAAAGCAACTGTCCTTTTCCGCATTGTGTCAGTTATTGACTCAGTTTCTTGATATAAAACGTGGTTAGGTAATACTGGCCACTGTCCCTCTACTTGGTATTTTCTGTTTATTTTTGTTCCAAGGATTCTTCAGTCTGCTTTGTGTAGTTTTTCTGTTGTTGATTTGTTGTTCATCTTGAGCAGTGTTTCACTAGCATAGGTTGCTTCAGGTTTAATAACAGAGTGGTAGTGTTTGAGTTTTGCATTTATCGAGAGACATTTCTCCTTGTTTGTTGGCCAGGTGATGCGTTGAGCTTGTTTCAGTTTAGTTGTTATGTTTTCTATTGACATTTTCTCGTTTGAATTCCAACTTATAAACTCTCCAAGATATTTGAATTTATTTACATATTTAATTTTTTTATTATATTTCAGTGTAATGGCTGGTGTATCAACCTTGAAGGATGATATCATTTCTGTCTTTTCAAACGAGATCTGTAGTCCGACTTTTGATGCTATTTTTTCGAGTTCTCCAATTTGGTGTTTAGCCTGCTCCACACACTTTGCGAGCAGCGCTAGATCATCGGCAAAGGCTAGACAATTAAGTTTGATATTTCTTCCAATCTTGATGTTTGGTTGGCATTTCTTATTTCACTCTCGCATGACTTTCTCCAGTGCGCAGTTAAATAGTAGTGGTGAGAGACCATCCCCCTGTCGAAATCCTGTCCGGATGTCAAATGTTTAAGATAGTTCCCCACTGAATTTAACTTCGATTTAGTGTTCTTAAGGGTGAGTCCAATAAGATTAATGAGTTCCAGGTTCAATCCAAAATCCGCAAGGATTTTAAGTAATGACTCACGATGGATACTGTCATACGCTTTCTTGAAGTCGACAAAAGTTGTGACCAACTTCTTGTTTCTCACTCTTTGATGTTTCATGATCCACTTAAGGCTGATAATTTGATCTGGACAGCTTCTTCCAAGGCGAAATCCTCCTTGATATTCTCCAATTTCTTGGTCTAGTTGTTCCTGAATTCTTGTGAAAATAATTCTCGACAGGATCTTATATTCCCCTCAGGGGGCTCAACATTCAGTTGTCGAGTACGGGCTTGGCGAAACCGGGGTCCCCGAGCTGGGGACTGATATGCGTCAACAGTCCTCTGTCACCGTAACCTCCGGGTAGGCTTCAACGACCATCACGTGGTGCAGTGGTGGAATGTCGGTTGTCCAGAGACCGGGGATCTTGGCTTTACCGCCTGGGTGGCGAGCATGGTAAAACCTCTCTAAAAAAAAACTAAATCCTAAGGTGAGCTTTGCGCCAAGGGGATGCATGGTTGTTGAGGCAGAACAGTCGTAAGCGGGCGACCTCTGAGGAATCTGCCGCACCTCAGACGTATAAGGCTTGCCCAGGCATGTAGGGCTCTGCCTGGTCGACAGTGTTTCCCCAGCTACTCGTGGGACGCCCATGGAGTCATTTCAATAGTTTTCTGATGCTCCCGGAGGATCGGATGGGCCACCGGTGAGCATTCCTTCCCATCCAAACAAGCGAAGTCGTGAGAGCAGCTCTCCTGAGCGCGCTCCTCAAAAACTTAGATTTAGTCAGAGGACCAGGGCACAAACGTGTCAAAATGTTTCTATTGTAATAAGACGAGTGGAGGGTTCCTTTGCAAAGGTGTACCCATTCTACATTCAGAAGGCAATTGATGGGGTTTGAAGTCCATAAAGAGGGTTCGTAATGGTACGCTGCTGATAGAAACTGCGACCTCTGCTTAAGTACAGAAACTTCTTCAAGTGAAATCTCTGGGTGAATCTCCAGTTATTGCAGAGCTGCATAAAACCTTAAATTCTTGTCGCGGGGTTGTATCATATGAAGATCTCATGAATGAAGATGTCAGTGTTCTCCAACAGGAATGGGCTAATAAAGGCATCACGGAAGTGCAAACTGTTATGAAGAGAGAGCATGGAAATCTTGAGAACACCTCTACCTTCATCTTAACGTTTAATTCGCAGGCTCTGCCCAGTGATATTAAGGCTGGATTCTTACGTCTAAAAGTTCGTCCCTTTTTCCAAACCCCTTGCGGTGTTTCACGTGCCAACGGTTTGGTCATACTACGGTTGCGTGCAACGGTTGTGCAACGTGTGGGAACTGTGGTCAGTCAGCTCATGAGACAGGTGTGGACTGCACCTCTCCACCGGTATATGTTAATTGCTACAACTCACATCCGGTTTGGAATAGAGATTGTCCCACCTACAAGGACGAGAAAAAAATCCAGGAAATAAAAGTAACACGTCGTGTGCCTTATGCCGAGGCAAAGAAGCAGTTTAAAGCCATGCAACCTCCATCATTCGTTACGTCATTTGCTTCAGTGGTGAAACAGCAAGCGGCCAAAGTTAGTGTGTCAACTCAAATGGAAGTAGCAACCACTGCTACCAACATCTGCACATGCCAAAAGCCCAATCCAGTTATCCCTGCGCCTGCCAGGGACTCAGACACCCAAACATCTCAGAGTGATGCGGCCCTGCCGTTACCCCCAACAACTGTTCCCCCAGCACTGACCAGTGCACCCCAAGAAGAACTTTCAGGTTTATCGACCAGCAAAGCCAAACGTGCCTCAAGGTCAAAGTCTAAATCTGGTGAAGTGGAACTTCACCAGCCAGCAATAAAATCAGCGGTCTCCACCGCTGCAAAGGAGTTACCACCAAAACAGCCAGCAAACAAAGCAGCAGCCACTGTTGCCGCTGCTACTGTTGCTGACGATTTGGTGACGAAACATCCAGCAGGTAAATCAGCGGCCACGGCTGCTGCTGATGATCTTGCAATGGAGGTGGTCCTTCTTGGGGATCCACCAAGTCCCCCTGGCCCACCATCAGGGACTCCAGGCTCCCCACCAAGAAGTAAAGCCAATCCTTATTAAAAGGCAATGGACATACTGCAGTGGAATTTGAATGGCTTCAGAATCCATCTACACGAATTAAAAGTCCTCACACGGGCCGGGTCTGTGTGTCTGTGCCTCCAGGAAACACATTTTAAGGAATCTGATCGCCCTGTTTTCCGGAGCTGTCACTTATATCGTACTGAAGACCTCAGTGGCGACAGGGCACAGAGGGGAGTGGCGGTGTTTGCCAAAGACACACTACACTCTTCGAATTTACCAATCACTTCCACCCTACAAGCAGTTGTTGTCACAGTGCATTTTGTTTCGTTTCTGTTAACGCTTTGCTCTCTCTATCTACCGCCACTTGGGCCGTTGGACGAAGATGTCCTTTTAGCACTAGTCGATCAACTTTCCCGGCTGTTTTTACTCCTGAGAGATTTCAACACCCATAACACTCTTTGGGGTAGTGTGTCTACCTGTCCCAGGGGCTGAGTGGTCGAACGGTTACTCCGTTCAGGCTCTTCCTTTCTCCTGAATACAGGTGCGATGACACATTTTTGTGCAGCGACAGTCTCCTTACCAGCCATTGACGTGACAGTCTGTTATCCTGTTCTTGCAAGTTCTGTCCAATGGGAGGTAGCAGACGACATTCACTGCAGTGACGACTTTCCTATCACTGTTCACCTTCTACAACGATTGCCACCTGAGAGTTACCCAACCAAGTGGTTGCTTAGTACGGCAGATTGGGTTCTTTATAGGCGACTAGCTGTTCTTGAGCATCGGGACAATATTCATGACTGGGTGGATCACATAATAGCTGTGATACACTCAGCTGCAGACGTATCGATTCCTAAATCGTCAGGTCACAGCAGGAGGTCACCCGTTCCCTGGTGGAACGATGAGTGTCGGCGCGCCGTACGCGACCGGCGCTCGGCGCTGCGTAGATTCAAGCGCTCTCCATCGGCAGAGAATCTTGCAGCCTTTTGGCAAGCGAGGGCAAGAGCCTGAAGAATATTGCAGGAGGGTAAAAAGCGTTCATGGTACGAGTTTCTGAAGTCAATTAATCGTTCCACTTCCGCCACTGCAGTATGGGATTCCGTAAGGAAAATACCTGGGAAAAGGAGTTCGTGCCCGTTGGCTGCCATACAGGACGATGGAATCCTTAAAGTTGAACCAGTCGAGATTGCTCAGACGATAGCAAAGCACTTTTATTAGATAACATCGTCCCCGAGTCCAGTTCCAGGTTTCCACGCCTACCGCGCGGTTCAGGAGAGGAGACGCCTTGATTTCGCCTCTTCTAATGATGAGGCTTATAACGCTTTCTTTTCTATGTTGGAGCTGGACACGGCATTAGCTTCTGCTCGCGATACGGCCCCGGGGCCCGACTCGATACACTATGGCATGATACGGCATCTTAATTTAGAGTCTAAGACGGTTCTTCTTCATTTTTTTCATCAGTTATGGACAGAAGGGGTATATCCCATCCCCTGGAGGGAATCCATAATGATACTCATTCTTAAACCGGGGAAGGACCGCACGCTCCCTGATAGCTATCGTAGTGTCGCTTTAGCCAGCTGTGTCGGTAAGTCGCTGGAACGCATGATCAACTCGAGACTTCTTTGGACTCTCGAATCTCGGAACCTCCTTAGTCGCTTCCAATGTGGGTTTCTCAGGTATCGGTCCACTCTTGATAACCTCACCTACCTGGAAGCGGCTATACAGGAGACGTTCCTTCGAAAGCAGCACTTAATATCAATCTTTTTCGACATTCACAAGGCATATGACACTACGTGGCGACACACTATAATAAGTCAGTAGCATGAATGGGGTTTCCGGGGATGTCTTCCCGCTTTTCTGCGTTCCTTCCTTGCTGACCGTTGGTTTCTATACAGAGTTAGGAATGCTTTTTCCGATAAATTTCCTCAGATTCACGGAATTCCGCAGGGGAGTGTTTTAAGTGTCACTTTGTTCGCAATTGCTATCAACGGTATAACGTCTACTGTAAGGAATCCTGTGCAATGCTCTTTGTATGTGGATGACTTTGCTGTTTTTTGCTCTTCTTCTAGACCCGCATGTGCCTCACGCCAGTTACAGTTGACACTTAAAAGACTAGAAGACTGGTCTGCTCGAACAGGTTTTAACTTCTCCCCTGAGAAAACGGTATGCGTTGATTTTAATCGTGGTCGTTCACTTTTTACCCCCCCCCCCTCACAACTACTGTTGCGGGATACCGTTTTACATTTTCAGTAGACGATGTGGTTCCTGGGTCTCTTATTTAATGACAAACCTACTTGGCTGCCCCACCTCAAGGAGCTCAACATAAAAGCCCTGACAGCACTGGACATGATGAAGTGATTGAACGGAAAAAATTGGGGTGCAGACAGATCCTGCTTGCTGCAATTTTATGAGTTTCGTGCGCTCCCGTCTCGACTACGGTTGTGTGGTCTATGGCTCGGCATCCCCAACTTCTCTGAAGATGTCAGATTCTGTTGACCACGAGGGTATCAGATTGGCTACGGGAGCCTATAGGACAAGCCCTATACCTAGCCTGTGCGCCGAGGCAGGAGAGCCGCCATTATATGTCCGGCGGCGTTCCCTTATTGCTAAACACGCCTTAAAGCTCCGGTCGTTTCCGTCGTCTCCGGCCTTTTCTGTGACTATTGACATCCCGGCCCCCTTGAAGCGACTCTACAACGCACGACAACGAGAGTCGAAACCATTTGGCATCAGAGCGCAGCAGCGTTTAATGGATCTCGGTGTGCCTCCGATCAACATACAGCGGCAGGGTTGGTGCAAAGCGCCAGCCTGGCTGTTAGTGAAGCCCAACCTCATTTTAGACTAGACTGTGTGCAACAAACCGTTCACTCCAGGTTATGTTTTTAAGGACACGTTTCTTGCCATTTTAAATAGCCATCATTCATTTAATGTTATTTATACAGATGGGCCGAAACAGGGGGATACTGTTTGGTGCTCTGTAGTGTTCCCTACCCCAACTCCGATATCGTCTGCCTTGTCAGTTCACAGTATTTGACGCAGAATTTTATGCTGTTTTGAAAGCAGTGGAGCATATAAAACGTCATACTGGGTCTGCGTTTCTGCTTTGCTCCGATTCACTCAGTACTCTGCAGACCACTCAACATCTGTACACAGCAGATAAGACGTCTAGAATATCAAATACATCCTTTTGCAGTTGCAACGGCAAGGAAAGGTGGTTTCCTTCTGCTGGGTACCTGGCCATGTGGGAAACGAGTTGGCCGATACCGCGGCCAAGGAGGCCTTTCGGCTCCCGAACGTAGCTGATTGTCCTCTCCCTCGCTGTCATTTCTTAGGAGCTCTGTCATGCGCCTCTGGGACCAAGAATGATTCGCCATCGTGGATAATAAGTTTCAGTCAATAAAAGACACATTTGGGCCCTGGCGTACATCCGTACAGCCTGTCAGGTGTGCTGAAGTCTGCTTAACAAGACTTCGAATAGAATGCCTCCTGACGCATAGATTCCTTCTTTGTGGCGACGAGCCCCCTACTTGTGATGCTTGTGGTGTGCTGATAACCGTTCAGCATATTTTAACTACTTGTGTTTCCTATGATGCTGCGAATGAACAAGCCAGTTTGTTGGATGACCTCCGTTCCATTTTAGGTGATGGTGATATGACAGTGGCACGCGTTTTACGATTTTGTGTTTTGGCCGACCTCCTACCAAAGATCTTAGGTCGACGGTTCTAAAATATATATAGAGGAAGATAGGATCGTTCGGTCCATCCCTCTATGTTTAGCCTACCGTCTTTTTAGCCTTGTCTGTTTTGTCTAGTGTCTTATTAGTGCCACTGAACCTTTCTTTATTATACATATGATGTAGGAGGAAGAGCGTACGACCTTTCATATTGTCTCTTCCCTTGCCTGTCTCCTGCACCATTTAGCAGTATTGGACTCATCTCTTCCTAGTATGGGCGCTGATGACCACCATGTTGAGCGCCCTAAAAGCTCCAAAAACAACAACAACAACAACAACAGGATCTTATATGTGACATCAAGCAGCGAAATCTCCCGAGTGTTGTTTGGATTAGATCATCACCCTTTTTGTGTATTGGGCGGATTATAGCTGTATTCCAATCTTCTGGCATTTTTTCCGAATTCCAGTTGTCTACTGTGTACTTATGGAGATTCTGAAGTTTTTGATTATTTGCATTCTTCCACAGTTCTGCAACCAGCTGATTCTCCCCAGCTGCTTTGTAGTTCTTGAGCCACGTAATTGCTTTGATCACTTCACTGAGATCTGGTGGTTTTATTTTCTCTGGATTTGTTTTGTTTTCTGGTTGTGGTTCGAAATCTAGGTATTCTTTTGGTTCCTCATAATTTAGTAATTCTTTGAAGTGATCAGCTTGAATGTTGGCATTGTCTTGATTACTGTGCGCTAGTTTTCCATTTTTATTTTTCTTCATGAGTGTGGGCGGAGTATACTTTGATTGATATTTTCTGTATGTCCTGTAATATCCCGTTGTTTTATGTTGTTTGAATGATTCCTCTATGAAGATTAGGGTTTCTTTTTATGGTCTCATTTGATTCTTCTGATTTCCTTGACCGTTTGTCTTCTGACAATGTTTAGTTCTTCACGAGATTTTTCAGTTCTCTTTTGCTGGTCATTCAGCCATGCTTTGTGCCTTTTCTATATTGCTTTATCACATTCCTCATTCCACCAAACGTGTTTCTTTCTTCTTCTGACAGGGGCAATCTCTTCGGCAATGTGTTTCAGTTTATCAGTAATCGTTCCCAATTCGTCGCTTGGAAGTGTTTTGGATCGTTCTCAACACAGTAGCTCTTTTATTATTACTAAGAACACAAAAAGATGAATATTTCAGTTTGAGGCTATACTTGGGGACAATATGGAACCTACAATAATTGGTTGCTAGATCTGCATTTCGAGAACTTTAGCTCTGAAAACTTTCTACAACATTTCTATAATATATCTGGGTTGTTTATTAATATCAATTGGACATATCAAAACAGGACACTTATCACATAGTTATTTCAGCCAAGGAACGATTTTCACACTACATTCTTAAGAGCCACTTTTTATTTATTACCGTTGTTCTCTGAGTTTGTGCGATAAGTTTGTAATGGAATTTATTGTAATAAATTCAATTTTCTCTGTATGTACACGTGTTTCCTTTATCTGTATTTAAAATCACTGTACACATTCCATATTTCATTCAGTGTTTGGTATCTTGATTTCTTCAGACTCGTTTATACTACATTACTGTTATTTTGTAACGTATAGTATGCGGGATGGTTGTATGAAATTAATCGTGACATTCAATAAAAGGTTAACCAGACTACGTGTTGATGTAGACGACATATGTACAAAACTTGCGATTTGAACTTGCAGAAGCTTCTTGCATACTGTTCACACTAAGTCGGATACTTGTAGAAAGTCACTTGTGCAATATATTGCAATGGCCGCAAGTCCACTTTGTGAGGTATTTACAGCCCCAAGTAGATCGGCAAGCTTTTACCAGCAACTAAATTACTAGAATAACTTGCTTGTGTAACCTCAGCTTATGGTGTCGTGCCACGGACCGGGAAGTCGCTTCCGTTGGAGGTTCGAGTCCTCAAATGTTAAAATGTTTGTTAAGCTTACGGAACTTAACTGCGGCGTTATCAGTCACTAAACTTACAAACTACTTATATCTTGTGTCTCCTTGCCTCTGGTTGTCCTAGGTGTCGGTGGACGAGTAGAAAGAGACCGACACATGGAAATAGGAAGCACGCGTGTGCAGGTACAGAGTCTGAGGTGACCAGCCAGTGGGACAGCAGAAACTAGAAACACTGAACTAGATTAGTACAAGATATATATTTAGCAGAAATAGTACAATACTTAACTTTGTTAACTGAAGACTAGTGGAATGCAGATACATAGTTAAGCTATTTAGAAGCCTGCCTACTGATGACTGTTCTAGTTCCTGTCTGAATCCCAACTGGCAGATACTGTTAAGTGGTGGCCACGAGCGGAATTGCAGCAGAGGGCGCTCGTGGCCGACGTCGTAAGAACGCCGCGCCGTGCTTGCATGGCGGCGCGCGGCGAAAGTACGTGGCGTGCACTTTAGACTTGTGCGACACCACACCCCTCCCCCCCAAACCGCCGCGCCGTCGTGGAGTAGGGCTGAGGGCCACAGCGACGGCGCTGGGAGGAGGGCCTGGGCGGGGGCGTTACTGGTGGGACGGGCGTCGCAGCTGAGGCTGCGATCGAGACGCCGTCCGCGCCCCGGTATCCACCTTGCGATCCACCGGAAAACCCACCAAAACGAGAGGAAAGGTGCACACCTCCGCCAAGAGGGAGCAGGTCATCTTCTTCTGAGAAGCGTGGCCCGGGCTGGGGCGGCACGCAGGGTCCCGGAGACCTTCTCCGTGACGCAGTTAGCTGCAGCGGCGACAGCGGCGGCCGGGACGACAGCGTCGAAGGCGCGTCGACGTCCATGGGGATCTCGTAGTCCGGGGACGCTGTGCCCGGCGGCGAACGATGTGGCTGTGCTCCATGGCGGTGAATTGGGTCTGGAATCTAGAAACCCGAGACAGGATCGCGTGGCCTGTGCAGGCGCAATTGGTTTGCGTGGCGCCGCAGCTCCGACCCTGTGGAAGAACGTACAACATACATATTGCGACCGAGCACGCGCTGAATGATGCCTGGAAACCATGTCTTCTTCATACCAGCAAACACCCTGTACAGCACCGGCGTAGAAACCTGAAAACGCGAAGAGCCATACGAACCTACTCCGTGCGTGGGAGGTTGCAGCAGGTGAAGGAGAGTGCGGTGACGGCGGCCGTGTAGCAGCTCGGCAGGAGACGGGCCGTCACGTGGCATGCACCGATACGTAGACAGGAAAACTTGAAGAGCTTGCTGCTTGGAGTGCTGACCTTTCATCTTTTCCATGTGAGATTTGAACGTTCTGCTTCACCATTGGACTGAGGGTGAGAAGGTGCGGTGGTCATGTGCTGAATGCCATTCCACGACAAAACTGTTGAAATTCCGCACAAACAAACCCAGGTCCATTGTCACTGACGATAGTTTCAGGCAAACCTTCGATGCAAAACAATGATGTTAAGGTACTGATTGTACTAGACGCCGTCGTCGAGTGCATGGCAATCACGAAAGGAAACTTGCTGAAAGCGTCTACAACGATTAACCAGCGCGTATTCCAGAAAGGTCCAGCAAAGTCAATGTGTAAACGTTGCCATGGTCCCTTGGGGCGTCCCCAGTCCGACAAACTTTGTGGAGGAGCCGCCTGATGCTCCACACAAACCGTACACTGTGACGTCATGTTCTCTATCTGAGCGTCCATACTAACCCAGGTACAATGATATCTGGCCAGTTGCTTTGTCCTAACAATGCCCCAATGTCCTTGATGCAGGAGGCGTAACACTTCTCGTTGTAGGGAACGAGGAACTATCACTAGTGTTTGGTCGTTGCCCGTATGTAACAACAGTACACCTTGACTTAAAGCCAATGCATGACGTTGTGCAAAATAACGTCTAACCTGAGGCCGCTCAATGTCTTTGGCTCTGGCAGGCAACCCATAGCGAACAAAAAATGCTACCACAATTAGGTCCGCATCTGCAGCTGTTTCCTGTGCAACCCGACGAGAGTTAAAAGGGAAGTCTGCGACGGCGGAAGCATCTATTGATCTATCTGACAACATGCCATTTGTGAAGAATCAAACGACACATCCTGGCCAACCGGAAGTCGGAAAAGTGAGTCCGCGTTGGTATGTTTAGTGGTAGGTAGGTAAAAAATCTCAGTCTGGTAATTAAACAGTATCAAGGACCATCTCTGAAGCAAAGGCAATAGCACGATCGTGAGATCCAATACGATGTGACAATACTGTGCCCAGACCGAAAGACGAGGCATAGACTGCTAGCACTGCAAGCTTCTGTGGGTCAAAGGGAATCAAACATGCATCACTGAGTAGTACAGACTTTAATTTGTCAAAGGCAACTTGGCAATCTTTAGACCATACAAAAGGAACATTCTTCCTACGTAAGTGATGCAGTGGACCTGCAATTTGATAGGCATTGGGAATAAATCTGAAATAATAGTTAAGCTTTCCCAAAAAAAAATGTTCAAATGTTTGTTAAGCTTATGGGACTTAACTACGGGGTCATCAGTCCCTAAACTTACAAACTACTTACGAACTAGCTAACACTAAGGACGACACAAATATTCATGCCCGAGGGGGAATTCGAACCCCCGACCGTAGTGGCCGTGCTGACCGTGACTGGAGCGCCTCAGTCACCTCGGCCACCGCGGCCGGCTAAGCTTTCCCATTACTGCTTGCAATTCATGCACATTCTTAGGAGGAGGCAAGTCCTTGATTGATTGAAAATGTGACTATAAGGGATGGATTCCTTGGGCATAGCCTAGGTACTCTATTTCAGTCTGAAAAAATGAACACTATGCTTTATTACAACGTAGACCTGCTGCAGTCAACACTTTGAAAAGGCACTCCAGGTTTGATAAATGTTCTTCAACTGTACGTCCCGAGACCGCAATATCATCTGAATAGTTCGAGCAGCACGATACGGAAACTGTCAGCTGTTCTAAAAAACGCCGAAAAATAGCGTGGGCGGAAGAACTGCGAAAGGGTAGGCGTTGAAATTGAAAAAGGCCCATGTGAGTATTAATGACGAAAAACTTTTTTGACTCGTCATCGAGCGGAATCTGTAAGTACGCCTCTGCTAAATCAATCTTAGAAAAGAAGCGAGACTGTCCTAATTTGTCTATAAGTTCCTCAGGTCTGGGTAGGGGGTAAGTGCCTACAATTGTTTGACTGTTCACTGTTGATTTGAAGTCCGCACAGAGACGAAGTTGTCCTGTCGGCTTGATTATAAAGCGAGGCCCACTGACTCACAGAAACAAGAGAAATCACCCCACTATCCTGCCAACATTTATGTCCTTCAGCAACTTTATCCCAAAGGGCGAAAGGCAATGGTCTAGCTTTACAAAATTTTGGTACAGCAAATTCTTTCAAAGTTACTTGTGCTACGAAGTATTTTGCACAACCTAGTTCCGGCGAAAACAAGTCACTATATTTTTCACACAATACATTGATTTTGTCCTGAGGCACTGCTGACGAAATTTGAAGCACATCTCTTTGAATTGATAAGCCAAACAAGTCAAATGCATCTAGTCCAAAAATGTTCTGTGTAGATTTGGCGTGAAGAACTACAAAAGCTACAGTTTTCGTAACACCTTGAAAAGAGGCAGACAGGATACACGTTCCCAGCACCGGAATATTTTGACCTTTATACGCTGTTAGCACTTGTTTAGAGGGCGACATATTTGGCGAACCCAGAAGTTCATAAGTGTCTTTAGTTATTAATGTGACAGTGGAACCAATGTCGAGTTGAAATTGCAGTCTCATTGTCTATGGAAAGAGTCACAAAAAGTTTTTGCTTGTGGCGCACGACGGGTGCGCGAATGTGGGCAACGTCTGATACAGCTTGTTTGCTGCGCGGGCTGCGTCCGGTAGGAGGCGGCGCAGAATCGACACACATTAGATTAATATCACTGTCCCTAGATGGCACTTCCGCCGGACCGGCTTCCACGCAAGCATGCAAGGCTACCCCAGATTCACTAACTACTGCACAAAAATTCTGAGTAGCTACATCAAGTCTACCGTCACTAGCTACAAAGTAGTGCGAACTATTACAAAGAGAAGTTGCAGAAGGCATTAGGTTCACTACAGGATTGCACTGTACATAGTCATTTTGCTTGTCCCGAACCCTTTTCCGTTGCACAGATTTACGCGCTTGACGACGCTTGCTATGTGGCTCACTACATATTTTTGCTGTAGGCGCAGAAGAATTTCCTTGCATTGGATATTCAAGAGAAACACTGTCCAAGTCCACAGCGTGTATGACATTTACAGTATGAACTGTTCTCGCACTCTGCAAAACACTGTTCCTAAAGGCGCCATTCTTTAAATTTATGTGCTGCATACACACTGTCTGTACGTGTGTCTGATTTACCACATTGATAACAAATAGCGTTGCGACTAGGGCATTGCGCACACTTGTGCAAGATACAAACTGGGGGCAAGATTTACGAACCTTTTTTCTGCAAAGAACATCGGCACCCGTTTGTCAAATTACTTTGTCTATCACGACAGGTCGACCTTTGTGTCGTGAATTTACACTGGCTACTATTCACTGTCTGTTCAGCACGGCGGGTAGAATTGAAAGAATCACTTCAGCTAGCCTGAGTACTGCGACTAGGAAAGCGTCCGTTGCGGCGCACTATACTAACACCATGACGTCTTCTAAGTCAAAGGTGTCATATGCTTCAATAAGCTGCAGGGCCAATGAGGGGTCAGACTGTTTCAGAATTGCTGCCCTAATTCTGGGGTCCTGAATGTTCTGTGTGATCGCATCTCTCGAGATAATGTCATTATAAGAAAATCCACAAGAGCAAGTAAATTTACATTTTTGGGCTAAGCCCTTCAACTCAGTGATCCATTCTTGATGCTTTTGGTCTGGTGATCTGGTGAAAAATCGGTACCGCGCCGCAGCTACGAGAACTTTTCTCTCATAATGAGCATTCAGTGCATTTATGAGGTCATCCAAGTCGAGATCGTGAGGAGAGGCGTGGGGGAAAAGTTTCTGCATTAATACGAAGGTCTTGGTGCCCACCACTGATAATAAAAGATGGTTAACTGTCGGACCTATAATATGATGGGCTGCGACAAGTTCTTGAAATTGCGCCAAGTAATCGCACCATTCTTCCTCACGTTCGTTGTACTGGCGAAACGTAGGAAGCGGTGCGATAGCAGATGTGGGCGTCTGAAGCTACGGCTGTTGTTGAGCTGCCTGCGCCGTCAACTGGGACACCGCTTGGAGTAGTTTCATGAACAATTTCCATAAAGTTTGGGTTTGGGACAGTGGCCATGCTGACCGATTAGGCACTGCGCATACAAATAAGTTAAAACAAAATACAAATGCAATGTAAAGGAGGGCTCGCTGCAACAAAAAGGTGCACAAAACACGTAACAGAATGTTCCCCCAAAATCTTGATAATAAGGGTGGATGAGCGGGAGCAATTTCTGCGTGCTCCGGCTGCTGCTGTCTGGCTGCTGCAAGCGGGCTGGTCCACGGTTCTTCTATTGGTCCTCGTCACCACTTTTGTGTCTCCATGCCACCGGATGTCCTACATATCAGTGACCGAGTAGAAATAGACCGACACAGGGAAATAGGAAGCACGCATGTTCGGGTACAGAGTCTGAGTTGACCAGCCAGTGGGACAGCAGAAACTAGAAACACTGAGCTAGATTAGTACAAGGTATATATTTAGCAGAAATAGTACAATAGTTAACTTTGTTAACTGAAGACTAGTGAAATGCAGATACATAGTATAGCTAGGTAGAAGCCTGCCTACTGATGGCTGTTCTCGTGCCTGTCTGAATGCCAAGTGACCAATACAGTTCAGTGGTGGCCATGAGCGTAGTTGAAGCAGAGGGCACTCGTGGCTGACGTCGTAAGAATGCCGCGGCATGCTAGCATGGCGGCGTGTGGCGAAAGTACGTGGCGTGCAATTCAGACTTATCCGACACCACATTTTAAACCAACTTATTCTAAAGACAACACAAACATCATTCCCTGAGGGAGGATTTTAACCTTCGACGGGGAACGGTCTCGTGCATCGGAGCATAGCACCTCAATGCGCTCGGGCACTCCACCGCGGGTAATATTTTAGTAATTACCGCACTTATTAAGAATCCTTCTCCAGTTTATTAATTTCCTACCAAAGCAGTAAGTCTGTTATAGTTAGACTTCGATATATTGGTAGAATGTCAATGACGAAAGTCAGAATTATTTTGAACGTGACGAAGGCGAATAGCCTCTGCTGGAGGGGTGGTGGAGGGGACGATGGGAAGAGTCACACATGGAAGGTTTCAGCAGGTGCTGCCGGATACAAGCGTTGCTGCTGACTGCACTTCACTTCTTGACAGTAGCATCCCCCCCTCGTCGCGTTGATGTTTCGGCGCCTCTCCCCACTCGGCATCCAGAGAGACAGTTTGCCGCACCTCGGCGAGTGGCACCAGGGGAAAGCTCTCCGGTTTGGCTCCCTCCCCTTTAGATATTATATTTTCGTTACAAGATCTGCAGAATGTCTTACATCAGCTTGTTTGCACTTGCTTCAACTCGAGCTGAGACATCGGCCTACCGACCTTCTTTATTTCACACTTTTCTTCCAAGCTTAAAGCTGAGAAATTTGTTTCTAGAAGATACTTAACGTTGTTCATTTTTCTTTGATAATAAACACCATGAAACAGGACCGGCGCAAGCTCAAGTGCCACCCCGTGCGAACTGCTAAATTGCCGCCCCTCGTTTTAACTTAATTTTTTTTTTCATGAATGGGCCTGCAGCAGTGAGTATATCATAGTATGACATTTGAATAAATATAATCACCTTTACTGCTGCTTATTCGCTTTATTTATTTGTCCACTACAGCTGTTTCGCCGTATTTGGCATTGTCAAGTGGTCTGTAATAGTTAAAAAAATTTTGTGAAAATATTTTTTTCGATCAAATAAGGAGCATATTATACAGTTTTAAATTTATTACTTACTGTCTATTTGTTGTCAACATACACACAGCATCTGTACCTCTATAAGATTTTAATAGGTACTTTCTTAGAAAGTCGTTTTTTAGTAATTTTTAAAATAATGACTTTCTTGTTTGACAGCTATGTAGATGCTATGTGTTTACAAAGATGTTCTATTGCATTATATCTTTGGTAAAGATCTATCTTCTCTGAGATGATTAATTTCGAATTTTGTGATATCTTTGTTACAAATATTTTATACGTTTGATTTTGTAGTGTCTCCGATTATGAACTAGTGTGTCTCTTTGGTTTCTGAGGTATTGCTTGCCATTTGGAATTTTATAATATCTCTGGTGTGTGAGATATTGTATGTTAATAGAAATTTTCCGTTATCCTTGACTGTGAAACATTACATTTCTGAATTTATCCGTTGTTAAGCCCAATTAGATCGATAAAATTTTGGAAATAAATTTTGTGTTTAAAATCTGTGTGTTCATTGAGAATTTCGTTAGGTGAAGCTTCCATGTGTATGTATATTTCTAATTCTTCGAGATTGTGCATTTCAGTGCCTTTTGAAATTTTGTGTAATATTTTTAAAGCTCTCTCGATGTTTGTGGTGGTGTGGTTTTCAATTTTCAAATGCTGGTAGAAAGTAGATGGATTTGCTTCTGTTATTCTTGTATGTTCTATGAACCTTGTTCTAAAACTTCGTCCTGTCTGACCTATATAAAATTTGTTACAATTTTCGCAAGTGATTTTATAAATTCCTGAACAGTTAAAGTTGGTTGTGGTTGATATGACTTTATGGAGTTTTGTTTGTAGGTTGTTGTTTGTACGAAATGCAAATTTTATTCGTGTTTGTTTGAATAGTGAGTTGATTCTGTTTGATATAATTCTAAATGTGTTACATACATTTCTTGATTTAGTACTTCCTTGCGGTGATACTTGAAGTGTAGTTCTTCTTTGATCCATAGTCTTGCACCATAATTCTTGATTTGTAGATTTAGAGTGGTTTTAGCTATGATTTTGATGTTTATATATGAAGGAATTACTCCACATTTTAAGCACATTTTGTTATACTTCAAGTATCACCGCAAGGAATGCGCCAAAAACAAATATGGTGGACGAATGTTGCCTTCATGCAGAATTTGTGCATGTGCTAGGCGAGGTGCGCAGTAGCTCCATTGCCTTTGCATCAGGACCATTCGTGCGTAACCGCCAGAGCTCGAGTAGCCAGGAGCTGGTGTCTCTACCAGCTCCAACGCCAATGTTACAAGCGGCGATTCCCTTCTTCCTTTCGCCCATCCCTTCGCCGGAGCACCCATATGCTGCCTCCAGGGGGTTCAGAAGAGAATTTGAACCTCAGCCATGCATGCGCATTGAGAGGCTGTGGCCTCTGCTGCCTATAACAGACGGCCGCGCTACGAGTCGTATACGTGCTGTCTCCGCGACGTAAAACGTTTCTCATCCGATAAAAATACTTTGAATGTACAAATAATATGATCTGATACAAGAACGAAACGAAGAATGACATTTAAAAAACCACGACTTGCTTCTTTCTGGGGATTCAATGAACCACAGAACACACAGGGCGCGCCGCCACTGACGAGGCTTATACACCATGGCGCTGTTTGGTGTATTTGTTTGTTTAGTTCTTTATGCCTTTATTTACCGTGCACACTTGGGACATTAACACCCACTCTTAAATCTATAGACACCTCTTTATAGGGCCAATAATCACAACAGCCCGAGTAATAATAATAATAATAATAGTAATAATACATTAATCAAATTTACACAGCAATTAAAATTGCTGGCTATTAAAATTGCTACATCACGAAGATGACGTGCTACAGACGCGACATTTAAACGACAGGAAGAAGATGCTGAGAAATGCCAATGATTAGTTTTTCAGAGCATTCACACAAGGTTGGCCCCGGTGGCGACATGAGCAATGTTTCCAACCGATTTCTCATACACAAACAGCATTTGACCGGCGTTGCCTGGTGAAACGTTGTAGTGATGCCTCGTGTAAGGAGAAGAAATGCGAACCATCGCGTTTTCGACTTTGATAAAGGTCGTATTGTAGCCTATCGCGATTGCGGTTTATCGTATCGCGACATTGCTGCTCGCGTTGGTCGCGATCCAATGAGTGTTAGCAGAATATTGAATCGGTGGGTTTAGGAAGGCAATACAGAACGCCATGCTGGATCCCAACAGCCTCGTATCACTAGCAGTCGAGATGACAGGTATCTTATCTGCATAGCTGTAACGGATCGTGCAGCCACGTCTCGATCCCTGAGTCAACAGATGGGGACGTTTGAAAGACAACAAACATCTGAACGAACAGTTCGACGACGTTTGCAGCAGCATGTACTATCAGCTCGGAGACCATTGCTGTGGTTACCCTTGACGCTGCATCACAGATAGGAGCGTCTGTGATGGTGTACGCAACGACGAACTTGGGTGCACGAATGGCAAAACGTCATTTTTTTCCGGATGAATCCACGTTCTGTTTACACCATCCTGATGGTCGCGTCCATGTTTGGCGACGTCGCGGTGAACAAACATTGGAAGCATGTATTCGAGATCATCATGCTGGCGTCTCATCCGGCGTGTTGGTATGGGGTGCCATTGGTTACATATCTCGGTCACCTCTTGTTCGCATCGATGGCACTTTGAACAGTGGCCGTTACATTTAAGATGTGTTACGACCCGTGAAAAATGTTCAAATGTTCAAATGTTTGTACAACTTATAGGACCCAACTACGTGGTCATCGGTCCCTAAGCCTACAAACTACTTATCAACTACCTAAGACTACAGACGGCACAAATATCCATGGCCGAGGGGGGATTCGAACCCCCGACCGTAGTGGCCTTGCTGACCGTGACTGGAGCGCCTCAGTCACCTCGTCCACCGCGGCCGGCTACGACCCGTGAATCTACCCATCATTAGATCCCTGTGAAACCCTACATTTCAGGATAATGCACGATCGCATGTAGCAGGTCCTGTATGGACCTTTTTGGACACGGAAAATGTTAGACTGCTGCACTGGCCAGCACATTCTTCAGATATCTCACCAATTGAAAACGTCTGGTCAATGGTGGCCGAGAAACTGGCTCGTCACAATGTAAGAAAAATTGCCTGTTGGAGGTCGTCAAATAATCTCAAAATTTAGAATGCGTAATGATATGCTCTAGTAATAATAATTTTGTTATTGAATGTTGTAGCAAATCACAACTAATGGGTCGCAACAACACTTTCGCAGTGTAAGTTAGAATTTTGAATAATTAAAAAATTGATATTAATTAACTTAAAACAGTCACTGTAGTAATTAATTAAGCTTGGCCATATCTGACTTAGCATTGACTACAGCCTCCAACTAGCACCTCTTACGATTCACGAACAGCACAACTTCACTAATAGATGTGTCAGAATTCAAGTAGTGGTGATGGCGTGTTCGTGTTATAATCAACATCGTAATAGCTGATAGACTCTGATTGCGATGATAATAGCTGAGTACTGTGAAACTGCGTGGTGCAATGAGCTTCACAAATACTACAGTTAAAGTTCCCAAATATTTTAATAATATAGTTTAAAGCATTCACCTTCCTTATAAAACTTTACGTAAACTATTTTTTTTTAAATTGGTTCCAGGGCCTGGGTAGCGTACGCGTGTAACTGGCTGAGCAGAGTTTGGCATTTAACGTATTTCATAAAAAAATTACTTCAGTCAAGTCTGGTTACTTTCTACATAAGTGAAACCAACTTTACTTGCAAACTCTCTTGCACTCTCTTGCACTTTAATTACTAGTCTCTGTGGTTGTAACACGTTTAGCAATTCTTTAACTCGTCAATTATTTTGAAAATGATTGAACTTGTTAGTCAATGTACAGGCTTGCATATTCAACATAATCTAATAATGGTGATAATGGGGTGACCACAACTACTTACAAAATTAAGACTGGTTTAAAAATAAGTCATGTATAATTGAACCAAAGTTCTGATTGGGTTGACACTACATTTACATGCATACAAAATAAAATGTTACAAAAGTACTCATCTGCTTTCGTCGTCTTCGTCGTGAAGTCCAAACAAGACAGATATGATTACAATAGGTACTCTTACTACAACAACGATCACACTCGGTCACAATAGACTTGATACCAAACAATTACTTTTCTTGCACACATGGAAAAAGATTACACTGATCGAGTATAAATAAACTTATTTCGCACTTCGTTCAATACATTAAACAGTACGCCTCTCAGGCTTATTGCAATTGCATAAAACTCGCGCCACACTGCGCCTACCGTGCCTCTGCACCATCAACAAAACATTTATGTGTTTACTATAGCGAGTCCGCTTCGCGACTACATTTATGTCTTTACTTTGGCGAGTCCGCACCGCGACTGCTTCAGCAGCGCGACACTCACAGCTACTACTTCTGTGCCAAAGACAGTCTTTACAACAGGTTCAACATTTTCTCTGGCGCATTGCTAACTTACAGCATTAGAATGTCCGTGCATTCATGCGGGTTTACACATATAGTACATGTTTACACTAAATGATCCAATATAGAAAATGACGTTACATAAAAATATATATCTAGCATATAACAAATGAAAAATACATGAAATAAACAAATTTAACACAATATATACATTACGTTAAGATACAGCGACAGGTGTACTCTTACATCCTGCCCGGGTTAAAACACATATTTCGTATAGGAAAAATTACATGACATAAAATGAAGATACATAATATTGGTTACAATGCATTACATAAGGTACAAAGGTAGGAAGTTGCATTACATTATTTACAAAATTTGATATGTTGGGATGCGTCGGTGTGTGACTTTATCGGCGTATAAACCTGCAAAAAATAGCACTGCACTGAACTGACCTTCATGGCCGAGCTTGATAGCTCCACTTTATTGCACATCACTTCACACGCTACGTTTCGTAGTCCCGTTGGATGAAGCGGTGTGTGTGTTCCTTTGAAGTCGCTACCGCCCATTGTTGTCGGCTGCTTTCAAGTCGCTCGCGCCGGCGGCTGACCGCGCGACGCAATTGTTGCCTCTGGTAGTGGCTGCCGCTGGCGGCACGTCTAATGTCCAAGAGGGCATTGTCTCCGCTCGGGAGGCGCGCATACCAAGCTCACATTTTGTTTATTGTGTGCTAACCTGCAAACGGGGCTTAGCTTCAGTCTTTCATCTCACATTCACATACTCAGTAATTAAGATAAATGACAAGTTATACAATATATTAATATTTACAAGTTATGTTTATCACATCAGTCTTTCAGTTTTAGTGTAGTTCCCCTTACAATATTATGATTACAACTTACATACTAGTGATAAAATTTTTTAATGTCACAAACGTGTCTGAGTCTTACATTTTTATTGTTCTTTATGGACACCAGTTCCATAGCACTAGCATGTTTGACTTTGTTTACACGGTAGGGTTCCAAATACCATCGGTAAAACTTCTTGCATCCGTTATCATGTGGTTTACCCAGCTTTTTGTTTCGTAGCAAGACAAGGTCTCCTTCTTCAAATTTTCTTTCTGGATATCTATTATGATTAACCATTTTCTGACGAATCCTTTGTCTTATTTCTTCCTCTTCAACAGTAGAATGATTTACGTCATAATAATTAGTCTCCTCTTCTTCGTTAAGGTACACAGAGTCAACGTAATGTTGCATCTCTGCGTCTGTTTTCTCTTTCTTTTCAAATAAGTTCCATTTCGTCTTGATTACACCCACATTCCATTCTATATATTTTTCATAATAATTAATCTTCATTTCTAACTTCCGCATCGTGTCTGCACCAATCACGACGTCGGTCTTTAATCCTCTGACAACTAAAAATTCTGCCACTATGGCCTGTTCACATACAATAATCTCTAGCATTACTCGTTTCCGTACTTGCACGCTTTGCTTTGGTATAATAGATGAAGTTTATATTACAATAGTCTTCTTTGATAATTATCTTCTGCTTGTGGCTAATTAAGTACAAATCCTCTTCGATTGCATTGTACTGGCTTCCGGTGTCCGGTGTCACAGTAACAATCCGTTCTCCTACAAATCCGGTAATTATCAAGTTCATTTCGGTGTCCTCTTGGGTGTCGTCTTCTTCGAGTAAAAGATGTGTCCTTTCTTTGTGTGTCAATCCAAATAAGGTTTCATTTTGCTGTACCCCACTTCTTCGTCCGCTGCAATGCTCTTGATTCACATAACTACAGTCAGACGGTTCATTTACAGTTGAGTGTTTCATTTTCACGCCTCGTCTTCTCCAGTACTCTGTGCCGGCTCGCGGCGCGTCACGCCTCATTGTTGTCGGCACGTTGCTTACACTGTAGAGATCTTCAAATCGTTCGTCCCTCTCTTTTAACCTTTCTCTTTGCCTTTGTTTGCCATGACTTGTTTTTATGTCTTCCTGGCTGCACCTGATATTAAATGTCTTTACTGGATGTTCCACTTGCTGTAATAATTCGGTGGTGTACTGGTTTCCTTCGTCTTCAACAGTCAAAATATTTGTTTTCAGATCGGCGACCGCTTTAACTTTCTGTAGCCAATCAGCTCCAATTATCAACGGAATATTTATTTCTTCCACTACTGCAAACTCATGGTAAAATAGTTGGTTAAGCTGATTGATTTTAAACGGCAAGAAAATCTTCTTCTTTGATTCCACAAATTTAGAATTGAAAGCTCCATATATTTTCAATCTAGTTGCTGGAAGTTCTTCTATTCTATGTAAGCTTTTCTTAACATCCTCATAAATCGATCGTGTCAAAATTGAAATCATCGACCCAGTATCAATTAATGCTTCATAATCCTTGCTTACGATTACCAGTTTTAGTTTCGGACATTTATTGCTTTCGCTCTGTTTGGCGTCTCTCAATACTCGTATTTCAGTTCTAAGCACATCTTCTTCTTCCGTTGATAACCTTTGTTGTACATCTGACGTTCGGATGGTATTGCATTGTCTCATCTGCGGTGCTGTTGTTGCAACGTTGTGTTGGCTCCAAACTTCGATATGTTCGATGATGTCAGGAAACTCATTCTGCAATGAATCATAATTTTCTGCTACTTCTTCCGTACAGGTGGTTACGGTATCTGCCGCTTTGTTGTCTGGTTCTCCCTGCTCATCTTCTGTCGTATCCGATTCTCACTGTCTTCTGTCTCTTCCACGTCAGAATCTTCTTCCAGTTGAACACAACAAGTTTTCTTATCTTGATCATTGTTGTCTAGTAACGCATCTATTGCTTCAACGAACATTCTTTCATGGTATTCTTGTTCCGTTTCTGGCCCGACTGTTACTTTATTTATTTGCGCTGATGCATCAGTAACTTTGTTTATTTGCGCGCCCTCAAGCTTCTTTACTTCTTCAGTTGTTGTTCGTTCATTCTTGCCACGTTCAATTACATTCGTAGTCTTGTATATAACGTCAGATTCGTCTTCATCATCTGTCATTATCCATTCATTATCGGAGTCTTCTTTCTTTGCATTTTCGTCTCCATTATCTACTGTGCGTGCTTCTAACGCATAAACCTGTTTGTCGCGAGGTCCCGGTTTCTCGTAGACTGTTCTTCCGTCTCCTCTACTTCTGTCTACATTACGTGACTGATTGTATTCTTTGGGCCTAGCTCCAGTGTTTTGCCAATCATTTCGATTATTTCTCTCACTATTACGATTTTCCTGTCGGTCTTGTCTCGGTTCTTCTTCTCTCTGATGACGTTGCCGTCGATCATCTTGTCGGCCGTTATTGGTATCACCTCCTCGTGACCTGTCTTCCCGTGTATCCGCTTGTCGGTGCCCGTATCCGTTATCTTCACGGCGAGTACCTTCGTCCCTCTGATAATGTCGGTCATCTGTTCCATTCCTATTCCCTCTGTCCTGTCGGTTGGGACGGTCTCCATTTTCCCAGCTTCGATCATATCTTTCCAAGACTTCCATAAATTTTTCTATAGATAAAACTTGGGTGTACAATGAAAAGATCTCGCACACGTCTGGGCAATTTTGCTAACATTACTGAAATGAAAGCTCGCTCCGGTATTGGATAGCTAAGATACCTATTCTTATTCCAGTAATGTTTCACATATTTCTCCATCGTACTGAATTTATTTGCGTTAAGATCGGTGCTGTGTGAATATCTTCATAAACTTCATCCTGCTTTGCTGATGACCAATATTTGCGTATTAGTTGATCCTTAAATTCGCGATAGCTTCTGCTCTCGCTACTCATGTCCATAACGTCATTATGAATACTTTCATGCACGTTGGACAGAATATAATTTATACACATGCGATCCGACCAATCTCGCGGTAAAGTTTGTTTGATGTGATTCAAAAATTTCATTATGTGGATGTCGCCATCTGGTTTGAATTGTGGCGGTCTGATACTACGCAAATACTTTTCCATTCGTCTATCATTTTCGGTTCGCCTTGCCTCCTCATTGTTGTCAACACAAGGCAATGGCGCAACATTTCTTTGCTCCGGTACAGTTCCGTTCAAATTTATTTCGTAATGCGAATTCCCGTTACTGATTTCGGTGACAGATTTTGTCGTTTCAAAGCTGACGTTTTCTGCAGCTGGCTGCCTCATGAGACGATAACAATTATCTGTTGCGTCATCATTGTGACTGCCAACTTGCGCTTCTGTACTAGGCGGGGTCCACGTATTGCTTCCATGTTCCACGACACGCTGCATTTCTCTTTGTATCTGAACAATTCTTTCCTCATGGTGTTTTAATCCCTGTTCGAGTCCAGCGACTTTGTCTTTGGTTCTGTTTAATGATTTTTTAACCAAAGTGACTTCGTTACTGCACTCGGTGTGACGCTCCTCACAATTTTTTTTGCGCATGCGTAATCTGTTGTTCCGTTTGCGTGGCTAAATCATCTATCCTTTGGTCCTGTTTACTTATTTGCTTCCTGACGTGTTCATTACCCTTTTTTATTTCTTCGATTTTTTATCTATTTTCTTTATGTCCTGTCCAAGTTCCCGTCTCAGTTCTAACTGTGATTTTTCGATTTTTTGATCTATTTTCTTTATTTCTAACTGTGATTTTTCGATTTTTTGACCAAGATCCCGGCTCAAATTCTGACTCATATTTTGCATGAATTGCATTAACGCACTTATGTCTGCATTTCCTTGAGGCACAGCATCCCTCATTTTTGTCCTTCGCCTATCCTTTTTATTTCTGTCGATTTTCCGTTCCTCCTCACTACTTGATGACAGATCATCTGATGAACATTTAGCCTCCGATTCGTTCTGATGTTCGTCAATTACCTTTTGCTGATCACTAACATTGTCCGCGACCTCATCCAGGTAAGTTTTCTCTCCATTAATTACGTGACCCACGTTTATCGCTAACCTGCAATCGCTTGAGTGTCTAAAATCTGTACTACTTCTTCGAACCTCATTTTGATCACGCGTAATTTCTTGTCGATCTACGTTCAAATTTGCATTTTCCATTTCTGGTACGTTTTCCATTTCGGTTACGTTTTCTAATCTTGAATCCATTGTTGATGCCTGACTTCTATGCATTATCGCGTTCCTAGTAAGAACCCTACTTTTCTCTATTGTTGCGTCACGATGACGCTGCCCTACTGGTGCCATGTTTGAACTTTTCAACAATGTTTCAAAATCAACAAACGATATACAAGTTTCAAATCCAATAAACAGTCAATCAATATACAGAACAATATAATAAATCAAAATTTAACGATAACTTAATTACTATTACTTTATTAACAAATTTCTTGCCAAACTAGTTACAACGTAGGCGCCGAAACTATCCTGGCAGTAGTGTCGCCAATTGTAAGAAAATTTGCCTGTTTGAGGTCGTCAAATAATCTCAAAATTTAGAATGCGTAATGATATGCTCTAGTAAT
Source organism: Locusta migratoria (assembly GCA_026315105.1). Lineage (NCBI taxonomy): Eukaryota > Metazoa > Arthropoda > Insecta > Orthoptera > Acrididae > Locusta > Locusta migratoria. The sequence continues at coordinate 296,878,846 of CM048751.1, forward strand.
AATAATTTTGTTATTGAATGTTGTAGCAAATCACAACTAATGGGTCGCAACAACACTTTCGCAGTGTAAGTTAGAATTTTGAATAATTAAAAAATTGATATTAATTAACTTAAAACAGTCACTGTAGTAATTAATTAAGCTTGGCCATATCTGACTTAGCATTGACTACAGCCTCCAACTAGCACCTCTTACGATTCACGAACAGCACAACTTCACTAATAGATGTGTCAGAATTCAAGTAGTGGTGATGGCGTGTTCGTGTTATAATCAACATCGTAATAGCTGATAGACTCTGATTGCGATGATAATAGCTGAGTACTGTGAAACTGCGTGGTGCAATGAGCTTCACAAATACTACAGTTAAAGTTCCCAAATATTTTAATAATATAGTTTAAAGCATTCACCTTCCTTATAAAACTTTACGTAAACTATTTTTTTTTAAATTGGTTCCAGGGCCTGGGTAGCGTACGCGTGTAACTGGCTGAGCAGAGTTTGGCATTTAACGTATTTCATAAAAAAATTACTTCAGTCAAGTCTGGTTACTTTCTACATAAGTGAAACCAACTTTACTTGCAAACTCTCTTGCACTCTCTTGCACTTTAATTACTAGTCTCTGTGGTTGTAACACGTTTAGCAATTCTTTAACTCGTCAATTATTTTGAAAATGATTGAACTTGTTAGTCAATGTACAGGCTTGCATATTCAACATAATCTAATAATGGTGATAATGGGGTGACCACAACTACTTACAAAATTAAGACTGGTTTAAAAATAAGTCATGTATAATTGAACCAAAGTTCTGATTGGGTTGACACTACATTTACATGCATACAAAATAAAATGTTACAAAAGTACTCATCTGCTTTCGTCGTCTTCGTCGTGAAGTCCAAACAAGACAGATATGATTACAATAGGTACTCTTACTACAACAACGATCACACTCGGTCACAATAGACTTGATACCAAACAATTACTTTTCTTGCACACATGGAAAAAGATTACACTGATCGAGTATAAATAAACTTATTTCGCACTTCGTTCAATACATTAAACAGTACGCCTCTCAGGCTTATTGCAATTGCATAAAACTCGCGCCACACTGCGCCTACCGTGCCTCTGCACCATCAACAAAACATTTATGTGTTTACTATAGCGAGTCCGCTTCGCGACTACATTTATGTCTTTACTTTGGCGAGTCCGCACCGCGACTGCTTCAGCAGCGCGACACTCACAGCTACTACTTCTGTGCCAAAGACAGTCTTTACAACAGGTTCAACATTTTCTCTGGCGCATTGCTAACTTACAGCATAAGAATGTCCGTGCATTCATGCGGGTTTTCACACTCATGAACAACCCTAGGTTCACTGTTTCTGATTTGAAAGTGAACTGCAGACGTGAAGGGACACGTCCAACACGCAAGCGTACAGGCCGACCTTTTCTGTTAACTGACAGAGACCGCCTACAGTGTAATATGCTGACATCAATCCAGGGAATCGCACAGGATTTCCAAAACTGTTGAGTACCCACTCTAAGTACTATGACAGTTGGAATTGAGAAAACTTTGATTTCAAGGTTGAGCGTCTCCGCATAAGCTATACATTACGCAGTTCTATGTCAAACGGCACCTCGTTTGGTATAAGGTGTATGAACATTCGACGATTGAAAAGTGGAGAAACGTGTGGAGTGACTAATCATGGTACACATATCATGGATGTACCGCAGCCGGTGAGATTGAATGTATGTCCCTATCGCTAATTTGCATGTGGCTCACCAGCCTTACGGTATAATTACGAAATAAATATAACTCATTCCTTTCAATTAGGTAATTATCGATATAAAACACTTTGTTTCAATCTCAGACCATTTCTTATCAACAGGTGAAAAATGCTCTTGCCGGAGCACAGAAAAGGCGAATATGTTCTCTGACGCAAAAGTGTGGAACCAGCTGCCTCAATCCTCACCAAAAATTTTGGCATGCGAACATATTCGCGTTCTTTTAGCGCATGGCTTTGTAAATACTTTTGCCCAGTTATGCCCTCATAGTCAGCAACGTCGTCTCACTGTCAGTGTCTATATATGTCTCTGTCCGTTTATTTGCTGTCTCTCCCATTGCCGCTTTTTGTCTGTGTCAAACTTTCAATGTCTTCATCCCTTTCCCTCTGCCCCACTGACGTTGTCCCATCACTTTCGGTCCTGTTGTCAGTATCGTTTCTTTCTCACTTAGAGTCGGCTTTTATTGTCTTCAATCACGATTGTCTCCTTTACACATATGTCCAGTGGGATGGTATGCTTTGGGTTTGACCGGAAAACTTCAGCACGCCGGTACTGGGGATGGGAAAAATTGGACATATTGTTTCGTGCTATAGTATTGGAGAGCCACACGCTCATACTTTATGTATGTCTCCATTCGTCTCAGTTTCCCACTGTTTTCTCTTTTGCTCCAATTGCTACTATCTTCATCTGTCTTAGTTTGTTGTTGCCACTGTTCCTGACTTCCGACATCTCGTTTCGTTTTCCACTGTTGTTTTCATGCATATGCCTTTCTCCAGAACTGACACTCTCTCTTTGGCTCTCTCTGCCTGTTGCAATATCTCTGTCCTACTCACATTCAGCCCAGAAAAGCGCGAATCTGTTCGCATGCCAAAATTGGTGAGAAAGTCGGAATAAGGATTGAGACAGCTGGTTCCACACTTTTGTGTCAGAGAAAATATTCGCCACTTCTGTGCTCCGGCAGGAGCATTTTTCAGCTGGCTCCCATCTTTTTCCTGTTACGTCAGAGTGTACTTCTTATATAACATGAAATCAATGGTGAGTAAAATTTGGAATAGTATTTTGTATACCTTGATACATTTTTACAAACGTCAGATCAAATTGACTATGTAGTAGTTTAATTTCTAAAAAGAGCTTCACATTCAGATGATTGCTAAACACGCTTAACTATTTCAAAGAACATTGTTAAACACTGTCAATATCGTTCCATGAAAAGCATGTAAATATTTTCGAGTCCAGCTGAGAATTTGGTTATATATGATGTTGCTGTTTCACGATAATTCAAGTCGTTCACGTTGATCCAACCATTACGATGACGAATTTTGCACGTCCAGTAGCCTGAAAGACGTGAATGTTGATGAAATATCAAGGTATTAATAACGCTGCATATTTGTCATGAATATATGCGGTAACGTGGAATCTACAAACCTCGAGAATGGATAGTATTATCGGAAAACTTTCAAAGCTTTCCGGAATCATGATATTAGAACGCATCGTAAAAATTTCGACGATTTGCCATGAATAGAAGTGTAGATTTCAAACTGCACGCAATTGTATCTTTTGGATACCAAAAATTACGATTTTTGTAGCGTATCACGATAACGAATACACATTTACAAAAACGGGAAACGTAACTTTTTTCTCATTTCGTATAGCATTTTGGAACCTATTACTGTCGCGTGCTTTCATTCACGGACCGATATGTCAAGAACCACATAAGGTATCATTCTGCTCTATGCTATGTGTATGTATATGTGTAACCTAAAATCAACCGTAGCAGAAGTCCACGCAATGTGTTTTTACCTCTGCAAACTCTTTAAAATATGTTGCAATAGTTCACTAAACCGAATGCTGCATATTAACTACAAAAGTAAACGAAAACAAAAACCTCCGCTGGTCACCAAACTCCCTAGACATTAATCTTTAAGTTGCAAAAAAATTACATTTTTTCGCCGAGTTCTTTTTTTTTTTCCAAATCGCATGGCAAGTTTTAGAGGTGCCCGAAAGCCCGCTTTCAGCACAATATGCACTTTTTCTAGCAAAATATCGCGGTTTTTCGGCCGGTTCTATTAATAATGGTACAATCACAGTATGAACACAATCCAGATTAGAAAAATACCTGGGTAAGAGTTACAGTTGTACTTTATCAGCGTAATTCAAACTCACCATCATAAAGTTGGTCACCCAGTTATAGGTGTATATTTAGCTTTGTAGCGCTGTAGTGCTGTAAATTCCTATGGGAAAAAGATTTCCCATTTGAAGCGTGAGGATTTAAGGTCAAATAGAAAACACAAGGAAGAGAAATATAGGTTACTGAATACTGTACATGAGAAGGTACTCAGAGAGAAAAAATTGTTGGCGTCTTTGACTACCAGCTAAATTGTGCTGGGTCTCGGTTCGGTGATAGCGATCAGTGATATCTTTTTCTTCTCTTTATATACAGAGCTGTGCGTCTATGTTTTTGGGGATTTATATTTCATACAAATCTGCACTTTTCTTACAATCTTGATCAAATTAGGCACACCAGGAGGAAGGTCACTGTCTACGTCAAGTTTTGAATGGTGCATGGCGGAGGTACTTTACCTACGGACTTCAACATTTTTGTCCCAATCTTGATGAAATTTTGCGCTGCCGGCCGCGGTGGCCGCGGGGACTAAGGCGCTCCAATCACGGTCTGCACGGTCACTACGGTCGGGGGTTCGAATCCCCCCTCGGGCATGGATATTTGTGTCGTCCTAGTTCGTAAGTAGATCATAAGTAGTTTGTAAGTTTAGGGACTGATGACCCCGTAGTTGTCCCATAGACTATACAAACATTTAAAAAAATGCACTCTAAATAAATAAATAAGTGCCTGGGAAACGCAGGGTGTTCGGCTAGTTATACATAAAGTAATGAGACCGTTAGTTTGTGGGTTAGTCCGTTTGTATTACATACAAATATACAGGACAGGCGTCTAATCGTAAAACTAACACTGTAATCGCTCCATTCTTCGAAACATTCCATGTTAGTCTCTGGGACGAGACTGATGTGGCACATATTGAATAACCAACGTTGTTGTTGTTTGTTGTTGTGGTCTTCAGTCCTGAGACTGGTTTGATGCAGCTCTCCACAATACCCTATCCTGAGCAAGCCTCTTTATCTCCACATAAGAACGGCAACCTACATCTGTCTGAATCTGTTTACTGTACCCATCTCTTGGTCTTTCCCTGCGATTTTTACCCCACACACTTCCCTCCAATGCTAAATTCACAATTCCTTCATGTCTAAGAATGTGTCCTACCTATCTGTCCCTTCTTTTAGTCAAGGTATGCCAGAAATTTCTTTTCTCCCCAATTCTGTTCAGTACCTCCTCATTAGTTACGCGATCCACCCACCTAATCTTCAGCATTCTTCTGTAGCACCATATTTCAAAAGCCTCAATCCTCTTCCTGTCCGCACTGTTTATCGTCCATGTCTCACTCCCATACAAGGCAACACTCCATACAAATGCCTTCAGAAAGGACTTCCTTAGGCTTAAATCAATATTCGATGTTCACAAATTTCTCTTTTTCAAAAATGATTTTCTACCCATTGCCATTCTGCATTTTATATCCTCTGTACTGCGAGTATTGCCTCCCGTGTTCCTACATTTCTCCTGAACCCAAACTGATCTTCCCCGAGGTCGGCTTCTACCAGCTTTTCCATCCTTCTGTATATAATTCGTGTTAATATTTTGCAACCATGACTTATTAAACTGATGGTTCTGTAGTTTTCACACCTGTCTGCACCTGCTTTCTTTGGAATGGGGATTATAACATTTATCTTAAAGTCTGAGGGAACTTCGCCTGTCTCATACATTTTACACACCAGGTGAAACAGGTTTGTCATGGCTGGTTCTCCCAGAGACTTCAGTAGCTCTGAGGGAATATCATCTACTCCAGGGGCCTTGTTTCGACTTAGGTCTTTCAGGGCTCTGTCAAATTCTTCTCTCAGTACAGTATCTCCTATTTCATCTTCATCTACATCTTCTTTCCTTCCTACAATATTGTCTCGAAGTTCATTTCCTTTGTAGAGCCCCTCTATATACTCTTTCCACCTTTCAGCTTTCCCTTCTTTGCTGAGAACTGGTTTTCCATCCGTGTCCTTGATATTCATAGAGCTGTTTTTCTTTTTTTTCCTGTGGGCTGTATCTATTGTTCCCCTATATATACATTCTTCTACATCCTTGCATTTACCTTCTAGCAACTCCTGCTTAGCCATTTTGCACTTCCTGTCAATCTCATTTCTTAGTCGTCTGTACTCCATTTGGCCTGTTTCATTTACTGCATTTTTATATTTTCTCCTTTCATCGATTAAATTTAGTATCTCCTGTGATATCCAAGGATTTTTTGTAGGTCTTACCTTCCTACCTATTTTGTACTCTGCTACCTTCACTATTTCATCTCTCAATTTTACCCATTCCTCCTCTACTGTTTTATTTTCCCCTGTTTCTGTCAATTGTTGCCTAAAGCTCCTTCTGAAATTCTTAAGAACCTCAGGTTCCTTCAATTTATCCAAGTCCCATCTCCTTATTCTCCTACCTTTTTGTATTTCTTTCAGTTTCAGTCTACAGTTCATAACCAACAAGTTATGGTCAGAGTCTATATCTGCCCCTGGGTACGTCTTACACTGTAAAACCTGGTTCCGAAATCTATGTCTTACCATTATAAAATCTATCTGGTATCTCCCGGTGTCTCCCGATCTCTTCCACGTATACAACCTTCTTTTGTGATTCTTGAACCAGGTGTTTGTTATAACTAAATTACGTTCTGTGCAAAATTCTACCAGGCGGCTTCCTCTTTCATTCCTTTTACCCAGACCATATTCACCTACTATCTTTCCTTCTCTTCCTTGTCCTACTACCGAATTCCAGTATCCCATAACAATTAAGTTTTCCTCTCTCTTAATTGTCTGAATAATTTCCTTTAGCTCCTCATATATTTCTTCGATTTCCTCATCATCGGCAGAGCTAGTTGGCATATAAACCTGTACTACTGTTGTCGGTGTTGGCTTCGTATCTATCTTGACAATGGTAATTCGATCACTGTGCTGGTCATAGAGGTTTACCCGCATTCCTATTTTCCTATTCATTATCAATCCTACTCCTGTGATACCCCCAATTGATTTTGTATTTATAATCCTGTACTCACCTGACCAGAAATCCTGTTCATCCTGCCACCGAACTTCACTAATCCCCACTATATCTAACTTCAACCTATCCATTTCCCTTTTTAAATTTTCTAATTTTCCTACTCGATTAAGGGATCTAACATTCCACGCTCCGACCCGTAAAATGCCAGTATTGTCTTTCCTGATGATCACATCCTCCTGAGTAGTCCCCGCCCGGAGATCCGAATGGGGGACTATTTTACCTCCGGAATATTTTACCCGAGAGGATGCCATCATCATATGTTCATACAGTAGAGCTGCATGTCCTCGGGAAAGTTAACGGCTGTAGTTTCCCCTTGCTTTCAGCCGTTCGCAGTAGCTGTGTGGCAAAGCCACATTAGCTGATGTTACAAGGCCAGCTCAGTCAATCATCCAGACTGTTGCCCCTGTAACTACTGAAAAGGCTGCTGCCCCTCTTCAGGAACCACACGTTTGTCTGGCCTCTCCACAGATACCCCTCCGCTGTGGTTGCACCTACGGCACGGCTATCTGTATCGTTGAGGCACGCAAGCCACTCCACCTCGGCAATGTCTGTGGTTCATTAAACGAATTAGAGGCTCAACTGTCTGGAGTTAGCGCACTTAGTACATGTGTAAGGGCAAACTCAAAAGCGCAGTTGCATATGCTGGGAAGAGTATATGATTCATATCGAAACGTTACTCTGTAAGATGAAGCGGCGCACGAGCTTAACGAAATATACAAATCTGGGTCGTAGGTCACGGAAGTCTGCGCACGCCTGCTTTAGTGAGTGCTAGAGGGCAAAGCTTAGGAAGCAATCTTGGAAATGCAGCTGCTTTCCAAATTTCAACAGTAATGTAGAACTATAAATACCTACGTATTATACTTTTAATGTGTGTGTTCACTCTTTTATCGCCGTTTTTATACATATATGTGTATATAGAGTGAGTCACCTAACATTACCGCTGGATATATTTCGTAAACCACATCAAATACTGACGAACCGATTCCACAGACCGAACGTGAGGAGATGAGATAGTGTAATTGGTTAATACAAACCATAAAAAATGCACGGAAGTATGTTTTTTAACACAAACCTACATTTTTTTCTTAACGTAACGCCGTTAGATTTGGTAGCATATAAACAAATACGTAATCAGTGGCGTTTGTAGCATTGTAAAATGTTAATTACATTCAGAGATAATGTAACCTAAACCTGACGCTTGAGTACCACTCCTCCGCTGTTCGAACGTGTATATCGGAGAGCACCGAATTAAGTAGGGATCCAAAGGGTACGGTGATGTACCTTAGGTACAGAAGAGACTAGAACAGCACATTACGTCCACATGCTAACACCTTTATTGGTCTTTTTCACTGACGCACATGTACATTACCATGAGGGATGAGGTACACGTACACACGTGGTTTCCGTTTCCTCTACATGTCAGGCCAATAGATTGCAATTCTGTGCAGCCAATGATGGCCACCACTTTGAACATCTATTGGCCTGACATGTCGGGACACACTCTATTCCACTCCGTAATTGGAAACGGAAATCACATGGGTACGTGTACCTCACCCCTCGTCGTAATGTACATGTGCGTCAGTGAAAAAGACTAATACAGGTGTTAGCACGTGGACGTAATGTGCTGTTCTAGTCTCTTCTGTACCTAAGGTACACCACCGTTCCCTTTGGATCCCTACTTAATTCGGTGCCCTCCGATACACACGATCGAACAGCGGAGGAGTGGTACTCAAGTGTCAACTTAGGTTACAGTATCTCTTGGATGTAATTAACATTTTACAATGCAACAAACGGCACTGATTTACGTATTTGTTTATATGTTCAGATGTGCTAACAAAACTAACGGGGTTCCATTAAGAAAACATAGGTTTGTGTTAAAAAACATACTTCCTTGCATTTTTTTATGGTTTGTGTCCACCAATTACACTAGCCCATCTCCTCACGTTCGGTCTGTGGAATCGGTTCGTCAGTATTTGATGTGGTTTACGAAATATATTCGACGGTAATGTTAGGTGACTCACCCTGTATATACAATGAAGAGCCAAAAATCTTGTATAGACATGCATACGCAAGCAGAGAGGTATGTAAACACTGAGATGTGCTGTGATCAGCAGCGCTCACATAACACAACCGGCATCAGACCAGGTGTCAGGTTACAACGGCTGAAGTGAAATTGAACGTAAATATTATAGTCTGCACGCGAAAGGTGGGACACACCGTGTCCCAGGTAGGGACCAGGAGGGAAAAAAAAAAAAAAAAAAAAAACACTTCTCCTTGGCGCACAACGAAAACTAGCCAGTAATCACAGAGAAAAAAGAACACAAACAAATTGTGGTCAAGTACGGAGGGTACAAAGCCTCACACTAAAACAGAAACACAATTTACTAGTGGCGCTAGCCCATATAAAATATAAGACTACTTCTAGATAGCTAAACTCTACAGTGACTGCCGACAGAGCTAGATCCGGCGTTGGAACAGCCAGTGACGATCCTAGTCGGGGTTGCACTTTCTTCCACAATCCATTAGTGCGCTTATAAAGCCGCTACCAGTCGAGGGCTACTCTTGGTCACCCAGTTGGGACTGGCTGGGCACTGTCACATGGCTCTTCGTGGAGAAGTCCGTTACAGCGCCGTCTAGCAGGCATTTGTCGTCGTCGTTATTTTGATATCTGTGTGCATTCTGTAGGCTCGTTTGTGTGCGCGACTTGGAGGAAACTTGGACAGGCCGCACAGCAATCATTTTCACATATGACCGTTACACGAGTTCACTGTGAGTGTCGGGAATCCGATAAAACGCGAAATCTCCAACATCACTAGGCCGGAAAAGATCCTGCAAGAACACCACCAACAATGACCGAAGAGAATCGTCCAGGGTGACAGAAGTTCAACCCTTTCGCAGATTACTGTGGATTTCAGTGCTCGGTCATCAAATAGTGACAGTGTACTAGTCATTCGACGAAACATCATCGATATGGGCTTTTCGATCTGAAGGCCTATTCGTGTACCCTTGCCGACTGCAAGAAACGAAGCTGTACGCCTTGCCTGGTCCCGTAAACATCGACATTGGACTGTTGATAACTGGAAACATGTTGCCTGGTCCGATGAGTCTCGCGTCCAATAGTATCGACTGGATGGACGCGTACGGGTGTGGAGACAGCCGTGTGCCTCTGTGGACGCTGTGGACTGTTGAAGCTGGGGGAGCTCTGCCGCCGTGTGGGGCGCGCGCAGTGCCAGTCACGTGGGACATGTCTGGGCACCACTGTCACCGGTGACACCTGCATCCACTTGTGTCCATTGTGCATTCCGACGGACTTTGGAAATTCCAGTACGACTACCCCAGGCCTTCTGAATTGCAACAGAGGTGCTCCAGAAACACTCTTTTGAGTTTAAATACCCCCGCTGGTCACCAAACTCCCTAGACATTACCTTTATTGATGATATCTGGCAAGCCTTCAAAAATGCTGTTCAGAAGAGATCCTCCACATCCTCGTACTCATACAGATTTATGGAGAGCTCTGCAGGGTGCATGGTGGCAGTTCCTTTCAACATTACTGCAAACATTGATCGAGTCTCCGCTATGCCATCTTGCCAATTTATGTCTGATCGCGTGTGCTATTCTCCAATAGTTTCGAATGTATGTAATCTGGAGGAATGTTACCTTCATGTGTGGCAAAGATTGGTTACATAAAGCAATCAACATATCTGGCAACCTAGCACTTTTATATTTCCAGTTTCATAAAAATTCAGTCAAGGTTTCTGTGCTCCAATAATGATCCTTTTGGACAGCGTATAGTTTCAAAAAGTGAATAATACCTTCATACACTCCGTGAGATTGTGAGGACAGAGAGTCAGAGTTGTGCGTTTACAGAGACCTGTTGTCTGCCTGTTCTCGCAGATCCGCAGGTTGAGAGGATGTTCATCACGGAGGTGGAGCACTCCGCCAAGTACTGGAGGGACGCCGCGCACCTCATCTCGATCGGCATGTCGCACCTCTCTCAGATTTTCATTCCCAACGCCTTTGCGTACGTGGTAAGTGTTTCTTTTCATCTTTTAAGCTGTGTTGTAAGAACGGCCTTATACCCTGTAACTCTAACTAGTGTTCGTAATTAATACAAATGCAGTTACTGTCCGGTATCAACAGTGCAAAAACACTCGTGTTGTGCTTCAGTTAAATTGACAATAATCTGTTCAAACATCGACGAACAAACTGAAGGCGCAGAGGGACACCGATGATTAAGGAGTTTCAAGGAGGAGTCTCGAGTACGACGAATAAAACTGTGAGAGCTGCGCGCATCCGAAGTCGCCTATTATGGGGGCTGAGACGTGGATTCCCAACTCCCTTCACAGACAGTACACATATGAAACTGAGAGCACACAGTTATTTGCAAACGTTCTTACACAAAATTAGAATCATTGTACAAAAACACAGATATAATATCACAGATCTCGAAGTTACTCTATCACCAACCTAAAATCAACTTTTACTAGCATCATATCCCCAAAAAATTATAACAGAGAATTTAAATTCTCAACAAACAACCAAAAGAAAATGGAATCAGAAAACTGTAAAATTTCTGAACAAATTACTAGTTGGCACCCAATCAGTTCCCTATGCCAAGAAACTTCGATAGAAAACTATGATATTGTTAGTAGTCATTTCCAGAGAACTACTCTTACACCCACCGTTTCCTAAAAATCCCCTAGCTCCGACAACGGTTTCTTTCTTTTGCATGTTATGCCCCTCATACCCATCGGAACCTTCCTTTACTTTTACCCAATCATATACACTGCTATGGTTTGCTCTGTTCTTTTGTCTTTCTAATATTTTCCTTCGATTATTCTTAATGTCATATAATGCCACTTATCTAATGTCAGGTTCACACACCAAGAAAGGGAACTCAGTTTGTCTTTGATTAATGTCGGAATTGCTGCTTTAGTGTTTCACTGGTTTATGACTATGTTTTCACTAACGTAATCTGAAAACATTTTTATTAAAGAGGATAGCACTAAGACTTCTGATTCATTTGAATTATATCTGTAATACCTATCTTTTGACATTCTGAAACTGATATTTTCCCCCTTCACTGTCAAAATGGTCCTCACATAGATAAATGGATTTCTTAATAGGCCTATCGTCTTTCTTGAATATTAAACGACTTGTAACTGAAACGTTTTCGCCTGTGTTATATTAAGTTTACATTATTCCATGATTACGTTTGCTTGTACGTTTCAATGTTATTTGCTGCAACTTACTTTCAGCCACGCTATACATTTCGTCTTCTGAGCTTTGTTCCTTAGAGGGTAATCAACTCCGCCAATCAACCTGTCTCATCAAATCTCACCTTATAATATTTCCCTAGGAGCTATACCAGTGCTGATGTGAGATGGATAATTGAAAATCCTTTCAAATTATCCTAGAAATATTGCACAAATTGTTTGTCATATTGGTTCTTCCTAAGCGTCACAGTTCTCTTATTACCACTGCTGACAGATCTGATTTGGGATTATAGAGTGTAATTCTTTAAAATCCCATTACCAGATATAAGGCACTTTGGTTTTCCTATTTCCGCAAAACATCCCCTATGCAAGAATCTAATTGAAGTTTCAATATTACCAGCTTTAAACTAAACTGCGTATGACAGTCTTCGAGAGGTCCACTGGGTATCCTCCAGAGGGCATCAATGGATGCGGTATGGGTATGGACGCGGTCACCTCATGCACTCCCGGCCGTTCTGTCAGCCTCCGTGACCAGAGCCGCTACTTCTCAGTCAAGTAGCTCCTCAGTTGGCCTACCAAGGCCTCACTGCACCCCGCTTGCCAACAGTCCTCGGTAGCCCCGGATGGTAACCCATCCAAGTGATAGCCAAGCCCGATAGTGCGTAATTTCGGTGATCTAGTTGGAACTGGTGTGTCTACTCTGGCACGGCCCTTGGCTTTAATAGGATATGACTTAACAAAATTGGAAATACCGCTATTATAACAACAGCATATAAACCTCTTACTAACAGAGGAAATAGTCCAAATGAATCAGTCAACTGCAATGGTATAGTATGATATAATTTCGCGTAATGTCCACAATTATTGAGTTAGGTTTTATCTGTTTAACCCTAGAACGGTCGGGCTGGGTCTGTGAGACCCACTAGTTTCTATTTCAATGAATTTATATGCTTATAGTCGCTGATCTGACTCGAGCGCTCTGCTAGCTTCCTGAAACATGCAAGAGAAAGCGTTAACATCATTAATAAGGTTTTAAATTGTTTAGATGATGTTCGGCAGTTCTCCAAAAATCGGGAGGGTCTGTCAGACCCAGCCCGACCGTCTAGGTTATTGATTTCTACCATTGCGGGTCTATTTTTATTTGGTGTTTCATCCAGTTTCAAATTACTTTGTGAACTATTTCTGATGTCAATAATTTAAAATATAAAATTTCAAGAGAAAGTGTTTCATACTGTGAAATTTGCAACATTTTATACGATGATAATAATGAAATTGACGATTCTGATGCGGACCTAGACTTCGAAATAAACAGTGATCATGATAGCAATAGTGAAATAAGTGAAGATGAAGGGGAAGATCCTATAAGTGGAAGACCAGCAAAACTAAATACTTCTGCAAAACTGGCAAAATATAGTTGTGCTTGGTTTATGCAGAAATGGTTTGTGTCGTCTGTTACGAAAAGTGACGATTTTAGAGGACGATATCACACAAACTATTCATTATATTCACAATTTCAATTTATATAACAAAAATTCAACAAGTCTGCTTCTCAGTTCTGCAAATTATTCTCATTTATATTTGTATTTCAATCCAATTTACTTGCACTTCCAGTGTGTTTATATTTATTACTACAAATAAGTATATTTTCTACTTTTTTTTTTATTTTACAGCAATTGTGAAATTCAGAACGTTGAAATAATGTCCCTACAGCATTTGGTAGGACCTAATCAATATAAAAACTCGTCATTTGAAGTAAATACACTGTTTTGGCACTTGTCATAAGAATTTTAATTGTTGGGTCCCACAGACCCGTCCCGACCGTTCCTGAAATTATTTTTCGCCCGACCGTTCTAGAGTTAAATTCCTTAGTTCAGTTCTAATCACTTCATAACGCCGCTACAAGAATAGTTATATTCGCGCATGAGCATCATTTCCTTGCACCAAAATGCCCATTCATATTATGTATATACCAAATTAATTTGATAGTGTAGAATGTCGGGATGTAAAACATCCATATACATAAACCTTTATTACTCTAGTTAAAAGATTTATTTTATGATACACAACAAATATTTAAATTTATCAATGTTCTATACAACAGCTAATCTTTTCTTTTCAGTAACTGTATAGTTTCTTTCACACAATAGACGCATCCCACACTGGTCAATCCAATAATTAGGGGATCAGCTGAGATATCCAGGCTCAGCAATATTGTTATCAACAGAATGACTTAAATTGGTTAGACGTCTTTCTATCGGTTATGCAGAGTGAAGACAAGAACGTTACAGCAATCGAGATAGTGGTAATAATAGAGAGTTTCTGCAGAGGAGTTAGTATTGACACTTGTTTACTGTACCAAATGAATTACACAAGCAATTAGCTTCGCCAAAAATAAAGTCCGAACAAAGTGGCCGTTTGTCAGACAGATTCCAACTGTCGCAAGTGAATCACTTCGGCTATCGTGGCAGTTCCTCCTCCTTCCAAGATGAGACATAAAATGTCCTTATAACCCAAAGGAGCTCTCAATACGAATAGACCAAGCATTTAACTTGTCCACAGCAGTTTTCTGCCCTAGGAACATTTTCATCAGCAGATCACCATTCCCTCCAAAATTAGCAGAGTTCTTAACATGAAAGATTTGTTTCGACCAAATCCACACTAACTGAACATTTTAACAATATTAAATGGAAAAGTTATAAGCATTCAGTCACCATGGTAATATTTATCAGTAGTACAATAATGTATTAAATAAATATGTGTTGACAGCACATATTACACAATATTTTCGAAAATTACTAGCTACTAAAAAGAATAATATCCATTAAATAGTTACACGAACATGAGCACAAGAAGTGCTTAGTGACTGTGGAGGATACAATAATCTCACTATATTTACATTATAAATTGATTTAATAAGAGTAATGAATCCATAAATAAATAGATATGAGGATGATTTCTTTTTCAATATGATCGCTTCAGGCAATAAGCTAGCATCTAAGACATAGTTTGTTGAAATTGCAAGACACATTAAAAAGTTGTTAATTTTACATTTAATTTTGATATATTCAGATACTCTGAACATTTTCTTTTGTAGTTTTGAAGATATTAAATTTCTTTTGGTTCAAGAGATGCGCCTAATGTTTCTGACATTTCAGATGGCTTGAGAATTGATATACCACTGTGATTTATAATTATTTCTAAGGTGAGAGGGTTTCCATCATTCAATTACTTGTCAGAGCGACCATTCATATCTGACCACAGCATTACCCATTCTGGATGGCTTGCCGTTGTCCACCAGGATGTTTCTCGGCCTTCTGTGGTTGCTGGGACGGAGCCCAGGCACCTGTCTGTTGGCCTTGCCTTCCTACAGTCCGGCCGCTGAAAGAACGGCCCTGACAGCGCACGTGGGCCGCTGAGTTTGTGTGTATGGGGGGTGGGGAGGGGGACACTCAAGAACCAACCTGAAATCCAGAATTCGTTAACGCTGCTGGGGTAAAGGTGCCGCGTTGCCACCCTACCACTCAAGGTCGCGCAGGGTGCCATGCTTCAGTCGCTGCAAAGTATCTGTCCTGTGTTTGTTGCTTGTCTCATCGTGTTACCGATTTTTTTCTTGCAGTGTCACGTGTCGTTAATTTCAGACGTGTGTGACATGGCTTCTTCCTCTATCCATAGGAAAGTCGGCTGGGGTGCTACTTTAAAGAGCCAATCCCGTGAGCTCGTGTATAATCTACAGTGCTATTTTGACGAGGAAAGGGACAACGGTGGGCCTCTTTTGGCGTTGTCTAAAGTCCTTCAAAATTGGAGCAACCACTGTGAAGAAAATATGAAAGGAGAAGTGTGCTGCAGGTCCACAGGAGCCAACTGCTGCTCTGTCGACTCCAGGAAAAGCCAGAGTGCGTGCTGCTAAAACGACATAACTGGGCAATTTTCAAGAGGTCGCAATTCATGACATATTTATGACTATTACACACGGAAAGAATACCCAACCCAAAAGAAAGTGCTTCTCTCACTACGAGATACTGAGTTATTTTTTGGAGGGAAAACCAGTCTCTCGTGTGTTTTAAATAAAATAGGGTTCCAATGGAAAACCTTTGCTGATAGAAGAGTTCTGCTTGAATGGGAAGATATCGTTGCCTGCATATGTCGTTCTCTGAGGGAAAAATGCAAGTGTATGCCTAACCAGATCGTGTGGCTGGACGAAACTTGGCTAAATGCTCGTCACTCCAGAACGATTGCATGGACTAATGGCACAGCACGAGTTATAATGAAAGCTCCTTGATATGGTAGGGAGTGGGGAGTGGAAGGCATGAGGCTATTCAAACTCAATTCAAGCTAAAATCAACCATTCACAATGACTTTATTAAGTAACGTAAAATTAGAACTCTAGTAAAAGGTGGTTTAATATACAATGCAAAACCTGCTCCAGAAGGGCGAAATTCAAAACAACATGAACAGGACTGAACAAACAAGAATGCTACGCCGGAAGGGCGACCTCTAAATAAACAATGTAATAGAATATGTGTCGGAAGGGCAAATTTAAATAAAAATTGAACACTTAATAGTAAATAGTGGATTAATACATTCTGCTGGAAATAACCTGCGCCAGAAGGGCGATATTCACCAATGACATTAACAGGGCTGAATAAACAGGAAAACTACGCCGGAGGGCGATCTTTAGATTAACAACAATAGAATGTGTGCCAGAAGGGCAAATTTAAATAAAAAACAAGAGTCCGTAAGGCGAGATACAACAATCACCAACCTTTGCTACTTGAAGACAAGGTTGCACAACAACAGAGGTGCACTCAACATGAATACCAATTACACACCACCCGAGGTGCCTATACAAGGCACATGAGGCTAGGCCAAATACTTAGCAGTGTGACACACGCAACTTACACAGGCTGCCTGGTACACATAAGAGACAATAACAATTCGCGATATCAATTCACTGCACTGCCAGATTAGGCTCCAAAATTTATATATATATATATATATATATATATATATATATATATATATATGTATATGTATATATGAATGACGGCAGATGAGAACTCCAAAAGGAAGCAGGGCAAGAGGCACAGAAAGGGACAGGAAGGGAACGCCTAAACTACATTCGTAGAGCGGCACACCTACGAGCGGAAATGATTCTGCCCAAGATTAAAAAAAGAAAACAAATCAGCTGGTTGACAGAAAGCGACCAGGCACAACCCAGAATTACCCAGTGGCACTCAGTGGTTCAGTTGTTAAATCTGAAAGAGGAATGAGTTTCGTGCTAGAAGAGTGCACAACCAACAGGTCGCACTCACTAATACATACGCACTGCGAGAGCGCAAAATTTCATGGGTTAAGCCCAACACAAAACATAAGGATGCAGACATGCAGGGCAGGCACTCCTGGAGCCGAGTACAGGCCTTAAAAACAAATCACGACACGTTTAACACACGGCAGGCGACCTCACTAGATCTCTTCAAGAAGACAACATATCACACCCGGACGAGCAAAGGCCGAAAGGAGGAGACAGGCACACACAGATCTTCAGAAACCTCCTGGAAAGAGTACTTAGCACATCCAGACGCTGCAGCCGCAGGCAGATATCTGGTATTAAGCACACCAGGGTGAAGCACTTTATCCACAACATCGGGTAGCGAACCCCTCAGGGGCTCAGCATTAATTTGTTGAGTACGGGCTTGGCGAATGTGGGGTCCTGAGCTGCGGGCTGTGTCGCACCAACAGTCCGCTACACTGTAAGCTATGTGCGTGCTTCAACGACCATCGTTCGGCGCGGCGGTTGCACGTTATATGTTTCAGAGCCCGGGGGTCCTGGCTTAATCGCCCGGGTCACAAGGACGGTATATACCTCTACAAAAAAAAAAAACTCAATCTCAAGGTGTGCTACGTGCCGAGGAGATGCATGGCAGTTGAGGTTGAACAGCCACTAGCAAGCAACCTCTGAGGAACCTGCGGCACCTCAGTTGTTTAAGGCTTACCCAGGCAAGCGGGGCTCTGCCTGGGTGGAGCTTTAGTTCCCTGGCTGCTCGTGGGACCAGGATGAAACGAGCGTCGCCACACGCAATCATGGCGTCTCTAAGCGAGGTAAAAAGGAATACAATGCTGCAGAGTATGATCCCCAAAGGTTTCCTTCCCTGGCTACACCATAGGAGGAACATCGGGCAAGACAGAAGGGTGAGGCTTATGCCCCTAAGTATCTGGTCTGTTGCTGTAGTGATGGTGAATCTTTTAAGACAACGAAACCGCTATTTTTTGTTGTAAACCTTGAGGACAAGTATGGAGAGGTGGAAGGGATGTCAAAGATGCGGTCGGGATCAGTATTAATAAAGATGTCATCCCAACTCAGTCATGGGCACTGCTTGCCTGTGACAAGCTGGGTGATATTTCTGTTACCATCACGCCGCACAAGACCCTAAATATGGTACAGGGTATCATCTTTGATAAAGACCTCTTGCAGCAGTCAGATGACGAATTGCGTGCCAATCTAGAACGGCGTGGAGTACATTTAATTCGGCGAGTCCATAAGGGTCCGAAGGACAATAGGTTCGCCACCGGTGCCTTCATCTTGGCATTTAAGGGTGACTCATTGCGCGAGAAAGTCAAGGTGATGATCTACCGGATCGACGTAAAGCCCTATGTTCCTCCCCCTATGCGCTGTTGTAAATGCTGGAAGTTTGTCCATATGAGTTCCTGATGTAATGCCAACCCAACAAGTCATGAATGTGTACATGCGGTTCATCCGAACGTCCCTTGCATGCTGCCTACAGTCTGTGTCAACTGCGGCCAAAATCACTCCCCTTGCTTGCCTATGTGTACAGTTCTGCAGCAAGAGAGAAAAATAATGGAATACAAGACCAGAGATCGACTAACTTACTCAGAGGCCAAACGAAAATATCAGAAGCTCCATCCTGTCCACCTGGTAACTACCTATGCCACGGCAGCCTCACCATCCTCGTCCACTGTGCTTGCTGTTCCACCTGTTCCATCAACGCTAGTGGGCCCCCAGGCCCAAACAACTGACCCAGCCCCCCTATCAGCAGGGAGCACTTCCTCTTCGGTGGCTCCCTCTCCTTTCACAGTGGGGTCATCACACGTTAAAACACTGGGGACTCCAGTCCCCACCTCTAAACTGGAGAAGGAGCAGCCTTCTCCGGCCCCTTTCGCTCAGAAGAGATCCTTAGAGAAAACCCATTCTGCAGCTTCTCAGAGTGCTCTGGAGGATCCTGGCCACAGGCTTCAGGATCTCAAACCTGCCGGTCGAAGAGCTTCCTGCTCTTCCTCTGTCCCGGATGCCGTGCTTCTGGGAAGCCCTTTCGGCCCTGCAAACCAAAGGGCAAGCGAGAGGAAAAGAAGAAGAGACACAAGAAGAAAGAATGTTCGGTGGCTTCAAAGCCACAACCACCCACATCCTCTTCTACTGAGGAAGAAGTCGAGATCCTCGCATCTCCTGAGGATCTCTCAATTACTGATTCCCCAGACAATACGATCTCTGGTTTTGTGGATTCAGAACACATGGTAGCAGACGAGCCAATGGAGTGATCCGCTTCCTTTCTTCATTATGGCGGCACAGACAGGAGAAAACATCATCCTACAGTGGAATTGTGGTGGCTTTTTCCACCACCTGCCTGAGCTACGACAACTTCTAAGCCAAACACCTGCTTTTTGTATTGCTCTTCAAGAAACCTGGTTCCCAGTGATCCGGTCCCATGCCCTTCGAGGCTACCAGAGCTATTTTAAAAATCGCTCCATCTATGACAGAGTTTCTGGTGGTGCCTGTGTCTATGTCCTAACCACTGTCCCGAGTGCTGCTGTGCCTCTTCAAACGCCCCTAGAGGCGGTTGCTGCTCAGTTCTGGGCAGTGCAAGATGTTACAATATGTTCAATCTATCTCCCACCAGATGAGGCTGTCTCTCCTGTAGACCTCGCTGCCTTGGTCGCCCAACTTCCCCCACCCTTCCTTCTTTTGGGGGATTTCAATGCCCACCACACTTTGTGAGGTGGCACACAGACCTCGGCATGGGGTAGAGATGTTGAGACTCTACTGACGCAGCTGAACAGCTGCCTCCTCAACACTGGTGCTGCTACGTACTTTAGCGTATCACACAGTACATTCTCTGCCATAGATCTGTCGGTCTGTAGCCCAAGCCTGCTTCCGCACTTCACTTGGAGGGTCCACGATGACCTGTGTGGCAGCGACCATTTCCCTATCTTCCTGTCGCTCCCACAGTGTCCATCTGCTGACCGCCTGCCTCGTTGGTCCCTCCATAGGGCCAACTGGCCAGCATATTCCATAGCTGCTGCACTTCCCTCTCCTCTTCTTGCTGATATTGATGCCTCTGTTCAGCAGGTCACAGTTTCCATCATTTCTGCTGCTGAGAAAACCGTTCCCATCTCACTTGGATCACTCCACCATAAGTCGGTGCCCTGGTGGACACCGGAGATAGCTGAGGCCATCCGGGAACAACGGCGAGCACTACAGCGCCACCGACGCCACCCTTGTGTCGAACATCTTGTAGCCTTCAAGCGTCTCCGGGCCCGGGCCCAGCGATTGATCCAGCAAAGCAAGACGGCCTTCTGGGAGCGTTATGTCGCCTCCATTGGATCCCGAGCATCGCCCTCACGGGTATGGTCGCAAGTTCGATGCCTCTTTGAGCACCAGCTACCAGTGGGAATTCCGTGCCTCAGCATTCAGGGTACAATTTCTACTGAACCTCTCACTATAGCCGAGTATTTGGCACACCACTATGCTCGCACCTCAGCTACCGCTGCATATGATGCGGATTTCCACGCTCTTAAAGAGTGCTCAGAGGTAAAACGGATATCTTTGCAAACGCGATGCAAGGAAGTCTACAACATCCCTTTCAGTGAGTGGGAGTTCGAATGCGCCCTTGCCTCATGCCCAGCCACGCATTCATAGTCAGTTCCTCCGACACCTATCAGCAGACTCCAAGCTCTAACTTCTCTCCTTGCTGAATCGTCTCTGGGTTGAGGGTGTCTTCCCGTCCCAATGGCGGGATAGCATCATCATCCCAGTGATGAAGCCTGGGGCTGATCCGCAGGTGGATGATAGTTACCGACCAATCAGCCTCACCAACGTTCCATGAAAACTCCTCGAACGGATGGTGAGTCGGAAGCTTATGTGGATCCTTGAGGACCAGGGATTCCTGGCCCCACAACAGGGTGGGTTCCGTCGTGGCCGCTCCGCTATCGATAATCTCGTGTCGCTGGAGTCGGCCATCCGTACAGCCTTTACACATTGGGTACATCTGGTTGCTGTATTCTTTGACCTGCGAAAAGCGTACACCACCTGACGCCACCACATACTGTCTACGCTGTACGACTGGGGCATACGCGGTCCACTTCCTGTATTCATACAGAATTTTCTTGCGCTACGGTCTTTTCATGTCCGTATTGGTTCCTGTCTCAGCTCCCCTCACTATCAAGAAAACGGTGTCCCACAGGGTTCCGTTCTCAGTGTCCCTTTATTTT
Source organism: Locusta migratoria (assembly GCA_026315105.1). NCBI lineage: Eukaryota > Metazoa > Arthropoda > Insecta > Orthoptera > Acrididae > Locusta > Locusta migratoria. Next base: position 296,900,506 of record CM048751.1, read on the forward strand.
TGGTCGCTAACAATGGTCTTGCCACTGCTGTGGGGTCATCAGTTTACACCTCATTGTATGCCAATGACTTCTGCATATATTTCAGCTCCACTAGCATCGGCGTTGTTGAACAGCGGTTGCAGATAGCTATTCGAAAGGCGCAGTCATGGGCGTTTACTCATGGTTTCCAATTTTCTACATCAAAAAAACCGGGGTGATGCATTTCTGTCAGTGACGGGCGGTACATCCTGAACCCAAACCGTAACTAACCTGGGTGTCACACCTTCGCCAGCTCAAACAAAAGTGCTGGCGACATCTTAACATTCTACGCTGTCTCAGCTATACTGTTTGGGGAGCCTCAAGCCCAACGCTCCTGCAACTTTATAAGGCGCTCATTCAGTCGCACCTAAACTATGGCTGTGTAGTATATGATTCGGCTGCACCTTCTGCACCGCAAACATTAGACCCAGTCATACATTCTGGAGTTCGTTTGGCGATAGAGGCTTTCCGCACGAGCCCTGTGACAAGCCTCCTAGTTGAATCTGGGGTCCTTCCTCTGCGGTTCCGCCAGCAGCACCTGCTGTCTTCATACGTTGCCCATGTTCAGGCCTTGCCACACCATCTGAACCACCAAGCTTCTTTTTCCAGGCGCTGCACTCCCTATCCCTCCAAGACGACCGCGGTCGGGTTATCCAACGTCAGTCCGTGTTCGTTCTCTCCTTTCGTCCTTTGAATCCCGATCACTCCCTGACACTTTCCACTATACCTTTCAAACCCCTCCTTGGTCGATTCCACGTCTGCAGCTTTGTCTGGACTTGTCCCATACATCAAAGGACTCCATTTCTCCAACACAACTCCGCCGCCAGTTCCTGCATCTCTTCAACTCTTTCTGTGATGTTGAAGCCATTTATACTGATGGGTCCCTAGCAGATGGTCGTGCTGGGTATGCATGTCTCCATGGTGACCATGTCGAACAGCATTCATTGCCCTGTGAAAGTAGCGTCTTTACTACAGAGCTGGTCGCCATCCTAAAGGCTCTAGAACAACTCAGAGCCTACCCCAGGGGGTCATTTGACATCTGTAGTGACTCCCTGAGTGGCTTGCAGCCACTCGACCAGTTCTTCCCTCATCACCCGTCAGTGCAGTCCATGCAAGACACTACTTACTCTCTTGCCAAATCTGGCCGTTATGTGGTCTTCCTGTGGACCCCTGGCCACGTCGGCATACCGGGGAATGAACGTGTCGACCAGTTGGCCAAACAGGCCACCACTGCACCACCCTTACCATTGGCGTTACAGAATCCGACCTAAAGTTAGCACTGCACAAGAAGGTGCGTGATACTTGGAGTGCCGATTGGTCTACCATGGGTGCAACAAACAAGCTTCGAGCAGTGAAGCTATCCGAAACTCTGTGGAGATCTTCACTGCGGCCCTTACGTCGAGAGTCAGTTGTCCTCTGCCGCCTCCGTATTGTGCACACCTGACACATGGCCATCTCCTTCGCCGTGAGGCCCCACCTGTGTGTCAGTGTGGAGGAGCGCTGACAGTAGTCCATATTCTGATGGACTGCCCAGTTTTAGCTACCTTGCGCCACTCTTTTAACCTACCGGACGTGCTACCCTTAGTTTTAGGCGACGATGCCTCCGCAGCTCATTCTGTTTTAACTTTTATTCGTGTAGTTGGTTTTTACAACTCAATCTAGGGGTGGGTGCTATAGCCTCATAATTCAGGCCCCCACCTATCCAGCGATTTTACACCCTTTTAAGCACTTTCTGTGAATTACCAAGGGCTTTTTTTTTTTTTTAGTTCGTGCAGTATGGCTGGCTCATCCTGTTTTTTTCTCTGTGATCAGCCAGCTAAGTTCTTCTGCTGTCCAGTTTTAGGTGAGATCCCGACTTCGTTTTACCTATTGTGGTGTCTTCCTTTTGTGTTGTCAGCGGCTTGTCCATTGTCAGCTTACCTCACTTGTGAGTGTTCGTCTTCGGAGCTTTCTTTTACTTTTACGCTCTGAGCTAGGAACAGGGGACTGATGACCAAGCTGTTTAGTCCCCTCAAAACCATCAACAACAACAACAATCGGGTAGCGAAGGTTGCTATCGATGCAGTTAGCACAGTCGGCGGCGGCAGCACGATATCATACAACAGTACTCAAGTAATCAACATGTCGGACGACGCATCTCCTCCTGGGCGTAAGGGAACAACTCCAGCGTGGCCCAACGGTCCTCGTAGAACCACTAGGTATGTAAACAGGCCACGGTCATGTGGCCGCGCCGACACTGCTCACTCCCCTGCAGACTGCCGACGATGGAACCCGGAAAACCGACTGACTGCTCGCCGCTCAGCGCGGCAGCTATATGCCCCTTCAAAGAGGGAGCGCTGCAGCGCGCAAAGAGAGGTCACACACCCGCGTATGAGGCGCCATCGCCGACAGGCACAGGAAGGCCAGTCGATAGCTAACATGAGCAAACAAAATAAGATGGAAAGCAGAAAACAGAAGCCGGCACGGCTCACTCCTATTGGAAAAGGCGGTCGTCTTATTCTTTTGTATACTGAAACACTCGATGGGTTTGTGTCAAATGCCTTGTTGCTGTTTTCATCTAAGAAAACTGGCGATTACCACGACGAAACGACGGCTGCGAAATTTAAAGAGTGGTTCGTACACTCTCTGCTTTCCAACATTGAAAAGAGCTCAACTGTTATAATGGATAATGCACTGTGTCACTGAACAAAGCCCCTACATGTAGACTGGCTTGAAAAGAACAGCATAAATTCATTTCATAGAGAGATGAAAAAAGCTGAACTGCTGGAAACTGTGAAAGAGCACAAAAGCCGAAAAATCATTTTCGAAATTGATACAATTGCTGAAAAAGATGGTCATAGAGTGTTATGCCTTCCTCCATATCACTGTCATTTTAATGCACTAGAACTCGTGTGGGGTCAGGTGAAATCATATGTTGCAGAAAGAAATAAAAGTTTTACATTAAAAGAAGTAGAATTCTTAGTTCGTGAAGCACTGGGCAGTATTACTCCCACAACATGGAATAATGTTGTCACACATACGTGGCACATCTTAGAAGAGGCATGGAAACGAGAAGGTGCACTAGGAGAAGGAACAGAAGAATTAATAATAAAATTAGGGGACGATACTTGCAGTAGCAGCGGTGCTGATGAAGACAGTCACAGTGACAGCTACACAGGAAATGTAGTTACTAACGACACTCTTTTTGCAGACTGTGGAGTCTACCCTCTTCCGTAAATATATCTTAAAACTGCACATGATTCTGGGCGCGCCTGATTTTCAATGTATTGCTGGTTTCGCAGACAAAGATCGTTTACTGAAATATTACGTTATTTTAGTTTTATTTCTGTGACCAATGAACTGGCTGTCGAAACTGAACTGATGATATTACTTGGACACTGTACTATGGCAGTCACCCGTGACTGAGAGAATGAGGCAAACAAACAAACAGAACTCTTCTTTTTATGTAAGAAGACAAATCATTTCACTGGAAGAGGCGGTTTTCCTTCTTGTAAAGTGGTATTCATTTGTTTACCCTCTCTGCCAAATGCCACAATACAGTGTCCGAGTAAAAACAGCGAATCTACGGAAAATGGTTCTAGAAGATGAAATATATAAACTATATAAATTCGTCAACTAAGCGACCTTTGGCTGAAGACTAAATGATACATTATATTTAACGAAATACTTGAACATATGAAGCTTTACTGTAACTTGACATATATTTCTAAACCTTTTATTTTTAATTGCAATAAGAGTGATTTTACATTACTTTATGGTTATTATCGTTCTTTCACGCTTTAGTAGTACGGCATAGCAACGGTTCCAAAATTTTCGGACGTGATATTCGTACGCTGGCGACCAACACAGCGTAACAACAAACAGCCGCATTGCAGCGTTGGCAACCCAGCCGCCAGCTGTCAGAGTCGTTCTTTCGTCGGCTCCACTATAAGTACCACACAATCCCAGCAATTTGAATAATTATTTGACATGCAGAGTTTGTATTGGTTCTGTCACACACTAGTCTTGACAAGCTCTACTGGCTTTCCTACTTGAAGTTATATAACTGTCATTTACTACATCATTTCCCTAACACAATCACATGTCTCTCTCTCATAACTAACTTTGCATACCCCTCAGGGGTGTAGCATTAAGTTGCTGAGTACGGGCTTCGAAATCGGAATCCCTGAGCTGGGAACTCAGTCACACCACCAGTCTTTCATGCCGTAAGCTCTGTGCATGCCTCAGCAACCACCGAATGCCCCGATGGTAGAACGTTGTAATGATACTGAGAACAGGGATGTTGGTTTAAGAGCCCGAGTCGCAAGGACAGTATAACTCTATTAAAGAAAAGAAAAAAAGAAGGGAAGAAACTTTAATCCAAAGGTGTGCTGTGCACTGAAGACATGCAGAGCCATTGTGGTGGAAGAGTCACCAGTGGACAACCTCTGAGGGTCAGCCACAACTCACTTGTGAAAGGCTTATCCAGGCATGTGGGGCTCTGTGGGATGGACTGTTTTTCCCTAGCTGCTTGTGGGATCAAAATGAAATGAGTGAAACAAAATGCCAATAGCGTCTCTCAGAAAGGAAGAGTTGATCACTAATAGTAGGGGGGCTGTGGCGGTTCACGATGGCCTTGACTCCTACCGAGAGGTCATTCCAGAAATTATATTATGGTCAGTGCTTTAAGTCACATGTGATACAATCCATCATGTTCATTCTGAGAATCCAGAGACACAATTGTACCATTAATATTCTGGGAATTAACCTTATGTCAATATTTTGGGTACACAAGTGTGCTGAGATCCATTCCTTCACATTAATTCTTAGAATTTAGAGTAATATATTACACAATTGCTGAAATGGTGCTCCTTATGTAAATATTCTGGGAATTTGGTGGACAAGGTTTGAACGCTGAGGTTACGAATGGAGACATCTCAGTAGTGTACAGGAGATCCTTGTGCTAGTAAATTATTGTTCTTTGGTCGAAAAGCAGTGGGTTCGATAACTCTCCAATAGTTTGGTGTCCTAAAAGTGGACTAGTTACTAGAACTGGGCTGTGTGTGGACATGTTGTTCATATGTTTAATCTTGACAGGATTGTTCATGGCATTCTAATGCTGTACTGGACTGATTTGGAATGGGCTATGATACAGTGGGAGTACTCTAACATGTGTCAGAGAGGGTATTACAGTTCTCAGGAACTAGTAGAAGTAACTTGTTTATGCCTTGAGTTCAATTTCTTGTAGGTTAAGAATGACTGTAAGGATAAACTTGTCATTGAACTCGACTGTTGTTATGGGGAATGTCATAGACTAGTTAGGTTGGAACTTTAGTGAAAATGAGTATAAGTACTCTAAAATAATCGTGGCAGACCTTGTTTGCTACAGCTAATATTCATCTGTTACGTTGGACTTTAAATAAATCAAGAGTAGCTCTAAGCACTGTCGAGAGCTATAAGCAGGACCGTGTATGATGTTTTAGAGATATTTTCAAAACAGGCGATCCTGTTTGATAAGTCGATACATGTCGCCATCATCAGGTGAACTGACGGACTGAGCTTCCGGAAACGCGCCGGCAAGGAGATCTGCACGCTACGGCGGCTAGAAGAGAACTGGGTTCTAGCCCGGTAACGGACGATTTAAATACCCTCGGCCCGCGGAGGGACCCATCCGCATCCGTGGTCCGCGCCCCGCGCCGTGGTCGCGCAGTGGAACCGATTGCGACGGCGTATGAGATGACGTCGATGTGAGGGTTCTCTCCGCCGTGGTCGTCACTACGTTACGTTTGCTAGATTTACTCTTAATTAACCCAATCGCTGGTTCCCAAGCTTTGCTAAGATTGTAGCCACAGTCACGGTTTATGAGGTCGTCACTTGTGCGAATTTCAATGGCCTCTCTAACGACACAGTCCCAGTAACTCGACGTCTGTACCTGAATCCTAGTGCGTTCAAACTCCATCACGTGGTTCTCTGACAAAAAATGTTCAGCGACCGCCGCCTTGCTCGGATACATCAATCGTGTGTGCCTCTGGTGTACAAAGCATCGATCATCGACGGTACTCATCGTCTGTCCAATATGTGACTTACCACACTGACATGGAATCTGATATACGCCGGCCTTCCTCAAACCGAGATCATCTTTGGCGCTCCCCACCAGTGCACGAATTTTATTTGGCGGACAAAAGACAGTTCCAACCTGGTATTTCTTCAAAATGCGGGCGACCTTCCCTGAGAGTGCGCCGGTATATGGAATGAACGCAGTGCCTACATCCTCCCTCGTATTTTCACCCGTTTCCACAGGTTGAACTGTAGTGGTTGGGTGGGGAACCCGCTGAATTTGCCACTCTGAGTACCCATTTTTTTCGGAATACAGTTCTCAGGTGTTCCAATTCCTGTGCCCGTTGGACACTATAGACTGGCAGTACACCCGTGATTGTCAAATACGCCGGGAGAAACTGAAGAATCACAAAGCATTGCTTGTTTACTGTGTTGGGAATCTAATGAAATCAGTTTTGGATTTAATATTGCAAAAGTTATACAAGTTTATCGTGTGGATGTTAATAAGTCCACATGATGCAACTTAAATTTTATGTGATTCTTGTTAGGCTGATATATTCCTTCGATTATATATCTCTAAATATCTTATGGGGGCAATAAGCCTGTTTGCCACATTTTCAAATGGCCTCATGCACCACAGAACGGCGCCCCAGTACGCACCATTAGTCCGCTGCAGCATTTAATGACAATATTCAATTTACTACATCTCACAAACTGTTAACGTCACTGGAGGCTCATTAATATGAGCGCAACCAGCTATTTGTTAGCTTGAAAGTGAGCTTACAAGCTCTTTCGTATCATATTGGAGTCAGCTGTTATTAATTTTTTAATCGTTTGTAAGATATTGTTACACCCCAAAAGGCATCCTCTCCAGCTGCCGCCATTGACACATTGCTGAGGGTCCGTTAGGCATAACGATCAAGTGACTGGAAATAGTGGAGTTTAGAACTGGCTTGTAAGCTCATTTTCAAGATAACGAATAGCTGGCCGCGCTCATATGTCCTCATATGTCCTCCGTATGTCGACAACTCATTCCTCTGGATCTTTTTTTAACTCCCCTAAGTAACAAATGTTGCAGTGGCATTCTTAAGGTGGCGTAGTTACATATTACTTACTTGTGATACCTATTAAAATAGATAAACTACCTTGGGCGTTGAAAATAAATGCATTAATTCTAGTATTATAAAGTTTAAATTTCAGACACAGAATTATCTTCAGTCAATCTACATCTACATAGATTCTCTGCAAATCACATTCAAGTGCCTGCCAGAGGGTTCATAAACCACTTTCATAACTTTTTTCTACCGTTCCATTCTCTAATAGCGCGCGGGAAGAAAGAACACCTAAATCGTTCCGTTTTCGATCTGATTTCTCTTATTTTATTGGGATGGTCATGTCTCCCTAAGTAGGTGGATGAATAACGTCTTTATTTTAATGATTTCCACCCCAATTCCTACAACATTCCCGTGACACTTTCCCGCCCGTAACGTGATAGAACAACTCCAGGAGAGGACGCACAAGTGTGATGTAGCCAGTCTCTTTGGTGGAGCTGGTGCATCTTCGAAGCGTTCTGCCGATGATACGTAACCTTTGGTTCGCCTTCCCCACAATATTTTCTATGTGTTCTCTCCAATCAAAATTGTTCGTAATTGTAACTCCTAGGTATTTGGTAGAATCTACGACCTTAAGGTTTGACTGATTTATCGCGTAATTGAAGTTCAGCTGATTTCTTTTAGTGGTCATGTGTATTACTTCACACTTTTCTTTATTTAGTGTCAATTGCCAATTTTCGCACCATGCAGAAATTTTGTCTAAATCGCTTTGCAGTTGCTTTAGATTCTCTGTTGAGTTCACTAACCGATAAACGACAGCATCATCCGCGAACAATCTAAGGGAGCTATTCAGATTGTCTCCTAAATCGTTTATAAACACGAGGAAGAGTAGGGGACCTATTACGCTTCCCTGTGGAACGCCAGATATCACTTCTGTTTTACTCTCAATCAGCAAAAAAATGTAAGTGTCGTTCCATAAACAAGACATGTCCACTTGGAGTATCTAGTTGCATAAGTTGAGGCACTGCAATGGACTGTCTCTGATGAAAAATGCACTTTGTCAGAGAAGCCGTATATCAAGCTATTTGACTGTAGTCCAGCCAATCAGAGTAAACACACGTTATCGTCTTCATAACATGCCTACAGCCTCTAAAAGGAATACAGGAACTGGTATTTCCAGCTGCATTGTTCCCACAGCCGCGACTATGAAGGGCCCAGTTGCCAAACGTGACTGTAGTTGTACGCATGGAATGTACATGTATAGAGACAGAAAACTAGGTGTGAAAAGTCTGCGAAGACTGTATCGTTTCTGCATGCAACAACGTATAAATTTTACTACAAAGAAGCCCACGTCATCATTCTGTTGTAGACTTGTCACTGAAAGATAATTAACGATTAGAACTGAGAAATAAAATAAGATCATTTTCTTTGAAGTGTTTTTGATACTGCTTGCTCATCTGATTTTTGATCGTACGAATGAAATATTTAGATTTTCCATAGGTCTGAAGCGAAGTTTCATAGTAAAACGTCTAGTCCCACTGACGGTACCAAATTGCTAAAATTCAGCAGAAACAATCTATTTGAAACGATGACTTTTGTCAATTCCGGTAAGCAGGAAATAGTCTACAAATCTCTTATTGTATTTGGAGACTTAGTCGAATTAAGAGAGGCACAGTAAGGAAATCTGCTGTAAGCATCTCCTACAATCAGCTATTTAATATTCCAGACAGGTCCATAAAATTCTATATGGATGCATCCTCCACTGAAATGCTGTTCCGGATGTGTTACAGAATTTTCAGAGCAGGCGCAACAGTGTTCTTCATTGTGCTAAATATGTTTGCCGAGTCTGCACCAAGTAAAATGGCGACGATCGTGCTTTGAGGTTTAGATGGTACCCTAACCTTTAACTGCGCACGTGAGGTGTTCACAGCAACCCAGTTGTAAAAGTTTACTGGTATTTAGTAACGCATATTGGTCATACTGTTGAGCTGCTTATTACCATCGTTCAAAGAGATGCACATTGTAGCAAAACCACTGTTCGTGTTATTAAAAAGTTGTAACACTGTACTCAACAAGTTTTAAATGCTGGGATGCTGATAACACCCCACCTACCTAGTAGCGCGACATTCTGTATTGAGCAGTGCATACCATATGATGTCATATGAGGAGGAGCAGAAACGTTTTAGAAGACTGTTGGAGGAAGTTTTAATGAAGATGAAGGCTGTAAGATTCCAGAGTTTGAAGATTCAGACGACAACAATGAAGAACAAGAATTGTGTGAAGAAAGCGATCATGTAACTGCATGTGATCAATCTGTTGATAATGCTAGTGAAGTTCTGCCATCATCCTTTACAACAACATCGGAGAGTTTTATGTTTGGTAAGGATAAATTAACTAAATGGGTGACCACATGTAAGTCTAATAATACCAGAACAAGGAATCAAAATATACTCATCTTCCTGGTACCAAACTAATTACTAAAAGCTACAAAATTGCCGTGGAATGCTTTGATGTGCTCATAAATGCGCAAATAATTCGCTCAGTTGTATAGTGCACCAACCTTTATATGCATCCTCATGTCTTAAAACGAGTTTCGATCTCGGCTGTACCATGATCCATTCGGCTGAAGGCAGTTAAGATCTCAAACAAGGAAGAGTTTATTCCAGCAGTTAAAAATGTTTGTTAAGCTTATGGGACTTAACTACGGGGCCATCAGTCCGTAAACTTACAAACTACTTATGACCTAGTTAATCCTAAGGACGGCACAAATATCCATGCCCGAGGTGGGATTTGAACCCCCGACAGTAGTGGCCGTGTAGACCGTGACTGGAGCGCCTCAGTTCCCTCGGCCACCGCGGCCGGCTATTCCAGCAGTTCAGAGAAATAAATGGACATTAGAAGGATGCATAGTTTGTCCCAGAACATCCGATGCCCGATTTATGTTATGAACGCTTATCTCCCCAGTTGAAGGCTAATGACTTTTGTAGAGCTACCATAAACAGAAGCTTCACACTCGTGAGAAACTATGACATGAGCATGTCCATTTTGTGAATGTAACAAAATAACTCAGTTAGACTAGATGTACTTTTCGTACATATATATACAATATATATTATACAATATATACAATATATATATTTACTTTCAAAATGAAATATAAAATTGTTACTACATTTTAAATGTTGCATATACTAGGTGCATATAATAATTCTTAGGAGTCTGTTGCCTTTTTTCCAACACATATTTACAATTATCACATTACTGTGCATGATTAATACCAAAGTCAGATTAAACACAACAAGTACGTTTTTGACTATTGTATGTAATAACATGCACACATTAATTACTTCTGCTAAGAAATTCATTGCTGGAGTAGAAAGAGGTGGACCAAAAAAATTCTTTACACTCTTATGTAACTGCATGTCATTGTGAGGTTGCGTCTGTTGGCATATTATTGAAAATGTGTATAGGTGAATCGCGAACACCTTTCTGGGCCAAAATATCGCACTCTCAATCTTTATGAAACTTACTGTTGTTTCTAATATTGTTCCAATGAACTGAGCGGCTGGTTTGAAAAAAAAAATACATATTTTTAATGGCAAATTTTATTAGAGAATAAGTGAAGTGAAAAGCAGTTCCTTGATTAGTTTTATATCTCCAATGTCTGACAACATTCGCATAGTAAACAGGGAATTGTTTCGGAGCTTCAGCAGTTCTGTTGTATGCTCCTTTCAATTAAATGTATTATCAAGCTGTAATTCCAAGAGTTTGGAACTGTCAAATTCTTTTCTCTCCATGTTGTTACACCTTAGGTATATACTGGCAGGAAACATTTTACAAGTCCAAAACTGCATATAGTTTGTTCTTTCATGGTTTAGAGACATAAAATAGCTTAAACACCATTTATTAATGTCCATGAATATTTCATTAGGCAACATTTCTAATGCTATACTTGATTTATCATTTATTGCAATGTTTGTATCATCTACAAATAAAATAAACATAGCACCCAGTAATGTTGCTGATGAAAAGTCATTGAAATATACAAGAAAAAAGAGGGGACGTAGGATGTAACCTTGGGAGACCCCACATGTTATTAGTTTCCTGTTGGATGAGGCCTGATACTTCAATATACGTCTCTTTCTTATTGACACTCTTTGTTTGCTGTCAGAGATAATACAATTTGAGCAATTCTCTAGCATTTCTTCTTACACAATAATATTCTAATTTGCTTGAGAGGATATTGTATTTATACAGTGAAATTCCTTTGACATATTACAAAATATCCCAGTGCTCTGTAATTTATTCTCTAATGAATTAAGAAAATTCTCGCTGTATGTGGAGACAACTTTCTCATTATTGGTACAATTTACAAATCTGGATTCCGACAGGGATAATATTTTATTAGTGGTCATATATGTCAGAAGAAAACTATACATTATCTTTTCCAAAAAAAATTTGAGAATGTTGGCGAAATTGAAATTTAACGATAGTTTGGTGGAACTTGCTTAAGAGGATATTGGTTTTAGACAGTCAAATTCCTTTGAAATATCACAAATTATACCAGTAGCCTGTCATTTATCGCCTAATGAATTAAGAACATTCTCTTTGGTTGTGTAGATAGCCTTCTCAATATTGGTACCGTTTAGAAATCTGAATACTGACAGCGATAATATTTTATTAGTGGTCAGATATTTCAGAAGACAATTATACATTATCTTTTCTAAATTTTTTTATAATGTGGGCCAAACTGAAATTGGACGATAGTTTGATGGTATTACTTTATCTGCTTTCGTATGCAAGGGCTTAACTTCAGTGTATTTCAACCAGTTAAGAAATGTTTTACTGATAAAAGACTGGTTATCAAGTAACTTAAACTACCACTAAACTTGATGACACACTATTTAATTAAATTTGTTGATTTATTTCCATAGGCACTGGATTCCTTTTTAAGAATTACTTCTACTGGTGTTGTGGGTGTCATACTTTTATTACTGGAGTTAAATGTAGTGACATGTGTGAGATACTGCATTGCAGCAATTACTAACTCCGATAACCCCATCTTTCCTGTAACACTTACGAAATGCTTATTGAAAATATAAGCATCACTAAAGATATGTTACCCATGTGTCATAAAGTCTTAATGCTATGAGCTCATCTTCCTCTCTTGTTTTACCAGGCCCTTCGTTCACTACACCACATATTGTCTTTATTTTGTTATTTGATGTAACTATTCTATTCTGATAACACATTTGCTTCGATGTTCAACTTGTACCTTCAGTATTTTGTAGTATGTTTTGTGACCTACAGCATTTACATCTGAAATGTTTCTGACAGATATAGTTTCCTTTTCGGCTTGGATAAAGCACGACGTTTTCAGAAGTATCTTGTACTTAATGCTGTGTAATATGTAATGTTGTAGTTGTCCATCCACTCTGAATGACTTTCGAAAGTTGTTACAGATGTGAATCATGTGTGGTACCAGAAGAAAGGATTTGTGCATAAATCTGAAAGGATTGAAATTTTTGCAGGATGGATTTATCCTGCTGACAAGAAGATGCATCTGATGAAATCAAAAGCTCATTGATCTGTCAGCGTGAAAAAGTATATGCATGTCCATGATATGTAATGCATGAATACACTATTTCATAACTGTATATATGTCAAAGTTTTCGTAAGGTCAGTGCTAACAGCCATCATGTATTTAATAAAATCCATGTTTAACCATTTGTGGTTTATTAAAATCATTAAAATCGACTACTTTCGGTCCAGGATCATCATCATATATAAACTAACAAAATTATTAAATAAAATAATTAATGTACACAATAAAAAAGAAAGTAAGAGGCAAATAACACACATAGGGAGGAAAAAAGGAAGAGCAGACTACTTGGTGTTATAAATACCTACAAGGTATTAATAAAACAGATTAGTCAACAGAATTAAATAAAAGTGATCTGGCTGAAAATAGCAGGAGTCACATTGAATAAAATTACAAATGTAATACTAGATTATCATAGTCAAAACGAACATAAAATGTGAGAATGGACTTGTGGATACTGAAGAGTGCACAATGCTAATTGCATAAGTCAAACACCATTATAAGCTATGCTATCAAAATAGAATATACAATTATGGAGTCATTCTTAATGTGTGAGGAGTATCTTTGGTGGAACATGTTTAGTTAAGTCTAAGTAAACAAAGTCACAAAGTGCAGTGATCAACAAGTTTTAAAAATAAGTGTATACGACAAGCTTACATCAACAAATAAAATGTGATACAATTAAACATTGTCACAGCTTCCAACATTAAAAGCTATCTACATCAATATAATGTGTTACTAGTGACAAAGTGAGAGTGATCATCGTCTTAATAAGGTTTACATTACAACAAAATTGATAATTATACAAAAAAACTTAATCCCACTGTAGTGCATATTGAGTATTATATCTGATACAATGAGCAAAACTACGAATATATTAAATGCCAGTGTGGAGTAGATGAAAACCATTAAGTGATTAATCGTTATGAAAAACTGTAGCATAGGTGATAGTGAGGTTACATTGACAGTTTACTAGAGGGTAATAATTTAATTTCATACAATGTTAGAATTGAAATGCTTCCTGATTTAAATAATAAACTATAGAAACTTAGACTTGAGGATACTTATTTCAACCAAGGGATTCCGATCACAGGGGCTACCTTATGTAGTAGTCATGAAATTTATAGAATTTTGAAAATAACAAGTAACTATTAATAACTAAACCATGACCATAAAGTTTCATTTCATAATGAAAAATGTTATATGTTATTGCATAGGTTGCTTATAAAGGCATAGACATGAGGTAACATGTCACATCTGCCAATTGTTAATACATGGATATAACAATGTCAAGAAATAAAGCACTGTGATGTTCAATTATACTGGTTGATCAAAAAGTCAGTCTAAATTTGAAAACTTAATAAATCATGGAATAATATAGATAGAGACGAAAATATTTACATGGGGTTTTATTAGAACAAAAAAAATGTTCAAAAAATGTCTGATAGATGGCGCTTCATCTTATCAGAAAAGCAGTAATTAGCATAAAAAATTAAGACAAGGCAAAGATGATGTTCTTTACAGGATATGCTCAATATGTTCACCATCATTCCTCAACAATAGCTGTAGTCGAGGAGTAATGTTGTGAACAACACTGTAAAGCATGTTCGGAGTTATGGTGAGGCATTGCTGTCGAATGTTGTTTTTCAGCATCCATAGAGATGTCAGTCTATCACAACACACTTGTGACTTCAGGTAACCCCGAACCCAATAATCGCATGGGCTGCTGTCTGGGGACCTGGGAGGCGGCTGAGCACACGATCATCACCAAACAATGCATGCAAAATATCTTTCATGCATTTAGCAATAAGGTGTGGAGCACCATCCTGCATAAAGATGGTACATTCCAGCAGGTGTTTATCAGCCAGGCTGTGGATGATGCGATTCTGTAACATATCAATGTACTCCTCACCCGTCACGGTAGCAGTTACAAAACCAGAATCACACAGTTCCTCAAAGAAAAATTGCCTGATAACGGTAGATGTGGTAAATCCAACCCATACCGTGACTTTCTCATCGTGCAATGGAGTTTCCACGACCGTTCTAGGGTTTTTGGTAGCCCAAATTCTGCAGTTGTGGGCTTTGACAGACCCTCGGAGCGTGAAATGAGCTTTGTCGGTCCACAATATGTTACTCAACGAATCATCATCTTCCGCCATCTTTTGAAACGCCCACACCGCAAATGCCCTCCGCTTCACTAATTCCCAGGTACCAGTTCATGATACCGATGAATGTTAGAGGATAGCTTTGGATGGTACACCTAAGTGCCAACCACACAGGAGTGTATGGAATGCCGGTGCAACGTGCTACTGCAGGTGCGCTCACTTCCCCATGCATAGACGAAACAGCTACAGTCTCCATTTCTTCCTGAACTGTCTCAGCAGCATTACGCCTTGTGCTCTGTTGGCCACTATGGGGTTTTTCGTCCAAACAACCCATGCCTTCGAAATGATTCTCGCCACAGCTGCATTTGCAAAGGACCTTTACCCTTTCGAATCCCCTTCCAATGGCGATATAATCGTAATGCTGAACTAGCACGTTCTGATAACACAGCTTCACTAAAAGCGCCTTTTCAGGTAACGGCAATATGATGCGACTGCTGGTGCATCAAATTCTCTCTCTCTCATTTCTGCTTCTGTTATGAACGATTTTCATGTG
The DNA here is from genome assembly GCA_026315105.1 of Locusta migratoria. Lineage (NCBI taxonomy): Eukaryota > Metazoa > Arthropoda > Insecta > Orthoptera > Acrididae > Locusta > Locusta migratoria. The sequence continues at coordinate 296,915,872 of CM048751.1, forward strand.
CAGTCACTGACGTTTCGCTGTCCAGCACCATCTGCGGACATTTATCAACTTTTTGTGTTCTAATAAAACCACATGTCATTCCAAGCAGGTGTATCAATTTTATCTCTCTATCTACATTATTCCATGATCTGTTAAGTTTTTAAATTTATACTAAAATTTTCATTATAAACACAGAGTTCTTGACTCGAGAAACAAAAGTCAGAATAGTATTACTTAGTGCCAATAATATTACATCGTAAAAATTCAGCTATAAATCAAGGATTACTGTATAGCCTATAAAATACAGTTAAAAATCACACTAGATGTGCTGCACATAATTCTGAGTAACAGTAGTTAACAGAATAGTGGAAATACAAAAACGTATTAAGAGATACATCACAAACACAAACTAATATGATGCACATAGACAAAAGGAAGGGAACTGTTAACAGAGAAAAATCACAGTTTTTCTTATTTTAGTACAGATGACAATTCTTTAGAGAACTTTAAAACAAACTTTTACTGACCCTAAGTAATTATGATAGTAGATGTGTGTAAAAGGAATGACATCTGAGGAAAAAAAATTATATGATTATGTAGAAAGATTGGTCAACCACAAGTATCAAAGCAATGTAGTTATAATAAAATAAGGAAAAATGAATTGCAGTATACAACAAATTGTTGCTAGGATTAATAAAAGTAAGCCGGCTGCAGTGGCCGTGGGGACTGAGGCGCTGCAGTCACGGTCTCCACGGCCACTACTGTCGGGGGTTCGAATGCCCCCTCTGGCATGGATATTTGTGCCGTCCTTAGTATAAGGTAGTTGATAAGTAGTTTGTAAGTTTAGGGACTGATGACCCCGTAGTTAAGTCCCATAAGCTTAACAAACATTTGATTTTGAATAAAAGTAATAAACAAGGTAGACAAGGGATTATACATATCATTTAAAGACAAAGTAAAACCACTGTGAAATGCAAGTGAGTTAATAGATCAGTTGTTAATGGGACAGCTTTTCTAAGTGTAATTTGGTGATAAAAACACAAACAGGTAGTATTAATATAGAGATATAATAAACTATCACCAGTTAATACAAAAACACATACCTTGTGACTTAGCGTAATTAATGCTAATTTAAGTAAGAAAGTATGAATTATGCATAATGTGATATTGATAAGGAGGTATATTCAGATATCTAAAATTTGTATCACAGAAACTAATACTCGATATCAGTAAGTATAAAGCATGACAACCAAGGGACTGTATATCTGAAGTATATTTCACATGATACAGGAAGTAATAATGTTGTAACAAAACAATGTAACACAACATTAAAATGAATCTGCATTATAACAGATATAAAAATATCAGTCATTTAACATCTGTGGAGACATATTGGGTTATAAATGGTAAGGGGTAAAACTAATTTTCACTGAATCAGAATCATTATTAAAAAAGCAATAGAAAAGTAATAAAAGTGAAAAACAACTGTTACTGAAACAATGTTGTGAACATTATATGAAGTGACAAAGTACACCAGGAGCAAATTTAACTATAAAAAGTACAATTACATCATAGAGTTTTAAGAAATGTAGCATAACAATAGTGCATAAAAGATTCACTGAGATGTCAGTTAGGATGGAACACCATAAAAGAAGTACAGGAGAATGGAGATTGGGAGTATGGAATGGTTATCGAAGTCGGAAATAATAAGATTAAAATGAAATTTTCCAAGAAATTTTTGTTTTTGAGGTCTTTTTGTTCATTCAGAATATCATTGGAGAGTTTTTAAAAATTACAACAGATCTCAATTTCCTAAGCAAATTGATGCCCAACGCTTTCTTTGATTTATGTAATAATTTCATTTTGTCTTCAATGTTACCTATAGTGTGCTTACGTGACTTCACATTTATGCCGAGGGCTGAAGTGTTTGAGAATTCTGTGTGTTCTTGGAATCTTTTTTTTTAAGTTTCCTGCCAGTTTTCCCAATGTAAAACTTATCACATTCTTTACAAATTATCCTAAACACACATGCTTGGTCAGGTGTATATGCCTCAACATATATCCATAGATGTTAAATGACTGATATCATTTTTTATGTTATAATGAAGGTTCATTTTAATGTTGTGTTACATTGTTTTGTTACAACATTGTTACTTCCTATATCATGTGAAATATACTTTAGATATATAGTCCCTCAGTTGTCACGCTTTATACCTACTGATATCGAGTATTAGTTTCTGTGATACAAATTTTAGGTATCTGACTATACCTCCTTATCAATATCACATTATGCATAATTCAAACTTTCTTATTTAAATTAGCATTATTTATTCTAAGTCACAAGGTATGTGATTTTGTATTAACTGGTGATAGTTTCTTATATTTCTATATTAATGCAACCTGTTTACGTTTAATATCACTAAATCACACTTAAAAATGTTGTCTTATTAACAACTGATATATTACCACACTTGCATTTTATAGTGGTTTTAATTTGTCTTTAAATGGCATATATAATCCCTTCTTTACCTTGTTTATTACTTTTATAAAATCTTAGCAACAATTTGTTGTATACTGCGATTGATATTTACTTACTTTATTAAAACTACATTGCTTTGATACTTGTGGTTGCCTAAATTTTCTAAATGATCATAGTTTTCCCCCTCAGATGTCATTCCTTTTCCACACATTTACTATCATAATTAGTAAGAGTCAGAGTCTGCAGTGGAGCAAAGTGGCAAAGAGTGCGCAGTCTAAGTGAGATTATGAAGCTTCAAAGAAGTTATAAATATTCATGATATAAACTGTGCTTTTGTTATGATTGTTTTAAGAGGAAGGACGCCAATTGGTGTTTCTTAGGAGAGAGAAGCTTGAACTCATGTCTGAAATATATATTCAGTGTGTAACATGTGAATTAAGAATTTTCAATACATATGTTGAAACGATTCAAGTGTTCTTCCTTTTAAATAGTCGACTCTTTATATCTTTTAAATTCTGTGGAAATTTCCCCTACAAGTAAGATAGACGTCTGATGTCCAGGATTAGATCGTGGAAACCGACTAGCGGGTTCCTCAAGAATCATTCTTATAAGCAAATTCTAGGCGACTTCACATCGAGAGCTTTGAATCGATGAGCGTGTGCCGAACATTTAAGTGGGGAATTTGCAGAATTGTTTTTGTTTTCTGTTTGTGTAACAACAATAAAACTAATAATGACTAGTGAAGCTCCAGTGTGTGTTAAAGTATACATAAATCCGGTGAGACAGGAATCAAAAAAGTGTAGAGAAGAGTCTAAAAAAGAAGTGTAGAAAAGACGTTTCAGACTTAAAAGTTGTGACTAGTAATAAGTTAGGCGACGTAACGTGTCAAACTACAGCTTACCTCTCAGTTAGAACAGCACATTCACTTTCATACAAACAAAAATCTGAAAGCATTGACAACTTAAAATGATTTGGAGACTTATTCTCAGGAAGAGTGTAAACTAGTTAATATAACAGAAATATTTCGAGATATAAAAAACGAATATAACAGAAGGGTAAATTCTTAGAGTAGACGAACAAGTTATGGAGGTTCAACCAGTTCCGTTTGGGCAGCAGTGGCGAGGGGATCATTGTTGTGTAGCGCTCGCTTTTGTACACTGATCGGAAGCTGTCCGGTGCGCGATTAGGAAAATTGTCTTGTTGCCTGTAGTTGCTGTTCTCACAGCGATGAAGCAAAGTTGTCGTTTCTTGTGCCCACCATGGGCAGGAGCAGATGAGGCGGCAGAAAGTCGCACGGGAAGAGGCAGCAAACATCATCTTCGACTCAACACAAGCATGTGCTTGAGGCGGAGCTGATCGACGACGGAAGCGTCGCCAAGCATGAAGCTGGAGATGCCGAAGCACCGACTCTCCTGTTCTACATCCGATATACAGGCGACGGGTGCAAGGAGCTCATCATGAACCTCAAGTTCGAGGGGTAGTATGATATGAAGATCAGGAACACGGTCAATGGCAACGTACTGGAAATACTTACTGGCAACAAGAACGACCGGGAAAGCCTAATGAAGGCTTTCAAACAGTATATCATTCATGGACCTAAGAAGAAGATCCTACAAGGAAGAAGCCGAAGATTGTTAATGCGCTCCTCAGGGGGCTCCCCTGGCAATTCAGTGTTGATCAAGAAAGGCTTTGCGTGCTGGGGGTATGGAGATGTAGCATTAAAGCTACATAACCGGACCAACAAAACCAAACCGATGCTGTACATAGTAGCGGTCGATGCCGCAAAGCACTGGTGGGGCCAAGCACTGGACCACACGTTCAACGTGGACGCACTCCGTGGCATCGAGGTAAAGATTGAGGCCCTACCGGCGGAACTCGACGTGACGCCGCAATGCTTCAGATACCAGGAGGTCGGACACGTCGCGAAGTACTGCAGAAGGGAGGAAGTCTGTGTTAAATGCGCTGGCAAACACGCCAGTCGCACCTGCACGACAACCAAAGACGACGAACCGATGTGTGCACGCTGCGGTGGACGCCACGTTCCAGTTGGTGCGGCTGCAAGGCCTTCGCCGGCACGAAGAGGAAAGAAGAAGAGAAGGATAAGAAGACGACGACACCTGCCACAGACGGGCAGATACGGCCAACGACCACAGGGCCGCAAAGAAAGAAGAAAGAGGGATAGCAGGAGCGCGAGGTCCGCGCCCGTGCCCCCAGAGGAGAGAGCGCACCCCCCCCTTTCCCCTCCGCGCGGCCGGTGGCCACCACTGCTCGTGGCAGAGGTAGTGGGGGAAGCCGGCCGAGCGGTGGGGAGGCAAGGCAGTCCGCTCCGGACCGCCGAGTGGCGCATGTCGCCGCGGATGCGAGATGCAGCACCCACCTCGACGATGAAAATACGAGAAGTCGACGCAGTTATGCAAGCAGCGGAGAACAGGATTCCGTCGGCAATGAACGACAAACTAGAGGCAGCTTGTCTTCGCATTCGCGAGTCCTTCCGCCAGCACCACCTGCGACAGGTGACGCGCGATGTAGAGACAAGCACCAACGATCCTGAAGCAGCAAATAGGGTGACGCAGACACCCTATAAGAAGCAGAGAAATCGATCTACGATGGCGAAGACCAAGACGACGGACTTCCGTTTCCAGATGCCAGAAGTCGTCAGAGAAAACTAGGTGGCGCCGCTCTTCCTATGGAGAATGTATGATGAGGAGCATTCAGCCAGCGATCAGAGAAGAGAGGAAAAGAAGAGATGTATGGAAGAAAATGAAGAACAGCAAGATGGACCGCAGCACCTGGAAGCCGTCTTCGAAAGATGAGGACCAGAGATGCCGGCTGAACAAGAAAGAAGAGGAAGAAGAAAAAGGAAGAAAGAAGCAGTGGAAGAAACAATACTTCCACAGCAGGAAGAGGTGGTAAAAATCCACCAGCAGCTTTGGCCCAGGTTTCTGTGGTTTCCTGTTGGCTGTAAGGTGAATACCATTGTTGTCTCCATGCCCTCAGAATATTCCCAATTGGGACCAATCATATCCAACCCAAAAATCTCCCCAATACCAGACAAATAATCAGAGCGACAACAGTACAACCAAAACCCTATGACCTGCCCATCCCCCTCTGGGGTGGGTATTAAAAGATTTATTTATTTTATTTTTATTTTTTAAGGATGCTCATTCTAGAACAGATTATTTAGAAAACTATCGAGATTTTAATGAATTGTTTGAAGGTTCTAAAGAAAATCCAAATTTGAAACAGGGAATGATCGAAGAAAAATTAAAGGAACAAGTGTTGTTTTTTTAAAGGGGCTAAACGCCTGGGTTATCAGTTCCCTGTTCCCAGCAAAGAGATCACATCATGTTATTTGCAGTTGAAGACGAAACATTCCACAGCCAGTACACAAGAATTACAGAAAGGTATCGTGTGCTTAAAACGACATAATAAAAGGAGAAGGGAAACCACAAAAGCAGTGGACCAAATAGTCAACGGTGCTAAGGAATCACAGCAGAAGAGATTGGCTGGCCACTAGGATAGTAATGGATGAGCCAGTCATCCAGTACACACTAAAGCTGCCAGTTGGAAATAGGACTGGCAAGACAAAAGGAACAGAAGAATAAAACTGATTACGTGGTGGGCGTCTGAGAGATCAGGCTTAGGTACACACCATTAAATCATATGATAAAATCCAGTTGCGTGAATAAAACCTAAAACACTGTCAACTATAGGGGCGTCATCAGCTAAAAGCAAAGGGAACGCAGAAGGCAGGTTAAATGACTGCCGCTATGCAGCTAAAAGTGGACAGTCCACCAACACGTGGACCACAGTCAACAGAGCGCCACAACGGCAGTTTGGCAGGTCCTATCTACATAAGAGGTGGCCGTGCGTGATCCATGTATGGCCTATACGCAGGTGACAGAGGATGACCGAGTCCCTTCAAAAAGGCCTAAGAGAAGACTTCCAAGTTGCTGCCAAAGACTTGATCGTACAAGGCGTGTTGGGCATGCTCATTGTCAACCATTCTGAGTTCCAGGCCATGGATATCATGCGGCACAGATCCAAGCGGATGTCCCTTTTTGGCGGACCAATATTCAGACGCTGGGAGGCGATGGCCTGCTTGGCGAGCTGATCAGCTCGTCCATTCCCTGGAACGCCTATGTAGCCCGGGTTCCAGGTGAAAGCCACAGATCGGGAAGGCACGCCAAGACTGAACACAGATTCTTGGATGGATCGCACCAGATGGTGTTTGGGAAAACATTGGTGGAGAGCTTGCAAGCCACTCAGGGAGTCACTGCAAATGACGTTGGACTTCCTGAGGCATGTACAGAGGTGGTCTAGAGCACGAATTACAGCGATCAGTTCTGCAGTAAAGACGGTACAGCCAGGAATCAGGGAGCGTTGTTCAATGTGGTCGCCATGAACATAGGCGTAACCCACTCTGATTTCTACCTGGCTGGGAGCCATCAGTTTATGTGACTTCTGCATCACGGAATGTACCAAGAATGTCCAGAAACTGTTGATGAAGTGTATGTGGTGAAACCGACGGCTTTGGATCGCAGGACACTTGCAGTGGAGCTTTAGGCGAGGGATGGACCTAGGAGGGATATGAGATTGGCAGGAGAACACGGGAGGCAGAGGTAGAGACTCAAGTGAGGAAAAGATAGTTTGTACCCGAACCATGATTGGAAGACCAGATCTGGGTTGACATTCTGGAGAGGGAAGGGCGGTGTTTGGAAATAAATGCCTGCAATTTGGATGACTAGGCGTAGCATGAATGTGTGCGGCATATGAAGCCACTAACTATTGCTGGTGGAACCTCAGAGGAGGGATGCCAGCTTCAGCGAGGACACTTGGCTCAGGGCTGGTGCGGAAAGCCCCTGTTGCAAGACGAACACCACTGTGAAGAATGGGATCCAAGCGCCACAGTGCTGAAGGTGACGCAGAGTCATACTCCTGGCTCCCATAATCCAGGTGTGATAATATTAGGGCCTTAAAGAGGTGCATCAGAGTTCGACGGCCAGCACCCCAGGCAGTGTGGCCAAGACAGCGCAGTATATTTAGACGCCGCCAGCATTTTTCCTTCAACTGACGGAGGTTTGGTCCCCAAGTCAGTCGGTTGTCGAACAACATGCCAAGAAACCGGTGCGTTTCGGCGACAGGAAGCTGTTTGTCAGCAAGGTAGAGTTCTGGATCGGGATGAACGACCCGACAACGACAAAATTGCATGACTCGGGTTTTGGATGCTGAGAATGTGAAGCCGTGTGCTGAGGCCTATGAGTGTGCCTTTTGAATGGATCCTTGCAGGCACCTTTCTGTGACACCAATGTTAGCAGAACTGTCGACGATGGCATCAATACTGCAACCATCTTCTGTGAGCCCTAAGGGCCATCAAACTCAGTCTGCCTCCTCGAAGGTTGGGGGGCCTTCGTTCTTTGCCCTACCAGTACCATTGGTGGGGTTAACTTCACCACCTCCATCGAGGACACAAGTCCCCCTGCCGGAGAAGCAGCAGCCTTCCCCGGCCCCTCTCGTTAGGGGGAAGTCCGTTGGGATGCTTCCTTCCTCGGTTTCGAAGAGTAGACCGGAGGATCCAAGCCGTTCAGAGGGAGACGTACACACCAATGGTAGAAGGGCTTACCGATCCTCATCGGCCCCTGAAACTTCAGAGAAGCTCTCCCAGAGGTATAAACCGAAAGAACAACGGGAAGAGAAGCAAAGGAAAAAGAGAGCTAAGAGAAAATCTCTTCCGACGGCACTCCCGCCGTTGGTTTCTCAAACTTCTGACTATGAGGATAGTTTGGAGATGCTAGCGTCCCCTGAGGACCTATCACTCACACAGTTATTGCCTGCTGTGGAATATACATACAATGAAATCAAAAAACAGTTAAACCAATTATGGGAAGAACTTGAAATTACTAGACAGGAATTGTCAAAAAGGAGTCCTAACTTCGTTGCCATATCTTCCGATTGTATTTCTGAGGATATCAGTTTGTGAGTCGGCAATGACTTAACGAAGTCTGCTAATGCCCAAGAAAAATTAAATATGGAACTGTTAGATCGAAAATATTACAATAATTCATGGAATGGTATTAAAAAATATTAAACCCCAGGGGGCGTATCTAACTTTGATACTTAAGTGCATTTGCATGCACTGGGCCCCAGAAAATGCCTTATTTTTTCCTGTTTCGTTTTGTATAAGGCATAACTTTCCTCTCTTACTATTCTGTTTAGCTTTCTCTTATACTATTGCTCTCTGGGTAATGACAAACACCGAATTAGACCAACTTCTTACGCAAGTAAGCTAACGGCAAACTACGGTATGGATAAATAGTTTGTTATTAGTAAACAATGTTTACAACTGTTTCAGAGGTGTAGTGTGTTGCTTACGAAAGTTAGTTGACAGAGATACGAAAGCGGATCGCAGTGGTGGATATATCGATAAAGATCACATATCAATGTTTAGCGGAATAGATATAGATTCTATGTTATTGTAATGTATAAATGACTTTGGATTTCACATTAATTGCCTTGTCCAATTTGTGTGGCAATTTATATTATGTGATTATGTCTTACTTGACGTAAACTAAAGTAATTTCTATATCGGTGTTTCTGACGCTACTCCCTTGTGTTTTGCCAGAACACGCATGAGGTGGAATTTTACACGCATTTGGGTACTGATACATATCAATTTGCAAAAATTCGTGAACAAGAAATACCATTTTCATTTGACTAACAATTTTAGGACGAATTACTAATCTTAACACAAATAGAAGTGACAAATAATCTATACACTTGTATAAGATCTAAATTTTGTATCGGTGACAAAACGTAATATTTGTCATTGTATCTGATTTTGACATTAACATGGAATACTTTATGTAGACACGTTGTTCGAGAATAATTCCTTGGGACACGAGAATGACATTCTCATATTGCTGAATGGAAGTAAGTGGTCAGATTTATTACATCAAAGTAGTCTTATACCATTGACTACTTTTGTCCCGTTTTTTCTTTCTTTTCCTACATTTTGATTATAGAAATATGAAGACTTTTAAATTGTTTTGTACAGGGGTTGCTTTTATACCTTTTGTAGGAGAAAGGAAAATACCTAGGGTTTTTACTTTGTTTCATAAGGGAGGTTTTCGGGTTTCAACCAAGAGTGGTGCAAACCGATGGTAAGCAGACATGTACACACACACACACACACACACACACACACACACACACAGATACACTTTACAAATTTACATACATATACACTGCACAGACAAGCGTTGTTAAACACACATTATAGACACTCCATAGCAGGTATTGTATCTTTTCTTCGGGGGTTCTGGAAGTGAAGCTGTGGCGTCCGTTCTGAACTGTGGTGGCTCAAATTTAGACTGCCATCTTTTGCCCTCTGGCGCCATAGTGAACTACAGAAGGGACAAGGGGTTTCCTAGGGTTTGGGGGGGGGGGGAGGCGGAGAGCGGCGTTTCTTGTCTTCCTGGGCTCTCTTCTTTTCTTTCTTCGGCTCCAATACCTAGTTCTTCTTTTCCTTTCTTACTACTCTCTTGTAAAGCACCGGCCTTTCAGTCCCCTTTCCTTATTGCATATGTCTTTATCGCTAAGACACTTATTTCTTTCTGTGTTGCACACAATTTTCTTTATGTATTTATTTTTATTTATTTATTTTTTGTGCGCTTGTCTACAAACACAGTGTTTACGCTGAGGCTACGGTAGAGGTTTAACTCGCTCACATTTACACAGTTACACTCATAATTACATACATATACAAACAAGTTAAAGTTAAATTTTTCACTAATTAACACTTTTCATGCAACAGTATATTATTAGACACATTTACAATGGTTTTTACAGATAGATAACTGCAGAAATTGTATAGATCTGTTTTACATACGAATAAAACTTGTTGTATTTAGGGCCGACACATAAGACTCACATGTGATACTCGTTTTGAGGTGGAAGAGAAAAGGGGAAAATCTCCCATAAACTTATTATTTTTTATCGAGTACACATGTTCGTCACTTCTGGTTAGAAAAGTCATTCATAAATTAGGAACTAAAGAAGAACAGAAAGTACTGATGTTAACTGAAATAGAACATTCTACTATGGGATGTAGCGAGGATTAAAGAGGCATCACATAGAGTGCAATACTCTTGTTTGAAAATTGAATTAGGTGGAGTATCTAGACCTAGAGAAAGGCTAGATTACTTTTGTGTTAGGGATCCCAATGAAGCTCTAACTCACCATACAGTTGTGAAGAAGAGTGGCAGTCTGTTGTACCATAGCACAGTAATCAGATGACCCACACATACCTCATCCGGTAATAGAAAAACCGGTATTTTTTTATCAGTTCCTGTAGAAGAGTTCCAGGTAGTAGTTTGTAAAACACACCTAATTTCTAGTTGTGTTCCATAATGGGGCAGGATTGTAGTACTGAGTCTTCGAAGTCACGTTTGTGTCGTTCTAAGAGAAGCGTACCAGTAATATGAAGGAGTTAGGTATTTATTTAAGAAAAACATTCAAACCATTAGTTGACAAATTCATGTTTGTTATAAATTTGGATAGAATACTGTCTTCTTTAAAGTACAGTGAGTTGTAGAAGAGTTTAACTCCTCGATTAGTATGAATATCTTGTTCTAACATAGGTCTAATATGTATGAAAAACTATGTCGCAAGAAAGATATGTTATTCTAATAATTAACTGAATAGATTATTGCAATATCTTTTGTTTGAGGAGATGATGTGTAGTGTAACGACTCACTGGTCGTTACCTATGTGATAGTTATCTGACAGAAGATAATTGCTAATAACATGTTATTAAAGAAATGGAAACTGTGTGCTTGTAATGTTGTTTACAGGGCGTACGAGACTTTTAGGCTGGCTCATCTGAGCGGGAATTTTGGCCTGCAGTGGAGCGAAGTGGCAAAGAGTGCGCAGTCTAAAGTGAGATTGTGACGCTTCAAAGAAATTATAAATATTCATGGTATAAACTCTTGGTGTTGTGCTTTTGTTATGATTGTGTTAGGAGGAAGGACGACAATTGGTATTTATGAGAGAGAGGCTTGAAATGTATATTCAGTATGTAACATGTGAATTAAGAATTTTCAATAAGCATGTTAAAACGAGTCAAGTGTTCTTCCCTTTAAATAGGCGTCTCTTTATACGTTTTATATTCTGTGGAAATTTCCTCTGTAAGTACGATAGACGTCTGACGTCGAGGATTGGATCGTGGAAAGCGACCTCAAAACTCATCCTTATAAGCAAATTCTAGGCGACCGTCTGTGAAATTCTGCAGTAAATTTAGGAGGATACAAAATAATGGAGTCTTCTATGGTGTGGCATTTGTGAAAGATTTGGAAGCTGCTGCCTGGCTGTCTTAGTATAAAATAGATACTCACAGAACAATACTTCCACTACACTGCACCACACACTACTATCATCTGCCCCTTACCACACGTTTATAATTAAGACGAAGATTGCGAGCGATCCTATCTTCAGTGACGATGAATACTAGCCCCATACTGTTGCAGTAATGGGCGAAATGGCCCGAGTAATGAGTGGTAGTCGGCAGGGGCTCTGGTTTAGAATTGTGTTGATGAGTTGAGGATTTGCATGTGGTAGGAGGCGTGCAAGGGTAGCCCGCACGGCCGTGGTGGTCGCTGTGTCTCCAGTGTGTAGTGGTCAGCGCGACTACCTAGTATGTAGGAGGATCCGAGTTCTATTCCCAAATGGGCACAAATTTTGAACTTTCCCCATTCGTTTGTTTCATTGACCACTGGCAACTGTTACCGTAAATTCATTTAACGTCGTAATCGTATTCGCAGAGTAGCAATGCCAACCGCTCTATTTTCTTAGCCACGTCATCGGGAATATCTTTTGAAGGGTGAAACAAGTTTGTCAGTGACTTGCAGTCTGTGATCAATGTGAAGCCTCGACCATAAAGATACTAGTGGAGATTTTACTGAAACTAATTTGGATTCATAAGCACAGAGGTGTCTCCTCTGTGCGACAAAACAGTATTGACACCCACAGAAGAAGCGTCTGTATCAAGTATCAGTCGCTCCTGAGGATCTAAAAGCATGAGAAACGATTCTTGCTTCTGGTGAATTCGATTAAGCCAAGTGGAGTTTTGTTTTGAGCCACGTTGGAGACAAATTTTCCGTAATATGACAAATTCCTCAGAAATGACTGTAGGTCAGAAACATTCTTCTAGGAAAGTAACGAATGACATCCAGATACTTTTGTGTAGGGCGTATATCCGATTTGTGAATCAAATGGTTCGAGTACTCTGAATTTGGTATAAAAATATGCACTTACCACGATTTCATTTAAGTCCAGCATCTGATAAAACGGGAATTGAGGAGGAGGAAGCTTAGGGTTTAACGTCCTATCGACAGCTCGGTCATTAGAGACGGAGCTAACGCTGCGAGTTTTTGGGTAGGAATGGGGAAGGAAATCGGTCGTGACCTTTGAAAGGAACCATCCTGGCTTTTGCCTGATTTAGGGAAATCACAGAAAACCTAAATCAGGATGGCCGGAGGTGGATTTGAACCACCATCCTCCCGAATGCAAGTCCAGTGCGTTACCACTGCGCCACCTCACTCGGTGATAATACGGGAAAAATTCTCGCACTGTGTAAGTGACGTTGAGGTGTCTCCTCGGTAACTAAAATGTCATCAAAATACGTTCCACTACAGGAAAGCAGTGGCAGACTAAAAGGAGGAAGGGGGGGGTGGCGTCAGCCCCCAAGCCTCTCGTCTTGGGTCACCTAGAAATATCTCGAAAACATGCCTCTCGTCCTGGAGGATTCCTTTTATTATTATTATTTCTTTTAATAATACATCTCATTCCAAGTGGACGGGCGGCCTAATTTTGTTTTGCGACCCTGGGCCTCCAAAAGTCTTAGTCCGCCACTGCAGGGAACATTGCATAATAGCAGCCCAAGGTACACTCAATAAATGGAGGATGGATAGGAGGTTTTGAGCGTACTATAACCAGATCTTTACTGCCTAAACAAATGCAATACGCGACAAATGTGAAGCAATTGCACAGAAAATGATCAAAAACCAGCAACATACATGAAAGAAGACAAATTAGCCAAACTTTGTGCGAAGCTAATCTGAAGTACGAAAACTTGTTTGCCTGTCGAAAATATAAATTTGTGTACTAAAGGAGAAAGCTACAGAAGCAGTTAAAACATTTTAGCAGATGACGATGTTGTAAGATAACAGGAACAGCAAGGATGAGGTAACCATTTTGCAACACCCCAAAATCTCCAGCCAGAGTCCAGACAAATAACACACTCTATAGACTCTGGTCATACTCTCCTCATCATCAGCTAAAATAGAGGGCAGATCACCACCAATAATCGCCTCTGCCCTCTTGGCACGATATTACGACATAAAATCCTCTCGGTTACATTGTGGCGGTACAGTAATCTGTACAACACATGCACCGCAGGAAAGGCGGGAGTCCTCTCACCAACGTAAAAACTCATGTTCCGCAACTGCATGGGAACTCGGAGGGATCGTTCTGAAGGAGAAGAGCATACCGTGTTACATTGTTGTGTCCACAGGCCACCTAGGCAGTCCAGGACAGCCCCTACATTTCCTTGAATCCCACATTAAAAATACCCACTTTCTTCGTCGCCAGAGAGAGCAGAGCTGATCATGTATAAACAGCGGAAATTTCTGAGTTGGGTGCTGCTTCCGCAGTAAATGTACTGTGCTAAGAGGATCGGAGAAAATGAGAAAGCAGCTGTCGAGAACACATCCAGTGCTTTCAGGATCGCGTGAAGCTCTGCTAGGAAAACATACAGGCGGTTAGAAGACAAGTCCTGATGACATGGTTGGAGAACACTATAGAACAGCCCATGGAGTCTCCTTGTTTCCAATCATCAGTGTGTGTAAATTAAAATGTTCAAATATTCGTTAAGCTTATGGGACTTAACTGTGGGGTCATCAGTCTCTAAACTTACAAACTACTTATGAACTAACTTATACTAAGGACAGCATAAACATCCAAACCCGAGGGGGATCCGAACCCCTGACGGGAAACGACCTCGTGCATCAGAGCATAGCGCCTCAGTGCGCTCGGCCACTCCACCGCGGCATCAGTGTATGCCACAGTAAAACCATGATACCTATATTAAATACTGAAAAAGATCCACAGACTAAAACATAAAGTCTGAGATGCAATCTTCCAAAATAATTCATAAATTCTATAATCAGTCTGGGCCTCTGGAGGAGACAAGGTATAAATCGGCTCCATCCTGAAAGTAAAACATTAGAAGCAGCCGGATTCCATTAGGGCTCATACCACTGTATCTATTACGAAATAGCTTTCCAAAGGAGACCGAGCTAAGGTATAGTATGCAGGTGCATATGGCATACATAGCAGTTTGGACTCCTGGCACACAGCTAGTGACTGCCGCCTGAGTACAGCTCAGCGCAGACGCTCATTATGGATCTGGTCCTACCGCAGTGGCCAGTCAAATCCGTTCGTGATGCACCACACCAAATACCAGCAATAAGAAGGCATTTCTGACCCATACACTGTGCACCCATAATCAGCCTGAAATCTCACAAAGGCTCTATAAAACCCATGTAGACCCTGTCCACTTTCGTTGGAAATGTGAACAAGGCATTTTGAAATACTCAGTGCTTTGAGGCACCGTACTGTCAAATTCTTAAAGAGTGGGACCCATGTAAGTTATCAAATGTGAGGCCCACAAACCTCATCCTCTGTTTGGGCAAGATTCTATTGGAATAAGAATTGTTAAGAACAACACACACACACACTTCTCGGCTTAAAACTTAAAACCAGGCGTCTCCGTCCATAGATCCACCTGTCAAAGCATTAGTTGCAACTGACGTTCTGTCACTGCAAGACTGGAAGAGGAGCAAAAATCTGAGAAATCATCAACAAGCAAAGAACATTCGACAGGACATTAAACTACTGATGTAATACTCTTAATAGGAAATGCAAAGACAGATACACTTAAGAAACTTCTCTGAAGGACATAGTTCTCTTGCTCAAAGCTATCCGAGAGGGCATAATTTACTGTATACACAAACTAGCGCGGAGAAAGAAAACATTGAATAGAAACGTAAAAACATCCATTAGAACCCTATTCGTGCAGCTATCGAAGGATAATATGCCTCCAAGTTGTATTATAGATCTTCTCGATATCAAAAAATATACCCGGGAGTGGTTGTCATCGAAGGAAAGTTTTTGTTTAGCCGCCTGTAGAAAGGCTAAGTTATCGAAGACGGAACGATTTTTCCACACACAATAAGAGGGACAACAAATCTGCCTGGATTCTAAAATACAGAAAAGAGGTAGTTGACCATCCAGTCCAGAGTCTTTACCACACAGCTAGAGAGGAAAAACTACGATAATTACTCGGTCTTGTTCGGTCTTCATAAAGTTTTAAAACTGGAATTAAGACAGCCGTTTCCACCAATCGAGACAGTGGATCTACGCCCAAATGACATTAAAAAGAGCGGGAAGGATTTCTTTGTTTCGTTCTGTAAGGTACCATAGCATACACAATGGATCCTATAATGTCCATGTTACATGTGACAAGCTACAGATAAAGAAGAATCGAGCTCCCACTGGGAAAAGGTGCAGTTGTACACTTCATGATTGATGGACCTGACGTCCACGTTGCACCTTTCTAGAAAGACTATTTGGCCCCAGAGAGCAGGATCCTGACTGGCAGTGGCATTCAATGTGTTAAAGTAGGCCGTGATAGTTTGGGCATTTCAAATGGGCATTCCCTGTTACGGTAGTCACTGGGCTCCTTCCTCCTTTTCCAGAAGTTCTCCTCATTGTCACCAATACTTTGGTACTTATTTTGGAGCTCAGGAACTGTTACCACAGCCGCTAACTTTTTGCTCTCACGGATAATTTTGTGACATTTTGTCCTTGCTGTCTGAAAGCCTGTGAGGTTCTCTGCATTCGGCTGACACTTAAACCGTGTCAGAACCGCCCGCCTGGTCCTGATGTCAAAGAGGCATTCATTCCAATAAGGGAGAGATTGCGCGTTTGGTCATCATGAAGACTAAAAAAGAAAGGAAGGAAGCTTAGAGTTTAACGTCCCATCACCTGTTTGGTCATTAGAGATGGAGCTAACGCTCGGAATTTTGGGTAAGGATGGGGAAGGAAAGCGGCCGTGCTCTTTGAAAGAAACCATCCCGTCATTTGCCTGGAGTGATTTAGGAAAATCGCGGAAAACATAAATCTGGATTGCCGGATGTGGATTTGAACTACCGTCCTCACGAATGTGAGTCCAGTGCGTTACCACTGCTACACCTCGCTCAGTAATCCAGAACACTGCAGAATAGATGCATCAGCATCATGGTAGATGGTTTGGTAATATGCTCCACCCATTTCTGGACATTAACCTGATGTCTGAACTTAGTAGCTTGACTATAAATTGTTTAGTTTGCTCTCCTGAGTATTCTTCACAGTTGTTGTCTTACTTACAGGCGCTATTCCATCTGGCTGATGGATCCAGATTGGGAAGTAATGGCTTCCATCAAGGTTGTCATCACGTCCCACTAAGTAGCGTTCGTGTGGGCTGGAGAGAAAAGCGAGAGATATATGGCAGAGAACGGCCCTGTTGCAGTGCAGAAGTGTGTGCTCTGTTCTGTGTTTAATAAATTTGCCCATAACGAGTAGATTAGCCTGCTAGTTGCTCTACCACTGTTAAAGGTAACAACAAAGACACAAAGCATAATATGTGCGTCAAATTCACAACAGATGCTGAATGAGTGGGGACGTGGCATCAGAAGATCTTCGAAAGTCTTTTCATTGAGTGTGGCATAAGGGGGAAGGTAGGAGTGACATATACACTGCTCAAAACAATTAGGGGATCAGGTGATATATCATACACAGTATACATATGGTAACGTATTTTATTGAGAAATTGATAGTAATTGTAATTTGTGTGTGATACAGTGCGATATTTTGCAGTCTCACCTCTTTTCATGGAGTTTACTTAGAGTGAGGCATCATGGCGCTACCATAATAGAAAAAACGTCATTCTCGTTGCCCTCCAATATGGTCTGTGATCACGGCAGAATGCTAGGACTGTTGCACACCTGCGTGGCACGTGGCTCTTGAGGAATAGTCGACCATTCTTCCATGAGTACAACAACCAGCTCAGGAACCGTTGTGGGAGGTGCTGGTGTGGCTGCAATGCGTCTGACAAATGCTTCTCAGACATCGTCAATAATCGTGTTTCAGTCTGGTGAACAAGCTGGGCACTCCATTCGTTAAATTCCCTCAGCTTCAAGCATCTTCTAAATCTATATCCGAATCAATCACAAGGCCATTAGAGAGAACTGGCAAATGGTGAGAGTGTTGTGACTAGGCCTAGAGCTCTGGATCTGTGGAGTATGAAGAATAAGTGGGCCACCCATTAAGTACATAATACATGACACGCTGTAAGTTAGGTAATGCTGCATGCCTGCAACAACATGTGTAGCTCTAATGCTGTCATTCCACATCAATGGGGAAACAGAGTATTTGCAGCAGATTAAATACCGTATCTGGACCCGACAGGAGACGAGACAGAGCATTAGTACTAGCGTACTGTGCCGTGCCTTTTTTATATATGGTATACTTACGGGAGCTCTGAAAAAGCGCTCAACGATGGAGCTGTGGCGCCGTCTCTCTGGAAGTCGAGAATGTGGACTGAAGGAGAGCACCATCTGTCGTCGGCGATGAGGGTAAATTTCGTTCCAAAATGATGAATATGGAATGTCGTTGTGGGAAAGACAATTACCTGAGTTTCTTTCTCGATTTTTCAGTAATTCTTTTGGTTACACGATAGTGTTTTGGAAAGATTATTTATATGTGCTATAAATCCATCGATGCCGTTGGAGAAAGCATCTGTGATCAGAACAGTGGCGGTCGGTGACGCCTGAAGTTGGTAGTTAAATTTCAATGATACATTTTTATGTGAGGCGTTTACAAGGGAGAATATTCATTCTGTCAGCCCTTAGCTTCTCGACATTTGCCATGAAGTAAACATCCGTATTGTATGATGGTAATAAAATTCAGTTTTTTGAAATCGAATTTACTATCCTGTGAAAAGTCAATGATATATCAAATGTTTGTACAGCTTATGCGACTTAATTGCGGGGTCATCAGTCACTAAACGTACAAACTACTTCTGACTTAACGTATATTAAAGACAACACAAACATCCATGCCCGAGGGAGGATTCGAATCTCCGACACGGGAAGCCGCGCGATCCGCAACATGGTGCTCCAGACCGCTGGCTACTCCTTTGCAGCTAAAGATATATCTATGACGTTATAACATCTGTAGTAAAGTGCATGCTACAATTTATCATCACTGCCCAAAAACCATTGCCGTTTCATTACTAGCAGAAATTAAATTCCTCTGTAATTTAAAAGAATGAAAAGAAGAGAAATTAAGAGGCATTATTTTACTTAAATGCCACATATACAATATATGTTTTTATAAATATGAATCACAGATGTTTTTAATATGTATATTTCCAGTATTAATATTCTGCAGAATACTTAAAACAGGTAATAGTAGGCATAGGCTCTTTACAGCAAGGGTACCTCACCAGAAAGATGGGAAAAGCTTGCACGTTATAAATATTTACGCTACTTATTTACATTCGCAGTACACAAGATAGAAAATAATTTTAGGAGCTAGTGCTCACTATCTAGAAAGTATCAAATGCTGCAATACATAGAAAACTGCCTTATTTACTCAATTTACTCAATTAGCGTGAAACACCACAACCTCTATCTGCAGGATTTTAAAAAATAACATTCAACCAGGTCATAAACTTAAATATTATGGCTTCATCAACATCTACGATCCCTAGGCCTATACCTTGTTCCCCTCAGGGGCTCAGCATTAATTTTCTGAGTACGGGCTTGGCGAACCCGGGGTCCTGAGCCGTGGGCTGTGTCGCGCCAACAGTCCGCTACACCGTAGGCTCTGTGCGTGCTTCAACGACCGTCGTTCGGCGCGACGGTGGAACGTTATAAGTTTCAGAGTCCGGTGATCTTGGCTTAAACGCCCGGGTCGCGAGGACGGTACAAACCTCTATAAAAAAAACTCAATCTTAAGGTGTGCTACGTGCCTAGGAGATGCATGGCTGTTGAGGTTGAACAGTCGCTAGCGAGCAACCTCTGAGGAACCTGCCGCACCTCAGTTGTACAAGGCTTACCCAGGCAGGCGGGGCTCTGCCTGGGTGGACCTCTTTTCCCTAGCTGCTCGTGGGACGGAAATGAAACGAGCAAACAATAGCATCGCCACACGCAAACCTGGCGTCTCAAAGAGAGGAAAAAGGGACTTTAACGACACACAGTATGAACCTCAATCGTTCCCTTCCCTTGCCACGCCATGGGAAGAACGACAGGCTAGAGATTGTAATAAACGTACTCACCAAAATTTCTGGTGTGTACACGCACTGACGGGGAATCACTCAAGGACACAAAGCCGTTATTCTTTGTTGAACATCTTGAAGATCGGTATGGTGAAGTCGCCGGCATGTCCACAATGAGGAGTGGGTCCATTCTCATAGAGACGGCATCCTCAGCTCAAGCGAAAGCACTACTCGTCTGCAACAAGCTGGGAGATATTCCTGTCTCTATCACCCCTCATAATAGTCTGAACATGACCCAGGGGATTATCTTCCACCGTGATCTTCTCCTGCAGTCCGACGATGAACTACGCGCCAATCTCGCACGGCGAGGTGTTCACTTTGTCAGGCGCATCTACAGGGGGCCAAAGGGTAAAAAGGTAGTCACCGATGCTTTCTTCGATTCTTCACCCGAAAAGGTCAAGGTTATGGTATACCGGTGCGACGTAAAGCCTTATATCCCTCCGTCTATGCGGTGCTTCAAGTGTTGGAAGTTTGGTCACATGTCGTCTCGGTGCACCTTTAGTGCCACATGCAGGAAGTGCGGACGTCTATCCCATCCGGACACTCCGTGTACTCTCCCACCAGTATGTGTTAACTTTGGGCAACACCACCCGCCCTGTTCTCCGGACTGCACAGTACTCCACAAAGAAAGGACGATAATGGAGTACAAGACGATGGACAAAGTGTCATATATCGAAGCAAAGAAAAAGTATGAGCGCCTTCACCCTGTAGCATTGAAATCGTCGTTCGTTACCATCACTTCGTCCTGACTGTCTTCAGGATGATGGCCCCAACTCCTCGGATACCTCCTGTGGGCCACCAGGGCCGTCCGACTCCTCCTGCCCCCATAATGATAGGGGGATCTTCTTCATCTCCTGCTCCCGCACGACTTTCTGTAGGAGCGCATCCCCCCAAACCGTCGGGGACAGAAGTTCCCGTCACCCAGCCGGAGAAGAAACATCTTCCTCCGGCTCCTCTCGCTCGGAAGGGGTCCTTCGGGACGCTCTCTTCCGAGGCCTCTCAGAGCGCGTCGGAGGATCCCAGCCAACGGCTGACGGATCCGCACGTTCATAGTCAAAGGGCTTCACAATCTGCATCAGGCCCTAATACCGTGTCTGAGACGCCCTCCTGGCCCTTAAAACCAAAAGGGCAGCAAGAGGACAAGAAGCAGAAACAGAAGAAAAAGCCACAACTTCGTACATCTGCTTCTGATGACGAGATTGAGCTCCTTACTTCCCCTGAGGATCTCGCTCTCATCAACTCTTCTGAAGCAATGGTTCTGGATTCTGTAGGTTCACTGACAGCGCCAGCAGATGAACCTATGGAATGACATGTTTTAGCTGTCCTTTCGTGGCCTTTAATCGAATAGATTGTATATTCCAGAGGAATTGCGGTGGTTTTTCCCCAGCTTAGCAGAGCTACGACAACTTCTCAGCACTTCCCCTGTGTTCTGCATTTCTCTGCAGGAAACTTGGTTTTCCTTGATGCGCACACCCGCCTTACATGGCTATAGGGGCTATTATAGGAACCGTGCAGATTGTGATAGGGCGTTAGGTGGAGTCTGCACCTACGTCCTGTCTTCTGTTTACAGTGAAGCTGTTCCACTACAGACGCCTCTGGAAGCCGTAGCTGTAAGAGTAAGGGCTGCAACTGACGTTACCATCTGCAACGTGTACCTCCCTCCTGATAGAGAAGTACCCCAACATGTGCTGGTTGCTCTGATTGCCCAACTGCCCCCACCTTATTTAGTTTTGGGGGATTTCAACGCCCATACCCATTGTGGGGTGGTACCGTGACCACTGCCTGTGGTAGAGATGTCAAGTCCTTACTATCTCAACTCAACCTCTGCCTTTTTAATGATGACACCCCCACGCATTTTAGTGTCACGTATGGTACCTACTCGGCCATCGACATAACAGTTTGCAGCCCTAGCCTCTTCCCATCTGTCCACTGGAGAGTACATGATAACTTGTGTGGTATTGACCACTTTCCGATCTTCTTGTCACTACCCCAACGTCATTCTCCCGAACGATTGCCCCGATGGGCGCTTGATAAGGCTGATTGGGACATTTTTCATTCTGCTGCCATTGTTGGTTCTCTAACGCATACTAACATCGATGTGGTAGTTGCCAGCGTTACCTCGGCCATTATTTCTGCCGCTGAGTGTGCTATCCCCATTTCCTCAGGATCACCCCCGCGGAAGACCGGAAGACCGTGCCCTAGTGGTCGCCAGAAATTGCTGATGACATTAGAGGCCGCAGGCGCGCTCTGCAGGGTCACAAACGACACCCATCTCTGGATAATCTAATTGTTTTTAAACGGCTTCGTGCCCGAGCCCGCCAATTGATTAAAAGATGCAAGCAGGAGTGCTGGGAGAGGTATGTTTCTACCATTGGCTCACGTACCTCTCCATCCCAGGTGTGGACGAAAATCAGGCGTGTTTACGGTTACCAGCGACCCTTCAGTGTACCTTCCCTTGTTTTTAGTCGCCATTAATGGCCTAGCGGCAGCAATAGGTTCGTCAGTATCTCGCTCCTTATATACTGACGATTTCTACATCTATTTTAGCTCCTCAAGCATGCATGTTGCTGAACGCCAGCTGCAGGGAGCCATACGGAAGGCACAGGCATGTACACTCTCCCACGGTTTCCAGTTCTCTGCCGCCAAGACGTGCGTTATGCACTTTTGTCGTCGTCGAACTGTTCACCCAGATCCAGAGCTCTACATTGCTGACCAGCTACTTAGCAGAAACGCATCGTTTCTTGGGGTTAGTGTTCGACGACCGGCTGACATAGGTTCCTCATATTCGTCAGCTCAAGCAGAAGTGCTGGCAGCACCTTAATGCCCTCCGCTGTCTTAACAACACCACTTGGGGAGCAGACCGCTGTACGCTGCTGCAGTGCTATAAGGCGCTTGCTCTGTCCAGACTGGACTATGCCAGCGTTGCCTATGTTTCGGCATCACCTTCAGCTCTGCAGACGTTGGATCCAATCCAGCACAGTGTAGTTAGGCTTGCAACAGGAGCCTTTTGAACAAGCCCTGTGACTAGTCTCCTTGTGGAGGCCGGTGTGCCGCCTCTGCATATCAGGCGCGAACAGTTGCTTGCCAATTATGCTGCTACCGTCCGTGGTATACGAAACCACCCAAACCACCGTCTCCTCTTTCCTCTAACAGATCTCCAAGATCAGGGTTGACAGTTAGTGTACGTGTTAGGTCTCTCCTGACTCAACTGGAGTCCATTCCTGTCCCTTGTTTATTTAGATACCAGTCGCACACACCATCATGGTGTATACGGTGGCCTGACCTTCGGCTGGACCTGTCATGATACTCTAAACGCTCAGTCCAACCTGAGACCCTTTGTCACTTCCTATCAATTCTTGACGGCTTCCGAGGCTCTACGGTAGTGTACACTGACGGCTCGATGGTCATGTTGGGTTTGCTTACACGCTTGCAGGACACAATGAGTTGCGCTCCCTGCCAGATGGTTGCGGTGTATTCACTGCAGAGCTGGTAGCGATCCACCACGCACTACAACATATCCGTTCCTGCCCTGGGGAGTCCTTCGTCATTTGTAGTGACTCCCTCAGCGGTTTACAGGCCATCGACCAGTGTTTTCCGCGCAATCTTTTGGTTGTTGCCATACACGAGTCCTTGTACACCATTGGACAACATGGGCAGTCGGTGGCATTCCTTTGGACTCCGGGACACATCGGGATAGATGGCAACGAGCTGGCTGACAGGCTGGCCAAAGAGGCCACCCACAAGCCTGTCCTCAATATAGGCATTCCATGTGCTGATCTCCGTTGTACACTACGCCGTAAAGTTCTCGGTTTGTGGTGTAGTGAATGGCGCTCCCTACAGGTGCCCAACAAACTGAGGAGTATAAAGGAGACAACAAACGTGTGGAGGACCTCTCTGCGGGCCCCTCGCAGAGACTCTGTTGTTCTCTGCTGGCTGCGTATCGGCCATACTTGGCTTACGCACGGCCACCTTCTCCGTCGCGAGGATCCTCCCGAGTGTCGATGTGGTGAGCGTCTGACAGTCGCCCACATCGTCTTGGAATGCCCGGACTTAGCAGGGCAGAGAAGGAATTTTAATCTCCCTGACGATTTGAAACTTGTTTTAGCTGACAATGCCTCTATGGCTGTCACAGTTTTAAATTTTATTCATGTGAGTGGGTTGTACCAATCCATTTGATTTTTAGTACTCTGTTCATTACATATTTCTTCTCCGCTCGCCTACCGTTTTAGGAAGGTGGTTTTAATGTGCAAAAGCGGTCGGATGCCCTACTGCCTTGTCTGTGGTCACCTGGCCAGGACACTCTGTTATCGTCTTTCCACCATTCTCTTCTTTTATCCGTTTTTACTTTCATTCTTTTACTTCTTGACTTGTTACACCCCTTTGCTTGGTGAGTCTTAACACATCGTTTTATGCTACATTGTAGTGCTTTTTATTGTAATCTCTATGGTTGGAACAAGGGACTGATAACCGTAGCCGTTTAGTCCCTTTAAAACTCAAACCAACCTATACCTTGTTATAGGCACTATTAGAAATGTAAAACGTTAACACAGAATTTTCTGTTTTCGACTGAGAAACATATACAAATAGATAAACTGTTAAGGAAATATTACCTCCGAAACTCTACCTTAAGAACAAATTTATAAATGAAACCATATTATTACAATTTCTGTAGAAATGTCAGTATCGAGAAAACTGTGGGTGGCAGAATAACATGACCATGGAAAGATAATGATGGAAGGAGCATGGGGCAGTGTGTCCTCTGTAGAGCGGTGCCACCTATCGGAGCGCTGGCGACTGCATCTGGCCATGGGGGTTTCAGCAGCACCACCTAGAAGACAAGGCCTCACAATTGGCCGTGACTACGTCATACTGAGAGGCCGCGGCCGCCAGCTGACTGGCTGGCTGCTGGGGCACGCCCACCGCCTCGTAGCGGCCGGCCAGTCAGCTGGTGGCTGCAGCCGAACAGTCAGCTGGTGGCTGCAGTCTTTTAGTATGACGTAGGCACGGCCAGTAGTGAGGACCTGTCTTCTGGTTGGTGGTACTTGCACGCAGACTGAAACCCCCTGTGAGGAGGAGCTGCGTTCAGGTCTGGACTCTCTGCTGCTGCAGGTATAACGGGCCAAGCTGATGTTGTTGTTGGTTTTTGAGGGGACGAAACAGCTAGGTCATCAGTCCCCTAATCCTAGCAAAGAGTCGATTGTCAAGAGCTTAAAAAATAAAACAAAGCTCCGAGAATTAAAAAGTTACAAAAGGAACAGGCTGACAATGGACAAGTGGCTGACAATGGAAAACGAAGACACACAATAGGTAAAACAAAGTTAGGAACTCAACTAAAACTCAATAGCAGCGTACCATGGCTAGCTAATCACAAAGATAAAACAGGATGAGCCAGCCATACTGCACCCACTTAAGAACTCCTAGGTACTTCACATAAGGGTCTAAAAAAGTCTTTAAAAGCGCTGGATATGTGGGGGCTCAAGATATCAGGCTATACCACCCACCTCTGGATGGAGTCTTAAAAACCAGCTGCGCAAATTTTTGTGTCCCTGCCTCGTCGCCACTTTTGTGTCCCAGCCTCGTCGCCGCTTTTGTGTCTCGTTTCCGTCGTAGGTGTCGGTAGCCGAGAGGAAAGAGACCGACACAGGAATAAAGATAGCACGCTGGTGCAGGTACGGAGGGGAGCAGCCAGAAACTAGAAACACTAGAGTAAATTAGAACGAGATATATATTGCACAGAATTTATACAATACTTAACTTTTACATAGATCAGTACTGCAGATACATAGTTGAGCTAGAGGTCTGCCTAGTGCCTGTACGATAGACAAGTCTTCACTGGTGCCTATCTGATTCCGATGTGTTAACTGGTTCCTATCTCAGTCCCAAGTGAACGATGTCGTTCAGTGGTGGCCACGAGCGGAGTTGCAGCAGAGGGCGCTCGTGGCTGTCGTCGTAAGAACGCCGCGCCGTCCGTGCATGGCGGCGCGCGGCGAAAGTAGGTGGCACGCACTTTGTACTTGTGCAACATCACACAAATAAAACTTAAAACTGCTTTCGCCATAGAGGCGTCGTCGTCTAAAACTAAGGGTAGCACGTCTGGAATATTAAAAGGTTGCCGCAATGTGGCTAAAAGCGGACAGCCAACCAAAAGATGGGCCACTGTCAACACTACACCACATCAACAAATGGGTGGGGCTTCACAGTGAAGGAGATAGCCATGGGTTAACCACATGTGCCTAATACGGAGGCAGCAGAGAACAACCGACTCTCGGCGGATTGGCCGCAGTTAAGACTACCACAGAGCTGTGGACAGCTTCACTGCCCGAAGCTTATTTGGTGCATTCGCCGTAGCCCACTTGGTGCTCCAAGCCCCGCGCACCTTCAGCTTCAACACAAATTTAAAATCTGGTCCCATGATGCCAATATCGAGAAGTGGTGCCATTGTGGCTTGCTTGGCCAATCGATCAACATGTTCATTCCCTGGTATGGCGACGAGGCCCGGAGTCCACACAGAAACCACAGAACGGCCCAATCTGCATAGAGAGTAGACGGTATCCTGGATCGACCGCACTAATGGGTGGCGAGAGAAACACTGGTCGACCGCTTGAAGCCACTCAGGGAGTCAGTGCAGATGACAAATGACCTCCTGGGGCAGGCATTGAGATTTTGCAAAGCCTTGAGAATGGCGACCAGCTCGGCGGAGAAAATGCTACTCTCACAGGGCAGAGAATGCTGTTCCACATTGTCATCATGAAGAAACGCATATCCAGCACGACCATCTACTATGGAACCATCTGTCTAGATGGTTTCTGAGGCATGGAACGAATCGAGGAGTTGCAGAAACCGGCGACAGAGATGTATTGGGGAAACTGAGTCCTTTGATGCATGGGACAGATCCAGAAGGAGCTGCAGACTAGGAATGGACCAAGCAGGGGTTTGAAAGGAATAGTGGAAAGTGGTAGGAGTGGATAGGATGCGAGGGACGAAAGATGGAAACGAACACGGACTGAGATCGGGTAACCCGACCTGGGTCGTCGTGGAGGGGCGATAGGGAGTGCAGCGTTTTGAGAAAGGAGCCGACGGTTCGGATGGTGTGGCAAGGCCTGAACATGGGCAACATAGGAAGCTAGCAGGTGTTGCCGGCGGAACTGGGAACCGCAGGGGAAGAACCCCAGCATCAACTAGGAGGCTTGTCACAGGGCTCGTGCGAAAAGCCCCTGTCGCTAAACGAACACCACAATGTAAAATTGGGTCCAGCGCCTGCAGTGCTGAAGGCGCAGCCGAATCGTACACTATGCAGCCATAGTCTAGGCGCGACTGAATGAGGGCCTTATAAAGTTGCAGGAGCGTTGGGCGTGAGGCTTCCCAAACAGTGTGGCTGAGACAGCGCAGGATGTTGAGATGTCACGAGCACTTTTGTTTCAGCTGGCGAAGTTGTGGCACCCAGGTGAGACGGTCGTCGAACAACATGCCTAAAAATCTGTGTGTCTCTTCGACTTGTAGCAGGTCTCCAGCTAAATAAAGTACGGGTTCCGGGTGTACTGCCTGACGTCGACAGAAATGCATCACACAGGTATTGGATGCAGAAAATTGAAAACCGTGGGCAAACGCCGATGACTGTGGCTTTCGAATTGCTATCTGCAACCGCCGTTCAGCGACGCCGATGTTGGAGGAGCTGTAATACATGCAGAAGTCATCGGCATACAAGGAGGTACAAACTGATGATCCCACAGCCGCAGCAAGACTATTAATGGCGACTAAAAATAAAGGGACACTAAGCCGGCCGCGGTAGCCGAGGGGACTAAGGCGCTCCAGTCACGGTCTGCACGGCCACTACGGTCGGGGGTTCGAATCCCCCCTCGGGCATGGATATTTGTGCCGTCCTAGTTCGTAAGTAGTTCATAAGTAGTTTGTAAGTTTAGGGACTGATGACCCCGTAGTTAAGTCCCATAAACTTAACAAACATTTTTTTCAAGAAGATGACAACCAGGTGTTCATGGTGAGTAAATGCTGTATGGATGGCCGACTCCAGTGACACGAGATTATCGATAGCGCAGCTGCCTTGACGGAACCCACCCTGTTGTGGCGCCAAGAGTCCCCGGTCCTCGATGATCCACATGAGCCTCCGACTCTCCAACCGTTCAATGAGCTTGCATGGAACGTTGGTGAGGCTGATTGGGCGGTAACTATCTGCCACCTGTGGTTCTGCCCCAGGCTTAATCAACGGCCGGCCGCAGTGGCTGAGGTGACTGAGGCGCTCCAGTCACGGTCAGCCACTACGGTCGGGGGTTCGAATCCCCCCTCGGGCATGGATATTTGTGCCGTCTTTAGTCTTAGCTAGTTCATAAATAGTTTGTAAGCTTAGGGACTGATGACCCCGTAGTTAAGTCCCGTAAGTTGTACAAACATTTGAACTTAATCACCGGGATGATAATGCTTTCCCGCTAGGAGGACAAAAAAACAACTTCAAGCCATATACGATTAAACAGGGCGAGAAGTTGACGCTTGGAGTCCGCTGATAGGTATCGGAGGGACTGACTGTGAATGTGATCTGGTCCAGGAGAGGTATCTGGACATGCAGCAAGGGCACTTTCAAACTCCCACTCAGTAAATGGGACTTTATATGGTTCCCGACTTCGCGTTTGAAAGGAAATCTGATGGCCCCCTGTTCGCTCTAAGGGCGCGAAAGTCTGCACCATAAGCAACAGTTTCTGAGGCGTGTGCAAAATGATCTGCCAGGTACTCAGCGAAGGCGACAGGTTCAGTACAGTCTCTACCCTCAATGCTGAGGCACGGAATTCCCGCCGGTGGGCGGTGCCCGAAGAGGCGTCGAACTTGCAATCACACCTTGGAAGGAGAAATGCGGGAATCAATGGAGGCAACGTACTTCCCCCTGGAGGCTCTCTTACTTTGGTGTATCAGTCGCCGGGCCCGTGTCCAGAGACGCTTGAAGGCAACAAGATGTTCGCCAGAAAGCTGGCGTCGGTGGCGCTGTGTACGATGGAGCGAGATGGGAGTGGAGGGGACTGTGTTTCGGCTGCAGAGACAATGGACTTTGCGACCTGCTGAACAGCAGCATCAACATCAGTCGGAAGGGGAGAGGAAATCACAGCAGCTGAGGAATAAGCTGGCCAGTCAGTCCTACGGAGGGACCAGCGAGGCAGTCGGCCGGCAGGTGGAGACTGTGGCAGCTACAGGAAGATAGGAAAATGGTCTCTGCCACTCAGGTCACCGTGGACCTTCCAAGAGAAATGTGGAAATAGGCTTTGCCAAGCTGTCCGCAGGGAGTTTCAGCAGGACTGGGAACCTCATCACTTGGCCATGAGGTACAATTCCTTTACCTGTAAAATACATAAGGAAAATGGACATATATAGTTTTTAAAAAATTAGGGGTTGTGCAATACGTTAACAATACCATGCACCGCGTTTGGGTCAGAACCTAGGTCAAGAAAAGAGTGTCAGGCAGGTTGCTGAGCCTAGTATATGCTTCAGCTGTATGAAGGCATGCTCACAAGCAGCTGACCACCTGTATTGAATGCCTATCTTTCTCAACTGGTTTAGTGGGTGCATGATGAGGTCTGCATGTAGGAGAAACTTACAATAATAACTGACCTTTCCCAAAAAGACCTGCAGCTCCTGAAGGTTTTGGAAGTAGGGTAGACTTTCAATAGCTGAAACGTTACGGTCAATGGATTTAATTCCATCTGTTTCCGGCAAGCGTTCCAGATATTTCACATCTACCTGAAGAAAATTACTTTCATGAAGGCAGTTTTGTAACTTGCATACTGCAATGTAGTAAAGAAAGTGTGGTTGTAGAAACAGTTCCATGATGTATTTTGTGACAATTAAGTCATCCAGATAGTTAGTGCAGCCATACATGGATGTGGTTAACTACTCAAGGTACACTTGACAGCAAAAAAAGTGGATCACTGCTGAATGCAATCCAACTAACGTAGCTGTGTTGTGGGTAGTCCACATTCAAACCCCCTGTAAAGTACAGTCGACTATTCACAGTGGGTACCAAAGAAGCAGTAGAGAACATTGCTCCATATGGCAGTCGTTCCACATGTAATTAAATACCGACATACAAAAATATTAGAATACAAGTTATTAGAGTCGAGACAGCAACGTAAATTCAATTTAATTACAATAAGTGACAAATTGTGTAACTTATCGAACTCATTCAATGATACAATGAATTTTTGTTCGTGCTCTGAATTGCGCTTCTGATCGAGACTAGATTAGGCATGAAGAGACGTACGACATTAACGTTTCAATTGGTATCGGTTTACAAGGCCAATGTCCGAACCCGGTTAACTTTAGCATTGCACCAGGAATGGCATGAACTTCAAATTGTTTCTGTGAGGTAACCAAATTCAAATGTTTGTAAAGCTTATGGGACTTAACTACGGGGTTATCAGTCCCTAAACTTGAAAACTACTTATGAACTACTTACGAACTAGGACGGCACAAATATCCATGCCCGAGGGGGGGGCTCACCCCCGACTGTAGTGGCCATGCAAACCGTGACTGAAGCGCCTCAGTCTCCTCGGCCACCGCGGCCGGCTAGAGGTAACCACTAAAGGTATATAATACAGTGCAACTGACAGGTGTCAAACGTCATAAAATTGTGGAATAGGACGCAGTACCTATATGAATCGTTAACGAAGCACGATCACACGTCAGATATTAAATAAATTCACAGATAGCGCTAAATTTGAACTTGAAATGACGATACAATTGACTTCTTTCCCGGCAGGGACCCAACCCCGGCTCTATTCGCTATTTATTATATATAATCAAAGAGATGAAATAGTTACTGTTCTCACCATTAGCGGAATATGTTCGGCTATAAGTAGCGCAAGCCGCGGCGGATTAGCCGTGCGCGCTGGAGCGCCATGCTGCGGTGCGCGCGGCTGCTCGCCGTCTGGGGTTCGAGCCCCCCCTACGGGAATGGGTGTTCGTGTTGTCCTTAGGTTAGTTTACCTTAGTTTAAGTAGTTTGTAAGCTACGGACTAATAACCAAGCAGTTGAGTCCGATAGATTTACAAACATTTTGAAGTAGCGCAATAAATAACGTCGTGCAGCCTGGGACTCCAACCCCGCGCCTATCGTCAGCGTTGACCTCAGATGACTAGGTAACAACTCTCCCAATCTCGTTTACTAATAATTAGGTTCGCGCCGTTCGTAGATACCTGGAGGGGTTTGGCATTTTGAAGAAACAACGATAAGTAATCCAACTTTGTTCTAGTCAGTAGCGAATGAACATGTGTAATGTGATTTGAAAGACGCCACAGTCCTAAATTCCTTACTTGCCGCTATTGGAGGTGGAGAGGGGGTTGTTTGCGATTGTTAAAAACTGTTTCCCCAGCAGGAATCAAACCATATCTTAGCCATTGCAAGATGGCATCAGCCCGATCAACTACCGATTTTCAGGTGTGGTAGTATAATTTTTTTCGTCAATATGGAGTGCAGAACACATGGTAAGAGAAGTTAAATAGTTCGGCGGTATCTGTCTACGTAACAGTAATGTCTTGGCCTCGCGGTCTGAGGCGTCTTGTCGCAGAGTTGCGGTCGCTCCAGCCAGAGGTTTGACTCCATCCTCGGGCATGTGTCGTTGTGTGTGTGTGTGTGTGTGTGTGTGTGTGTGTGTGTGTGTGTGTGTATGCGTGTATTGCTTAGCGTAAATTAATTAAAGTAGCATGTAAGGCTAGGTAGGGACTAATGACCTCAGGTGATTTGTCCATTAGGACTATAACAAAAAAGTTATATACAGTATGTAGAATTATGTAGGATTGCGTATGATAATATACTACGTTTTAGCATGCTCTGTGGTGATTTTGTATGACATGTTGCTGTATGCTTATTTAACTATAGTCTCGCTTCGCTCAAGTCTGTATGAAAAATGTGTGTGAAATCTTATTGGACTTAACTGCTAACATCATCAGTCTGCAAACTACTTAAACTATCTTAACATAAGGACAACACAGACACCCAAGACCGCGGAGGGACTCGAACCACCGACGCGAGCAGAAGCCTAATTCAAGACATGATGCCTTAAACCGCGCAGCTACTCTGCGCGGCGCTCAAGAATGTAACATAGCTCTTGCCATAATAAATGAAATATTACGCATCTTAAAAGTAGCAAGGAGCGTCGTTTACGCATTAGAAAACGGTTTCTAAAACGGGAAATATATACCACGTGTAACGATGTTGTCTGTTGGGATGAAATCAGAGGGGGTCAATCGAAACACCAGAGCTCTGTATTTCACAGAAGGAAGAATTTATTATAGGTAAGGGGGTATGAAAGGACACGGTCTCATAGAGAGGACTGATATACAGTAACGAAAGCATAAATTAAAAGAGAGTGCATGCTGTCAACGGAAACCAATATATTTTATCACTGTATTGTGAAGGAGCCGACCAGAAGGGTAACTGAGGTTACGATGAAAGAGCAGCGACAGCGAGTGAGAGAGAGAGAACAGAAGAGAAATTAACTATTAATAAATGCAAGACCGTTTGCGTATTTTGTGAAGGACAGATGGTGTACTAATGGATGGAGGGGAGGGGAGAGACGTATCTGAAATAAAAATTACTTTGACAGGGTCCATCTAAACGGATTACTCTGTTTGCATGGAGGCTGGGTATAAATGTAATAAAAAATAGGATATATAGTGAAAGGAGAAGCATTAAATTAAAATTTGTACCACAGGGAGGAATCGAACCCTGAACTCCATACTAACTTTAATTCAATGCTTCTTCCTTCACTCACTGTCTATGACATATTGATACAGAAAACTGTTGAAATAAAAATTGTGCCATGGGCGGGAATCGAACCCAGACTTCCATACTTTCTTTAATTCAATACATTTCCCTTCACTCAATGTCTTTGACATATTGACAAGGAAAACTGTCACTAGGTATATAAATTAATAATAAAAATAGGATGATAAAGGAACTGTATATTTAAAAAAAAATCAATTTAAAGGTACCTCAAAGGAAAAAGAAACACATATTTAATTTCTGTTGCCAAGAGATCTTCCACAGTCTCTGACTTACGAAATATGAAAATAGAGATGAGATTAAAAAAACATTTGAAGGACTAATAATTTATTCAGAATCCCTCATTATTTGTTTCTTCCGTTATGCATCTCAGCATATAATCTATAACGCTATCGGACCAGCTTCTCTTCACTAAATGCGACAACTCTAACTCGAGTTGATTGCTCACAGTGAGACCGCCTGATTTGCATTTCTGCTTTCCACTCTCACTATGAATCCAGGAAGTAAACATTCTGTATTTAGGTCAGAGCCCTCTTTGTGCCGTGCTGGGGGCTGTTGCCCGCCACTGCGACTGCCAGCTGGCTGGTTTCCACCAAGCCTCGCCTCGGCACCAGCTGTGGTTGACCAGCCTGCTCGTAGCTCGCAAGCCACGCTAGTACAGCGAGACTCAACCCTTCAAGTATGAAAAGTTTCGGCAAACCTACCCTAATATGTACTATAAACTACCACACCTAGAGCTATTTTGCTATAAAATGAGCAGCCACGTTATCTTTTGACACTTCATTAAAATATTTAACTAAGTGAAAGAACAGAATCATTATAAACGTAGTACCACATAATGTTTCACATAGATAGCAATCATATAACACAGCGCTCTGCATTAGATCTAGACGTAATGAAATATGTAGTTATCTTAGAAATGTAAGCATGTTCTAAAATTAAACAATTCTGGCGGCAACAACACAAATGTATACATGTAATATATCATTCACGTTTTGTGTACTTATAAAGTGTTTTCAATGTGTCTGTAAACAATAAGTGCTAAACAACGGAAATTACCTTCTGCTGGGGCTCTTCATTTACACGATTGTTCTGTTATTCACAGTGAAGTGTTTCGTAATGGGTTCATATAATCGCTTTAGTTTCTCGACTGTGCCAAGCTTATACTAAGCTCGAAATACTACTACTACTACTACTAATAATAATAATAATAATAATAATAATAATAATAAATACAAGTGCCAAATAGTGTATGTGCGAGTTATAATCTGATATATTCTTGTTGTTGTTGTTGTTTGGATGTTTTAGGGGGACAAAACTACGGAGGTCATCAGTCCCCCATTCCATCGTTAGGCATCACAACAAGAGGTGTTAACACGTAAAAGAGCCTGAGTGGAGAACAACTGGGGGGGGGGATATATTCTTTCAACTTTCTCGACGTCCTCCCTCTATTGCATCAGGTAATAATCGCACACTACTCAGCAGTACTGCATAAGAGGGGGAACAAGGTTTGGCAGTCTCCTTAGGAGACGTGTAAATCTCCTAATGGTAGTGTCAATAACATATCGTTTGTTTCACCTTTCCAAATCATGTGTTATTCACAGTTAACATTGTTTTTAATTGCACCCCCAGGAATTTCGTTATATGTATAACCTTCAAATTTGTTTTGCTTATCGATATCTAGAATGCTGACGAAACTCTGAGTACTTATGTTCAGAGCCAAATGCATATTGATGTCTAAGGTCAATTGTCGCCATTTGCGCCGTGAAGATAGAAGTTCAAATTCATTTCGCAATTGACTTTGCTTTTGTGAGTTTAGTAGTGGGCAGCATTAACTGCCTCAAATCTAAGAACAATATTCTGATTGCTCATTAAATATTTCGAATATATGTTCGAATCAGGATAATTCTACTTCACTTTGCTGGAAGAATTACACTCGCCACGTCCTTTTCACTAGAAGACTCCTCGTCTGTTACTGCAAACTATTACCTTGCAGATAGGACATCACGAGTCCAGTCGCACAACTTAGGAAAGCGATATAGTGCGAAGTTGATTATGGCTGAAGTTAGTTCTTTTTTTATTTTTTATTTTTATTTATTTATTTATTATTCTTTTTTTCCGTCAAGCTTAAGGGACTTAACTGCGGGGTCATCAGTACCTAAACTTACAAACTACTTATGAACTACCTTATACTAAAGACGACACAAACATCCATACCCGAGGGGGGGGGGGATTAGAACCCCCGACGAGGAGCGGCCTCGCACATCGGAGCATAGCACCTCAATGCGGCGCATAGCCGGATGATCTACAGTTCTGCCTTGTGCCCACAGATTCATGACGGTAGTACACATCACCATCACCGGCGTTGAAGATACCAAAAATCGTTTTGGCACTCTATAAATATGAAATTAGTTCGAGAGTACTCAGTAGATCATGAAAATATAGTATCGCCAAAGTCTCACACGAGTAAAGATTTAGAAACCTTTGCCGGTTTGATGTTAAGTTATCTAGATATTTCGTAACGCTGGAAAAAGTATTTGTTCAAACGTCCTGCTACCTCTCGATATCAATACAATGGATCTGTATCTCAGTGGATTACTTTTATTTCCTTTTTATATCTATGTAACGTTCCATTCGTCTCCATCAATATAAATACATCAATGCTCGACCTCACGTCGTAGGATAAGTAATTAAGCCATGCATAATGTGTGCACAAGATGTTCTCCTAAGGTGTTGGACCACTCGAGAAAAACATTGCCTGTAGACATATGATCTTCCTGGTACGACTATGGTAGTGAAATGGCAACACGGTGGATCATGTCTGGTGATAGTTGTATTGTTTCCTGGAATGACAGAGAAGAATCTAGATTAAAAGAAATAATCCGACACAAGCTGCTTGTGGCCACTGAGTGCAACGCATTGGGGAAGTTGAACAGTTGTGCCCAGCCGGAATTCGGGTACAGTTCCTACTGCTATCTGAGCAGTTACGGTAACCACTGCACGAGCGGGAAAACAACGATCATCGCAGGTGCGCGGGCTATCACTCCTCTCTCACCTCGTCACCCACAAGACTCAAACTTCCTCACACTGCTCAAGTTGTTGCCGTTTCCAATTTGCACTCACTGCTCGTGACACTTTGCCGCTTACCTCGAGAGTTCAGGCGTAGTGTGCATTTGCGCTGAAGGGTGGAGTTGTTCTCGTCTTCTCCGTAATTATATGTATATTTATGTAGTGTCTGTTCTTTCGAAAGAACAGTCACGACACATATATGTATATAGAAGAACCTTTCAAGATTCACTTATTGGTGGTATTCCAATTAAAATGTCTCGAAATTGAACTTCGGTGTGTCATTTACTTATCACATATATGATTACAGACAACGGTGATGAATTTCACGTAGCAACTACAACTATTCTCGATCCCTACTTTCTGAATTATCTGCATCGGCCTTCACAAGGGCAATGAGGAGGCGATTCACGCTGCAGCTGTTCGCTTCCTTCATGAAAATGTCGACGCTCTTTAAAGATTAGGAGGCAGTAGCTCTCAGTTACAAATTGGAGCGAGAGTAACATTTTACCCACTCTCTGACAGAGCTACAAACTGCTATATCGAATTGAGAAATATTTGTGGCAGATTATGCTGCTGTCTAGTAAGCACCTCAGAAAATCTGAGCCAATTTTAAAATGATATTGAAGTTATATCTTCACGATGCAAATTCGACAATTGACCCTAAACATAAATATGCGTATAGTTCACCACATGATTACCAGAAAATTTTCGTCAGGCCTTGAGAAATCGATAAACAAAACAAATTTAAGGATTAAACACCTAACAAAATTTCTGGCGGGTACAATTGAAAACAACGTAAAGTACGAAATATACATGTTTTGGTGAAGATAAAACAAGTGCCTGTTATTGACACAACCATCAGAAGATTAAAACGTCTCCCTAGGAGGCTATAAACCCTACAATTGCTCCACCTCTTCCGCAGTATTGCTGAGCAACGTGCGATTATTACTGACGGTATAGAGGGAGGACACTGAAAAAGTTGGAAAAAGATATCAGATTGTGCGGTATAGTAAATTATCGGAAAGAAGGTCTCGGATGTTTTCCGTTTTTTTTTTTTTTTTTTTTTTTTTTTTACTACTTAGGTTGGGGAGGGGGCGGAGACGGCAGGGGGATGAGGTGGGGAAGCAAAATATTAAAACAAAAGCGTTTTCTGTGTAGCACGCTTCTTCTATGAGATTTCAATCACCAACCTTCTCCTACAAATGCAAAGAGCTTTTGTACTTATTACCGTACAAAGTATGTTACAATTGTAAGAAGGCCGTGCTGAGTACCCGCGCGGTCTTAGGTGCCATGTAATGGATCGGACTGCTGCTCGCATAGGGGGTTCGAGTCCTCCCTTGTGTGTGTTGTCCTACAATAAGTTAGTTTAAGCAGTGTGTAAGTTTAGGGACTGTTGAACTTAGCATACCACACACATTCCAACATTTGGTTTTAATTTTAAGAATAATATAATGGTAATTAGAACTCGCATTTATCCTCGTTGGCACTTGTTTTCTCGATCTTCGTATAAGCGTGGAACAGTCGAGAAACTAAACAGATTCTATGAACCCATTACGAAACACTTCACTATGAATAACATAACAATCGTGTAAATGAAGGGCCTCACCAGAAGGTATTTCTGTTTCGTAGCACTTATTGTTTCAGAGACAATGAGAACACTTTATAAGTGCACAAAACGTGAATGATATACTACATATATATATTTCTGTTGTTCCCACCAGAATTGTTTAATTTTAAAACATACGTAGTTTTCTAGGTTGAATACATATTTTCTTGTGTCTAAATCTAATGCAGAGTGCTGAAAAGATAGTTTCCTGTGTCGTATGATTGCTATCTAGGTGAAACATTATGTGGTAGCTGCGTTTATCATGATTCTATTCTTTAACTTCGTTAATTTTTTGAATGAAATGTCAAAAGAGTGCCTGCTCATTTTATAGCAAAATAGCTCTAGCTGTGGTAGTTAATACTACACACTTTGGTAGGTTGGCAGAAACGTCTGAGCCTGATTTTGCGGTCTGTGCCTGTATTAGCCATGGCTCGAGAGGCCGGTCAACCACAGCTGGTGACGAGGCGAGGCTTGGTGGAAGCCAGCAAGCTGGCGGTCGCGGTGATGCCCAACAGCCCCCAGCACAACGCAGAGTGGGGCTCTGACATAAATACAGAATGTTTACTTCCTGGCATCATAGTAAAAGCAGACAGCCGAAATACAAATCAGGTCGACTCACTGCAAGCAATCAACTCGAGATAGAGTCGTCGCTCTTACTGAAGAGAAGCTGGTCTGACGGTGTTATAGATTCTACGCTGAGATGTGTTATGAAAGAAACAAATAATGAGGGAATCTGAATAAGTTATTAGTACTTTAATTTTTTTAATCTCCTAATTGAGACTATAGAAGAAATAAAATATGAGTTTCTTTTTCCTTTGAGCTGCTTTTAAATTGATTTTTTTAATAAACAGTTTCTTTATTATCCTATTTTATTATAAAGAAATAAAGTATGTCAAAGAAATTAAGTAAAAGGAAAAGCATTGAATTAAAGAAAGTATGGAGGTCTGACACAAATATTAATTCAATGCTTCTCATCTCACTCAATATCCTATTTTTATTCATTTATACCTAGACTCCATGAACACAAAGTAATCAGTTTAGATGGACGCTGTTAAAGTAATTTTTGTTATTTCAAATACGTCTATTATTCAATTATACCTAGACTCCATGCGTACAGAGTGATCCGTTTAGATGGACGTTGTTAAAGTAATTTTTGTTATTTCAAATACGTCTCTCTTCTCCCCTCCATCCATTAATACACCCTCCGTCCTTAACGAAATATGCAAACGATTTGTCTTGTATTTATTCGTTGTTAATTTTTCCTCTTTTCTCTCTTTATCTCTGTCACCTCCCTTACATTATAACCTCAGTTGCCCTTTTGATCTATTCCCCCAAAAATCTGTAAAAAATTGTGGTTTCTGTTAAAACAATACTGTCTCTTTTAATGTCTGCTTTCTTTACTGTCCATGGGTCCTCTCTATGAAGCAGTGTTCTTTTATATCTCCGATAATCCATCCTTCGTTCTGTAAAACATTCGTTCCTTTTCTCTCGGCCGTAAAACAAACTGTGATATATAAGTAAGGAGTACTTTGCAAGCATTTCACTCTTTTATTTTCCAGTTCTGCACTCCTGTTCATTCCTAGATCCCGCCCTCCCAAGTGCTACCCCTCCCTTGAAATATTTATCTGCATCTCCGTGCTTCTTTTCACAATTTTGTGCTTGGCAGATTTTTTTAATAACTTTCATTATTTCTCTGTCGTTGACTCTCGAAAAGCACGTGGATATAATGGACAACTGAACCTTACCGTGCAAGCACTATTGTCGCCATTAAAATGGACATCTATTCCAACAAATACCAGTATCCAAGCTTTGAAATGGCAGAGACTGAAGTTCTCCCCCATCCCTCCCAGTTGGATATTATGCGTCGCATGTAATCGCATTTCCGATGCGACATTGTATCAGAATCCACATTGCTGTTTTGTAACCTCAGTATGACTATTGACGGCAACCACACCGTGAAGAATAATTGCTCGACACACTTGCCAGTTATCGGATACCTTGTCACTGACCATACTAGCAAATCGCAGAAACTTCCTTCATCGAAGTCTGTTTGTGTTCCTGAACGTGGAGAATAAATGTAGAAAGGAAGTTACTTTCCGAATTTCAAATTTTTTAACGCGTAATCCACGTTCCTTATAACTATAACAATGCCTAATATTCAAGTTATCCGGGCAACAGCTACCCAACAATCTTTATTATAATGAGCTCATAGTTAAATAAGCTTATTACAGAATGCCATACCAAATCGTAATGTAGCATACTAAAACGTAGTATAATATCATGCAAAATCCGCGATAAAGCGCCTCACACTACGTGGCCATCCCATGCGGCCAAGAATGTCTTACCTAGCCAGACACCTCTGAGCTCTTTGACTGGTCGTACTGTCTAATGAGTACTCCATTATGACAAAACATTATGCCAACGCATCA
Organism: Locusta migratoria; assembly: GCA_026315105.1. Taxonomy (NCBI): domain Eukaryota; kingdom Metazoa; phylum Arthropoda; class Insecta; order Orthoptera; family Acrididae; genus Locusta; species Locusta migratoria. Next base: position 296,955,651 of record CM048751.1, read on the forward strand.
GTAATTCGCTGGAGGCCGGGATGAGGTTAACTTGTAATAGCTAAGGTATGGGTCCGATTTCCGCTGGGGGTAACAGTTTTTAACGGCCACAAAAATACCATCTACACCTCCAGTAACTCCAAATGTTCAAATGTTTGTAAATCTATCGGACCAAACTGCGTGGTCATCAGTCCGTAGATTACAAACTACTTAAACCTAGGTAAACTAACCTAAGGACAACACACACACACCCATGCCCCAGGGAGGACTCGAACCTCCACGGCGAGCAACCGCGCGCTCCGCTGCGAGACGCTTTAGACCGCTCGGTTACTCCACCGCGGCCCAGTAACTCCAATAAAGAACGCAGGACTCTGCCTTGTTTCAAATCAAAATTGCACATGTCCATGCGCTACTAAATTAAACAAAGTTTTCGAGAATACCAAACCCCTTCCACATCTCTGCGAACGGTGTGATCCTAACTACTGGTGAACGACAATGTGATAGTTGACGCCTCATGGTGTCAGGTCAAGAGTGACGGTATGTGCAGGGTTGGAGTACCCGGAAGAAACAATAAATATATCAGCAGTATTCCTTCCTTTTATACAATAGCAAATGGTGCTGGGTTTGAGTCCCTGCCGGGGAAAAATTAATTGTAACGTCGTTTCAGGTACCAGTATAACGCTATTTGTGAACATATTTGATATGTGACATCTGATTGTGCTTAGTTAACAAATCATCAATACACTGTATTCTATTTCACAACTTTATGATGTATGACATCTGTGAATTGCACTATATTACGTAGCTTCAGCGGTTACCTCTCAGCAACAATAGGAGCTTCATGCAACTCCTGGTGCAGTGCTAAGATTATTTCTGGATTCAGACATCGGTCTAAGAAACTAATGAAAACGTCAGTGTTTTACGTCTATTTATACCTAGAGATCACGCGCACTTAAACGTGGCCCCTGAGCGGAGAATTTTGGGAGCTGAAGCTTGCATTCAGCTCATAGCGGATTGGCTTTTAGAACAAGCCCTGCCTCTTTCCCCCAGTACCGGCAGCTTACGGCGTAGAGATTACAGGTTTTTAAAGAAACAACATGTAAGGGGTTAAGGCGTTACAGATGGAACACGAAATTAAGTATCACTTTAATGTTTGAGTAATAGAAAAGTGGAACGCATATCTACGAAATGTTAATATTTGAAAGGGACTTATTAAGCGGGTGTAACAACGCTCTCTGCCTCTTTTTATTGTCGTAACAGAATAAAAATCAGAATTAACATTCTTCGCACTTACTTAGTACCTATTGTGGGTAGGTAATAATTGTACTGTGCAATGATTTGACTACCTGCGACACAGCTGTGCAATGGTGGTTGCATAGCGTCAGGTGCGGTCTTCACTGAGGAATTCAGGGGTGATCCACTTTTTTTGCTGTCAAGTGTACCTCTGAAAGATTGCAGGAGTTGACGAAATCCCTAAACTACTTGTATAAGCCAAGGGCGTTTATCACCATAATCCATTGGGATTTGCCATCCAGTGGAATCTGCAAGTAAGCATCAGCCAGGTTATAACATAATGGATACATTAATTGTTTGTTAGATAATTATTCAAAGAGCTGTAATTTTATGAGAGGTAGGGCGACACATGTGCAGGAGGACTGAGGCATGCAGCGTCCATTTCTGGAGGACCAGGCGAGCGATTGCAGTAGCCTGGGTGTTTTCATAGCAACTGCTTAAGACAGCATAAGACACTGGTGGACAATGGTGAACGCCGAAAATGGGCACATCCCGTACAGAATGGAAACCGATCGAGGGTGGCCAGTGACAGGGACATGGATACTTAAAAGATGAACACTCTCTTAACTTGTTATCACATTGTTACTCTCCCATCAGTTCTGAAGTCATCTATGTCAGAAATATTAGGCGCATTTCATGAACCAATAACACTTTTAATATCATCAAAGCTATAAAAATCAATGTTTGCAACATCTGAATATACCAAAATTAAAAATTCCAAATGCACCATGTCATTTCAACAAAGTATATCTTAGATGATAGTTTTCTACCGCAAGGTACCATGTTGAAAGCAACATAGATGTGCTATTCATTTAAGCATTTATTACACTTGTTATTTGAATTTGTTATGGAAATATAGTCAGGTAATTGTATCCTCGACAGAAACTCAGCAACTGCAAGTGACATGTTATATACGTCTTGTCATTACGTTTGTGAAACGATTTAATGAATAATTGTCTATTTTGTCAGTGACTATATGTAAATAATGTGTAGTAAGAGCTGTCAAGCTCATAAAGTCTGGCTTATTTCTTTTTTTTTTTAATTTTTTTTTTTATTTCAATTTTTGTTTTGTTTTACTGACAGATAGTTTCAAGGTGACTAAATATTAATGTTGTTGTGGTTGTCTTTAGTCTCGTGACTGGTTTGATGCAGCTCTCCACCATAATCTACTCTGAGCAAGCCTCTTCATCTCCTCATATGAACGGCAACCTACATCAATTTGAATCTGCTCACTGTATTCAGCTCTTGGTCTCCCTCTGCGATTTTTATCCCACACACGACCATCCAAAGCTAAATTCATAATTCCTTGACGTCTGAAATAGTGTCCTACCAATCGATCCCTTCTTATAGTCAAGGAACGTCAAAAATTTCTTTCCTCCCAAATTCTCTTCAGTACCTCCTCATTAGTTACACGAGCCTCCCACAAAATCTTCAGCACTCTTCTGTAGCATTACATTTCAAAAGCTTCTATCCTCTACCTGTCTGCTCTGTTTATCGTCCATGTCTCACTCCAACGAACCGCTCCATACAAACGCCTTCAGAGAGGACTTCCTTATGCTTCAATTAATATTCAATGTTAATAAATTTCTCTTGTTCATAAGCGCTCTTCTTCCCTTTGCCATTCTGCATTTTGTATCCTCTGTACTGCGATCATCTTATGTAGCCGGCCGCGGTGCCCGAGGGGACTGAGGCGCTTCAGTCACGGTATGCACGGCCACTACGATCGGGGGTTCGAATCCCCCCTCGGGCATGGATATTTGTGCTGTCCTAGTTCGTAAGTAGTTCATAACTAGTTTGTAAGTTTAGGGACTGATGACCCCGTAGTTAAGTCCCATAAGCTGTACAAACATTTTTTTTTATGTTATGTAAATAAAGTCTGGTTACGTAATCTAATTCCTTCAGCATCGCCTAATTTTCTAAGACTGCACCCCATTGCCCTTTTTTTGCTCTTGTTAATGTTCAGAAAATCAGGGGATGCTGAAGGAATTAGATTAGGTAATGAGGCAATAAAAATAGAAGATGAATTTTGTTATTTGGGTAGCAAGACAACTCCTGATGGTCGAAGTAAAGAAGATATAAAATGCAGAATGGCTATGAGAAGAAAAACGTTTCTAAAAAAGCGAAACTTGTTAACACCCAGTATTAATTTGAATGTTAAGAAGTTCTTTCTGAAATCATTTGTCTGGAGTGTAGCATTGTATGAGAGTGAAACGTGGACGATAAGGATTTCAGATAAAAAGATGGTAGAAGCTTTCGAAATATGATGCTACAGACGCATGATGAAAATTAGATGGATAGATCATATAACTAATGAGTAGATGCTTAACCGAATCGGGGAGAAAAGGAGTTTCTGGCATATCCTGACTAAGAGTAGGGATATATTGGTTGGACACATTCAGTGACACCAAGGAATTGTCAACTTAGAATTAGAAGGAATGGTGTGGGGTAAAAATCGTAGAGGGAGACCGAGGGGCGAATATAGTAAGCAGATTCAAAAGGACGTAGATTGCCGAACGTATTCTCAGATGAAGAGACTTGCACAGAACAGGGTAGCGTGGAGAGCTGCATCAAACCAGTCTGCGGACTGAAGACCACAACAACAACAATCTATATCTATATATAAAAGGCTTGTGTGTGTACGTGCTGACAGACGTTTCTCCATGACCGCATACTGCCACCCACTCGTGGTTATGGTGGTAGGTAGCCATTGGTCTAATGATTTTAGTATGGGAGTTTGGTCGCGGTGCGTGGCAGTGGGTGAGTGTGACAAGCAAAAATACGCAAAATATGCAATAAATACTCTTAGGAAAAGCTATATACTCTGTGACTTACGAACATTACGATACGAGTCAAAATCTGTTTATTCTTTCAATCGTCAGACAATGCGGTCCTTTCAGACTTTAATAACGACGAGGAATATCAAATACGCAATTTTTTAAATAGATCACATGTTTCCGTCAACCACACATTACCGACTATAAACAGAGACACAAAACAAAGATAAAATGCAGATAGACTCAAAGATAAAAATACTCGTGGAACATTGATCACTGTCGTGGAAGCATGGTGGAAACACAGACATACATTAATGAATGTCTCTTAGGCCATAGATATTGATATGCCTGTGCCAGTAAGCTCACTGGTCTGTGCTAATCAGTGATCTCTGATACATATAGCCGCGACACTCTCTGCTGTGAAGGGTGTTATCGTTTGACAGCTGGGTCAAGAAAAACTATGGGACGCAGTCCTACTCATATCCCGACGGCCTTCAGTGATAATGTTGGCAACAGATGTCGAATAACGAGAATCATATGACATCGTCATAAGCCAATCGCGTGACACGCAAATATTTTGTCGAGAAATCAAGCATACAGCAGGAACAGCAGTATTTATCTACACTCTATGTGGTTTGGTCATCTTTGCAACGATTTTATATCGTGTTATTGATGTTGCCAACATAAAAACACGAGGCCCCAGGATGGAAAGTAAAATTTTACCGAATCAGATACATCCGTTGTTGTCACATCTCATTATGACCAGCACTTTCACGCGAAACTCTTTTGTATAAAGTCTCATGATTCACACAGTCTTACAATTCATTCCAAATTCCTATTCAAGAAGATATTTGTGAAAACTGTTACAAATCAATATTCGCACTTATGCAATATCGTTTTCAGAAATGTAATTTGCCAGCCGCTTTCGGCGCTGCTGTTGCAATGTGTAACTTTATGAACACAACCTAACATTGAATTTACATTGTTCCGAAGCACGGACTTAAATTAATTTCACTCTTAGTATGAAAAACTAGATGCATATTCATCGTTTTCGACAATGGCTTCTACTTAAATTTCACATCTTGGCTAGGAGAACTGAGTTTATTGACAGAGAGATCCAACAAGGATTGTGTTTTTGCTGACCTACGTCCGGATCCCAAAGAACCATGATATACACAGGACCTTCTTTAACAACCGTTGCGAAGCACGGGCATATAAGCTAGTTTCTATACAAACATATTAAACTGATGGATTGTACTACAATTTGGTTTTTCAAAAGTGATAGTACAGCACAAATTATCTTCCTTATCTTTTACAATTAAGGACGCTGCGGGAAAAAACAGAGTAAATCGACGCAATTATGAAATTCCTTTATGCCATATTCTGAAGGCTAGTCGTCAGTACTAAAAGCAGTTAAAACTACTTTCAAATAATCTCAAAAATCAGCGAGATAAAAAGAGTTTTGTTTTTAATTATAATGAAAATAACTCTCTATATCGGTCTTTAAACGTCGTCCACCGCAAAATGTGCAGAATGTGACTTCCCTCTTTTTTCCGTAGGCTCTTCATTAAAGCCTATATCCGAGAATACTGCCATTCGCGTTCTCCTGAACTGCTGATGAAGTATCTGGAAAATTATTGCAAATACCTTTCGCTGCAATTGACCTGCAGTTACTAACAGACCCACATTCTGTATCTTTGAAACCATCACACTGCAAAGTATCTTCAAATTTTATTCCATCTCTAGTGAGAACAAAATTGTGAAGCACAACACAACACTTTATAATGTCTTCTGCAAAATCGGGGGACACATTCAGTGGTCGGTGAAAAATTCGCCACTTATTCGACAGTATTCCAAATGAACATTCAATAAAACGTCTTGTCTTAGATAGACGGTAGTCAAAAACTCTGTTTTTCAAAGGCAGAGATCTTCCAGCAAAAGGATGCATTACATTCGTGGACAAACCGAATGCCTCATCTGCAACAAATATAAATGGCGTAGCAGACATTGTAGTCCCTGGCAGTGGACGAGGGCTTGGTAAATCCAATGTTTGGATTATAATTTTGTTCCCGAAATTTGAATTCATGAAGAGAGAACAGTCAGAACTTTTTCCGTACCCTCCAATGTCACCAACAGTGAAGCAATAGTTATGATCGCAAGCAGCTAGGAGTACGAGTGAAAAATAATGCTTACAATTATAAAACATTGAGCCACTATCTTGTGGCCCAATGACACTAACATGCTTTCCATCTATTGCGCCAACGCAGTTCGGGAAATCTGTTACTCTGAAAAATCCTCCCGCTATTACTTACCACATTTTCTTGTTCGACATTTGGCATAGTGATATGTCTCATGTGATATCTTCTTGCACATGTCCTGTATGATTCCAGGCAAGGTTGAAAATCCTATTCGGAACATGTAATGTAAATCAGTAAGGGATGCACCGGTTGCCAAGTACCTGTAAGAAGAAGAATTTTATATAAATATATTACTGATAGCTTTCATGTTTAGGTAATGATATACAAAAGAAGTGGAAGAATCTGAGATTATCATAAGTGAGGGACATTAAAAGATCTAGGGAAGTAAAGAGTGGTTATGCAGCGACTGTCAAAGCTAAATTTATCTATTTGACCTTCTGTCATTTTATCACCTGTTACTCAACACAAAATGTAAGTACACAAAGTATGCGGTATCCGTGTATAACGTTATTCCGTATAACATTTTTAAATGATTTTTTTCAGGACATATTCGAACTTATGTGAAGACGATGATAAAATTATAAACAACGAAGCTGAAGGGGAGAACGAAGAACTGCAAGCTAGTATTGGTGAGGGAGAACGAATCCCTTCCAAAATAAATAAATAAATAAAAAGAATAACGAATTGTGCAATGTTTACACCGAAGTATTGGGGTAGAGAAGAGTACAGGGACTGCATCGTCTAGCGAGGACAAATATTTTTTATTATCTTTGGTAAAAGATTTGGAAGCTATTCCAGAGCACAGTAAGCTTCAGGCAAAATGTGAAATAGTGCAAGTCATTGCTAAATATAAACTATAAAAGTCTACGACCTTGCATCAGCCCTGTTATCCCAACTTTGCAGCTCATGTGGCGCAAGAAACTTCCATGATATTAAAGTCCTTTAAGCTCATTGACATATTGTATGTATACTGTTACAATAGATTTTATAATGGTAAGACATAGATTTCGGAACCAGGTTTTGAAGTGTAGAACATACCCAGGGGCAGACATAGACTCTGACCATAACTTGTTGATTATGAACTGTAGGCTGAAACTGAAGAAACTACAGAAAGGTAGGAAAATAAGGAGATGGGACCTAGATAAATTGAAGGAACCCGAAGTTCTTAAGAATTTCAGAGGGAGCTTCAGGCAACAATTGATAGAAACAGGGGAAAATAAAACAGTTGAGGAGGAATGGGTAAAATTGAGAGATTAAATAGTGAAGGCAGCAGAGGACAAAATAGGTAGGAAGGCAAGACCTACAAAGAATCCTTGGATATCACAGGAGATACTAAATTTAATCGATAAAAGGAGAAAGTATAAAAATGCAGTAAATGAAACAGGCAAAATGGAGTACAGACGACTAAGAAATGAGATTGTCAGGAAGTGCAAAATGGCTAAGCAGGAATGGCTAGAAGGCAAATGCAAGGATGTAGAAGAATGTATAAATAGGGGAAAAATAGATACAGCCTACCGGAAAATAAAAGAAACATTTGGCGATAAGAAAAACAGCTCTATGAATATCAAGGACACTGATGGAAAACCAGTTCTCAGCAAAGAAGGGAAAGCTGAAAGGTGGAAAGAGTATATAGAGAGGCTCTACAAAGGAAATGAACTTCGAGACATTATTGTAGGAAGGGAAGATGATGTAGATGATGATGAAATAGGAGATACTATACTGAGAGATGAATTTGACAGAGCACTGGAAGATCTAAATCGAAACAAGGCCCCTGGAGTAGATGATATCCCGTCAGAGCTACTGAAGTCTCTGGGAGAACCAGCCATGACAAAATTGTTTCACATTGTGTGTAAGATGTATGAGACAGGTGAAGTACCCTCAGACTTTAAGAAAAATGTTATAATCCCCATTCCAAAGAAAGCAGGTGCAGACAGGTGTGAAAACTACAGAACCATCAGTTTAATAAGTCATGGTTGCAAAATATTAACACGAATTATATACAGAAGGAAGGAAAAGCTGGTAGAAGCCGACCTCGGGGAAGATCAGTTTGGGTTCAGGAGAAATGTAGGAACACGGGAGGCAAGACTCACTTTACGGCTTATCCTAGAAGATAGATTAAGAAAAGGCAAACCAACATTTCTAGCTTTTGTAGATTTGGAGAAGGCTTTTGACAATGTTGATTGGAATAAACTCTTTAAAGTTCTGAAGCAAGCAGGAGTAATATATAGGGAGCGTAAGGTTATTTACAACTTGTACAGAAACCAGACAGCGGTTGTCAGAGTTGAAGGGCATGAAAGGGATGCAGTGGTTGGAAAGGGAGTAAGACAGGGTTGTAGCCTTTCCCCAATGTTGTTCAATTTGTACATTGAGCAAGCTATAAAGGAAAGCAAGGAGAAATTTGGAGAAGGAATTAAAGTTCAGGGTGAAGAATTAAAAACATTGCGTTTTGCCGACGACATAGTAATTCTGTCAGATACAGCAAAGGACCTGGAAGAGCAATTGAACGGAATGGACAGTGTGCTGAAAGGTGCATATAAGATGAATATTAACAAGAGCAAAACTAGGGTAATGGAGTGCAGTGTAAGAAAATCAGGTGACGCTGAAGGAATTAGATTAGGTAACGAAACAATAAAGGAGGTAAAGGAGTTTTGATACTTGGGCAGTAAAATAACAAATGATGGTCGCAGTACAGATGATATAAAATACAGAATGGCAATGGTTGAAAGGCGTTTTTGAAAAAGAGAAATTTGTTAACATCGAATATTGATTTAAGCCTAAGGAAGTCCTTTCTGAAGGCATTTGTATGGAGTGTTGCCTTGTATGGGAGTGAAACATGGACGATAAGCAGTGTGGACAGAAAAAGGATAGAGGCTTTTGAAATGTGGTGCTACAGAAGAATGCTGAAGATTAGGTAACTAATCGCGTAACTAATGAGGAGGTACTGAACCGAATTGGGGAGAAAAGAAATTTCTGGTATACCTTGACTAAAAGAAGGGATAGATTGGTAGGACACATTCTTAGACATCAAGGAATTGTGAATTTAGCGTTGGAGGGAAGTGTGTGGGGTAAAAATCGCAGAGGGATACGAAGAGACGCGTATAGTAAGCAGATTCAAGTGGATGTGGGTTGTCGTTCTTATGAGGAGATGAAAAGGCTTGCTCAGGATAGAGTAGGGTGGAGAGCTGCATCAAACCAGTCTCTGGACTGAAGACCACGACAACAACAACACTGTTACAATTATAATAAAATGTTCTATGTTTTTTTTTCAATAAATAAGTTTGCGTCACACCTACCTCAAAGTCATAGCCACCCTCTCTTCAACAGTTACGTGCTTCCTCATGTTGTTGTCCACCAACTGAAAGAATGATTTCAGTATTGAACACAGTTCATCAAAAGAAGTTACTGACATACGATAGAAATTGAAAAATTTCTCATGATCTGCTCGAAGTGTTCCATGAAGGCAATGAAAAGCTCCAAAGCTTAATCGAGAACTAGTTGTTGGGTGACCCCGCTGCTTTCTTTGCCGTACTCTGCGTTTCTTCGTAACAACTACAGCAGCAGCAGCAGTAGTAGCAGCAGCAAGAAGTACTTCCTCTAAAGGAAACATTTTGTTCCTGTCTGGGTCTATAGACAGCACGCCAACAAGCAGCAGTAAGGTATCACGTGACAGCTGCGAGGGCGGGGCTCAGCTCTGAGAGCCGAAGACGGGTTGCAGTGAGCCGCACATCGGCTCTGTGCGCCGAAGACCAGCGGCTCACTGCATCCAGCTACAGTGTGAAAGGGACCTTAAAGTGACTGACTGGCTGCAGCCTCGTAATATACACAGTGTAATTACATGCAATGACTTTTGCAAGTACATTAATCGCTGTCTATAATTACCAACACAAATACCATGTGTGGGGGTATCAAATCACTAAGAGAAACACGGCCGTTCGTGTACATAGAAATTGTATGATTTCTTGCTTTCCCAGCGAAATGCTACCATTCTGGCGTATTTGGGTGTTCTGCCGGATGTTTGTGTCAAAGTTGCACAATATTTCGACAGTGTGCCTCACTGTCTTCCTCAGGTGCTCCCTGGGACTTGTCCCTGTTGGGAACGCGTCCAGTATTTATGCCTAGGCGTTAGGCGTTCCATATGCGGTCCGCGCCGAGTCAGGTGATCTGTGATTGGTCCATTCCCGAGAGGGTGTGTCTGGTTGCTGCCTGGTGCTCCCTCCACCGTCCGCGCCGCGCCAGGCGCTTCCTCTGCCGTCTGCGACGTGCCAGGTGCTCTCCTGGTCGTTTTTCGTTGCGATTTTAGAAGCTCCAGTGCTGGGTTCTATGCTGCACTGAGTTGATATCCAGTGTCACGGTTGATAAGGTTTTCACTGATTTTAATCTCAATGGATTCTTTTATGACACTGTCCCAGTGGCACACCAGACTGGAACAAGCTACGAAATCAGCAGTGGCTGAACACTGCCTAGAACTTGGCCAATCCATGGACTACAACAACACCAGAATAGTAGCAGCAACCAGACACACCTGCTCGGGAATGGACCAATCACAGAGCACCTGACTCAGCGCGAACCGCATATGGAACGCCTAACGCCTAGGCATAAATACTGGACGCGTTCCAAACAGGGACAAGTCCCAGGGAGCACCTGAGGAACACAGTGAGGCACACTGTCGAAATATTGTGCAACTTTGACACAAACATCCGGCAGAACACCCGAGTACTCCAGAATGACTACATAAAAATTACTTGTAAGGAGGTCAGCAATTCTTGACTCCCTACCAAGTATCAGTTTCCTATTTTATTTGTAGGAGTTTAGTAGTTTCTTTGTGAACGAACGATATCTGTTAGTGAACAGTTGAAGTGACTGTCTCTAGCCAGATGGTTTGAATGATACCGTTCGTGATTTGCTGCTTAACTGTGGTGAATGTGAGCGTTTTGTATTACTGCAAGGCACCTGCGGAGGTACTCGAGTTCGTCCTGATTATTTTGTCCCATTATGATGTTTTTGAGTGCAGTGATGTCTCGTGTGCTTTTTCGGTTGTTATAATTCAAAGCAGGCTACGAAGCTGAATTTAGGTAATAGCATCATGCTTAATGCGATGTGGGCACACTAAGTTAAAACAAAACTGACTAGTCTTTAATATAGGCCCACAAAAGGGAGTTCAATGTGTTGAGATCCGGAGAATATGACAGTCAATTGAGGCCCACACCAGTGGCCTCTCGGTCCCCTGAGCCGAAATACGGTCCCTAAGTGTTCCTCCAGGACATCAAACACTCCTCCTCCTATGGGGTGGAGCTCTCCCCATGCGTAAATCACATCTCGTCGAAATCAGGGTCATATTGGGTAATATGGATGAAATCGTATTCCAACACCTTTACATACCGTTGAGTAGTCACTGTGCCATCAAGGAAAACTGCACCATGACTGGGCACTACACACAACACAGTCACCCAATGAGAGTGAAGGTACTTACCAAGTTATTAAATGCGGGTTATCCATTCCCCCAAATGTGGCCATTTCGCTTACTTATCAACCCACTGAAATGGAAATGGGCTATGTATATACATATATATTGTTCCGTGGGTTTGAACAGCGCCATCTAGCAGCTATCACTCAGGAGTTTGATGCAGCTGACAGACCTAGAGCATTTCATTCTGACATTACAGCGAGGACACGTAGTAATACACTAAAATGATTGTGCTGCAACTACCGAGGAATGTCTAAAGCTCTGTACTACGTTGAGAATTCACAACAACTAACTTTGCATTAATTTTGCAATGGCTGAAAAAATCTGATTATTGACCCACATTATGCGACGGCGGAATGGCCGAGTGCAATGAGGCGCTATGCTCCGACGTGTGAGGCAGGGTCCCGTCGGGGGTTCGAATCCTCCCTCGGGCATGGATGTTTGTGTTGTCTTTAGTATAAGTTAGTTTATAAGTAGTTTGTAAGTTTAGGGACTGATAACCCGCAGTTAAGTCCCATAAGCTTATCAAACATGTCAACATATTTTTGACTCACATGCTGGCAATAATTTAAACGCTGCATAATAGTGGTGTTTACAATCGTAAGTTAAGATTGCTTACTAATTCATAATGTTAGAAAGGTAATTCCTACTGTTTTCTGTGTGTCTCAGGATAACTTCACAAGTGATCAGCATGTACTTCAATGGATAAACCAGATGAAACATGTGAAAGACATGCTGGACACGAAATTCGTGGGTTGGCTACAAGATATGCAATCCGCCAGCGAGCAGATGGTGAACTACAAGCTTGAAGGAAATATGAGCGTGCCTTTCGAGTATACAATAAGGTATTGTGTAGAGTACAGCGAAACATTTTTGGTTGTAAATGTGATTTATAAAATTTCGTTTCATTTTTTTAGAACTCTATACCGATGACTATCTACAGCTTTTATATATTCGTGAAAAATCATTTCACGCATTAAACTGTATTAAGCAACCACTTTCACTTGTTGTTAGCACTTCATGAATTAACAGCAAACATCAGTAAGACTCAAAATATTTATACATGTGACACACCGTAATTCTTGCCTGAATATTGTTTGAATTCCTGATGCTGCTTACAACAAACGAAACTGGTTGATTATTAAAGAGGCACAACCTATGGTTTAAACACATTAGTTTTTTTCTCTGGAACGTATTCATTATTAACTACTTAAATACCCAATAACATAATGAATCGAATTCCTGTGCACTGAATTGTTGCAAATGGCTCATTACCATAAAAATGAGTGAACTGCTAAATATTTGAGTTTAGGTATGTTACCGAGGAAAGGTTTAGAAATTGTTTGGAATTATGTTCATGGTTTGTTGCGAGACACTAACAAGGGACACCTTTGACCTCTAACGCTCGGAACCCAATGAAACCACGCCTAGAATTATAAGCAGTCATAAACAAAACAGTTGTATGGGACATTTCGATGCAAAACGTCGCACTTGTCTGCTAGCGCCACTAGATGGTGCCTATTGTTGCGAGATTCCTGGGCGGATCATACAGATAATATCCTTCTACATAGAAGTTTTTCAAACAATGATGAAAACAAATATGACCGCCTCCTTGATGTTCACTTCTTTCGCCCATACAAACTCTACCGGTATATCGGAAGGATTATTGATTTTGTACAATGTTCCGAACTACAAGTGAAGGTACATGATCGTTATTTCATCGTGAAACTCCATTCAGTGATTTTTAATCAATTTGCGCACATATGTATATGCCTATGTCACAATATGCTTGTATATAGACATAATAAATCAACATTGAAAAATGTAATAATAAATTTATCCATATCATGTGGATTGTTTTGAACTTTGCGACTGTAGTATAAACTTTTTGAAATAATTTATACTGCAGCACATACAACACAAGAACACAAATCTATACACCACATATAGACATTGTGTATTACATGTTTACACTGTACCAAAGATCCTTAGAAGCTAAGATAATCTACTTACATCAATATTTACAGTGAATATGCCATAAAATGTGCATATGTAGATAGCATGTGTTGAAACAGATGTTGCTACATTTTAAAGAATTATTCAATCAAAGTTACATTATTAATTTTACATTTTAATGAAAAATGTGTTCAAACTGGAGAAGGTTTTGAAGAAATTGGTACTGTTGCTTTCCAGTTTGTCATTTAGCAGAAAGTCCCCATGTATTTTTTCATGGATGAAGATTTCCAGTTTTTCATAGAGGTCCATTAAATGCCCCTTGTCCATTTTATGCAGTATATAAAGATCACTCTTAATACTTTAAAATGGATGTTCTGCGTCCTTTATATGCGTAGCTACTGCTAATTTATTAAAGTTATTGGTGTGGTAGGCATTTATGTGTTCGTTGTATCTTGTTTTGAATTCTCTTCCTGTTTGGCGTACATATAGGGCATTGCAGGTGTTTCATACTATTTTGTAGATGCCTGAGTGTGTGTGTTTATCTGTTAGTGTGTTTATATTGTGTCTAAGTGAGTGTTGTAATTTATTGTGTTTTTAAGGCTATTTTGATGTTGTGTGGTCTAAAAATGTTTTCTATTTTGTAGGATAGTTTGCCAATGAAGGGGATGCACGCTGTTGGCTTATTTTTTTTAATTTTTTTTTGTGGGGTATTGGTTTATTTTTGGTTTTGCTTTTTTGTGCAAGGTTGTCAACGAGTGTGTCATCATATACAAACAAAAAATGAGCAGCTACACCATCAAAACGAAGTCATATCACCACACCAACACACAAATTTTATAACAGAGTGAGCAACGAGACTGATACCATGTTTACTGACAAAGAAAATGCATACTAAACAGAGGTCTAAACTATAATATACAGTCTGACTTAAGCCCCAAAACCATTAAAGATATTATTATTGCAACTGCCACATATACAGCAAAGTTAGGGAATAATGAAAAGACAGTTATAGCCCAGAAAGCAATGAAAGCCATAAACACTGAACTACATAAACAACGTACAGGATATAACACCCAGCAAAATGACAGGAAAACACTCAGATATATAAATAAGAAGTTACAGAACCATGAAGCCATAATCACCAAAGCAGATAAAGGCAGCTCCCTATGTATAATGAAAGAGTTCTTCACTGAAAATGGCATTAGTCAAATTATAAGGACCCCACAAAAGCATTCCACGCAATACTCAAACTACAATTAAGAAAAACACATTACCTGCAAACTGAATGGGAAAAGAAGTACATCTACATCTACATACATACTCCGCAATTCACCGTAAGGTGCGTGGCGGAGGGTACACTGTACCACTACTAGGCATTTCCTTTCCTATTCCACTCCCAAATTGAACGAGGAAAAAAAGAATGCCTATATGCCTCCGTACGAGCCCTAATTTCTCTTATCTTGTCTTTGTGATCTTTACGCGAAATGTAAGTAGGCGGCAGCAAGATCGTACTACACTCAGCTTCAAATTCCGGCCCTCTAAATTTACTTAACAGAAATTCACGAAAAGAACGTCGTCTTTCTTCCAGCGATCCCCAATTGAGTTGCCGGAGCATTTCCGTGACACTCGCGCATTGGTCGAACCTACCGGTAACAAATCTAGCTGCTCGCCTCTGAACCGCCTCTATGTCTTCCTTCAAACCGATCTGCTGCGGGTCCCAAATACTTGAACAATACTCAAGACGTGGTCGTACAAGCGTTTTATACGCGGTCTCCTTTACAGGTGAAGTACATCTTCCCAAAATTCTCCCAATAAACCGAAGTCTGCTGTCCGCCTTACTCACAACTGTCCTTACATGCTCGTTCCATTTCATATCGCTCTGCAATGTTACGCCTAGATATTTGAACGACGCGACCGCATTAAGAAGCTCACTACTGATGCTGTATTCGAACATTATAGGATTGTTTTTTCTACTCATGTGCATCACCTTACATTTTTCTACATTGAGAGCTAGCTGCCATTCTTCGCACCAACTAGAAATTTTGTCTAAGTCAACCTGTATGCTATTACAGTCAGTTACAGACGACACCCTCCCATACACCACAGAATCATCAGCAAACAGCCGCAAATTACAACTTACTCTGTCCATCAGATCATTTATATAGATAGAAAATAATAGCGGTCCTATCACACTCCCCTGGGGCACGCCTGACGATACACTCGTCTCTGATGAACACTCGCCGTCGAGAACAACGTACTGCGTTCTATTACTTAGGAAGTCTTCCAGCCAGTCACAAATCTGTGAACCTATTCCATAAGCTCGTATCTTCGTTAGCAGTCTGCAGTGTGGCACCGTGTCGAACGCCTTTTTGAAGTCGAGAAAAACACAATCCGCCTGTTGCCCTTCGTCCATGACTCGCAAGATGTCATGTGAGAAAAGGGCAAGCTGAGTTTCACATGAACGATGTTTCCTAAACCCGTGCTGATTCATGGAAAGAAGCTTTTCCGTTTCAAGGAAATTTACTATGTTCGAACTGAGAATATGCTCCAAAATTCTACATGAAACTGATGTCAACGATATTGGCCTGTAATTGTATGGGTCAGTTCTCTTTCCTTTCTTATACACGGGAGTCACCTGCGCTTTTTTCCAATCACTAGGAACTTTGCGCTGAATTAAAGACTCGCTATAAATGCAAGCTAAGTAGGGGGCCAATGCCGCAGAATAGTCTTTGTAAAACCGAACTGGTATTCCATCCGGACCAGCAGACTTTTTCGTATTTAGCTCTCTCAGCTGCTTCTCTACACCGGAAATACGTATTGCTATGTCCCCCATTTCGGAATTAGTACGTTGATCAAATGATGGTATATTTGTGCGGTCCTCCTGCGTGAAAGATTTCTTAAAGGTTAAATTTAGAACTTCAGCTTTCCGTTTGCTTTCTTCTATTACTGCCCCGGAATGATCAACTAGTGACTGGACAGTGGGCTTTGACCCGCTTATCGATTTTACATAGGACCAGAATTTTTTCGGGTTCTCGGAAAGATCTTTTGCTAAGGTATGGCTGTGATAATTATTGTATGCTTCACGCATCGATCTTTTTATAGACGCACGAATCTCTACTAACTTTTGCCTTTCATCATTTGCGTGTTCTTTTTTTGAATCGAGAGTGCAACAGCCTTTGCTTTCTCAGCAGCTTTCTAACATTATTATTATACCACGGTGGATCTTTTCCATCCTTAATCGTCTTTACTGGCACATATTTCTCTAACCCTTCATTAACAATGCATTTAAATTTAGTCCACAAGTCCTCTACATCCATAGTCCCAGAATTAAACGATGCCCATTCATTTTCTAAGTGCGATCGTAACATTTGCTTGTCGGCTTTTCCCAACAAAAACACGCTCCTAGCCTTCTTGACTGGTTTATGAACTTTGGTCACCATCGACGCTATGATGATATCATGATCACTAATTCCTGTCTCTACACAGACATCGTTAATAAGGTCAGGCCTGTTTGTGGCTATAAGGTCTAGAATATTTCCATTGCGCGTGGGTTGCCGGTTTAACTGCTCAAGACAGTTTTCGGAGAATGTGTCCAAAAGTAGCTCGCAAGACTGCTTGTCTGTACCGCCTGAAATGTAACTAGCGAGGTCCCAATCTATACTCTTAAGGTTGAAGTCACCTCCGACTAATATTGCATGGCCCGGATACCTATGCACTACCTGGTGTAGACTTTCCTTGAATGATTCTAAAACTGCTACAGCAACACTGGGGGGGCCGGTAAAAACAACCAACTATTAACTTTACTTCTTTTAGACCTGTTATGCGTGCCCAGATAACTTCACAATTACTTTCAACCTCGATCTCAGTAGAAACAATATCTTTGTCCACAGCGATGAACACTCCTCCTCCGGTTGTATCAGATCTATCTTTCCGATATACATTCCACGCTTCGCTAAATATTTCTGAACTTTCCACATCATCATTTAGCCAGCTTTCGGTGCCTAAAACTATCTGAGCGCAATAACTTCCATGCAGCGCTGCAAATTCGGGAACTTTGTTTCTAATACTCTGTAAGTTCGCGGCTAATATTTTTATGTTCGAATTTTTGTTCCGTACAGCCATGAATCCTCAAGTACCTAAACTAAGATCGCAACCAAAGGTACACAAAATAAACTGCTCGATACGCCCTATAGTTGATTCACGAAACAACCCAGGATACAAAATTACTAGTAAACTGTACATTTTAACTGAGATGTACATATACCCTGCAAATTACTCAATAAAAAACAGCAAGCAGCTAATTAAATCAAATGTCTGTATATCTATCGGACCAAACTGCGTGGTCATCAGTCCGTAGCTTACAAACTACTTAAACCTAGGTAAACTAACCTACGGACAAACCCACACACCCATGCCCCAGGGAGGACTCGAACCTCCACGGCGAGCAACCGCGCGCTCCATAGCGAGGTGCTTTAGACCACTCGGCTATTCCATCGCGGCAAGCAGCTAATAGAAGGTATTAAAAACATCAGAATTCCTCATTCTTACCAACTAAAAAAGTATCAATCACTGAAATTATTGAAATCATAGCTCTTTTGGAACTAGTTCTTAACCACAACTGCTTCACTTTCAACAATAGAATTTACAAGCAACATAGAGGTCTTGCATTGGGCGCTTGTATAGTAGGTACCATTGACAACATACATATCAACCACCTAGAGCAAAACGCTCTCGCCATGAAACCCGATTCCAGGGATAAAATCATTTATTACAAACAGTATGTGGACGATACCTTGCTCTTGATAGATGACGATAATAATGATATCAACAATATCCACAATACACTAAACAACCAGGACCAAAATATAAAATTCACAGTGGAACATGAAAACAATGGCAGTATCAACTTTTTGGACCTAGCTATTAGTAAAGTAAACAATGCACACACTTTCAAAGTCTACAGAAAACCAACAACAGCAGATTCCACCATACACAACTCATCCTGCCATCCAACAACACACAAGCATGCTAGATACAGAGCATTTGTTAACAGAGCCAACAACACACCAATGGAGAACAATGAAAAACTTGAAGAAATCAATGTCATCAAACAAATAGCTGCAGCAAATGGATATGATGACACACTTGTTGACAAACGTACACAAAATAGCAAAACGAAAAATATACCTATTCCCACACAGAAAACAAAAAAAAAATAAACCCACATCATGCATCCCCTTCATTGGCAAACTAGCCTACAAAGTAGAAAACTTTAATAAATTAGCAGCAGCTACCCATATAAAGGGCACAGGACATCCATTCATCCATTTCAGAATATTAAGAGTGATCTTCATATACTGCATAAAATGGACAAGGGGCATATAATGGACCTCTATGAAGAATTGGAAATCTTCATCCATGAAAAAATACATGGTGACCTTATGTTAAATGACAAACAGGAAAGCAACAGTACCAATTTCTTTAAAACCTTCTACAGTTTGAACATATTTTTCATTAAAATGTAAAATTAATAATGTAACTTTGATTGAATTATTCTTTAAAATGTAGCAACATCTGTTTCAACACATGCTATCTACATATGCACATTTTATGGCATATTCACTGTAAATATTGATGTAAGTAGATTATCTTAGCTTCTAAGGATCTTTAATACAGTGTAAACATCTAATACAAAATGTCTACATGTGGTGTATACATAACTGTGTTCTTGTATGGTGTGTGTGTGTGTCTGTGAGATAACAAGATTATCAAGAAAACTGTAAGTAAATGAACACTACAATAATCCAGAAGGTATAATAATCAAACATAGTACTAAAATAGCTGTATCTTCCTGAACAGATTAAAACGTTCAACCATAACCTCACTGACACCCACGACATAAAACACAACAAAACAATAATGAACCTGTAACTGTAAAATGCTCCCAAAGATGGCAGCTTGCTGCCGAAACACGTCGTACTAATAAAAATATTAGTAAGAATTGACTGCTGCAGTATAAATTATTGTTAAAAAAATGAAAAAGTAATTAGCGTGGCTTTTGATATTGAACTGTGTGAATGCGACAGTGATTTGAAATGTGATAACGTGGATTTAGTGAGGTGTGCACATTGTTCTTTCCCACTTTGTTTTAAGTACTTTCAGGTGTGTGGTACTGCTGAGTATGTGTGTTTTGCGCTTTTATAGGTATTTAAAGTTGAGAGCTTTTGGCGCTGCCGATTGAGTATGTAATGATACACTGACACCATCAAATTACGTATAATGTCTTTCGTATGGTATTTGATATCTTGTCACTTTGTTTCTCTCTGTTAAAATGTTACTTGAGGTACAGTGCAAATTTTTGTATGGAAATGACGCACACCACTGTCATTTTTATGATTACCTGTTGTTCCAAGCATTGTTTTGTGATGTTCCGAGTGTTCCAGATGAAAGGTGTCCGTTCTAAGGGCGCTTATTATGAAACACTGTCTGAATACAAGGAAATATGAGGCGCATTGTAGGCAAAATCAATAGTTCCGTGCCTCACAATGTTTGTGGCGCCATTTCTTCTGAGCCGTGTGTCGGACCCTGATACAGAGATGTACGCGGGCAGTGTGCTAGGTGGATATTGAGTCCTACTCTAAACCGCCCAGCTGCGTGATTCAATCTTTCTTCATAGTTAAATCTTATATATCGTGCTTGTTTTTGTTTTAAGAGATTTTTACTTGCACCCTTCTGCCAATTTAGGAAGTCTGCAAGGTTCTAGGCAGTAATTTGTCTTTTTGAACAAACAGAGACCGTTGCTTCAGCTAGTCAGAGTCAGAGAAATCAGCTGGATAGCGTATGGCTTCGAAGGGAACCGGCCACCGGCTGTAGACGGTTAGAATCTGCTGCACGGGCTTCTACATCTACATAGATACTCTGCAAAACACATTCAAGTGCCTGGCAGAGGGTTAATTAACCACTTTCATAACTTTTCTCTACCGTTCCATTCTCTAACACCGTGCAGGAAGAGAGAACACCTAAATCGTTCCGTTCTCGATCTGATTTATTTTGTTTTATTGGGATGTTCATGTCTCCCTAAGTAGGTGGGTACTAGAAAATATTTTCACATTCAAAAGTAAAAGTTGGTGATTGAAATGTCGCAAATAGATCTCCCCACAACGAATAACGTCGTCCTTTATTGATTTCCACCTCCAATCCTGCAACATTTCCGTGACGCTTTCCCCCCTGTAACGTCATAAAACAAAAAGAGCTGCCCTTCTCAATGTCTTTTGTCAGTCCCACCGGGTGAGGGTCCCACACTGGGCAACAGTACTCCAGGAGAGGACGCACAAGTGTGATGTAGGCAGTCTCTTTGGTGGAGCTGTTGCATCTTCGAAGCGTTCTGTCAATGAAACGTAACCTTTGGTTCGCCTTTCCCACTATATTTTCTGTTTTCTCTCCGGTCTAAGTTATTCGTAATTGTAGCTCCTAGGTATTTGGTAGAATTCACGACCTTAAGGTTTTACTGATTTATTGTGTAATTGAAGTTCAGCGGAATTATTTTAGTCGTTATGTGTATTATTTCACACTTTTCGTTATTTACTGTTAAGTGCCAATTTTTGCACCATGTAGAAATTTTGTCTAAATCGCTTTGCAGTTGATTTTGATCCTCTGTTCAGTTTACTAACCGGTAAACGACAGTATCATCCTGAACTGTCTAAGAGAGCTATTCAGATTGTCTCCTAAATCGTTTATAAACACAAGGAAGAGTAGGTGACCTGTAACGCTTCCCTGGGGAACGACAGATATCACTTCTGTTTCACTCCATGACTTACCGTCAATTAGTACGAACTGTGTCCTTTCTGATAGAAAATCGCGATTCCAATCGCACAATTGGGGCGATATTCCATAAGCACGCAATTTCATTATAAGCCGCTTGTGAGGTACAGTGTACGAGTAAAAAGCCTTCCGGAAATCCACAAATATGGAATCGATTTGAAATCCCTTCTCTATGGCACTTATTACTTCATATGAATAAAGGGCAAGCTGTGTTTTGCAAGAGCGACACTTTTTGAATCCGTTTTGATAGGTTGTTTTCTTCAAGGTAGTTCATAATGTTCGGACAAAGTATATGTTCCAAAATCCTACTGCAAATCGACGTCAATGAGATGGGCCTGTAATTTTAAGGATCACTCCTATTGCCTTTCTTGAATATTGGAGTGACGTGGTCAACTTTCCAGTATTTGGGTACGGGTCTTTCGCTGAGTGAACGGTGGTATATGATAGCTAAGTATGGATCTGTTGCATCAGCACAGTCTGAGAGGAATCTAGGTGGTTTACAATCTGTCCCGGAAGATTTGTTTTTGTGTAGTGACTTAAGTTGTTTTGCTACTCCAGGAACATCTACTTCTAAATTTCGCATGCTGGCAGCTGTGCTTCGTTCGAATTCAGGAGTGTACACTTCGTCTTCTTTGGTGAAAGAATTTCGTAAAGCTTTAGCAGTACTGTCATCGGTAGTATTACCATTTCTATCGCGTATTGAAGGTATTGTTTGTGTTTTGCCGCTAGTGTTCTTCACATATGACCAGAATTTCTTTGTATTTTCCACCAGATTACGAGACAGGATTTCGATGTGGAAACTATTATAAGCTTCCCGTATTGACGTCCGCGCTATATTGCGAGTTTCAGTAAAAGATTGCCAGTCCTGGGGATTGTGTGTCTTTTTAAATTTTTCATGCGTTTTTCTTTTCTTCTGCAACAGTGACCAGACCTGCTATGTGTATTACGGGGGGTTAGCCCCCTCTTTTATTAATTTATTTGGTCCAAAAGTCAACACAGTTTCAGCCGACCAGTTGCATAAAATGATTTACATATATTTAGGTTTATACATGTAAACCATTTTATGCAACTGGTCGGCTGAAACTGTGTTGACTTTTGGATCGTGTTCCACCGTTGCTGAATTGCAGCAATGTTAAAAATTTTAATTTATTTGGTGTAAATCTCTCGATTGCTACTGATATTATGTATGTCAAAGTAAGCCACAACTTATCTACACTCGCAGTTTTAGTTTTGAAGGACTGGAGACTATCACTCAGGAAAACGTGAAGCGAATTTTTTCGGCTCTTTTGAATGGATACAATTTTCGTGTATTTTTGGTGCATTTGGGATTTTCGATATTCAGTCTCGCTACTACAACTCTATGTTCGCTAATCCCTGTCTCTGTTTAATGCTGTTTACTAGCTCAGGATTATTTGTTGCAAGGAATCAACTATTTATATTTCTAGTGGGTTCATGATCTAACTGTTCGAAGTAGTTTTCAGGAAAAGCATTCAGATCTAGTTCGGACGATGTTTTATATTTGCCTCCGGTTTTGAATACGTATTACGCCAACATATCGAGGATAAATTAAAGTCACCACCGATTATAACAGTATGCTTTGGGTACCTGTTTGAAATGTGATTCAAGCTTTCTTTGAAAATTACGGAAATTGCATTATCTGAGTCAGGGGGCCGATAAATGATCTAATTATTGATTTATTCCGGTTGTCAGGTATAACCTCTAACCATACCAACTCACAGGAAGTATCTGCTTCAATTTCGCTGCAGGATAAACCGTCTGTAACAGCAATAAACACGCCACCACCTTATTTTATTTAATCTATCATTTCTGAAGACCATTTGGTCCTCTGTAAAAAATTCAGCCGAACTTATGTCTGGCGTCAGCCAGCGTTTAGAGCCTATAACGATTTGTGCCTCAATAGTTTCTATCCGCGCTTGGAGCTCTGGAACTTTCCTAACACAGCTACGACAATTTACAACTGTTACACCAATTGTTCCTAGATATGCATTCGTCCTGTGTTTGGCCTGCACTGTTTGAGACTGAAACCCATTTTGTGTGTTCCCAAAGCCCTCTAACCTAAGAAACCGCCCGGTCCACGCCACACAACCCCCCGCTACCAATGTAGCCGCTTCCTGAGGCAGTGGACTCCTGACCTATTTAGCGGAACCCGAAAACCCACACCCTATGGCGCAAGTCTAGGAATCTGCAGCCTATACGGTCACAGAACCGTCTCAGCATCAGATTCAGACCCTCCACTCGGCTCTGAACCAGAGATCCGGTGTCAGTCCTGTCGACTATGCTGCAGTTGGTGAGCTCTGCCTTCATCTTGCAAGCAAGACTGACAGTCTTTACCACCTCTGATAGTCGCTCAAAACCAGAGTAAATCTCTTCAGATCCAAAGCGACACAAATTGTTGGTCCCGACATGACCCACCACCTGCAGTTGGCTGCACCCTGTGCTCTTCATGGCATCCGGAAGGACCCGTTCCACATCTGGAATGACTCCCCCGGTATGCACATTGGACTTCTTTTCTTCCCTAGCAGACATGACCCTAAGGTGCCCCATCACCTGCCTAACGTTGGAGCTCCCAATTAGTAACACACCCATCCTCTGTAAGTGCCTAGATCTTGCAGGCAGAGGGGTAACCACAGGAGAAGCGACAGCATCTGCATCAGGAACATCCTCTGCCACAGACAGCTCCTCGAAACTGTTCATAGGACTAACTGGGGAGGCCTCCACTTCGGTCCCCCAGGAAGTCTTACGTCCCCTGACACGCGCTGAGGAGACCTCCTAATCCACCACGGATTGGGAGGCCACCCCTCGCGGGCAGTGACGGTCTGGCCACAGCCGCGGGCCGATCGGAGGGCACAACAGACGCACAGGGCGTCTGGGCGTCTGCTGGACCGCCGCAAGCGGCTCACAACAGCGGTGCCCACCGGCCGCAGTCTCAAGCGTTGCCAGCGAAGCAAATGCTGCCTGAAGCTCCGAGCGAAGAGTCACCGACTCGGCCTGCGTCAGTACACAACAAACACAATAGGGTATTTTCCTGCGTTAAAAATATGGTTCGAATTGTTGTTATTCTGAATGATTATAACATTCAGACAGCATTTTCCCTCATAATTCTTACAGACCATCTGTTATTTTTACGTAATTAAAGCTTAAAAATCATCAAATTTCACGATTAGATCACGTGATGGAAAACGCTCCGTTATTGTCTGAAGTACTGGTGACGTCATAGAACACCTACAGCGCGGCATCTAGAAGTCGGAGCTGTATTATTGCACGCGTTTCCTCCATTTTGCAGCTTTAAGTTCAGTTTTTTCGTGATCTAAACGCGTTTACACTTTTTATGCCACTTTGGAAGATGGTTATGAGAAGACTAACAGTGGAAACCTCCCTAAAGTTGATGCAATTATGGTGTCTTCTTTCTTTAAAAACAATCCAAATTTTTATGTGCCAGAAATAAGAAACGTGAAAACTGCATTGTAAGTAACGCATACCTACATTTTAAAGCAAATTATTTCTAGATATATTTTATGCCATTGGAAAAATCTACTCTATTTGTTGATGTCAGCAGACTTACTCTGAAGTCACCATATTATGCAATAAAGGGTGAAATTTTATCTTCTATCCAAGCGGCCTTCAGTGATTATGTTGGCAACATCAACACGATAGAAAATCTTTGTCCAGATGTTCTGACCACATAGAATGACTAGATTAGTGTATCGTACAGACCATGAAGTAAATAAATAATGCTGTTCCTGGTCTATGCTTTTTGTATGTACCCTTCTCCGGTCAGTAAAAGTAACTGCCCTCTTAAATCAAAGGTTTCACGACAAAATATTTGCGCTGTCACGCGATTGGCTAACGGCGACGTCTCATGATTCTCGCTACTCAGCATCTGTTGCCAGCGTAGTCACAGGAAGCTGTTGGTTGGTTGGTGTTGGGTGTTTAAAGGGGACTAAACTGCTGGGTCATCAGTCCTCTGTTTCCAGCTAAGAGACCACAGGATTTCATGTATGATTAAAATAAGCACCCTGCAACTAGTACAAAAGACGTACAGGAAGACAGTGTTGGTCATAATTGCAACATAAAAAAGGAAAAGGGAACCACAGTAGTAGTGGAACTAATAATCAATTTAAAATCACAGCAGATGTTGTTGGCTGGCTGATAATAATGGATGAGCCAGCCATTCTGCACATACTATACAACTGCCGGTCGGAGAAGGGACTGACAAGACAAAAGTGACAACAGATTAAAACTATAAGCGGTGTATGCCTGAAGATCAGGCACACGAACCCACCGTTAAAGCTTGTGATAAAAGCCCGCTGCGCGAATAAAACCTAAAACACAGTCAGCCATAGAGGCGTCGTCAGCTAAAATCTAAGGGAGCGCAGTAGGCAGCTTAAAAGATTGCCGCAATGCAGCTAAAAGTGGACAGTCCAACAAGATGTCAACTACAGTCAACACAGCTCCACAATGGCATTCTGGCGGTTCCTCTCGGCGTAAGAGGTGGCCGTGCGTTAGCCACGTATGGCCTATACGCAGGCGACAGAGAATGGCTGAGTCCCTTCGAGAGGGCCTTAGGGAAGTCTTCCAAGCTGCTGTGGTGGGCTTGATTCCACGGAGCATATTGGGCATACTCATTGTTGCCCATTCCGAATTCCAAGCCTCAAAGATCTTTCGGTGGAGACCCAAGCGGATATCGCCTTCTGGGGTACCGATATCCAGGCGCTGGCATGTGATGGCCTGCTTGGCCAGCTGATCAGTGCGTTCGTTCCCTGGAATTCCAATGTAGCCTGGGGTCCAGATGAAAGCCACTGAACGGCCTGACTTGCCAAGACTAAACACCGTGACTTGGATGGATCGCACCAAATGGTGTTTGCGGAAGCAGTGGTCGATAGCATGAAAGGCACTCAGGGAGTCACTACAGATAAGATATGACTTCCTGGGGCATGCTCTGAGATGGTCGAGTGCACGGGTTATTGCGATCAGCTCTGCCGTAAAGACAGTACAGGCAGGGAGCACTGTTCAGTGTAGTTGCCATGAACATAGGCGTAACCCGCTCTGCCGTCTACCTGGGAGCCATCAGTGTATATGACGTCTGCATCATGGAATGTGCCAAGTATGTCCAGAAACTGGTGTCGAAGTAATTGTGGTGAAATCGACGCCATTGGATCGCAGGACAGTTGCAGGTGAAGCTGGAGGCGAGGTATGGTCCAAGGAGGGATATTAGATAGGCAAGAGAATGTAGGATGGAGAGGAAAAGACTAGAGTGAAGAAAGAAGAGAATGGACCCAGACCGCAACTGGAAGACCCGATCTGGGTTGATGTTGTGGAGAGGGAAGGTCGGCATTTGCAAACAATAACCTGCGATTTGGATGGTGAGGCGTAGCATGGACATGGACAATGTAGGAGGCCAGCAACTGTTGCCGGCGGTACCTCAAGGGAGGGATGCCAGCTTCGGCAAGGAGGCTAGGCACAGGGCTGGTGCGGAATGCCCCTTTTGGTAAACGGACACCACCATGTAGAATGGGATCCAAGATCCTCAGTGCTGAAGGTGATGCAGAGTCATACACCTGGCTCCCATAATCCAGGCGTGATTGGATGAGCGGCTTAAAGAGGTGCATGAGGGTTCGACGGTGAGTGCCCCTGAGACATCACAATATATTTAGGTGCCGCCAGCACTTCTGCTTCAGCTGACGAAGGTGTGGCCCCCAAGTCAGTCGGTTGTCGAACAGCAAGCCGAGAAACCGATGGCTTTCTGCAACCAGAAGCTGGTCAGCAGCTAGGTACAGTTCTGGGTCAGGGTGAACTTCCCAACGACGACAAAAGTGCATCACCCGGGTTTTAGAAGCTGAGAACGTAAAGCCATGCGTCATGGCCCATGACTGTGCCCTTCGGATGGTTCCCTGAAGACGCCTTTCAGCAACACCAGCTGTATTATAAGCGGAAGTCATCGGAGAATAAAGAACAACAAACCGATGACCCCACTGCCGCAGCAAGACCGTTTATCGCAATTAAAAAGAGCGGTACGCTGAGAACGGAGCCCTGTGGGACGCCATTCTCCAGCACTCGACGCGAGCTGAAGGAGGTACCAACTCTAACCCTAAAAGTGCGTAGCGAGAGGAAATTCTTGATAAAAATTGGGAGTGGACCCTGTAAGCCCCAGTCATACAGTGTAGCGAGAATATGGTGGCGCCATGTCGTGTCATACGCCCGCCAGAGGTCAAAAAAGACCGCAACTAAGTGCTCACGCCTAGAGAAGGCTGTACGGATGGCCGACTCCAATGACACTAAATTGTCGATAGTGGAGCGACCCTGGCGGAAACCCCCCTGTTGTGGGGCCAGAAGACTCCGATCTTCAAGGAACCACATAAGACAGCGACTCACCATACGCTCAAGCAACTTACACAGGACATTAGTTAAGCTGATGGGGTGGTAACTGTCAACTGCCAGTGGATCTGCTCCCGGTTTCATAACAGGTATAATAATACTATCCCTCCACTGGGATGGGAAAACACCCCCTGTCCAGATCCTATTAAATAAGGCGAGCAATTTCTGATGAAAGTCCGCTGACAGGTGATGGACGAACTGGCCATGTATGCGGTCTGGTCCTGAAGAGGTATCGGGGCATGCAGCAAGAGCAGTGGTGAACTCCCATTCCGTAAATGGAGCATTGTACAGTTCCCGGCAGCGAGTGTGGAAAGATAGAGGATTTCGCTCCACCCGTTGTTTAAGGGAGCGGAAGGAGGCACCATAATTTGCTGTTGCGGAGCAGCTCGTATAATGCTCTGCCATGCACTCAGCAATAACGGCCGGGTGAGTACAGAGAGTTCCCTCAACAGTCAGAGATGGGACTCCCGCTGGTGGGTGGTATCCAAAGAGCCGCCGTACCTGAGACCAGACGCGAGAAGGAGAGGCACGAGAGCCTACAGA
Source organism: Locusta migratoria (assembly GCA_026315105.1). Classification (NCBI taxonomy): domain Eukaryota; kingdom Metazoa; phylum Arthropoda; class Insecta; order Orthoptera; family Acrididae; genus Locusta; species Locusta migratoria. Next base: position 296,984,075 of record CM048751.1, read on the forward strand.
GGCAACGTACCGCTCCCAACAGTCCTGTTTACTTTGTCGGATAAGGCGTCGAGCTTGGGCCCTGAGCCTTTAAAGGCTATCAAATTTTCAAGTGTAGGGCGACGCCGGTGTCGTTGTAGTGCACGCCGACGGTCCCAGATGGCCTCAGCAATCTCGGGCGTCCACCAGGGCACGACCTTGTGCCGAGGGGAGCCAGTGGTGATCGGAACGGTCTGCTCTGCAGCTGAGACTATAACAGCTGTGACCTGGTGGACTGCCGTATCAATATCATGTGGTAATGGAACAGAAGCCACAGCAGCCGAGGTGTAACGCCGCCAGTCTTTTCGATGTAGACACCATCAGGACGGGTAGCCTGCAGGTTCAAAGTGCTGGAGTGACAGAAGAATGGGGAAATGGTCACTCCCGCAAAGGTCATCATGGACCTTCCAACTGAAATGTGGGAGCAGCCTTGGGCTACATACAGATAGGTCAATAGCAGAATATGTGCCATATGCTATACTAAAATGTGTGGATGCACCGGTGTTTAAGAGGCATATGTCCTGCTGTGTCAGTAACGTTTCAACGTCTCTACCACGTCCCGAGGGCTGTATACCATCCCAGAGAGAGTGGTGGGCGTTGAGGTCCCCCAAAAGGATAAATGGTGGGGGTAATTGCGTGACCAAGGCAGTGAGGTCAGCAAGGGACACGACCTCATCTGGTGGGAGGTACAGAGAGCAGACAGTTATGACCTGCATTGTTCTAATTCTTACAGCTACTGCCTCGAGAGCCGTGTTAAGAGGCACGACAGCACTAGGAACAGTGGCGAGGACATAAATGCAGACACCTCCAGATACCCTGTTGTAGTCAGTGCGGTTGTTATAGTAGCCCCGATAGCCACAGAGGGCTGGGGTCTGCTGGACAGGAAGCCATGTTTCCTGTAGGGCTACGCAGAAAGCAGGATAGCGGCACAGTAATTGTTGTAGCTCGGGTAAGTGGCGGAAAAAGCCGCCACAGTTCCACTGCAAGATCATGTTACTTCCTGATTGCTGAGGCATGACGGTATTGACGGTGCTGTTGGTGCCACGGAATCACTGGTCGTCACCAATGATGGAGGCAAGGCCTCTACATCCATTGCCTCCAAAGTCTTGGTGATAGCCAAGTCCTCTGGTGAGGTGAGGAGTACCACCACATCCTCAGACGTGTGAGGTGGTGGTGGTGGTGGCGGTGGCACGGTTTCCACCGTGGAAGACGTTTGCTTAGCAGCCTTTGACTTCTTCTTCTCTCGCTCCTTTTTAGGTTTCTCTTGCTGGGAGGGCTTTGGGGCTTCGACCTCAGTGTCAGGAACTGAGGAGGACCTTGAAGCCCTACGACCATGACTCGAAGTAAGTGGCTGTGTCGGCCACTCACTGGTACCCACAGTATCAGTGGGAGAAACCATAGGACAAAGGGAGCCCAGGGACCCTTCCTGGCGAGAGGTGCCGGAGAAGGCTGCTTCTTCTCCGGCTGGGTGTTGGGGACTGGAGTCCCCAACGGTTGTGGGGCAGTTGCCCCCACAGGAGGTAAAGGGGGGGGGGCAACAGAAGAAGGGCCCCCAACCATCAAGGGGGCAGTTTGATGTTGTCGGCCCACAGGGGCCACAGAAGGTGGCGAGACTTGGGAGGCTGACGTCCCCTTAGTGATCAGTGACGACGCAATGGCAGCAAAGGATGACGACATCCGAACGGGATGAAGACGCTCATACTTTCGTCTGACCTCTGAGTACGTTAATCTGTCCAGGGTTTTAAATTCCATAATCTTTCGTTCTTTATGGAGCACATTACAGGCCAGCGAGCAAGGTGGATGTTGCAGCCCACAATTCACACACACAGGAGGAGGTGTACACGAAGCATACGGGTGTGATGGACGCCCACAGTCTCTACATGCGGGGCTGGAAGTGCATCGGAAGGACATATGCCCGAACTTCCAGCGCCGAAAGCATCGCATAGGCGAAGGAATGTACGGTTTTACTTCACACCGGTATATCATTATCTTGACCTTCTCAGGCAGTACATCGCCCTCGAAGGCCAAGATAAATGCACCGGTGGCAACCCTGCGATCTTTCGGTCCCCTGTAGATGCGTCGGACGAAGTGAACTCCTCGCCGCTCTAAATCAGCGCGCAATTCGTCGTCAGTCTGTGACAGGAGATCACGGTGGAAAATTAAGCCCTGGATCATGCTGAGCGTCTTATGCAGCGTAAAACTTACGGTTGTCACAGGCGAGTAAAGCCTTTGACTGTGCAGAGGATGCCGCTTGTATTAAGACAGACCCGCTTCTCATTTTAGAAAATGATGCCACTTCGCCAAATCTATTTTCAATGGTTTCAACAAAAAATTGCGGCTTAGTATTAGTAAAGGATTCCCCATCAGCCCAAGTACAGACTAAGTACTGGGGCGAGTACGGCTCAGATTGGTTAAGGGCCCGACGTTCTTCCCAAGGTGTGGCTAGGGAAGGGAACGATCTGGGGTCATACTGTGCACCATTGAATTCGTTTCTTCCTCTCTTAGAGACGGCGTTTTTGCGACCGCCCACGCTATTTATGGCTCGTTTCATTTCCATCCCACGAGCAGATAGGGAAATAAGGTCCACCCAGACAGAGCCCCGCTTGCCTGGGTAAGTATTATACAACTGAGGTGCGGCAGGTTCCTCAGAGGTTGCTCGCTAGCGGCTGTTCAACCTCAACAGCCATGCATCTCCTCGGCACGTGGCACACCTTGAGATTGAGGGTTTTTTTATAGAGGTTTCTACCGTCCTCGCGACCCGGGCGATTAAGCCAAGATCCCCGGGCTCTGAAACGTACAACGTTCCACCGTCGCGCCGAACGATGGTCGTTGAAGCACGCACAGAGCTTACGGTGTAGCGGACTGTTGGCGCGACACAGCCCACAGCTCAGGACCCCGGGTTCGCCAAGCCCGTACTCAGCAAATTAATGCTGAGCCCCTGAGGGGTCACAGGAAGCCGCCGGGGTAGTTAGTAAAATTTAACCCAGTCAAGCACGCAGTTAAGGGAGTAATTTTATTTAACTACTTCAATACTGGTGCAAAGATCTATAGTCTAGAACAGGGACAGCGGGTTGTGTCGGCGGTGTTCTCATATCGCTCATAGGCTGGCAACGCACATTTCGCGTAGCCAAAGGCATGTCACTTGGAATAATATTGTTTACTTACATCAAAATGATCCTCACAGAAATACACACATGAAGTAGCCGCTATTTCATTTGGATCTTTTCGCGCCAGTGTCAACCACTTCTAATTTTTTGTACTTGAAAGAACAATTTTTCTGGAGTCTTGACAGATGTATTGGTATAGTGCGGAACTAAGCAATATTTGTAGGTCATTATGCAAACGTTAACGCCCAAACACGAGGCCTTGGCCCAAACAATATACAGGTATTTGTTTATCTTACGAGAGCAGCAGCAGCAGCGTGTTGTATGACGTCACAGGCATCACGTGTCTCAAATGTAGCGTTTTAGCGGGCTTTCAAATTATTTGAATTTTATTTCTTTATTTTAAAAAAATGTACTGAAATCCATGAGGTAAAAAAGCATGTTCGGGCCATAATATGACATAATTAACAATTTAAAACGATTTCCAGAAAACAGTCAAATACCCTATTGCTAGCCATTCTCAAAACCTATGTATGTTCCAAATAAGTACGAATGTTGTGATTTAAACTGTGGGAGAATACAATAAACTGTAACTTTGTATATTTAGTCAGATTCATGTCAATCGAGGACGCAAACGTTTGATTAAACAGTGAGCTTCGAAAAGTAGACACCTAACACTAAACTGTTTATTAACAGCGAATCTGAAAAATATATACGCGAGCTGTCAGTTAAACGCGATTCTGAATAAATAAACACGCGATCACACGAAAGTTTGATGAACTGTAAGAGAAAGAATGCGCGAAATGAAAATAAGTCGCTTCTATTAAGAAGCTGGTTAACTTACCGTGAAGAGCTGCTGGTATTGCACGACACGTGTGTACTCGCTGGCGGTCACTGAGCAACTCGAGGCTTCAGGCTGTGGTGTCATTGGTGCGCCTGAGGCGAATGCCATGGAACGTCTGGTATATACACTGCCACATGGGATCCCTGATAGTGCTACGCTTTCAGATTCCTACGTCTCTGCTATAGTGGGAACCATGAACAACAATTTTCGAGTTTAGGCTAGGTATGTGAATCTACATCACCCATTCTCCGACAGCCAGTGAGCGTTCAGTACTGTTTCTAACGCTCTGCTGAACTTCATTTTAGCGTATTTTTCAGTGGGTTTTCATCAATTTGTTGCAAATGATGGTGCTGGCATGCAGAAAATGCTACCTAATCAATTGAGACACATTATTTGCAAGTTGTAAGTTTATTCAAGTGGAAAGCACAACTATACGAGTACTTTAGCGGTTGCTTGAAACCGATAGAAATGCTTTTCCAATGTTTTTATAGCCATGCGGGATCCACCAACGTTCGTGGGTCGACCTGTAGTCGACAGTTGGCTGACTATGGATGGTGATGTGTACTAGCGTCATGAATCTGTGGGCACAAGGCAGAACTGCAGATCATCCAGCTATGCACTAACGGCTCAGCAACAGGTCTGAGATGCTGCCTGCAGCTGGTAGTCCTCTGAGTCAGCACGCCCGCTGCAGAGAGGTCCCACTATCCTGGGACGTCGAGCCGGACATGCTCGGAGGGTGTGTTTGCTTGGCATTGGCAGCTCCATGTTAGGTGGGTGATGGAGGCCATTAGAGAAATAGCGGAAAGTTCGGGAAAGAAGGTCTTTGTATGCAATGTTTGCTTGCTGGACAATCTCCTTCTAGAAGTGGAGAAGGCACTGCCAGAGGTGACAGAGAGCATTGGATGCACGAGACTGCACGTCGTGGTTCATTTAGGTACCAATGAAGCCTGCCATCTACGCTCAGAGGACATTTTCACTCTCTACAGGAGGCCGGTGCACTTGGTGAAGCCAGCTAGCTATCATCTTGGGGTGGAAACACAACCATCGATTTGTAACATCATTCCCAGAACCTGTAGAGATCTTTTTGTTTGATGTTGAGTGAAAGACTTTAACGAAGGGACCAGACGGCTCTTTGGTCATCTTAGGTCCTAAACTTTGGATACAGAAGTGTAGGACCCCTTCGTAGGTCAGGCATATGCTAGACCCAGAAAGTGGCAGCTAGAGAAGCTGCTAGTGAAGAAGGTATGTGGATTTTTTAGGAGAGAGAAGTTCCTCCACACGCCCGGGAATATGTCTCCTGATTACAGAAAGGGCAGCAGATGTCACAATTGAAAAGAGAATTAAAATGTAGTGAAGATCACTGCAGGAACTGTTGTGGAAGTGATATTGGTGTAGTCAGGCTCACCAACGTTCTCTGCAAGCTCTTCGAACGTGTGGTTAGTCGGCGGCTTATGTGGCTCCTTGAAGAGCGTGGACTCCTTCCTCCACAACAGGGGGGCTTTCGCCAGGGCCGTTCTACCATTGACAACCTCGTGTCACTGGAGTCGGTAATTCGCACGGCGTTTGCTAGGCGTGATCATTTGGTTGCTGTATTTTTTCGACCTTCGAAAGGCGTATGACACCACCTGGCGCTACCATATTTTGACGACTCTGCATGACTGGGGCTTACGTGGTGCCCTTCCTATTTTTATTCGCAATTTCATCTCCCACCGCTCGTTTCGGGTGAGGGTTGGGGCATCTTTTAGCTCCCCCCGTAATCAAGAGAACGGGTGTCCCACAGGGCTCCGTCCTCAGCGTCCCATTGTTTTTAGTGGCGATAAACGGTCTTGCTACGACTGTGGGGTCGTCAGTTGCTCCCTGTTCGCCGATGACTTATGCCTGTATTTCAGCTCCGTTAGCATCGGCGTAACTGAACGAAGGCTGCAGGGTGCCATCCGAAAGGCCCACTCATGGGTCTCTACTCACGGATTTCAGTTCTCCGCACGGAAAACCTGCGTGATGCACTTCTGTCGCCGACGGGTAGTTTACCCTGACCCAGAGCTCTACCTGTGTGGTGAACTTCAGGTCAAGGAAACACATCGCTTCCTGGGCATGGTTACAATGCCTGGCTGACTTGGGTGCCACACCTACGTCAGCTGGGCGGCATGTAAATATTCTACGATGCCTCAGCCATACTGGTTGGGGAGCAGCACGTTCCACCCTTCTTCAGCTCTACAAGTCCCTTATTCTGTCGCGGCTTGATTACGGGAGCTTGGTTTACGACTCAGCAGCCCCTTCTGCCTTGCGGGCCCTAGACCCCGTTCACCACACAGGTGTGCGTCTCGCAACAGGGGCTTTTTGCAGCAGTCCCGTAATGAGCCTTCTAGCTGAAGCTGGTGTTCCCCCTCTGCAGTATCGCCGGCAACGGTTGTTGGTGAGTTACATTGCCCAGGTTTATGCTTCACCCCGCCATCCGAACCACAGGCTTCTCTTCCCACTTTCTGCACTCCCTTCCCCGCGCCGTCGGCCCAGGTCGGGTCTTCCGATTGCGGTCCCTTCTCTCCTCACTTGATTCCCTACCCCTTCCTCCACCTTTCCATTACTCCCCCCGTATCCCCCCCCCTCCTGGTCAATTCCTCGCCTGGAGCTTCGGTTGGATTTGTCCTGGGATTCGAAAGCCTCTATTCCACCATTGATTCTCTGTCGCCGGTTCCATGCACTGCTTGACACATTTCACAGAGCAAAGATTCTTTACACGGACGGTTCTTTGGTCGATGGCCATGCTGGATATGCCTTTGTCTATGGTGACCACGTCGAACAGCGGTCATTGCCTTGTGGAAGCAGCATCTTTACCACAGAACTGGTCGGTATTTTGAGAGCTCTTGAACACCTCAGAGCTCGCCCCATGGAGTTGTTCGTCATCTGCAGCGACTCCCTGAGTGGCTTACAGGCCCTTGACCAGTTTCTACCCAAACACACTGTGGTGCGAGCAATTCAAGATGCTGTCTTCGCCCTTAGCGCGTCAGGCCGTTCTGTCGCTTTTGTCTGGACGCCAGGGCACATAGGTATACCGGGCAATGAACGTGTTGATCAGCTCGCCAAGCAGGCCACCACTTCGCGGTCCCTGGACATTGGCCTCCCAGTCTCCGACCTCCAAAGCCAGTTGACCCGCAAGGTCTTAGGGGTTTGGAATTCTGAATGGGCAGACTGGACTGCACCGAATAAGCTATGTGTTGTTAAGCCGTCTACCGCTGCATGGAAGAGGGCTTCTCGCAGGGTGTCGATTGTCCTTTGCCGGCTCCGTATAGGCCATACTTGGCTCATGCATGGTCACCTTCTGCGTCGTGAGGACTCTCCTCAGTGTCGTTGTGGTGCGCCTTTGACAGTCGCCCACATCTTACTTGAATGCCACAATTTAGCCGCAGCGCGACGAAATTTTAATATCCCTGACGCTTTGCAGCTTGCTTTAGCTGACAATGCCTCCATGGTTGCCTCTGTTTTAAATTTTATACGTGAGTGTGGATTTTACAAATCCGCTTAAAGTTTGTGTGTGTCTGTTATTGCTCTGTCCTCCACCTGCCTAAGTCTAGGATGTGTTCCTTATATTTGCAATTTGATTGCAAGTAGACCTGGGAATTCGCAGCCAGATTGACTGTAACATGGCAAAGGGAACACCGCCAGAAAGCGTTCCCGTTGACGTTAATGCTACAAAAATGCATGCAGAGGCGGAATGTCCCGTAAGGTGTAGAGTAAAAGGCAGGGAATAGAAAATTTTATTGGACACAGGAACTGTGCTTTGGCCAGACCCTGGGGCCAGAGCGCTCCCGAGGAGAGGGAGGAAAACCCAGGCGTATTAAGCGAGCCACAGGTAGGGCATACCTAACTAGCGCCCCAAAGGGTTCACAGGGAACCCCGCTTTAGTCTAGTTGGCAGAACCTGCAGCCTAGACAAGCCTTGCAGCTTACATAAAGTGATTGCACATTAATTCCATCCAGAGGTCAGTGGAAATACACACTGACAGTCATGAAGGGTTACACACACATGAAAATAGACAAAAAGTATAAAAATAAACACACTTCATAATAAAAATTGGAGAAAATAGTTCACATAGTCGAATAGAAGACATTAATATGTTGCGCTGGCATTTGGTATTTGTCCGAACTGCAATAATTATAGTAGACATGAAGAGCACCAATGGAATGTGCCTGATGGAGGTATTTCATCACCCCTTACTCGGAGGACGCAAAATTGGTTGAAATCAAATTTATAATATAATTTTGCGTTCAGACACTATTTCTCTAGTAGCTTTCCCAAAGATTAAAACGCACAAACTGAAGTCATTAATGAATATCGTTGAAAATATTGCAGAGTTTACTGGCCTATTATACCATTAAAAATCGACATAACATACACAAAAAATGGGGGCAACAATTGCTTAGCGTTCAGTCAAAAAATGTTCAAATGTTTGTTAAGCTTATGGGACTTAACTACGGGGTCATCAGTTCCTAAACTTACAAACTACTTATGAAGTACTTACGAACTAGGAGGGCACAAATATCCATGCCCCAGGGGGGATTCGAACCCCCGACCGTAGTGGCCGTGCTGACCGTGACTGGAGCGCCTCAGTCACCTCGACCACCGCGGCCGGCTAGCGTTCAGTCTCCTGCTAGCATGCACATATATTAAGCGACAATACCGAAATAGTTCAGAAGATGGACACTCAAGCGCCCGAAACTGGCCGACAAAAATAATATTATCACAAGCAACTGGTTGCTGCATTTTATACATTAACAAAATATTTATATATCCAGAGAAGCTTCAATCTTAGCCCAGAACCACATCTAGTTCCACAAGCTTGCAACACTCGAGGTTTCGACTACATTCAATTATGTTGCCAGGCCCGAGGGCTAATGCTAGACTAGTTAAAATTTACATAAATAATATTGAATGAAGTTTATCACAATATTCTTCTTGAGAAACCAACTACACGAATCCTCAGCACCACTCGATTTCGTCAACAATACAAGTCTAGGGGCAGCGTCAGGGAGGGAGACTCTTGAAAAGCAACTTGGTGGAGACTGCTGGCCGCACTCCGTATATACTGTATATCTTTTATGGGCGACTTTGACAGCAGATCAGGTTCTTCTCACGCCAACTTTTCAGATGTCCTGCCTTGTCGGACTTGCAGTTGCAATGCCTCACAGATAACACGGATGGAACACCATTCATCTTTTTCTCTCTCGAGGTGGGAAAGACAGGTTATTTTGTAGCTTCCCTACCAGTGCCTTCTGACAAGGGAATCTCCATCGTTTCTGCCTCTCCTATCTTGCCTTCTTTTAACAAAAAAGTAATGTCCCTGAATTAACAGAAATGGATAATTATGTCCGTTGCAATCGTTTCTAATTGCATTGGACAGAGAGACGACCGCACAAATGAAGCAGAAACGGTAGCGCCCACTGTCAGTAGTACACACAGCGCGTGGTATGCCACGTGACGTTCCGCTGGACCCCTTTGCGCTTGCTGCTTGCCGGCCGTCTGCTGCAGTAGCGGCTGGCTCACTTCGTTTGACAGAGATCGCAGAATTTCAAAATCAAATGTTCCAATGTTTGTAGAACTTATGGGACTTAACTATGGGGTCATCAGTCCCTAAGCTTACAACTACTTATGAACTAGCTAAGACTAAGGACGGCACAAATATCCATGCCCGAGTGGGGATTCGAACCCCTGACCCTAGTGGCCGTGCAGACGGTGACTGGAGCTCCTCAGTCCCCTCGGCCACCGCGGCCGGCTCGCAGAATTTCCACGCATAGTTTTCGCCGAGAAACGGTGGCGTGGTGGCTTGTGAAGTATCAAACTCTTCTCCATTTCTCCAGGGAAAAAAAAAAAATAACGCATGCATGTTGTGAACTTCCATTTTCAATGATCAAACATAGTTTGTTGTAAAATTCCTACAGAAAGTGGTTTTTCCTCTTCTTTTGAAGGTGAAGTGAGTGTAAGTTCTTCAAACTCTGAAGAAAACGTAAGGTTTTGTGGAAATCCCTAGGTGAAGTACTCCTGCCATATATCATACGAAATTTTATACAGACAGTGGTCTTCCTCTTCTTCTGAAGAAGATTGGAGTCGTACATTTAAAAAAATTCAGTTAGAGCCATAAGTTGTCTGCTAAAATTCTACATGAGAACACATACTACAATGATTATTAAGAGGCGTAGCGTACCCACAAATAAAAGTTCAATCGTTTCAAGTTTATAGTTGCATGGGAGATAATTGCAAATTCCCGTGTTACCCTTATTATTTCTTGTATTAATATCAGAAATATATCTATTCCATACTATTTTTACTTTTCTTTGCATTGATGTTTATATACTTATTTGTGTATCCTTACTGCAATTAAAATATGGACAAAACTATAAAAATTCCACATAAGACAAAAGAAACGTACTATAGAAATAAATAATCTTAACATTTAAATAGTGTGTACTGTCAGTATATCCGATACCAACACATACTGACATACTATTACTGTTTGTTCAAACGATATGCAGGTTTTGATTAATACTTCAATTAAAATGTCTCTCACATCTTAATTGCTAAAGATATTGAAAAAATAGTTAGTTCTGTCGAGTCTTAACAAGAGCTACAATTTGAGTGCTCGATCATTTTGATGTAATAAATACTTTTCAAGATAAGAATTATTTAATGATTCGATCACGTTCAATTATATTTGTCTTGTATCTCCACCTGTATCAGACATCAATGTCGTATCTACATATCGGTGTGTTTGTATTTCAGTTATCTTTCATTTCCTAGCCATTTTACATCACGGTTCATACTGCACGATGAAATACTTGAACAATAGCTATCTATATCTACCTACACAATCCACAATCCACCCAAAGGTGCGTAGTGGGGGGTACCTTGTACCAGTACTAGTTACTTGTTTTCCTGTTCCACTTCCATATTGTAACATGTCTGGACACTATTTGATGGTTTGGACACCAAATGATGAATGTTCCACACCCAGACTTCATCTACGTCAGGATAGCTACATGTTCCATGCGGGCTGTGAGCTCAGTACTCAACTCGGGTGATGGGGAGGCAATCAAACAGAGGTCCAGTATAGTGAAACAGTTTGTTTACATTAAAGCTTACAAACGGCTGGAGGCGAGTGGAGTGAGCGTGCGTGTTGCACGCGCTGAGGTAACGTCCAGCTGATGCCACGATTCTCGGAGTAGCTGACGTGGCTGGTGTGGCTGCCACCGGCTGTTATGCCTCTGTGCTGCGTAAGGCGATGTATGGTCCTCGCACTGCGCCGCAGTCAAGCCTGCTTCCATATCAACGCGACAGTATGTAACACCTGTCCTACTGAGCACAGGAAAAGTGTATCTGGGTGTCTGCCAAGCTGAACTCCCATGAGGTAGTTGATAGAGCGAATGTATGTTGTTACGAAGGTCCTTGGTTCAAACCCTGGTGGCGCAATTTTTTTCTTTTTTTTCTCTGTATGACGTCGCAAATTGTTTTACATCTACAAACGTACACCGTGAGTGTTACATGGGACAACATGTTCCTGAAATGTAAAAGTAAATGGACTGTTCGAATTTGATAGCACTGTGTAATTGGCAGTTAGCTTCTGCTTCTCGCTGTGGAGTAGCCTAGCCGTCTAAGGCGCCTCGCAGTGGAGCGCGCGGTTGCTCGCCGTCGGAGGTTCGAGTCCTCCCTGGGGCATCGGTGTGTGTGTTTGTCCTTAGGTTAGTTTACCTTAGTTTAAGTAGTTTGTAAGCTTCGGACTGATGACCACGCAGTTTGTTCCGATAGATTTACAAACATTTGAACAATTTTTTAGCTTCTGCTTCGTTTTATTTGAAAGTAGCAAACCTGTAGAGTATATTCGTAGAAGAAAGAAACAATGGCACCATATGTGTGGAAGTCTTAAAGTAATAATTATAATAATAGTAATAATAATAAATGACTACTACATAGGCTGCACCGCCGATCAGCGGATGTGCGTGTAGTGGCCAGAGTGCCGTGTGCTTGCCCACACCAGTGGCGCTTACGTTGCTGCTACTGCTACTGCTGCAGCTGACAGTGCTGTTGTTGTTGTTGTTGTTTGGATGTTTTAGGGGGGCAAAACTACGGAGGTCATCAGTCCCCCATTCCATCGTTAGGCATCACAACAAAAGGCGTGAACGCGTAAAAGAGCCTGAGTGGAGAACAACTAGGGGGAGGAGTAGCCCCCGAGTCAGTTGAAGGACAACAAAGTCGGCAAGAGACAACTAAAACAAATCCAATCACACAGTATAACCGAGAAACGACAAGAAATAAAATGTAAAATCCGACGTCTGTGGCTGACCGACTGTGAGACTAAAAAACACGTAAAGTCAGCCACACGGAAACAAAGGGAAACCTCCAATTGGAGGTCATGACAGGACGGACACAGACACTAAAGAAAAGCTTTAAATGGAGGGGTAAAACCACTGTCCCGAAGAAAACTTAAAACAGTATCAGACATTTTGGCATCGTCACTTAAAACTTGGGATAAAAGAGCAGGAACATTAAAACTCCACCACAGAGGTGCTGAAACAGGGCATTTCACTAAGATGTGCGCCACTGTCAGGGGGGCGCCACAGCGACACACACGCGGTTCCTCGCCACGAAGGAGATGGCCGTGAGTCAGGCATGTATGGCCAATGCGGATCCGGCACAGGACTACGGAGTCCCAGCAGCAGGCCTGCATTGAAGAACGCCACACAGCCGTCGTTTCCTTTATAGCCCTGAGTTTGTTGGCTGTTGCCAGGCTACACCACTCGGAAGCCCAAAGCTCATGCACTCGATGTCACAGCACTGTCCGGTGATCAGTATCCAGGAGGCTGATCTCTAAAACAGGTGCATCAATGGCCTGCTTGGCCAGCATATCAGCACGTTTGTTGCCCGGAATACCGACATGAGCCGGGGCCCAGAGGAACACCACTGATCCACCAGATCTGTCAAGAGCAGATAGGGTCTCTTGAATTCCTAACACGAGGATAGCACTGGTCGAGGGCTTTAAAGCTGCTCAGGGATTCACTGCAGATGAGAAAGGACTCACCTGAGCAGGTCCAAATGAGCTCGAGAGCACGGCAAATTGCCACCAGCTCTGTGGTATAGACACTGCAGCCAGCCGGCAGAGAGTGTTGTTCTACATGGTTGTCGAGAATGAACGCAAAACCCACCCGACTCTCAACTTGCGAACCATCCCTGTAAACCAGGTTATGTCCAGGGAATCGAGCTCTGACCGCTAAAAACTAGCGACAGAACGCTTCAGGTTGAACTGAGTCTTTGGGTCCACAGGCCAAGTCCAGGCAAATACACGGCCTTGGCAGGCGCCATGGAGGCGTACATGCGTGGACCCGATATGGAGGTGGTAGTGGGTAAGACTCAAGTTCCTGCAGCAGAGACTGGACCCTGAAGGCGATTGTAGGACCCAACCTGGGACGTCGTCGTTGGTCATGGACGACCATGTGGGAAGAAAGAACACGGTGGTTCGGGTGGCCTGACGAGCTGTATACGAGCGCTGCATAGGTTGCAAGCAGTTGTCGGCAGTGGATCGGCAAAAGTGGTACCCCGGCCTCAGCAAGTAAGCTGGTAGTAGGGCTGGTACGAAAGGCACCTGTCGCGATGCGAACCCCACAGTCGTCAACAGGGTCCAGCAAGCGCAATGCAGAGGGTGAGGCAGAACCGTAGGAAACACATCCAAAATCTAGACTAGACAGCGCCAGAGCCTGATAGAGCTGCAACAGGGTGGAGCGGTCAGCACCGCAGGAGGTATGGCCCAGGTGGCGGAGAACATTGGGGTGGCGCCAGCACTCCCGTTTTAATCGACGGATGTGTGGGAGCCTCGTCAGACGGGAGTCCGAAACGAGCCCTAAAAACGGTGAGTGTCTACGACCTCTAATAGGTGGTAGCTGAGATACAGTTCGGGCTGAGGGTGAACTGTTCGAAGCCTACAAAAGTGCATAACACTCGTCTTTGCAGCAGAGAACTGGAAGCCGTCGGTAAAAGACCAGGACTGCCCCTTCCTAATGGCTCCCTGCAGCCTACATTCAGCGACGTGAGTGCTGGAAGAGCTAAAATAGATACAAAAGTCGTCAGCATATAGTGAAGGGGATGCTGACGACCCAACTGCTGTAGTTAGGCCGTTAATGGCTACTAAAAAAAGGGGACACTCAAAATAGAGCTCTGAGGAACCCCATTTTCCCGCACATGAGAGGTACTATGAGAGGCACCTACTTGAACACGAAAAGTAAAGACAGCTAAAAAGTTTTTAATATAAATCGGGAGTGAGCCCCGAAGACCCAACCATGTAACATGCTAAGTATGTGGTGTCGCCAGGTCGTATCATATGCTTTTTGCATATCGAAAAGGACGGCTATCAGATGTTAGCGCCTGGAAAAGGCTGTGCAGATCACGGACTCGAGGTACACCATGTTGTCGGTGGTGGAGCAACCCTGATGGAACCCACCCTGGCATGAAGCCAGTAAGCCCCGAGTCTCAAGGATCCAGCACAACCGCCTGTTGACCATGCGCTCCAACACTTTACATTGTTCAGTGTAATGGGCCGATAGCTATCCAAATTGACAAGGTTTTTGCCTGGCTTAATCACTGGTATGATTATACCCTCCCGCCACTGCGAAGGGAATACCCCGTCGCACCAGATTTGGTTGAAGAGCGCAAGGAAATTACGCTGGCTCTCCACTGACAGGTGTTTCAGCATCTGGCTGTGGATGCTATCCGGTCCTGGAGCCGTGTCGGGACACTGTTTGATAACACTGAGGAATTCCCACTCTGAAAATGCCATGTTATATGACTCCGTACGGCGGGTGGTAAAGGAGAGGGGCTGGCGTTCCACCTGCTCCTATAATGTACGGAAGGCCGGTGGGTAATTCATAAAGGAGAAGGCATGACCATAATGCTGAGCAAGCAGCTCTGCAAGCATGGCTGGGTCCATGCATACTATGCCATTCAAGGAGATCCCAGGGATTCCTGCTGTTGTTGGGTATCCCTTAAACGCCTGATCTTGTTCCAGACCTGGGTGGTGGAGGTACCTGTGCCAATAGTGGAGACATACCTCTCCCAACACTCTTGCTTACCTCTCTTAATGAGATAATAAGCATGTGCACGGAGCCGCTTGAAAGCGACGAGGTGCTCCAGATACGGGTGCCACTTGTACCATTGTAAGGCCCGTCGGCGACCTTTAATAGCCGTTGCGACCTCTGGCGACCACCATGGTACCGTCTTATGCCGTGGGGACGCCGACCAATGGGGACTGGTAGCTTCTGCAGCTGAAACAATGGTATGAGTGGCGCCCTTGACCGCCACATCAAAGTTGTCGAGTAGGGGAGGGCCAACAGTGGCAGCAGAGGTAACGTCGTCCCAGTTAACCTTGTGTAGGGCCCACCTGGGCAGGCGCCCTGGGGACTGACATTGTGGGAGTGACAGAAAAATGGGAAAATGGTCACTGCTGCACAAGTCATCGTGGGCTCTCCAGTGGACAGATGGTGAAAGGCTATGGCTGCAAATAGACAGATCAATGGCCGAGAACGTGCCATGCACCACACTAAAATGTGTGAGGGCACCCGTGTTGAAGAGGCAGAGGTCAAGACGAGATAGTAAGTCCTCGACTGCTCTGCCCCGGCCAGAAATCGTGGAACCACCCCATAAGGTGTTATGGACATTAAAGTCGCTCAGTAGTAAGAAAGGTGGGGGGAGTTGAGAAATTAGTGCAGCCAAAACATTCCGAGAGCCGTCACCATCAGGAGGGAGGTAGAGACTGCAAACGGTGAACTCTTGTGTTGTCCTTACCCTAACAGCCACCGCTTCCAACGGCGTCTGAAGGGGCACAGGTTCGCTATATACAAAAGTAAGGACATACACACACACTCTACCTGATACCCTGGTATACACACTGCGACTACAATAACATCCCCTGTAACCCTGGAGGGCAGGGGTCCGCATTGGCGGAAACCATGTTTCCTAGAGGGCAATGCAGAAAGCAGGTGGTATGCTCAAAAGGTGTCACAGTTCAGCCATGTGGGTGAAAAAACCGCCGCAATTCCACTGGAGAATAACGCTGTCCGATAACTGGGATGACATGAGGCAATATGAAGTACTTATTATACCCCATGACCACTTACTGACACTGCTCGTGAAGCTGTAGAATCTACATCCATCGTTTCCGATGGTCCTTCGAGATCTAGGCCCTCAGGGGCGCTAGTATCTTCACTTCGTCCTCGTCCTCTGAGGAAGAGGGTGGGGGTGGAAGTGGGGGAATCACTGGTGTCTCTTTATTCTTCCCTGGACTTTGATTCTTTTTGGAAGCCTCTCGCTGTTCTTTTGGCTTCTCACATCTGGAGGGCGTCGGTGAGTCAGCCTCTGGGACTGAGGACCACCTTGCTGCCCCATGACCAGCATTCTTGGGCACCGTTTGCAACTGGCCGGTATCGGTCGTTCCAGAGGAAGAAGCCGAGGAAGAGTGGGACTCAAGCAAACCTTTCCTCGCGAGAGAAGCCTGAGAAGGCTGTTGCTTCTCAGGCTCAGGGGCGGGGACCAGTGTCCCCATTGTTTGGGGTTGTATTGCTCCATTGGTAGGGGGAACTAAAGGTACACCCAGGCAGAGCCCCGCTTGCCTGGTTAAGCCTTATACAACTGAGGTGCGGCAGGTTCCTCAGAGGTTGTCTCCAGCGGCTGTTCAACCTCAACAGCCATGCATCTCCTCGTCACGTAGCACACCTTGAGATTGAGGTTTTTTTTCTCATAGAGGTTTGTACCATCCTCGCAACCCGGGCGATAAGCCAAGATCCCCGGGCTCTGAAACGTACAACGTTCCACCATCTCACTGAACAATGGTCGTTGAGGCAAGCACAGGGCTGTTGGTGCAGCACAGCCCATGGCTCAGGACCCCGGGTTCGCCAACCCCGTACTCAGCAAATTAATGCTGAGCTCTTGAGGGGGCTGACAGTGCTGTTTTGCGAAATGAACCCGTGGAACCTTATAGACATTCCCTTTTAACGATATTCAATGTACTACAGTTGAAAAAAAAGCCTCTTGAGGGGGGCTTGAAAGCACGACCCTCTGTTCGATGAAATAACGATTTACCAACTAGCCCACAGTATCGCAACGTTATAAGCTCTCACGGTTATGCTTCTCCTCTACTCCGTAGTTTAAGTGTTACTTATTATTATAGTTTACACACATTCTCCTGGATGGTAGCACATAACACGAATTATATAAAAGTTTCCCTTGATACTCTAACCGATATACAATGTTTTCTACCGATCTGCGTGCCTGACATCTTAAGGTTTGGGTGTTAGAGCACAAAAAAACTAAATGTTATAATTTAGTTGGTCAGCATTATAGCTATTTACAGATTGAAGTTGGCCCATTTGTAGGCCTCAGGTGTACTAATGTAAACGCGATCATTGACTATTTCACAGTGAAGTGTAAGGTGGCTAACTCTGGTGCCCGGCTTGCAGGCGGCCACTGCTGAGCGAGGCGCTGCTCGACTACCAGGAGGACCTGCTCTCCTTCAGGGACGACTTCGGCGAGCTGTGCGACCACCTGCTGCCCAATGCGTCGCAGACCTTCGGGCTTGCCGACGCGCTCTACTCCTACTATCGCTATAACTGGTTTCCCAGCTTACCGTTTTCTAAATATGGCGACACAATAGGTAAATTTAAAACCGGAGCTCATCGAGCCGTGCGGGAGTAGCCGCGTGGTCTAAGGCATCGTGCTACAGACTGCGAGGCTGCTCACGCAGTAGGTTCGAGGCCGCCATCTGGCATGAGTATGTGTGTTGTCCTCAGTATAACTTAGTTTAAGTAGTTTGTAAGTCTAGTGTCTGATGAAACCTAGCAGCTTTGTACAATAGGTTAACAAACATTTGAATTTGGACTCATCAACTTCTTGTTTATGCACTGTTGACTGTATAATGTATTCTGATTCGAAAAATCAGAATTGAAAATAACTGTGAAAAATAATCTTGAGGTAGCTGTAGTGCTCTGTGTTTGTTGAACTAAAATGCGATTTTTGAAACGAGTTGGTCAGGTTTCACCGAAACACCGTTTCTTCTCCTTGTTACCCAGACATTTTGCAACTTCTTCAGTGAGCTTTTATTAATTTCCACTGAACAACAGAATATGTTTTATACTATGTATCAGATATTAGAAACATACAAGAATTGTATATGTCTACACGTATACCTTATTTTAGATCTAGAAGAACTTTTGTTCGCTTTTACAGTTTACTGGTTTTCCCACTCTGTTGCCTGCCACTACTCACGTTTGCTGGTGTCTTCGCTATTTGAGAGTGAAGGAAATAGCATTCCTTAAGTGCCACTACCACTGCTCAGTACTAATAAGACGGCGGACAATGTAGACAGTTGACATTTCTGAGTGGAAGTTTGAATCTTAACAGTGTGACTATGGTCGAAGGTTGGCGCTGGAATCATGGACTTGTTTTGTCTGACAGTCGTTTGAGAGCACTGAATCTATTAGTTCTATTGCATAGAGCTGTGTACTCATTTATTACCCATACCCCTTCAACTACAGCTTTCTGTATTTTGTAGTTTCCCTCATTCAATTCTGTGGTGTTGCACAAGTCTAAAGTGCGCGCCACCTACTTTCGCCGTGCGCCGCCGTGCACGCACGGCGTGGCATACTTACGACGTCAGCCACGAGCGCCCTCTGCTGCTATCCCGCTCGTGGCCACCACTGAACGACATCGTTCACTTGGGACTCAGATAGTAACCAGTTCACACTTCGGAATCAGATAGGCACCAGTGAAATCTTGGCTATCGGATAGGCACTAGGCAGGCCTCTAGCTCAACTATGTATCAGCATTCTGCAGTAGTGAGCTATGTAAAAGTTAAGTATTACTAAGTCTCTAAGAAATATATATCTCGTTCTAATTTACTCTAGTGTTGCTAGTTTCTGCTGTCCCACTGGCTGGTCACCTCGTAGCTGCACAAGCGTGCATCCTTTATTCCTGTGTCGGTCTTTCTACTCGGCCACCGACACCTACGACGGAAACGAGACACGAAAGCGGCGACGAGGCTGGGACACAAAAAATACTTCAATAATTTCCAATTTATGATAAAATCTGCACAATCCTAAAAATTGTGTTTTAGTTGAATGAATATTTATAAATGCAATTAAAAGGTTTGGCACACTATGTCTCTGAGTGTCAGTCAATCATATTATACCAACACTATTTCCATGGAATCTCCCACTGGTATGATATTGTACTATCTGCAGACTATTTCTCACTCCACCTCTTACATCATGAGTTCTCTATGGTTGCATGGAAACCAAGTTAACCACAGTGGAGTGGCCAAGCGCTTGAATGTGTCTTGCTCTGGAGCACACAGTTACTCGCTGTCGGAGGTTCGCCCTTGGGCATGGGTGTGTGTGAGTGTTATTCTTATCAAAAGTTAGTTTACGTAGTTTGTAAACCTAGCGACTAATTACCACACTAGATAAATCCCTTAGATTTACAAACATCTCAATTTCTTTGGTTTGTAAACCAAGTTGTTGTTGATGTTGTTGTGGTCTTCTGTCTGCAGACTGGTTTGATGCAGCTCTCCACGCTCCCCTGTCCTATGCAAGCCTCTTCTTCTAAGTAAACAAACGACAACTAACAGACTTTTGAGTCTGCTCATTGTATTCATCCATCGGTCTACGATTTTACCCCTTCTAATGCTAAGTTGACGATTGCTTGAGGTCTCAGAATGTATTCCACCAACCTATCCCTTTCTTAGTCAGGATATGCCTGACACTCACTTTCTCCTCAATTCTGTTGAGTATCTACGTGATCTACCCATCTAATCTTCATCATTCCTTTGTAGCACCACATTTCGAAAGTTTCTATCATCTTTTTGTCTCAACTCCCTATCGTCCATGTTTCACTCAGACACAGTGCTACACTTCAGGCAAATGCTTTCCGAAAGGACTTCCTAACGTCTAAACTAATATTGGATGTCAACAAATTTCGCTTCTTCAGAACTTCTTTTCTTCCCATAGGCATTCTGCATTTTATATCTTCTTTACTTTGGTCATCAGAAGGTATCTTGCTACCAAAATAACAACTTATATACTACTTTTTTCATTACCCAATCTAATTATTTCGGCATCACCTGATTTTCTGACACTACATTCCATTACCCTCATTTTACTCTTGTTAATATTCATCTTATATCTTCTTTTCAAGACAATGTCCATTCCATTTAATTGCTCTTCCAGGTCTTTTGCTGTCTCTGAGAGAATTACTATGTCAACAGCAAACCGCAAGTTATGGCATTAATATTATAACATGATGTGATGGCTCAAAATCCTGAAATGTAATACAGAGTTCAGGTTTCCTTACTGTTGGGGCACAATGGTATAACATTATCCCATTCTGTTGTTGTTGTTGTTTGGTTTTGGAAGGGACTAAACAGCGACGGTTATCAGTCCCTTGTTCCAGTTAAAGAGATAAAACAGTTTGTTAAGCGTTCCTAAGTAAACGCATTAACAAGTCAAAGTTTAAAACTCACAGACTAATATAAAGAAAGGATACAATTAAAAGTGAAGATGGGATAAAACAGCTGAGACAGTACAAGAGTGTTTTTGCTGGGTGGTCACAGGGATATAAGGAACACACCCAGCCACTCTGGAACACGTTACAAACAACCTGCCTAACAGACTTAAGCAGGTGGAGGACAGAGCAATAACAGACAAACACAAACTTTAAATTGACTTGTAAAATCCACACTCACGCATAAAATTTAAAACAGAGTCAACAGTGGAGGTATTGTCAGCTAATGCAAGCTGCAAAGCGTCAGGGATATTAAAATTTCGTCGCACTGCGGATAAATTGTGGCATTAAAGTAAGATGTGGGCGACTGTCAAAGACGCACCACAGTGACACTGAGGAGGGTCCTCGCGACGCAGGAGGTGACCATGCGTAAGCGGAGTCGGCAAAGGACAACCGACTCCCTGCGAGAAGCCCTCAGGGACGTCTTCCATGCAGAGGTAGATGGCTTGACAGCACGGAGCTTATTCGGTTCAGTCGAATCTGCCCATTCAGAATTCCAAACCCGAAGGACCTTGCGGGTCAACTGGGTTTGGAGGTCTGAGTCTGGGAGGCCAATATCCAGGGACTGTGAAGTAGTGGCCTGCTTGGCCAACGGATCGAAGAGTTCATTGCCCGGTATACCTATGTGGCCCGACGTCCAGACAAACGTGACAGAACGGCCTGACGCGCTAAGGGTGAAGACAGCATCTTGAATTGCTCGCACCACAGTGTGTTTGGGTAGAAACTGGTCGAGGGTCTGTAAACCACTCAGGGAGTCGCTGCAGATGACGAACGATCCCCTGTGGCGAGCTCTGCGGTGTTCAAGAGCTCTCAAAATACCGCCCAGTTCCGCGGTGAAGATGCTGCTTCCACAAGGCAATGATCGCTGTTCGATGTGGTCACCATAGACAAAGGCATATCTAGCATGGCCATCGACCAAAGAACCGTCCATGTAGATGATGTTTGAACCATGGTATATGTCAAGCAGTGCGTGGAACCGGCGACGGAGAATCAGTGGTGAAAGGGAAGCCTTCAAATCCCGGGATAAATCCAACCGAAGCTCCATGCAAAGAATTGTCCATGGGGGATACAGGGGGAGTAATGGAAAGGTGGAGGAAGGGGTAAGGAATCACGTGAGGAGAGAAGGGAACAGACAAGGACCGCAATCGGAAGGCCCGACCTGGGCCGACGTCGTGAGGAAGGGAGTGAATAAAGTGGGAAGAGAAGCATGCGTTTGGGATGGCAGGGTGAAGAATGAACCCGGGCGATGTAAGACACCAACAACCGTTGCCGGCGATACTGCAGAGCGGGAACACCAGCTTCAGCTAGAAGGCTAGGTACTGGACTGTTGCGGAAAGCCCCCGTAGTGAGATGCACACCAGTGTGGTGAATGGGTAAGACGACTAGACGGATCTTTTAACCCAAGTAACCTTAAATTTTTTACCATGCAAATAGCATTTAAAATATTTAATTCCATATATAACACTTAGTAATTCTTTCTCTGTTGTCGAATAATTTCTTCTGCCGTCGTTAGTTGTCTTGAGGCGTACGCTATGGGGTGTTCCTCACTGTTTATATTCTGACTTAAAACCACTCCTACCGAATAACCACTTGCATCACACGACAGAATAAACTCTTTACTGTAATCTGGATATGCTAATACAGGACTATGTGTTAATTTGTCTTTGAGTGTTTGGAAAGCTGCTTCACAATCATCAGACCATTTCGAACTTTGCACCTTTTTTCAACAACTGAGCTAAGGGCCGGGCAATTGCGGCAAAATTTGGCACGTATTTGCGGTAATATGAAGCCAGACCAACAAAAGATTCTACTTCTTTAATGCGTTGTGGTGTTGGAAAATCCTGTACTGCCGAAATTAATCTGGGGTCTGTTTTAATTCCATTTTCACTAATAACATGGCCTAAGTAGGTAACTTCTGTTAATGCGAAACTACATTTCTCCAGATTCAATGTTAACTTCGCTTTTCTGAGTCTCTGGAAAACATTACGTAGACACACTGCATGTTCCTTAATGTCTTTTGAAAACACAATAATATCGTCAAGATACACACAACATTGTTGGGTTTTGAGACCTCCATCGAGCAGTCTCTGAAAGGTTGCTGGGGCGTTCCTCAAACCGAACGGCATTCGCCTAAATTGCCAGTGGCCTCCTGGGTAGAAAAAGCTGTTTTATACCTGTCTTGGGGTGCCACTTCGAGTTGATGGTAACCTGAACGAAGGTCGATTGTTGAAAAGTATTTACTATTTCCAAGACTATCAATGATGTCTGTAATGTTCGAAAGGGGATAAACATCTGAAATGGTTTGTTTATTAAGATGTCTGTAGTCACAACAAAACCTGTAACGTTTCGTACCGTCTGGAGACTTATTTGGAATTATAACTATGTTTGAATTATAAGGGGAATCAGAGTATTCTACAATTCCGTCTCTTAAATGTTGTTCTATAAATTCACCCAACACGGGTTGTAAATGATGTGGAACTCTATAGGGTTTTCTGTAAACTGGGGGGCTATTTCCTGTTGGAATTCTGTGCTGTGTTATATCTGTGGCTGGCAGTGGTCCTTCCGGATTAAATAAATCCTGAAACTCAAGCAATACTGTTTCTATCGTACCTCTATCTTTTCCTTTCAAATGTTCTATCTTCTGGCGTAATGCGGTTTTGTAGGCGTCTGGTTTCTGACCATCAGTATTATCTGTCCAAATAAAATCTTCTTCAAACGCACTGACTGTAGCTACTAATATTCCCTTATACAATTCTTTATCTTCCACTCCGAAATTGTCAACGTGTACTGGTACTTTCGCTTCTCCATTCACGTTCTGAACTCGTACCACACTTCTCCGAACAAAACAATGCGACGCATCTAATTGCTCATTTTCTTTGAGTGGTGTCGGCCGGTACTTCCGAGTCGACGGTCAACCGGAGAAGTTTACCTGATCCATATGGAATTGTATCGCGCGAATCAACTCTAAAGGACTGTGCTCGCAGTTTAGTTGTTTGCTGGCTGAGGTCCATTTTGGCGTGATGTTTAGTCAGGAAATCCATCCCTAGGATCGCATCGTACCCGTCAGTTATCGTTGTTACTAACTCTACTTGTTCTTGAAATTGTACACCGTTTATATAAAAAATTAATGATGTACAACCCACTGACTTCACTGTTCCACCTCTTATTCAACTCAATTTGTACCTCGGGGGGTCATATTTCTTATCATCAATGCACGCCTTATTTACGATCGATATATTAGGACATGTGTCTACCAACATTCTCACTTCTTTATCTTCCCGCCTGAGTTTAACTGATTTCTAGTTTCATACTGTTTCTTAGCCCTGCAATCTGTAAACGTATGCCCTATTCTCCCACAGCTAGTGCACTGGGGTTGTCTACAATATTTCGCTATGTGTCCCTGTCTGTCACACTTAAAACAACACACACCTGTTGAAAATATGTTCTGCTTTTCCCTGCACCTGGTGGAAATATCGATCTCTTCAAACGATGTTGCCATAGATAATGCTTCTGCTAAAGTCTTAGGAAATTGTGCCCTAACTCGACAGGACATTTCAGGAGCTAACCCACGCAAAAATGTATCCAAAGCTCTGTCCTGTGCCCCCTGTAAGATAACTCTATTTGTTTCATCACTGGTTGATAATTGATAAGTTTTAACATTAATCTTGCGGATTCTATCGACAAAGCTCTCTAATGATTCATTTTGTTTCTGAGTGATGGTACTTAATTTTTCCCTATAAAACCTACAACTATTTTGTTTCTGAAAACGCATAAGTAATCCCTTCTTTAATTCCTCAAAGGTTGTAGCATTACGCAATTCTTCATGATACATCACACGTGCTTTGGCCTCACCTGTCAACCTTAATTTCGTCATTTGCAAAAGTTGTTCATTTGACTACGCCCCTAAATTTGCGGCTGCTGTCAAATCGTCAAGAAACGCAATTACATCTTCGCCAGGTTTACCAGAAAAAGGCGTTATTAAGGAGGCTGTGGAAGGGTCTAAGGTGGTAGAGGCTAAACTGGATGTCTTAATCTGATTCAGTTGCATAACCAATGCATTGTTATCGTTTCTAAGCTGTGCTATTTGATTGACTAAGCTTTGAATAGCGTCCTCAGTGGAAACCCCCGGTGTTGCTAGGCCTGACTTTGTACGGTTTCTTGTCATCATTTTAACAAATTATTACCTATACAATCTTACTGAGTTAAAAGATTCTGAAATACCTTTCAAAATTATAAACCTTACGACAGAAAAACTGAGAAATATTACGACTGTTACTTAAACAATTACCCTTCAACTACCACTTCAATGGCTGTCACTCCCACCTTGATTGAGCCAAGTTTCTCTGACACCAATTGTAATGTGATCTCGGTTATTTCTGATCATACTGGTTACTAAATGTGGCTATCTGTATGATTAATGGTTCACTTTACAGTTCTTACTATTTTCCTAAAGCATCAAAGACCTTGTACCAGTGATATTTGTCAGGATGGGCAGTTACTCTTAGTTCAACACAAGAAATTTTCATATTATTATTTATTTGTTATTAATCACATTTGTGGGACGTGAATTCTCTTGGCTCAGAGGTGGAAGGATGTTGAAATGAGACAGCATTGAAGCAGATAGCTTTGTATTTACAAATATACATAATACTTGTGGTAATTTCCTTACATTCAGTTATTCTCTTACTCGAAGGCAGCAGGCGGCAGGCCGGCGCGCTGATAGCGGATGTGGCGGTCCGGTTACGCGTAGGCAGCAGCAGCGGCGAGGCCGGGCGCAGTCTGCGCTACAGTCCGTAGCGGCGACGCGACGAGGCGCGTGGCTTTATTCAATTGTTCGCGTTCCCCGTTGTGATTACTGCCAGTACCTCGTATAGGCGTCCGTAACGCTTCAGGCTTCGTGGCCCATGTGGGTGAGTGCGTCGTCCATCGAAGGGGCAGTGTGGGGCGCTGGCGGCGTCGAACCGACGACCCCTGGGCTCCTCTCCCGCAGCTGTCGATTATCGACTAAATCTCAGCTATCGAGAGGCCGCAGTCCCATCGTCCTCTCAGCTGCCTGGGTGCCCGGTAAGTCTTCTTTAATTCTTCTTCCGTTCTCGCGACTGCTCGCCTAGTCGGTTGTCCGATGTCGATTGCGTGATCGGCCGAAATGGTGCCGAACCTCACTCGTGCTGAAGCAACGAAAGAATGACCCTCTGCTCCAATTGTCCAGGTATTTATTGGTTCAAGTAGGTCTCTGTCACGTGGAGGAATTTCCAGAATGTTCGGTCACGCGGAGAGTCGCTAGTTGGTCACTGGCTTCTAGTCACGTTCTTCCAAAACTGCCAAAACGTGTAACCTTGTCACGTGTGGGAGCCTTAAACTCGTGCGGCGATGGATTGCTGAAATGTTAGTCACGTTTCCCTGGAGAGGTAACTGTTCTGGCCTTGTGATGGTTTCAAACTGTTGACGTTATGCGTTCTTCTTGGTCACGTTTCGCTATTCTTACTGCTCGTGAGATGGCTGGCCGATGACCGCTTGAGCTGATTCGTCAACTTCGCGATTTCTCGAACACGTGAGCCGTGGCCGCGCGACGCCGTCGGAATGTGCTGCGCGGTGATCTGCAGTTCCAGCGATTCGAGACTCCACGTGCCTGCTGCTGGCCGCTTCCCTGCTTTACACTTTGCGTTAGACTTTACATTTCCACTTTAATAGGTTATTCCGTTTTCATTACGAAAACATTTATAATCACTAATTACCCTTACAGATCAAATGATAAAACCCAGCTGCACGGATAAAACGTGAAACACAATCAGCTGTAGCAACATCGTCACCAAGAATAAAAGGAAGTGCAGCTGGCATGTCAAAGGACTGTCGTAAGGCAGCTAGAAGGGGACAGTCCACGAGGATGTGGACCACTGTCAGTAAAGTGCCACAGTAACACTGTGGAGGATTCTCCCGTCGAAGTAGATGGCCATGTTTCATCCACGTGTGGCCAATAGGCAGACGACAAAGGACAACTGACTTCTTCTGAGAGGCCCTCAGGGAGGACTTCCACGGAGCTGTAGAAAGCTTCACTATATGGAGCTTGTTTGCGGCAGGTGAGTCAACCCAGTCAGTGGTCCAAAGTCCAAGTACCTTCTGTTGTAACTCTAATCGGAGGTCCCTCTCCTGAATACCAATTTCTAAGGGGCTTGCGGTAATTGCCTGCCTAGCCAGCCGATCCACGCGTTCGTTCCCCGAAATTCCAATGTGTCCCGGGGTCCAAACAAAAACCACAGTGCGCCCAGATTGAACGAGAAGGTCAACAGATTCCTGGATTGACTGCACCAGTGGATGTTTTGGAAAGCACTGGTCAAGGGCTTGCAAGCCGCTAAGGGAGTCGCTACAGATAATATTCGACTCCCCGGAACAGGCTATAAGGTGCTCCAGTGCTCGGTGGACAGCTATCAGCTCCGCAGTGAAGATACTACTCCCACAGGGTAAGGAGTGTAGTTCAATGTGCTCATCGTGGGTGTAGGCATACCCACAACGGCCATCAACTAGGGACCCATCGGTGTAGACAATTTCCACGCCTTGGAACGAACGAAGTACCCCTTGAAACTGGCGGCGGAGAGTCATTGGTGCAACAGAGGCTTTAGAGTCACGTGACAAGTCCAAACTAAACTGTGGACGCGGTACAGACTAAGGAGGAACATGGGAAGGATAGTGGAAAGCAGGAGGAATAGGTAGGGATTCAAGTGAAGAGAGAAGGGAACGAACACCGACCGCGATCGGGAGACCCGACCTTGGCCGCCGTCGTGGGGAAGGAAGGACAACATCGGGAAAGAGAAGCCTGTAGTTTGGATGGTGGGGTAAGGCATGTACACGGGCAGCATAGGAAGCGAGTAAGCGCTGCCGGCGGAAACGCAGGGGTGGGACACCTGCTTCAGCTAGCAGACTTGTCACTGGACTTGTGCAAAAAGCCCCTGTCGCCAAACGGACACCACTATGGAGGACCAGATCCAATACCTGTAGTGCTGACGGCGCTGCAGAGTCGTATACGATACTCCTGTAGTCCAGGCACGATTGTATGAGAGCCTTATAGAGCTGCAGAAGTGTTGGGTGAGATGCTCCCCAAGCCGTGTGGCCGAGACAGTGAAGGATATTAAGGTGTTTCCAGCATTTCTGTCGCAGCTGACGGAGGTGTGGCTGCCAAGTCAGCCAGGCATCGAAAACCATACTGAAGAAGCGGTGTGTTTCTTCAACTCGAAGGAGTTGGTTATCCAGGTGCAGCTCTGGATCGAGGTGAAGTGCCCGACGAAGACAGAAGTGCATTACTCGGGTCTTACAGCCCGAGAAGTGGAAACCGTGGGCGGAGGCCCATGATTGTGCCCTTCTAATGGCTCCCTGCAGCTGCCGTTCGGCGACGCCAATGGTGGGGGAGCTGAAGCAGATACAAAAATCGTCCGCAAACATAGAGGAGGAAACTAATGACCCAACTCTTGCTGCGAGACCTTCGATTGCAATCAGGAAGAGGGGAACACTGAGAACAGAGCCCTGTGGGACACCATTCTCCTGGATATGAGGAGAGCTGAGACAGGTGCCTACACGAAACTGAAAAGAGCGGGGCGATAAAAAGTTCCGTATAAAAATTGGAAGGGAGCCCCTCAGACCAAAATCAAATGTTCAAATGTTTGTTAAGCTTATGGGACTTAACTATGGGGTCATCAGTCCCTAAACTTAGAAACTACTTATGAACTCCCTACAACTAAGGATGGCACAAATATCCATGCCCGAGGGGGGATTCGAACCCCCGACCATAGTGGCCGTGTAGACCGTGACTGAAGCGCCTCAGTCCCCTCGGCCACTGTGGCCGGCCCCCTCAGACCCCAACCATCCAGTGTAGCCAGAATATGGTGGCGCCAGGTTATATCGTACGCCTTTCGAAGGTCAAAAAAGACCGCAACGAGATGTTCGCGCCTGGTGAAGGCAGTGCGAATAGCCGATTCCAGGGATACAAGGTTGTCAATGGCGGAACGTCCTTTGCGGAATCGCCCTTGTTGCGGGCAAGAAGTTCCCGGTCTTCAAGGAGCCACATCAGCCGCCGACTCACCATTCGTTCAAGCAGCTTGCAGAGCACATTGGTAAGGCCTATTGGGCGGTAACTGTCAGCCACCAATGGATCTGCTCCAGGTTTCAACACCGAGATGACGGTGCTTTCCCGCCACTATGGTGGAAAGACCCCATCTGCCCAGATACGGTTCAACAGGGAGAGTAGTGGGTGTTGAAACTCAGCCGAAAGGTGACAGAGGAACTGACTATGTATCCGATCTGGTCCCAGTGAAGTATCAGGGCATGCAGCCAGAGCAGTTTCAAACTCCCACTCGCTAAATGGGGCATTGTAAGGTTCCTGGCGATGTGTGCGGAATGATAACTGCTTCCGCTCGACCCTCTCTTTGAAGGTGCGGAAGTCTGCACTGAATGTTTCAGTTGCTGAACAACGTGCATAGTGATCCGCCATGTAATCAGCTATGACTTGTGGGTCAGTGCAGAGTGCACCCTGAATGGTGAGCGATGGAATTCCTGCCTGTGGGCGATATCCAAAGAGGCGCCGCATTTGGGTCCAGACCCGAGAAGGGGAGGCGCGAGAGCCGATAGAGGCTACAAACCTCTCCCAGGAATCCTTCTTACTCTGCCGAATCAATCGCCGAGCTCGTGCACAGAGCCACTTAAAGGCGATTAGATTGTCTAGAAAAGGGTGTCGCCGGTGCCACTGAAGTGCACGCCGACGTTCCCGGATGGCCTCAGCGATTTCCTGCGTCCACCAAGGGACCGACTTACGTCGGAGTGACGTGGATGCGGTCGGGACAGTTTTATCAGCGGTGGAAACTATGGCCTTCGTGACTTGCTGGACAGCCATTTCGCTGCTGGCTAGAAGCGGAGTTGGAACCACTGCAACTGAAGCATGTGCCGGCCATTCAGCCCTATGGAGTAACCAATTAGGTAGCCGGTTTGCGGCTTGAGTCTCTGGGAACGACAGAAAGATGGTAAAATGGAGACTCGGGCTACAGATAGATAAGTCGATGGCCAAATATGTGCTGTGAGCTACGCTGAAGTGTGTCGCAGCGCCCGTAATAAGAAGGCAAAGGTTTCGCCGTGTCAAGAGCATCTCCACATCCTTACCATGAGCTGAGGTCTGCGTCCCACCCCACATAGGATGGTGGGCATTAAAATCCCCCAGAAGGAGAAACGGCGGGGAGAGTTCAGTGATCAAGGCATCAAGGTCATCAAGAGAAATAACCTCATCTGGAGGAAGGTAGAGGGAACAGATTGTTAGTTCGTGACTTACTCTTATCCTGACAGCCACTGCCTCTAGATTCGTGGTGAGGGACACAGCTGCACTGGGGACAGTGGCAAGGACATAGAGGCACACACCTCCAGTGACCCTGTCACAGAAGGGGCGATGTTTGAAATAGCCCCGGTAGCCTCGCAGGGCCGGGGTCCTCTGCACAGGAAACCACATTTCCTGTATCGCTAGGCAGAGCACATTGAAGTTGCTCATTAGCTGTTGCAGCTCAGCCAGATGGTGGAAGAAACCGCCGCAATTCCACTGGAGCATGTGGTGGTTAGTGACTTTAAAGGCCATGATACAAAATAAAAAATGTAAAATATAAAATATAAAAAATGTTATTCCATAGGTTCATCTGCTGCAGCCGATTGAGAACCTACGGAATCCAGGACCAGTCATTCTGGGGATTCCGTGAGTGAGAGCTCCTCACGTGACGCAAGGATCTGCACCTCATCGTCTGATGTAGAAGATGAGGTAGCAGGTGGCCTGAGAGCCACCAAAGAGTCTTTTGTCTTCTCCTTCCGTCCCTCTCGCTGGCCCTTAGGTTTGCAGGTCCGGAAGGGCTTCTGTGTAGTGACTCCAGGGGTAGAAGAAGAGCGGGAAGCCCTTTTACCCACACGTTTTGGATCCTTCAGCCATTGGCTGGGACCCGCTGGAGCACTAGGTGAAGCCTCAGAAGGAAGTGCTCCGAGGGACCCCTTCCGAGCGAGGGGAGCCGGAGGAGGCTGCTCCTCCTCCGGCTGGGAGATTGGGGAGGTGCCCCCACTGGTGGTAGTGGAGGGGCAGTGAAAGGAGAGCCCCCGACCTTGATGGAGGCAGACGAGCTTTGACGGCCCTTTGGGCCCACAGAAGGTAGTTGCACAGTAGGTGTTATCAGAAGTTGTGGCGATGACGTAACTGCAGCAAAAGATGTTGTCATGGAAACTGGGTGAAGCCGTTCGTATTTCTTACGTGCCTCTGTATATGTCATTCGATCCAGGGTCTTGTATTCCATAATCTTTCGCTCCTTAAGGAGCACGGTACAATCTGGAGAACACGGCGGATGTTGCTGCCCACAGTTGACATAGGTAGGTGGAGGATTACATTCGGGTGTGATGGACGCCCGCATGCCCTACATGTGGGGCTGGAGCTACATCTCGAGGACATATGTCCAAATTTCCAGCATTAGAAACAGTGAAAAGGGGGAGGGATATAAGGCTTTACGTCACACCGGTATACCATGACCCTGACCTTTTCGGGCAATGTATTGCCTTCAAAGACCAAGATGAAAGCACCGGTGGCTACCCTATTATCCTTCGGACCCCTATGCACGCGTCGGATGAAGTGGACACCCCATCGCTCTAGGTTGGCGCGTAGCTCGCCATCCGACTTGAAAAGAACGTCCCTGTGATAGATGAGACCCTGGATCATGTTTAGCGATTTAAGGGGTGTTATACTGACTGGAACGTCACCCAGCTTATCGCAAGCAAGCAATGCTTTTGATTGGGCGGATGATGCTGTTTCGATCAGTACCGAACCGCTTCTCATCTTTGACATGCCTGACACTTCACCAAACGTATCCTCAAGGTTTTCAACAAAGAAAAGTGGCTTCGTCGACATGAACGTTTCCCCATCTGTTCGGATACAAACAAGATATTTAGGTATGTCTCATCCCTTTCTTTAGCCCGCCATTCCTCCCATGGGGTGGCCACGGAAGGGAACGTTCGGGGATCATACGTCACTGCATTATAAGCAACTCTGCCATGCTTGGAGACGCCGTTTTCGCGTCCGGCCACGCTTTTATTTGCTCGTTTCATTCTGGTCCCACGAGCAGCTAGGGAACTAAAGGTCCACCCAGGCAGAGCCCCGCTCTGAGGTGCGGCAGGTTCCTCAGAGGTTGCTCCCTACCGACTGTTCAACCTCAACAGCCATGCATCCCCTCGGCACATAGCACATCTTGAGATTGAGGTTTTTTTATTGAGGTTTGTACTGTCCTCGCGACCCGGGCGATTAAGCCAAGATCCTCGGGCTCTGAACGTACAACGTTCCACTGTCACGGCGAACGATGGTCGTTGATGCACGCAGAGCTTACGGTGTAGCAGACTGTTGGCACAACACAGCCCACGGCTCAGGACCCCAGAGTTCACCAAGCCCATACTCAGCAAATTAATGCTGAGCCCCTGAGGGGTGTACTCCATGATCTTGCGCTCTTTGTGGAGTACAGAGCAGTTGGGAGAACAAAGAGGATGCTGCTGATTACAATTGACGCAAACTGGAGGTGGGGT
This sequence comes from Locusta migratoria, assembly GCA_026315105.1. Taxonomy (NCBI): domain Eukaryota; kingdom Metazoa; phylum Arthropoda; class Insecta; order Orthoptera; family Acrididae; genus Locusta; species Locusta migratoria. The sequence continues at coordinate 297,016,196 of CM048751.1, forward strand.
ACAAGGGGCGTCTGGGGGGATGCTTGCCCGCACTCCCGACATGTTGGGTTGGCATCACATCAGGAGGACATATGTCCAAACCTCCAGCACTCGAAGCAGCGTATAGGGGGAAGAACCTAGGGCTTTGCGTCAATCCGGTAGATCATCACCTTGACTTTCTCAGGCAATGAATCGCCCTCTAAGGCCAAGATGAAGGCACTGATGGCAACGCTGTTGTCCTTCGGACTCCTATAGATGCGCTGGATGAAATGAACACCTCGCCGCTCCAAGTTAGCTCGTAATTCGTCGTCAGATTGCAACAGAAGATCCCTGTGGAAGATGATACCCTGGACCATATTTCGGCTCTTATGTGGCGTGATGCTAACGTAAACATCACCCAGATTGTCTCAGGCTAGCAAAGCCAGTGACTGGGCCGGGGATGACGTCGTTATTAGAACTGAGACAGATCGCATCTTCGACATACAATCGATCTCTCCATATTTATCCTCCAAATGCTCCAGAAAGAACATGACATGAAAAGAAAGGACATGAAAGATTCCCCATCCGTACGTGTACACACTAAATACTTAGGGGCATAAGCCTCACCTTGAAGTTTTGCCCTACATTCTTCCCACGGTGCGGACAGGGATGGAAACGTTTGGGGGTCGTACTGCGTAGCATTATATTCACTTCTAACGTGCTTAGAGACGACGGTTGTACGTCCGCCAACATTTCGCAGTCTTTTCCTGGTGTTCCCACGAGCAGCTAGGGAAATAAGGGTCCACCCAGACAGAGCCCCACCTTCCTGGGTAAGCCTTATACAACTGAAGTTCGGCAGGTTCCTCAGAGGTTGATCGCTAGCGACTGTTCAACCTCAACAGCCATGCATCTCCTCTGCAAGTAGCACACCTTGAGATTGAGGGATTTTTTTTTTATACAGGTTTGTACCGTCATCGCGACCCCGGCGATTAAGCCAAGATCCCCGAGCTCTGAAACGTACAACGTTCTACCGCCGCACCGAACGATGGTCGTTGAAGCACGCACAGAGCTTATGGTGTAACGGACTGTTGGCGCAACACAGCCCACGGCTCAGGATCCCGGGTTTGCCAAGCACATATCAGCAAATTAATGCTGAGCCTCTGAGGGGTATCCCATTCTGAAGTACTATAGAATTCGTTTACGTTAGGTAACGTCATTAATAAAATATATTATTATTATTTTATTAAATATTAATAAGATAAATCGTTAATGACGATGCTGAAGGGCACATGAATTTTATGTATTTGCGAATGAGATAAGTTTATCCCAAAACATGTCATTCTGACATAAAATTTAATGTCAGTGGTACATGATTTGTCTCTATACTTAGACAATCAGTTGTCTGATGGTGTTGAAAGAGATTGTCTTGAGGTTTCCGTTTTCATGGAACTGAATTTCTGAGTTTTGGAAGTAGCTATATTCGAGCCTGTTTTAATACAGTCATATATCAAGTTGTCATTTGCTTTCCATTGCGCCTCACACATAAGAGGATGTTTCGTCCCTTCTTAATCCAAATCGCGACCCAATATAAGTTACATTTCAATTCACGTGTCATACAATGCAATGCTGAAACAAAACAGCATGATACCTATAACAAGACTTACTGTCAGCTTGAAAACAGGTACATAATTCGAATCTTTTACAAAAGGGAATGGAAACTTCTCGAATACACTATGAATGAAACAGGCATGTACCGTAAACATTTAATGAAATATCTGTCGTCTGTCTTTCCAAACAGTGAACATTATGTTGTCATAATGCATTAAATTATATTATGGTTTTCAACATGACCTGTCTGCTGTCGCAACTGTGTTAACTACTGTGTGAGAAAATGGAGCCATATAGATTGTGATGCTGTGTTAAGTGCAGAGACATCGTCAGCCGATACGGCCAGCCACTGCGATTTATTGTTCAGAATGTTGGTTTCTTACATAGCTGATATATTTAATAACTAACTTCATACAACATGAGCACATTTAGCTCTGTGTGTAAACGTCTCATGTTGTAGTTTTATTTCTGATGAAGACAGCCTCAGTGGTAGACAAAATCTAGATAAAGTGCAGTTATTGTAGGGTCGCATTTTCTTGCCCAGTGCCGGCCGCGGTGGCCGAGGGGACTGAGGCGCTTCAGTCACGGTCTGCACGGCCGCTACGGTCGGGGGTTCGAATCCCCCCTCGGGCATGGATATTTGTGCCGTCCTTAGTTGTAGGTAGTTCATAAGTAGTTTGTAAGTTTAGGGACTGATGACCCCATAGTTAAGTCCCTTAAGCTTAACAAACATTTGAACATCTTGCCCAGTAAATTAAATTATTTTAATTACCATTGAGAGTTTGTCGTGTATTGTAACCACTGACCATCGGTGATCAGGTAAAATGACATGCAGTCTTGTGACACAGAGTACTACACCAGCCGGTGTACGACCGTCGCCTCGGCACGCTTTCGTTGCAGATGAGGAGTGGCAGCTGGACGACCAGAGCAACAGCTCAGTCTCCGTGGACACGGGCTGCCTGCAGCTGCTGGTGGACGCCGTGGACCACCCTGTGTGTCCTCTGGAGGAGCTGCCGGAGGAGGCGGCGAGGCGGCGGCAGTGCCGGCTGCAGCTGTGGCAGGACCTGGTGCTGCAGCCGCCCCACGTCCCCGTCACCAGCTACCTCGCCTACACCCAGCGGGCCGACGTCAGCCTCTGCCTGCTCGCCTGGATGCTAACCAACTCGCGCAGCATTTGCCAGGACGTACCCTTCAGCATGATACGTTCCGTCCACGACGCTCGCTGCCATTTTGATAATCGTAGCAACCGGACGTGTCTCCAATCGAATGATACAGATGCAATTTGCTGTATTTCCAGAGCTATACTATTGCTGAAGTGTCAGGATTTTTCCTCTTTTAAGACTCCCAAGTTATGTCACGCCAAATTTTACACAACTGGACTCTACTCGGATACAGATAATATAACGTGGGGAGAACGGGAACTCAGAGTGACTGGAAAACCGACAAAAAGCACTCTGAACTACAAAGACAGTCTAAACAGCGCCACACTGAGATATAAGGATTTTCGAGTTGACAGCTTAAAACCTCTGGAGTATTCCTTTGTAGCAGTAAATATTGTGTTTCGCTTTTTTACTGCTGCGGTATACGTGTACTTCCCCCAGTTGCGTAATTTGCCCGGGAAGATATTCTTGTCGTTCCAGTTGACGGGCCTGGTGCAGGTGCTGTGCTCCGAGGTGCTGCACCGCGCGGCGGGCGTGCCCGACGTGGCGACGGCGGCGCTGGTGGACGGCGTGCTCACACTGCTCGGCTGCCTGTGGCTGACGGCCTTCTGCCACCAGATGCTCGCGTGCGCGCGCCGCCTCCAGCTCCCCGACCACCTGCCTCCGTCCCTGGCCAGCGCCGTATTCCGGCGCCAGGCGTCGTATGTAGCAATACCCTGGATTACGGCTTGCACATCGTGTACTGCTCTGGAAAAATCCAGCAAACATTACCTGCTGCACAGTCGAGTAATACTACTCACGGGGATTTCGGTGTCCATAGCTTTGAATTTAATTTTTCTTTCACTGTTAGTATACGTATACTACAGAAATAAGAAATCCATGAAGCGACTCGAAATATCTACGAACGACAAATATTTCTCAAAGAAACAACTTCTTTTTCTGTCAGTTAATACCGTCATCTTAAGCGGGATAGGTGTGCTTATTAGAATTGGATTCCAGCAGGCTAAAGGCATTGCACAGTACGTGTATTATGTACACATAGCTTCGATGCTACAGGGGCCACTGGTGTTTGTCTTCTTCGTATGTAACGGATCGACACTTCCATTGCTCAGGAACAGGGTACTGGCAATGTGGAACCCAGACATCATCAGCCAAGAGCGAGAGCTGTGTTCTTCAGCTGAGAGGAATAGGGCAAAGAGGAGGCCCGAACGGCTTCAGGCTGCAGAGTCCCATTTGTAAATTCCACAACAATTATACACAAAGGACTGTCTTCATTGTAAAGTGTACTAAAATATTTATCAGTTATAGAAACAATATCTGGCTGATATTACAATATTAACTGTCACTGATTTGGTAAAAGCCTGTATTAGTTTGTTGATATATTGTTTATTCATAACCACATTTGTATTTGCACATACGCAGTGGTACCTCTATGCATAATTTAATGTGCAGAGATGAAGTGATTTCATACTAATGCATGAAAATAAGTGGAAGGATCTGGACCTACTTCCCCTACCCAGTCATATTGTGAAAATAAACTTCATAACTGAAATGCAGACATTCTACGATAGCAGGCACTGGTTAAGGGCGAAAATAATGCAACAGCTTCCTGTTCCTGGCAAATTATTTTGAAAACCATTGGATAAAGGGAGGGAAACATAATGTGCCAAACATCGATATGTATCTTATTATTTTGTGCGTAATTACTAGAAAAGTTTTTTGTGTCTTGCTGAAAATCGAACAATCAGACATTTGATCTTCTGTTGATCCTGCAAATGAGTCATTTTTAAGGAATTGTGTGATATTCACCTACCAAAACACTTCATGTAATTGACAGTTTTCGTATTGTGCCATGCAATGATTTGTTAGTTACCATTATCGATGTGTAAATGTTGTATATGTATATAATTAGTAATTTACTTAATATGGCAAGACAAATTGATATTAATTTAAAAATAGTGAAGTAAAATGGTTACATCTGATAAACGGTAGTGTTTGTGGACGAATGTGTAGAGACGTTTTGTAGGCACATTATGGGTTCGATTTGAGGCATGAAATGTGGTTTTCAGTGAATTCAAAGTTCTAATGTATAGTGGTGGTCCTAAAGTACTGGAGTAATAGTGTTTCATTAAAGGGATGATGACTTGTTGGGAAGGCGTAATTAAAGGTACAACAGGAGACGTTACAGTTTTTTGTTTATCCAGTTTGCTATTCTTAAACAAGAAATAACTTCAGTTAAAAGTGGATTTGTACAAACTGTACTATGGATGTAAAAAAGGGTTGCAGAAGTTAAACTATAAATGTACATGTTTTCCAGAAATTAAACAGTAAGTGCATAATATGTAGCATGTAGTCTCATTTGTAATCAATAAACAATCGCCTGTTTGTTCAAACAAAAAGTGAGTGACTAATCTTTTAAGTCAAACAGCTGTCTGTGTATGTCTGATACCCACCCCAACTGACCAGCATAATATATAATAAAAGTATTTGTTTTTTCAGAAACTGTCTAATTACAGCATTGCCACTCATTGAACAACTGTCTATTCTGGAATCCGAAATTAAAGCAATCATCCGTTCTTGCCCTGTCCTGTGCCATTTTCACACTTTAAGAATAAAAACTGTCAACTGATGCTCATACAGTTGTGTTCTGCACATAATTTAGCATTCTGGTCACTGTAATGTGAGATGCAAAAAGACTGCCAACCCGAATAATTTAGAGTCCAAGAACAGAGCATTGAGAATGCTTAAGTTCAAAAGTACCAGTGTTCCCAACTCAAGCGGTCCTCGTGTTTACATCATCAAATACACCTAGTATAGTAGGATACAGTATATGTCATTGTATCATTTCTTTGAAAATCATTATTCGAGAACCTAGAAACAGTTGAAATGCAACTACTCTACGTTAGTAGTATTACTACGACGACCATGGTTTTACATGTGTTTCGGCTGATTAGTAGGTGAGCTGAAGGTTCATGAAAGTAAGGTCAAGCGTTCGAATTTAACTGCTGTCTATTGTCATTCTTTCTTATTTGGACGTATCTTATTTGATACAATATATCAAAGCCTAAAAGCTACAAATTGTGTAGTTGTAGCCTTTTCTAGATTCCATATTCTTTAAACACATTACATTTGGTAAACTCTATTCCTTAAACGAAGAGACAAACAGTCACAGTAAAAATAATCAAAATTGGTGTATTTATTTGCAATTATTTCGACCGCCTCCTGTTGTCTCTATAGTTTCCAGTAACGAGAAATGTATCAGTTGAGTGCTAATTTTTTTCTGGGTCCTTAGGTAGGGTTTATATGAGCAAGTGGACATGCCTTCCGGTATCTGTTACAAGATTAATATTTGTTCTTCAACTACGGTAGTCATATTAGACAGTTTGGCTAAAGAGAAGAGATCTGTAGCTGTTCAGCAGCGTACCAACTTACTGTACTGGTAAGTGTAGTATGTGTTGAAACGAATCTCACTGCAGGAAGCCTACAGCACAAATCAGTCTGTACATCAACTTATTAGGTGCCAGCAGCAGTGGCAGGCGTCAAGTGACAAGTCCTTTGGTGGATTCAGAATGTCCAGAGGTTGCAGCATTTGCGATTGTAGTGGCTGCAGCCACGGTGTAGTAGGGTCTGGCAGCCATGACGTTGGTGGCACTGGCTGCGATGGCTAAGGTGACCTTGGATGCCCTATGGGTGGTCGTCTGGTGGTGCTGGATAACTAGGAGGAAACCTGTCTGCCTCGGTGGAGTAGCCGAGCGGTCTAAGGTGCCTCGCTGCGAAGCGCGCGGTTGCTCGACATCGGAGGTTAGAGTCCTGGGTGTGTGTGTTGCCCTTAGGTTAGTTTACCTTAGTTTAAGTAGTTTGTAAGCTACGGACTGATGACCACGCAGTTTGGTCCGATAGATTTACAAACATTTTTTTGGAAACCGTCTGGAGAGGGTTCCCATGCAAGAAGATGTCTTCTTGAACCTGTCCTGGTACAGAAGGGTCTTTGGCAGAATCAGAGACTGTGCAGGTATGCAATTGATTCTGGTGTTTGTGGTGAGTGCATCCCGATATGTCCCAAATAACACAATTCAAAATGTTCAAATGTTTGTAAGGCTTATGGGACTTAACTACAGGGTCATCAGTCCCTAAACTTACAAACTACTTATGAACTACTTACGAACTAGGACGTCACAAATATCCATGCCCGAGGGGGGATTCGAACCTCCGACTATAGCGGCCGTGCTGACCGTGACTGGAGCGCCTCCGTCACCTCAGCCACCACAGCCGGCATAACACAATTGCCTTGACAAAACTTTGATGACAAAACCAGTTTCCTAAAAAGGACTTCTGTTAAATACCCCGGGGTAAACTTTTGCACTGGGCCGGAATTTCATGGTAAATGAATGAGCCCTCGGGAAATTGTGGAGGACGGAGCAGATGCAGAGTAGTTCTATGTGACCTGCCATGAAGAAGTTCAGCCAGTCACTTATTTTCTTGAGGAGTCATCTGTACCTTGATAAAAACAGGATCAGGGCGTTTTCTTTAGATTGAAACGGCTTCGGCTTCGTCATCTGTGCCTTACATGTTCATACAAAGCGTTCCGCTTCGCCATTCGACAGTGGCGAAAAAGTTGTAGACATGATGTGATTGATGCCACTGGCCTTGCAGAAGGAAGAATATTCTGAAGATGTTAACTGTGGTCCATTGTGGGACACAATGGTGGACGGTAAAACTTCTTGACTGAATATGGTTGATGGAGGACGAATTGTTTTGGGCAACGTATTGGAATTCATAGGAACCACAAAGGGAAATCTGGAATAGGCGTCCACAACTATAAGTCTTCTGGAACCCCAGAATCTGAAAAATCGATAGGAAAGCGTTTCTGTGAGCGTGTGTTTGGCGCCAGTAGAAAACTGTTGATGAGGAACTGATTGATTTTTTTGTGCATTCTCTGAAATTAGTGATCATATTTTCAATATCCCTGTCTATTCCCAACCATGTTCAGTGCCGTCTGGATAAGAGTTTTGGGCAGACAAAATTCCATAACTTTCCGCTGCAGCAATGCAGGGATGAGCACTTGAGTTTGTTCATTTGGTGTGTTCAATATAATAACTCTCTTTCGAACCTAAAATGCATTTTTCTGAGTAAACCAACGACTAAGAGACTCATTGGGCAGCTGCTTTATATCTGTGTGCAGTCACACAGGATGAATTTCCGAAGGAACTTGACGGTACTGCCTATTTCCGTCGCCATGTCGATACTATCGTATTCAATAGGAACGTAGTCCACAGCAGTCTCATCGATCTAGTCAATATCAAAGCAGGTGTCCTCAGAAAAGTCAATGCCGGATTTGATCTGACATTAATACAAGATAAACTATCTGCATTCGCATGGCAAGTTGTGGGGCGCTAGATACTCGCATAATTGTAGTTGGCCAGGTTGACAGCCCAAAGTTGAAGATTTTGGGCTGCTTGAATAGGCTCAGGTTTTTTCGGGGTGAAGTAGACTGGTGAGAGGCTTGCAGTGTAATAGTAGAAAAAATTTCCTTACATATAATTAGAGGTGGGACTTGGAGATGCCTTAGATGATACCCAAGGCCTCCTTCTCTAGGTGCCTGTAGTTTACTTGAGCTTTGTTAAGCAATTTTGATGCAAAGGCGATTTGGTGGTCTGTGGAGCGAAAATTATGGGACGACATGACTCCAGTGACATATGATGAAACATCTACTGCCAGGACCATGGGTTTTGCTGGATCGAAATGGACTTAACATGTCTCTAAGAAGGATGTTATCCAAATCTGGGAGGCTGTTTCTTGTGTAGTCGACCACTTGAAGAATACATTTTTCCAACGGAGGTAATGTAATGGTGCGGCGATCTCAGCAGCAATTGGTATAAATCAAAGATAATAGGAAATCTTTCTGAGGAGTGCCTGGAGCTCAGTTATATTCTTGGGAGGACGAAGCTCCTAAATAGCCTTCAGGTGTTATGAGGTTGGTATGACGCAGTTTGAGTTAATGATGTTACCAAGATATTCAATATGATTGGCGAATAATTCACATTTCTACTGGTTGCATAAGATTCCTAGATCGTTCGGGATTTGGAAGAGGCATTCCAGATTTTCAAGGTGCTCATCTGGATGCGGTCATAGATGACATTGTCTTCGAGATAATTGGATCAGGAGTGGATTACGGCAGTCAGTTGCTCTAAGAAGCAATGGAAGATGACAGGTGCAGATGCAGTGCCGAAACATAGCTGCTGGTATTGACACAGCCCAATACAGGTGTTGATGACAAATGAGGTTTTATTTTATTTTTTATTTGTTTATATATTTTTATTTATTTTTTTGTCCAGTGGAAGATGGAGGAGACACGAATCCCTAAAATAAATCTATGGGAAAGAGATATTTCCTTGTAATTTTTCCATGAGCTGTTCAGGCTGCTGAGAAAGTGGGTAGGAATCCAAAAGATATTGTGTATTCACAGTGGACATAATGTTTAAGCAACTTTGGAGTTGACCATTAGGTTTTCTGTCCATGATAAAGGGTGATGCCCAATGAGCTTTTGCATCAATTTCAATTATATCGCAAATGGCATGGGGAAGCCAATGTTATTTGCCATGTAATTTCATGATAACGTCGGGGATATGGGAATGATAGCGTCAACATTGTCCGAGATTTGGTTGCCAAAAATATGGGCATTGAGGTCAAAGATGTTACAGATCTTATAAGTACTGTGACTGGAATTATCTTAGTTGTAGCTCTGTACTGCATTGTAAGCCAACAACTGCCGAGGTCAGTGAGGTTATCTCTGTTGTATGTGGTGAGGGCTCTGAAGAAACCACAAGTGGTGGGGAGCTGAGTCTTTAGACTGTACTAAGGTAACGGAGGCACCAGTATCCAGGTGGGATTTGCCGTCCTGGCCCTGATTTCGCAGCTTGGCTCTTATACCAATTTAGAAGTGCGCTGTGAACGATTTATGGATTTTTTCATGCACTGTGGAAATACCATAATAGGTCTGAAATAGTTTTTGTCCAAAACCGTTTGGTTCAAGAGTGTTGCATCATCAGGGTCAACCATTTTGAAATCCATTGCTTCAGACCAATGGTTTGCTATGTTTTTAGATTATCCCATAATTTCTTGGAGCACATAGTCTGAATGTGAGCCACCTTTTTCCAAATATAACAAACTGACAAGCATCTCCATCATGCAAGATAGAGCACTTAGGGCAGATTGTAGTTTGCCGCCAATATTGTAATGCTGAAACTGTTGAGTATGCAGGGCAGCCAGCACAAGTGGCGACATTTCCAGCAGGAACGACAATTATGTTATCTCAGCAACTTGTTGCTCTCTTCCAGACATTCCACTCAGGAGTGTTCTTGCTGGCACAGCCTGTCACTATCGCCAGCAGACCAGCTGCTGCCAGAACCAGCCGTCGCTCAGGCCCCATTGGCAGGTGCTCCACAGCTGCCTCGTGACCTCCAGGGCCAGGTACTGGGGTCGCCATCCCAGCTGGGCGCCACTCCGCAGCAGCAGTCTTTGGGTGAGCTGTCCAGGGACTCAATGGCTGCTTCCAGCGCTTGAAACCGCCCCTTCGCCACTACCGTCCAACTACAGAGCCCCTCGCAGCTCTCCCAGCTGACACCCCTGCCAATTGTTCACAAGACCGGTTGGACTTAACCTCTCACACTTCTATGTCTCATCTTCTCCTGCTACCCTTTCTTTTATCCTTCCAGCATGTTCACCTCACCGTTGACAAACACTTCAGTGCTGTAGAGCTCCCCCCCCTCAGACCTCCATGACTGTCACATGGAGTGCTCTGTCCTTTCCCCATCCCAATCCAACTCTCCATTCTCCTTTAAGCCACCGCCACCATCTCTCCTACGACCATCCCCACTGAATCTCTTAGTCCCTCTCTCCCTCTCAGCTGCCCTCTCTACCTCCCTCATCTCACCTCCTCCTCTTACAACTGTCCCCCTCACACACCTGCCATGGTGGCAGAATTGCCACTTTCAAATGTTCAAATGTTTGTATAGCTTAAGGGACTTAACTACAGGGTCATCAGTCCCTAAACTTACAAACTACTTATGAACTAGCTAATCCTAAGAACGGCACAAATATCCATGCCCGAGGGGGATTCGAACCATGCCGCAGTGGAGTAGCCGAGCGGTCTAAAGCGTCTCGTTGCGGAGCACGCGGTTGCTCGCCGTGGAGGTTCGAGTCCTCCCTGGGGCATGGGTGTGTGTGTGTGTTTGTCCATAGGTTAGTTTACCTAGGTTTAAGTAGTTTGTAAGCTACGGACTGATGATCACGCAGTTTTTGTCTGATAGATTTACAGACATTTGAACATTTTTTTTATTCGAACCCCCGACCGTAGTGGCCGTGCAGACCGTGACTGGAGCGCCTCAGTCCCCTCGGCCACCGCGGCCAAGAACATCACCACAGCCTGGACATGCTCTCCACTACATCTCCCTCCAACCATTACCTCTACCCCTCCCTGCTCGTTTTGTGCCCACAAAGCCACAAAGTCAAGAATCCAGTGGGGATCACACTCCCATCATCGCCAAGTAGGCTCCCTCAAACAGCGCTCCTGTTCCCCCTGCCCTGCCACCATTCCCTCTGGATAACATCCCATTCCCTAAGTCTACTCCCATCTCCCAAATCTACACAAATCACCAATGTCCTCTCCTGTCCTGATACAGATTTCTAGGTAATACAACCTTCTACCTGGAAGTAATTCCCCTCTGCCCCAATCTCCCAATTGATTCCCCATAAGGACTATGTCCTTATAAAATCTACCTCTCCATCTTCCACTTCAATGTACTACACTGCCTCCCCTGGGTCCATTTTGGACCGCATGCCAACCTCACCCTCTACCTCACCTAATCCTCTTCCCCCCTCCCCCAGCCTCAGCCCCTCTGAACCACCACGTTTACTGAACTAAGGCCAGTGATTATGGAAGAGGAGGTGTTGCACCACCGAAATGTGCATATTGACCTCAGTATCCAGTCTGCCAAGCGCATCTAAAACTCCACCAGGCCACATATTTAATGCAGATTTTCACAGAATCTGCATCTTCCATCAACTGTCTCCTTGCCAAGGGGGGCGCTCATATATGATTGCCAGTACAAGGTGGAGTCCTCCTGCTCGACACACTACCTGAAACACTGTCGCAACCTCGTCTCCCATCTACCCCCACACCTGCTACACCTGTGGTTGCCTCCACCCCAACATAATCCTACAAATGTTAGGCTCGCCCATTCCCATCACCCCTGAGCTGACAGCTCCATCTGTCCCATCGACCTCCCTCCTCTAACACAGCCAAACAACTCCATCTGTCTCCCTTCTACCATGGAGGACGTCATTCGTTTTGTAACAACTGTCCTTTAGAATACCACCCCTTCAAGGGACCTTACACCCTTCAGCAGGTTGCCCTTGTTGCCTGCTCTGTCATCCAGTTAGAAACCATTGCACTTTCTACTGTAACCATTCCCATTTCACCTTCTCCCGCAATGTTACCATCATATAATGCAAGTCTTAACCTTTCTCCCATCTCTCCATACCCCCTCCCCCCAGCAGTCCCACAAGGCACTCTCTTCTACCATCCCATTCGCTCCCTCCTTGCCAACCAACCCCTTTTCATGCACATTCCCAACACCGCATGGATGCCGTTCTCCTTAATGAAAGCTTCCTCCAACCCCACAAATCCATCAGCACACTCCTTACCTCATGATGGCACCCTGACCCTTGCTTGAGATGGAGTGGCAATTGACCGCCTCCGCCATCACCCTGTCCAGCTACAACCTATCCTGTGCGATCCTAATGAACACCTCATCCTCAACCTCTTACTGTCACCCTGGCTACCATCTAAGTCCGCAGTACCGTCCACCTCCCCTGTGACCTCCTGGATACTGTCCATAAGATGGCGTGATGGAGGTGAGGTCCCTGGACTGGCACGGGAGCAAGGTGGGGGTGCTGCTGATTTGTACACCCATCACTAGACCATGCCGCCTGCAAATCTAGACTTATTTCATTATTAATATAATGCATTTATATTATAACTCAATAAAACCGTGAAACAACTTCCTCATTTCAGCAGACGTATTTCTACGATTTTTCAGAGCGCAAATTACTCTATAACAAGCAGAGAGTGCATATAGTGATAATAGACAATTCAGTGTCACATACATACACAAAATGGAGTTCCGCCTACGATTATTAATAAGAAGGATTGTTAAGTAACTCCTATGTGAGGAAACCACAAATAAGGTACGGCCACTATCAATGCATACTCACCTGACCTGGCTCCGGAGATGTGGGAAACACAAACTTAATTTGGGAAATTTGTTAGTTTGATTACTCAGATGATTATACTGATGTGGTGGAGGGCAAATCCACTGACACTCCTCTCCCTGATCTAAGGTCTGTATATTGCTCACAGAGAGTTGTGTACACACCTCCATTAGCCTAAACTGGTAGCAGGTTATTAGAAGGGCTCTTGTAGCTACTCCTGTATAGCTGTGTAATGGATAAATGCACCTTATTTGCTTGGCATGTCCGTGTATATTTAAAAATCATCTTAGCACTAGAACGGCGGAACGGCGGAGTTTCTGACATTCCTAAAATGGCCGAAACGGGTCATTTTGACCCCCACATAACTTATTTTCATATTAGACTTAAATAAGTGATTTTTTTTTATTTTTATTTTCTTGTTATCTACAACTTTTTTCTAGTAGGTACAATAATTATTAAACACCATAATTAATAATAATCAATAATTATTTATTTCAACAATAAAATATCTTACAGTACTGCTAACAAGTTTCCTATTTGTTTAAACTTGTTGACACATTTAGTGTACTTGGACCATTTTACTCTCGTACGTGGTCTAAACACACCTTTGTATCACTTTTCTCTCAAGTTACTGGAAGCTGCTAGATGCAATTAGCACATATGATTTCTGTTTTACGCGCACATTTTCCGCACACGACTTTGTGCCACTTTACACAGTTTTCGCTGGTCTTGTTGCATTTGCAGAGGCTGATTCTGCACTTTGTCCGCTTTCTAGTTGATTTCGGTCCAGTATCCTCTTCCTTTGCCTAATGTTCTTGCTCTTTCATTCCCTTGAGTTCATTAGCCAGCGGAAGTGTGAACTTCTTCCATTCCATTTTCTAGTTTGTTACTGTGTTGTAAATGACCCACGCATTTATCTACAGTAATACCATCTTCACGAAGTAGGGTTCTTCGTAACTTCATCTAAACTAATCGCAATACATTAGCAGGATTGAATAGGAATCGCCGCCCCATCTGACGCTTCACCACACAAATAACATCACAAAACGCAACTTCGGAAGCACACTGCTCCGTCCCTACTGGCGAACCGACAGGTCAAAGAGCAATGCGGCATGGCACATGCAAAGGCCTCTAATGGACGATTGGAGAGTTTTGCAGTTGCAGGAGTATCACTAGCGCAATAAGGTATCTTTACATTATCTGTCATACGATTTTGGTGTATATGTGTTTGTTCGAGCCCAATTACTTTCGTTGTCAGATGATTACACTGATGTGGTCGAGGACAAACCCTCTGACACTCGTCTCCCTGATCTAAGGTCTATATATTGCTCACAGAGAGTAGTGTACAAACCTCTATTAGCCTAAACTAGTAGCGGGTTATTAGAAGGGATCTTGTAGCTACACCTGTATAGCTGTGTAATGGATAAATGCACCTTAATCGCTTGGCATGTCCGTGTGTATTTAAAAATCATCTTAATTCATGCCAAGAAGAGAGAATCAGAAATATTGGCCAGGCTATTCGCTATGATGGATTTGGAGATGCGATTATATTTATGTGTAATGGAGAATGGAGAAGAATATTGACAAGTTTTTGTTTAAGTATTATCAGCAGCAGACAATAATGCCAAATAAGTTAACAACGAGCTTACTGTTCTTTTTCGATTCAACACGGGATCCATAGAGAATCTTTTGATTGTCATTTGTGTGATCGACTTCTCCTCATGGAATCTCTGCCACACTATTCGGCAGACAGCATTGAATTTTTAGGACATTAATGATCAAAACCATAAAAAGAACGGATTGATTTTACGAACAATGTTTAGTTATTCTTACACGCGATCTCCAGCCACCTGATTTCCTGCAAGGTTATGAAACAGGCGCGATATGAGAGTGCTCGACTCTGTGGTGGAATCACTGTTGAGTGGTGGAAGCGCAGATAAAGAAGGCATGGCAGTTAATGTATATATGCTTCCTCCTGGACATTAAATACATGACTAGATTTCATAGCTACCTAATACTACAGTGGTATAAAATATTACCAAGAACTGTAACCAATTTAATCAAACATAATCTTTCTAGGGGTAATTGTAAAATGTTCCTAAACTTTTTGCTTCCAGAGAATAAACATTTATGGAAAGGTGGTCATTTATATTGGAGCACTCCTAATCCGGAATAGGAAGATGATTTCACGAACTCTGGCACATGTCAATGACGTGTATCCAAACATCTCAAGCAAGGTATCGACCGTCTGAACATCATGGATGACCGGTTGACAAGGACCACTCACTGAATTATTATCACTTCCATTCAGCAACAATAATAGGAACCTACAGAAGCCAAAGTGGAAATATCCTCAAACCTTGTCATAAGGATAAGATTAGGATACGAGAGGTTGTTTTCGGGTGTCCGAACACATGTAATATTTGGGAGAGTGAACAACATATGGCTTAAAAACCGGCAACGAAAATAAGAGTAACTTGGCACATATTGTGTGCAAAAAATTACAGTATTAGCAACATCCAACAAATATGTTCTATTGAGCAAAGCGATATCACAAAATGGAGCCATAGCAGGAACACAATACACTACAAATCAGTAACCCTATAATCTAGACAATTAAAACAAATAGAAGCCGCCAAAATGACCACCAATCATAATACAGGAAAATACGTACTAATAAATATAACTAAAAACACATATTCCTATACAAGCAGTATTCAAAGATGCAACCTAATGCCATAATGAGTAATAGATTGAGTATCTTGGTTCAAATTCACGATGGTGGCCATAAAAACCCAACACTGAGCCGCCTCCATCGATGACGTCATGCAAGTACCGTTACCCCCACCCCCCACCCCAGGCGCCACCTCCGACAGGTGTAGACTTGTCAGAGATGCCGCCGCCAGACAGGCACCACCTCCGACAGGTCTAGACTTGTCGGACACGCCGCCGCCAGACCGGCACCAGCTCCGACAAGTCTAGACTTGTCGGAGACGCCACCATCAGACAGTAGCCACCTCCGCACAGGTCTAGACTTGTCGGAGATGCCACAATCAGACAGGCGCCACCTCTGCACAGGTCTAGACTTGTCGGAGATGCCACCATCAGACAGGCGCCACCTCGGCACAGGTCTAGACTTGTCGGAGACGCCTCTGCCAGACAGGCGCCACATCCGACAGGTCTAGACTTGTCGGAGACGCCGCTGGCAGACAGGCTCCACCTCCGACAAGTCTAGACTTGTGGGAGACGCCTCTGCCAGACAGGCGCCACATCCGACAGTTCTAGACTTGTCGGAGATGCCACCATCAGACAGGCGCCACCTCCGCACAGGTCTAAACTTGTCGAAGACGCCGCCACCAGACTGGCACCACCTCTGACAGGTCTAGACTTGTCGGAGACGCTGCTGCCAGACAGGCTCCATCTCCGACAGGTCTAGGCTTGTCGGAGATGCCTCTGCCAGACAGGCGCCACATCTGACAGGTTTAGACATGTCAGAGGCGCCGTCGCCAGACAGGTGCCACCTCTGACAGTCTAGACTTGTCGGAGACGCCGCCGCCAGACAGGCACCACAGCCGTTCCAAGACGCTGGGGACATGCGCCGCCCCCGACAGATGCCCAATTGCCCGACCTCTGCCTCCAGTTAATTAAATTAAATTCGCATATCAAATTAACCGCCGACGCCACCAGTTTCGTACTTACGAAGGTTATTACGTGCAGATTGCAATCTGCACTTACACAGTTTATTTATGTTTCGTAAATGTTCGGAGTTACGCCTTAAAATCTAATTATGCGATATATGTTTGGAGTTACGCCTTAAGGGAGATAAAATGCCGCATACCGCACATAGCACGTCAATTCAATTCTAACAATCTATGTTTTTTATCAGTAACAAGGGCGACTGCCTCCAGAAGCAAGCACTTGCGTGAACACGGACCCCGCCCCCGCTGCCGCCACCATTGACAGCCCTAAAGACTGCCGCCCCCACGCGACCCGGTCCGGGACTTGAACCCGTGCCTCTAGAAATTTTATTTTACGAAAGTTATTACTTATATACGTACAACAACATTGGAAGAAAAAGAGGGGTCAATTATTATTGCGTACTTCGGACAGTACCATTACCTGGAATTACACGAGAGTTTCGTAACCAAATTGACCCTGCCAGCAGCCAGACCATCCACCACAGCTCCCAATTATTGTTTTTAGACGTCTAGGCGTGTTAAGAGTAATTTGAGTACAGCTCAACCCCCATTGCTACCACAAACAAACAGTGTTCTCTCGGCAAGCTACATAAAACATTTCTATAAACATATGCTAAATGTTTGAACAGAAATATCAGAACGTTATATTATTTGAATTATTCTCTCCCCAAGCTCTTCGCGTAGACTATAGCCGAAAGACGTGTTTAATAATAGCGCAGGTTAGATAATAAACGGGATGTAACGGTAACGATCACCACAAACTTATGTATCCATCTTAACAAGTACTCTTTAGATGTATAGCTAATTGAAAATCAATTCTAGCTAGAGCGCTCTCTCTGCATGCTACATAAAAGAAACATATGCTAAATGTTTAAACAAAAACACCTAAGGTACATCTCCTACGCAAGACCTCTGCAGATGCACCACTTTGACAAGAAAAGCGCGGATTGCATTTATTTAATGGAGCTGAGCCAGGTCGAAAGTTCCGAAATTTAACACTCTCTCTCTCTCTTTAGCGATCTTGCACTGTTACGTTTCCTTAGTGTGAGGTTTAGATGCGCATTCCGAGAATTCGGGTAATTTAATTTTACCTCTTATTTCCTTGCCACAGCAGTACACATACACTCCTGGAAAATGAAAACAGAACACCATGAATTCGTCAACCCTGCAGAGCGAAATTTTATTGACTTATTCTTCGGTCAGAACCATTTGCACGTCAATACAGTCACCAGGTCGTGCGCAATGTCGACGCTAGTATCGTGTATACCCTGCTTTTGCAGCAATGCAGGGTGCAACTTTCTCATGAAGACGATCATAGTGGTGCCGATTGAAGTCTTACAGTATAGCCTGCCTGCAATTTCCACCAGATGCCTCAGTTGGACCGGATCTCGCGCCAGTCATGTTGACTGCACCAAAATGAAGTTTCATCCGGTCCCAGACATGCTCAATGGGGGACAGATCTGGGGATAATGATGGACAGGGTAATTGACGTACACCTGGAACAGCACGCTGGGTTGTATGGCATACGTGTGTACGTGCATTGTCCTGTTGAAGAACCACATTGCCTTGTTGGTGCATGAATAGAGGCAAGACGGGCTGAATGATGGTTTCAGTGAACAGTGTACTCTTCAATTTTCCGACGACGAACACCAGAGGAGAGCGGCGAGTGTAGGATATGGCTTCCCACCCCATGATCCGAGGTGTCGGCCTCGTTTGCCTCTGTCGCACACACTCCAAATTTTCGCACTTCCCTGCATGACACCATACACACGTACGGCCATCATTGGCACTGAGGCTGCGACGCCTCTCATCACTGAAGACAACACGTCTATATTCGTCCCATCAAAAGCGCCTTCCATGACGTCATTGGAGTTGGGCTGAACGATGTTAGGGCGTGAGCAGAGGACACACTATTAGCACTTAAGATCGTGCATTATTTTGCAGGGAGCGATATTCTACACTCGCCATTCTCCTTTCGTGATCGTCTAGAGAACATTGAACAGTTCACGGTACACTGAAACCGTCATTTAACCTGTCTTGCTACCACTCGTGCACCAAAAAGGTTATATGCTTTTCCAACAAGACAATATAGATCCACATGTATTCTTTACCACCCTACTTGGTCTTCAAGGTGTACGTCAACTACCCTGGCCAACACAATCCCTGGATTCCTCCCCCATTGAGCATGTTTGGAACCACATGAAACGTCATGTTGGGTGGTCTGCATGAGCGGCACGAAATCTGCATGGTAGGCCACTCCACATAACCACATTCGGAACCTCTACGATAGTTTCCATAAACGTATTACAGCTTGCATTGCTGCAAAAGGAGGGTATACACGGCACTAACGCCAACATTGCGGATGCTGTGGTGACTGTACTCATGTGCGTAGGGCGCTGCCTGTGTGATTGTGTGTTCTATACAACCTCAAGAATGTGACAATAAAATTTCCCTCTGCTAGGTCGACGAATTCATGATGTTCTTTTTTCATTTTCCAGAAGTGTATAATTTATCGATTACCGACAGTCTACACTAAAACTTTTCTTTTTTCTTGAAACCAACGACCTAACAACACCCTTATTCCGAGGTAGTACTTTACCTGCCCAATCCAACACTGATTTTCAGAACAAGATCTATCAGCCCTTTACCCACAAAAATTCATACTCAAAGTTCCTTTCCTGTGACTCATTTTTCATTTCACTCGGATTTTTTTTTAACTAGCTGTCTACCGCAAACGACGATGCTAACCTACACACCAGAAAATTTATAGCCAATAAATCTCGCATTTTTGGAAGCCCTATGTCAAAGTACAGGCGATGATAGATAACCCAATCCTAATAATAATAGCAACAGCGAAATTTAGTAGACCCTCTAGAGACCAAAACACTCATCATATAGGTACGAAAGCTACCTTACTACACTTTCAACTCCATAGTTTTAACTACTTTTCAAGGTCATCCAACTGGTCACTGTCAACTACCGAAACACACACTTGCAGACCGTTGTACATAGCATAGTTCCTTCTCCAAATAGTAGCATTTATCATCTCTCCTGCAAATCTTCCAACCACCAGCATTCGGGATTTTAACGTTTATTTCCTAAATAATACAACAGTTAAAGCTATTCTACTCCGCACTAATGTGGAATTTCTATATAGAATTTTAAGATTACAATAGTTTTAAGGTCGTCATTCCACTATAAATATAAGCACCTTGAGTACAGTAGATGTGGGGTTCTTAGGATTTATAATAAGGTAGTAAATAAGAACACAAATATTAGAGCACAAAAACTTTGATTACATTTTATATACACGTTTACAAACAGAAAACAAGTTCGAATATATACATCTACACACAGAATACAGTTATTTATTCTTTGTTGGTGTAACTTTAATTTTGTCTAATTTTTAGCTTGTAGCTTAGATCCACATTTGTATCTTCTACTTCTCTTTCCAGCCAGAAATTCGACAGGTACAGTAAAGGTATGTTCTCGAACTCCATTACGTATCTACGCTCATTCCTGTAATCAACTCTTTTATAGCTTTAACAATCAGCTCTGCACCTTCTGGTAATGATTCTAGACGATAACACTCGGCTATTTTAACTTTACCCAGTGGCGTAAGTAGGACTTGGCTCGGGGGGCGGAGGGGCGGGGAGGAAAGATCTGCTTGATGAGCAAAATTTTAGTCATTTTCCAGACAGACTACCAACTACCACTCCCGTTGAAGAAACTAATTCACTCCCATCCAATGAAAGATTATGGTGAAACACCCCAAGTTTTCAATCTGTACCTTTACCAGATTGCTGTTATACGATTTTTTTCTTTTTTCGTTTTTTTATTTTTTATCGGTTTCTGGGAGGGGTTCTATCCCCCTCATCGCCCCCCCATAGTTACGCCACTGACTTTACCCATTATTTCCTCCATGGCATACTGGTTATAGCACTCCACATCCATATGTGTGTATGCCACCAATTCTTATGATTCACGGTCCTTTGGTAATTCCGTATAGAAGACTACTTTTGCAAACGAATTGTTGTTAAATATTGTTATTCCATCGGTTTTTAACTACGCAATGGCTTCTCTGTAGCTAGGTGGACTACATCCAGTTCTCCACATTTGGATACAATGTGTTGTTGTTGTTGTTATGGTCTTCAGTCCGGAGACTGGTTTGATGTAGCTCTCCACCCTACTCTATCCTGAGCAAGCCTTTCCATCTCCTCATAAGAACCACAACCCACATCCACTTGAATCTGCTTACTATACGCGTCTCTTGGTCTCCCTCTGCGATTTTTCCCCCACACACTTCCCTCCAATGCTAAATTTACGATTCCCCGATGTCTAAGAATGTGTCCTACCAAGCGATCCCTTCTTTTAGTCACGGTATGCCAAAAATTCCTTTTCTCACCAATTCTGTTCAGTACCTCTTCATTAGTTATGCGATCTACCCACCTAATCTTCAGCATTCTTCTGTAGCACGACATTTCAAAAGCCTCTATCCTCTTCCTGTCCGCACTGCTTATCGTCCATGTTTCACTCCCGTACAAGGCAACACTGCACACAAATGCCTTCAGAAAAGACTTCCTTGCCCTTAAATTAATATTCGATGTTAGCAAATTTCTCTTTTTCAAAAATGCTTTTCTTCCCATTGCCACTCTGCATTTTATATCCTCTGTACTGCGACCATCGCATGTTATTTTACCACCCAAGTAACAAAACTCATCTACCACCTTCATTGTTTCGTTACCAAATCTAATTCCTTCAGCATCACCTGATTTTCTAAGACCGCATTCCATTATTTTTGTTTTGCTCTTGTTAATGTTCATTTTATATGCTCTCTTCAACATGCTGTCCATTCCATTCAACTGCTCTTCCAGGTCCTTTGTTGTCTCTGACAAATTACAATGTCATCAGCAAAACGCAATGTTTTTATTTCTTCCCCCTGAACTTTAAGCCCTATTCCTAATTTTTCCTTGCTTTCCTTCACCGCCTGCTTGATGTACAAATTGAATAACATCAGAGAAAGGCTGTAACCCTGTCTTACTCCCTTCCCAACTGATGCTTCCCTTTCATGCCCTTAGAGTCTAATAACTGTGGTCTGGCTTTTGTACAAGTTGTAAATAACTCTCCTTTCCCTGTATTTTACCCCTGCTGACTTCAGAATTTAAAAGAGTGTATTCCAGTCAACATTGTCAAATGCTTTCTCCAAATCTACAAAAGCTAAAAATGTAGGTTTGCCCTTCCTTAATCTATCTTCTAAGATAAGACGTAAAGTGAGTATTGCCTCCCGGGTTCCTATGTTCCTCCTGAATCCAAATTGATCTTCCCCGAGGTCAGCTTCTACCAGCTTTTCCATTCTCCTGTAGATAATTCGTGTTAAAATTTTGCAACCATGACTTATCAAACTGATGGTTCTGTAATTTTCACACCTGTCTGCGCCTGATTTCTTTGGAATGGGGATTATTACATTTTTCTTAAAGTCTGAGGGCATTTCGCCTGTCTCATACATCCTACACACCAGTTCAAATAGTCTTGTCATGGCTGGCTCTCCCAGTGACTTTAGTAGCTCTGAGGGTATGTCATCTACTCCTGGGGACTTGTTCCGACCTAGGTCTTTCAAGGCTCTGTCAAATTCATCTCTCAGTATAGTATCTCCTATTTCATCTTGATCTACTTCCTCTTCCCTTCTACAACATCGTCCCTAAGTTAATTTCCTTTGTAGAGCTGCTCTATGTACTGTTTCCACCTTTCAGCTTTCCCTTCTTTGCTGAGAACTGGTTTCCCGTCTGAGTTCTTGATATTCGTAGAGTTGTTTTTCTTGTCCCCAAACGTCTCTTATTTTCCTGTAGGCGATATCTACTTTTCCCCTTGGTATACATTCTTCTACAGATTTGCATTTGCCTTCTAGCCACTCCTGCTTAGCCATTTTGCATTTCCTGTCAATCTCATTTCTTAGTCGTCTGTACTCCATTTTGCCTGTTGCATTTACTGCATTTTTATATTTTCTCCTTTCATCAATTAAATTTAGTATTTCCTGTGATATCCAAGGATTTTTTGTAGGTCTTGCCTTCCTACCTATTTTGTCCTCTGCTGCCTTCACTATTTCATCTCTCAATTTTACCCATTCCTCTTCTACTGTTTTATTTCCCCCTGTTTCTGTCAATTGTTGTCTAAATCTCCCTCTGAAATTCTCCAGAACTTCACTTTCCTTCAATTTATCTAAGTCCCATCTCCTTATTTTCCTACCTTTCTGCAGATTTTTCAGCTTCAGCCTACAGTTCATGACTAACAAGTTATGGTCAGAGTCTATATCTGCCCCTGGGTATGTCCTGCAGTTTATAACCTGGTTTCGGTACCTATGTCTTACCATTATAAAATCTATCTGATAACTTCCGGTGTCTCCTGGTCTCTTCCATGTATACAACCTTCTTTTGTGATTCTTAAACCACGTGTTTGTTACGATTAAATCATGTTCCGTGCAAAATTCTACCAGGCGACTTCCTCTTTCATTCCTTCTGCCCAGTCCATATTCACCTATTATTTTTCCTTCCCTTCGTTGTCCTACTACCGAATTCCAGTCTCCCATAACAATTAAGTTTTCCTCTCCCTTAATTGTCTGAATAATTTCCTTTAGCTGCTCATATATTTCTTCGATTTCCTCATCATCGGCAGAGCTAGTTGGCATATAAACCTGTACTACTGTTGTCGGTGTTGGCTTCGTATCTATCTTGACAATGATAATGCGATCACTGTGCTGGTCATAGTAGTTTACCCGCATTCCTATTTTCTTATTCATTATCAATCCTACTCCTGTGATACCCCCAACTGATTTTGTATTTATAATCCTGTACTCACCTGACCAGAAATCCTGTTCATCCTGCCACTGAACTTCACCAATCCCCAGTATATCTAACCTTAACCTATCCATTTCCCTTTTTAAATTTTCTAATTTTCCTACCCGATTAAGGGATCTAACATTTCACGCTCTGACCAGTAGAAGAATGCCTGATGACAACATCCTCCTGAGTAGTCCCCGCCCGGAGATCCGAATGGGGGACTATTTTACCTCCGGAATATTTTACCCAAGAGGATGCCATCATCATATTTCCATACCGTAGAGCTGCATGTCCTCGTAACGGCTGTAGTTTCCCCTTGCTTTCAGCCATTCGCAGTAGCTGTGTGGCAAAGCCAGCTCAGTCAATCATCCAGACTGTTGTCCCCATAACTACTGAAAAGGCTGCTGCCCCTCTTCAGGAACCACATGTTTGCCTGGCCTCTCCACAGATACCCCTCCGCTGTAGTTGCACTTACGGTACGGCTATCTGCATCGTTGAGGCACGCAAGCCACCCCACCTCGGCAATGTCTGTGGTTCATGGGTGTGGATACAATGTACCCGTTGTTATTAAGAAAATACAAACACGTTTTCCGTGTATCCTTTAATGTAGAATACATCCTGGGTTCCACTAATTTCAGATAGCACGCCGACTCGTTACCAATCTCCCTGGCTGTTTACTGTAAATGCAAATATTTTGTTAAGTCCCAGTCGTATCCAGATTTCTCTACACCCTCTGCTTAAAATTATATGCAAACCTGGCTTGGACATCTGCTATAGCTGCTTCTTTCTCCAGCATTAGTTTGTATTCGTCATTTATGGCAGTTACTTTAGCCATATATTAGAGTTTCCTTTTCTTCGCTTCGATCTCCTCCATTTGAAATTTCCCTTTTCGTGCACATAAGACATTAACTGCACGTAGCAGTGTAATATCTTTAACGGGGAATGGCTTAAGTCTGTGTGATCCATTTACTCTTTTTCGCTGGAGCTGTGGAATAACATTGTTTGTAGATTCCAGTCCTAATTCGGCGAGGTCTATATCTGGAGACATTGTGGAGAATAATGTTCTGGATTAGGAGAAATATGAATCTCCTGCTTTAATTTAGCTGTTTTGTGTAATAATTATATCGTCCTTGCTGGTGTCAGTATTACGAATCTCCACGTAATTTATAGGTAGGCAGTGGAACTGTGGCGGTTTTTTCCGCCATTTGTCCGAACTGCAGCAGCTGTTGTGCTGATTTCCAGCATTCTGTATAGCCCTGCAGGAAACTTGGTTCCCTGCACAGAAGACCCCAGCCCTTCATGGCTATCGGGGCTATTACAACAATCGCTCCATCTATCCAGGGTATCTGGCGGAGTTTGTGTCTGTGTTCTTGCAACCGTCCCCAGCACTGCTGTGCCTCTCAACTCGACCCTGGAGGCAGTGGCTGTTCGACTCCACGCAATAGAGAAATTTACCATCTGTTCCCCATACCTTCCCCTCGATGTTGTTGTCTCTCCTGCTGACCTCACTGTATTGGTTGCCCAATTAGCACAACCATTCCTCATCTTGGGTGATTTCAATGCCTACCACCCTCTATGGGATGGAAATGAGGGGCCGTGGTAGAGATCTTGAGAACCTTCTCATACAGCTTGACGTTTGCATCTTGAATAGTGAGGCACCCACACACTTCAGCGTGTCGCATGGCTCTTTCTCCGCCATCGACCTATCCATCTGTAGCCCGAGTCTCCTTCCACATTTATCTTGGAAGGTCCATGATGGCCTTTGTGGGAGTGACCACTTTACTCTCCTTTTGTCGCTCTCACACTGTCACCCTGCCGGCCACAGTGGCCGAGGAGACTAAGGTGCTCCAGTCACGGTCTCCACGGCCACTACGGTCGGGGGTTCGAATCCCCCCTCAGGCATGGATATTTGTGCCGTCCTAGTTTGTAAGTAGTTCATAAGTAGTTTGTAAGTTTAGGGACTGATGACCCCGTAGTTAAGTCCCATAGACATTACAAACATTTGAACAGTCACCCTGCACGACGCCTGCCCCGGTGGTCCCTCCATAGCGCTGACTGGCACGGCTATACTTCTACAGCTGTGGCTCCTACTCCATTACCAGATAACATCGATCTGGCAGTCCAACAACTAACTGAGGACATTATTTCCACCACTGAAGCGACTGTCCCGACTACCACAGGCTCACTTCAGCGCAAGTCGGTGCCTTGGTGGACACGGGAGATCGCTTACACTATCAGGGAGCGGCGATGGGCACTTCAACGCTACCGGTGCCACCCATGCATTGAACATCTGGTCGCTTTTAAACGTTTCCAGGCCCGAGCCCGGCGACTGATCCAACAGAGTAAGCGGGACTGTTGGGAGAGAGATGTAGACACCATAGGCTCCTGCACCTCCACTTCTCAAGTGTAGTTGCAGGTACGGCGCCTTTTCGGGTACCACCCACCAAGCAGAATCCCGTCACTCCGAGTTGAAGGTGGTCTTTGTACTGATTGTACTGACCCGACTGTTATTGCCGAGCTCATGGCAGGGCATTTTGCATGTTGCTCTGCGACGCAGCCTACAGTGCGGAATTTCACGCCCTAAAAGAGTGTGTTGAGCAGAGGCAATTGTCCTTCCGCACACGTCGATGGGAAGTATACAATGCCCCTTTTAGTGAGTGGGAGTTCCAGACTGCTCTAGCTGCATCCCTCAATACCTCTCCTGGCCTAGACAGTATTCACAGCCAGTTTGTCCGTCAGCTATCAGTGGACTTTCAACAGCAGCTACTCGCCCTTTATAATCGTATCTGGACAGAAGGCCTTTTCCCATCACAATGGCGGAGAAGTACTATCGTCCCAGTGATGAAACCAGGCGAAGATCCATCTGACGCTGGGAGCTACCGCCCCATCAGTCTCACCAACATTCTGCATAAGATCCTCGAACGTATGGTGAGTCGACGGCTTATGTGGCTACTGGAGGATCGAGGTCTCCTGGCTCCACAACAGGGATGCTTCCGTCAGGGCCGTTCCACCCTAGACAAACTCGTGTGCCTGGAATCAGCCATACGTACAGCTTTTACTCACCGAGAGCACCTTGTCGCAGTCTTTTTTGACCTCCGTAAGGCTTATGATACAACCTGGCACCATCACATTCTCTCCACACTTTATGAATGGGGCTTATGTGGCCACCTCCCAACGTTCATACAGAACTTCCTGTCGCTACGCTCCTTTCAGGTTCGGGTTGGCACCTCTCTTAGCTACGCTCATGTTTTAGAGAATGGAGTCCCACAGGGCTCCGTTCTAAGTGTACCGTTATTTTTTTATAGCTATTAACGGACTAGCCGTGGCAGTAGGAACGTCTGTCTCTTCCTCCTTGTTTGCCGACGACTTTTGCCTTTACTTCAGCTCCAGCAGCATTAACATCACAGAACAGCGGCTGTAGGGAGCCATCCGAAAGGCCCAGACTTGGGCCTCTGAGCATGGTTTCCAATTTTCGGCGCAGAAAACTCACGTCATGCACTTCTGTCGCCGCCGGGCAGCTCATCCGGACCCTGAGCTATATTTGAATGATGAAACCCTTCGCATTGAGGAGACACACCGCTTCCTAGGCATGCTTTTCAATGCCCAGCTGACCTGGATACCACATCTTCGCCAACTAAAACAAAAATGCTGGAGACACTTAGACATCCTCCGCTGCCTCAGCCACACAGGTTGGGGAGCTGCTCACCCCACTCTACTGCAACTGTATAAGGCACTTATCCAGTCACACCTGTATTATGGCTGCCTTGTGTATGATTCTGCAGCTCCAACAGCACTGCACATCTTAGATCCAGTCCACCACAGTGGGATCCGTTTAGCAACAGGGGCCTTATGTACCAGTCCTGTGACAAGCCTTCTTGCTGAGGCTGGGGTTCCCCCCCTGCAATTCAGAAGGCAACAGCTAATGGCTTCTTATGTTGCCTGTATTCATGCCGTAATTCACCACCCAAATCGCAGGCTCCTCTTCCCAGCTGTCGCACTCCCTACCCCACGACAACGGCCGCGGTCGGGCCTCCCGATTGCGGTTCGTGTTCATTCCCTTCTTTCTTCTCTAGAGTCCCTTCCTATTCCTCTCCCTTCCAGTACCGTTCTCGTACTCCTCCTTGGGTCATTCCTCACCTCCAGCTTCGGTTGGACTTGTCCCGAGACTCCAAAGCCTCTGTTGCACCAACGACTCTGCGTCAACAGTTCCAGGCCCTTCTAGATTCGTACCATGGCGCTTTATTTATATACACCGATGGCTCCCTAGTCGACGGCCATGTTGGGTACACCTATAACCACAGCCGGCATATAGAACAACATTAATTGCCCTGTGGGAGTAGTGTGTTTACGGCGGAACTTGTCGCCATTTGGTGGGCCCTTGACCATCTCCATCTCAGAGCCTGCCCCGGAGAGTCTCTGGTTATCTGTACTGACTCCCTGAGTGGTTTGCAAGCCCTTAACCAGTGTTCCCCTAAACATCCTTTGGCACGGTCCATTCAGGAAGCTGTATACAGACTAGATACATCGGGTCGCACTATGGTCTTCCTTTGGACTCCAGGCCACATTGGAATAACAGGAAATGAACGTATTGTCCAACTGGTGAAGGAGGCTACTACCTCAACCATGTTGGAAATCGGTCTCCAGGAGAGGGATCTCCGGGCGGTGCTCAATCGGAAGGTATTAAGCCTTTGGAATACTGAGTGGGCTGAATCAAACGCACCGAATCAGCTTCGTGCTGTTAAGCCCTCTACAGCAATGTGGAGGTCCTCCCTGTGAGCCTCTCGTAGGGAGTCCGTTGTACTCTGCTGACTACGCATTGGCCATATGTGGTTAACACATGGCCACCTCTTGCGTTTAGAGGGCCCACCAGTTTTCCGTTGTGGCGCCCAGCTGACTGTGGTCCACATACTGTTGTATTGTCCGTTTTTAGCCGCTTTGCGGCAGTCCTTTAGCCTACCAGATTCGCTGCCATCAGTTTTAGGTGACAATGCCTCCTTGGCTAATACTGTTTTATATTTTATTCGCGCATCTGGTTTCTACCCTTCCATTTAATGGAAGGCGCTTCTGCCTGATTCAAAGACCCTCATTTTTACACTGTTTAAGTTCCTTAATAGCCTCTACTTTTTCGGTTGAGGTGGTTTTTTAGTGTGTACAGCATGGCTCGCTCATCCGTTTTTATCCTAGTTATCAGCCAGCCATTGCATTCTGCTGTGAAATTGTACTTTTATCCCTTTTGTGCACTCCTCTGTGTATAAGTGAAGTGTTTCTCTTCGTTTTACACTCAAGGAATTCTCTAATCCTTGTCCTCTGTGTTTTCGTTATGTCACATGTTACATCACTGCTTGGAACAGGGGACTGATGACCTTGTAGTTTGGTCCCCTATAAACAACAACAACAAGATCGAAGGCTTGCGGTCGTGGCATAATGCCGCTCAGATAACTCGCAATTACTTGTGAAAGGAGGTAGACATCAGTACGACCACCATTTCAATAACTTTTCTATTAGCTCTATTTCACTCGCTGTAATGTATGGTCTAAAATGCACAGAACAGTAAGCTGCCAGCTATCCAACTTTTTCAATTCGCGATTTGGAGGCCTATATCTAGCGCACAAAGTTGACAAACAGCGTCAATGGAAAACGACTGTTATGAATTATGAAAAGGTGAATGATTTATTTTAAACCTGAGGTGTTTTAGTTCCACGTCTGCAAACTTTCTTAGTCTGCCGTCCTCTGAAGCTGCAGACTCTGGTCCATCACTACATCCACGAGCCTGCCTCCTTTCCCGTTGTCGGAGCTCCGTACACGACAATGGTTCGAGGGGGGAGGTTGTAATGGCGTACAGTCAGCGCCACACGCCAGAGGTAGAGAACGATCATAGAGAAGGCAGCGATCGAGTGGGAGCCAATAGCAAGCAGGCGTTGCGCATCATGGAGTAACCAAAGATGCGCGCCCTCTACAAGTGGCCATATCTAGGCCGACATACGTCTGGACAGTTACGACAGTTACTATTCATTTACGCATGAGCACCCGTCAGTTACTAGTTAGAACTCTAAGAGTTGTAGTGGACGAGATTTAGGCCGAGTCCTGCTGGGCTACACATTCTAGCGACAGCTTCACGCGACGAAAGACAGACGCATGTACTGCTACGCCCAAGGAGGTTAGAATAAAAGGAGATGGCATTATCTGTGCCGAGCATATACGTCAGTTGAAGCCTGTCCACCATCTTGGTCAGTTTTGGAATGCTATATCTCAGTTAAAACCGTGCGTTAAGTCGACACTCTTACTGTCAATGCATGGAACTGACACTCACAGCAAAGCACGTACTTTCCCTCACTATACATTCTTGACAAATAGTAATAAATACTCATCCTAACATATTTGAAAACTTTAGTATTAATGGGTAATTTGCACTCTTTTAACACGTTGTACATCACGACATAACCGTCTAACGTTTTATTCCTGTTTTAAGTGACATAAAACATTAGCTCTACAATACGAACACATAACCGAAACTAAGGAAAATGGCGGAGTCAGGCTTCACTTTTTCAGCGTAAGGGCGTCTCCCTCTATTCTAACCTCCTTGGCTATGGAAGTGTCCTGCCTGAGCGCCGACTGTGGCGCTGCCTGTCGGTGTGTGTTGTGCGCTACAACTAGCAACGGTTGAAATTCAAGCCTGTTTTAATCTTGTCGCTGTAGGGCGTGCTCAGCGACAAGGTTCCAAACAAATATTTCGTCGTCGTCTGATTTCGCCGATATCTTGATATCAGAAGTGTGCAAAAGACGCACTTTATGGGATATCACGGAGAAAACTTACCACAATAGATATATTTCTGAAGTGGAATGGACAGCAGTGGCTAATGCTCAACAAGTAAGTATTTTATTTTCGATTTATTTATTTAGTACGATATTGATGGTTTATACAATAAGATATTGCTAAAGTTGAGGTTGTTTTTAAAGCTCGTCTGTAAATTCACGAAACTTTAAGTAATTGGAAACATGTGTTGTGTGTGTGGAAAGAGAAAATTGGTTGTGTATCAGT
This sequence comes from Locusta migratoria, assembly GCA_026315105.1. Lineage (NCBI taxonomy): Eukaryota > Metazoa > Arthropoda > Insecta > Orthoptera > Acrididae > Locusta > Locusta migratoria. The sequence continues at coordinate 297,046,764 of CM048751.1, forward strand.
CCCTTCCAAATTTTGTGTAAACCACCCAATTTCCTATTATAAGACCTTTACTACTTTTTTGTGGTTTTAGGGCGCACAACTTCTACGGTCATTAGCGCCCAGACAAGAACAGAGATTCGCTAGATCTCAAAAAAAATTGGTGACTGCCAGTTAGAACATCAAGAAGAGGCTAAAAACGAAAGATAAAAGACTATTAAAAGAGTTAAATATCCTTTGATAAGTTGGCCAATTTGCTAAAACGCAAAACTCGAGCAGCTGCTCGTGTGTCATCAGCTAAAATATCCTCCAGAGTAGACGGAAAGTGAAGGGCTACACGGAGATGATGAAAATTAACAAAAGACAGTATAACATGTCGCACTGTCAGCAGTTCACCACAGGAGCACAGCGGTGCAGGATCGGCGGATAGCAAGTGGTGGTGGCTGAAACGGTAGTGACCGATCCGCAACCGAGCCAGGATGACCACCTCTCGCCAAGAGGGGCGTGAGGAGGTCCTCCAAGCGGTTGGGATCGGTTTTACAGTTCTCATTTAATTGTTGTACAGTGAAAAACCACGCACTGTGCCATGACGACACGATACTCCGGCGAAGAGCCCGTTGAACATCGTCCGATGGGATGCAAAAGGTAGCCATGCGAGGCAAAAGAGCTGTAGCCTTGGCTGCTATGTCGGCGGTCTCATTCCCGGGCACACCCACGTGGCCAGGGACCCACAGGAAAGAAACGTGACAGCTGTCATCTGCAAGCAACTGGAGGGAGCGTTGGATCCGATACACGAGAGGATGGTTCGAGAAAGGGTCCTTAAGACTCTGCAGGGCACTAAGGGAGTCAGAACATATGGCATAGAAAGGTTGGCGGTGGCGGCAGGTATACAAAACGGCCTGGTGGAGGGCAAAAAGCTCAGCCGTGAAATTCGAGCACCGGTCAAAGAGCTTGTATTGGAAATGGTCGTCCCCGATGATGAAGGCAGATCTGACACTGGCAGTGCTCTTGGAACCATCAGTGTAAATAAATATGGCATTATTGAACCGCGAACAGAGTTCGACAAGCCTCGAGCGGTATACCAAATCCGGAGTGCTCTCCTTGGGGAGCGAACTAAGTTCGAGGTGAGTGTGAACCTGGGCCTGATGCCACAGTGGCAATGGGCTTTCGCTCAACCGAAAGGTGGAAGGAAGGGTAAAATCGAGCCACTGTAGTAGGCGGCGAAACCGAACTCCAGGTGGAAGCAAGACAATCACAGACAACTGATATTGGCGATCGAGTGAGTCGTCAAAAAATAATCGGTAAGATGGATGGTTACGCATCGACCGCAGGCGGCATCCGTACCGACACAAGAGTATGTCACGCCGAGTGGTCAAGGCTAATACAGCAGCCTCGGCATACAGACTTTCAACAGGGCTAGTATAAAATGCACCAATCGCCAGACGTAATCCCCGATGGTGGATAGAGTTGAGACGGCGGAGAATCAACGGCCGTGCAGAAGAGTATACAAGGCTTCAGTAGTCGAGCTTCGACTGAACAATGGCCTGGTAAAGGTGAAGCAGGACGGTACGATTTGCTCCCCATGACTTGCCACTGAGGACACGAAGAACGTTAAGGGATCGGGCACAACGGGCAGCCAGGTAGGACACGTGTGTGGACCAGCAAAATTTACGATCCAACTTGAGTCCCAAGAATTTCGTAGTCTCCACGAAAGGGAGAGTAACAGGGCCGAGACGTAGAGAAGGTGGAAGAAATTCCTTGTATCTCCAGAAGTTTATACACACCGTTTTCTCAGTAGAGAATCGGAAGCCGTTTGCGATGCTCCAGGAATATAGACGGTCAAGACAGCGTTGAAGACAACGCTCCAGGATACACGTCTGCTGGGCGCTGCAATAAATTGCGAAATCGTCTACAAAAAGGGATCAGGAAACGTCGGCTGAAAGGCAATCTACGATCGGATTGATTGCAATGGCAAAGAGAGCCATACTCAAGACGGAGCCCTGTGGTACCCCATTCTCCTGGCGAAAGGTATCTGACAAAACAGAGCCCACCCGTACCCGGAACTTGCGATCCGCCAAAAACAGTTGAATGAAAAGAGGGAGGCGGCCCCGAAGGCCCCATGTGTCCAATGTGCGGAGAATGCCCGCTCTCCAAAAGGTATTGTATGCCTTCTCCAAGTCGAAGAACACTGCTACCGTTTGACGCTTCTTTAGAAAGTTATTCATAATGAAGGTCGACAATGTAACGAGGTGATCAGCAGCAAAGCGGTGTCGACGAAAACCGCATTGGACATTTATTAGGAGGCGGCGAGATTCGAGGAGCCAGACCAACCGAGCGTTGACCATGCGTTCCATCACCTTACAGACGCAGCTCGTCAGAGAAATGGGGCGATAACTGGAAGGAAGATGTTTGTCCTTCCCTGGTTTGGGGATGGGGAGAACAATGGCTTCACGCCAACTTGTGGGAACATGACCCTCAGTCCATATGCGATTGTAGGTATTAAGAAGAAAACACTTGCCCGCAGGAGAGAGGTTCTTCAGCATCTCAATATGAATGGAATTGGCCCCGGGAGCAGAAGATCGGGACAGGGCGAGAGAGTGGTCTAGCTCCTGCATTGTGAAGGCGACGTTATAATTTTCACGATTAAAAGAGTGGAAAGAAGGCGGCTGTGCCTCCTCTACCTGTTTGCGAGGGAATAAGGCAGGGTGGTAATGGGCAGAGCTCGCAAAGAAATGGCCCAATGCGTTGGACACATCAGCGGGGTCCACGAGGATTGCGTTCTCCACGGTCAGGCCAGGAATTGGGGAGTGGACCTTGATGCTGGATAAATGGTGTAGGCCACCCCAAACGACAGTGGAGGGAGTAAAACGGTTAAAAGAATTAGTAAAAGCAATCCAGGAAGCTTTTTAGCTATCATTTATGATACGACGACATTGGGCTCTCATTCGTTTATAATTTATACAATTCTCCAAAGTTGGGTGGCAGCGGAAGGTGCGTAAAGCACGGTGCCGGGCTCCAAGCACGTCGCGGCAGGCTGCAGTCCACTAAGGGACCAGAATTCGACATGGAGAAGAGGATGTACGAGGTATGGAATGTTCGGCAGCGGTGAGAATAACCTCTGTGATGTAATCGACCTGACTGTCACAGCTGGGAAAATTCTGAATGTGAAAAACTGTCATGGAAGAATAAAGCCCTCAGTCGGCTTTAGAAATGTTCCAACTGGTGGGACAAGGAGATGGGGAATGATGCAGAAAGTGGATGATACAAGGGAAATGGTCACTCGAGTAGGTGTCAGAAAGTGCATACCACTCAAACCGACCAGCAAGCTGAGGAGTGCATATTGCGAGGTCTATATGGGAATAGGTGTGTGTCATGTCGGAAAGGAAGGTCGGTGCACCGGTGTTGAGGGAGACAAGATTGAGGTGTTGGAGAAGGTCCACCAAAAGGGAGCCTCTCGGACAAAGTGCCGGAGAGCCCCATAGGGGGTGGTGGGCATTAAAGACGCCTACCAACACGAAAGGTGAAGGGAACTGGTCAACAAGGTGTAGCACATCTGCCCTAGTAAGGGCAGATGACGATGGCGAATAGATATTACAGAGGGAAAAAGTAAATGTGGATAGAGTGATGCGGACGGCAACTGCCTGTAGGTGAGTATGCAATGAAGTGGGATGGTAATAGACGTCGTCTCGAAGGAGCATCAGAACCCCTCCATGGGCTGGGATACCTTCCACAGGTGACAGGTCATACCGCACAGAGGTGTAGTGTGGAAAGTCTGCACAATCACTTGGATGTAATTTAGTTTCTTGGAGACAGACTAGAAATGGGCAGTGCAATCGAAGGAGTAGTTTTAATTCCTCCCGGTTAGAACGAATGCCGTGAATATTCCATTGAAGGAGCGCCATGATAAAAAATTAGAGAAAAAAAGAAGATAAAAAGGAACAGGCAGGTGGGGTCACCTCGACGGCTGCTGAGGACCGGACTTCGAGGAAGCACTGCTACCGCCATCTAGGGGCAAAGGGTCATGTTCCATTGGTTCGACCAATGCGTCTGCCACCTCTCTGAGTTGATCAGGAGGGGCAGCTTCCACCACCGGTAAATGGCCGGGTGCCCAGCAGACTGAGTGTCCCGGTGAAACAGAAGACGGCCGAGGCCGGCAACTGTTGGATAGCGTGACCGAAGAGTCACGCCGAGGCGGGGAAGGGGGCTGTTCTTTTTGGAAGCCTTCTTAGAAGAATGACGGGTTGAAGAAGCGGTTGACGATTGAGAAGTCGGAGTCTTGAGAAAATCTTCACAGATGGGTTCTTTTCTGGAACTCAGGGCAGCAGATTTCGGTGCCCAGGATGTTTGTGAACTGGTCGACAAATTTACTGTAGAACGGGCAGAAGGGATTGGAGAAGTGGAACGAGCAATTTTCGGGCTAGCCAACCTGACGACAGTGTCACAGAACGTGAGATCGCAAGTCTGAATGCCTACCTCCTTAGTTGGTCGAGGGGAGGCGAGGACCTGGCTGAAAGTGACTGATGGGAGTACAGCGGGCTTCCTACTCGCTAATAACTTCCGAGCGGCATAGCTTGAGACCTATTCCTTCACGCGAATCTCTTGGATGACCCGCTCTTCTTTATAAACGGGGCAGTCCTGTAAAGAAGAAGCATGATCACCCATGCAATTAATGCAGAGAGGGGATGGAGGTAGACATTCACCCTCATGGGCGTCCCTGCCATAGGTGGTGCAGATGGCTGCATTTGGACAAGACTTACTAGTATGATTGTATCTTTGGCAATGGAAGCAGTGCGTGGGATTTGGTATGTATGGGCGAACGGAAATGACTTTGTAGCCCGCTTTCACTTTAGATTTTGTGTCCCAACTTCGTCGCCGCTTTTGTGTCCCAGCCTCGTCGTCGGTGTCGGTGGCCGAGTGGAATGAGACCGACACAGGAATATAGACAGCACGCTGGTGCAGGTACGGAGGGGAGCAGCCAGAAACTATAAACACTAGAGTAAATTAGAAAGAGATATATATTGCACAGAATGTAACAATACTTAACTTTTACATAGTACTGCAGAATGTTGATACATAGTTGTTAGAGGCCTGTCTAGTGCCTGTACAATAGCAAAGTCTTCACTGGTGCCTATCTGATTACGAAGGTTCTAACTGGTTGCTATCTCAGTCCGAAGTGACCGATGTCTTTCCGTGGTGGCCACGAGCGGGGTTGCAGCAGAGGGCGCTCGTGGCTGTCGTCGTGAGAACGCCGCGCCGTGCGTGCATGGCGGCGCGTGGCGAAAGTTGGTGGCGCGCACTTTGTACTTGTGCGACACCACATTAGATGGTAGGACAACCCTGTCAAAAGTCAAGAAGAAGGTGCGGGTCAGCACAAGGTCATTGTTAACCTTTTTCAACATGCGATGAACGTCCGTAACTCCCTGATCGGACATATAATTCAGTATCTCCTCATCCGATAACCCATCCAGAGATCTAGAGAAGACTACCCCCCGCGAAGAGTTGAGGGTGTGGTGAGCCACCACTTTCACAGGGCAAGTATGTACAAGTGTAGCCCGAAGTAGCTTCTGCGCCTGGAATGCATTCTCTATTTCAAGTAACAAGGTCCCATTGTGCTGCCTGGAGCAGGTCTTCAAGGGACCTGCGATTGCATCGACACCCTTCTGAATGATAAACGGATTTACAGCAGAAAAATCCTTATCTTCGGTACGTGATACCACCAGGAACTTAGGAATGTTAGGCAATGCTTTCTGTGGCTGAGAATCATCATGTTTCCGCTTATGGGTCAAGGTTATGGATGATTTGGAAGGTTTCGTAGCAGAGGTGTCCCCCATGATTACCGGCGTCTCCGATGGCGTGCTCCTTCCTTGTGGGGGCCCTCACTGAGGGCAAACCCGCTTTAGGTGACTGTTCACACCTCAGGTCCCACCTCCCGAGAACGGACGGAGGGACCAATTGGCATGTTCGGAAGGTATCAGCTCGGGTAATAACCCCTCCCTGGGCCCGGCCTTTACCGGGGGGTACGTACGTGCCTTACATGTCTACCCGGGGTGGGGAGTTACGCCTTACCCCATCACCAGCTACGCAGAGCGTGGGTCGACCTTCAGACACGCACAGGGAGGAAAAAAAGGAGAAAGGAGAGAAAGGGATGAAGGAGGAGGGAGAATCTCAAACGCCGAGGCGGAGATTAAAGGGTGAGTCGAGAACAAGGAGAAAGGAGAAAGAGGGGAAGGCTGAAAAACAGGAAAGGAAGAGGACCAAGAAGAGGAGAAGACTGAGAGGAAGTGAAAAAGAAACCGTGGACTGACGAAAAACGCCTGTCTCTGGGCAAAGGCACAAACCGGGGGGAAAGAGGGAAGTGGCCTGAGATGGAAGAAAGGTCGCTTTGGCTCAGGACCCCATGCGCTCCACACATGTACCAACAAAAGCGCTGTGGCGCCCCCGGGGGTGGAAGAGTGACGGTGAGAAGAGGCAGTTGACGGTTGGTAAGCCTGAGAAAGCAGAAAATCCTCACAAACGGGTTCCTTTTTCAAAGTCCAGGCATCTTGTTTAGGTGCCTGCGGTTTACTAGAGGTTGATGAAGACTGTACTTTAGGAGCAGCCAGAGGAAGCAGGGACGTGGAACAGGCAATCTTCGGGTTGGTGGATCGCACAACTGTGTCAGCGGAAGTAAAATCACAGGCCTGGGTACTTGAATCCTTAGTAGGTGAGTGGAGGTGACGACCATACTGTATGTGCCCACTGGGAGGACACTGGGCTTTCGACTCGCCAACAACTTTTGAGCGGCAGATGTTGATATCTTCTCCGTAACCTAAATTTGCTGGATGACCTTTTCATCCTTATATACAGGGCAGTCCCAAGAGGAAGTCGCATGGTCACCGTTGCAGTTAAGGCAGTGAGGGGACGGAGGTGGGCAATCCCCCTCATGGGTGTCCCTACCACAAGTGACACATTTTGCTGCGTTAGGGCAGGATTGATGGGTGAGGTTGTATCTATGGCATTGAAAAAAGCGCGTTGGGTTAGGTACATAAGAGTGGACAGAGATTACTTCATACCCTGGTTTGTCCCTCGGCGGGAGTTCAACTTTATCGAACGTCAAAAACATGGTACGAGTCGGTGTCAGCTGGTTATCTACCTTTTTCATCACCCTGTGGACGGCTGTTACACCCTGATCGGACATATAGGTTTGTATGTCTTCGTCAGACAACCCGTCAATGGATCTCGTAAAAACTACCCCTCGTGACGAGTTGAGTGTGCAGTGCTCTTCTACCTTGACTAGAAACGTGTGTAACAATGTAGTCCGGATTAGCTTTTGGGCTTGGAATGCACTGTCCGCCTCCAGCAACAATGTGCCATTGCGCTGACGCGAACAGGGCCAGCAATCGCATCAACACCTTTCTGAATGACGAAAGGATTTACAGAATTGAAATCTTTTCAGTCGGTGCGAGAGACAACAAGAAATTCCGGTAGATTAGGCAGAGTCTTCTTTGGCTGAGGCGAATCTATCTTTTGTTTCTGGGTCAACGTCACTGAAGAAGAGAAGGGAGTCATTGCGGAAGTGTCCCCCGTGATTACCGGCGTCTCCGATGGCGTGCTCCTTCCTAGTGGGGGCCCTCTCCGAGGGCTTACCCGCCTTAGGTGATTGTTCACACCTCGGGTCACACCTCCCGAGAACTGACGGAGGGACCAATCGGCATGTTCGGAAGGTACCAGTTCGGGTAATCACCACTCCCTGCGCCTGGCCTTTACCAGGGGGTATGTACGTGCCCTACTTGTCTACCCGGGCCAGGGAATTACGCGTTACCCCGTCAGCTGCTACGCATGAGAATGCATGGGTCGGCCTTCAGACACTCACAGGGAGGAAAGAAGAAGAATAGAGGAAGTGAGGAGAAAGAGGGAAAGAAGTGTCTCAAACGCCGAGGCGGAGACTAATGAGGAGGAGAAGAAGGCTAGGAGAGTATAGCAAGGAGAGGTAGACAGAAACAAAGGCTAGGAAAGGAAGGAACCAAGGAATAAGAGAAACGACAACAAGAAACCACCTTAACTTGCGAAAGACGCCCGTCTCTGGGCGAAGGCATAAACCAGGAGGGAAAGTGAAGCAGCCTGGGGCAGAAGAAAGGCTGCTCCGGCTTGGGGCCCCGTGCGCGCCACACACATACCCACAAAAGAACTGTGTGCCCCCCTGGGGGGGGCCTTTACTACGTGGAATTATATGAAACTGAAACAAGTGGTTTTGAAGGTAAAAAGCTATGTAGTAAAACATGCACGACTACCATGTGACGAAAGAAACCAGTAATTCTGAATCTTCTTACAAATCAATAACGGTGATATTTTTTACACGCTACCAGTCGTACTTTCTTGTTTTGTGAATCTCTAGGTACTGTGAAAATTGTGCAGTGGAAGTGAATTTATATTGGTTAGCCTCATTCATTCTGGCATGCAGTTTGATAATTATTGTAGCCTCTCCTATTAAGGAACATTAGTCTTCCTCACCATGTATTAATGAAGGAAAACCAATTAGTTTTAGTAGAAATTTGTGAATTATTTTGAAATCTGAAACATTTACACTAACAGAGTCTTATTTGTTTATGCCACTGATCGCATGTAGTACATTGTACAGGATGATATTGGACTTAACACTTACTTTTCATATATTACAAAATGATCTTTCAGAAACAATATTAGATAAGAATTTCATTTCATCGGGCAACTTATTAAATAGGTTTATTCCCTTATTGCCAGGAACATTCTAATACAAACTTGTTTGTTGGGGTTACCTGTAGGTTATTATTTAATTTGGTGTTGTGATTATGTATGTCATAATGTTTGTTTATAGTGCTGATTTCCAATAGCATATTTTTTTCATGTACATCAGTGTGTCAAGAATCAGCACAGAAGGTAGTGGTAGCATTTTCAGCATTTCAAACATGGGTTTTCATAATTGTCTTCCTCTACTCCCTGTAATAATCCTAATGGCTCTTCTGGATTCGGAAAGTCCCCAGATCTGCTGTGGTATTTCCCCAGAATGAGTCTTTATCTCACATTACATTAAAGTATATATAGTAGGCACAAATGAGTGCCTACTCACTCACACATCCTTTGAGTCCTTACAACAGCTTTTACTCAGCTTGGCATTAATATTTTCGCTGGGTTTGTTCCATTTTAGATCACTTTGTATCCAAATGCCAAGAAATTTTTTTGCCTCTTTCTTAACATGGGTTGTTTACTGTGATGTCTGGATACAGCAAGTTCATTAGAAATTTGTGAATTGTTTTGAAATTAAAAACTGTAATACTAGCAGTCTCTCACCTAATGAGCTGCTGTGGTAGCTCCTCTCCCTTTCGATTAGTTTATTCACTGTGTAACATATCTTGAGATATGTTAATTTGTTTTGTATTGTACTCAATTCGATAGCAAACTAAGGAATTAACGAATTATTTTACAGTGATTTTTAATTTGTAGGTGGAATATAATGTAGGGAACAAAATGATTAACTTTCACATTGGGTTTACCTTTTTCCCCATTCTGGCTGATGCTGGAAAAACAGGATACTTAAATGTTTGCTTTATTACTTTAATCTTCATTTAAATGGTGCTTCATATTCCGTCTTAAGGAAAAATATTGTTCCTAAACGACAGAAACGTTTTATTTACATAAATCATCTGTTTTCAGAGGATCATACTAAAGCAAGGTGGAAATCTCTGTGAGACGCCTTCTGCAGAGAACTAAAGAAAAAAACCAAAAATTTTATCTGATGATGCAGCTGCAGTGTGGCACAGCAAATGGAGTCACTTTGATTCAATGTTATTTATAAAAGATGTGATGACACCAAGAGAGAGCTCATTGACTATAGCATTCATAGAAAGTGGCCAGGTAGAAGTAACTGTGGATGTACACAGTGAAAGCTCTATGTCCGAAGCAGAAGGATCACTATCGAATTTGGTATTTGATGGACTGCTCAATAGTGTAGACAGTGAGTAGTTGGATGACACACCACTACTTCCACCATTACCACCTCCAGCACCTACCCCACCAGCAGTAGCAGCCCCACCACTATCAGTATCACCGCCGCCACAACCACATCCAAAGCAAGGAGAGCTGCAACCAAAGAGGAAAAGAAAAGGAAAAAAAAATGTTTTGAGGAACAACTGTTGCAGTTGGAGGTACAAAAATAAATGTTCAATTCTCATCCAGAGTGTGAAGACACTAAATTTTTAATAATGTTGTTGCCATACATTAAACAATTGGATCACTTGGATAAGCTTGACTTCATGGGAAAAACTATAGCCCTGTTACAGACAAAAATTGAAAATAAAAAAATAACAATGTCTTTTTATCTCTTTTTTTTTAATCCTCTTACCTTTTCCTATACCCTGCTGTGTCAGACTAAATTATTCAACTCTGTGGGTATCAATCACTGATGATGTTTTACCGCTGTCAGGTTTTTTTTTTTTACTGCTTAAAATTTATTTTTATTATTATAGTTTGAAATTATGAGTGGGCTCATCCCAAGATGGGGATACCACCCTTACACTTTGACCCATACCATTGGCATGTTCTCGAGTGCATGCGTGTTTGTAAGTGGCGTAATTTTGGTGATTGAGTTAAAGACGATAGTTTGCTCACATTTAGTACATATATTATAGATTAAGATTTTGTGGTTAAAAATGATCTGTAGCTACACCCTGATAGTACTGTAAGGTATTGTGTAACAGAGGTTTTTTTTTTCTTTCTTTTTGTATTAGTATCCCGTATATGGGTTTTCCGACATGTTGAGGACGTCAAGGGTCACAGCTGATGGTTGGTATCCTGGTCTGAAGTTATGCCTTATGAGTGTTTATCAATGATTATATGAGAAAATATTTCGCAGACTTTTGACAGGAAATGCCATTTGAGTACAGCTAGACAAAAATGAGAATCTGCATTAGTTACATATTCCAGCCAATTTCAATATTTCCTGCTCTTAAAAGTAGCTTGTATTCAGGGAAATTGAGTAGTAGAATGACAGCACACTGTTGCTTATGGGCAGTTCCACAAGCAATGGAATGACTTTCAGGAATGTTTTTGCTCTTTAAGGATACCATAATGAAAAGACCAAAAATAATTATAAAAGCCAGTTCCTTTTACTGTATTTCCAACATACACAAAGAAACACAATTTTAATAATGTAAAAGTTTGTATTCCATTCATATATTAAGACTTAAGTGAAAAAAAAACTACCTGTTTATGGAATGGCATAATTTGGACATGCATATTGTCATCATTTATAATAAATACTAATTTAGCTCAACAATTTACTATAAATATTTACAAAAATTAAGACATGAAGAGAACTAAATGGGATACAAAATGGTTTAGAAGAGATATGCATAAAAAAATTTTAACAAAGAAAGAAAAAAAAATCTCCGGTTATGGAATGACACTTCATAGTAACGGAATGATACTTTCACTTGAAAATTACTAATTTATTCTGAATTCCTCATTGGGTGGGGAAAATGGCAATTATTCCTCTAATATACTGTAGGTGCAACCAGTTTCTGGACAATTTGATTTTTTTTCTTTTGTTTCCAACCTTTATCATCTTGTGTAGGTAATGTGAATACATATACATCTGTGTCACTCGGACTAAGAAATGAAATTTCATAACTGTCTTCAACATAAATCACCTGCCCCATAAAAATTCTTGCTATAAAAATGCAATCTCTCTTTTAAATATAAATTATTTTCACTCTGGTGAACTTTACATTGCTTTAAACAATTTGTTTTTAGGGGTATTTACAAGCTGAAATTTTAGACAAATAATAAAGCCATTTGCTCAGTTGCAGCACTTCTTAACACAGAAAGGAGCTTCAAAATAAAATAAAGTTTTAGGTAATAAAACTTATGAAAAATCCAATTACCAGTTCTATTTTCATCTTTGGGGTTTATGTCCACTTCCTTATGGAACTGCTTTATCACACTGCTTTACAAGAAGTCTGCTACTTGCTATGTAAGTCTTCAAATATAGGTAATCAGATAATGTGTGAAAAGAGTGGTGAACAAGATACATTTCCAATTTTCTTTTGAACTGGTTTGGATTGTCAATTTCTTGCTTTGTTAGAAGGAATCTTGTTGAATATCTTACTACCAGGATACAAAACTCCACTCTGAACTGTGGACAAGGAGATAAAGACTACATGAAAATTGTATGTGTTTCTTGTTTTGTGACTGTGTACATCACAGTTCAGTGAAAACTGATTTTTATTATCAGCAACAAAAACCACCAAGGAGTAAATTTACTGGGAAGTGAGGGTTAGAATTCTGAGATCCTTAACAAGGTTTCTGCACGAGGTATGATTATGTACTTTGCATAGTAGTATTACTGATCGCTTTAGCTGCACCTCCCCAGAAGATAATTATTTCAGACAGTAGGGAGTGAAAATATGCCAAGATACTTGTCTTTATTCCAACACAGAGGAAGATACTCCTGAACGAAGTTTTAGTGACTATTTTATACTTGTGTAGACCACAAGAAAATTGTTTATGATTCTGCAATTAAATCACTGAAGGTTGTTGGGTTTAATAGCATATTCACATCATACATTGCACAGGGAATTTTACTGTGGAAAATAATTCAAAGCTGGACATACAGCAACTCAAGATGTCCTTTGTACTATCTGACAGAACACCATTGTTCAAGCATCCACCAATAATAATTTTTCAAAGTATGTAAAAGTTTAATAAAGTTCTTTCTAGTTGTTTTTTGAAGCTTAACGAACTTCCTGTTCATTGTAACCTTTAAGCCTGTGCGTCTCCAAATCTGGTATTGTGGAAAAACATTTAAAAACTGTTCAATGCAGTATTCATTAACACCAATGGCTGGGAATGTACTCAACTTCATTGCATATATATACCCACTCCTTTCTTTTTCTTGGTTCTAGAGTAATATATTAATTTTTATTCATCAACATTAGTCTGTTCTTTCAGGGATCTCCTTGTCATATGCCCAAGTCTGCTGAAATTCCATCAAACTTTTTATGTTCCTGAATAGAAACTAGAAGTTCATCATTAATTGCTAGGCTTCTTGTCTTTTGATGTAAGACCAAATACATTTTGTATTAGTATGACTGGCTTTGTCCAAACTGTAGTAATCATGTAAACTGTAGCTGCATCTTCTCTGCAACCCTGTCTTTCACATGAATGTACCCTTAAGGAAAGCCTAGTGAATACATTGGATATCAATGAAATACGATGGATACTGCTGAAATCAGAAATTTGTAGTATGAATGTTTTACTAAAAACTTTCAATATAGGCCTATATATCTCAAAAGTAGGGATAGATACTATAAATATCATTGTTGCTTTTAATGAGTTCTTCGAGGATTTCAATCAAATTGAAGATCAAGTTTTAGGAAGGTGGTTTGGAACACTAACCTCATCTATCTAAGTGGCTTACAATTGAAAGACCTTTCACAATGGAGCTCAAGCAGTGGAATACTATTTTTTTAAACCCTTAAAAAGACTAAAAAATCGCCTTCAACTGGAACATATAAGCTGATTGCAACAGAATTTATCATACCAACTATGGAAAGAAGATACATATTTGTATCCCCAAATGCACCTTTTCTTTTTCATTTCACTTGTGTTTTTCACAAAGACCATCTCTGACATTAATTGGCTGAAACCATTGTTTATAGCCTGGTTGAAAGTGTGTGTACAGCAATGAACAAAGGAGGCAGCTAAATTTTAAGGCGGATACTGTCACTGTACACTGGTGTAAACAAGAGATTTGTGTTATTATTTTGGTTTTCATGGCATTAGATACCTCGTTCACAAGACTTAATTACCACCATTTGGCAATAACCACTTCATCTGTTAAAACTTCCTACTATAGAATGTCTTGCTGCCATTTTTGCTTTCTTTTAACCCCACTGTCAAGTTACTTTTGCACCACCCTGTAGAGAGCGATTTTATTTACACTGAAAATTTGTACCCTTACAAGTTAGTGTATCTGATGTAACCTTAAGATTTTGAGTTATGAAAGATTACTCATCCCTTACTCATTTTTTCCTGTCGATACTAAATGCCATGAAGGAATTGCGTGATACATTACATAAATATTGATGTTTAATTGTTTATGGCATTTTTACTTTAATGAGTGTACAAGTGTCGAAATGTAGTTTGTTACAAGCCACCTTACAAACTTGTAAGCCTGTAAAATTCCCTGGTGTCCCTACCCATTTTACTTTTTATTGCTAATTTATACCATTCTTTCCTTCCTTGAGTATTAGTACAGTTGCATGTATGACTTTGCAACATCGGCTGTCTCTGTTTTTTTATCAGACTATGTTAAACATCATTAAATAGATCATACTTGGAAGGAGAGGTAAGAGGAAACTGTAGAAATAAGTCATACATTGACAAAAATATTAATTGACAATTATTTTCCCCACAATATCAATGTCACACATGGATTGCATGATTAAAATTCAGCTATAATCTATAACAAAAGCTTTCTTATATTGATGGCCTCTCTCTGAGACGAACTGTATCTTGCAGATGGACTAATGTTTGTTCCTACTGTAGCCTGATTGCTGGCAACATTCAATGATGGTCCAATGCCATCTCTATCAATAACACTGTTATGTAAAATAACAGTAGCTTTTACAACTGCAACTGCATTGTCGACACTAGTTTCTATTGCCTTCAGTAAAACCCTCCACTTCACTGGCAGTATTCCGAAGGCCCTTCTGGCCCATGACAACCTTTCATTAAAAATTGTGTTTTCAGGTGTTAAATTTCTTGCAGGATATGCTCGCATCAAGTATGTCCTTAATGGAAATGCTTCATCTCCAACAAAGACATGAGGCACTTTCACTTCACTATTCGGCAAATATGAGTCTTCTGGTAGAATCAGTTCATTTGCCTCTATTTTGTTTCGAAAAATAGAATTATTGAAAACACCAGCATCACTTTCTCTTCCATATGCACCAATGTCCACCAGTATAAATCTGTAGTTTGCATCTGTTATAGTCAGAAGGACTATAGAGAAAAAACATTTATAATTGAAGTACTGGCTTCCAGAATTGGCAGGATTGCGTATTCTTATATGTTTCCTGTCAATATTGCCAATGCAATTTGGAAATTGCCACTTTGTGTCAAATTCCTTGGCAACACTTTGAAAAAATTCCTTTGTTGGTTCTGGCATGTGAATTGCCTGAAAGCATGTCCAGAGGCTGTGAGACATCTTCACAATATCAGCCACTGTTGTCTTGCCAAAATGAAAACGAGAGTTGGCGAAATGAAGCACCTGTGGCACAATACCTGAAGAAAAGAAAGGAAAGTATTTATACAGAGTTTTAGTTTTGTGAAAGTACTATGTCTAAACATGGAACATGTAACCCCTCGGGAACTCGTCTGAGTAGGAGTTTGGGCAAAATATTCAGGGCGCCATCTGCGGAAATAGACCAAACGTGCCTTGCATCTTTGACAGTGACGAAGCTGTCATCTGGAAGAATCAGTGTCCAGTTCCAAACAGCACAGTCGGGTCACAACTTCTCCCTAGCATGTCTACATCTGACTGCTGCTGTTAGGGCTCCGATTGCTGGCCCAACAGCAGCAGGTGTAGCAGAGGGCGAAATTCTGGAGAGAGTGAAAGTTTTAGTGATGGTTTCAGAAGGTTGTACCAATTAGAGGAGAAACATATGCACAATACCAAAAGAGGATACAGGCTGGATAAGTCTGCAGCACACGAGAGCACAATGGGACACTATTTCCATTTAAGTGTTTATTCGTGCAGTTAACACTTTGCGGTCATCTATGCTCGCAGTCCCTGCATTACGTGTTGTCAACAACGGCGCGCCATGCTCGCAGTGACGTAAAAAATAAAAATGCGCAGAAAACTAATTACGGGCTATACTCGCAGTTTGTAAGTTTCGTTATGCATTTTGAGAGTTTGGTCATGCAAAAAATCCTCTAGAAGGCAGCACATGCAAGAGAAATGTTGTGACACATTCTTGCGTAAGCAGTGCCGCCAAGATGTCACAGTACAGACGATTCCTTTTATGGTTATATGATTCCGGGCTTAAAGGGTGAGAGATCTCGTATCTAACAGGAAGGAGAATAGGAGATGGCTGAAGTAGGGACTTGGGGCCGTATAAATAAAGCAGAGTATCTACTTTATACTCTGAATTTCCGAGAACATACTCACATTCGCATAAATAAAGCGAGTCAGAGAATATGCTTCAAGCGAGTATGTTCTTAGCGTGAGTAAAGGGGTAGGGGAAGTTGCTCACAATAGAGAACTTACTCGTATTTTGTATTAATAAAACCAAAGAAGGTTCTCACAAGCGGAGAACATTCTCAATGTTTTGGAGTAAGCTGCAGAGGATACTTCGAGCTGAGTAAGTTGTAGTGTTCCGTGTGAAAATGGCGGAGTTTATGCCGATTCGAAGAAAGAAGATCTATGTGGCCCGGAACATCACTGAGGAGAGACATTGCAAAATGTTATATAGGTTCACTAGTGACAATATTACTTGGTTGGCAGATCACTTTCTTCCAGAAAGAATGTACGAAAGAAGAGGGCGGCGGCCTTTCGAACGATCTGAAAATGAGAACATTTTTAAGATATTTGGCTGACCCCGGTTTTCAGTCTGGTGTAGAAGATATAGCAGTAAGCCAGGTAACAGTCTGCAACACTTTTTCATATGTGCTCAATCACGTCACCAGTAAAGCACATTTGTGGATTAAATTTCCAAGTGGCGCTGAAGAGCTGCAAAGGGCGAAGGTGAAGTGGCAGGAGAAATACCAATTTCCATGTGCAGTGGGGGCCGTAGACTGTACGCTCATTCCCATCATGAAAACGGCAGTGCAAGGGGACGAATATATAAATAGAAAAGGTTTTGCAAGCATTAACGTCCAGGCGACTTGTGATGCTGACGAACTATTTACAAGTGTCGACGCAATATGGCCTGGGTCAGTCCATGATTCCAGGATCTGGAAGAACTCTGATGCTTTCTTCTTACTGCGTGAAAACCGATGCAATGCTTTAATATTAGGCGATCGAGGGTATGGCATTGCTCCATGGCTAATGACACCTTTCCAGAATCCGCTAACACTGGGAGATTATATATATATATATATATATATATATATATATATATATATATATATATATATATACACGTAAAAAATAGATGAAGTACACTTACCAGGTGAAGGGGCACAGGCAGTGATAGCAACAAATAAACACACAGACACAGACACACACACACACACACACACACACACACAAGCTTTCGCAGCCTAGCTGCTTCGTCAGGCAGAAGGGAAGGAGAGGGAAAAGGAAATGATGAGGGTTTTATGGGAGTGGATGAGGAGTCATTCCAATCCCGGGACAGGAAAGACTTACCTTGGGGGGGGGGGGGAAGGAGGGTAAACAAATACACACACACCCACATATTTACACAGACGCAAGTACACTTAGGCAGACATATATAATTTCCTTTTTATTTGCTTGATTTGCTATTTTGCCTCGATTTATGTACCACGGTACATAGGCCTCCTGGGGAACTCGCCATGTAAAAAAATGAGTAACGCATCAAGCTTGGTACCTCTGTGGGTGATATGGAAACCCAAGCATTTTGTCAATAAAGAAAATAATTCAACACGTGCTTTTTCGTTTGATTCCATTATCATGTTAATTAAAATATGCAATTGCTTATTCCAACATTAACAGATTGCAGAATTAAATATCTCTGTGATCCATGAGTGACATGTTTTGAAAAGCCTAAATGTACATATTATTTCTTCCACCGTTCAGCATAATCTATCCATAACTTAGTTTTTTACAGGTTCAAGAATGTGGATAATATGTTCCCTTATTGTTCTACTTGAGCAATAATTGTTTCAACAGTATTTGCCAGACAGTTGTTTAACCAGGAACATCAAAACCTGTTTGAGTCATTCCATGTCATATCAACACACTTTAAATAAAAATTTTACCTCACCATCTTAGATTTTGCTGAAACTTGGTATAATTATATAGAAAGGGTGCTGAAACTAAGAAAAGTACCAAATGTCAATTTTTTATCTCAAACCATTCCTGAAATATGGTCATGTAAACTTGCCAAAAACCAACCAAAAATGTGTGAATAGACTTTTTTTTTAAAATTGCCCTAGGAACTGCTCTAATTGAGCTAGAGAGCTGGGAAAGGTGTCATTTTGCAGCACTTTTCATGCTCTTTTCCACGGATGTACAACAAAACATGGCTTCTGATTAATAACATTTTTCAAACTACTAATTACTATTTTAATTAATTTTTTTTACAAAAGTACATAATTGAACATTTTCAAAATATTTCCATAACTACTTCATACTGTTGTAAATCACATGGCAGAATATAAATATGGGATGATAATGGGTTCATTGTTAACAAAAATATTTCGGACTCTTGTTTTTCAGTAGCAGCCCTAGTTTGACCAAACCGACCTTTAACAAACAGGAATTTCATTAAAAGATACTGAAAGGTAAGTAAAAAAAATCAGATATCTCAAAATATCACCTTTTCGTTACAAACAGGAAGACAAAATTGAGCATATGAGCTTTGTCATTGTTTCCAACTGCCTGGAGCACAATGTGACTCGTATACATCTGTCAAAAGAAGCTTATTTCTTATCTAACAAATAAATTAAAAAAGCTTTCATAAATGATAAAAAAATATACTATTATACTGATGGTTCTGCTGCTTAGTACAAAAATAAGAAACAGGGCTTAATTTTACACTCCCTGCAGTGGGTGGTGGTCAGATGTTGCATGTTGCATGTGAAGTACAGCAGCCGTGTTCTTTTTGCAAATGTTTTGTTATGAATTTTTTTCTGACACAAGTTTATTTATTGAGCGGACAAGGGTACGTTGAGAACCTGTCAAGCATAGAGCAGGAACAGCATTAATTATAAACTTCTTGGGCAGCACTAAAAAGTAATTCCATCACACTATAGGATTGTGTTTGCTCTGGCCGCTGCTAACATCTGAACACTCAACACTACATGGTGACACAAACTGTAAAACATTACTGAAACATTTCCTGAACCTTTGTTTTCATGGGGAAGACTTCAACATAAAAGCTGAGTAGCACTTTTCACCCACAACACATGGGAAAGGGCCTTGTGATGGAGTAGGGGATTCAGTTAAGAGAACTGGCAGGTTGTACAAGTTTGCAAAGGTCATACCAAAATCAGATCCAAATCCCATGAGATCTATTTGAGTGAGCAGTAGATAATATCACAAATGTTGATTCGCATCATCTCAAGACTACAGTGCTTCAGAAATATTAAAAAGTCAGCTTTAAGAGGCATTGAGAATCAAAGGAACACAGCAATTTTGCACTTTGAATTTTGATGTAGTGTTCGGAATGAGAGTTGTAAGAGGGTAGTACAAGACAAAGACAAGACAAGACAAGCCAAGACAAACTGAAGTTAGAATATGTCTTGGGCTATGTCACTACTGTATATGGCATTAACTGGTGGCTTGGGTACATTTTAGAAGGAGAAAAAAAATGAACTTGATGAAGTGAAAATAAATTTTCTTCATCCTTGTGAACCAGCTAAATCATTCTCCTATCCTGCACATACAGATGTCCTTTGAGTGTCAGTTGTGGATGTTCTCATAAAAATAAATCCATTTACTTCAACAGGGAGAACATACAGTCCTAATGAAAGTGATGCGAACCAAACCCAGTCAGCTTTATTAAAATGTAATCTTTGAAGTTCCAAGGCAATTTATTGGGAAACTGCTTTCAACTCGAAACTTAATTTTTGTCTCATGTTAGATTAATGTATAATTTTAGTAGTTTCATTCAAAACACGGTGTACTAGAACAATTATGTAAGTTTCAGTTTCTTGTTATATCCTCAAAATTATTTTTATCAGTTAATATACTGTTAGTTAAGTTGTATGAAATTAAAATAAGCAATTAAAATTAATTATAAAATATGATTATTAGTTTTGTTTTAATAAGGTTAAGTTTTGTTATTTCTAATACTTATTTTTGCTTACCTTTCAGTATATTTTAATGAAATTCCTGTTTATTAAAGGTCAGTTTGGTCAAACTAGGGCTGTTAATGAAAAACAAGAGCTCAGAATATTTTTTTTAACAATGAACCCATCATCATCCCACATTTATATTTTGCCGTGTGATTTACAACAGTATGAAATAGTTATGGAAATATTTTAAAAATTTTCAATTATGTACTTTTTGTAAAAAAAATATAAATAAATAAAAATAAAAAAATAAAAATATTAATTAGTATTTTGAAAAAGGTTATTAATTAGAAGATACATTTTGTTGTATATCCTTGGGAAGAGCATGCAAAATGACACCTTTTCCAGCTCAATTAGAGCAGCTCCTAGGGCAATTTAAAAAAATTCCGTTCACACATTTTTGGCTGGTCTTTGAAAAGTTTACAAAGCCATATTTTAAGAATGGTTTGAGATAAAATTGAAATTTGGTATTGTTCTTAGTCTCAGCACATGCTATAAGTATACTCAATTTTAGAAAAATCTAAAATGGTGAGGTAAAATAGGTGTGTTGATTTGACATGGAATGACCCGTTTCAGGGGTGTGTTGCTGTAGGATATTTGCAAAGTGTTGTAAATGTTTTATAATTCCACTTTACAAAGAATTTTTTCCCCAGTTATGAAAGTAACAGCATGTTGAATATCTGTACAACAAGAGTAAAAAATAAATTTCCAAAGCTTTCAGTAAAGCCAGACAGTACACAGAGTAAAAGTGAAATCCATTCAACCTTGAAATTATAATCTAGAATATATTACTGTCATTGCTTCACTGAAAATAAATTTCTACTCAATTTAATTTCCTTTAGTGGGTGTGGTGCTGTGTAAATGAATACAATCAAACATTCATTTTTCAAACCATATTGTTCAAGGATCACATATATAGTTAATTGTGCAATCTGTTGATGCTGGAAATTTCAATTAAATTACCATATGGATCATGATAAAGGAATCAAAATAAACAAGCACACAGTGAATTATTTCCTTTGTTAACAAAATGCTTGGGTTTCCACATCACCCATAGAGGTACCAAGCTTGATGTGTTACTCATTATTTTACATGGCGAGTTCCCCGGGAGGCCTATGTACCATGATACACAAAGAATAGCTTTACAGGAAAAGTAATAATTAAAAAAAATATTTACAGGTCACTTGAGGTTCACAGTACACATTTAGAGCACATTGTCCTTTTCAGCTGTTATTAATTTCTCCCTTTTCCTTTTCAGCACATATAGCTGGGTGAGTAAAACCAGTCTCTGCAGTTCAGAATTAGTTAAGTTCTGAGTTTCGTCCGTCTCCATACTGAGCCGCCGACGCTTCTGTGGTCTCTGTTGCCCCATAGGTGTGTATTCCGGAATCGTTACTTCTGGGGCTTCCGCGACATCCGTTACAATAGTACATGGCTCTAAGATCATCGAGTCGGAGTCAACAATGGACTCCAAACTCGAAGGTTGGAGATAAGTACTTGGTGATCGAACAGGAGCCCCTACTGCACAAGCACCTACAACAGCAAAATAATATTAGTTCGTGTCACTACGACATTCTTTGAAACAAGAATATGTAGCAAGTAGGTTTATACATAAACTAGGAATGGTTTACTCTAATTATACGTATGCACTACTATACTTTGACTGAAAGTAGTCTAATTCAAACGACTTCTACTGAAAACTGTTACATTTTCATTGGATAACAAAACTGTTTGCTAATCCACAATTTAAAAGCGTTAAACAAGAAAATAAAGAAAATGGTGACGGAAACTTAACAGAAATTATGTGTATGGAGGGATTACAATCGCTCGTGTCAATAAACTTTAAAAAGAGTTCCTCCCATTTCTTGAGAATTATCTTGACGTTGCCGGTCTTGTTGACATCTGTCTTGCATTTTATTCTGGACTTTATATTATGTATTTTTTTCATTATTTGTGATTCCGAAATATCTTTTCCGAAAGTTGCCTTATATCGGTATTGCACCTCTTTCAGGCTTTCAGCCTTCTCCCTTCTAGCAGGCGGGATTTGGGATTTATTGACAATCGCCGGATAGTCTTTTACAATCGTTACGAAAGCCATTTCTTGATCTTCCATCCTTTTTCTAGAACACAAATCGTCAATACAAATTTCACGAAAACACTTCTACACACGTATTTAAGCACACGCGGTAAGCAAACTGGCCACAAAAGATGCTCCTTCCTTAGAACTTGCTAAAAAAAGGAGGGGAAGTTGTAAGAAGGTTCTCCTTGACCAGACAATATGCTGCGCAGCTTTTATATACACGAAACTGAGAACATTCTCAGAGAACGTTCTTTTACTTTGAGAATCTTCTCTGGAGAATGTTCTCGTTTTTATTTATACGGTCCTTGGTGCCACATAACTAAGGGCAGGCTCCCCAAGGCAGGCCGGGTTATGAAGCACAAAAATTATTAGTATTACTTGAACAGAATGTTAAACATAGGTTTACTCAAGTTTTATAGAGGTAGTTGTCGTACAACACATTTTACAAGCAATGACAGGCAAGTAACTTCTATGCTGGCCATATGCGAACCGTGAACTTCTCAACTGTCAGCTCCTGTACTGTAAACTGAACTGTCCACCACTGTCCGCTGCTCAGTGTCTTCACCTCGGTTCCCCGCTAGGCGGCGCTCACAGTTTCAGGGGCGTGTCCTCACGTCGCGTCTTCATTTGGCGGCGGCGGCGGCGCCCGCAGCAGCGGCAGGGTGAACAACATATGGTGGTGCGGTTTCCCTCTAGGACTTCCGGTATCGCAGGATATTACACCACTCCTCATCCCCCCCCCCCCCCGAACCACCTCATCGTCGTCGTGTAGGGCTGCTGGGAACGTTGGCGGGGGGAGGGGGGGAGAGGCCTGGAAGCGGATGCTGGAGTAGATGGGACGGTCGCTGATACTGTGGTGCGCGCCAATGCACGCACGGCGCGGCGTTCCTACGACGTCAGCCACGAGCGCCCTCTGCTACAACTCCGCTCGTGGCCACCACAGGACTGCATCGTTCACATGGGACTCAGATAGGCACCAGTTAAGACTTGGCTATCGGATAGGCACTAGGAATCATCAGTAGGCAGGACTCTATCTAAACTATGTATCAGCATTCTGCAGTCAAGAACTATGTAAAAGTTAAGTATTACCAAGACTCCACGAAATATATATCTTGTTCTAATTTAGCCTAGTGTTCTAGTTTCTGCTGTCCCACTGGCTGGTCACCTCCGTACCTACACTAGCGTGCATCCTTTATTCCTTGTGTCGGTCTCTTTCTACTCGGCCACCGACACCTACAACCGGCGGAAACGAGACGCAAAAGTGGCGACGAGGCTGGGACACAAAAGATACAGCGGCCGGCGACAAACACCCGCCCGCACCCCGACATTCGTCCTGAGCCTGGCAGTGGGAAACGGCGGAAAACCAGCCAGAGGGTGCGCACCCGCGTCCAGGCGCGCACCACCAGTGTCCGACTAAAGCTCTGTATAGGGAAAGTACGGCCAGCCTGCCAGCGGCAGCCATGCTGGGCCTATTCCGCTGCTGCTTACGCACCGACCGCTACAGCGTTACCAGCGCTTAGCAATACCTATCAACCGATGTTGAGAAACCTATTTAAGGAAAAAAAAATTATTTTTTCACGTGTTATAGTGTGATATATTCGCTCGATAATGATCCGATTTTCTATTCATTATTACGTATAGTTTCCGTGCTACATCAAATTAAGTAAACTACTACGAAAAATTTTGAAGAGTTTGCAGAGGAAAAATCGCATTGCGTAGACTTTGCGTGTGGTTGATTTTAGCACATACAATGCTGCGGACGAGATGTAGGTAAGATATCGAAATTTTATTTAAGGTTGAAAGCAGAACGGTAACTCTTTTCATTCTCGAGATACAGAGCGTTATATCCGACGGACGGATGCGGCAACTTCGCGTAGGTCCATGCGGTCCTGGCGGCTTTACGAAATTCTTACCGTCCGATTTTAAGAAAACAGCTTGGTTTGTGGCACGAGATCTAAAGAGTCCACCTATAAATTCAGACTGACCTGTACCGTAGCCAACTATTCGAATAGACCACGAACATGTCATCATCAAAGTAAAGCGTAAACGAAGAAAACTATTTAGATTATGGGTAAGTCTTTGATGATTATTTTCTTGTTTGTATAGCTTATGGGACTTAACCACGGGGTCATCGGTCCCTAAACTTACAAACTACTTATCAACTAGCTAACACTAAGGACGGCACAAATATCCATGCCCGAGGGGGTATTCGAACCCCCGACCGTAGTGGCCGTGCAGACCGCGACTGGAGCGCCTCAGTCCCCTCGGCCACGGCGGCCGGCGATTATTTTCTTGCGTATTATGTACTTATATCTTACATGAACTACGAAACATGCAAGGGGATACCAACTACATGACTTTTAACAAAAAGAGAAATTAATGGTGCCTTTACAACGCCAATTACATTTGAATGTCTTAATATTTGTCTTGTTTCAATTCTTTGTTTCCTCTAACGATACACTTAACACATGAAAAAGAATGAGAAAAGCTTGCTCCAGGAACTATATATCAATTTCACTCACTAATATGTTCAAAATGTGTTTGTTTTCGGAAACTACCTGTAGATAAAACCAACGACGCGTGAATAATTTAACCTCACGACATTATGCAGGAATTTTCGACTTTCATCAGTCAGACAGTTCATCTTCCTGCATTTCTGATATCTAATGGAAGTACTATAATGTTTACTTCCCTTCTTCGCTTCTTAAGAACACCCAAAAGTACAACACTGTGGCATTATTCAAACCCAAACATACGAAATTCACAAGACTTCTCATGGCAGCCAAGGAACGTATAGGACCAAGATGACGGAAAGAACCACGTGACTCGATTTCAGCCAATCACGAGCTGCAGACGGCGGCAAGCGGCGCGGAAAAGGATGGCCATACTTTCCCTATACAGAGCTTTAGTGTCCGACGGGATGACGCGCCACCGCGTCAGGCTGCTCGACGACGGGTCCGGAAGAGACGGCAGAGGCGGCGGCCCCCTGCGGAGGCACCGGCTGCGGCGGCGGAGACACGAACGGCGGCGGCGGTTGCTCGACGTCCAGCTCCATAGGAGTAGCGCTCCACGGCGAGGGCGCTGGAAGCTGAGACAGCAACGCCCGCCGATGCGGTGGCGCCGGATCTGAAACTGAGAACTCTGCGGCAGGATCACGTAGCCCAGACAGCCGCAGTTGGTCGAGATGTCGCCTGTACATACGCTGGTCCGGGTCCTGTACAAGAAACAAGACACGAAAAACACACTTTACGATGATACGACGTTCCTAGCGGCGGCGACGGCTATAAACTCTGAAAAATATTGAATCATTCACGGCAAAGTTTGACGATACAGAGGACCTGTGCGGCGGAGGGTGTAGCAACTGTAGAAGAGTGCGATGTCGGCGCCCATGTAACAGTTCAGCAGGCGACGCGCCGTTGCGTGGCTGGGAACTGTATGACGATAACAACGGAATCAGTGCTTGGTCTCTAGTATGAGATGCACGAAGTTTGGACATTTGCCGCTTAAAGGTCCTCACAAAACGTTCCGCTTCACCGTTGAACTGAGGATGAAACGGGGGACTTGTAAGATGTTTGATGCCATTGAGTACAAAGAAATGATCAAAGTCACAAGAGTCAGTTGAGGGCCATTGTCCGATACAAGCACCTCAAGTAACCCTTCAATGCAGAAGATAGATGTGAGAGTCTTCACAGTACAAGCTGTAGTTGTCGAAGTCAAAGTCATTACAAAAGGGAACTTGCTGTAAGCATCCACTACAATCAACCAGTGAGTGTTCCAGAATGGGCCCCGCAAAGTCTGCGTGTACCCTTTGCCACGGAGCAGTAGCCTTGAGCCATTAAAAAAACTGTTGCGGCGGAGCAGCTTGATGTTCGGCACATGCCTGGCACTCTCTAGTGAACTGTTCAATCTGTTTGGCCATGCCAACCCAAGTGCAGTGGCGACGGACAAGCTGTTTTGTCCTGACAATTCCCCAATGGCCTTCATACAATAAACGAAGAATCTGCTGCTGTAACTGTTTGGGGATCACCACACGTGAATGGTCATTGTCAGTTCGTAGCAACAAAACACCTCTATGCACCGACAAACTGTGACGAAGAGCAAAGTAACTGCGGACAAGAGGATCACTTATCTGCTTAAGAGTTCAAGGCAAACCCATGCGGACATAGTGCAACAAAACCTTTAGAGATGGGTCCGCAGCTGTTTCTTGCGCGATGCGCCGATAATCCAGATTTCGTTATGTAATGTTATTTTTTATAAATAAATACCTTTCAGTTTGTTTTTATAAAACAAAAATGTACAATTTTCTTGCACCTACAATAAATCCTTCTATACAACTTTTTAATTTCCTTGTTTCAGCTACAAACTTGTGTAAACATAAATAAAGTTGGTAACTATAATGAGTTACCTCATTTTGAAGTATAAAGTACAGTGGTGAAGAAGAACTGCAGCGATTTACTTGTAACTTTTGTGTCCCGACTTCGTCGCCGCTTTTGTGTCCCAGCCTCGTCGTAGGTGTCGGTAGCCGAGTGAAACGAGACCGACACGCTGGTGCAGGTACGGAGGGGAGCAGCCAGAAACTATAAACACTCGAGTAAATTAGAAAGATATATATTGCACAGAATGTAACAATACTTAACTTTTACATAGTACTGCAGAACGTTGATACATAGTTGTTAGAGGCCTGCCTAGTGCCTGTACAATAGCAAAGTCTTCACGGGTGCCTATCTGATTACGAAGGTCCTAACTCGTTGCTATCTCAGTGCGAAGTGCCAAGTGCGATATATTTCCGTGGTGGCCACGAGCGGGGTTCCAGCAGAGGGCGCTCGTGGCTGTCGTCGGAAGAACGCCGCGCCGTGCATGCATGGCGGCGCGCGGCGAAAGTAGGTGGCGCGCACTTTGTACTTGTGCGACACCACACCCCTCCCCCCCAAACCGCCGCGCCGTCGTGGCGTAGGGCTGAGGGCCACGGCGACGGCACTGGGAGGAGGGCCTGGGCGGGGGCGTTACTGGTGGGACGGGCGTCGTAGCGGAGGCCGGGATCGAGACGCCGTCCGCGCCCCGGCATCCGCCTTGCGATCCTCCAGGGAACCCGCCGAAACCTGGGGAAGGGCGCCCGCCCCCGCCCAGAGGGAGCAGGTCATCTTCTTCTGAGGTGCGTGGCCCAAGCTGGGGGGGCCCGCACGGTCCCGGAGTCCCTCTCGGTGACGCTGTCATCTGCGGCGGCGACAGCGGCGGCGACGACTGCGTCGGATGTACGTCGACGTCCATAGGGATCTCGTAGTCCGGGGACGAACGATGTGGTTGTGCTCCCTGGCGGTGAACTGGGTCTGGAATCAAGAAACCGGAGACAGGATCGCGCGGTCTGTGCAGGCGCAATTGGTTTGCGTGGCGCCGCAGCTCCGACCCTGTGGAAGAACGTACAACAAACATATTGCGCCCGAGCACGCGCTGAATGGTGCCCGGCAACCATGTCTTCTTGTTTCCAGCAAACACCCTGTACAGCACCGGCGTAGAAACCTGAAAACGCGTAGCGCCATACGAACCGACTCGGTGCGTGGGAGGCTGCAGCAGGTGAAGGAGAGTGCGGTGACGGCGGCCGTGTAGCAGCTCGGCAGGAGACGGGCCGTCACGTGGCATGCATCGATACGTAGACAGGAAAATTTGAAGAGCTTGCTGCCTGGAGTGCTGACCTTTCATCTTCTCCATGTGAGACTTGAATGTTCGAACGAAACGTTCTGCTTCACCATTGGACTGAGGGTGAAAAGGTGCGGTGGTTATATGCTGAATGCCATTCACACGACAAAACTGTTGAAATTCCGCACTAACAAACTGAGGTCCATTGTCACTGACGATAGTTTCAGGCAAACCTTCGATGCAAAACACTGATGTTAAGGCACTGATTGTACTAGAAGCCGTCGTTGAGTTCATGGCAATCACGAAAGGAAACTTGCTGAAAGCGTCTACAACAATTAACCAGCGCGTATTCCAGAAAGGTCCGGCAAAGTCAATATGTAAACGTTGCCATGGTCCCTTGGGGCGTGGCCAGTCTGAGAAACGTTGCGGAGGAGCCGCCTGATGCTCCGCACAAACAGTACACTGTGATGTCATGCTCTCTATCTGAGCGTCCATACCAACCCAGGTACAATGACGTCTGGCCAGTTGCTTTGTCCTAACAATGCCCCAATGTCCTTGATGCAGGAGGCGTAACACTTCTCGTTGCAGGGAACGAGGAACAATCACTCTTGCTTGGTCGTTGTCGGTATGCAACAACAGTACACCCTGACTTAAAGATAATGCATGACGTTGTGCAAAATAACGTCGAACCAGAGGCCGATCAATGTCTTTGGCTCTGGCAGGCCACCCTGAGCGAACAAAACGTGCTACCACACTTAAGTCTGCATCCGCAGCTGTTTCCTGTGCAACCCGACGAGAGTTCAAAGGAAAGTCTGCGACAGCGGAAGCATCTCTGGAGTCTATCTGACAACATGCCATTTCTGAAGAATCAAATGATACATCCTGGCCAACCGGAAGTCGGGAAAGTGTGTCCGCGTTAGCATGTTTAGTGGTAGGTCGGTACAAAATCTCATACTGATAATTAGACAATATCAAGGACCATCTCTGAAGCTTTTGTGCCGTACGTGGCGGAATCGGCTTTGTGGGTGAGAACAACGACGTGAGAGGCTTGTGGTCTGTCAACAAATAGAATTTTCTGCCATAGAGATAATGATGAAACTTTGTGACGCCGTAAATGATTGCTAAGGCCTCCTTTTCTATCTGACTGTAATTCTGTTGCGTCGGCGTCAGTAGCTTGGATGCAAAGGCAATAGGACGATCGTGACATCCAATACGATGCGACAGAACAACACCCACACCGTACGATGAGGCGTCAACTGCTAGCACTACAGGCTTCTGTGGGTCAAAGGGAATCAAACATGCATCACTGAGTAGTGCAGACTTTAATTTGTCAAAGGCAACCTGACAATCTTTGGACCATACAAAAGGAACATTCTTCCTACGTAAGTGATGCAGTGGAGCTGCAATCTGAGAGGCATTGGGAATAAACCTGAAATAATAGTTCAGCTTCCCCATTACTGCTTGCAATTCGTGCACATTCTTAGGAGGAGGCAAGTCTTTGATTGCTCGAAGATGTGACTGTAAGGGGATGAATTCCTTGGGCATTAATCACATGGCCTAGGTACTCTATTTCAGTTTGAAAAAACGAACACTTTGCTTTATTACAACGTAGACCTGCTGCAGTCAAAACTTTGAAAAGGCACTCCAGGTTTGCTAAATGTTCTTCAACTGTACGGCCGGATACCACAATATCATCTAAGTAGTTCGAGCAACACGGTACAGAAACTGTCAGCTGTTCCAAAAAGCGCTGAAAAATAGCGGGAGCGGAAGAACTGCCAAAGGGTAGGCGTTGAAATTGAAAAAGGCCCATGTGAGTATTAATGACGAAAAACTTTTTTGACTCGTCATCAAGTGGAATCTGTAAGTATGCCTCTGCTAAATCAATCTTGGAAAAGAAGCGAGACTGTCCTAATTTGTCCATCAGTTCCTCAGGTCTGGGCAGAGGGTAAGTGTCTACAATTGTTTGACTGTTGACAGTTGATTTGAAGTCCGCACAGAGACGAAGTTTTCCTGACGGCTTGGGTATAATTACTATAGGCGAGGCCCACTGACTCGCAGAAACAGGAGAAATCACCCCACTATCTTGCCAACGTTTAAGTTCTTCGGCAACTGTATCCCGCAAGGCGATAGGCACTGGTCGAGCTTTACGAAACTTTGGAACTGCAGAGTCTTTTAAAGTTACATGTGCCACGAAGTCTTTTGCACAACCTAGTTCCGGCGAAAACAAGTCACTATATTTGTCACACAATGCATTGATTTTATCCTGAGGCACTATTGACGAAATTTGAAGCACATCTCTTTGAATTGATAAACCAAACAAGTCAAAAGCATCTAGTCCAAAAATGTTCTGCGTAGATTTGGCCTGAAGAACAACAAAAGCAACTGTTTTCGTAACACCTTGAAAAGAGGCAGGCAGGCTACACGTTCCTAGCACGGGAATATTTTGACCTGTATAAGCTGTTAACACTTGCTGTGACGGCGACAATTTTGGCGAACCCAGAAGTTCATAAGTATCTTTATTTATTAAGGTAACAGCGGAACCAGTGTCGAGCTGAAATTGCACAGTCTTATTGTCAATGGAAAGATTCACAAAAAGTTTTTGCTTTCGGCGCTCGACAGGTGCGCGAATGTGGGCAACGTCTAATACATATTGTTTTCTGCGCTTGCGCGGGTTGCGTGCGGTAGGAAGCGGCGCATACTCGGCACACAGCGGATTAACCACACTGTCACTAGATGACACTACCGCCAGATCGGCGTCCGCGCAATGCGAGGCTACTGCACTAAAATTACTTTGAGTAGCTACACCAATTCTACTGTCACTAGCTACACAGTACTGGGCACTATTACAGTTAGTAG
Source organism: Locusta migratoria (assembly GCA_026315105.1). Classification (NCBI taxonomy): domain Eukaryota; kingdom Metazoa; phylum Arthropoda; class Insecta; order Orthoptera; family Acrididae; genus Locusta; species Locusta migratoria. The sequence goes on from CM048751.1 coordinate 297,077,326, forward strand.
TTGCAGAAGGCACTATTTTCACTACAGGAATGCACTGTTCATAGTCATTTTGCTTGTCCCGAACCCTTTTCCGTTGCACTGTTTTACGCGCTCGTCGGCGCTTGCTACGTGGTGCACTATATAGTTTTGCAATAGGTGCAGAAGAACTTTCTTGTAATTGAGAACCAACTAAAGCACTGTTCAATTCCACAGCCCGTATAACATTTACAGAATGAACTGTTCTCGCACTTTGCGAAGCACTGTTTCTAACGTTACTGTTCTGTGAGTTTTTAATTTGCATACACACAGACTGCACATGTCCTGATTTGCCACATTGATAACAGGTTGCGTTGCGACTAGGGCAATGAGCACGCTTGTGGCGAGACACACACTGGGGGCAAGATTTACGTACATTTTTCTGAAATGAGCGTTGGCGCCCGTTATTCAAATTACTGTGTCTAACACTACGGGGCGACCTTTGCGTCGCACTTTTACACTGGCTACTGTTCACTGTCTGTTCAGCACGGCCGTTAGAAAAATAATTATCACTAGTGCTATACTGAGAACTACGGCTAGGAAAGCGTCCGTTGCGGCGCACTGAATTTACACTATGGCTTTGCATTTCTACATCTGCTAAGTCAAAAGTATCATGCGCTTCTATAAGCTGCAGTACACTGTCTAATGAGGGGTCAGACTGTTTCAGAATTGCTGCTCTAATTCTGGGGTCCTGAATATTCTGCGTAATCGCATCCCTCAACATCACGTCACTATACGAAAGTCCACAAGAGCAAGTAAATTTACATTGGCGGGTTAAGCCCTTCAATTCCGTAATCCACTCTTGGTGTGACTGCTGCGGTAATTTTTTAAGTCTGAAAAATCGGTATCGTGCAGCGGCTACAAGAACTTTTCTCTCATAATGAGCATTCAGTGCATCTACAATTTGTTCAAAGTCTACATCACGAGGAGATGCGAGAGGGAAAAGTTTTTGCAATAGTACGAAAGTCTGGGGGCCCACAATCGATAAGAAAAGGTTCTTCACTCTCTGACCTGTAATTTGATGAGCCGCGACGAGTTCTTGAAACTGCGCGAAATAGTCACTCCATTCTTCCTCACGTTCGTTGTATTGGCGAAACGTAGGAAGTGTTGCGGCGGCAGGTGTGGGCTGCTGAAGCGGCGGCTGTTGTTGTTGGTGAGCAGCCTGTGTCGTCAACTGCGACACGGCCTGGAGAAGCTGGGTAATTTGCGCCGTCTGTAACTGAATAATTTCCATTAAGTTTGGGTTCGGGGTAGTGGCCATGCTGACCGATTAGGCGCCGCGTATACAAGTAAATTAGTACAAAACACAAATGCAAGATAAATGAGGACGCTCTGCAACAAAAAAAGTCCACAAAACACGTAACAGAATATGTTCCCCCAAAAATCTTATAATAAGGGTGGGTGGGCGGGAGCAATTTTTGCGTGCTCCGACTGCTGCTGTCTGGCTGCTGCAAGCGGGCTGGTCCAAGGTTCTATCACTCCTCGTCGCCACTTTTGTGTCCCGACTTCGTCGCCGCTTTTGTGTCCCAGCCTCGTCGTAGGTGTCGGTAGCCGAGTGAAACGAGACCGACACGCTGGTGCAGGTACGGAGGGGAGCAGCCAGAAACTATAAACACTCGAGTAAATTAGAAAGATATATATTGCACAGAATGTAACAATACTTAACTTTTACATAGTACTGCAGAACGTTGATACATAGTTGTTAGAGGCCTGCCTAGTGCCTGTACAATAGCAAAGTCTTCACGGGTGCCTATCTGATTACGAAGGTCCTAACTCGTTGCTATCTCAGTGCGAAGTGCCAAGTGCGATATATTTCCGTGGTGGCCACGAGCGGGGTTCCAGCAGAGGGCGCTCGTGGCTGTCGTCGGAAGAACGCCGCGCCGTGCATGCATGGCGGCGCGCGGCGAAAGTAGGTGGCGCGCACTTTGTACTTGTGCGACACCACAGTAACTGTTCCTAAATTATGATTTTTGCTGTTGTTTCTCAAACTGTCTGGCCTACTATAATGTCATACTAACTCCCAGAGCTTAAAGTGTTAAGGAACGTGATGGGACCATCAAGACACAGGTGAAGAAAGAAAAACAGTTTTGTCTATCACACTTTCATACATCGTTTGTAAAAGTATCACGTGCTGTAATATTACTTTTGTCTGTTCCAGGCATTCATATCAGACGACTGTCCGACGAACTACAATGCGTCGACTGCAGTAATGGGGCTGTGTACCCGTAGATTTTGTGCACATGGCATGTAGACGAAACCTGAAAACGGAGGTTGAGGGCAAAAGTCACAGAGAGAATGCTCAAATACAATGTTTATAAAGTGTTCATAAAATTACGCTTTGAAACACGAAGGGATAAATTTGATGCCATGTTGTAAAGTTTTATAAATGGTGTTCAAATGATGAAGAGACAAGAGTTTGCTCGATATTTTAGCAACGAATATGAAAGGGGGCCAGAAATTTGGAAGGCTTACCGCTTTGCAAAGATTATAAGTAGTCACGAGTCGAGTCACAGCATTCAGGAAGAAAACTTCACATCTCTTGAACGTGGTAAGTAGGAAGTTGCATTAAACAGCCAAATAAAATTTTGCATTGACAACCACAATACTGTCTAAATACGGAGGATGGACCCATGTTACTATGTTTACGCTAGAGAATGTGTGTGAAGTTTTACCGGACAGCAGTCACACAGATACTTGTGCACATCACAACAATCCAAAGTGCCTCGACGAAACGGAAATTTCAATCTAATTATACCTGGATGGGCAGATCAGTTTCACGCTGTTGGTCTGCAACATATAGACTTTTTTCTACGAAACTGAAGAGGATCCATACAAATGGAAATGTCATGTCTCATCAAGGGAAACTGCCTGCTACAACTGTATTCAATGAAGTTTCGTAATCATGGCTAGTGTGTCTACTCAAAGAAAAGAACTACATGACAGAACAACACAATCAGACACGAGTGACAACATTTATGTTCAACATTTCAATTCCAAGAAAAGTTGGATTCTTCTTGTATGTGATTTATTGACAGTTGCCAGCACTAAAGTGTTATGTCTTGTACAAGAAAACTCATCCAAACAACCAGAAATTTGGGAAGATTAGGCAACGTTTTCTTACACTGGGGGTGAATCGATCTTTCTTTTTTGGGTCGAAGTCAGAGTAGAAGAGAAGGAAGTCATTGCAGAAATGTCCCCCATGATTACCGGTGTCTCCGATGGCGCGCTCCTTCCTAGTGGGGGCCCTCACTGAGGGCTTGCCCGCTTTAGGTGATTGTTCACACCTCAGGTCAAAAATTAAAATGTTTGTAAATCTTATGGGACTTAACTACGGGGTCATCAGTCCCTAAACTTACAAACTACTTATGAACTACTTACGAACTAGGACGGCACAAACATCCATGCCCGAGGGGGGATTCGAACCCCCGACCGTAGTGGCCGTGCAGACCGTGATTGAAGCGCCTCAGGCACCTCGGCCACCGCGGCCGGCACACCCTAGGTCCCGCCTCCCGAGAACGGACGGAGGGACCAATCGGCGTGTTCGGAAGGTACCAGCTTGGGTCATCACCCCTCCCTGGGCCGGCCTTTACCGGGGGTACGTACGTGCCCTACTTGTCTACCCGGGGCAGGGAATTACGCGTTACCCCGTCACGTGCCACGCATCAGAATGCGTGAGTCAGTCTTCAGACACGCGCAGGAAGGAAAGAAAGAAAGAAAGAAGAAGAGAGGAGGAAGTAAAGCGAAGGAGAGAAGAGGTAGTGTCCCAAACGCCGAAGCAGAGACTAAAATAGGAGGGGAGGGCTAGAAGGGAAGAGGAAAGAGTGAGAGACAGAAGCAAGGGTTAGGAAAAGAAAGAACCAAGGAAAGAGAAAATCTATTACAGGAGACCACCTTGACTCGCAATGGACGCCAGTCTCCGGGCAACGGCATGAATGGGAGGGCAACTGAAGCAGCCTGGGACGGGAGGAAGGCTGCGTCGGCTCGGGGCCCGTGCGCGCCACGTACGTACTCTCAGAAGAGTTGGGGGGTGTTTACAGGTGTGCGCACACACACACACACACACACACACACACACACACACACAGACACACAGGTATTTATGTTCCTGTATTGATTTCATGGCGAAGAGCAACTTTTGTAAGCTTGTTCATGCAGTTGCAATTCGTGAAAGAAACGTTGTGGGGCCCTTTCCAAGACACGACAGGTGTTGACAGGAACAGCTGCGATGCAGCTATCATCTGTTGGCACAACGTTAGACCGGAAAGCTGCTTTATTGGAAAAAAATTGCAGTGTGTTTCGATAAATGGCTGCAGGCGTCAGCAGTGAAGATGCTTCGGCAGTTATGGCCTCTCTCGACAAACTGATTGAAAAGACAAGAGCAACCATATCTGCGCTTCTGGCAAGAAGAAGGGTGAAAACCAGAGTTTTTTACTCTGTACAAAAAAAAAAAAAAAAAAAAAAAAAAAAAAAAAAAAAAAAAAAAAAAAAAAAACAACACGAAACCAGTAGGCCGAAATAATTTATCGGCACCGACACATTCGAAAGTTGTGGCGATTGAAGAAGGTCTCTTCAAATGTTTGTAAATCTATGAGAGTTAACTTCTGTTATTAGTCCCTAGCTTACAACCTACTTAAACCAAATCAAGGACAACACATACATCCACGCCTGAGGGACGATTAGAAACTCAGGCGCGGGAGGCTGCGCAATCCGCAACGTGGCTCTCCAGACCGCTCCCGCGCGGCGGAAGGTCTCTTGTTTGGTATTAACGTAAATATTGTTAATGATCACTCTCATATTTAAACCAATTTTTTTTTCTTTTCCCCCCTGTAAGAAATGGTTACAAAATATTTGTTGCGGCCGAATATTAGTTGTTATTCTCGCTGCAAGGAGATGGGCTACAGTGTTTACAATGGACCTAGTTTGTTTCCGTGTTATTTGTATATTTTTCATGTTCTTATACATCCTCAAAGACCCAATATCAGTAGGTGATAGTTCCTTATATTTATTGATAATTTAATTATTTCACTATTTGCACCCAAATCTATAAATCACAGTATTGAAATTGTTTTTTTTTTTATATTTATTTACTTCAAATTACATTGTTTTGTTTACTTTCTCAGTGTCATCATCAAAGCTGATTTGCTGCCGCCGCATGACAAGTCATTGGTTGAGAGAGTTCTACGCCTTTAACTCTGCTGAGGATTTAGTTCAATCCTTTGTCGCGTGTAAATTACGTAGGTGACAATTACGTAGGTCAAGAACCCAGTAGATTAGGTGGGCCAGTGGATTCCTTGTAACGTATTAAGTCACTTACCAATTTTATCACACTAGGACCCATTGAAGTATTGGTGATGGGTTGTAATTATGGATATAATAAACATCTTTTTATTTAAAATGTTCTCCGCACCTCCGAGAGCCGGTAAGCGTCAGTTATGTTGTGAGTGCACTGCTGTGAACTTCTTGGCCAGTGAACGTTTTACACGTTATTCGGTGAATTTTTATTTCATTTGTTGCGAAGAATCACGATTGGTGGTGATAGTAAGCGGCAAGTTCTCCATAAACAAGTGACACACATTACATACAGGATATACGCAATCTTCGAGCGACAAGCAGCAAACGGCGGATCTCTCAGAGACGTTGGGAGACGTCAGACCGCGGCGGATTAGCCGTGCGTACTGGGGCGCCGTGCCGCGGCCGCGGTGGCCGAGGAGACTGAGGCGCTCCAGTCATGGTCTGCACGGCCACTACGGTCGGGGGTTCGCATCCCCCCTCGGGCATGGATATTTGTGCCGTCCTAGTTCGTAAGTAGTTTGAAAGTTTAGGGACTCATGACCACGCTGTTAAGTCGCTTAAGCTATAAAAACATTTGGCGCCGTGCTGCTGTGCGCACGGCCGTTCGCCGTCGAGGGTGCGAATCGCCTCTCTGGCATGGATGTGTGTGTTGTCTTTACATTAGTTTGTAAGCTACGGACTAATACCCACGCAGTTGAGTCCGATAGATTTACAAAAATACAACCGTAGCGAATGGCGTCAGCGTGCGAGTCGAGCAGCGGATTGCCATGAAGGTAACTTGTCGAAATTGTGAAAATTCGTGACAGGCTTTGTGATAATGCCGTGTGCTTCCACTGGCCTGGACAAAGATTTTCTTCTAAGAGCTGTGCTCAAAATTTACGTGACTGGTGAATTGCCTGCTGTTAAAAAAATTACGTTGAAAATGCACGATACTATAAATTGTGTAGGGGGTATTACGTCTATGCAAAGAATATTGCAGAAGAAGGGATTCAAATATGTACATACAAATGTCGGGAGAAATTTTAACGGAACGAAGTGGCATTGTTGCTTCAAGGGCACAGTCTTTAAGAATTATTCTCGAAATGAGAAAATCCACCAAGAGAATACTTCTTGCCTGGATAAAACGTGGGTAACTAGAACCATAGAAGGAAAGCATGTTGAAAAATAAATGAATAGGGTGGTTTTAGAAGTACTAGTTGGTAAAGGAGCGGAAATAAGTCTACTCAACGCAGGTTCGACTTTTGCATTCATTACAGAAAGTATTTGGTAGCAGTCGAAAAATTTGTGTTTCGCCAGGATTCTCGCAATTAGAGCTGAACGAGGTCGATTATAGGGGATAAAGGCGAGTTTCATTGACTTTTCTTCCCGCTCTTCCTGGCCGACGTCTGTGTCAGCCTTCTTCTTCATTGCACGCATAACCTGTGTCTTACTACAACCAATTTTTTTTTCTGAACACGCCTCTGACGTGCTGCAGCTCAGCTGGAAGACTGACGTGGTCGCAGATCGCACGTGCTCTGTGAACCACCGTTTAAACAACCGTGTTCTGCTGCGCTGGATGCGTGAAGATACAGCCTTGACACTAAATAAAGAAAAGTGTAAAATAATACACATGACCACTAAAAGAAATCCGCTGAACTTCAATTACGCGATAAATCAGTCAAACCTTAAGGTCGTAAATTCTACCAAATACCTAGGAGTTACAATTACGAACAACTTTGACTGGAGAGAACACACAGAAAATATTGTGGGGAAGGCGAATCAAAGGTTACGTTTCATCGGCAGAACGCTTCGAAGATACACCAGCTCCACCAAAGAGACTGCCTACATCACACTTGTGCGTTCTCTCCTGGAGTACTGTTGCCCACTGTGGGACCCTCACCAGGTGGGACTTACGGAAGATATTGAGAAGGTTCAGAGAAGGGCAGCTCGTTTTGCTTTATCACATTACGGGGGGAAAGCGTCACGGAAATGTTGCACGAATTGTGGTGGAAATCATTAAAAGAAAGACGTTATTCATTGCGGCGTGATCTGTTTGCGAAGTTTCAATCACCGACTTTTACTTATGAATGTGAAAATATTTTGCTAGCACCCACGTACTTAGTGAGACATGACCATCCCAATAAAATAAGAGAAATCAGATCGAAAACGGAACGATTTAGGTGTTCTTTCTTCCCGCGCTCTATTAGAGAATGGAACGGTAGAGAAAAGTTATGAAAGTGGTTAATGAACCCTCTGCCAGGCACTTAAATGTGATTTGCAGAGTATCTATGTAGATGTAGATACAGCCTGAAAACCTGCAATAGCAGCCATACGGCGCCCAGCAGCTCACCTTTCGGGCGTCTGGGCCAGACTGAAGACCAACCGACGGCCAGCGGTGAAGCGCATCTCCACCCCGACACCTCCGGCCACCGTGTCGGGGCCAGGGGAAGGCGAGGGAGGGGGAGGCGGCCGCCTCCCGGCTATATAAAGGCCACTCCGCGATACGGAAATACGTAAAATGTGATATCACCGCCACGATCACCAGCCTGAAGCTCATCTCGGAGGGGACCCAAGCATCATTTTGGTTTGAATACTGAGGTATTGAAAACGAAATTAGAGCCGATCTCAGGAAAAGAGGCTGGCCGGAACTCGCGGTTCAATCCAAGCCCATAAAAGAATCCCCGGGGTCTATAGGGGAGAACATCAAAAGAATGCCCGTCATGAGCGTCGTCCTCAAAGTAGGGATGGGAAAAACTGACCGGTTAAAACCGATACCGGTATTTTAGTTTTGAATAACCGGTTTTTTTTCGGTATTTATTTGGTGTTTCGGTATTGCCAAGAACCGGGTAAAAGCACCGGTACGACTACTTCCGGTAGTAGTGGTTCAAAATGTGTTTTTTGTAAATAATTTAAAAAAATTAAAACTAGTAGATCCTAATATTTAGGGCTATTCCTTAAATTTCCACTGCTGTGAAATTTTAAGTCATCGCAGTAACTAATAAAAGCGATCACTGATAATGTAAGAACAATCCCGGCAGTCAGCAACGAGCAACAAACGCGTGGCATAAGAATTTAAAAACTGGTTCAGCTATTGAGGCATAGATGCACCTGTTGCCGTGTGGCGTGGCCTATTAGACGACGCGCGTGCACCGGCAGTGTACGAGACTTGCCTCCGTCTGGTCATGCAGCAGTTCCTTGCTGTCGTCGCCAGACATCGGTTGTGTCTTAAATGGCGCCGGCCGCGGTGACCGAGGAGACTGAGGCGCTCCAGTCACGGTCTGCACGGCCACTACGGTCGGGGGTTCGAATCCCCCCTCGGGCATGGATATTTGTGCCGTCCTAGTTCGTAAGTAGTTCATAAGTAGTTTGTAACCTTAGGGACTGATGACCCCGCAGTTATGTCCCTTAAGCTTAACAAACATTTGAACAATTCTTAAATGGCACCATCCCGAGTGTGGAAGTACTTCACGAAGTATGGTAGCAGTGAGGTACAATGCTCCATTTGCTTTAAAAAGCTGGAAACAGGTGGAGGTACTACAAACATGCTGTGTCATTTAAGGAGAAAGCATCAAAAATGTTTCTTGGAAGAGAAGGTAAATTCGTTTCATATGCCCATTATGTAAGCTTGGAATAATAACTTGTTATGTATTATCATATTGTTATGCTAAGAAGTTTTATTGATGTGATTCCTTGAAAGAGAGGGGCCTTTTTAATAACCAATATGGGTTTACGTAACATTGTCCTTAGCGTAAGTTAGTTTAAGTAGTTTTTAAGTCTAGGGACGATGACCTAAGCAGTTAAGTCTCATAAGAACTCACACCCATTTGAACATTCGTTGATCATGTGGTACACAGCTTTCCTAATTCAATTTGCGTAAATGTACACTGACAACAAACATACTGTTAGACGGAACTGTGACTATTTGTCGAAATACATCTGCAGCACTGATTGAAGTTCATTTACTGACTGTAACGTTTATATATATATATATTGTATATATATCGAGATATTCGTATGCGCTGGCTCACAAGTCCAACTTACGGAGTGGTTGGCTCAATATTCGCAATTGCCGGATGGAAATACTAGGCCAGTAAATATGTATGCTTCGTATATCGTCTTCTACGGCCTCCTGGCTAGGCTTACACATACTCGAGAAGTCGTAGTTTTGGGAGGGGATCTTGCAAAATATGTAAAGACTAGTGATTTGCCGTATAACGTAAATTTACCTAAATTATAATTAAATTTCTTAAGTTTCGGTTTCGGCCGTAACTAGAAGAACCGAAAATTCGATTACGGTTTCTGTTTCGGCCGCAAAATAAGTTTCGGTCGAACTCTACTGGAAATAGCAATAAAAAACCGAAAACCGGTTATTTAAAAAACCGGTTATCTTGAGCAATTTTTACCATGCGGTTAAACTGGAGATGAAAAGAACCGGTATAACCGAAAACCGGTTGTTTCAGCAATAACCGCCATCCCTACCTCAAAGGCATTCCGCACGACACCCCCGACGAATCAGTTAAGCAGCAACTAGAAGACCAATGTTTCTCAGTCGAGAAAGCGTATCGCATCAGAGATAGGGCGAGGCAAGCTTTCACAATGAAGTTCCGAGTGCTGACATACGACAAGGACACGGTTGATACACTGCTCACGAAAGGCGCGATCATAGACTTCGCCAGGAAAATGTGCGAACCATCTAGAGCGCCCCGATCAGTACCGGTACAATGCGGAAAGTGTCTCTCCTTCACGCACCCAACCAGCAATTGTGATCAAGAACGAAAATGTCCCCACTGCAGTGGCCCACATGACCTATCGAGATGCACACTCCAAAAGCTACGGTGGGCAAACTGCGGGGAAGAACATTCTGCCCTCTCGCATAAATGCACAGCAAGACCAAAGGAAACCGCCTCAGATGAACTGCGTGCACCACTCAAGGTCATCGACGAACCCGCACCACGCCCCGAGAGCGAGACTGACCTCGAAGCACAAATCGCACTGAAGGACGACGTACTTCGAGTCCTGGCAACGGTGCTGCTAGACGTATTCCCAGAGAGAAGAGACGCCATAGAAAACTACCTGCGGCATGTCACGCGCCAAATTTTCGAGAGGACGATTGAGGTTACACAAACTAGAAACAAACTACACTTCACAATTGACGAAGACGCCGGCTGGCATCCAGAAACTAGAGTTGTAAGACGCCCAGCCCGCTTGCCGTACACATTTACCCGGCAGCAAAGCCAGAACACCTCGGCATCAGAACAAACACCGCCAACACCAATAACCATACACCCCGACACTCCGAACCCTGTAACACAACGCCCAACAGACACTCCACTCATACCAACAAACACAACACCGCACACAACCAAGTAGAACCCGCCCGCACCTCCCCCCCCCCCCCCCCAGCAATGGCCAATACACCACCGCTCAACGTCCCCTATGTAAACGCACAAGGAGTGAGGTCCAAACGCACATTACTTCTACACACTGCGCAACAGCAAAATACACACGTCATAGGCGTAACGGAGACAGGGCTGACTGACAAAATTAAATTCAACCTACCGTCTTACAATACATACAGAAGAGATAGACCAGACGGCAGAGGTGGCGTAGCTATATTTATTCGCAACACCATACCAGCTAAAGGACTTCCCCTCCCTGTGGAATATGCCAACGTCGAAGCAATCATACTCCAGGTTAAAGACAGAAACAGACGAACCCTACACGTCATCTGCCCATACAACCCGTCTGGCTCTCCGCTCCCCACACCTTTCCTCAGATACGTGGCAACACTGAATAGGGTAATAATCTTTGCACGTCACCAGAGGCTAGGCGATACGGCCGACAATGGAAATGTCCGCCGCCTTTTCAACTTTCTCACAACGGAACCCCTTGACAGGCTACCTGTAAATCAACCAACCTTGATCAGTCACCAAGGAAAGTCAACGCCGGATCATGTGCTCTACAGTTCTAACATCCGTGACGACATGTCAGAGCCAAAGGTAGGAGACTATCACCAGTGACCATCTCCCCATACTCTTCTCGACCACTTCCACAACACCTCCAGACGACGCCGCGACAAGACGCACAATACGCAAATACGCAAATGCAGACTACAAAAATTCCCTCACAGACTCTTGCGACAACCCTAACCATCACAGACGACGAAGACCAACTAGCGACACACAGACTGGAAACTGCAATCCAACAGGCCATAGAGGAAGCAGTTCCCACTATCGTAGTGGAAAACTGGAAGCAAGCCATTCCCCAAGATTGTTGTTAGTTGTTGTTAGTTGGGGAGAAAATTACAATGGTCATCAGTTCCCCATTCCATCACAAAGTGTCAAAAATAAAAGCGCGGACGTCAATAAAAGCGCGGACGTCAAATAAATGCACACAGAGATAAAGTGTGCAAAGTGGGAGGGTAATCCCACTGGGTCCAGAAAACATCAACAAAACGGAGAAGAAACTAAACGAAAAGGGACGATCACACAAAGACACCTTACAACAAAGAGGCCGACAGCAGTGGTTGACCGACCATAGGAATAAAAAAGGAAAAGTCAACCACTCGGCAGTACAAGGGAAGGACCAGTCAGAGAGACTGATAAAAAAACCCCTGCTCGAATAAAGCTTAAAACTGAATTCGCTGCTGAAGCATCGTCACGTAAAACATCTGATAAAACGTCAGGAATGTTAAAACGACGTCGCAAGGCGGCTAAAACCAGGCAGTCCACTAGGATGTGGACTATTGTTAAATGGGAGCTACACTGACACTGGGGCGGGGCCTCACCACGAAGGAGATGTCGGTGGGTGAGCCACGAATGCCCAATACGGAGTCTACACAGCACCATGGAGACCCGGCGAGAGGCCAGCATGGAAGAACGCCATGCGGTCGTGGTCTCCTTGACTACCCGAAGCTTGTTGGGTGTGCCCAGGCTATGCCACTCGGCATCCCAACACTGATGGACGCGGTGGCGCAACAATGAATGGAGATCAGACGCCGGGAGGCCGATGTCCATAATGGACGCACTAACTGTCTGCCTGGCAAGTCTGTCAACACGTTCATTGACCGGAATGCCCACATGACCCGGAGACCAGATGAATACCACTGATCGCCCGGACTGTTCAATGGCACAAAGCATCTCCTGTATAGCCAACACCAGAGGAGACCGCGGGTAACACTGGTCCAGAGCTTTAAGGCTGCTCAGGGAGTCGCTGCAAACAACAAAAGACTCGCCTGAGCAGGACCGGATATTCACGAGAGCTCTGTGAATGGCCACCAGCTCTGCAGTGTAAACATTGCAGCCATTCGGCAGAGAGTGCTGTTTCACACGGTCACCAAGAGTATATGCAAATCCCACACAGCCATCAACCAGGGAACCATCTGTGTAGACCAGGTCATAACCAGGATACTCGGCGACGACAGCCGAGAAATGGCGGCGGAGTGCCTCCAAGGGAACCAAGTCTTTGGGTCCATGAGCCAAGTCCAGCCGGGTACAGGGCCTTGGCAAGCACAACAGGGGTGAACGTGCATGGACCCGATAAGGAGATGGAAGAGGAAAAGACTCAAGCTCCAGCAGAAGGGATCGAACTCGAAAGGCAATTGTAAGACCTGACCTAGGGCGTCGCTGATGGGGACGGACGACCACATCAGAAAAGAGGAGACGCCGGTTTGGGTGGCCTGGGGAGCAATATACATTGGCTGCATAAGCCACGAGCAGGTGTTGGCGGCGTATCTCTAAAGGTGGGACTCCAGCCTCCACAAGTCAGCTGTTCACAGGGCTGGTGCGGAAGTCACCCATCGTGATGCGAACCCCACAGTGGTGGATGGGGTCCAACAGGCGCAGTGCCGAAGGGGATGCTGAACCGTAGGCAATGCATCCAAAGTCAAGCCGTGACTGTACCAGTGCTGTGTAGAGTCGTAATAGTGTGGAGCGATCCGCACCCCAACTTGTATGGCCCAGGTGGCGAAGAACATTCAGATGGCGCCAGCACTCCTGCTTCAGCTGACGAATATGAGGAAGCCACGTCAGCCGAGCATTGAAGAGAAGCCCTAAAAACCTATGTGTGTCCACTGCCTGAAGTAAGTGGTCGTCGAGGTAAAGTTCGGGGTGTGAGTGAACAGTCCGCCGCCGACAGAAGTGCATAACACTTGTCTTGGCCGCAGAAAACTAGAAGCCATGGGCAAGAGCCCAGCACTGCGCTTTGCGAATCGCTCCCTGCAGTCTGCGTTCAGCCATTTGTGTGCTGGAAGAGCTGAAATAGATGCAGAAGTCGTCAGCATACAGTGAAGGGGATACTGACAACCCAACTGCTGTCGCTAGGCCATTAATGGCTATTAAAAATAAGGGAACACTCAGAACAGAGCCCTGAGGAACCCCATTTTCCAGCACATGAGAGGTGCTTCGAAAGGCACCAACTTGAACTCTAAAAGAACGGACAGCTAAAAAGTTATTGATAAAAATGGGAAGGGAGCCCCGGAGGCCCCACCCATGTAAAGTAGTGAGTATGTGGTGTCGCCACGTTCTGTCATATGCCTTGTGCATGTCAAAGAAGACGGCTATGAGATGTTGGCGCCTGGAAAAGGCTGTGCAGATTGCGGACTCGAGGTACACCAGGTTGTCGGTGGTGGAGCGACCCTGGCGGAATCCGCCCTGGCATGGAGCCAGTAAGCCCCGAGTCTCGAGGATCCAGCACAACTGCCTACTGACCATGCGCTCCAACAGTTTACATAGAACATTGGTCAGGCTGATGGGCCGATAGCTATCCAAATGAGCAGTGTTTTTGCCCAGTTTCATCACAGGTATGATGATACCCTCCCGCCACTGCGAAGGGAATACCCCGTCGCTCCAGATCCGATTGAAAATGGCGAGGATATTACCCAGGCTTTCTGCAGAGAGGTGTCGCAGCATTTGGGCATGGATGCTATCAGGCCCAGGGGCCGTGTCAGGACATTGCACGAGGGCACCAAGTACCTCCCACTCACGGAATGGAGCGTTATAAGCCGCAGTGCGGCGGGTGGTAAAAGAGATAGGCTTGCGTTCCACCCGCTCCTTTAACGTACGGAAGGCCGGTGGGTAGTTTGCACAGGCAGAAGCACGAGCATAATGCTCAGCAAACATCTCTGCAAGCGTCATTGGATCCGTACATATGGCTCCATTCACAGAGATCCCAGAGATTGTTGTTGTTGTTGTGTATCCCCGTAAGCGCCTAATCCGGCTCCAGACCTGGGAACTGGAGATACCTGACCCAATGGTGGAAACGTACGTCTTCCAACACTCCCGTTTCCGTCTTCTAATTAAACAGCGAGCACGAGCACGGAGCCTTTTAAAGGTAATGAGGTGCTCAAGAGAAGGGTGCCGCCTGTACCGCTGTAGGGCCCCCCTACGGTCTTTAATGGCGTCAGCGACCTCTGGTGACCACCACGGCACCGCCTTACGCCGTGGGCGCCCCGAGGAACGAGGAATATTAGTTTCTGCAGCAGACAATATGGACTGCGTGGCGCTCTCAACTACCACATCGATGGTATCGAGTGGGGGAGAGCCAAAGATGGCAGCAGAGGTGTAGCCTTCCCAGTGAGCCCTATGAAGAGCCCACCGAGGAGAGCGTGCTGGGGACTGACGTTGTGGGAGTGACAAAAAGATCGGAAAATGGTCACTGCCGCACAAGTCATCATGGACACTCCAATGGATGGATGGCGGAAGGCTGTGGCTGCATATCGACAGATCAATGGCCGAGAATGTGCCGTGTGCCACACTGAAATGTGTGGGGGCACCTGTATTCAAGAGGCAGAGGTCGAGCTGAGAAAGCAGGTCCTCGACAACTCTGCCACGGCCAGAGATCGTAGAACCACCCCACAGGGGATTGTGGGCATTAAAGTCCCCCAATAGCAAAAAAGGTGGCGGGCGTTGTGAGATAAGTGCAGCCAAGACAGCCATAGAGACATCGCCATCAGGAGGGAGGTAGAGACTGCAGACAGTAATCTCTTGTGTTGTCCTTACCCTAACAGCCACCGCTTCCAACGGTGTCTGAAGGGGCACAGGTTCACTATATACAGAGGTAAGGACATACACACACACTCCACCTGACACCCTGTTATACTGGCTACGATTGCAGAAGTATCCCCTATAGCCCCGAAGAGCAGGGGTGCGCATTGCCGGAAACCAGGTTTCCTGCAGGGCAATGCAGAGAGCAGGTGTAATGCTCAGAAGTTGTCGTAGCTTAGCCAGGTGGGTGAAAAAACCGCCGCAGTTCCATTGGAGGATGATAGAATCCGACAGCTGGGAAGGCATGAATGAAAAAAAGTTATGAATTACACCTCTACATCTTTTTTAGCCACCGGTAGCGATGCATCAGCTCTGATGTCCATTGCATCTGATGCATCCAAGAGAGCAAGTTCCTCGGGGGATGCGAGTATCTCCACCTCGTCCTCAGAGGCAGAGGTGGAGGGGGCGGGTGGCACAGTGGCCACCATGGAATCTTTGGTCTTATCCTTTCTCTCCTTTTTCTTTCGAACCCTCGAGTCCCTCGGGGGCTTTGCTGGAAGGAGGGGCTTCGCAGACTCAGCCTACGTCTCAGTGACAGAGGGAGAGTGCAACGGCCTGCGGACAGCAGCCGGCGATGGTGCCTGCTGCTGGCGGCCAGTACCGGTATGGGGTGAAGTCGCTCGTACTTCTTTCGAGCCTCAGAATACGAAAGTCGGTGCAAGGTCTTAAGTTCCATGATTTTACGTTCCTTACGAAGAACGGTGCAATCTGACGAACAAGGAGGATGATGCAAGCCACAATTAACGCAGATGGGAGGTGGTGTGCATGGCGCGTCCGGGTGTTCTGGACGTCCACAGTCCCTGCATGTAGCGTTGAAAGTACATCCAGAGGACATGTGGCTGAATTTCCAGCATTTGAAGCATCTCATAGGGGGAGGGATGTAAGGTTTCACGTCGCACCGGTAAACCATTACTTTGACCTTCTCAGGCAGGTTATCGCCTTCAAAGGCCAAGATGAAGGCACCGGTGGCAACCTTGTGATCCTTTGACCCCCTATGGACACGCCGGACGAAGTGGACTCCTCTGCGCTCCAAGTTGGCGCGTAACTCGTCGTCGGACTGTAACAAAAGGTCACGGTGGAAAATTATACCTTGGACCATATTTAGCGACTTATGTGGTGTGATGCTCACAGGGACATCACCCAGCTTGTCGCAGGCAAGTAACGCCTGCGATTGAGCTGGGGAAGCTGCTTCTATGAGCACTGCGCCGCTTCGCATCTTGGACAATCCGGAAACTTCGCCGTACTTGTCCTCAAGATGTTCCACAAAGAAAAGAGGCTTCGTAGATGTAAACGACTCACCATCCGTGCAGCTGCATACAAGGAATTTGGGAGAGTATGGCTCATTCACAGATCTAGCCCGACGTTCCTCCCACGGTGTAGGCAGGGAAGGGAACGAATGGGGGTTATATCCAGCAGCATTATAATCTCCTCTTCCACGCTTAGAGACGCCGTTTTCGCGACCGGCCACGCTTTTGTTTGCTCGTTTCATTGTCGTCCCACGAGCAGCTAGGGAAAAGAGGTCCACCCAGGCAGAGCCCCGCTTGCCTGGGGAAGTCTTATACAACTGAGGTGTGGCAGGTTCCTCAGAGGTTGCTCGCTAGTGGCTGTTCAACCTCAACAGCCATGCATCTCCTCAGCACGTAGCACACCTTGTGATTGAGGTTTTTTTTTATAGAGGTTTGTACCATCCTTGCGACCCAGGCGATTAAGCCAAGATCACCGGACTCTGAAACGTACAACGTTCCACCGTCGCGCTGAACGATGGTCGTTGAAGCACACACAGAGCTTACGGTGTAGCGGACTGTTGACGCGACACAACTCACGGCTCAGGACCCCGGGTTCGCCAAGCCCGTACTCAGCAAACTAATGCTGAGCCCCTGAGAGGTACCGTGCTGGTGACCTAGCGGGGGAGGGAGCTACGGCGAGGAAAGGAATGTGGAAGGAAAGGGCAGGAATCCGCGCCGTAGGGGCTAGGTTGGGAGTTCTTCCCCAAATGGCTCACACTTACTCAGAAATTTTGGTGGAGGTCAAACCACAATGGGGACCTAACTGGGCCGAAAACTGTGAACACGGCAAACAAAGACACAATTGCAAAACCAGCAGTACCATGGGAATAGCCGGGCCATCAACGCGAGAACACCTAGAGACAGGGTTGGAGAAGGGTGGGTGGGAAAAAGGATTAGGAAGGGAGGGAACCAGGGTGAGGAAAAGCGGCCTGGGAAACAGGAAGGAAGGCCGCAATGGCTCGGGGACCCGTGCGCGCCACACACGTACCCACAAAAGAGCTGTGGGCCCCCTGGGGGGCATTCCCCAAGAAGCCCTTGACCTAATACGACAAAAGAAACGACTATTCAGAGAGATAAGACAAACAATCAAGACCTCAGACGAGAATGGAATAGACTAAACTCCAGAATTAAACGTATCATATCCACACACAGACAACGACAATGGGATGACACCTGCAGGCAGATAGACTACAGACAAGGGGGAAAATTCTGGCGACGTTTCAAAACCTTAACTGGACAAAGACAACCAACCAACTTCACGCTTATGATAAATAATGAACCGACGACAGACAAGCTCCAGCAACCAGAGGCCTTCCGACAAGTACTGCAAGAAGTCTACTCTTTTCCATTAGATAACAACTTTGACGACAACTTCCGACACGAAGTAGAAAGACAACTACAACAGATACTTGCAACTCCATCAATAGAGACAGAAGATGAGCAGACCCTAACAAAAGAAATCAGCGACACAGAAATACTTGACGCCATACATACAGGACGAAACTCTGCACCTGGACAAAACGACATCAGACGCATCCACCTTCAAAAAGCACCTTTACAATATTTTATACCTATCCTAACCCTTATGTACAGTTACTGCTTATCAAATGAAACCCTATCCACCTCCTGGAAATCCAGCAAAACCATCATGATACCCAAACCTGGAAAACCTAAAACTGATCCTCGCTCCTACCGCCCCATATCACTACTGGATGTCATAGGTAAAACATACGAATGGATACTGACTGACGGCCTCAAGAAATATGTTGAACAAAAAGGACTCCTGCCCCTCACCCAATCGGGTTTCATACGACATCGCTCGACCAATGACCCTCTACTAAAACTAACTGACGGAATTACCAAGGGTTTCAATGTAGGGCACTGTACGTTTGCAGTTTTTCTCGACATAGAACGCGCATTCGACAGGCTCTGGCACTCAGGACTACTATACAAACTGACCACAATAGGACTACCAACCAAAACCGTTAGACTTATCAAGACATACCTAGAAAACAAAGTGTAGAGTACATGTCGCCGGCGAATACTCCCAAGAATTCACCCCAGAAGCTGGTGTCCCACAAGGAGGAATTCTCTCCCTGCTGCTGTGCGCGCTGTACACCGCTGACATCCCCATGGTAACCACCCCAACAGAAACTGACTCTACGCTGACGACAAGGCCTACTGGTGCACGGAACTACGGACCTCCACTGTACAACGAAAAACTTCGAACTACTTGTGACGACTGGAAACGTGGATGGCCAAGTGGAGAATCCGACCCAATCCTAACAAGACACAACTGATACTATTCCGACACAGACACCTCACCAAGAAACGACAACTGGCATCTAACATACAACTGACACTATGGAACACCCCACTGAGACTAACGAATACGACACGATACCTCGGATTATTCCTAGACCAATACTTGAACTGGAAGACACACCTAACCTACGTACTTAAAGTTAGAAAAAGACAAAACCTGATAAGACACGTACAAGGACGACTATACGGATGTGACGACCAAACAGCCATCCACACATACAAAACGTACATCAGACCCGTACTGGAATACGCTGCAGCCCCCTTGGGAGGACTCCGTGCATCAGTAGCCGAAAGATTCTACTCGACTGAAAGATGACTATTACTAGCATTACAAAACTCCCAAGACTAACACCAAGTGACGAAGTTTACAAAATCTGTAGAGTTGAACCTCTACAAGACAGACTAACCAAGCTGAGAGCAAGGTACGGACGACATATACTGACCAAACGAGCTGACATGGGAGACCTACTAACGATACGACCGAGACTTACGAGAAGACCAAAATTCAAGTACATACAACCAGCGCGTACAGTGGCCCAAAACACCTCCTCGGAATTCCCAGAGCTAGCCCCAACTATGGAACCCATGACTGGAAATCTCCCCACACCACATCACCTCACCAAACGTCAAAACAGACACAATCAATAGCCCCTACACACATGAACGCACGCGCACACTCTCATATATACACATAAATTACATATACTAACAACACCCACCAAAAACATCCACTCTCCACTAATACTTCTCTTCTCTCTTGGAATCCTACAATCCTTTGTAAATTTCTTCTCCAATTTATTTTATCTTGTCAAAATTAATAATAAAAAAAATAATAAAAGAAAGTTTGTATATTTACATTATTTTTATATATATTGTAGTAGCTATAATTTGTATAATCAGACAATATAAGAGCAATGCTCAAATTCTAAATTGTTAAAAGTAAAATAATGTAAATGATAATATTGTATAAATCACTATAACATAAGATACTTGCACCAATGCAAAATATGTGAAATTAAAAAAAAATGACCTGTAACATCCTTGGCTGAAAAGGGCAAAGCTGGCCCTCAAACAGCCCGCTCCACCCCATCAGGGTGGAGAATGAAAAGTGCAAAAAAAGTGCAGCCGGAAGAAGCCGGCGACTGAGCGCAACAGCGCACAAGCACGAACCTCGGTACTGTGCGTCTCACAAAAATAGCAAAGTCGTTGTCTGACAGTGCGACAATTGAGTCGCAAAATAAAAAAGCAAAATTCTCGTGTTTAGTTGCGTAACTGCAGCGGCAAAATTGTCGTCTCACAGACAGTGTCGTACGGCAGTTATCTGCCTCCTCCTAAAAGATAGGGAAAGAATCCGTGTCAGGGCCGGAGGCATCGCCCCGTTACCCGCGCACGTGCAGAATAGGGGCTAGGCCTGTGTGGATACCTTCAGGCCGCGACGACCACAAGCGTAAGCAAACGCCACGCTAGTGGGCGCCAACGCAAGGTGCCAACTAAGCACACCTAGCACTTCCTTATTGTACGACCACACATACCAACACGTTACAGACTGACAATATGGACAAGGAGACAGGCCTGCCGCGGTGGCGGAGGGGACTGAGGCGCTCCAGTCACGGTCTGCACGTTCACTACGGTCGGGGGCTCAAATCCCCCCTCGGGCATGGATATTTGTGCCGTCCTTAGTCATAGCTAGTTTGTAAGTAGTTTGTAAGTTTAGGGACTGTTGACCCCGTAGTTAAGTCCCATAAGCTATACAAACATTTGAACATTTAACAAGGGAAAGACAGTGGCCCCCCCGACCTCACTCAGTTACGCCGCCGTCGCTAGGGGCAGCCCACCCCCAAGCCCCCCCCCCCCTACTACAAGCAGGAGCAGCAGCCCCCGCCCCACACCTCAATCCGGACAGGACAGGGTACGCCGACCAACGCTCTACGAAATTAACGATCTACCAAAGGGTACCGATCAATCAACTCTGGCCACAGCCATAAAGAAATACCTTAAAGGGGACCTCGTTGCCAGTTTATCTGACCTGGATGTGAAGGTAAATAAGGAGGGGGGGGGGACAACAGCCACCATCAGGAGCGAGTTTAGGGGCATAGAAGGCGAGATCAAGGCGGAACTCAGAAGGGGAGGGTTTCCGGGAATAGTAGTGCAGCCCAAGCCATACCGAGAACCCCGCGGCACGGTTGAAACAAGAACAAAAGGCCCTCTCATGAGCGCGGTACTAATAGGAATTCCCACCGGTACTAGCAATCAGTCATTCAAAAATCAGATACTGTTCCAGGGCCTCGACGTCCAAGGAGCTAGGCGTATCCTAGCCCGAAATCGCGACGGCGCGCCCACAAAAAAGTTCCGTGTGCTGTCCTACTGCCAAACCACGATAGACAAGATTCTAACAAAAGGAGCAGTGTAGGCCTAGCCAGAAGAGCAGGAGAACTCTCAAGAGGTCCCCCCTCCCCTCCCAGTGCAGTGCGGCAGGTGCCTCGCTTTTACACACCCAACAAACAAATGCACGCAAATAACCAAGTGCCCCAGATGCAGCGGCCCCCACAACCTCG
This sequence comes from Locusta migratoria, assembly GCA_026315105.1. NCBI lineage: Eukaryota > Metazoa > Arthropoda > Insecta > Orthoptera > Acrididae > Locusta > Locusta migratoria. Next base: position 297,098,821 of record CM048751.1, read on the forward strand.
CGCGTTGCACAGCCAAAGACGAAGCAAAATGCGCTAACTGTGGAGGCAAGCACTCCGCTCTATCGTACGAGTGCCCCAAACGACCCAAGGTGGCCGACAGCGTCGAGCTGCAGGCCCCCATCAAAATCATCGATGAACCAGCACCACTACCTGCCACCGTGACAGAACTCTAAGAAGAAGTCACACTACGAGAAGACACCATCCGCTTCTTCGCAGCTGTGCTTCTGGATGTCTTGCAAGTCAAAAGAGAAGCAATAACCAACTCCATCCGCTACGCCGCAAAGCAAATACTCGAAAAGATCGTCGAGGTAACGCACACAAGGAACAAACTCCACATCACAATCAGTGGCCAGTGGCACCCAGAAACAAGACTACACATGCCCAACCAATCAACAAACACACAAAACACACCACTAACCACACCCAGACCCAGACGCCGCGCATCCCGACCCTCACCAAGACACCCTCCGCCACAAACACAGGACACTCCCCAACGCCCATTACAACACACAGCCAAAGGCACACCAACACACACACACACACACACACACACACACACACACACACACACACACACCACACTAACATAGCACACACTCACAACAGTCCAAGCCAAAAGATGGATGATACACCGACGCTAAACTTCTTCTTCGTTAATACGAAGGGGATACAGACCAAACGTGCGCTACTCATGCACACGTTACACGAAAAGGACATACACATAGTAGGCGTAGCGGAAACTTGGCTGACAGAGAAAATAAAATTCGACCTGCCACGGTTCAACACGTACAGGAAAGACAGACCGGATGCCAGAGGCGGAGTGGCCATCTATACCAAGAACACGATAGCAACACAAGAAATACCACTCCCACCTGAACACACCAACATAGAGGCAGTAATCCTTAAGATTACAGACAGACAGACACACACTACACGTAGTATGCCCGTCAGGCACACCCGTTCCCACTCCCTTCATAAGATACGCCATGACGCTAAACAGGGTCATAATCCTAGGAGACCTAAATGCCAGACACCACATGATGGGTGACACGGCCGATAACGGCAACGGTAGGCGACTGTTTGACCTACTAACCACAGAACCGCTCGACAGGCTGCCAATAAACCAGCCAACATTTATAAGCCATCAGGGGAAACCTACACCGGATCATGTACTCTACAGTCCCAATATACGCGACACAATACTAGAGCCGACAGTAGGAAACACCATTACCAGTGACCACCTACCAATAATTTTCTCGACCACCGCCAACATTCCCCCAGACCGCACTCCCAACAGACGAACCAAACGGAAATACACAAATGCGAACTGGGAGAGATACAAAAATATCCCCTCAGAAAGCCTATCAATACCCCTCGCCATAACAGACGACGACGACGACGACTTACACCAGGCAACCACAAGACTTGAAAATGCCATCCAGCAGGCGACCAACGACGCAATACCGACTATAACAATAGATAACTGGAGGCCATCCATCCCCAAAAGCGCCCTAGACCTCATAAGAAAGAAAAAACGCCTATACAGACAAATACGACGAAACGACAGCCAGGAACTTAGGGGACAATGAAACAGACTAAATGCCAGAATAAAACGCATCATATCAGAACATAGTCAGAGGCAATGGGATAATACATGCAGACGACTAAATTACAGACAGGGAGGAAAGTTCTGGCAAAGCTTCAAAACCCTGACCGGACAAAAACAGGCGACCAATCTCATGCTAACAATAGACAACGAGCCCACGACAGACAAAAACGAGCTAGCAGAAGCCTTCCGAAATGTACAACACGTCTACTCATTCCCACAAGACAACCGCTTTAACGAAAACTTCCGACTAGAAGTGGAACAAACCCTAGCCCAGACCCTAACTATACCAACCGCAGATGCAGAAGATGAACATTCACTTAACAAAGACATCACTGACACAGAAATACTGAACGCAATCCACACAGGACGAAATTCAGCCCGGGGACAAAACGAAATAAAACGCATCCACCTCCAAAAATCACCCCCCCCCCAAACACCTAATCCCAATCCTCTCCCTCATGTTTAACTACTGCCTCGCCAATGAGACCCTTCCCCCATCGTGGAAAACAAGCAAGACAATAATGATTCCGAAACCCGACAAACCTAGAACAGATCCTCGATCATACAGACCCATATCTCTACTAGACGTCATCGGAAAGACATATGAACGCATACTGACCGACCGACTCAGAAAGCACGTTGAACAAAAAGAACTTCTCCCCATAATGCAATCAGGATTCCGACCTAACCACTCCACGGATGACCCCCTACTCAAACTGACCGACGGAATAAGTCGAGGATTCAATATAGGACATTGCACGCTCGCCGTCTTTCTCGACAGAGCGTGCCTTCGACAAACTCTGGCACGACGGACTACTACTAAAACTAATAAGACTAGGCCTCCCAACAAAAACTGTACGACTGATACAGACCTATCTAAAAGACAGGATATGTAGAGTACCTGTAGCCGATGCAGTGTCCCACGAACTAACCCGACAGGCAGGAGTCCCAAAAGGAGGTATTCTTTCTCCGCTACTGTACGCGCTATATACTGCAGACATACCCACTACGAATACCGCAACAGAGACAATAGTACTTTACGCAAACGACACGGCATACTGGTGCACAGAACTTAGGACTACCACCATACAACGAAAGACCACGACCTACCTGCAGTGTCTGGAAAGGTGGATGGCCAAATGGAGGATCCGACACAACCCCACGAAGACGCAAACAATACTATTTAGACACAGACACATCTTCAAGAAGCGACAACAACAAAACGACGACATTCAACTGTCACTATGGAACATGCCACTCAGACTAGTTGACGAAGCCCGTTAGCTAGGCGTATATCTGGACAAATACCTAAAGTGGAAGACACACCTCACATACCTTCTCAACAAAACCAGGAGAAGACAAAACCTCATAAGACGAGTACAAGGACAACTATACGGATGTGACGACAAGACGGCCATACACACATACAAGACTTACATCAGACCCGTAATAGAGTACGCTGCGGCCCCCCTAGGTGGCATACACGCAACAGTTGCTGAACGACTATACTCGACAGAACGACGACTCCTACGAAGCATAACGAGACTACCAAGGACAACGACAAGCAACCCTGTCTACGAAATCTCGGGGGTTGAACCCCTACAAACCCGACTAACACGTCTAAGGGCAAACTATGGACGTAACATACTGACCAAAAGGATGGACATGGAGAACATCCTAACGACAAGACCCTGCACAACAAGGCGACCCACACACACACTACCAGCACGTACAGTAGCAGACAACATCTCAACGGAGTTCCCGGAGTTAGCCCCAACCAGGGCACCCTTAAACATCCCAACACCGCCGCATCTAAACAGAAGAGAACACACATAAAAACAACACACACACACACACACACACACACACACACACAAACACAGAACAACCCAATCAGAACTGACACACACCATCACCAAACACTTCCCCACTGCAACACAAGTATGTATATGTACAACTATATATGTTAAAAAAATGTAAATATGTACATATGTTTTTCTTACTTATGTATTCATAATTCCCTCTCCCTTATATTGTAAATACAAATCTTTCCTCAAGAATTGTATTGTTTACCAAAACATCAAAAATGAAGAAAATGTAACTTAAAATAGTATATTCACTTACTGTAAAATTATAAGTGCTAAAACCTGTGTAAAATAAAACTTAGCACCAAGCAAAAGAAATAAATAAATTGTAAATAAAATGTAACATCCCCAAGAAGGCTGAAAAGGGTACTCGCAAGCCCTAAAGCAACCCGCTTCATCCCCTCAGGATGGAGAATGAAAAGTGCAAAAAAACTCGCCAATTCGCAAGACGCGGAGCAGCTGGCGCACGGAGCAGACGTGCTGCGCGCGGTGCTCGTGCCTTCTCGCGGCTGCAAGGAGCAAGCTTGTCGTGTCCTGTCAAGAAAGAGCAAAATTTGTCGCTCAAAACCTTACGTATGTGCGTATAGCGACGCCAGCGTTACCGTTCGCCGGTCAACTGGCGAGCGCTGAGGCTGCGGCAGTTATTCGCGCAAACAAGGAGCTAGCTTTGGCGCCATACCTGCCGCGCCGTTTTACTCCCTTGCCGCCGCGAGGCATCCTCATCGCTCCACCAGTAGGGTAGGGAATTAGCAGACCAGGGCCTGTTGCACTGCACGGATACCCGCGTCTGCAGAGGCCAGTAACTGGCTCTTATGTGGTATCCCGCCCTCTACACGTAGAGGTGGGACCCCCACATTATCCAGTGTCCCAAGGTGGCACCACACAAGTTAGTCCTAGTCTGACTTTTGTTATGGCTTCGACGGCTAGATCGAGGGAATCCTCACCATCAGACCGCGGCGGAAATCGCAAGATTACCCGCAGCCAAAGTAGGGCCGTGCAAACACAACATACACACAAAACAGACAGGTATGTACCTATGTCACTTCCGACAGTGCCGGAGGAGAACGACGCTGAGAGCGTTGCTAGTTCAGGTGCGAGTGCCCTCGTCATTGACGAAGGCCGCGCAGACTCAGGAGAAGATAGTGTGGAGTAGCTAGGAGGGAAAGAAAGGGAAACAGATATATGTACAGAGCCGGAATACGACGTTGCAGTACCAACTGCAAACTCGTTTTCCGCTTTGGAAAACGTGGGTGAAGATGAGGAGGGTTTCCAAACGGTTGCCAGGAAGAAGGAGCGGGTACCGCCGATAATAGCTTACGTTGCCGACGGTAGTTCAGCACTCCTCAAGGAGTGAAAGGGGGGGATTACGGGTAGATTTACGGCGGTATGCCGCCCAAAGACGACAAAAATTCAGGCGGAAGCGGTGGCTGATTGGCAGCGCATTAAGCAGTTGCTAAAACAGAAAAACGTGGAATACCACACGAACTCTGTAAATGCAAAGCAGGCGCTAAGGGTGGCCTTCAAACACATCCTCATAGACGCTGAGGCGGAAGACGTGAAGGAGGAACTGGCAAGGGAGGGTTTCACTGTCACGTCTGTACACCAATTCTCCAGACCGGCACCAAAAGACGCCGAAGACTATAATAGGAGATGGGAACCAAGCTTTCTAGCGGTCCTCGAAAATAATGAGGATGCCCAAAGCGTTTTCAAGCTCAGATACATGCTGAACTACCAGGTAACGGTGGAGCGGTATAACAAGCCGGAAGGTCCTGGGCAGTGTCACCGGTGTCAAAAGTTTGGATACACGAGCGCGAAATGTAACCTATAGGCGCGCTGCGTTAAATACACGGGACCCCACTTGACTAAATTATGCACAGAAGGCAGCTTGAAGAATCCTGTCTGTGCAAATTGCAAAGGGTCGCACCCGGCGAACTACAGCGGCTGCGAGTAATACCAAAAGCTATTGCAAAACCGGAGGCAGAGAAGTACCGCAGCAGCGGTAACTACTGTCGCCGGCCAGCAAACTCAGCAACAACAGGCGGGTTTCAATTTGCAGCCCGGCCAGTTCCCGGTCATGCGACACAGACGGCCAGCATGGGCACCCCTCCCAACAACAGCGCCCCCCCACCACCACCAACCCCGCCGCCGCCCCAGCGGCCGAGGCGAGCGAGGTGGTCGCGCCGGCAGTTACAGTGCAAACCGCCCGAAACAACTCTCGCCTCACCCCTCTCAGATGTTACGGCATCTAAGGAGAGCGACATAACTGCTGGGAAAAATACAGAGGTAGCGCCTCAAACCGCCCAGAGAAACGGAGCTGCTCTGATGGGCCTGCTCAGAGACTTGAAAGAGTTCAAGAGCCTGCTTGCAGGTTTCGAGTTAGCAGCGCTGGTCAATAAGGCGAAAGAGAGAATAGCGGCCGTACGCGCCGAAAAAGATAGATGCGCCCAAGGGCTGATAATAGCTGAAGCAGTTATGTCGTTCTTGTTTGATGGCCCATAATCGGAGAAGAAATTTCAAGATTTTAACCTGGAATGCCGATGGCATCACATACGAAAAAACCGTAGAACTCCAGTCCCTTCAAGACCGGCATGCCATAGATATCGCCTGTTTACAGGAGACACATCTAAAACCAGCCGATCGACTGAAGGTACGCAATTACAACGTCCACAGGGTCGACAGACCAGACTGCGAAGGCGGTGGCGTCGCCGTCCTTGTGAGGCGAGGTATTTGCCACCGGATAGTCGATATACGAAATTTGGTTACGGTCGAGGCTGCCGGAATAGAATTAAAATTAGGCAACCAGATGTATGTCATCATTTTGGCTTATAAACTCGCCCCCCCCCCCCCCAAAACGGAACTACGGTGCACAGGATCTTCCGACGACGCTAGGGGTTGGTGAGAGAGTAATAGTAGCAAGGGACTTGAATTCCAAGTGCGAGGACTGGGGTGCAACAACACCAACGGCGGAGGCTGGAGATTGAGGGGGTTCCTCGAGAGAGAAGACTTCGTGGGAATAATCGCTCCCGATGAGCCGACTCATATCCCCTATAACCCTACACACAGGCCTGACATCCTCAATGTCTTCCTGTGCAAGGGCATGCCGTGGGAGGCTGTACCCTCAGTCCACCACGGGCTGGACTCAAACCACAGCCCAGTTGTCGTGGAATGTGCCAATGTTGAAGACGTAATCCGGAGTATGGCAAAAACTACGTACTTAACGAATTGGGAACAATACAACACCCTGGTAGGACAACACCTGGAGGACATCCCGCAAATTCGGACGGAAGAAGAGGTAGACTCAGCAGTCGACCACTTCACAAAAGTCCTCCAGACCTGTGCTCTCAAGACAAGCACCAAGGTGACGATCGAACCTGGTGCCAGTGACCTGCCCCCTGACATCTGGGACCTGATAGTCACTAAGCGACGCGCGAGACGAAAGTGGCAATGTTATCGCGACCCCACCGATCGTCGTCTGCTTAGGCGACTTGAAGCACAGGTGAAGGAGAGACTGCAAGGGCACAGAGGCCTTTGCTGGGAAGAAAGACTACAAAGCATGGACAAAAATCTAAACGACCAAACGATGTTTAGAAAATTGCAAAATCGTTAAAGGCTACTACCAGGGTGGACAGACCACTCCGAGGTCCAAATGGGCTAGTATATGACATCGAAGATGACGAGAGTGAAAGGCAGGAAGTAATAGTAATCGGACAAGTGGCTCAACTAAGGCAACAGAGGCCAGAAACAGAGTTCACCCCAGTGTCAGGTCGCCTTGTATGTACTTACATCAGACGCCTAGGGAACAATAAAGCCCCCGGTCCTGACAAGGTCCGAGTCCCACACCTAAAACACCTACCTCCTACAGCAATTACCTACCTCATCACTATCTACAACCAATGTCTATCCCTAACCTACTTTCCAAAACCCTGGAAAACTGCTCAGGTCATAACTATCCCGAAACCAAACAAAAACCTAATCCTTCCGCAAAACCATAGGTCTATTTCACTCCTGTGCTTTCTCGGAAAAGTACTGGAGTGCCTCATCCATAGATTCCTCACCATCTTCCTCCAAACCAACAACATTCTCACTCCTGAGCAGTTTGGCTTCCGGCCTGAGCACAGCACCATACACCAATCCCTGCGCCTGGTGGAAAACATAATCATGGAGAGAGACAACCGGAAAAGAAATACAGGAGCGGTCTTTCTCGACATCGAGAAAGCCTTCGATAAAGTCTGGCATGATGGCTTACTATATAAACTTTCACAATTACACATTCCAGGACACATCATAAGCATGATTGAGTCATTCCTGGCAGAGAGGAAATACTCTGTCAGGTGTGGAAATCATGTTAGCACGATCAAGGAAGCTGTGGCGGGAGTCCAGCAGGTGTCGGTTCTTGGCCCCATACTATACTCTCTATACACCAACGGCGTGCCAAAATTGGTAGGAAACGAGATCACCCTGTATGCCGACGATACGGCGGTGTTTAAAAGCAGCACAAACCTGAACTTTATAACTAGGAATATCCAGACACACCTGGATGATATATCATTGTGGTGCAATCGCTGGAAAATAAAGATCAATCCGGACAAAACAGTAGCGGTTATGTTCACCACAAAATTAAAAGAACCTGACAGAAAAAGATCTGTTGCAGGCAGGGAGATCAACTGGAGTGACTCAGCAATATACCTTGGCCTGCAGCTGGATAAAAGGCTGACTTTCGGGAAACAACTAGTTAGATCTAGTGGGAAGGGTTGTGCTGCTTTTAACCAACTCTATCCGCTCCTTAAAGGAAGGGGGCTCCCAATAAAAAAGAAGCTCCAAACTTATAATGCCTGCATACTTCCGAGCATGCTATATGGCTCGGAAATATGGTCAATGGCAGCAGACACGCACCTGAACAAGCTACAAACGCTTCAAAACAGAATCATCCGAGTCATAGCGGACGCTGACAGGTACATACCAAATACACACATAAAAGAATATTTAGACGAACCTCCAATCTCAACTTACATTAAAAGAAAATCAGAAGCTCTCTATGAGAAAGCTTCAACTTCGACCCACCACCTAATACAACACTTAGGTACACCATACCCCAACGCTTCGATTAAACGACCATTCTCCACAATCAACCGCCAATTTAGGGATTAACAGATTACAGACAAACAGTCATACATACAAACAATTTAGATAAAACCATCACGCCATTTTCTGCACATTCATCAGCTATATATAGAAGTCAGACGGGCAAAGCCCAGTGGTGCTTCAGTGGAACAGAAAGTATAGATACCTCACCCCCACCACGCGCCGTGCCGCTCCCGACCGCTGCTACAAACAGCAGCGGGCTCAGTCGCGCGGCAGCGCCTAGGGTGCACACCGTGCGCCGCAGCTGCCCACGCCGAGCCGCCGGCCATCGCCAGCGCGCCGTCACCGTCCACCCCGGACGGCAGACCCAACATATCCCGCCCCTCCCACACTCTTCCCAATTACCTTGTCCTCTCACAAAAAAAGCAAAATTGTCGAGCAACCTTAGGCCGTGCTCTTAGCTGATAGGCGAGTATTCTGGACAGCCAGAATTAGGGTTGTTAGTGTTAGGGGACGCTGTAGAGCCAGGGCCCCTGCTGCGGCGGGAGAAGCCCGCGTTCTACTAAGCCAGGCACAGTGATTGAGGGTCCAGACAGCCTCCCGCGAGTAGGATAGAACATGCCCCCCCCACCATCCCCCCCCATGCATTGATGGCGAAGGTCGGGCCAAAATGCAGAACCGTCACCAGTCGCCCAAGAGTGCACACGAAAAACACACCACCAACAGGGAAAACAATGCCAACCCCACCCCATACCACCCCAAGTATGGCGGAAGACATCCACCCAAAAGAAAACAATGACAAAGAACTACTTTCATATGAAAGTGTAAACAATCAACAAACAGACGCACTCCCACCTACAGAAACAACGAACACACAAGAAGGCAATACCAACGCACAGCCAGCACACAACCAGCCACATCAAAAGAAGAGACACACTTAATCCCACCCCCAACTGAGTCACGACGGCTTCCAAGTCGTAAGAGGGAAGGTGACAAAGCGGTCACGGAGGAAACCTCTCCAGTACGTAACCCGAAACCTCTTTGGGACCACTCCCAGCACCAATTTCCCCAACCAAGAGATCAACATGAGTAGCCGCTTCGCTACAGCCATCAAATACAACCTACTCCCACAAGAGGAAGACATGGAACAAAACCACCAACAACAAGAGAACAACACACAACCCAGCGACCAAACAACAACCGAAAAAGTGCCACCACTAGTAGTATACCACATCAAAGAATACACTAAATTAAACACCGTCCTAAAAGAACATATAAAAGGGGAACTCAAGGCAGTATACCGGGGGGACAATATAAAATACCACCTAGAAACAATAGAGGACTACAAAGCAGCAATCGGTTTTCTGCAACAGAAGGAAATCCCGCTCTTCTTCCATCAAACGGAAGACAAAAGGGAGCAAAAAGTCGTCATAAAGCGCCTCCCAACCGAAGTCGAGCCTGCAGAAATAAAAGCAGACCTCGAAAGGAAAGGATACAAACCAAGCCAGGTACATCAGTACAAACGCCGAGACAACACCTCCAACCAGTTGATACCAATACCCATATGGGTCGTCACTCTACCAAAAGACAACAAAACAAACCACATATACTATGAGAGGAGCATCCTCCACACAAGAGCCACGATAGAGGCATATGAAAGGAAAGACGAACCTACCATTTGTACTCGTTGCCTAAGACTAAATCACACGGCGAATTACTGCCGAATGCCAACGAGGTGCATCAAATGTGCAGACTACCACAAGACACAAGATTGCCCCCTCAAACCAGAAGCCAAACAAAAATGCGCCCGGTGCGAAGGGGAACACGTGGGTACCTTAAAAGGTTGTACGGATTTCCAGGAAGCTTTACGCAAAAGGAGACCATACAACTACCATACACACAACCAAAGAAGATCTCGAACCCAAACAGCTCAAACAACCTTGGCAACCGAAACAGTACAAAACAAAGTACCAAACATAACTGTCCAGCCACCGAAACCACAGGAACGGCTACTGCCAAAAACAGTCCAACAGACAACCTCCCCGGACAGGGAAAGCCAAGCCTCCTACGCGGAAATCGCAAGCGGCTCCAGACCAAGGCGAACCAGCAAAACCCAAAACCTAACAGAAATCTCACCAGAAACAGCCCAAAACAATACACAACTCCCAAGAGACACACTAGGTATAGCACTTAAGGAAATCCTAGCCTCATTCCAACTTTTCCAAAAGGAAAAATTCGTTATCACACTCCTAAGTACAGCAGAAAAACTAAGACATGCAAACGACAAGGTAACAAAAGGTATCATCCTACTGGAAGGAGTCCTAAATCTGCTGGACGATTAAGATGGCCATGCCCAGAAACGCGAGAAGAAACCTGGTGTTTTGCGCGTGGAACGCGGAAGGCATCAAAAACAAAAAAGATTGAAGTACAAACCTTCATTCAGGAACACGAAATAGATATCCTCCTAGTAGGCGAAACACACTTAAAACCTTGGGACAGTTTCAGACTAAGGAACATGATTAGTATCAGAAACGACAGGGCGGAGGCACTGCCATATTCATTAGGCGTTCCATAACACATGAAATGTTAGTGACCCCACCACTCCTGTCAATGGAAGCCACACAAATCAAAATCAACACACAAGACGGACCCACGACCATCACAGCAGCATACCTTCCACCAAACCAGCAACTTCATGAAGAAGACATCGAAGCTCTGTTTCACCAACATCCCAAGGCAATATTAGGAGGCGATATTAACGCTAAACACCCGGTGTGGAATTCTAGGGTCACAAATCCGAAAGGAAACAAACTGTTACGGTTAGAGGACACTCACAACATCACAGTGCACGGTCCAGACGACCCAACGTACATCCCTAGAAATCCGGCACACCACCCAGACATAAACGACGTCTTCATAGTCAAAAACATAAACAGCGAAATTTCTCTAGACTCAATAAACGACCTCACTTCCGGCCACAATCCAGTAATAGCCTAATTCACAAGAATCACGCCCACCAAATAAAAAAACACCCGATAAACTGGCAACAATTCCAACGTACTCTAACAGAAACCGTGGAACCCACACTCACGATCAACAATAACAGAGAGACAACAGATCTAGCCATACAGGACCTCACAAACAAAATCAAACAAGCAGAAAAACAAGCATCCACCGTCACTTTCTTCAACAATCGCTACCACCACGAACTCCCCCCACTTCTAAGAGAACTAAGACACCAGAAAAACTATCACAGGAAGACGTGACAACAAACTAGAGACCCAAGAGAACGTATTCAAATGAATGATCTCTCTCGGGAACTCTCAAGAAGGCTTGTGGAATGGCAAGGAGAAACGTGGGGGGATAGACTAAGCGATTTTGAACTCACCACACAGGACGAATGGAAGCTAATTAAAAACATTCGAAACCAACAACAACCAAAAAGAGCGATCGAAACTGAACAAGGGATGGCTTACGAGTCCCTAGCAAAAGCAGAGCTCTTTGCGGACACTTTCGAAATACAAAACACGCCCCCACAATATGACCTAAATGCACAGGAACAGGCAGAAGCAGAATAAATAAACCATGCAGCCCACCACTTCAGAAACACCCCGCCCTCCACTCAACCAACATTAACATCTCCATCCGAGGTCAAGAGTATTATAAGAAATAGAAAAGGAAGAACAGCCCCAGGGCTAGACAAAATACCGAACTACTGCAAGCTATGCCGAGGAAAGCCCTAGTATTACTCACCAGGATCATAAATGGATGCCTGCTAAACCAATACTTTCCCGAACCGTGGAAAACGGCAAAGGTGATTACGATCCCCAAGCAGGGAAAAGACCCGAAATTGTCAAGTAACCACAGGCTAATAAGCCTCCTCCACACAATGGGGAAGATATTAGAGCGAGTCATACTAAAACGTATCGAAATCTCACTACAGGAAGACCGCACCATTAGACCGGACCAATTCGGCTTTCAGAAGAAAGTCTTGGCAGAACTACAAGTTCTACGCCTCACTGAACACGTCACCAGAAACTTCAACACTTCCAACTCTACTGCAGCGGTCTTCCTGGATTGGGAAAAAGCATAGGACAAAGTGTGGCACAACAACTTAGTCCACAAACTCGCAAACAACACCTCAATCCCTGACACTTACATCCACCTATTGGACAGCTATCTAGCCGACCATTACTTCATCGTCCAAGTGGAAGGAAAAGATCGACCAAAAGACAAATTTAAGCAGGCATTCCCCAAGGATCGGTGCTATCTCCCACCCTGTTTAATATCTACGCAAATGACATTCCACTCACACCACAAGTTAAAATAGCCCAATTCGCCGACGACACAGCCTTCTTCACAAGCGGCAGACACTTCCCCACATTAATAAGAAGGTTGCAAACACAATTAAACGAAACAGAAATATGGTGCAAAAGAAACAAATTATTACTAAACGCCGACAAAACAGCTGCAATAGTCTTCACACACAAAAGGCCCATACTAGACGACCACCTGACGCTAAACGCACAGGAGCTACCATGGAGGAACGAGGTAAAATACCTAGGAATTACACTCGATAAGAAACTGACATATTCCCACCACATCCGCGAAAAGAAAACAAAAGGACTCCAAATGACAAAAGCGCTCATCCCTTTTTTCATGAGGAGAGAAATGTACTTAGAAACCAAACGGACACTGCTCAAAACGACAATCTTATCTGCACTCACCTACGGTTGCACTTCTTGGGGAACGGCAAGTAAGACCAACCTAAACCACCTCCAAATAGTTCAAAATAGAGCCCTCCGCTGGATCCTAGACGTACCACCCTGGACAAACATCGACATGATGCATGGGGAGGTGGACATAGATAAGCTAACTGACACCATTAAACGTTTCGCCACCAAAACGTTCGAAAAACTGGACTACATCCGAGAGAACACCAGGCAATTGGAAGATGTAGGAAAAGTCAAGCCCAGACTGTGGCATCGGTACAAGGTGCCCAGAAGCATAATAGAAGCACCCACCTGACTCCTCCCATCTCAATTGTTAGTCAAGAGTTTGATACAAACAAATAAGAACTACCAAAAAGCAGAAGAATAGATAGCCAGCAAAAGAAGAGTCCGCCAGCAAAAAAGTAGGAACAAAAATCACCAAGTCTAGAAGTGAGAGGACAACCCAGAAAACCCAATTACAACAGGACATAATCCAAGCCCCAAAACCAAATGCCCGAGGCTGGTCGAGGGTGACCATGACCTTGAAAGAGAAAAAGTGACCAAACAGCAAAAACCTTTATACAAACCTACACCGCAAGTCAGCAAACACAAGTCCTGCAACACAAACATGTACAAAAAAAAAAAAAAAAAAAAAAAATACACCCATCAGCCACAAGAAGAACGACAACTACAAGTAGTTACCAAGGGACTACTGGAAGACTTAACAGAAGACGAGATGGCTGAAGGCCTGACACAACTTCGAACCCTCATATGCCCACCAGTTTAACAAGCGGGACAAAGTAACACTAGAACGCTACCCCATGGGAATATTCCTTATTACGTTGCCAAAAGGACAGCAAAGCTACAGAATATATGACTTAAGATACATGTTTGACACAAAAGTCACAGTGGAGACATACGAAACCAGAGATTCCCCCCCCCCCAAGTGCAAAAAATGTCAGGGGTTCTTCGACACGGCAAACAACTGCCAAATGCCTACGAAATGCGAACGAATGCAAAATCCAAAAATATAAATCGCGAAATGCTGCAAATGCGGACAAGAAGGCCACCCAGCATCCTTCAGAGGATGTGAAGCCTTCCAAAAAGCCATCAAATCCTACCGAACTCCGGCAGACAGAACTACAACAACAAGATCCAACAATCCGACCACAACACAAAAAATTAAAAATACGCCAATGCCGACACCAGCGGAATCCCGAGCAAGAACAGGACAAAAAAGTCACCAAACGAATCATACAGCGAAGCTCTCACTGGAAAACGCACACAAAACCAGCCAGAAAATAGCACTACAAACCTCACCAACCTACTGGGACCAATACAAGCAATTTTTTCGAACTTTCAATGGACGAATATCATCACAGTGGTGATGAGTACCATACAGAAATTCCAATCAGCAAACGACACAATGTCAAAAGTTATGGCCATCATAGGAGGACTGACGGAACTGTTTACACCCAATAACGGACGATAGGCAAAGAAGACGGAAAGCACCACTTAAAATTTTCATCTTTAATGCAAGCAGCATTAACATCAAAAGAACGGAAATCAATGAGTTCATAGAAAGGCACAAAATCGACATAAAATTCGTGCACTTTTGGGGAGCGCCAAAGATGATCTCGGTTTGAGGAAGGTCGGGCGGGCAGTCGCGCGGCAGCGGCCCTGCCCTGAATGCGCTCTACCGCCTCCTCAACCAGGACTCTGCATTACCTGTGGCCTCAGGATCAGTCGCACCACTGTCATCTCCATCGTGGAGTAGGCCTCTCCTGTATGGGGCACTGCTTCCGAGACTAACATCCGCAGACTGCAGACCCTGCAGGGCAGGCCCTTCGACGGATGACCGCTTCAAGTGGCCCGTGGCCCTACTGGCTCGCTGGTAGGCCCATCGAAGAACCCCTCTTGGCAACCGTGCATGGACTCTCAAACCCTGCTAGTGTAACGGCCGGTACCTGATGCAGCAGGCAATACCTCAGGGTAATATCTTGCACTTCATTCGGTAGGATCAACCTACTTCGCAGTTGCCGTGCGGCGGCAGCGGCCGAGGCAGACGGACTGCGGCGTGGACGGCGAGGGAGCGGCGACCATCGCGCAGCGGCTGCAAGAGCCTGCGACCAGCGACGCGGCAGAGGACCAGGGAGCAGCCAAACTGCCTCACCTCTCGCAGAGCGAGGAAAATCAAAACAAAGCAAATTGTCGCCCGTGCGCTAGTATACTAGCACGCGAAAAAGAGCAATATGGTCGTTAAGCTCCGTCAACGGAGCGCAGGTCCAACCAGTGCCAAGCAGAACACTATTTCTGCACCCCAAAAGGAATTAAGTTTTTTAATCCCATCAGGACCGAGGCACCCTACCCCGAACCCAAAGTTTCGGCAATACTGTCTGGGCCGAGTTCCTCGCACGGTAGTATAGGGATACCCCATTTGCATGGCCACACTACACCACAACACCATGGAGACACACGGCAGGGACACACCATTCGCGACCCCGACGCAAGTCGGCCACAGGATGGACGATAGTTCGGCGAAATCAGCCCGTCACCAACCAGCGCTCACACCAAACAGTAGGAAACCAGGAGAGGGACAGTCCGGAATCGCCAACCAATAGTGAGACTAGTGAATCCAGGTCATGCAGCGTATCATTTTGCGACATAGACTGTAACACATACCTCATCACTGGACTACTCCAAGGAATAACACACCCCATTTTCGCGACGTTTATTAACCAGTACGTAAAAGCGGCGGTTAAGAGCAGGATTTCATCGCTCACGGTCACCAAATACGGCAAGGTGTTCCTCGAAATAAAACAAAGAGGACTCGAGATCTTAGGAGAGAACTAAGACGCGCCACCTTCGACAAGGCAGAGGTAAGGTGGCTGAAGCCGCACACCCCTCACATGTCAATCCGAAAACATCCCCCAACCCTATCGGTAACACTAAAAAATACCAGTAGAAACGCAAGAACAAGAGGTAAAAGACCAACTAAAGAGCCAGGAACTGGATATCACGAACGCGTGGAGAATCAAAACAAGGGACACACATATTACAACTGAAAAGTTTACGGTAATAACTTACAACCCAGAAACAGTAGACAAGTTACTAACAGAAGGGGGGCAATGATAGATTACAAGCGAAGACCACCCGAACTTCGCCCATCCGTGCCAGGACAATATACATGTATGGCCTTCGGCCACACAGCGGAAAGTTGCAGAAGCGACGCCAGATGTGCGAGATGTGGTGGGGCGCACAGCCTGTCGCAATATAACTTGTAGCAACCGGAAAAGTGTGCCACCTACTCGGAGTCACACTCAACACTATCATTTAAGTGCAAACAGCGTCCCAAGGTAGTGAAAGGCAATGAAGCCCGAGCCCCCTTCACAAACTTCGACAACCCAGAAGCCAAGAAAAACGACACGCACAATGTAAGTATGCACTATGAGGACCTAGTACATAAGAATGAATTGATCAGACTGATGACCACAATCCTCATCGATCTATTTCAAGAGAGGCGAGACGATGTGAAACAAGCAATTGACAGGGCGTCAAAACAAATACTAGAGAGGGGAATAATAACAACGCAGGTGAACAACCTCTTGCACATAACAATAAAAGAGGCATGGGATCCAGAAAAACACTTAACCAACCAAAAAAAAAAAAAAAAAAAAAACCACACACGCGCGCGCCCGCGCGCGCGCGCACACACACACACACACACACACACACATACACACGCACGCACACACTCTCTCAACACCAAACCACAAGCAGACGACAGTAATCCCCCATACCCAACCCACAAACCCAAAAAAGAGCAGAAATGGCGAACACACAAGAAGGACAACCACTCAATCTGCCCTTTGCAAACACTCAAGGCATTAAAAATAAACGAACACTGCTAATTCACACCTTCAAAAAAGAAAACATACATATAGCGGCCATAGCTGAAACATGGTTAAAAAAACACGGATAAATGTGACTTAACAGGATACAACACACACCGCAAGAACCGACAGGACGGAAGAGGAGGCATAGCAGTCTATGTCCGAAACGACATTGCTACCAAAGAACTACCGCTGCCAGCAACATACAACAACCTAGAAGCCATACTCATTAGAACAGTCGATCAAAACCGAAGACCTCTCAACGTAGCCTGTCTCTACAATACTCCTCTGAACCTAATAGCAACAAAACTAGACACAGTATTCCAGAAAGCCATCCAAGAAGCCATCCGTACAATAACAATAGACAACTGGAAACCAACCATACCACAGGAAGCCCTCAATCTCATAAGACACAAGAAACAACTACACAGAGACATGAGGCGCGACCAAAACCCAGACTTAAAAGGCCAATGGAATAGGATAAATGCAAGAGTGAAACGCATTACCTCAGAACACAAACAACGACACTGGGAAGATACTTGCACAAAATTAAACTACAGGGAAGGGAAAAAATTCTGGGACAGATTTAGAACACTAACCGGGCAAAGAAAAATAACCAAGACCCCCACTATTAGTAAACAACGAACCCACCACAGACCAAAAAGAACAGGCAGATGCGTTTAAGCAAGTACTACAAGAAGTTTACGCCTTTCCCACCGATAACAACTTCAATGAGGTATTCAGATACAGACACCCCATAGAAACCACACTGGCGCGCGCACGCGCACGCACGTACGCACACTACAAACACACACTACAAACACCAACAAACACAAGGCCAATCACTACTCTCAAGACACATAACTGATACAGAAATAGCAGACGCAATTTACACAGGAAGAAACACAGCCCCAGGACAAAGCAATATAAAAAGACCACCTCCAATAAGCCCCCTACACCACCTCCTACCTATCCTCGAAACAATGTCCAATTACTGTCTCTACCATGAAAACTTCCCATCCAGCTGAAAAACTAGGAAAACTATCCTAATTCCAAAACCAGATAAACCTAGAACCGATCCCAAATCCTTCTAACCCAACTCCCTCCTAGACGTAATAGGCAAAACCTATGAACGCATAATCACTGACCCCATTAAAACATTGATCGAGAAACAATATCATCCCACTCATATTATCAGGTTTCAGAACAAACCACTCCACTAGCGATCCCCTCTTCAAACTCACAGATACCGTAACACAAGGCTTCAACAAAGGACACTGTACCCTTGCAATACTGTTGAACATCGAACGAGCGTTCGATAAATTATGGCACCTGGGACTCCTTTATAAAATAATGACACAAGGACTACCGGGCAAAATAGTCCGAATAGTGCAACATGCATTATACACGTAGGAGACCAAAAATCAGCAGGCTTCACTCCTCAAGCAGGGGTACGACAGAGAGGTATCTTATCACCGCTCCTATACTCGCTGTATACAGCCAATATTCCCACCTACACAAACAGAAACGGTCGGCCTATATGCTGATGAGACAGCATATTGGTGTACCGAATTACGCACAACCACAACACAACGCTCAGAGATACTTACGAAGACTAGACAGCTGGATGGCACAATGGCGAATCCGGCCCAACCTCAATAAAACACAAACCATTCTTTTTCAAAACAGACACCTAACATGCAAGAAACAACAAGACACACACGACATACATTTAACACTCTGGAACACTTCCCTTAGGCTAAGCAACGATGTGAGATACCTAGGTATACACCTAAACTGGAAATCGCACCTTAAAATCCGAAATAGAAAAGTACAGGGGCGCTTCCGCAGATGCGACACAAGAACGGCACTCCATACATATAAAACATTTTTAAGGCCAAAATCTGGAATATGCAGTGGCCCCTTAGGAGGAATACAGGAGTCAATAGCCAATAACCTCTTCAGCACCGAAAGAAGGCTACTCCAAAGCACTGCAAAACTACCAGCCCTAACACCTAGGAATGAGGTGTATGAAACTACACACACAGAGCCACTCCAAACAAGGATGGCCAAACTCAGGGCCATATATGGCAGGAACATACTACAAAGAAGGCCAGACATGGAACACATAATCTCAACTCCTCACAGAACAACAAGGATACCAAAATACAAATACATCACACCATCCATGACAGTCGCACAGCCAAAACATACCCCGACCTCACACCAATCCTATCACCATTATTACAAAACACAATAACACCACCGCACTGCGGCGCGGACGGCGCGGAGCACAGGTCCTAACACCAGAGCCACGGTCCCGAGCAACTCTGCCCCCCTAGACTAGGGATGTGCAAGAAACCACGTACTCGTGAAAAATCACGGTGATTGAAAATTCACTGTTTTCACGGGCGCGGCGATCTGGAATCTGACGGTGATTTCAGTCACTGTCACCGTGTCACGGTTGACTGTAGCGAAGAGCAGGAATAGCAGAGAATAGCAGTAGCAAGAGCCACCTGGTGACCGAAATGAGTACTAAAAATAGCAGCGAATAGCAGGTGTAGCATCGAATAGCGGAAAAGCGAAAAGGAGGTCAGGAAAGAGAAGCAGCAAAGGCTAAAAGAGCCATCTGTGGGTCGAAATCTGTAGTAATATCAATGCAGCGAATAGCGGGTATAGTAGCGAATCACCGATAACCGAAGAGCGGGTATAGTAGCGAGTCACCGATAAGCGAAGAGCGGGTATAGTAGCGAGTCACCGGTTATGGACAGTGACCAATGGGTTTTTCCTACAAAATCGGCAGGGCAGGTCCCCAACTGAAAAACGTATCTCGTCCATTTCGCCGCTGGTCGTTTAAGAGTGTATATCTCGTTTCTGACTTTCTAGCTGAATTTCTGACTTTCTGCCGAGATGAAGCGATGGAGGACGAGCGAGATGTGGTCTCATTTCACCGCTCTTAATAGCGACTACGCGAAATGTAATTTGTGTGGAAAACAGTTGTCGCACAAAACTTCTATCTCCAATCTGAAGAAGCACATTGAAAAGGCGCATGTAGCCGCGTACTATGCAATGACTTCTTCAAGAGCCGCCGAACCTGTGGTACCAGAGCAAGGAAGGTTGCAATGACGTTCTTTTGTAAGTAATGAACTTTTGCCTCTACTCTATTTTTAAAACAGCTCTAATAATAGTAGGCCACCAGTATGATGTTCTCTTTGTTAGTGTGGAAAGGTAGACTCCTTCAGCGTTTGGTATTGTTTTAGCAATAAGAGCGCGGTTGCAGCTCTACAAACACTTGAAATGTGCGCGCTTCCGCTCCACTACGATGTTGGCAATACCATGTGGTGGCCAATCAGAGTCAGATTTGTGCGCTCGCTGTAGCTGTTACCAACGCATGAGCATTGAGAACCTTGGAAAAACATGTGTGCATAAAATCATCTCATCTATCTTGATAGCAGCTGATTCATATTATGCATTTTGTCCAACACCAGCACAAATTTGAACTGACCATTGCATAAATAATATTGAAAACCATTCTAATACACACGGGAATCATACACATAATGTGAAGCCCAGGACAGTGATACACAATGCTATCACAGTTCCCTTTGCTTTCTTTCTGTTTTGTTCAGTTTTTGTTTTTTCTGGCTATCTGTCAATATTTATGTTTTGCTTTTTTTCCCTCTCATCAGTTACTTTTCTTTATTGATGCCTTTGGCAAAGTACTGATTTTTTGAGGAGTTACAGATAGGTATGATGCTCTACTGACATCTTCTCCTGAAGTTCCTGGTGTAGCATTTTGTTGCAATTTTCTAAGCTCCCTTGCAGTTAAGGCACTTCTTTGATGCTGTTTTCATGTGTAATTCCAGTGTTAGATTTGTGTTGTATCTTTCATACCATATTTATTGAAACTTGAGAGAGAGAGAATTGCAAAATACATTGTGAAAGTTTTAATGACAGCAGGGTACAGTGAGCAGTATGCTGAGCTCACTCTGCCCCAAGCACCAATTGCTTACGCTGCTCCATATGTATAATATACAAAAGTTACTAATAATATACTCACAAGTACAAGTAGGATCAATTTTAGTGCTTATATAGTTTACTTCTTTTGACTTTGCTGAACAACAATTTATATCATTAAAAACGTTTTTACTTCTTGAGAAATTTGCAATGAACAACATTAAAACTTAGGTTTGATGTTCTATTGGAAGTGTGTGAATGGCTGCCTTGAAAAAAAGAGCAGATAGTACCTAGATATGCACCCTTTCCCGTAGTGAAATTACATGACAATCATTGAAATATAGATTTTTAATAAGGAATTACTTACACATAATTATAGATTATGATTTTATGTCGTATGTACCAAATTCACTTTGAGGGGAGCCTGATATAATTTAAAATGTGAGTGTTGAATATCTGCATTGCATTTTATCTGGCTCAGCTCAGACTAGCTAAGTAGCATCTATTATTGATAATGCTAGAAAAATAAACTGTAGTCTTGCACATATAATTATATTATTTGTGTTGCTGTCAGTCTTCATATTGATGTTGAACTTGTTTTATAGTTGTAGCCCCTTCTGCAGAGCAGCTGCCAGCAGACGGTACCACAGCCCGCAGTAATGAAGAGATAGCTGTTCCCTCCACTTCACAGCAACGAATCACTGAATACGCCCCCAGAAAGATGGGATCTGGGCAAAAGAAAAGGATTGATAGAAAATTAATGGCTCTATTTATAAAGGACTATCAACCTTTCTCTATAGTGAATGACTTTGGATTTCAAGGTTTTGTACACGCCCTGAACCCTAGTTATGAAATACCAAGTCGGAGGGCAATAACAAATGTCATGCTTCCAGCACTATATTTGGAAGCAATGAACAAAGTCCAGCAAAAAATTTAGGGCATAAAAACTATTTCTTTAACAACAGATTGTTGGACTTCAGCCGCCAATGAGTTATATGGTTGTCACAGGTCATTTCATTACACACGACTTCAAATTAGACTCAGATTTATTAGAATGTTCCCAAATGAGTGACCCACATACTACTGAAAATTTGTCTAAAAATTTGCGAACTATTATGGGGCAATATCGTTTAAATAGAAAACTGCTGATGGTTACAACGGCCAATGCAGCAAATATAAAAATGCAGTCACATATTTGGGTTGGAAACAATTTGGCTGTTATGCCCACACACTGAATCTAATAGTTTAACATGCCCTCCAACACTGTCAAGATGTCCACCAGAAAGTTAAGGCAATTGTAGCATTTTTTAAAAGAAGCAGCACAGCAACAGAACGCCTGTTAATTTACCAGAAGACCAATAACAGTGACAATGTGAAAAAACTGATTCAAGGCATGCCAACAAGGTGGAACTCCACACTATATATGATTGAACGAATGGTTGAATTGTCCGATGCAGTGAAAAGTACAGTTGGTTTTTGCAATTCTGCCCTGCAACCACTGTCGGATGAAGAATGGACAATTTGCTCAGAACTTTGTTCAGTTCTGAAACCATTTGAGGAGGTTACAACCCAGCTTAGTGCAGAGACCTACCCAACTGGCAGCTTGGTAAGTTAACACAAGATTATCACAAATGATATCAAAATCTTTTTATTGTATACATTTGTTGTATATTGTATAATTTACAAATTATTTGGTTCCATTTTCAGATGATAGTACTAACACATGCCTGTTGACAGTGTGTAATGAAATTTCCAGGGGTAGCTTACATGCAGTAACAATGAGAGTTGTAGAAGAATTGAGAAAGGGACTCTGTGACCGGTTTCACAATATCGAGCACAGTAAATCAATTGCACTTCCAACACTGCTGGATCCACGATTTAAACTGTTGGCTTTCCAAGATGCTGGAGCAGCAGACACAATAAAAAAAAGGAACTGATACATTTGGTAGCCCGAAAGAATGAGGAAAGCAGACCACAAATTATACCATCAACTGAAGAAACAGTTGCAACAAATGTGGAAGCCGAGTCCCTTCCTGTGTGGGGCGCATTTAAGAAAAAGGTCAAACATGCGCAGCCACCAGGCACGGCAATGTCATCTGCTATTGCAGAAGTCCAAAGATATGTGGAAGACCCAGTAATCGCCACGAATGAGGACCCCCTGGCATGGTGGAGAGTAAAACAGTACATGTACCCATCAATAGCAAAAGTGGTAAAAGACAAGTTTAATATTGTTGCAACCTCTGTGCCGTGCGAGAGAATATTTTCAAAAGCCGGAGTATTGATTAATGAAAGAAGAACCCGCCTCAAAGCCTCCAATCTTGAGAAACTAATATTTCTAAATGCTAATGGAATTGATTAGTCACATCTGCTGGTAAGTCAGTACATTCCTAAATTATTCACAACTGCAATAAATGTTTGTTTAATATAAATATGTAAACAAATTCATATTAAGTCTTTTGAAGTGAATATATTGCGTAGTAGAAAACCCTGAATTAACATATTTCTTTGCCTATAGGATCTGGCCACTTTCACCACCATCACAGAAAGACAGGGCTGCATAAAGCCTAACAAAGTGCAAAGTAATGTGAGTAATAGACTTTAGTTACATGCTATAGTGCCAACTGAAATGAAGATAAAGCTTTTAAATGATTCGTTGCACACATTATCTTGTTAAAAATGTTGTTCTTATGTGAACTTTGATTGCCTACTGATTCTGGGCACTTCCACCACCATCGCAAGAAGACAGGGCTGTATAAAACCTAACAAAATTCAATGTTATGTGAGTAACAGACTTTAGTTACATCCTAAATGTAGATATAGCTTTGTCCTTTTTTGTTGTACACATTATCTTGTTAAAAATGTTGTTCTTATGTGAACTTTGATTGCCTACAGATTCTGGGCACTTCAAAGCGCAACAACCACTTTAAGGCTTTACTGTGTAACAAAGTGAACGGTATGTGAAATTATAATGGAAAGGCCAAGCTAAAATGTCATGTGGGTAATAATCATACTTTTAAACTCTCAAATTACTCTTTCCCAGCAGTGGAGTTAGCACAACTAAATGTTTATTTTGGAAAAAAAAAATTCTTTTAGGTTCATTTTGTATCATAAATGTAGACTATATTCGTTACATCAACAGTTGGATACCACCAACTGCCCCTTATCTTTTTAAAACTATCCAAAATATAAGTATCACAATACATTACATATTCATTTGAAGGAAGGCTGACATTTGCTTGACCCTATTGTCCACAGAAAGGAGACAAATGAAGAGAGAAAAATGGAATCATTGTGAGCCTGACTTACTGATTGGCTACCATTAAGTCACACAGAATTGTAATACATATAATGATGCGTTACCTTAAATATCAGAATATTTATAATTTTATGCTTCTGATATTAATCCTACTGTTTTAGTTATGTTTCAGGCCAAGGGTTTTGATAAGGAATACCATCTGGAATATTATGTCAGGCAAGAATAATCCCTGAAGTTTGGCTGAAAAAAAATTATATAGAAGTAATGGTAGTTGTCATTTTCTATAAAAACAGTGAACCATGCCTTGTTCTGTATTTTACGTAATCGACTTGCCATTATGTGGAGCAATGGTGGAAGGTGCAGAGAGTTTTAAGAGATAATTTAAGTAGATGGAGGAGGGCAGACCAGGGGTGGAATATACGCAAGTGTTAAATATTTGTTTCCATTTTGCATAAAAAAACTAAGTGTGTTTTCTTTTGTTCAGTGAACATATATGTGAATTGTAATATTTATGTTTTGTTTTGCTCATATTTGTTGTACAAATGTTTCATGTAATCTAACGGAGTGAGCAAGATCCAGAGCTGGGGGGAAGATGATGAAGAAAAAGTCAGAAAAAGAAGAAACCAAATTGTTATTTATAGCATACAACGTTGTATATAGTTTACATAATGTATTGTAAGAATGTATAAAATGTGCTTCAACAATGAAAGTTTGACTTTTCTTAACATGATGTATTGTAAAAATATATAAAATGTGCTTCAACAAAGAAAGTTGTAACTTTTCTAAGTATTTCCATTCCATGTAACAAATGAATAAATTGTATAAAAGATAAACATATATGGAATTATATAAACCAGTTGTGTGATTTAGTGTCCTTTAACAAAGTCATGTGTAACACCACTATTGTTTAAAGCCAAAGAAATGTATTTTAATGTGTGTTTCTTGTTTTTCTAATCTGTCTGATGCACATTACCTCCCAAAAGTATCTCGTAACTCTTTTTGTTGAGGCACTGGTTATTCTGATGTGTGCCTGAAGTCTGTTACTTTGCTCATTGTATTCAATAATATTTAATGTGACCACTTAATTAATGCACAATTCAGTCTTGACAAAGGTGAAAGTATAATTTTTTTTGTAAAACGTGCTGTTATAATTGCAAATAGCTGAAATAGATCAGGCTATATTTCAACTGCCATGTCTCTTGGAACAAAATTAGGAGGTACCATTTAAGCAAATTTAAAATTGAGAGAGGCTATTTTAATATTTCAGCTTTCTAACAGAGTTGGGAGCAAAGGCTCCAGTTTAATTCAGTGTGTCAAATTGAAGAAAAGTAGAACTTCACACAATTTTTCCACAATTGTAGCTGCCATCTTTTTCAAAATGAATTACTGGAAAGTGTCCAGACTTCTTATATAAACATTTTAAGCTACAGATACTGTAGAAGAAATGCTATTGGCCAAAATATATCTGGCTTAATAGCCAGTTACTGAAATATGACGTTGCCTTTCTATTAACTGCACTCTGGTTACTAAAGTTTACTTATGTCACCGGCCAAGTGTGCTGATGTTGGCAACTAAACATGGCTTAGTAATTTCCAACAAGTGATGTATACTAAACTTGGGGTGCCACTGCAATCAGTATGTATTGAACTATAGTAAACTGAAAATAGTAACGTCAACTTACTTTACTTTCCATATTGGCCATGAAATAAATAATGCTGTTCCTGATCTATGTTTCTTGTATGTACCATTGTCTGGTCAGTATCTCAAACGTATTTTTGTGACTACCAACAGACTGTTATATTAGCAGACACGCGAAAGGTACATGACTTTCCATGAATAGAATTAATTTACTGGCTAGACAAAGGTACCTACAAGAACCTGCCAACCATAGAGCACGAACAGCATTATTTTATGATCAATGCAAAAGAGTAAATTAAGTAAAGTAACTATCATTTCAATATAGTTGGATATCGATCGCATTGGTGCCCATACTTCAAAGTACATTATTTCTTGGAAATTACCCATGGGTCAACTGAAGTACAGGATATCACCTGTTTTCTTTGGACAACATATATCTTAAGAATGAATAATTACTTTTTACAATGGAAACTTATTCATTTATGTTCATGCATCCACCTACCAAACCCGATGCATTCATTAAAAAATACAAATAATTTGAAACATTGAACATTTTCAGTGGAAATTGCACTGTAAAGAATATTGAATATATGTTATCTATAGTGCCACTGACGAAAGCTGAAGGGTGGTGTCACATTCTTCAGTAATGTCCTAAACATTTACTTACTTACCAGTCAAGGGCACATACAAGAACTTGTCAACCACAGAGAGGTAACAGCATTAATTCTGTGGTTTGGTTCTAAAAGGGCCAATGTCAGTAGTTATCAAAACTGGTTTTATTGCTGTAGACCATAGTTCCAAGTGGTCTTCATAATGTTAAAACGACCAATGTCTAAGCCACATAGGATGAGAAATACTGGTATTTTAAGATGTGTGCCCCAAATATTCTGTTAATATTTTTCAGAAAATTACAGGGCATATTCAGAAGCTTATACCGTAAAACTAAGATTTTTGACATTGGCCCTTTTAGAACCAAGCCACCGAATTATTTCACAGTCAACATAAAGGATTATCTACCTGATTCTTGTCTGATTGAGTTTTCGAAGAGCATTGAACTGCCATTTCCACACTAGACTGGTGACAATAAGTAAAATGTTATGCTACAGATACAACCATATCATATACAGCAGTATATCTGAGATATTGAATTCAAATACAACAGGCACAATGGCACTGTGAATCCATGCTATAAATGATTGGGACAAGCCTGTTCAGCAGCAGTTGTGATTTATAGCTGGTCAACCACAGCTTTAATTTTAAAGTACTTCTCTGAATATATTTAGAGAATAGTAACTTAGAAAGTGTGTTTAATCCTGCTCAGACACGTTACTGCTACAGAACCTTGTTAATAAAGAAAGACTCCTTAGGCATGTTTACAAGTGTAAAGAAGCACCAGTCTCTGTCATGGAATCATCACAGTACCTCTATCACATCACTTAATCTGACTTGTCCAATGTCATGACTGCATTTCTGTACAATGTATGAAGTAGAGAACCAAAAAGTGAATAAATAAAAATACACCGGTAGCCTCAGTTTTTTTCGTGTATTGTCTCCAAGTAGGCCTACAGTATTTCACTATTCATGGTGACAAATTTCAACTGAAATATCTGTGTTCCCATTTCATTCACTTTCTTACCATAGACCTTAAAAGTAAACCAACGGCTTTAAAATCCAACTTATACCTCAGGCTATGTATGCTACAAGTAAATCTGCTACCAAATTCAAGATTTGAGGGGGAAGGGACCAATATCACCCTAATTCCATACCAGAAAATTTATGGGTATTGCACTAGGGAACAATATTTATTTCACATTTATTTATTATCCATTTAATATGACATAATGATTTCACTGAAACACTGTCCAGCCACACACAGTTTGCACACGTATGTCACATTTAAGTTCTTCAGGAGTTGTCTTGGATCTTCAAGTTTCTCAGAGTAGCAAGTATTCATAGTAGGAACTGCGTCTGAAAAATCATTAGCATTATTAAACTTTTCTATAAATATTGATTATTATATAATGTATCTCGACAACACTCTTTCACATTTGTTTCAATTGATACACATTTACATCAAAAGTAACAAAAATTGTAAGCTATACTTACTATTTACTGATTCGTTGAGGTTTACTTTTCTCTGTTCACAACACAACTTTCATAACGATGAAGAGACGATTAATTAGTTACTGGTGGATGAAACATTATAACAAAACAATCTAACTAAATTTTTGTCAGTTCCACGGTAAAGCACACATGTCGCCGAAATCGCGGCGATTCAATCACGGAATAGCGGAAAGAGCAGAAATCACGGAATAGCGGCAGTAGTATAAATCGTGGCAGGAGTAGAAATCGCGGAGGGATACATGTCGTGCCTATTTCAAACAGTGATTCTAAACCGTGATTAATCACGGTTTAGAATCACGGTGATTTAAAAGTAGCAATCACGGAAATCACTGTTAGCGGAAAATCACGGTGTAGCCCATCCCTACTGCAGAGAGGGACGATGCGTGGCTACGACTTCAGCCACCGCATTGGAGAACGCCAGCGCGTCCTCCAAGCATGGCCGACTTGAGCCCGCCAAGATGGCGGCGCGGACTGAGCCAGGCGCACGCCGCAGCAGCAAACATTAACCGGAGGAAATTCACCTCTCGAAACCACGCCCATTCACCGAAGCGATCCCCACCAAAAGAGCCCGTTCCTTATTATTCTTACAGTTGAGCACGTGGTTCTGTATAACGTATTCGTTTGAAAGTGTTTTACGAATTATAAGATTTTGTTGTGGTAGTGCGTCGTTTGACCCTGTGCATTCTTCGTTATTGTGCACCTTAACAGTGTTATAAAATGAGTTCTTTTATATGTGAAATTTGCGCGAACGAGTACAATTATCGTAGGTTTCTTGAGCGGCATATTTCACATCCAGAAAATCTGAGAGAAGTGATGCCTTATATTAATAATGAACATTCATGCACCTGTCAGTGCTACTTGTGTGATAAAGATTTTGCCTCAAAATTTACTCTCAAACGCCCCCCCCCCCCGCCCCCCCCCCCCAAAAAAAAAAAATCATGGGCAAATGGAACAGAAAAATAAATGTATATTGTGTGCATTTGATGCGGCTTCTAAAAAGTGCTTGTTTGATCATTTTCAGCCTGGACATGATATTTGTGATTTCCTCGGAAGAGGAATTTTGTAGATGGAAAGAAGAAATGGAGCACAGTACTCATTCCAAATTCGTTAAAGACAGTGGTAGCAGGTGTTATGGCGCTGCCGAAACTAGTTATCAGTGTCATCGATCAGGCACATTTATTTCCGAAAGTGATGGAGTAAGACGTATAAAGTTGACAGGAAGTAATAAAATCAACAGGAAGTGCCCCGCTGAAGTGAAGGTTGTTTGTAAGGAAGGGAAATGCCATGTTACTTTCGTGTCCACACACATTGGTCACGATTTGGACAGAAGTCACCTCAATCTCACAGAAAAAGGACGTATGAGCATAGCTGAGAAGATTGCGCTTGGAATCCCGTTCCCTAACGTCTTTCAAAACATTCAGGAAACGGTGGAAAATTCTAATTTGCAAAGAGTGCATCTGACGACTATGCAAGACTTTCATAACACTGCGACTGCATTAATTTGTCTTGCAAGTCGGTAAGGAATCCAGATGACGCACTCCGTGTTGAAGCTTTGGTGCAAGAAGTGCAACAGAGTGAAAACCCTTGTGTATTATTTTACAAGCCACAGGTCACAAATAGTGATATCCACCCAGAACTGAGAAGTGACGATTTCATTATAGTTTTAATGAACAGTGCTCAAAGTGGCATATTAAAAAAATATGGAAACGACTGTATCTGTGTTGATGGGACGCATGTCTTAAATGACTATGGTTTTGAAATAACTACATTACTCGTGCTAGATGATATGACGCAAGGGTTTTCCTGTGCGTTCCTCATATCTAACAGTAATGACTGATGTGATGAGTATATTTTTCAACTGCATTAAGTTACACGTTGGACAGATTTGCCCAAATGTATTTATGTCGGATCTGGCAGAATCTTACAGTATAGGGTGGAACAAAACAATGGGATGCCCTAAAATGAGGCTATTCTGTAGCTGGCATGTCATTAAGGCTTGGAAGACTAACATAAAAAACAAAAATCAAAATGAATCTAAGAGAAATGATGTATACAAGCTAGTAAAGGTATTAATGCAGTTTAGAGATGTTGCTACGTTTGAAAGAACACTACAAGCAGCACTCCAGAAGCTTGGTGAGGATCCAAAGACATCCGCTTTTGCTCAATATTTCAGGATACATTATGAAAAACTGTTAAGAGTTGGGCATATTGCCATAGGATGTGTGCCGGACTGAACACAAACGTGCACCTGGAGAGCATGCACAAGACACTAAAATACATGCATGGCAATGCAAAACAAGTGAAACGATTGGATAAAGGTATATCGACACTGATGTCATTTGTCACAGCAAAGTTTTTTGACAGACTTGTCAGTATTAAAGGCAAGGTTACAAGTAAAGTGAAGGACATTCGCCGCAGGCATAATTCAAGTATAATGATGACCCAACACCAAATTAGGAAGGTAGGCAGTGTCTGGGAAGTACCAGCCTCTAAATCATCAGAGGTTTATGTTGTAGCAGGAAACAACATACACTGCAAGTGTAAATTGGTTTGCAGTGATTGCAAAGTTTGTATAAACATTGATGCACATGTATTGATTACAGCATTAAATTAAATATGTGTAAGCATATACATAGTGTGTCAGATGGAGAGCAC
The DNA here is from genome assembly GCA_026315105.1 of Locusta migratoria. Classification (NCBI taxonomy): domain Eukaryota; kingdom Metazoa; phylum Arthropoda; class Insecta; order Orthoptera; family Acrididae; genus Locusta; species Locusta migratoria. The sequence goes on from CM048751.1 coordinate 297,129,612, forward strand.
TGAAGAAAATCCGTCTCATCTTTCTGAAGTACTTGATGCATTGGATGTAGGTGATGATGAAACAAAACCGGTCCCAGGTACACCTATTGCGAGGCAAACTAAAGCAAGTAAACCTCTGTATTCTGCAGCAGTGCAAGGTCCTTCCCCCACCAAACCTGACGACCCAGTTTCCTCGCCAGCACCGAATGTGAACTTGGTGGTCACAAAAACGCCGCAAGGAAGAAATTTCCAAGTAGTAGCGGTCACAACAAAGGACAACGGCGCCCTCCAAAAGTTCCCCACTATGCTAAAGCTCGGAAATCTTGACAGAAATGTTACACAGTCATCCTTTTATGAAAACCTTAAAGCCCTAGGGCTCGCGCCGTACCTCACAGTTGCAGAGGTACAACGAAACAACACCGCTTTTCTCAAAAGCTTGTACCCTGACATAAAAGAGAGGGTACAAAAACTCCTGGCGCAATACCGAACAAAGGCCACGGTCGACATCATCAACCCACGTAGGTCACAAGAAACTACAAGCAGAAATCAAGCCCCAGCAATGAGCGTTGTCATCAGACACGTGGATTTCCCCATAACCACTAAAGAAATAGAAGAGGAACTCAATGCACAGAACTACAACTTTATCAGGGCCAAGCGAGTGATCTCTAGCCGCACGAAAAAGGAAACAATGCACGAGCGTATTATATCCCGAGATCAAAACACAATAACACTTTTGAAAGACAACTTCAGAAATGAAGTTAAAATACTACCGCGTCGAGCCCTCTAACCTTCCCCACCACGAAATATGCGGCCGCTGCTACAGCTACGAACACACAACAGACAAATGTAATCAGGCACCAAAATGTGGACACTGCGCCGGCGACCACTTCACTTCAAAATGCGAAGTACAGGCCGAAGAACCGAAATGTCCTAACTGCGAGGGAAATCACCATGCATTGAATGCAATTTGCCCCAAAAGACCGCAAGATCCTTCAACACCGGAAACCACAGCGGCAGTAAAATGCATCGACCCCCCTGCACCACACGATCCGGAAATACCACCGGAAGAAACCTACGTCAAAATAGACGATCTAATCAGGGCGCTCTCTGTACCACACTCGTCAACGTTCTACCAGAAAAGAACAAGACGTCACGAAGAGCATTTTCTCCCGCCGAATGAAAGCTATCCCAGTAGGCAACAACATCCACTACAGCATTATTAACAGCAGGAGGGAAAACCACAAGGTCCAGCCTCAAACACAGCCAACTACGGTCCCATTACTATACCAAATGCGACCCAGGCGACGCAAAGTTCAGATGTGAACGAGGACGCAGCAAAGAGGCAACACCAATAGCCCCCTAAAACGTCAGTCCCTCAATACATTATGGAAAGGCAAATGAAGGAATATATCACAATAGGATTTGCGAATGTAAATGGTTTCAGACCAAAGAAGCTCTTGATAGAAAACCTAGTAAGATCTGAGGATGCACCCATCTTTGGGGTTATGGAAACGAGAGCAAGCTCTCTACCTCTAATAATTGACGATTACATATACCACCGACTGGACATAAAAGCCACACAAGACGCAGGAAACCCTATATTGGGCGTTGCGGTCTTCCATAAAAAGACAATTCCAGCCATCCGCGTGGACCTAACAGCTCCTTTCCACGAAATACAGGCAATCGTTCTCAAAATCCAAACCCCGAGCAACTGACTCTTCTTTGTAATTTCCGTGTATATACCTCCTGGGGAAACATTGTCAACGATTTCGTACGATACGCTGACTCGTTAGGAAACTATATACTAATGGGAGACCTCAATGCCAGGTCATTCGCTTTCGGAGATAATACAGCCAACAGGAACGGGATTATTCTCGCAAACTACCTAGACGAAGACACCAACTGTTCGAGGATCGAGTACAACCACCCAACGTTTATCAACAAGATGGGGGAAATCTATCCCAGGCCACTTTTTGTACAACTCAGATCTCCTAAAACACGTCTGCGACCCATGTGCTGGTGACAGCGTATGAAGTGACCATATCCCACTGTTTGCCAAAACAACCCTGTTAAAAAGCGGCTCTGAAAAGAAAGAAAAGAAAATCAACACGGTCTTAAAAGCATTGGACACCAACAAATTCAAGAAAACGTTAGAAGAAACGCTCTCACAGCCCTCAAACATGGAAACAGAAAAGACTTAGAAAAATACAATCAAGACATAGTTAACACAATCCAAAACGCAATAGACGAATGTGCCCCTAAAAAGTGCATTATACCTCAACTGGAAAGGATTCCCCAACGCATACTGAACACAATCAAACAGAAGAGGAGAATCTATCAGCTTTACAAACGAACACAAATAGAATCACACAAACAAGAACGGAACAAACTGAACCGTCTTGTCAAGCAACAATTGATGGAATACCGCTCGGAAAGATGGGCTCACACGTCAGAAACTCGACCACAACCAGGCAACTACCTTTTAGAAAACATTTCGACAATTACAGGCCAGAATCAAGGCAGAACCACCGCTCTATCATGAAGAAAACAATCGACGACGACAGAGAAAAAGCAGAAGCATTCAAAACGGTCCTACAAAATACCCATAGCCATCCCACCAACGAGAGATTCACCAAAACGCATGAAGAAAAATATCACCGAAGAACTACCCATTTTAATCAACTTACAAACACCACCAACCAAAATAGAAAACGAACTCATCAAACCAATCACCAACGAAAAAATCGAAGAAGCCATTCTGTCAGGGAAAGACAGCTCACCTGGAAACGACGGAATAACTAGAAGAATCCTACGTCTAGCACCACGCCAAAGACTCTTAGACTGCCTCAATCCACTCTACAACACAGCACTGAAAACAAGCAGCATCCCTACACACTGGAAAGACGCTAAAATGATGCTTCCAAAACACGGAAAACTGCCCAATGATCCGACATCCTTCAGACCTATCACACTTCTGCCAGTAATAGGAAAATGCTTCGAGTCGATCATCAAAAACAGATTGGAAAAGTACGCGATCGAAACAAAATGGATTCCCGACATCCAGGCGGGTTTCAGAAAATTCCACTCTACAATGGACCCAATCCTAAGGCTCTTCAGCGGTGTTACATCAGGACTTAACACGGCAGAATGTTCAGCCGCACTTCTACTAGACATTGAGAGGCCCTTTGACAAGGTACGGCACGACGGTTTATATCGCAAGTTTATATCACAAGTTACTATCTAGAGGTGTCCAACCACAACTAACGAAACTTAACGCAAACATCCTTGACAACAGACCGTCCAGAATACACGTCAATAACAAGCCTTCCTCAATGTTCTACCCAGAAGCAGGAGTACCACAAGGGGAGATTTTGTCTACCCTCTTGTATTCCCTCTACACTGCAGATATTCCACAAACTGACTGATGGAATGAAGGGCTTGCACTGTATGCAGACTATACGGCCTACTGGTGCCATGCACCGACAATAGAACAAATAAACTTGCAAATGCAAGATTATGTCAATAAACTGGAGAAATGGTTTCAAGATTGGAAAATCAAACCAAACGCAGGAAAGACAACTAATTATCTTCAAGCATAGACACATGGCCAACGCTCAAAGACAAAACCCGAAACATGCATCTGTACAACTATGGGGAGCACAAATAAAAGCAAAAAATACAGCCAAATACCTGGGCATAACCCTAGACAAAGGCTTGAAATGGGACGCACACATCAACGAAACAATAGGAAAGGCAAGAAACAGAATAAACATGATTAAGCTAATAAAAGGAAAGATGAATGGCGCACCTACAGAATCCCTAATTCACACCTATAAATCTTACATCAGGCCCATACTCGAATACGGAGCTCCAATATGGATGGCCAACAAACAGAACACAGAAAAAATGCAGCCAACAGAGACACGCATATTAAGAACTGCAGGGAAACTATGTGCAGGAACCAAGAACAAGGAAGTCTACAAAATCGGAAATAATAGAAGAGATAACCCAAATTGACAACAGAGCTCTTCAACGAAACACTCATTGATCTCAGCTATCCGGCTTTCTAATACCCAAGACTAATAGATGTCTTAAAGAATGCATCCAAATAAAATCAGCCGAAATCGACACAAACAATAATGCGTGGCTTCTCAGACATCTAATAGTAGAAAACACAGAAGAATAACAAACCACATCTAAAAAATAAATACGTATTATAACCTTTCATTCAAGTTATTAATCAGCAGTTGTGTCACAATATTTTATTCTTGTCAGGTACATTTTAATCTGGGTAATTTGGAAGAATCCAGGTATCTTGAAGTTCTGGTGTATCACGAAGTTGCGATTGATATATATCGAACAGTACACACTCGACTGGAAATAAATGTGCTACGTACTACGAGAGCTCCTGTTTAACCTACACCTAACGTTCTTCAGGTCACATGTCACTTTTTTAAGTGAAGGTTAAAATGTCTCTATCACACTAAGACTATTCTGTAACACTCAAGCACTCAGTACACCGAGGGGTCACATATGAATACTCCAGCGGCACCTGGAAATGCGAACGGTGCGGCCACCCCCTGCGAACACAAAGGACGCGAACACAAAAAGGACGCGAACACAAAGGACGCGACCAACCAAAACGCGCCTATAGTGGGCTTGGATCAAAACTACATAATCCTACAATTCAACACGAGAACATCCCCAAACATGACGCAAATCCCGCGGGCCACAGACCTCCCGCGGGCCACAGACCACCCACGACGCCGCGACCTATGAAAACTCTGCCACCACAGGACTGGTAATAGGTGAACCTGGCCAGAAACCACTAGACTGTATTCAGTTAAGCAAGGACAATACGACTGTGCCAGAAACAATGGTAGGCGCAAATCGCGCGGGCACATTTCCGGCCGTGCTCGACTAGGCGACCCACAAAAACTCGGGCAATACGAGCCTAGCAACCAAGGAAACTGGTCAAAAAACACCAAACCATGAACAGTTCATCGCAGAGAACTATCTATGCGACAGAAACAATGGGAGACGCAAACGAAGCATATTCGGCCTCACGTGACTTCGGACCAAGAATAACTCTGCCAAGACTGGCCTACCAATAGGGAAAACCGGTCCAAAACCACCCAATCAAGTGGAGATCCGCACGGACAAGCCAAATTTGGCAAAAGAAACACGGATTGAAGCAAATCACGTGGACCCATTTCCGACCGGACAAGACTCCACGACACACACAAAAGAAACCATAGCGAACCCCCGAGGAAAGCATGCACTTCCTGAACGGCATACTCCAGGGTAAAGGTCCTACAAAAGGAAAACCAGCCCTGCAAACAAGCAGGAAAGCATCGCAAGCTGGTACAAAAGCACTGAAATGGGCTCAGTTCACCGAGGACGGATTTCAAGTGCCCAAAAAGAAACACCGCGAGGACAGCGGTACTTAGGGAGGCACAAGATATTGCCACCACAAACAGATTCGTGTCTTTCACAGACTATCCAAAGGACACGAGCAACTATCAGGGTGCGGAACGACCGCAAGAAAAGACTACACCGACTCCCCCCATAGTAATCAAATGGAACGAGGAGTACAAAAAGCTTCAAGCCCTCCTAAAGTGCACACCTACAGCACAAGTCAGGGTTGCAGGAAGGGGAACGTGTAAGGTTACCACCAGAACGAAAGAGGACTACGCCAAGGTGATGCAGGTGGTAAAAGACGAGTGTTTGCATTCCTACACACATTGCTCAGAGCCTTTGCGGCTCCTCAAGGTGGTATTCCGGACTTCTATACCAGATGGATGTTGTTGTTGTTGTTGGTGGTGGTGGTTGTTTTAAGGGGACTAAACAGCTAGGTTATCAGTCCCCTGTTCCTAGCTGAGAGTCAACTGTCAAAGATAAAACAACGCCCTGAAAATGACACTGCACAAAAGGGCAAGTTAATAATAGACAAGTCACTGACAATACAAAACGGAGACACACAATTAGTAAAAGAATGTCACGAATAAAACTGCATAGCAGAGGTCATTGGCTGGCTGATCACAAAGAAAAAAAAAAAAAAAAAAAAAAAAAAAACAGGATGAGCCAGCCACACTGCAGACACTAAGAACTCCAAAGGACGTGAAAAGTTAAAAATCTGGGTTGGTGGCAGCCTAAGATGTCAGGCCACAGCACCTACCGTTAGATCGAGTCATAAAAACCAGCAGCGCGGATAAAACGTAAAACTTTGTTAGCCGTAGAGGCGTCGTCACCTAAAACTAAGGGTAGTGCGTCAGGAAGATTAAAATAATGCCGCAGGTCGGCTAAAAGCGGACAGTCCATCAAAAGATGGGCCACTGTCAGCACAGTGCCACATCGACACACGGGTGGAGCCTCGCGCCGAAGGAGATACCCGTGGGTGAGCCACGTATGTCCAATCCGGAGGCGACAGAGGACAACTGACTCTCGGCGGGTCGGCCGCAGTGAAGATTTCCACAAAACTGTGGAGAGCTTCACTGCCCGAAGCTTATTCGGTGCAGTCGCCGTAGCCCACTCGGTACTCCAAGCTTCGCGTACCTTCCGGTGCAACACCAGTTTAAAATCGTGTTCCATGACACCAATTGTCAGAGGTGGTCCCATAGTGGCCTGCTTGGCCAATCGATCTACATGCTCATTCCCTGGTATGCCAACATGACCTGGGGTCCACACAAAGACCACAGAACGGCCTGATTGGCATAGGGAGTGAACAGTGTCCTGGATCGACCGCACTATTGGGTGCCGAGAGAAACACTGGTCGATCGCTTGTAAGCCACTCAGGGAGTCAGTACAGATGACGAATGACCCCCTGGGGCAGGCTTTGAGATGTTGTAGAGCTCTGAGAATAGCGATCAGCTCGGCGGAGAATATGCTACTCTCACCGGGCACAGAATGCTGTTCTACGTGGTTGTGATGTAGAAACGCATACCCAGCACGGCCATCTACTACGGAACCATCTGTGTAAATGGCGTCTGCGGCACGGAACGGCTCGAGCACTTGCAGAAACTGGTAACGGAGATGTACGGGAGAAACAGAGGCCTTCGACGCATGGGACAGGTCCAGACGGAGCTGCAAACGAGGAATGGACCAAGGAGGGGTGTGAAAGGAATAGTGGAAAGTGGTTGGAAGTGGATAGGATGTGAGAGACGAAAGAAGGATACGAACACGGACCGAGATCGGGTATCCCGACCTTGGCCGTCGTGGAGGGATAGGGAGTGCAGCGTCTGGAAATAGTAGCCGGCGGATTGGGTGGAAGGGCGAGGCCTGAACACGAGCAATATAGGATGCCAGCAGGTGTTGCCTACGGAACCGCAGCGGGAGGACTCCAGCTTCTACAAGGAGGCTTGTCACCGGGCTCGTGCGAAAAGCCCCCGAAGCTAAACGGACACCACAGTGTAAAATTGGGTCCAACGCCTGCAGTGCTGATGGCGCAGCCGAATCGTAGACTATGCAGCCATAGTCTAGGCGCGACTGGATGAGCGCCTTATAAAGTTGCAGGAGCGTTGGGCGTGACGCTCCCCAAACTGTATGGCTTAGACAACGTAGAATATTAAGGTGTCGCCAGCACTTTTGTTTGAGCTGGCGAAGGTGTGGCACCCAGGTGAGACGGTTGTCGAATAACATGCCTAAGAAACGGTGAGTCTCTTCGACACGCAGCAGGTCATCAGCGAGATACAGTTCGGGGTCAGGATGGACCGCCCGACGCCGACAGAAATGCATCACCCGGGTTTTCGTAGCGGAAAATTTAAAACCATGAGTAAACGCCCACGACTGCGCCTTTCGAATAGCTATCTGCAACCGCCGTTCAGCAACGCCGATGCTAGTGGAGCTGAAATACATGCAGAAGTCATCGGCATACAACGAGGTGGAAATCGATGACCCCACAGCAGTAGCAAGACCATTGATAGCGACCAAAAAGAAAGGGACGCTTAGAACGGATCCCTGTGGGACACCGTTTTCTTGATAGTGAGGGGAGCTGAAACAGGAACCAATACGAACTCGAAAAGAACGTTGCGCGAGAAAATTCTGTATGAATACAGGAAGCGGACCGCGTAAGCCCCAGTCATACAGCGTAGACAGTATATGGTTGCGCCAGGTGGTGTCGTACGCCTTTCGCAGGTCAAAGAACACAGCAACCAGATGTTCACGGCGTGTAAAGGCTGTACGGATGGCCGACTCCAGTGACACGAGATTATCGATAGCGGAGCGGCCACGACGGAACCCACTCTGTTGTGGGGGCAGGAGTCCCCGGTCCTCAAGGATCCACATAAGCCTCCGACTCACCATCCATTCGAGGAGTTTACACGGAACGTTGGTGAGGCTGATTGGGCGGTAACTATCAGCCACCTGTGGATCAGCCCCAGGCTTCATCACTGGGATGATGATGCTATCCCGCCATTGGGACGGGAAGACACCCTCAACCCAGAGACGATTCAGCAAGGAGAGAAGTTGACGTTTAGAGTCCGCTGACAGGTGTCGGAGGAACTGACTATGGATGTGGTCGGGTCCAGGGGACGTGGCTGGGCATGCGGCAAGTGCACTTTCGAACTCCCATTCAGTGAAAGGGATGTTGTAGATTTCCTGGCGTCGCGTTCGAAAGGATATCTGCTTTCGCTCTGTGCGCTCCTTAAGGGCGCGGAAATCCGCATCATATGCAGCGGTCGCTGAGGTGCGAGCATAGTGGTGTGCCAAATGCTCTGCTATTGTGTGAGGGTCAGTGCAAAATGTACCCTGAATGCTCAGGCACGGAATTCCCACTGGTGGGCGGTGGCCAAAGAGGCGTCGAACTTGCGACCATACCCGTGAAGGCGATGCTCGGGAGCCAATGGAGGCGACATAGCGCTCCCAGGAGGCCCTCTTGCTTTGCTGGATCAATCGCCGCGCCCGTGCACGGAGACGCTTGAAGGCAACAAGATGTTCAACACAAGGGTGGCGTCGGTGGCCCTGTAGTGCTCGCCGACGTTCCCGGATGGCCTCAGCTATCTCCGGCGTCCACCAGGGCACTGACTTACGGTGGAGTGATCCAAATGAGACGGGTACGGTGTTCTCGGCAGCAGAAATAATGGCACGTGTGACCTGCTGGACAGCGGTATCGATATCAGCCAGAAGAGGAGAGGGAAGCACAGCGGCTATGGAATATGCCGGCCAGTCGGCCCTACGGAGGGACCAGCGAGGCAGACGGTCAGCAGGTGGACACTGTGGGAGCGACAGGAAGATAGGAAAATGGTCGCTGCCACATAGGTCATCATGGACCCTCCAAGTGAAGTGCGGAAGTAGGCTTGGGCTACAGACAGACAGGTCTATGGCGGAGAATGTACCGTGTGCCACGCTAAAGTGCGTAGCAGCACCAGTGTTCAGGAGGCAGATGTTCAGCTGGTTCAGTAGTGTCTCAACATCCCTACCCCGTGCCGAGATCTGCATGCCATGCCACCCCACAAAGTGTGGTGGGCATTGAAATCCCCCAAAAGAAGGAAGGGTGGGGGAAGTTGGGCGACCAAGGCAGCGAGGTCCACAGGAGAGACAGCCTCATCTGGTGGGAGATAGATTGAACAGATTGTAACATCTTGCACTGCCCGGAGCCGAACAGCAACCGCCTCTAGGGGCGTTTGAAGAGGCACGGCAGCGCTCGGAACAGTGGCTAGAACATAGATGCAAACTCCACCAGAAACTCTGTCATACATAGGCCGATTTTTAAAATAGCCCCTGTAGCCTCGAAGGGCAGGGGACCGCGTCGCTGGGAGCCAGGTCTCTTGAAGAGCGATACAAAAGGCAGGTGTTTGGCTGAGAAGTTGTCATAGCTCAGGCAGGTGATGGAAAAAGCCGCTACAATTCCACTGGATGATGTTTCCTTCTGGCTGTACCGCCATGACGAATAAAAAGCAGATCACTCCATCGGATCGTCTGCTACCATGTGCTTGGAATCCACGGAACCAGAGATCTTATTTTCTGGGGAATCGGTAATTGCAAGATCCTCAGGAGATGCGAGGATCTCGACCTCATCCTCCGAAGAAGAAGATGTGGGTGGTTGTGGCTTTGAAGCCACTGAACATTCTTTCTTCTTATGTCTCTTCTTCTTGTCCTCTTGCTGGCCCTTTGGTTTGCAGGGCCGAGGGGGCTTCCCAGAAGTGGCATCCGGGACGGAGGAAGAGCAGGAAGCTCTTCGACCGGCAGGTTGGAGATCCTGAAGACTGCGGCCAGGATCCTCCGGAGCACTCTGGGAAGCTGCAGAAGGGGTTGTCTGTAAGGACCCCTTCCGAGCGAGAGGAGCCGGAGAAGGCTTCTCCTTCCCCGGCTTAGAGGTGGGGACTGGAGTCCCCGGTGTTGTAGCAGGTGATGCTCCCACTGTGAAAAGAGTGGGAGCCACCGAAGATGAGGTGCCCCATGCTGGTAGGGGGGCTGGGACAGTCGATTGGGGCTGGGACAGTCGATTGGGCCTGGGGGCGCGCTATCGTTGACGGAACAGGTGGAACAGCAGGCACAGTGGACGAGGACGATGAGGCTACCGCTGCATAGGTAGTTACCAGGCGGACAGGATGGAGCTTCTGATATTTCCGTTTGGCCTCTGAATAAGTCAGTCGATCTCTGGTCTTGTATTCCATGATTTTCCTTTCTTGCTGCAGAACTGTACACATAGGCGAGCAAGGGGAGTGATTCTGGCCGCAGTTGACACATACTGGAGGCGGCGTGCAAGGGACGTTCGGATGAACTGCACGTCCACACTCCCGACATGTTGGGTTGGCATCACATCGGGAGCTCATATAGCCAAACTTCCAGCATTTGAAACAGCGCATAGGGGGAGGAACGTAGGGCTTTACGTCGATCCGGTAAACCATCACCTTGACCTTCTCGGGCAATGAATCACCCTCAAAAGCCAAGATGAAGGCACCGGTCGCGACCCTATTGTCCTGCGGACCCCTATGGACTCGCCGAATAAAATGTACTCCCCGCCGTTCTAGGTTGGCACGCAATTCGTCATCTGACTGGAGCAAGAGGTCTTTGTGAAAGATGATACCCTGCACCATATTAAGGGTCTTGTGCGGCGTAATGGTAACGGAAACATCACCCAGCTTGTCACAGGCAAGCAGTGCCCGCGATTGAGCTGGGGATGACGTCGTTATTAATACTGATCCCGACCGCATCTTCGACATGCCTTCCACCTCTCCATACTTGTCCTCAAGGTTCTCAACAAAAAATAATGGTTTGGTATTCTTAAAAGATTCCCCATCACTACGACTACAGACCAGATACTTAGGGGCATAAGCCTCACCCTTCTGTCTTCCCTGATGTTCTTCCCAAGGTGTAGCCAGAGAAGGAAACGTTTGGGGATCATAATCTGCAGCATTGTAGTCCCTTTTACCACGCTTAGAGACGGTGGTTGTACGTCCACCAACGTGTTCTTTTGCTCGTTTCATTGTGGTCCCACGAGCAGCTAGGGATCTAAACGTCCACCCAGGCAGAGCCCCGCTTGCCTGGGTAAGCCTTGTACAACTGAGGTGCGGCAGGTTCCTCAGAGGTTGCTCGCTAGCGGCTGTTCAACCTCAACAGCCATGCATCTCCTTGGCACGTAGCACACCTTGAGATTGAGGGGTTTTTTAGAGAGGTTTTTACCGTCCTCGCGACCCGGGCGATTAAGCCAAGATCCCCGGGCTCTGAAACGTACAACGTTCCACCGTCGCGCCGAACGGTGGTCGTTGAAGCACGCACAGAGCTTACGGTGTAGCGGACTGTTGGCGCGACACAGCCCACAGCTCAGGACCCCGGGTTCGCCAAGCCCGTACTCAGCAAATCAATGCTGAGCCCCTGAGGGGAATACCAGATGGACCCCGATCATCTGTAGGAGGAACTCAAGGACATGGGACTTGGGATAAGGGCTGTCTCTCGCATGAAGACACCCAGAATTAGCAAAAATACTCCACTGTGCATGGTTATGCTAACACACAACTTTGAAAACCGTAAAATCTTCCAACTAAAAAGCATAGCAAACGTGAGCAACATATCAGTGGAAAAGTTTTCTTGGTAAAGGCCGAAGACCAGAGTGCTACTCATGCTAGGGTTTCAATCACGTGGCAAGATATTGCACAATGCCCCCTAGATGTGTCAAGTGTGCGGGACCGCATCAGAGCAGGGACTGTCCAAACCCCAAATGTTGCAACTGCGAGAACTCCCACGTTGCCAGCTACAGAGGTTGTGAAGCTTTCAAGAAAGTAGGCCTCAAACAAAGGCAACACAACCTGCCGGCCTGGAGGGTAACGGCTGGAGTCAGCTACAGCCGGATAGCTCCGGAGAGGGTGGCAAATGAAACAGCAGGGCCACCACAGCATACGCGTGAGAAACCGAAACATGCGTGCCTGGACGAAATAGACAAGGGAAACGACCTTAAACCCAGAAACGGCTCTGAACCCAGTGAACACACTGCACCCACAAACTTAGAGACAGAACTTCGTGAACTATGCCTGTTGACACAGATGGTTCAAGAACTGGACAGACCACTTCCTGAGCTGCTACAGACATTACTAACAGTGGCAACTTGGCCAAACCGACAGGAAATGACACCTAAAAATGAACCATACCGGGATTACAGTTTGCACATGGAATGCGAATGGCATACATACTCAGGATGGAGAGTTTAGGCAGTTTCTCCGCGACGAGACAGTTGAGATATGCCTAGTGCAGGAAACTAAGCTTAAATCAGGGGTCTCTACGCGCGCGGTCAATTTCACATGACACCGCAAGACAGACTGAGGGGGCACGGCAGTGTATATTAAGAACTGCCTGAAACACCGCGTGACTAAGCTCCCACAACTCCGAACAGTTGAAGCCACGGCCGTCATCGTGAAGACAACTCTAGGCGAAATCACGTTTGTGTCAGCCTACCGCCAACAAGGAAGACCACTCGACGCAGTGGACTTTACGGCACTGTTGTCACTTCGCGGCAAAATCATCGTCGCCCATGACGTCAATCCCAAGCATGCCGTATGGAACTCTAGAGTGACCAACGTGAGTGGACGACGCCTACTCATGGTGGTACGGCGGTACAACGCGATAGCCCTGGGTCCATAGACCCCCACTATCCCAATAATGGGGGACCTCCAGACGTGTTGGACATTGCGCTACTGAGAGGAGTAGGAAACACAGTAGCCACAAGACGGGTAGCGATCTCGTCCGACCACCTGCCCATAATATTTGACATGGAGACAAATGGGGAACTCGTCACCAGTAATGGAAAACCATTGGGTAGGGTAAACTGTGATCAATTCCGTGAAGGAGTATACGGTGCATTACACTCCATCCTAGAGCCAGGAAACGTAGGGGCCGACGAATGCATAAGGCAATTCACACAGATCACCATTCAGGCACTAGATGCAGTGTCCCCCAGAGGTCCGAGGAAACCTATGGACTTTTCCCGGCAACTCCCACCGGAACTGATAGACGCCATAGCGGCGAGAAACCGGGTTTTCCGCGAGTGGCAGTTAAGTAGACACCCTGCGACGAAGCGCCACATCAACAGGCTTAGGAGAGAGCTCAAAGTAGCGGTAGACGCTCACAGAAATAGGGATTGGTCGGGCAAAATAGCCACTCTCCAAATATACGATCGGTTGGCATGGCAACTAACAAAGTGCTTCCTAAGAAAGGGACAACGCGTCCCGCACCTGCAAGTCGGAGCCGAGGTAATATGCGAGCTCAACACCAAGGCCAGTGCCCTGGTTGACGCGTTTTCAGAGAATTTCACTCCGGTAGAGGACCGCATCGACGAAGACCACATACGACTGGTGCAGCAACGGCTTCCGGTATTTTTCACTGGGGAACGCGATGACGATCTAGTGGAAATATCGGAAGAGGAGGTTAAGACAGACCTGAAATACCTAAATGTGAAGAAGGTAGGAGGATGCGACATGGTGGAGATCGGTGCACTGAAGCAACTCCCACCAACCGCAATCCCAAAAATCGCTGCCATATTTAACCATGTTGAGGACTGGCGAGTACCCCGCTGCATGGACACATGCCGAAGTGGTCGTCATCCTTAACAGGGTAAAGACCCAAAACATCAGCAGAACTACCGGCCGATCAGCCTCCTCCCACCCTCACCATGGTCGTCGTCGAGCTATATAAGGGCGCTGCGAACAGGACTCTGCCTTTTTTCCCGCTGTGACAGAAATGGAGCAGGAGCAGCCCCTTGATTTGTGTGAGTATACGCTGATATTTTAGTGTTTTGTGTGTTTTCAGATACACTTATCGAAGAATTGCTGGCTTTGACATGATTACTATACGCTAATGACTATTTTCCCCCCAACAGCTATGAAGAAGCAACAAACTACCTTGATAGAGGTGATTGACCTCACTGGGGAAGAGGACTCTTGTAAGTATAAGCACGTATTTTTTATACCATTTAAGTATTTACAGCACATGCTAAAACATATTTCGAATGTACTATATATATATTTATGTGCGCCTCGGTTGCACAGTGGTAGAGTGCCAGACTTCAAATACAAAGGTCGTGGGTTCGATCCCCGGCAGGTCCTAGGATTTTTATCTGTCATTTTCCACTTCTTTCACCTCTGGCAGTATCGCACATGTGAAAAATACCGAGTAGCACCGTGGTTCGGAACCCACGTTAAACTGTAGGTCCCCCTATAACTGGCTGGGTAAGACAGTTCGAAGGTCGGAGGAAGGCAACGGCATACCACCTCCAAACAGGACCATGCCTAGTAAAGCACTGTGGTGTTCAAACCAATCTTCGGATTGATGACTGCTTTACCTTTTTTATATATATTTATATATCTAATCATGATGTTTCTATTCTCGTTTTATTAAATGATATAATTACAATTGACGAAGAAGAGGCGATGACGGCTGCGTCACCCTCGCCCCCACCGTACGGCGGGGGAGATTACTTGGTAGCTGCTAGCCAGCCGACTCCATCATCGCCGGTGCCGTCTACGGACGGGGGAAATGATTGTGAGTATTTCTGTGATTTTTTCGAGTGGATCATATAGGGTGTAGGCTAGTTCTCCTTACATATGGCCGGTAGTTATTCAAGATTGATTCGAGCGCATGGTCTGATTTACCTTTAAAAGAAGCAGAGTAGCACCCCACCACATTTTCTCCCTTATACAGGACGCGAATATAAGCGTTCTAGGGGAAATTTTTCTGTTGGCGAGCTTTTTTTTTATCATGCGGTGCTTGTAGATAACCTTTTACGAGTTGTTTGTTGGCGCCGTAAGATAGCTTATACTGTCTCTGCAATGCTTTCAATTATATGCATACCTAAAGATACTTTGTATTCTGCATTGTTAAGCTAACTTGGCGTGGAAAGTAGGTTGTTAGCGTCATTATTGTTTTAAATATCTGGAAAAAAGATCTCTCCGCGGTTAGTACAGCATGGCTTTATATGTGGATTTAAATGCTTCCTCACCTACAATATTGTTCGAATGCTTAATTCTAGGAACCCGTCGTCTTAATGGATGAGTTTAGACGTGTATATTAGTCTTAAAAGATGAAGAACTGTGTATGGCGTGTTTTTAAAGATATCGCAGTCTATGCAACTAAACTTGTTCACCTCATTCCTGCCTTTTATCTATCTCAGATAACTCACAGAGCTGGATTCTTGTTTTGCTCTTCGCCATTTTCATTCAGAGTAGAAGCCTCAAAGTTTTCTAAGGACACCCCTCTAATATAATAAAAGCTATAATGATCCTCCTACATTGTTAGAGCATCGACGTCTTAAAGACGTATCGGGAGAACCTGATAGCGTGTCCGTTCCACCGCCGTGGACGTATGCAGTAGGTAGACTTATTCATACAGATTTTTTTCTAAAAACATCGGTTCGTTTCTGCAATAGTTACATCTAAATTAGCGCTCATCCTACTGTTTGTACGTGAAATAGTTTATCACCGCATCACATGTATGTTTTCATCATACATGCTAGAACACCGTATGCATGCGTTGCGATGGAATGTAGGTAATACGTTTCTGCGATGGAATGTAGGTAATAGCTCCTTTCAATAGAAACGGGCCTGCACGCAACCCCATCTGGAGAAAAATAGCATAGGATGTTTGAAATTTCTAATTTGAATTGCATCCAAATGTGATATAGGTAAATGCAGAATAAAAAGCTTGTGGAATAGCAGACGATCGTTTTGCAAAAACCCGGTGTTTTATTACGTAGCTGGTGTTTCTGTCTGTCTGTAAATCTATCGGACCAAACTGCGTGGTCATCAGCCCGTAGCTTACAAAGTACTTAAAGCTACGTAAACTAACCTACGGACAAACACACACACCCATGCCTCAAGGAGGACTCTAACCTCCATGGCGAGCAACCGCGCGCTCCGCAGCGAGATGCTTTAGACCGCTCGGCTACTCCACCGCGGCAGCTGGTGTTTCATCACGTATCTGTTGATTTCGAGAGTTGTATTAAGTCGTTTTGATATAGATTACTTGGTGATTTTACGAGCTGTAGATGGCACAAATGTTTTACGGTTTTCTATCTGCTTGAGCTATTTTTCAATGTGTATGTATGTGAAAATAGAGTCGACCTATTGATGTTGTTTATACCTGATTCGAAGTTCGACTAATAATTATTTGCATTCTATCAGCTTCTATATAGGACTGTCTTAAGTAAACTAATTAGATGTCCCCTGGCTATGATTAAAATGTGTAATTGGATTTGTTTCTATCTTTTTCCAGTGCTGTGGATGGATCTGGGGAAGGCACTGCAGTTGAGGCGGTGGATGGAGCTACTAAAAGAATAATAATTTTTTTAAGAAAGAAAAAATAATAGTAAAATTAAAATAAATAAAAAATTGTAAGTTTTCACTCTTACAGAGAAAAAACTCATCGTCAAATGAGCTCTGTGTATGTCATTAATAATGAGATGTATACAATTGTTTATCCAAGAACACCGATCTCATTTGATGCTGCATTTTTTTTCTCTATGATGAATAATTTTTCTCAATAGAGTATTTCATTAAAAAAAAATCCTGATCGTAACGATACTTATAGAAAAATAATATATGTACAGCATACGGAAACATCTGCATTGCACGCGCTCTTCTATAAGGAGAGATGCAATTACACATTTATTGAACATAGCTTCAATGTTGGGCATACGTTATGGCTCGTAATTGAAGCTTTGGATTTGTTGTGATATTTAAAAATTTGTGGGGATATGGAGAGTTTCAATCAGCTCAAACTGTGTGTTTTAGAGTGATAAAACGTTATATTCTCTTTTTATTGCGGGGGGGGGGGGGGCTGGAAGATTTGTTTTGATGTGGAATACTGTGTATGTGTGTGTGTGTGTGTGTGTGTGTGTGTGCGTGTGTGTGTGGTTGGAGGCTCTGACTCAAACACACTTGTCTGTGATACCACATGTTTCTTGGAGGAGTGTTATTGTCAGGGGATGGTCTGTTCAAAATGTTCAAATGTTTGTAAATCTTATGGGACTTAACTATAGGGTCATCAGTCCCTAAACTTACAAACTACTTACGAACTAGGACGGCACAAATATCCATGCCCTAGGGGGGGATACGAACCCCCGACCGTTGTAGCCGTGCAGACCGTGACTGAAGCGCCTCAGTCCCCTCGTACGGAATGGTCTGTACGGGGGTATGTTTGTACAGGTGTACTTTGTTAGGCGAATGCCGTTACCTGGCTCTTAAGTAGATGCTTGCAGTTGGCACCTGTTTGAATGGGGTGGATGTCGGCAGATCCTGCTTGGGTAGGGTTTTCCAGGAGGACGTAGTTGTGGTTTCTGAACTGTGTGTTACCCACAGAACTGTTAGGAGAGTACC
This sequence comes from Locusta migratoria, assembly GCA_026315105.1. Taxonomy (NCBI): domain Eukaryota; kingdom Metazoa; phylum Arthropoda; class Insecta; order Orthoptera; family Acrididae; genus Locusta; species Locusta migratoria. The sequence goes on from CM048751.1 coordinate 297,147,392, forward strand.
GCGTTTGTTTGAATGGGTAACGCGATCGTCTCTTAAGCATGCCAACATCTCGCACCACACCGCCTGGTCCACCGACGCGCGGGCGCAAGGGAGAGTGGCCAGTGCGGGGCGGGCACGTGTTTTGGAGTGCTTCAGGGACGCGGGCATGGATATTTGTGCCGTCCTTAGTAATAGCTAGTTCATAAGTAGTTTGTAAGTTTAGGGACTGATGACCCCGTAGTTAAGTCCCATAAGCTCTACAAACATTTGAACATTTTTGATTTCAAAAGAGTTTGTTGTTGATCTGAATCGTTCCTTGTTATCTGTTCTATGTGTGTCAGTCATTTTTACGATGTAATTGGGTGTGTTACAGATGTTTATCGGGACTATAGATTTGTTAGAAGGTGGAATACGGCGACTGTTTGTGCTCGAATGCTCGAGGTATGTAGTCTATTGACTGACAGAAATACTGTCTGGTGGGAGTATGCAATGCAATGATCAATCGGTTAGATGTAGGGAAAGGATCTACCAACGACGTAGAGTTACCGAGTTGAAATATGCGCTACAGTTTTATTGCAATTGAGATCTAAAGAAATCGCTTTAGGATTATGTTTTTTTAAAAACTTTGCACTGTGTACATTACGAAGTATTGCCTGTTTGATCGCGTGTTAGTGGTGTTTAATTTAACGAGTTGTATGCGATGGTATCTTTTAACTTATACATACGTAGTAAATTCGACTAGTTCGTCATGGAGACAATGCGACATTACATGGCGGCATACTGGATCGGAAGTCGGCAAGGAGACTCATTTGCTATTAATATTAGCAAATACTTCGATAATGTTAAAAATTAATGCAGATGATACCAATCGTCTCTGACAACTGTCACAGGTTTATGCAGCCCAGGACATTCTTCTAACAGGAAGAACAAATAGTGAAACTGAAATATAGACTGATCTTTTAGTAAATCCTAATATGAAACCCTATTGGAAAGCATTAAAGAATGAACGGATCAAGCACCAGAACCCTTTCAGCATCTTGTATATTAGAGCCAAGATTTAGAAGAAAGTGCACAACTAACTAACTCTGATGCATCCAGGGTGGACTGCACAGCTGCTGATTCTTATTGTCAGACACTGTTTCTTGGCACAATGGTAATATAGTTCTCTACAAGTGGTGAAAGATAATGGAGCTTAAAGCAGCAGAAAAAAAGACATCTATGAACTACTACTGTTAAACCTCTTACTTCTCACTTTAACCATTGAGAGAATCTTTCCATCTAAAGGGTTGTTTGGTCAAAGTTATGATTTAGGAGGGAAACGATATCAGTAGTTCATATAGATCTACACACTGGGACTTAAACTTAAGTCATTAAAAAGTTATATGAAGTTGTAGTGGCTCTTTTCTTTCTCTTTGATGTGTATATGTAATAACTGCTTCTTTTATTGGAAGAAAACAATCAATTTGACTATGTGCAATACATTATAAAGTCCCTCTAACCTGAGTGACCATGATATTAAATAACTTAAATTTTCATAATGAAATAGTCAATTTATCAGTTTTGTGGAATTTTTTAAACTGTTTACATAAAAAGAATAGTTCCTTTTGCAGTAAAGTGGAATTACAATAAACCAAGTAACCAGACTCCACATAAGCAAAGCTAGGCTAGGGTGTATTAGACTAATACCGAGACTCAGATTAATTATAGACTTCTACTAAAGCACAAGATAACATTGGAGGACTCTAAAACTTGTTGATTGCTAATTTTACTATAATCTGCCATATACTACCTTAAATACATGGCAGCACAAATACTGAGCTCTTTAATTACTAAACAAAAATATAGTAGCTGTAACGTAGGCTGAAACATGCAAAGCCTAACAGTCAACCTCGCAACAAGATACTAATTAACATTACTTATTGGGATAATAATGAGTACATGGAAAAACACATTGTTGATCTAGCATTAGTGAAACAAAATACAGTAGGTACAATGACTAAGTAGACTGAACCATTTAGATACAGATACAAATTACTCAATAAAATATTTATAAATTTAGATTTTAGTCAGTGTCACGTAGGGACACAGGTTTTTTTTCCCCCCTAGCCATTCTGCACATCCCCCTCCATTACCGTATTGGCAGCTAATAACATTCAGTCTCTAGGAGTGCGACTGGCAGCAAGTTACATCACACCAACTATAATTATGTAAATAATAATAAATACATGGCAGATAACATTGTTGCTCTTATGAATAAAACAAAGCATTGATCCTCCAGAAAACAATAGAACTGGACCATAGGCACTTAAAAATATGGTTAACCTAATTTTACTAGTTATGGCTGAGTTCTGCAATATTTCCCCCCTTTTATTTATTTCAATTTTATTTATTTATTGTCAATTCAGCGTGCTTCCACAGCAAGTGAACTTTAGCACAAAATGATGCACATGTCCCGTTAAGATTGTCTCCAAAATCTCAGGTTAAAATTGTGTCCAAAATCTGCTTTTACTACTGAAATAATTTTTCTTGAGTTCACTGAAAATTCAAAATCACTGTTCCTCATCATAAATGGTAAGCTCTCTGTCAATAGATCCTGCTGCAGCCTTATAGCAGTTATTCATTTTTCTCATGTAAGGTGATCGTGAATATAAACATGTGCCGAGGTTGGAACTGCTGCCAAATACCAACGCTAGTGCTTATTTATTACACACTTAAGACTATTCTTCAACTTTTACATCAAGACAACAAAACTTGCACAATTCATCCAACTACTGCCATACAGTTTGTTCACCAAAGAGAGCATTCCCAATTGCACATTTCTCAAAATTTTATTTTTTGATCAGTATTTTCTTGAATGGGAAAGTGTTAGTAAAAACTTGTTTGTAATAGACAGGCATGATGATTACATAATATGAATTGAACAAATATTTATTCATGATTATGCCTATTAACAATTACAACAGTTTACATTATTTGCAATGTGACATGTCATTACTTATGAATGTTGATCTGTTTGATCATCAGCTGACCCTCTCAGTTATACAGAATTACAAATCCCAAAAACACATGAAGACCTCGGGGTAAATAATAACCCTCAATTTTTGAATTTTTAATGTATTTGGTGCAAACAATCATATCCTAAAGAATGTTTCATTTTCTTGTAGTAGTACATGGATCTGCAATGATATGGCATAAATAAACATGTAATAGTAACTACTTTTCAAACATACAAGTCGTCATATCTCAACACTTTATAAATCTTTATAATTGAGGGTTATTTCCCCCGAGGTCTAGAAAACTAACGGCTGCTTCCTCAAGACTACAATTATCTGAACATTAACTAAACTTTTGAAAAACAACACAGATACTTGACTACTTGATCCACATTTGACTTTACAGTGAACCTTTTTTTAATAATTATTGATTTTCATGTTTTACCAGTTTACAAATAGGTAACTACAGTAGAAAGTATTCTAATGTACACACATTTTTAACAATGTGAGGTCAAGATTGCATTTTTTTACTTATTGATAATGAACATTTTGGACTATATAAATTGTCATCCTCACATTACAATATTGCACTGCTTCATACGTGAATCTAAAAATAATATACAGTCACAGTTACAATTTCCAAGAGTTTCTTACAAATAAATATTTACAACATATTATGTAAGATACTGTTACCATGCAGTAATAATTTTTGGTGGCTAATTGGCCTGGTGCAAGTCTTAATTGGACACCACTTTGGTGACTTACATGATAAATCTCTTAGCATAATATAAAATGTCAGCACCAACATGGTGTACTATTTCAGTTAAAGTATAAATAAAACATTTGCCTCTATGCATGTAGGAGGCACACAGAGCAGATACACATTTAACAGTGTAGAGTTACAAACAGCCACAAGCCAGCACTGAAGCATAAACAAAAGAGAACAGTTTGATTTTTAAACACATTTTTCTAACAATAAGACATTCTGTGCATGGAATTTTAAGAGCAACACACAACGTTTATAAAAAACAGTACAGACAAATAATAAAATCGGCAAAATCTTAATGTAAACTGAAATCTGATGCTGTGTGCCAGACGTTACGTAATTCAAAATTTAGAAAATTTTAATACCTTATACAGTTAAGTCACAAACCAGTTATATTTTTAAACAAACATTCAAGCCATAATTAAAACAAATAATTCATCAACTACAAAAAGAAAACTCCAATATGATTATTTACTGACGACCATCATCATATTGTCATAAATCCTACAACTTACGTTTGTGTCTCTTTGATTAAGTGTAATGTTGCACTTTGTTTAACCTCCTTTTCTAAACAATGTAAGACGAACACAATGTAGGATTTATACGACATGATTACGATGGCATAGCCCATCAAAACTGGTCGACAGTAAATAATCATATTGTGATCTTGGCGTTTTCCTTTTGAAGATTATTAAGTTATGCAGATAGTCTCCGTCCTGCGATGTCAGGTAGTGGTAAAACAAATATGATCCCTTGATTGAAAAATAGATTAAGATACACATTATGCTATGTAATCAATTGACTGATACATTGTATTGAGTTTTTGAAAACTATGATAGACCATTACAATAGTGTGGTCTCACACGACCGACTGCTAGGTGTAGCTTAAATAATATGAAATTCATCATAGCTAATCTAGCTCACTGATGAGGAGGCATACATCAGTATAACAACAAAATACCACACGGACTACAAATGAAGTAAACCATCACATGGACTAATGAGCACACCATACTCCAAACAAAGCTAACAGCTAACCCAGGTCATAGGTCTAAATCAAGGCTCATTTATCGTTAGTTATTGTGGAAGTTACATCAAATTGGATCTAGGAAGCCTTAAATTTCACATAACATGTACATCACTTTCCATACGAAAAACATGCGAGGCAATTTTAATTAAGTATTCTGTTTCCACAATATTAGTACACAGCCTGACAAAAAAAGCAATAGGAAACTTAATGACTGGACAAAGAATGCATGTAGCACTACTAAACACAATCACTCAGTAAAACTCCAGCCTGGAAGCATGCAGTGATACAGATGGGAACATTGCTTGTCCTGGGGCAAGCCATACCACAACAGTTTTACCTTATCCTCGGTACCCCGGATACTGTCACGGAACTGAGTTCACGGCCAAGGTAGTCCCACACATGGTCTTTCACAATCAGTTCTGTGCATCTCGTCAGTCATAATCGAACATTAACACAACAGAAAGTTCCTGGAAATGATATGTGCCACAGGATGAACATTGTCCTCTCTAGAAATGCCAATACGCCACTATCACTCAAGAGGTGAAACACAATGTCACAGAGAAGAGGTGCCACTTTGTCATCAGTTCACTCTACCACTACCAGCCATGACCTGAAGTCATTCTTTAAAGCCTCCAGCACCGTGACACCAGCAGCAGCACTATTGTGTCTCTCAAACCAGTCGCAGAATGGAATATCTTCAAAAATCATCATGATAATCAACATCAATATTCATCTACTGTAGAGTCACATTTCATAAGTTCACACAATGTGACGAAAATGTAGCGGGAGTCTATTACATATGGAAGGTGCAGCTGATGTGCGTGTTGCAGTGTAGTGCTGTCCTCTCTTGTGGTGGTTAATTCTGATACACTGGAACTTTGATGATGAACATTCCTACTCTTCACATTATCACACACTCCAACTTCATTCCAGGCGAGTCATTTGAATATTACACCATTTTATCAGCTGGTCAAATGGAGATACACAGTGACGTCCCTCCTTTCGAAATGTCCGCTGTTAATAACATTGTCCAACACAATATCACATCTCCTTGTCTTCCACTGTGATCACTCAACATCTGATGCTGTCCACACCCATCAGGTGCAACGCTGCCCCACACAAGTATACATCATCTCCGCGTCCTTCAGTATCACTACCTAACGTGATGTTTCCCACACTACATTCATCCAGGCCTGGTAACAACATTAAATATGAATCTACGAATGCAATCAGTTGGCCATTCCATCCACCACAAAATTACAGACCTATAATCATGTACATAACAAATGAATGTGGTGTATGTGTACTGCAAGATACATTCACAATCTAAATGTCTCGGGGATGTTTTACTTTTTTTGTCAGGCTGTGCATTTTTAAATATTGTACGAAATGAAATATTTTGAAAGCCAATTAAATACACAAAGATTTTTTTTTCAGTTTTATTCACTGAACACACTTCAAAAAATTACAATGTAATTGTACCAATATAATTGTTAACTTTTTACAGAAGCTGCTTCAGTAAAACTAACATTTATCTTGAAATTTTGATTGTGTCAATTACTACATTTTGTAGGCAAGACCATATTTTGTACTTACATTTATAAAACATGAATCTTCATACTCTACTAAAAATACCTACTGCTATTTAATCTTTTAATATTGTGCACACACTCACAGGTGCCCAATCTAATTTACACTGTTTAGTATTTGTTGAGTGCATGTACATCATTTGATACTGTGAACAAATACATGAAATCAATAATCAGCCAACATTTTGTTCATGTGTTCTTGCTTTTATTTAACTATCAACACAGAAACTGAATTACAAATGCAAAAGAGAAGTATGCACTCAACAAAATTATTTAGTTCCACATTGCGAAGCAGCACTTTTGTACATTGGTAAAATAATCCCATTAAACAGTCTACCTCTTTTTTTACATCAATTTTTTAAAAATATAGAACAGTAACATAAGTGTTAAACTAATATTTTTCAATATAACCGAATTATTAACTAAAAGATTTTTACATTAAATATGATATTTTGTTAAACACAAGAAATGTGAAAATTAGACAGTAATTTAACGATTACTTTTCAGCATATTTGTCATGTGATTCGTCGCCATTAACTCGCATCAGAAAGAAAGAAAAAAGCCCAAATCATGCTTTAATTAAACTAATGAATCAGGTGATTCTTCTTATTACCATGTCGGTGACATGTGTAAAAGGATTAAGTATTCTGTGAGTAGCAGGAGTACTTTCAGAATTTCCTGTCATAACATGGTGTTTAGATAATGAGTTAGTCACATTATCACCAGAATATATAATTCCGAGACATAGCAAAAGATCTTTTGTTGAAAATATCTCACAGTACTGATGAATTTTCAGCCACTTAATAACTTGAATCAAGGATGTGTAAATAATGGATTATCATTTATTTTGTACTACCTGTAAACCCAGGTGTTTATTCTACACACTCTTAGTCAACGTCCCCTTACCTCCTCCCTCTGCACCCATCTCTTTCTCTTATAGATTTGTATGCAATAGAAAAGCAGGGTCACATTGAAAAACGCATTTTGTTGTTTATTTCATACAACCCAAGTTCTGAGACTAACTGAGAAGAAGAAGAAAAAGATATGTGGAATCGGTCGAGCCGTTCAAGTTATGGCGTGACCAAGGTATTTGGGGATCCATTTTTATGTTGCGAAGTACCCTCCACCATGCATTGTATGTCACTTAAGGTAGACAATGACCTTCCTCTTGTTTTAAAGGTCTAGTGTTGCAAAATTTCGTGAAGATCTGAATGGAAGTTTAGATTTCTTGAGTCTAGGAGAAGTATGCTCCGCCATGCACCTATCTAAATATTTTCTTAGCTGACGGTTTTTACCTATAAACTACATTCCTGCCAAATTTCAGCTTCATAGGTGAAGTAGTTTTAGAGATTTTGTTCTTAGTTAGTGAGTGAGTGCCCTTTTATTTTTATACAGATTGATTTTAAGAAAACAGATTTCTTAATTTTGGATGCAAGAGAATTAAGGGAAACTTGCAGACAAGAATAAAAAGTAACTTGCACGTCTGTAATGCTAGCTTTATTTTATAGGTCATGCCTGATGCGACAGTTAAGACATCTACAGCGAAACTGTTGTGAGCTGTAGACTTCATCATTTTGTGAGGGGGGGGGGTCAGTTACAAAACGCATCATAAACTTCAGAAATTACATGCAAAAATTTGTTGCAGGTCCCTAACTACTACTTCCATTTTCCAATAATTGACAAATAAATCTGGGTATTTCATGCAGTGGCCTCATTATTTATGACGTCATATCTCCTGAGTTGTGTGTCGAGCTCTTTTGTTTTTGGGTCAGCAACCTTCGTGGGCGTACGGTGAACAGTTCACCAAAGTTTCATTGCAATCGAATGGATGGTTTATGAACACACAGAGGACACACAGACAAACCTTAATTTTACATATTTCGATGATTTAAGTACCGTACTTGAGTTTTCTCATTTCAAATTCTAGTCCTGGTATTGCAAAAATCAAGTGAAAGTCCACACTGGGGAGCGGGGGGGGTGGGGGGGCTAAGTTTATAAATGCATTCGTATCTGACGGCAACAGCTGAGCTCAGCAAAAATATCAAAAGAAGCAAACACCATAAAATTATAATTCTATTGTTAGAATTAACAGTATTAAAGTACATGATAAGAAAATAGGAATGCGGGTAAGTTACTATGAACAGCATAGTGAACGCATTATCGTAGTAAAGATAGACACGAAGCCAACACTGATCACAGTGATGCAAATTGTAGTGTAACGCGTTGCAGTGCAAACCTATGACCCGATATAAGAATGTCAAATATATTTCTGTAGGAAATATTAGCGGTCAGATATTTATTTCCGATTTGTTTTGTTTACTTTTCAGATAAATAATGGATGGGTTTCACTTGCTGTGACGAGCTGAAGTTTCCAGGGACTACTAAACAGAGACTTTATTTCTCGTTGAAGTTAATATATGTTCTTTGTTTGTCATTGTTAAAGATTATTATCTGAAAATGTGCGAGAAGATTATTTAATGATAAAAATAACAGTCCAGTTCGTAAAATTATTTTTTTTCCTTATATATCTGTTCTTTATAACATACAGCGTTCTCTTGCTGGTTAGCAGTCGACGCAAGCTCACCGCCTGAACATCTATAGCGAGGTATACTATTTTAAGTAATTTTTTAATCCTGTTTGTAATATTGATTGTAGCGACTAATAGTGTACCTGTTTCCGTCTATAGCATATCTCTTATTCTATTTTAATAGGTCTGAAGATGATCTAAACCTAGATCGAAACCGGTCACCTATATTAATAAATTGTGAAAATAATTTTGCGAACTGCACTGTTATTTTTATCAACTATGGAAGTGCCTCTGTGTAATTAAAGGAGAGAATAAATATTTGTTAAACATTAAACCTCGAGTTCAAGACAATTATTTCAAAAGTAGGCGTCTCTATTTTCACATGCTGAAACAATTTTTGGAGAAGAAAGCCTGATGGTTTATTTAGGTAAAGAAGACTAAAACTAAATGCTTGGGGTACAGACTAGCTGGACCTCTTATGGCATTTCTTCATATAGGGAAGAAAGAAGACAAGAAGACTCAATCGTAATCTAACTAGTGACGAAACACTGATTTTACGGTCATTCACCCTAAGAACATTCTACAACATTAAAAAAACTCTCCCAGTAACACTACAAAGTTTATATGCTAACTAGCACGGCCGATGATAAGGATATCGAAAAAAAGTATGAGGAGATAAAAGAATTCATTCAGAAAGTTAAGGGAGACGAAAACTTGATTGCGATGGGGGACTGGAACTCTGTAATAGAAAAGGGAAGAGAAGGAAACATAGTAGGTGAATATGGACTGGGAAAACCAAATAAAAGAGGTCCATCGCTTGATAGAATTTTGCGCAGAGCACAATTTAATGATCACCAACACTTGGTTTAATCATAATGAAAGATAGATTTATACGTGGAAGAGATCAGGAGACACTGGAAGGTACCAGATTGACTTTTTAATGTTAAGGAATAGAATTAGAAACCAGGGTCTAAACTGTAAGACATATCCAGGTGCAGATGTAGACTCTGACCATAACTTATTGGTTATGAACTGCAGATTAAACCTCAAGAGACTGCAGAAAGGTAGAAAAGTTAGGAGATGGAACCTGGACATATTGAAGGAACCAGAGGTGGTTGAGAGTTTCAGAGGGAGCATTAGACAAGGATTGGATGAACCGGGGGAGGGGGGGGGGGGAAGTAATACAGTAGAAGAAGAATGTGTAGCTCTGAGAGAAGGGTAGTGAAGGCTGCAGAGGACCATATAGGCAGGACAAGGCCTAATAGAAATCCCTGGATAACACAGAGTATACTGAACTTAATAGATGAGTGGAGACGATATAAAAATTCAGCAAGTGAAGCAGGGAAGCAGGGAAAAGGGAGTACAAACGTCTGAAAAATGAATTGATATGAAGTGCAGACTGGGTAACCAGGAGTGGTTACAGGACAAATGCAGAACCATAGAAGAATGCATAACTAGGAGAAAAATACCGCCTACAGGAAAATGTAAAAGATATGTGGAGACAAGAAAAGCAGCTGCTTGAATATCAAGAACTCAGACAGAAAACCAATACTAAGCAAAGAGGGGAAAGCTGAACTGTGGAAGGAATATATAGAGGGTCTATACAAAGGAAATAAACTTGAAGGCAGTATTCTAGAAATGGAAGACGAAGTGGAGGAAGATGAGATAGGAGATACTGCGAGAAGAATTTGACAGAACGCTGAAGGACTTGAATCGAAACAAGGCCCCTGGAGTAGATGATATTCCGTCTGCACTGCTGATATTAGGAGAGCAAGACGTGAAAAAATTGTATCATTTAGTATGCAAGATGTATGAGACGGGGGAACACCCTCTGACTTCAAGAAGAATATTGTAATTCCAATTCCAAAGAAAGCAAGTGCAGACAAGTGTGAAAATTACAGAACTATTAGTGTAATAAGTCATGGGTGCAAAATACTAACACGAATTATTTACAGACGAATGGAAAAACTTGCGGAATCCGACCTCGGGGAACATCAGTTTGGATTTAGGAGAAATGTGGGAACACTGGAGGCAATACTCACATTACGACTTATCTTAGAAGGTAGGCTAAGGAAAGGGAAACATACGTTTTTAGAGTTTGTCGATTTGGAGAAACCTTTTGACAATGTCGACTGGAATACACTCTTCGAAATTATGAAGGTATCAGGGGTATAGGGATCGGAGAGTTATATTCAACCTCTAAAGAAACCAGACAGCTGTTATTGGAGTCTAAGGGCAAGAAAGGGACGCAGAGGTTGGGAAGGGAGTAAGACAGGGTTGTAGCCTTTCCCCAATGTAGTTCAACCTTTACATTGAGCAGGCAGTGAAGGAATGGAAGGAGAAATTTGGAGGGGGGCATTAAAGTGCAGGGAGAAGAAATAAAAACATTGTAGTTTGCCAATGACATAGTAATTCTGTCCGAGACAGCAAAAGATATGGAAGAGCAATTGAATAGAATGGACAGTGTCTTTGAAGGAAGATATAAGATGAACATCAAGAAAAGTAAAACGAAGGTAATGGAATGCAATATCAGAAAGTCAGGCGATGCTGAAGGAATTAGTTTGGGTAATGAGACAATAAAAGTAGTAGATGAATTTTGTTATTTGGGTAGGAAGATACTTCTGATTGCCGAAGTAAAGAAGATATAAAATACAGAATGGCTTTGGGAAGAAAAGCGTTTCGAAAGAAGCGAAACTTGTTAACATCCAATATTAATTTAAATGTTAGGAAGTCCATTCTGAAAGCATTTGTCTGGAGTGTAGCATTGTATGGGAGTGAAACGTGGACGATAAGGAGTTCAGATAAAAAGATGATAGAAGCCTTCCAAATGTGGTGCTACAGACGAATGATGAAACTTAGATGGGTAGATCACGTAACTAATGAGGAGGTGCATATCCTGACTAAGAGAAGAGAGAAGTTGGTGGGACCATTCTGAGACATCAAGGAATCGTCACCTTAGCATTAGAAGGAAGCGTGTGGGGTAAAAATCTTAGAGTGAGGCCGAGGCACGAATACAGTATGCAGATTCAAAAGGAAGTAGGTTGCCGAACGTATTCTCAGATGAAGAGACTTGCATAGGACAGGGTAGCATGGAGGGCAGCATCAAACCAGTCTGCGGACTGAAGACAACAACAACGAAGTACATTTGTCAAAACAATTTGTACTTATTTACGAAGACAATAATGAATTGGCTGTTAGCTCTCACAATGCAACCTGCGTTCCGGTTTTAAACGGCTTTACCGTAAGCTGCAGACATTTTGGACACTGGTTTCTATGTATTTCTTTTACTGGAGAACTGCCCCACCCTCCTTTTTCGACAGAAAAAGATAATAGCTATGCCTCGTACGCAGTATACTACCGCTGTCACTCTTGGTTCAAATATTTATTTTACACTAGGGAGATCAGACATCCCATATTTTACAGGGTCGTCTCTTATTTACACTATTTTTTCAAAAAATGACATTGCGACAACCGTGGCTGTATTATAATGTTTTAATTATAAACAGCGTCCGTTCACAAGTATGGTATAAAATGTTTATTTACTTAGACCAGAGGTTCCCAAACTGGGGGGCGCGCCCCCGAGTTATCGGTATAAACCTAATATTTCTTTTTAATAAAAATTAATGCGCAGGTATGAATGATAGATTATGGTGCTAAATGCAATCGTTTGGCGTCCTACTTTCCGCAATCCTATCTCAAAAACCTATCCTAGAACCTGCAGCTTTTGAAGATCACGTTTAGAATGCCACACACAGAAACACTCAAAATTACGAAGGCGATATGCGTTAATTCTAATATATCAGATTTGTAATCAATTTACTTCTGACAATTGGAAAACAGTAAAGTCAGGTACATGGTGGCACCGCGGAACGGGAAATTTTGAACGTTACAGTTGGCAGCACTGTAGCGCCGGCAGATGTTCGAAACTTTGCACAATTGATGTGAACGCATTGCCATATACTAATCAAAGAGAATTGGACTGGTGCGGAACGTGCAGTAGCTGTGAGAGCGTTTTACAAAAAATGGTGATAGTGCAACTGCCGCGCAGAGAACATTTCGACAGCATTACCAGCTTGGACGTCATGGACGTGTCCCATCTGCGCATGCGATTACAACGTGGATGCGTAATTTTGAAGAAACAGGATCTGCCTTGAAAAAGAAACCTCCAGGTGGCATTCCAACGGTACGTACCCCAGAGAACATTGCAGCTGCTAGAGCTGCAATCGAGAGAAGTCCTCGCCGCACCGTTCGACAGCATGCATCTTCGCTAGGGATTAAGCGACGAAGCTTATAAAGAATACTGCACGAATTAGACTTCCATCCCTATACGTTGCCGATTGTGCAACACTTACATGATCGAGACCCAGCGTCACGTATGGAGTTTAGTAGCTAGATATTAGCTAAAATCAACGAGGACCCGAATTTCCTTCGTAACTAATGGATATCAGAACAGCATTTTTGCAGTTACGCATTGTGATTATTACTGTGATGAACATAGCCTGCTAGGGCATAAAATTAAAACATGACGTTCAGTTCATGTGTACAAATGTAAGTAATAGTTAACACAGAGTGGCGCAGGGGAACGGGAAATTTCAAAATAACGCCATTTCCATGAATAAATTCATAAAACTAGCAATTTATTAACGAAAGTGAATGTATTCAGTATGTCTTTACAATCAAAATTTCCAAAAGTGTCTTTACCTTTTAAAGATGACATCGAAAAGATGTGTTCTCATTCGGCGTTCACACTCACAGCCTGTTATGAAAACTCTGGAATACGCGGTGTAGCAAATCTTCGGGAATGGCAGTGATTTCGTTTTCAATGTTCTCCTTCAGTTCATGGATTGTTGCAGGACGTGTACGGTACACCTTGCCTTTAAGATATCCCCACAGGAAGAAGTCGCACATACTAAGATCAGGGGATCTCGCAGGCAATGCAATGTCACCGTTACGTGAAATAATGCGTCTTCCAAACAATTGAACTGTTGCCATCGATTGTCGAGCAGTGTGTGACGTAGCTCCGTCCGACCTTAAGATTAAGCTCGTACAGTCTCTGTGTAAAGAATGTTTGAGGCAATTCAACATATCGAGCGGATGTTACTGTCACTGCAGTACCATCCTCACGTCCAAAAAAGTAAGGGCCGATAACACCATGGCATGATACAGAACACCATATTGTGACCTTCGCGCTATGTAGTGGTCGCTGGTGAAACTCCAAAGGATTGTCCTGTGCCCAATAACGAAAATTCTGTTTGTTCACGAATCCGTTCAGCTAGGTAGATAATGCAGTCCATTAGTGAACGATCAGTACTACAGCTCTTTCATTCGGATTACTTATCTGACAAAATAGTTATTTTTCTTCTGCCTTTTTTAAATACGACATCATTTCGTTTGAAATTAGTGTACGTTCTTTGCTGCGACAATGGCTTCTTTTGGTGCGAGTACAGAGAGAACTGTTTGGCACTGTGCACAGTTTGCAGCGATGTGTGAGGTGTACTCATGACCTTAATTACCTTGAAATTTGACAACCAATTCATTGATGTTATCTCAAAACTTAAACGTTTCGTTTTAAGTAACGAAAGATAGGGAGGGGGGGGGGGCACGAAAACGAATTTCGCTTAAAACCCCAGTCTGCACTGCTCAGAACAGGTATCAAATTCTTAGGACGCCTGTAGCCTGTTTCCGCCCTAATATGGGTTGCCCGTTTCTCCCAGCAGGAGTCCTGCTCGGCCTGCAGGTCGCATAGGGGTGGGTTAACTCGAGTTGACCCGAAATAGTCCTAACCCGAGTAAGACTACTACCAACTCGACTTGCGTACGCGTGTTACTGTCACGGCCGCGCCGCCGAAACCCGAGTTGTCGCGCCGACAGAACCCGAGTCAGAATGTTGCCACCACGGCACTAGCGACATGTAGCGGGTAGCAGTGGCACTAGGCACAACAACCTATATAAACAACAGACTGGCGAAATGCAACTCTGTAAATACCAATTGTATATTCTTATTGTAAATCATTAACTTCAATAGAAGAAATTCCTCAAATTATTGATAAACAAAATGTATTTGTAAAATATAACTAACGCACAATGCAAGAAATATAATGTAATTAAGATCAAGTAACCCACACGTGTGGGTAAAACCCTCAAGGCTGAAAAGTGCAAATGCAAGCTCTCAAGCAGCCCGCCTCACCTCAGGGTGTGGAATGAAAAGTGGAGAAAAAAAAAGAATGTGCTGCATTTCCAGCTGGGTCGTCGTGGTGGTAGGACGTGCGGGCAGTGAAGAAGAGAGTGTTCGGGTGAGGCGCTCCCTAGTGGTCCGCACCAAAGCTGCACGAGGAGAATCCGGTCGGGCGCGCCGCGGGTATAAGAAGTGGCGAACTGGCGACGCCGCTGTCGCCGTCGCCGATAAGAGCGCCCACAGCCGTTGCTGAGGAGGGCCCCGCCACCAAGGCACCCGCCATTGCGCAGCCAAGGCCGCGCTGATCACGGAAAAGCAAAATTGTCGCTAGTTTGTCGTGCCGAAAGTAGGTACTAGGTGAGCTAATTCCAGACAGCTGGAATTTAGGGACTGCTAGTGATAGGGAACGCTGCAGAGCCAGGGCCCCTGCTGCGGCGGGACAAGTCCGCAGTCTGCCAGGCCTGATTTAAAAAGCTAGGGCGAGGCTAGAGTTCGCGTCTAGAGTCCATCTCCATGCCTCCACTCTCACAACCTATGCAGAAACAAGTCCAAATGCCCAAATACCAACCTGCAAACATGGGTGCGGAAATAGGATCACCTTCATGCCCACCAAAAATCAATCAATCAGCCAGCACAAGCCTAGAAACAACATCACAACATGCCAGCACAAGCCTAGAACCAACACGACAACGTCCCTCTACTCCCTCTAACAGCTCAGAGGAAGTAGAGTTCAGAGAGGTCAAAACAAGGCGATCACCGAAACGACACCGACAAAAGGTCCAAGAAACAATCACCACATTCGAAGACAACAACATATACAGAGTACTCGACCTCCTTGAGGAACTACCAACTGCCGTACTCATTCAAAATCTACCAACAGAGGCAGAACCAGACAGCGCCCTGATAGAAGCAACCCTAACTCAAAACGAACCAAATCCAATCCCCAACCACACAGGAAACCCTGCCACAAACAACGAAAGACTGGGTCCAGAGCCACATTCAACCAAAATTCCACCGATAATAGTCCACCAGCCTTGTGACTTCATAAAAATCAACAAGGCACTCAGTGATAAACTGAAAGGGCCCCTAAAGGCCATCTTCAGAGGTGATAGTGTTAAGTACCACTTTGACACACCTGAAGACTACAAAGAAGCAGAGAGACTCCTCAGAGAAGAAAATCTGCCGTTTTTCGGACACCAACTTGCCGACGAAAGAAACAGGCGATTTGTCATAAAAGGCCTAATACCCAGAACTCCTGAGGCTGAGGTAAAATCAGCCCAGCAAGATCTAGGACACACCATAACCTCTGTTTTCGAACATAAAAAAGAGAAACAGAGACCAATTAACTTATCCACCAAGGGACATTCCAAATGGCCACTCCACAAATAAAAGAAGCGGACAAACTATGAAATACGTCACTTATTAAACATGGTAGTTAGTGTAGAAGCCTACAGAGCCAGAATTGGACCAACTCAATGCCACCGCTGCCAGAGGTTAGATCATACAGCAAACTACTGCCAACTGCCCGCCAGATGCGTCCGCTGTACTGGACACCACCACTCTCACAACTGCACAAAACCCAGATTAGAGCCACCAACCTGCACAAACTGTGGAGAAGGCCACCCAGCCAACTTCAGAGGATGCCCAGAATATCAAAAGCGCTTAAGACCATATCAGATGGCAGCAAATCGCACCCCACATCCAACCAAACTATCCCACCCACAAGAACAACCGCAACTACAAAACACTCCCTGACCCCCGATGAATGTTCTGAACCCACCAAATAACAGAACAGCAACCAGATACCCAACCACCTATGCAGAGGCAGTATCCCCCAAGCAGCACCCACCAGCTCCAACCACTCAGCCAAGAACAGAAGAACCCACACAACAACCGTCTGGAATCGGCAGAGCCACCCAACTAAGAGCTATAGAAACCTCATAACAGCTATCTGAACTAGGCGCAGCCCTTGCTACTATATGGGAAACACTACAGCAGATCAACAAGAAAAGACTAATTGATACCATCATCCAAACGGCACAAAAACTCCAAGCAGCTGAAGACCAAAAAACACGAACTATCATCTTGCTTGAAGCTGCCCTAACGCTATCCGATTAAAAATGGCAGACCACACTCCTAGGAAACGATTCACAACCATCTGCAACTGGAATGCAGATGGCCTAAAGCGAAAAAAGATTGAAACCCAAGCATTCCTCACAGAACACGATATGGACATATTAATGGTCTCAGAAACCCACCTAAAACCCACAGATACATTCCGCTTTAGAAACATGACCACTTACCGCACAGACTCCATCGTCGCGGCGGTGGCACAGCCATCTTTATCAAGAACACGATCACCCATGAAGCCATCCCTGCCCCGGAAACAGAAGAACTAAAAGTAACACTTATAAAAATAAACAGCAAAGATGGACCCATTATGTTAGGAGCAGTATACCTCCGCCCCAAAGGAAGACTTCTTGAAGCAGATCTACGTCCAGTCCTTGACGTTTACCCTAAAATTCTCCTAGCTGGAGACATGAACGCGAAGCATCCATTTTGGAACTCTCGCGTCACAAACCCAAGAGGTCCCCAATTATTAGCCCTCGAAACTCCCCTCCAATTCATAGTACAAGGACCAGATGAACCCACTCACTTCCCCCGTACTCCAGGACAACACCCTGATGTACTGGACATCATCTTAACCAAAAACATCCCGGACAACATAACTATGGATGTCCACCACACACTCTCATCCAACCATGACCCAGTACTACTTAAACTCAATAATGTAGTTCCCCCCTTGAACCCTCCCATACAACTTACACAATCAACTGGACCCAATTCCGAACTACTCTAACGGCAACAACAAACCCAACAACTGACCTCTCTACAATAGATAAAATCGACACAGCTATACAAGATCTAACACACAACATCCGAACAGCAATCAAAGACGCTACCACCAAAACCACCCACCATAACCACAAGAACCTCTTTCCCCAATCCCTCCGCGATCTCAGATACATCAAAAATAGAGCCAGAAGGCGTTGGCAACGAACAGGAGATCCAAGAGATCGAATTGAAGCACACAGGCTCCAACGTGAATAACAGAAACGTGTAACCGAATGGAGATCTGAAACTTGGGAAGACAAAATGGAGCAGTTCACACTGCAAACGCAGGTTGAATTGCGACTGGTAAAGGCTCTAAAAGGAGAACTGTCAGGCCGGAGAGCACTCACGGGACCACAAGGCACAGTGTTCGAAGCAATATCAAAGGCCGAACTACTGGCCGACACGTTTGAAGAACAAAGGTAGACGTCCGGACACTTGAAGAACAGTGCCATGACGACAATATAACCAGAGAGATCGAAGCGCTTCGAAACAAAAACCCACCCATGCCCCCCACTCTCACCACCCTCTGAGAAATCAAAAGAGAAATCAAAAAACGCAGCGGCAAAACAGCTCCGGGGCTGGATAAAATCAGCCACTTACACCTGAAAAATTTCCTACGTAAACCAATAGTTCTAATCACCCGTATAATCAACAAATGCTTAAAGCTCCACCACTTTCCCCCTGCCTGGAAAAAGCAAAGTTAATCACCATCCCCAAATCTGGCAAAAATCTTAGCATACCCAGTAACAATCGCCCCATCAGCCTCCTCGAGAGGATAATCCTCAGCAGAGTACAGCAAGCCCTGAATGAGAACAACACACTGCGACCAGAGCAGTTCCGATTCCAACGAAAGGTGTCTGCGGAACTCCAACTACTCCTCCTAACAGAGCATGTGTCGAGAAATATGAATTACAAAAACTCCACTGCTGCAATTTTTCTCGACTGGGAAAAAGCGTTCGACAACGTTTGGCACGACAACCTTATATGGAAACTAATAAACCAAACCACCATCCCCCTAGCCTACACGAAAATAATTGACAGTTTCCTGTCAAGCAGGTACTTCATAGTAGACTCCGATGGCAAACAATCAAGCGCAACACCACTAAGAGCTGGCATACCGCAAGCGTCGGTACTTTCATCGCCTCTATTCAATATGTACGCGAATGGAGCCAGAAGTCCAGATCGCGCAATTTGCCGATCACACGGCCTTCTACACCAGTGGCAAATGGCACCAAATCAACATCGAACGACTCCAACGACAACTACGAAAAATAGAGATCTGGTGCAGACACAACAAACTGCAGCCAAATGCAACTAAATCCACAGCAATATACTATGGCACAAACAAAAGGTCCCCATGAGCCTTATAGAACAGCCGACAAATTAATAGCCATCACAGTAAAATCACTGATCCGTCAGTACAAACCCTAGTGACAAACCACTAGGCAAAATCAGACGACTGACCTTGTCAGAAAAACCCTAGGTAGTTTTGCCAAGAACCAAAACTGACCCAGTCAGACAAACCCCAAAGCAAGCTATGCTAGGAAACCAAAACAATATTCCGCAAATAACCTCAACAGCAACAGCAGGAATAAGAAAGCAATAAGCCGACACGACAAACTAGCGACAAAATGCAAAATACAACAACAACTCAACCACCATACAACAAAGGAAAAAAAAGGCCACCTACGGGGGCAGATTGGCGGACAAAGTCCGAAAGAACAATGACGATCATGTACCCCCAAGTGTAAATAAAGAGTGCCCCAACAGCACAAAAACACCACAAACACACCCACACAAACACATACCCTATTCACAAAAAGACACACACACACACACACACACACACACACACACACACACACACAAGTGTCCAGCGGCAGCGGGGCGCCAGTCGTCGTCTGAGGTTGCTTGCCGCACTGCCCGGACTTGTGCTTGGGAGCCGCGCTCGCTGCCTTTGTTCGCGCTGTGCTTTGTCCGGCGCGGAGCTCAACCGGCCGACCCACGTGGTCGGGCGCTCTGCTGCACTGCGGTCTGTCTCGCAGGCGCGCGAAATTGTCGAAACACACGGTGTTCATGATGCTTCAGGCGGAGGAATAGGTACAGTACATGCTAAATTGTCGTGTCCCCTGCACCGCGACATCACGCTACAGAGCTGCCACTCTGTACCCACTGAGGATAGGGACTTTTCCGAGCCAGGGACCGTGGCGCTGCCCGATATCCCGCGTTCCTGTAGCGTAGGTTCAGCACTGCACCAGATACCTTGCGGTGTTAACCGAGGTGTACCTGAAAAACTTTGCGTGGTGTCGGGTGGTCCTTCCTTATGCCAGACGTCTGAGTTTTCTGCTTTTCAGCAGACTTCCACCCCAACCAACGGTGGCAGCCCGCAGGGCTACCACAGCCTGAGTATGTCGCAGGTTAAAAAATCTCGTAAATCGCAGTCATCCAAAGGTGGCGAACGTGGCACGTCAGCTACCAGGAAAAGACAAGCCACGGAGGACGAGGCAGCAGCAATGGCTACTCCTCTACCTCCTGACACAGAGGAACTAATGGAAATAGCCAATGTTCCCACTGGAAATAGATTTTCGGCGCTTGAAAATGACGCGCCAGATGCTCCCCGTCAGGGAACATCTCAGACAGGGCGGAAGTACAGAGTCCCCCCAATAGTAAATTACGAAACAAAAGGGTACATTGATTTCGTAAAAGAAATGGAGCCAGGTCTTAAGGGAAAAATCCTGTGCACCTACCGTGGTGACACAGTGAAGTACCAAATGAGTACTCCCAAGGACTACAATTACGTCAAGCAAAACCTTGCCTTTCGTGGTATGCAGTATCACACGTACGACTTGGAACCTTCCAAGCTGCAAAAAGTCGTAATCTAACAACTACCAAACTTTGTAGAACCAATTCAGGTTGAAGATGCGCTGAAGGAACTAAACTTCAATGTCCACAGCATAATTCAAATGAAGGAGCAAGAAGAAGTCAATGGCAAAGTTCAATTAGCCAACATGCCAAATTTCATCATAACATTAATTAAAGGCCCAGATGCAGGTGCAATCTACAAAGTCAAACACTTTTTGTATACAAATTGTAAAATTTAATCCTATAGAAGGAAAGATGGCCTCACACAATGCTATCGCTGCCAGAGGTTTAACCATGGCAGCCGAAATTCCAACGCAGAGCCACGCTGCGTCAAATGTGCTGGGGTCCACTTGACTCCTCTATGCGTAAAGCCAGCAACCCAGGACCCAAAATGTATCCACTGTCAAGGCAAACACCCTGCCAGTTATAAAAAATGTCCAGCGTACCTAAAAATGGTACAAGCGATGAAAATGCAACCCAGAGCAGAAGCTGGCAGAGCAAGACGAAGGCCAGCCCCTGCTATGAACAACACAAACTTTCCGCAAGTGCGATCGCGCGGAAACTCGCAGCAACAAAGCCAAGCGGCGACCGCTACCCAGCAGCCTGCTGCTACCCCCTCCACCTCTGCTTGGGGTCTCCCAACAGGAAACCAAGTTAACAGCAACACATTAAGCTCAGGAAACGAGACGCTTGCCCAATTTCATGGCATTGCCACTCTCCTGAAGTCACTAAATCTTTCAAAGGTCCTAACCACCATCAAACAAGTCATGGAACAGCTCAGAACAGCACCTGACATGCTGTCTAAGCTGACGGTAATTGCATCGGGGATCATGAGCTACTTCAATGGCCCTTAATCCCCACGATAGCCTATACATTGTAAACTGGAACGCTGATGGCATTCTGAATCAAAAGTACACACTTTAACACTTCCTGGATGACAATAGACATTGCGCTCATTACGGAGACTCACCTTGAGCCAGTCCGAAACCTGTCTATTCGGAATTATTGCCTATACAGGAATGATTGATTAGATCGCCCAAAGGGTGATACCCTAGTTTTAGTTAAAAATAGGATGCCACACAGACAAGTTGAGCTGCCACAACTTGTCAGACTAGAGGCTACAGCCATAGAACTTAAGTTAGATGATAAGTTAGTCATATTAGTTGCTGACTACCATCCTCCAGATGGGAATATACCAGTCAACGAACTAGCAGCACTCTTAGATATAGGGAGACAGTCATACTAGGTGGGGACTTTAAATCCAAAAACAGGGCTTGGGGTTGTGTTGCAACCAACGCCAGTGGCACAGCACTGCACAACTTCCTGGGAGCAAACAACGATCTGTGACTGATTGCGCCAGAAGAGCCTACACACTTTCCAAACAATCCAAACCACAGACCAGACATCCTTGATATCTTCATAACGAAGAGTTTCGACTAAGCTTTCAATCATGTGGTCATCAAAGGACTTGACTCCGATCATGACTCTGTAGGTCTTGAAATAACAGGTACCTGGCCACACGGACTGGGAGTCATACTGTCGACTTGTGGAGCTGCACACTGCAAATCTGGTAAGTCTAAACACTCGGAAAGAAATCATGAAGCTGTGGACACTCCACAAACACGTAAACGAGTGTATGAAACACTCCACAACAAAGACCAGGCATCTTAATCGAAAACAGTACCTCCCAGAAGAGATTTAGGAACTTCTTAGAATAAAGAAGAGAATTAGAAAGCGTTGGCAAAGCTATCGAAATCCAGTTGATAGACGAATGGCCAACAGCTTAGCCCAGGAGATCAGGGTAGCGCTTGCGGAGTTCAGGAGTGCTCGCTGGACCCAGACACTGGAGGACACTCATGACAATCCTCAAAAATTCTGGCGAATTGTCAAGTCTCGAAGGCAAAGTCAATCAAACCGCTCCATGGTGAAAAAGGCCTTGTCTACGACCCCCCCCCCAGACAAAGCAGAGGCGATCGTTAACTCTCTTGAACTTCAGTTCATGGAGAACACAGTCATTGACGAGGAGGCAGACGACCATGAAGAAGATGTCGTCAGGGCTGTTCCAAGAATACTAAGTCAAAGACCACAGACTGCATTCCAACCTGTGTCCTTTCAAACAATCTGCTTAATCCTACAAGGGCTTGGCAACTCCAAATCACCCGGTCCTGATGGCAAGCAACTATAACTCAAAAATCTACCTCCCTCCGCCATTCAAATCCTAACCAACATTTACAATTCCTGTCTCGAATGCTCCTACTTTCCAACACCTTGGAAAACTGCCAAGGTGATAACCATTCCCAAACCCAACAAAAATCATCTTTTCCCACAAAACCACAGACCTATTTCCCTCCTACGCAT
This sequence comes from Locusta migratoria, assembly GCA_026315105.1. Classification (NCBI taxonomy): domain Eukaryota; kingdom Metazoa; phylum Arthropoda; class Insecta; order Orthoptera; family Acrididae; genus Locusta; species Locusta migratoria. The sequence goes on from CM048751.1 coordinate 297,170,565, forward strand.
ACTAGGCAAAATCCTAGATCGCCTAGAGCGCATTCCACCAATTCCTAACAGACAAAAACATAACCATCCAGGAACAATTTGGCTTCCGTACTGGTCATGGCACAGTATCCCAGGCCACCCGAGTAGTTGAACAGATTTGTAAGGCTAGGGAGGAAAAGCAGAGCAACGCTGCAGGATTCTTGGACATATTCTTGATCATGTCTGGCACGACGGACTAATATCCAAGCTCCACCGAAATAACTGTCCGCAACATATACTTAGGATCCTGGCTTCATTTCTTAGGAATAGGAACTTCTAAGTCAAACTAGACAATTGTGACAGTAGTTTTGAGGAAGTAGAGGCAGGTGTACTGCAGGGTTCAGTCCTGGGCCCCTCCCTCTATAGCTTTTATACGAATGATATCCCAAAGCGGCACAACACGCATCTCTCTCTGTTTGCAGATGATACTGCTGTATACGCTAGCCACCCAAACCCAGGTTATGCCGTCATCAACACACAACGTCACCTAGATCATATAACAAAATGGTGTAACTTCTCGAAAATAAAAACAAATCCAGCTAAATGTCATGCAATAATGTTCACAACGAGAAGGAGACCTCCTAACCGACAACTAACTATTGAAAGAAGGGATCTCCCCTGGTATGATAACATTAAATATCCATGTCTCAAAATTGATAGCAAACACTTATAGAACGATCACATCACCTACGCCTGTAATCTGGGTTTGGGCAGGCTCTATCAACTTTACCCATTGCTAAAAGGCAATGGCCTGACCACACCAACGAAGGTAATGATATGGAAGATGGTGGTCCTTCCACAACTACTATATGGATGTGAAGTGTACAGTATGGCAGCTGACACCCACATCAGAAAAATCCAGGTAGTGCTAAACAAGGCGCTCAGAATAATCACTGACGTGCCTTGGTTTGTATTGAACACCATCCACAACGACGCCAATATACCGTTCATCTCTACTATAATCAAACAGAGAACAACAACGTTCTATAATAAATCGGAGACCTCCCCCTACGAGCTAATTGCAGCTCTAGACAACGATCCTTTTATAATCTATATCTATAAATGTGAATGTATTTTCGGTGTACGTTTATCACGTCTGAACCACAAGACATAGAGGCACCTGTTTTTCGCGACGCGCGAAATTTTACAATTTTTACGGAAAATCGCGAAATCATTGAAATTTACGAAAACTCACGAAATAATCCACGAAATTTAGTAAAATCTCATGTCATTTAAATTTTAAATGTACTGGCGGAAATTCGAGATTAAATGACAATCGATTGTACACCGTTTCGATATATATTGTTTCGACTGCTAACCTCATTTCCCGCGCCGATTCTTTATTTAATCTGGTGACTGGTACTGTACTGCGTGTTCGTAACTGTTTCAAATCGCTGGTTCTCTCAGTGTTTCGTGATTTATTTTATTACAGCATTAACATGGTCGTAACAGTTTTCGATCGCAAAAGGGAATTCTCTTCAGAAGGATTTTTCTTTTTTGATAAAACGAGAAAAATTCTGATGTGCAAATACTGCAATGTGCGCATTGAGTGGCAAAGGAAAGACACGTGCCTAAAACATATAAACAGCAGTTCTTCCCATAAGAAGAACAAGGTGAGAGTGCTGTCGACAGGTGTGAACAGACAAGTCACACTGACAGACATCAGTGCAGCGGCAGCGGCAAAACGCGCAGAAGTTGACAAAGAAGAATTCGTGCTATCAACAACACGAGCTTTCATCGAGACAAATACCCCACTGGAGAAAGTGGATGAACAAATAAATACCAGGTTTGTGTAATATCCCCTTTTTTTATTATTTTAAATTTTTTTTTAAGGGAATAAATATATGAGTTGAACAAATAGCCAGTTATATTGCGGGGCTTCTGAGAAGCAACATCCCCGAGTTTTCATAAAAAATACACTCGTTGCCAACATCAGCAGACTGCGCGACTGCTATAAACTTGTAAAAGCTGTCCCTTATCAAGTGTTTATTGCACAGCATGAAGTTTTGGGATGGTGTATTGAAGTTTGCAACTTTGCATTTACAATGTGCGCGTGTCTGCCTCATTCAGCACTTGCTCGCTTTATTTGCTATTTGAAACTGTACCCATATTTTTTCGTAATATTATATACTTACATTGAAGTGTAATCGAATTGATTACGCTTTCTGAACTCTGTTAAAATGCCAATAAGAATGCATCTTTGTTTTTCGCTTTGTATAAGATTCGGTGTTACGAATTCCACGTTTCTGCAAGGTATTTCTCGTAGAAGATATTTACTAGTATATCCGCATCAGCGAATTATTTACAAATAGCAAAACGTAAACACACATTCTCATTGGGTGTCTGCCATTCGTGATTGGCTACTTCACCTCCCGTCATTCATAAGATTCGGTGTTACGAATTCCACGTTTCTGCAAGGTATTTCTCGTAGAAGATATTTACTAGTATATCCGCATCAGCGAATTATTTACAAATAGCAAAACGTAAACACACATTCTCATTGGGTGTCTGCCATTCGTGATTGGCTACTTCACCTCCCGTCATTCATTACACCGCTACTAACATCTGCATGTCAATAAGAGGCCGCCTACACGTCTGCTGACGAACTCAAACCATTAGACGCGGGAAAATACAAATACATGTGAGCTGAAACCATAAAACAAATTTAATCTTGGTCGAAATAGATGCTAGTTGATCTAATATCCGCAGTCTTAAGCATTTTATATTCTATTTCAGTACCCCAGGTAAATGATGAACTGCATAGTTATCCCATTTTTCTCATTTAATGATGTTTAGACCTAGGTAATGCATGACCTATACATGTGAAAGACAAAGAAATCAATAATTTATTTCCGTAAAAGGTTGTCTAATGCCAGGTCTCTTGACATTTGTAAGGTGCTGGAGACTTGCCCTCAGCTGGAAGACTCCAGGGACGTTCTGTGCCTCAGATCGTAAAAGAGGAGGAAAGACTGAAAGAAGCCGTGAAAAACGAGAAAATTTCCATCCTCTGTGATGAAACAACTGACTGAAGGGGCCAATGTGTTTTCGTAGTTCTGTTAAGAGTACTTGCTTGTGGTGACGATAACGTGCAAAAGTTATTTGTGGGAGGAGTAAAGGTTATTGAAAAATGCCAATGCTACAGAGTGTTCTCGAGCAATTTTGAATGTTATTCAGAAACTCGATATTCACTATGACAATATTATTTCCATAACATCAGATTCAGCCCGTTACATGGGAAAGTGTATCAATGCGGCTCGGGTTCTTGTTTCGGAAGGATTAGTTCACACACAGTGCTGGCAGTGCTGGACACACAAACTGAACTTGATAGGCAGCGTGTGGGCCATGGAGCTAGGTGAACTAAACCATTGTATTGTGCAGACAAGGCACGTATTTCTTAATACGCGAAAGAGGATATATGCGTATAAGCAGTTTTTATTGCATAAATACAAAGGTGAAACGAAAGCAAAACTTTTTTCAATACCAGTTATCACCAGGTGGAACTTTTGGTTTAAGAGTGTTGAGTACATTAGTGACTACATCACTGACATCGTAGAATTTGTTGCAACTCTGGAAGAAGATAGTGTTGCTGTTAGGTATTTTAAAGCTTTGGCATCTAACGATGTGGAAAAAAAAATCCATTGCCTTGCTGTCTTTCTTGTTGAGCATTACTCAAAATGTTGCCATTTGTTGCTGACTCTAGAAAGCTCAAAAATCCCATTAATTCATTTATTGGGGTCTACGCTTAGTGACCTTTGCAAGAGTTTCAAATTACTAGAGGATGCATTTTTATTTTTTTTTTTTTTTTTTTTTTTTAGGCAACTTCGGCTAAACTTAATGAAGTGCCAAAGCAAATTCAAGTTTTGTTAACATCATTCTTTCAGGCTGCTGGTAGAGCAAGTCTCAAAAAAATTAACCTGTTGATAGAAGGTGATACAGGAAAGGAAGGTATTTTTTTTCTACTGGCAGACTATTTGACCCTAGAAACATAATGAAAGATGATTTAGATGCTGCTGAAATATCTCGCTTGATGAAGAACATTCCTATTCTGCAAGGGCTTCCAGTATCTGAATACCTGCAACCGTTTACAGTGTTCAGGGGTTTAGTAAAGAGTTCTTGCAGAGAAGGTAAAGATGTTGATAGCCTTGCCATTCTTCTTTCACTAAAATCAGAGTATGGGCATTTTGTCGAAGCTGCCGTAAAGGCATTGTGGATTCCTGTCAGTAATGTAGACAGCGAAGGATCGTTTTCAGCATACTTTAATATAATGTCTGACAGGAGAACAACTCTTAAGCCAAGTAATATGGAAATCATGTTATCACTCTCTGTCTCAGACTGACTGTACAAATTATGTACTTAAGTTACTTAAAACATGTTAAAGTAGCCGGATAAGTGTTTGTGAAACATTTTTATTATGTGTCTTCATCATATGTAAAATTGTCATGTTTTTGGAATAAAATATGTTACACTATAATGAGGCTATAATTGATTTTTGCTTTAGATTTAATGGTTTAAAAGTGAAAATAAAATTAGCAAAATTATTGACGAAATAAAATAAAAGTAGCGAAAAATATACCGAATAGAAAATGACGAAATCGAGCAAAAATTTTCACCACAAACAGGTGCCTTTAGACATAAAGAACTAAAAATTTGCAGTTACTAATGTCTAGCCGGGGAAGGCTTTAGGAACGCTTTTATGGCGATCGGATAGCTATTTATCTATATATTATAGGAGACTTTCCAGGTGGGAAAATAGGTATAAAATAAAGATTTTTGACTTACCTAAAGTACAGGCTCGTCGACAGAAACACCAAACACACACAACCATTCGAGCTTTCGCCACCAGTGGTGTCTTCTTCGGGAAAAAGAGGGAGGAAGGAGAGGAGAAAGGGAAGGATACGGGTTTTAAGGAAGTGGAAAAGGAGCCATTCCAATCCCAGGAGTGGAAGGACTTACCTTAGGGGACAAAAAGGAAGGTAAACAAATACACACACACACACTCACACATATCCACATCCAAACACACCTAGGCAGACATTTGTAGAAACCAAAGAAGTTGGACAGAGATACCACTTCAGGCAGAGGCTCTGTCCACAGAATTGAGGCAAAGATGTTAAAGATGGCGGGCGGGAATTAGAATTTAGCGGAGTTTTTTTTTTTTTTTTTTTTTTTTTGTTTTAGCGCGCACAACTGCTGCCCATAGTAAGAAAGAACCGGGGTTAGAAATTAAATGGCTTTCGCCATATTTGCACGATGTATAAAAAGTAAAACTCTGTTAACCGATTGCGGGTCATCAGCTAAAATGTCAGACATTTCAAATGGTAAACACAGATCATGACGGAGACGATTAAAAAATGGACATTGCACTACAAGATGGTTCACAGTAAAAGGTGCATCACAGTGCTCACGTAAGGGAGCAGGACCACCACGTAATAAATGCTGGTGGCTATAACTACAGTGGCCAATACGAAGCCGGGCCAGAACAATCTCCTCTCGGCGGGAGGGTCGAGATGACGTTGACCAGAGATCAGGCACAGGTTTAATGGCTCGCAATTTGTTCCCTGACAGATGACCAATGTAGATACCAACGGGAGATAATACCCTGGGAGATACCGGCGCGAAGGTCATCAGAACTGGTGGAAAAGGTAGATAGCCGAGGAAGGTCTACCAGGTGGGCAACGGGAAGAGAGAATGTGTTGAAGGGCAAGTTCCCATCTCCAGAGTTCTGAAAGATTGGTGTTGGTGGGAAGTATCCAGATAACCAGGACGGTGTAACACTGTGCCAAGATGTGCTGGCCGTGCACCAAGGCATGTTTAGCCACAGGGTGATCATTACCAACAAACACTGTCTGCCTGTGACCGTTCATGCGAATGGACAGTTTGTTGCTGGTCATTTCCCACATAGAACGCTTCACAGTGCAGGCATGTCAGTTGGTAAATCACGTGGGTGCTATCACAAGTGGCTCTGCCCTTGATCGTGTACACCTTCCGGGTTTGTACAGTTACTAATTTATACCTGAGTAATGTTTTAGGCACGGTTTTATTGTGATCTGATTGATACTCAGTAATTTGAAGAATATAAACTGAAAGAGTAAATGTAATTTTCAAAGAGTAATTATTGTTCCGCATTTCAAACTGATTTTATTGGTTGCATTGTTGCTTGAGGGTTGATAATGATCAAAGGATGGAGTATATTGGGATGGGAAGTTATCGGTGTGTATAAAATTCTACGTGTATGTGCTCTGCAACGAAAACTACAGAACGCAAACGAATGGTCTGTGTGTAATTGTTGTCCGAAGTCTCCCGTTGTACACCATAGCCGATAGCTATAAAACTACGAGTTTTTATAAATACGCTATATGACAATGAGAGTATTAGCGACTACCAACAAACTTTATAATTTCAAACATTTATTTAACTTTCTCTCTCCTGACAACCATAGAAATATCATGAAAGGAAAAAAGTTCCTAGCTTACTACTTTTACGCTGTTTATGGACTAAAACTACAACATACACTATGACGTTACAATTTTTAATTTCCACACTACAAATTGTAGGCGTAGGAAATTTTACAAACAGTATACACGCATATAATTGAGTGTACCTTCTAAATTGTATCACAGTACGACACACGGTTTATGAGATATGAGCACATAAACAGTAACGTTCGTGGATAACCGCCCATTCCCGCACCAAGTTTTAATCTATTATTTCTTTACTACTAACTGGATTCGAAGAGATTTTACCGACATACAGCCATATACAAATTAATGTATACCTGAAAATTGGCAGGAATAAATTAATAAATACCCGGGCAACGCCGGGTTTTCAGCTAAACTATATCAATAAATGTGAATGTATGTTTGGTGTACGCTTATCACGTCCGAACGACAAGACGCAGGGAAATATTTGTACAGTTACTAATTTATACCTGAGGAAGGTTTTAGGCAGAGATCTGATAGATATTTAGTAAATTGAAGGATATAACGCGAAATGCGGAACAATACTCTTTGAAAATTATATTTACTCTTTGAAAATTGTTTTATTGGTTGCATTGTTGCTTGAGGGTTGATACTGATAAAAGGGTGGAGTACATTGGGATGGAATGTTATCGGTGTATATAAAATTCTACGCGCGCGTAAATCTACGGTCTGAAGGCCAGCGATGACGTTTGCGACTCTATAGCAAGGAGGTTACATACAGCGAAACGTGATGCCACAGACCATATCGTTGGTCTATGCGTGCTACAATGTCTTCAGCTCTTTCTTTGTAAGGATAAGCATACGAATAAGGAAATATAAGAATGAATAAATAAATAAAGCAGTAAAAAAGAAATTTCCTTTAATACATACAAATTGCGACACAGGCTATAAGGAATAATGTATGTATTATTTATTGTAAAGCACTTCATATAATGTTATTTTTTTATTTGAATGTCGATTAAAAATTTTTGTTTCTAAAGAAGGTATTGTATTTCATTTCATTCTTCAAAACCAGTCTCATAGCACACTACTGAAAGATAGCTTATCTATCATAATCAACCAGCACATTAGAGGAGCCGCGGGTTTAAGCTAGTTAATAAAAAAGAAAAAAAAGAAAAAAATTACAATAACGCGACAGTTTAGGGTGTAATCCAACCGACACCTACATCATCATGAATCCCAAATCCCACATGTTGTAAAGGCAGAAACTCAGACAGAAGGCCTTAAGGCTAAGACCACCGGACGCTCCCCCTCCAGGGGAAGCACCAAGCAAACAAAAGAGAATACCCCTTATAATCAGCTACCAAACGACTGATTACCTTGAAACACTCAAGGCTCTCAAACCTGGTCTCACGGGCAAAATAACATGTGCTACAGGGGAGAGACATTTAAATTCTAACTATATACCTCAGAGGACTTTCAGTATTCTGTAAGGAGTCTGACTAATATGGGGATACAGTTCCACACTTACGTTCTGGAGCCCCAAAAAATCCTGAAAATCGTAATAAAAAAGCTACCCCCCTTTATCAAGGAGGAAGACAGGAGCTCACTGAACTGGGTTTCAACACCCAGCTGGTTGTTCGAATGCACGAATAGCCAGAACGAGCACCGAAAACCAAGCCAAGAAATACAAATCCCTGAACTTCATTGCCAGCATTGTGAAAACAGACAACTTTGGCGAAGTTTACAAAGTCAGGCACTTGGTATACCATAGTGTTACCATTGAGTCTTACAGGAAAACAGCGGGACCCACACAAAGTTTCCGCTGTCAACGATTTAACCACAGCTTGAGGAACTGTACTGCAGGCCAGATATGTGTGAAATGTGGTGGAAATCATTTTACAAAACTATGCCTAAAGCCCACAGCGGATCCACTCAAATGTGTCCACTGTAAAGGAAATCATCCTGCAAACTACAGGAAATGGATATTTCGAGCCATGCTGTACAAGGCCATGAGAGACAGGCAAGTACAGAGGGCGGCAACTGCTCAACCAGCAGCCCCTGCATGCTCCACCCAGACCTTCCCGGCGCTGCGCAAGAAACGCCAGCAACAAGCGACGACTGCCCAGCAGTCTGCTGCTGCCTCTCCACCTCATCTCAAAAGCAGCACGCCAAGCAGCCACAAACGCTCGGCAACCTGCCTACTCAAACCTCCACCGCACCAGGTGGTACTTCAATGCTATCACAGCTTCAGAACATAGCAAAACTACTTGGAAGCTTCAACATTCCAAAAATAATCACCACAGTGAAAAGCAGCTCAGAACAGCACCGGACAATCTGTCAAAAGTAATGATTTTAGCCTCTGCCCTTATGTCCTTTTTTAATGGGCCTTAACTTAAAGGAGTCACTAAACATAATAAACTGGAATGCAGATGGCATTCAGTATCAAAAAACACGCGTTCGAGCTTTTTCCTGATGATCACGGGGTGGATATAGCACTAATAGGGGAAACACACCTGAAACCCCATACTAGATTTAAAATTAGAAACTATAGTATGATAAGAAAAGATAGGTTAAACCGTCCAAAGGGGGGGGGGGGCAAGGCAAGGAGAGTACTGGCGCTCGTTTGTGACCTTGAACTCTGTGACGTCATCAAAGATGGCGGCTGGGGAAATCCCACCCCACCCCCAGGAAAAACCCAGGACCAGTGCCACCCCCATTCCCAGCAGGTCCAGACTTGCCAACCCCCACCCTTGGGCAGTGAAATACCCACTTGCCTATCCCCCACTGGCCACCCCCACCCACTCTGACATCGACCAATGAGAGCACAGTAGCATTCCGAACGTGTAGCGACTCTGCACCTTCACTTATAGCTCTACCACTAGTGCGGAAGCACCTCCACATGCATAAGAGCTGTTGAAGTAAGTCCCCCTGGTCCATTATACAAAATAATTAGCCCAGAACCAACACTATTTGTATTATAAACAAGGATAAATAGGGCAGGGATTATTTATTTATTTAGTGCTGCACATATAAGACTTTTTTTTTTTCAAACTATTGAGAGCACCTGAATTCTACCAGTTGCAGTGGACGTAAGCTACTACTTAAAACTTGTGTTACTTCACAAGTCGTAAACACTATGCACGGTAGTAAATGCTGTAGAGAGTATGAAGCAACCAGTTATAAACTAAAAAAAAATACGATCACTTACTTAACACTTCTCGAACTCACTCTTCCACATCTCGGCAGTAACTGAGCTATCTGCTTGTTCCATTGACCAATGGAAGCTCAGCATTTGTTCCAGCAGGCTCAGACCTGTCCACCAAGTCAAGACTTGCCCATTGATTCACCTGGTAGATTGTGTGTATCATATGGATATAAAATCATACCACATCCATTGAAACGAGTTAAATACATCTTATGTTTTCTCCCATGTAGTACGCTACTGTAGTGCACGTATGGGAGCCTCTGTTATATCTATATATTGCCAGTACAAGTGCACAAACTCAGCGCCTCATTCGAAGATGAGCGTCAGTGGAGAGAAGAAGATGATTCGTTTTAATACAGACGCTAATGAGACACAGTTAATGATCTGTTGGAGATTTGCACACACTTCAGCTCGAAGAGGGAATGGCATTTACATGCTATAAATCGGGCGCACTTTCAAAGACAAATACAATTAATGAAGTGTATTTTAGGCCCAGTGCTTCAGAAACGCATTGGATAATAAGTGCATTACAGGAAGACATCGGAAATCTCGTCGCTACTTACATGACGAGGAATTTGGCTATGAAAGTCGTCTTTATTCCCGAAAGAATAAACAAAAATACAAATATACACCCATCTCTTGATGAGGAGAAGTATTACATTAATACGCCCATATCATGATGGGGATGATCTTAAAGCTAGACAAGGTGTTACATCTAGACAACAAAATTTTAATACAGAATATATAGTAATAATAATAAATAATAGTCAGGTGGTCGATAGTGAAGAGATAGGGTGTATTGGAAGAGAGAAAGGAGAAGGGAATAGAGCGGATATTGTCCCTGTGACAGTCCCTAGGGGTCAGGGAAGAAGAAAACCATCTCCTCAGGCAACGCCAGCGCGGTACATCAGCCTCTTCGACGTCATATGTCCGAAGAGCGTGTAGGCGGCTGACATCCCAATGAGGACACGAGTTGCGAGTGTAGAGAGGTCCCGGGATTTGAACCCCAGCAGGAGTAACTGGCGGGCTGATGTAGGTGCCCAAACTCCTCTCCAGCTCAGGGTGATGGTGGAGAATGCGACGCTATCGAAGCCAGGCCGGAGAGACGTAACCACACGCCGCACGTCAGGGACATCGTATATTGCTGCTCCCTGCCGGTGACACGAGTCAGGGTCGAGGTGGTCGCCAATATCTGTGCGTCGAGCACTTGGGCAACGCCATCTTTCACCGCCACGAGGTCCGGCTTCCATAGGCCTCCAGGTGTTCGGAGGTGAGGCTCTACGGTGGTGTCGAAGCCCTTTTGGGCCAGGCCGCGCGCGACATATTTAACGACGTCGTCGTGCCGGCGGATGTGGAGCCGGTGAGTACCCCAGCAGGACTGGACTACGTGGTTGGCGGTTTCGACTGCGTTGCAACCAGCTCGGCACATCTTCTCTTGGTTCCGACCGCGACTTCTTCGCGCCTTGGATGGCAGGGCGTTAATACGTGTTCTTATGGAAGATATGAAGTCATGGCCAGAGAGGAAACGGCTGGTGTCACGCAGCCAGTTGTGGTGGCCAGGTGTTCTTGCTGAAGGCTTCAACGATGTCCCGTCGACTGCGGCGTGAAGCCGATCTCGGCAGATGTCCGCAACAGCCACTCGTCGTGGGTCAGGCTTCCCTCAAGCGCCGCGATCTCGCGACGTAGCTCCCCCAGGTCTGCGTCCGCGGCAGGTGCCGCTGAGTCGCTCCAGGGTGAGGAGTCTACCCAGCCTCAGGGAAGGACCGAGCCAGCGCGCAGATGGAATGCCCAGCCCGCCGTGAGCTACTGGAGCGTGGAAGTAACCCACGGGGATGTCCTTCGGGAGGTGGAACCAGCCCCTCACTGCAGTTTGGACGCTGATGTCAAGGGCCTTGAGGGCACCTATGCGGGTGTGACTCAAGGTGAGGCCGTGGTACAGACCCGGGAGAATGACGTCACGGAGGGCGTAGAGGCGTTGCTGCGGCTTCAGCGGCGCCCTGGTGATGACGTCCAGCTGTGCATCCACTTCATGCCTCGGATTGAAGAGGCACCTTCCAGAAGTGGAGAACTGCAGCCCCCAGATACCTGAAGGTTTCTCCGACACGCAGTGCAGGCATGCTGGTGTGGCCCGCTGTGAACGTGATAGAGTTGTCCACTTTCTTCTTGCGGCCTGAGGCCACAAGGGTGAGGAAGAAACACTTCTTAGCATTGACCTTGAGCCCAAGATGGTCAAGGGCTGTGACCGCTGTATCTATGAGGGACCGCAGTCCGCCCCTCGTCGAAGCAAAGAGCAGGACGTCATCAGCAAAATCCGCCGCGTTGACCTGGCGGCCCAGGACAGGGACGCCGACATGGGACGGCAGGTGCGCTAAAACAGAGTCAATTGCAAAGTTGAAGAGGAGAGGAGAGAAGGGATCGCCCTGCCTGACTCCCCTGGAAGGCCGCACAACCGAGGAATCCCCGGCATCGCCCGCCATGGTCGTCGCACTGCCCTCATAGCATCCCTCGACGTATTCTATGAATTCGCCCGGTACGCCATGTGCCCTCAGCACAGGGCTAAGGGCAACATGGTCCAGCGAGTCGAACGCCTTCGACACATCAAGGGACGCTACGAAGGCAGAGCGACAATGGCGGATGGCGCCAGTAAGCACTTGGGATGGGATGCTTGAAAACACCTTCCTCCTCGACCAAGGGATGAAAGCCTGCTGACGTTCGTCCACAGCACAGAGGTGCCCCAGGCGCGTCGCCGTGAAAGACCCTGGCGAGCACCGAGCACACCGTGATGGGGCGAAAATCAACGGGGGATGCAGGGCGGCCTTCTTGGGAATCAGGGTCGTACAGGCACGGAGAAGGGAGGGAGGAAGGCGACGGGTAAGGAGGAAGAGGTTACAGAGCTTGGTGAGGACTTCCGCCGGGAGTTGGCGGAGTTGCACCAGTGTGAGGCCGTCTGGCCCAGCTGCAGAGCTCTGGGCGTCAGGGCGGCCGCGACCTCCTCCACGCCTATCAGCTTCCAGAGGCACTCAAAGTCAACGTGCTTCGAGTGCGGGAGGAGCCGATCGGGGATGGAGGCTGCTGTGAAGGGCGGTCGCATCGCGAAAAGCTGTCGCCAGAACTCTTACAGTCCGGGGATGTTGGGCGACGGTTCCAATAGAAGGCCACGCGCACAGTGCGTGCTGTTCCTCCTGAAGGCCTCCTGGGTGCGGGCATAGGCCCACCAGCATCTCTATCCCCAGGAGGTGGGCGCTCGATCACACGCTGCTTAGTTGTAGGGTGCGGTCCACCTCTTCCTCGGTCACAGCTGCCGACGGCTCGGACTGCCGCTGGGACCAGCGCCTCGATCACTACCGGGGGGGTCCCTGACCCAAGGTTGACGATGTCGTCCAGGGCCGAGAACCTGTGGGAGGAACGAGGCAGCTCACCTAGGCAACCCCAGATCGTCACGTCGACAGGTGATGGTGGTGGCGGTGGCTCCAGCACCGGCAGAGATTGGGGCCTCTCCGGCAAGGGATCGGCAATGGCTTGTTCGCTCTGTCAATCGTCGCTGTTCTGGATCTCAGCCACGTATACTCCTCAAACATTCGCTGGTGGGCAGGATTTCTCCGCCTGCCTTTGATGGCCTCCAGAGTCCGGTGAGGGAAGAGTGGCAGCAGCTCTTAATTCACGAACAAGCGTGCCGAGCCCTTGGCACAGAGGAGCCTTGCCTCCGCCAGTGCGAGCTCCCGCGCTTCTTCCTCCGTGCAGCGTGCGTGGACCCTACTGGTGCAGATAGCGGCGTTTGCCGTCCCCGGGTGGGCTCGTTTCAGATGTTGTCCGAGCCCCCTCTTAGTAGCAAAGTCTTGCAAGCAGTGGACACATCGGGGCCGGCCAGCCGGCACGTCTGCTACTTCCGCACCGGTGGGCTAACCGGGAGCTGGTGCAGTTGGGCCGGATCTGTCAGCGGACAGACCGGAATCCCTTTCATTTTGTGTGCTGCCACCAACTGTAAGAGGGGAAATGCAAGGAAGGGCTGGTAACCCCCCAGGCCCCCAGCACGGCCTTTCCTTTCAGTTTCCTGACAAAAATGTCAGTTATCCGGCGGAACCACTAGGAGGCAGGAAGACCACTTAAGAATGAGAGGCTTTATGAGACGCTTCATTCCCCGAGTAACAATCTTGCTACAGAGAGTTAGAAGTGCTGCTGAACTGCGACAAATAGCGGCGCCCTGGTGTGTGTTGGCATTTATGTTCTTGCCATAACACGACACCTCGAGTCAGTAGTTTGAGGAGTCGCCTCCATGGTTGATGTTCTCCATTTAATAGCCACTTATTTGGGCCTAACACATGGGCGCCGTATCTACCTGTAGGGGCGATGGTGTGCCAGCCATAGTTACTCCCGCAGTGGCCCCGATTGATGCGTCAGCACCGCACGACTGAGGGGAGCTGCAGACCAGCGCTGCCGCCACAGTACAGGCCAGTCTGCCCCGCACCCTCCTGACCCCTCCCACCATTGCCTCCACCCCGCGTGCACGCACCCACCCACTGCACCCCCCACCCCTCCAGCCCCAACGCTGCCCAAGCGGTCGACTGCCGCTGCCGCGATCTTATCTTGAAAGGGTTAGGTCCTCACAATAGGGCGCGTCGACAGCAGCGCCTATACACATGGTGTATCCCACACAAAGAGCTTGTCATACCCCAGCAGGGGATTTCAATAGCAGTATTTCGTGGAAAACCGGCAAATAACATTCCACACAAAGAGCTTGTCACAGCACTTTGAAGAGAACCTTTTACTCACCCCAGCAGGTCCAGACTTGCCCGCCTCCCACCCAGACAGACTGGCACCAACTCAGGCAGGCTCAGACTTGTCCTTTTTACGGTGAGCCTATATATGGAGCCACTGAGAGCCGGCGAACTCATTTCCATCATTGGCTTTGCAGCAGCAGCAGTTCTGGCTTCAGCAAGCAGCAGCAACAACAACAACGATCAACAGCAGCAGCAGCAACATCTTCCTGGTAAGAAAAAAAGTCTTTATAATTTAATTTTTTTATTTGCTATTCTATGCTTATAAATATCTCCATTATGATGTTCCCTCTTTGTAATATTGATTTTCTTCTTCTAATACAGACATTAACATTGTCACAGATTTATGAGGAAAATATTGGAAGATCTCGATGCATGATGATGCTAATGAATTGATGAGGACGGCATCCCAATGTGGATCCAACAGGCAAAGTGCCCCCGTTTAGAAGAGGGTGAAGAAATTCCTGGTTAGTAAATTCTCCATTACTTTTATTTATGTTGATGTTACTATGTGTGTGTATGTATATATATTTGTATGTGCATTATTATTATTATTATTCTCTCACTACAGATGAAATTGCAGACTTTATCCTAGAAATGGAGTTCCCGATAATGTAGAAGAGCTGCTGACGGACTGGATACAATTGGGGCAAGGTGAATATCAAGATATTTAATTGTTTTCATCATCATTCTACATGTACTTAATTGTTTCCTTTCTGGAATCTAGTACTTAATATCTTTCCACTTTCTGTTATAGAGGTAGCACCTCACACTTCTTCCACTAAGGTCGCACGTATCATGAGAGCATCTTCGCCATCAAACACTGCTGGGGGCTCAAAATCCCAGAATATCTGTGAATGTGTATGGCCTGGAGAATACAAGCAAGCGGGGGGAAAAACCTGAGCATGTAGTTGTTGGACCCTACCATTATTCAAAGTATACAGGTGAGCGAAACCTTCATTTGAATATGTTGCTATTCGCCAGAGGTGAAGAACAACATTACGTCTGGATCAAAGACATGTCCCGCCTTCTTCCCCCCCCCCCCCCAACTTAGAGATCACAATGGTAAGAAATACATTTGCGATAGGTGTCTCTGTAACTTCTCTTCTGAAGACTATTTGCAGAGACATCTATTGGATTGTAAAACTCAAAAAACGGTACGTATGGTTATGCCAACAGAGGAAACCAAGTTCTTAAATTTAAGAACGCTCACCGCCAGAAAAGATGTCCTGTAGTAATATACAGCGATTTCGAATGCCTGCTAGTTCCAATCGCTCGATATGAGGGTAACCCCATGGCCTCAAACACCACCCTCACACAAAAACACGTGCCATATGCCACAGCGTACCAGGTTGTGTGTACAGTCGACTCTTCGCTGAATAAATTCGAATAATATGTAGGGAACGATCCCGTGACATGGTTGCTCACTGAGCTTGAACAAGTTGCACGGGATGTCGATCATCTTTACAGCAAGAATGTTCCAATGACCATGTCGTGGGAAGACGAGGAGGCGTTTAAAAAGGCAACAGATTGTCATATCTGTGGGTTATCTCTAGATAGGACGAGATCACTGTCATCTTAGTGGTAAGTTTCGCGGTGCAGCTCACAATATCTGCAACCTGGCCTACCAAGTACCCGGACATATACCTGTCTATTTCCATCACTTGAGTAGCTACGATGGTCACTTTATAGTAGAACATCTTGACAAATTCGGCTTACGGAGTGAACATTTTAGTGTCATCTCTGATACCAAGCGAATGACATCGAAAATTTCGCTGCGGTTCCTCGATTCATGCCGTTTCATGCAATCGTCACTTCAAAAGCTCGTTGAGTCTCTCACTCAAGCTGCATATCATGATGATGAGGAAACGTTTTGGCTTTTTACACGAAAAGGCGTCTTTCCATATGAGTACCTGGATTCTATGGAAAAACTCAACGAAACCAGACTTCCCGATATATCCGCATTTACTAGTTCTCTGACCGGCGATGCCATAACTGATTCGGAATATAAGCATGCCTGTAATGTTTGGCGGGAATTCAATATCCCTAATTTGGGTGCATATGCACAGCTTTACATGGACACAGACGTGCGTTTACTCGCTGATGTTTTCGAGAAGTTCAGGAGTCTATGCCTGTCCACATACTCCCTGGACCCCACCTTTTATTACACGGCGCCCGGGTTGTCTTGGGGCGCTATGCTCAAGAAGACCAAGTGTAGCATTGAGCTGTTAACAGACCCTGATATGCTTCTCTTCTTCAAGCGCGGGATACGGGGGGGGGGGAGGGGGGGGACTTTTTCAATGCATTCATCGCCATGCAAAGGCAAATAACCCCAACATGGGCGAGACGTACAATGCATTCCTCGATGCAAGCTATATCCTTTATTTGGATGTGAACAACTGGACGGGTATGCAATGATATAACCGCTACCAGTTGGAGGGTTTCAGTGGGTGCCCAATAATGAATTAGACGGATTAGGTGGAAAAGTGATGTCACATAGGTCCTGGAGGTAGACATGACATATCCAGTTAGTTTGCATGATGTGACAAGTGACTTGCCATTATGTCCAGAGCGACTAGTTCCTCCGGGAGCAGAAGGTTCCATTCCCAAGTTAATGACCACTGTTGCCTCTAAGCCTCCTAGTCCAGTGCCAGCTGCCACCAGTGACACATCGTAAACAGCGCTAAGCTTATATTCCCGCGCATTGGTAACAGTGTATTCCACAGCTATTCTTGTTTATTTTGATAACTGCCGGACTCAGTTTTGTTGACTTGACAGTGTAGTTACCACTGACCACAGTTAAGTCAGCAGCCAGCCGCTTTTATTAGAGTACTAGGCTTCTTAAAAGTTGATTATTTAGTTTTCTACTTTCTGCAGTTAATTGTATCGATATGATGGATAGGATGTGTGCTGCAGGAAGAGTTGGCCAACGTTCGCGAACAGCTGAGCGTGCTGTTGTCTATGGTCAGCCGTCTTCAGGCTGCTGTCTTGGGGTGCAGCGATGGTGGGGAGTCTGGAGCGTCGAGTGGGACACCTCAGGTGTCTCACACTTCGCTCTCTGTCCCTGCTACCGAGGCACCTTCAGGTTTACCGGACGTCGTCGAGCCACCTTCTCCACAAGGGGAGTGGTGGGTTGTACGGTGTTCACGTCGCTCGAGGCAGAACACCAATGTGGAGGCTGGACGTCCGTACGCGCCCGTTCGTTCTGTGAGTGAACGTGTGACCATTCCTTCAGCAGTGTCCGAGCAGGTGCACAGGAGTAGAGGATTATTAGTTATTGGGAGCTCCAATGTTAGGCATGTGATGGAGCCCCTTAGGCAGATAGCGTCCAGATCCGGAAGGAATTCCAACGTGCACTCGGTGTGTCTGCCGGGGGGCCTCATCTGAGATGTGGAGGCGGCCTTGCTGGCGGCTATCGAGGGTGCAGGGTGCAATCGACTGCAAGTCGTCGCTCACGTCGGCATCAATGATGCTAGTTGCTTGGGTTCTGACGACATCCTCAGGTCCTACGAGCGGCTGGCAGAATTGGTGAAGGCTGCTGCCTTTGCACGTGGGGTGCAAGCAGAGCTGTCAATTTGCAGCATTGTTCCCAGGGTTGATCGGGGTCCTTTGGTTTGGAGCTGAGTGGAGGGTCTGAACCAAAGGCTTCGCCGACTCTGTGACAGTAATGGCTGCAGATTTCTGGATCTGCGTTATCGGGTGGGGAATTGTAGGGTGCCCCTGGATATATCAGGGGTGCACTACACTAAGGAAGCGGCTACTCTGGTAGCAGAGTACTTGTGGAGTGCACATGGGGTTTTTTAGGCTAGGCGCTAACTCTGATGAGCACTCGCCTGTCAGCATTCAAACAGTGAATTCAGGCCACGTTCGGAACAAAAATTCGAACAAGCCGCGAACTTTCAGAGTATCAGAAACAAAGTTCCCGAATTTGCCGCATTGCATGGAAGTTATTGCGCTCAGATAGTTTTAGGCACCGAAAGCTGGCTAAATCATGATGTGGCAAGTTCGGAAATATTTAGCAAAGCGTGGAATGTATATTGGAAAGATAGATCGTATACAACTGGAGGAGGAGTGTTCATCGCTGTGGATAAAGGTATTGTTTCTAGTGAGATCGATATTGAAAGTAACTGTGAAGTTATCTGGGCATGTATAACAGGTCTACAAGAAGTAAAGTTAATAGTTGGCCGTTTTTACCAGCCCCCCAGTGCTGCTGTAGAACTTTTAGAATCATTCAGAGAAAGTCTACACCAGATAGTGCATAGGTATCCGGACCATGTAATATTAGTCGGAGGAGACTTCAACCTTAAGAGTATAGATTGGGACCTTGCTAGTTAAATTTCAGGCGGTACAGACAAGCAGTCTTGCGAGCTACCTTTGGACACATTCTCCAAAAACTGTTGTGAGCAGTTAAACCGGCAACCCACGCACAATGGAAATATTCTAGACCTTTTAGCCACAAACAGGCCTGACCTTATCATGATCACTAATTACTGTCTCTACACAGACATCGTTAATATCATCATAGCGTCGATGATGACCAAAGTTCATAAACCAATCAAGAAGGCTAGGAGCGTGTTTTGCGTGTTTTTGTTGGGAAGAGCCGATAAGCAAATGTTACGATCGCACTTAGAAAAAGAATGGGCATCGTTTAATTCCGGGACTATGGATGTAGAGGAATTGTGGACTACATTTAAGTGCATTGTTGATAAAAAGTTAGAAATATGTGCCAGTAAAGACGATTAAGGATGGAAAATATCCACCTTGGTATAATAATAATGTTAGGAACCTGCTGAGAAAGCAAAGGCTGTTGCACTCTCGATTCAAAAAAGAACACGCAAATGACGACAGGCAAAAACTAGTAGAGATTCGCGCGTCTATAAAAAGATCAATGCGCGAAGCATACAATAATTATCACAGCCATGCCTTAACAAAAGATCTTTTTCGAGGACCGGAAAAAATTCTGGTCTTATGTAAAATCGATAAGCGGGTCAAAGCCCACTGTCCATTCACTCGTTGACCATTGCAGAGCAGTACTAGAAGAAAGTAAACGGAAAGCTGAAGTTCTAAATTTAACCTTTAAGAAATCTTTCACGCAGGAGGACCGCACAAATATACCATCATTTGCTCAAAGTATTAATTCCTTTTTTTGTTGTTTTAGGGCGCACAACTTCTATGGTCATTAGCGCCCAGTCAAAAACAGATTCGCTATGGCCTCAAAAAAATGGGGACTGTCAGAACATCCAGAAGAGGCTAAAAACGAAAGATAAAAGACAATTAAAAGGGTTAAATATCCTTGGATAAGTTGGCCAAGTTGATAAAACGCAAAACTCGAGCAGCTGCTCGTGTGTCATCAGCTAAAATTTCCTCCAGAGTAGACGGAAAGTGAACGGCTACACGGAGATGATTAAAAAGTACGCAAGACAGTAAAACATGTCGCACGGTCAGCAGTTCACCGCAGGAGCACAGCGGTGCAGGGTCGGCGGACAACAAGTGACGGTGGCTGAAACGGCAGTGACCGATCCGCAACCGGGCCAGGATGACCTCCTCCCGCCGAGAGGGGCGTGAGGAGGTCCTCCAAGCGGTCGGGATCGGTTTCACAGTTCGCAATTTGTTGTTGGACATTGAAAACCACGCACTGTGCCATTGCGACACGATACTCCGGCAGAGAGCCCGTTGAACATCGTCAGATGGGACACAAAAGGTAGCCACGCGAGGTAAAAGAGCTGCGGCCTTTGCCGCTATGTCGGCCGTCTCATTCCCGGGCACACCTACGTGGCCAGGGACCCACAGGAAAGAAACGTGACAGCTGTCATCTGCTAGCAACTGGAGGGAGCGTTGGATCCGATACACGAGAGGATGGTGCGACAAAGGGTCCTTAAGACTCTGCAGGGCACTAAGGGAGTCCGAACAGATGGCATAGAAAGGTTGGCGGTGGCGGAAGGTGTACAAAACGGCCTGGTGGAGGGCAAAAAGCTCAGCCGTGAAGTTCGAGCACCGGTCAGGGAGATTGTATTGGAAACGGTTGTCCTCAACGACGAAGGCAGATCCGACACCGGCAGTGCTCTTGGAACCATCAGTGTAAATAAATATGGCGTTATCGAACCGCGAACGGAGTTCGACAAACCTCGAGCGGTATACCAAATCCGGAGTGCTCTCCTTGGGGAGCGAACTAAGTTCGAGGTGAGTGTGAACCGGGGCCTCATGCCACGGTGGCAATGGGCTTTCGCTCAACCGAAAGGTGGAAGGAAGGGTAAAATCGAGCCGCTGTAGTAGGCGGCGAAACCGAACTCCAGGTGGAAGCAAGGCAATCGCAGACAACTGATATTGGCGATCGAGTGAGTCGTCAAAAAATAATCGGTAAGATGGATGGTTACGCATCGACCGCAGGCGGCATGCGTACCGAGACAAAAGTATGTCACGCCGAGTGGTCAAGGGTAATACAGCAGCCTCGGCATACAGACTTTCAACAGGGCTAGTATAAAATGCACCGGTCGCCAGACGTAATCCCCGATGGTGGATAGAGTTGAGACGGCGGAGAATCGACGGCCGTGCAGAGGAGTATACAAGGCTTCCGTAGTCGAGCTTCGACTGAACAATGGCCTGGTAAAGGTGAAGCAGGACGGTACGGTCCGCTCCCCATGACGTGCCACTGAGGACACGAAGGACGTTAAGGGATCGGGCACAACGGGCAGCCAGGTAGGACACGTGCGTGGACCAGCAAAGTTTACGATCCAACAAGAGTCCCAAGAATTTCGTAGTCTCCAGGAAAGGGAGAGCAACAGGGCCGAGATGTAGAGAGGGTGGAAGAAATTCCTTGTATCTCCAGAAGTTTATACACACAGTTTTCTCAGTGGAGAATCGGAAGCCGTTTGCGATGCTCCAGGAATATAGACGGTCAAGACAGCGTTGAAGAGAACGCTCCAAGAGACACGTCCGCTGGGCGCTACAATAAATTGCGAAATCGTCAACAAAAAGAGATCCGGAAACGTCGGCTGAGAGGCAATCCACGATCGGATTGATTTCAATGGCAAAGAGCGCCAAACTCAAGACGGAGCCCTGTGGTACCCCATTCTCCTGGCAATAGGTATCTGACAAAACAGAACCCACCCGTACGCGGAACTTGCGATCCGCCAAAAACTCTAGAATGAAAAGAGGAAGGCGGCCCCGAAGGCCCCATGTGTGCAATGTGCGGAGAATGCCCGCTCTCCAACAGGTATCGTATGCCTTCTCTAAGTCGAAGAACACTGCTACTGTTTGATACTTCCTTAGAATGTTGTTCATAATGAAGGTCGACAACGTAACGAGGTGATCAGCAGCAGAGCGGTGTCGACGAAAACCGCATTGTATATTAGTCAGGAGGCGGCGAGATTCGAGGAGCCAGACCAACCGAGCGTTAACCATGCGTTCCATCACCTTACAGACACAGCTCGTCAGAGAAATAGGACGATAGCTGGAAGGAAGAAGTTTGTCCATCCCTGGTTTGGGGATGGGGACAACAGTGGCTTCACGCCAACTTGTGGGAACATGACCTTCAGTCCATATGCGATTGTAGGTACTGAGAAGAAAGCACTTGCCCGCAGGAGAGAGGTTCTTCAGCATTTCAATGTGAATGGAATCGGGCCCGGGAGCAGAAGATCGGGACAGGGCGAGAGCACGGTCTAGCTCCTGCATGGTGAAGGCGACGTTATAATTTTCACGATTAGAAGAGTGGAAAGAAGGCGGCCGGGCCTCCTCTATTTGTTTGCGAGGGAGAAAGGCAGGGTGGTAATGGGCAAAGAAACGGCCCAATGCGTTGGAAACGTCATAGGGGTCCACGAGGACTGCATTCTCCACAGTCAGGCCAGGAATCGGGGAGTGGACCTTAATGCCGGATAGACGGCGTAGGCCACGCCAAACAAACGTGGAGGGAGTAAAACGGTAAAAAGAACTAGTAAAAGCAGTCCAGCAAGCTTTCTTGCTGTCGTTCATGATACGACGACATTGCGCTCTCATACGTTTATAATGTATGCAATTCTCCAAAGTCGGGTGGCGGCGGAAGGTGCGTAAAGCATGGCGCCGGGCTCTAAGCGCGTCGCGGCAGGCTGCAGTCCACCAAGGGACCTGGTCACGACGTGGAGAAGAGGAAGTACGAGGTATGGAACGTTCGGCAGCTGTGAGAATAACCTCTGTGAGGTAGTCGACCTGACTGTCACAGGTGGGAAAATCCTGATCGTGAAAAACAGCCATGGTAGAATAAAGCCCCCAGTCGGCTTTAGAAATGTTCCAACTGGTGGGACGAGGAGATGGGGAATGATGCAGAATGTGGATGATACAGGGGAAATGGTCACTCGAGTACGTGTCAGAAAGTGCATACCACTCAAACCGACAGCAAGCTGAGGAGTGCATATTGCGAGGTCTATATGGGAGTAAGTGTGTGTTGTGTCAGAAAGGAAGGTCGGTGCACCGGTGTTGATGCAGACGAGATCGAGGTGTTGGAGAAGGTCCACCAAAAGGGAGCCTCTCGGACAAGGTGCCGGACAGCCCCATAAGGGGTGGTGGGCATTAAAGTCGCCTATCAACACGAAGGGTGAAGGGAGCTGATCAACAAGGTGTAGCACATCTGCCCTAGTAAGGGCAGATGACGATGGCGAGTAAATATTACAGAGGGAAAAGGTAAATGTGGATAGGGTGATGCGGACGGCAACTGCCTGTAGGTGAGTATGCAAGGAAATGGGATGGAAATAGACATCGTCTCGAAGGAGCATCAGAACCCCTCCATGGGCCGGGACACCTTCCACGGGTGGCAGGTCGAACCGCACAGAGGTGTAGTGTGGAAAGTCCGCACGATCACGTGGACGCAACTTAGTTTCCTGGAGACAGACTAGAAGCGGGCAGTGCAATCGAAGGAGTAGTTTTAACTCCTCCCGATTAGAACGAATACCGCGAATGTTCCATTGAAGGAGCGCCATGATAAAAATGAGAGAAGAAATAAGGATAAAAACCAAGTAGCGAGCGAGGTCACCTCGAC
This sequence comes from Locusta migratoria, assembly GCA_026315105.1. Lineage (NCBI taxonomy): Eukaryota > Metazoa > Arthropoda > Insecta > Orthoptera > Acrididae > Locusta > Locusta migratoria. Next base: position 297,193,992 of record CM048751.1, read on the forward strand.
GGCCGCTGAGGACCGGATTTCGAGGGAGCACTGCTATCGCTGTCTGGGGGCAAAGGGTCATGTTCCATTGGTTCGACCGACGCGCCTGCCACCTCCCTGAGTTGATCAGGAGGGGCAGTTTCCGCCGCCGGTAGAGGACCGGGTGCCCGGCAGACGGAGCGACCCGGTGAAACAGAAGACGGCCGAGGCCGGCAACTGTTGGACGGCGTGACGGATGGGTCACGCCTCGGCGGGGAAGGAGAGGAACTCTTTTTCTTGTCAGCTCTTCTGGAAGAGTGACGGCGGGAAGAGGCAGTTGACGGTTGGGAAGCCTGAGAACGCAGAAAATCCTCACGGACGGGTTCCTTTTTCAAGGTCCGGGCATCTTGTTTAGGTGCTCGCGGTTTACTAGAGTTTGACGAAGACTGTACCCTAGAAGGAGCAGGAGGAAGCGGGGACGTGGAACGGGCAATCTTCGGGCTGGCGGATCGCACAACCGTGTCAGCGAAAGTGAAGTCACATGTCTGGGTACTGGAATCCTTGGTAGGTCGAGTTGAGGTGAGTACCTTACTGTATGTACCCGCTGGGAGGACAGTGGGCTTTCAACTCGCCAACAACTTACGAGCGGCAGATGTTGATACCTTCTCCGTAACCCGAATTTGCTGGATTACTTTCTCATCCTTGTATACAGGGCAGTCGTGAGAGGAAGCCGCATGGTCACCGTTGCAGTTTAGGCAGTGAGGGGACGGAGGTGGGCAATCCCCCTCATGGGCGTCCCTACCACAAGTGACACACTTCGCTGCGTTTGGGCAATGTTCACGGGTATGGTTGTACCTGTGGCACTGAAAACAGCGCGTTGGTTTAGGCACATAAGGTCGGACGGAGATGACTTCATACCCTGCTTTGACCTTCGACAGGAGGTCAACTCTGACACCGACTCGTACTGTGTTTTTGACGTTCGACAATTGGTTATCGACCTTTTTCATGACCCTATGGACGGCTGTCACACCCTGGTCAGACATATACGATTGGATGTCTTCATCCGACAACCCGTCAAGGGATCTCGTAAAAACTACCCCCCGTGACGAGTTGAGTGTGCGGTGCGCTTCTACCTTAACTGGAAACGTGTGCAACAACGTAGTACGTATCAGTTTTTGGGTTTGGAAGGCACTTTCCACTTCCAGCAACAATGTGCCATTTCGCTGACGTGAACAGGTTTTAACAGGGCCAGCAATTGCATCTACACCTTTCTGTATAACGAAAGGATTGACAGAATTGAAATCCTTTCCGTCGGTGCGAGAGACAACCAGAAATTTAGGTACATTAGGCAGAGTCTTTTTAGGCTGAGGCGAGTCTAACTTACGTTTCTGGGTCAACGTCACGAAAGAAGATAAGGAAGTCATCGCGGAAGTGTCCCCCGTGATTACCGGCGTCTCCGATGGCGCGCTCCTTCCTAGTGGGGGCCCTCTCCGAGGGCTTACCCGCCTTAGGTGATTGTTCACACCTCCCGAGAACTGACGGAGGGACCAATCGGCACGTTCGGAAGGTACCAGCTCGGGTAATCACCCCTCCCTGGGCCTGGCCTTTACCAGGGGGTACGTACGTGCCCTACTTGTCTACCCGGGGCGGGGAATTACGCGTTACCCCGTCACCTGCTACGCACGAGAATGCGTGGGTTGGCCTTCAGACACGCACAGGGAGGAAAGAAGAAGAGGATAGGAAATGAAGAGAAAGAAGGAAGAAGTGTCTCAAACGTCGAAGCGGAGACTAATGAGGAGAAGAAGGCTAGGAGAGGACAAGGAGAGAGAGACAGAAAACAAAGGGTAAGAAAGGAAGGAACGAAGGAAGAAAAACCACAACAAGAACCACCGTAGCTCACGAAATATGCCCGTCTCCGGGCGAAGGCATAAACCGGGAGGGACAGTGAAGCAGCCTGGGGCAGAAGAAAGGCTGCTCCGGCTCGGGGCCCTGTGCGCGCCACACACGTACCCACAAAAGAACTGTGGGCCCCCTGGGGGTATATTAATTCCGAAATGGTGGACATAGCAATAGGTATTTCCGGTGTAGAGAAGCAGCTGAGAGAGCTAAATACGAAAAAATCTGCTGGTCCGGATGGAATACCAGTTCGGTTTTACAAAGACTATTCTGCAGCATTGGCCCCCTACTTAGCTTGCATTTATCGCGAATCTTTAATTCAGCGCAAAGTTCCTAGCGATTGGAAAAAAGCGAAGGTGACTCCAGTTTATAAGAAAGGAAAGAGAACTGACCCACACAATTACAGGCCAATATCGTTGATATCAGTTTCATGTAGAATTTTGGAGCATATTCTCAGTTCGAATATAATAAATTTCCTTGAAACGGAATAGCTTCTTTCCATGAATCAGCACGGGTTTAGGAAACATCGTTCATGTGAAACTCAGCTTGCCCTTTTCTCACGTGACATCTTGTGAGCCATGGACGAAGGGCAACAGGCGGATTGTGTTTTTCTCGACTTCAAAAAGGCGTTCGACACGGTGCCACACTGCAGACTGCTAACGAAGATACGAGCTTATGGAATAGGTTCACAGATTTGTGACTGGCTGGAAGACTTCCTAAGTAATAGAATGCAGTACGTTGTTCTCGACGGCGAGTGTTCATTAGAGACGAGTGTTCGTCAGGCGTGCCCAAGGAGAGTGTGATAGGACTGCTATTATTTTCTATCTATATAAATGATCTGATGGACAGAGTAAGTTGTAATTTGCGGCTGTTTGCTGATGATGCTGTGGTGTATGGGAGGTTGTCGTCTGTAACTGACTGTAATAGCATACAGGATGACTTAGACAAAATTTCTTGTTGGTGCGAAGATTGGCAGCTAGCTCTCAATGTGGAAAAATTTAAGGTGATGCGCATGAGTAGAAAAAACAATCCTATAATGTTCGAATACAGCATTAGTAGTGAGCTTCTTGATGCTGTCGCGTCATTCAAATATCTAGACGTAACATTGCAGAGTGATATGAAATGGAACGAGCATGTAAGGACAGTTGTGAGTAAGGCAGACAGCCGACTTCCGTTTATTGGGATAATTTTGGGAAGATGTACTTCACCTGTAAAGGAGACCGCGTATAAAACGCTTGTACGATCACTTCTTGAGTATTGCTCAAGTGTTTGGGACCCGCAGCAGATCAATTTAAAGGAAGACATAGAGGCGGTTCAGAGACGAGCAGCTAGATTTGTTACCGGTAGGTTCGACCAATGCGCGACTTTCACGGAAATGCTCCGGCAACTCAATTGGGGATCGCTGGAAGAAAGACAACGTTCTTTTCGGGAATTTCTGTTGAGTAAATTTAGAGGGCCGGAATTTGAAGCTGAGTGCAGTACGATCTTGCTGCCGCCTACTTACATTTCGCGTAAAGATCACAAAGACAAGATAACAGAAATTAGGGCTCGTACGGAGGCATATAGGCATTCTTTTTTTCCTCATTCAATTTGGGAGTGGAATAGGAAAGGAAATGCCTAGTAGTGGTACAGTGTACCCTCCGCCACGCACCTTATGGTGAATTGCGGAGTTTGTATGTAGATGTAAGCAGAGGTACATCATCCATTACCACAATCTGCAGCAGTGTATTAACTTGGGAATGAAACTGAAGGATATTGCGCAAGCTGATTCTATCCAATCAGTCCCCGTGGTTGAAGTAGTACATTGATGTTAATACAGCAATGAGGGCGGTCACGAATAGTGATTTCGAAAAAGAATTCTATAAATTAATGAATAACTCTATTTTCGGTAACACAATGCAAAATGTAAGAAATGAACACGACATCAAAATTACAACCGAATGGGGAGGGCGTTATGGTGCAGGAAATTTAATTGCATAGCTAAATTTCAAGTGGGCCACAATATGGTCAGGTAAGTAAGTCTGGACTTGCCTGAGGTGGGGATGGGGGTGGGATTTCCCCATCTGCCATCTTTGATGACTCATGGGATTTCCCCAGCCACCATCTTTGATGACATCACAGAGTTCAAGGTCAAAAACGAGCGCCAGTACTCTCCTTACCATACTACTACTGGCGTTAATATTATTTAAAAATAGTATACCTCATAGGCAGATAGATATCCCTCAGCTGCAAAGAATTTAGGCTACAGTTATAGAACTAGAGCTCAACAGAACAACAGTAATTCTAGTAGCTGCCTACCATCCTCCAGATGGTCTCATACCATCAGTAGATTTAGATATTCTGTTATGTATAGGGCCCAGAGTGATTATTGGAGGGGACGTCAACTCCCAAAGCCTGGCATGGGGATGCAGAACAGGCAACAGGGGTGGCCAGTAACTGCATAGATATGTCGAGGCTAGAAATGATGTAACAATCGTAGCTCCAGACGAGCTGACATACTACCCCAAAATACCCCAACATCCGCCCTGACATATTAGACCTATATGTCAGCAAGAACTTTCCATGGGCATTCAATCCAAAGGTCATAAACTACCTGGACTCCGACCATATTCCTGTATACCTAGAACTAGCCGGTGTCAATCATGTGTCGGAAGGCTCTTCCTACCACAAATTCAACACTGATCGGGACCAATATGTTCGACTGGCAGAAATCCACACAGAAAACCTACCCACCATAAGAAGCAAGCAAGAGATAGAAGACTCAGCACCGCACTTCACTGAATTAATAAAGGAGTGTTACAAACAATCTACCACCCGAACTACCCACCAGTGCAAACGGCAAGACCTTCTTGAGTACATCGAGGAACCCTTGAGGTCTAAACGTCACTTCAGAAAACGCTGGCAGATGTTTAGAGATAGAGATAGAGAGGATAGCAAATAGTCTGGCACAGGAGGTTACGGTCCACCTGACGGAACTGAAGTGCCAGATGGGTCCAGAGCCTCTATGATGCTGAACAAAATCCATATAGGTTCTGGAAACTCGTAAAGTCGAGAAGAGAGACACCAAAAGCTATCAAACCTCTCCATGGACAAAATAGGATCGTATACTCAGCCCTGGACAAAGCCGAAGCTATGGCAAATTCCCTTTAACACCAGTTCATGGAAAATACTATGGACGACGACGACGACGCTAACGACCACGAGGACCGAGTTGAACGCGAAGTCAGAAGAATACTTAGAAGAAATCCACATACATCACTCGAACCTGTCACATGCCAAGCAGTTGGCTCAGCCATCAATGGACTCGGCAACTCCCAAGTCCGCTGGTCCTGATGGAGTCAGACCACTTCAACTCAAATTTCTCCCACTTCAAGCAATCAGCTATCTTACCTTGATCTACAATTCCTGTCTTGGGCGAAATTGTCTTAACCTTTGCAAACTGCAAAAGTCATCACCCTTCCCAAACCAAACAAGAACCACCTTTTCCCGCAAAACTATAGACCCATCTCATTCCTTAGCTTCCTAGGGAAAATCCTTGGACGTCTCATCCTCACAGCACTCCAGGTCTACCTCAGTGAGAGGCAAATCACCACTCCTGAACAATTTAGTTTTCGTGCTGCGCATGGCATAATATCCCAAGCCACCCGGGTGGTTGAGCAAATCTGCAAGGGTAGATCCGAAGGGCAAAGCACGGGAGCAGTCTTCCTCGATATTGAGAAGGCCTTCGAACGTGTTTGGCACGACGGGATCATCTACAAACTACACCAGATGGAGTGTCCCCTCCACATAAAACAATCAGATCCTTTTTAGAAAATAGGTATTTCTATTTTAGTCTAGATAAGAGCAAAAGTAGGATAAAACCAATAGAGGCAGGGGTACTCCAAGGGTCCGTACTTGGTCCTACCCAACACAGTTTATATACAAATGACAAACCGAAACTTGACAGTACTCATCTCGCCCTCTTCGCAGATGACACTGCTGTCTATGCAAGTCACCCTAACCACAATTACACCGTCTTGCGCATCCAACGACACCTTGACGATATTACTCAATGGTGTAACCTTTGGGAAGTCAAAAGTAATCCGGATAAATGTACTGCAATAATGTTCACAACCAGAAGACCTCCCTTTCGTCAACTAAACCTTGACGGTAGGGACCTCCCCTGTTGTGACACGGTTAAATATTTAGGCGTCAAAATTGACAGTAAGCTGCTATGGAATTCCCACATCACTGATGCGTATAATCGGGGCACGGGTAGTCTCATGCAACTCTACCCACTACTTAAAGGTAATGGGCTAACAACTAGGTCTAAGTTACAAATATATAAGTTAACCGTCCCTCCGAAAATGTTATACGGCTGTGAGGTCTGGGGCATGGACGCTTTTTTTTTTTTTTTTTTTTTGTGGTTTTAGGGCGCACAACTTCTATGGTCATTAGCGCCCAGCCAAGAACATTGATTCGCTATGATCTTTTAAAAAAAAACGGTGACTGTCAGTACATCAGCAAGAGGCTAAAAACAAAAGATAAAAGACAATTAAAAGGGTTAAATATCCTTGGATAGGTTGGCCAAGTTCATAAAACGCAAAACCCGAGCAGCTGCTCGTGTGTTATCAGCTAAAATTTCCTCCAGAGTAGACGGAAAGTGAAGGGCTACACGGAGATGATTAAAATTAACACAAGTCAGTAAAACATGTCGCACTGTCAACAGTTCACCGCAGGAGCATAGCGGTGCAGGTTCGGCGGATAGCAAGTGACGGTGGCTGAAACGGCAATGACCGATCCGCAACCGAGCCAGGATGACCTCCTCCCGCCGAGAGGGGCGTGAGGATGTCCTCCAAGCGGTCGGGATCGGTTTGACAGTTCGCAATTTATTGTTGTACAGTGAAAGCCACACACTGTGCCATTGCGACACGATACTCCGGCGAAGAGCCCGTTGAACATCGTCCGATGGGACGCAAAAGGTAGCCATGCGAGGTAAAAGAGCTGCTGCCTTGGCTGCTGTGTCGGCGGCCTCATTCCCGGGCACACCCACATGGCCAGGGACCCACAGGAAAGAAACGTGACAGCTGTCATCCGCCAGCAACTGGAGGGAGCGTTGGATCCGATACACGAGAGGATGGTTCGAGAAAGGGTCCTTGAGACTCTGCAGGGCACTAAGGGAGTCAGAACATATGGCATAGAAAGGTTGGCGGTGGCGGCAGGTATACAAAACGGCCTGGTGGAGGGCGAAAAGCTCAGCCGTGAAGGTCGAGCACCGGCCAGGGAGCTTGTATTGGAACCGGTTGTCCCCGACGACGAAGGCAGATCCGACACCGGCAGTGCTCTTGGAACCATCAGTGTAAATAAATACGGCATTATCGAACCGCGACCGGAGTTCGACAAGCCTCGAGCGGTATACCAAATCCGGAGTGCTCTCCTTGGGGAGCGAACTAAGTTCGAGGTGTGTGTGAACCTGGGCCTGATGCCACGGTGGCAATGGGCTTTCGCTCAACCGAAGGGTGGAAGGAAGGGTAAAATCGAGCCGCTGTAGCAGGCGGCGAAACCGAACTCCCGGTGGAAGCAAGGCAATCGCAGACAACTGATATTGGCGATCGAGTGAGTCGTCAAAAAATAATCTGTAAGAGGGATGGTTGGGCATCGACCGTAGGCGGCATGCATACCGACACAAGAGTATGTCACGTCGAGTGGTCAAGGGTAATACAGCAGCCTCGGCATACAGACTTTCAACAGGGCTGGTATAAAATGCACCAGTCGCCAAACGTAATCCACGATGGTGGATAGAGTTGAGACGGCGGAGAATCGACGGCCGTGCTGAAGAGTACACAAGGCTTCCATAGTCGAGCTTCGACTGAACAATGGCCTGGTAAAGGTGAAGCAGGACGGTACGATCCGCTCCCCATGACGTGCCACGGAGGACACGAAGAACGTTAAGGGATCGGGCACAACGGGCAGCCAGGTAGGACACGTGTGTGGACCAGCAAAGTTTCCGATCCAACATGAGTCCCAAGAATTTTGTAGTCTCCACGAAAGGGAGAGCAACAGGGCCGAGACGTAGAGAAGGTGGAAGAAATTCCTTGTATCTCCAAAAATTGATACACACAGTTTTCTCAGTGGAGAATCGGAAGCCGTTTGCGATGCTCCAGGAATATAGACGGTCAAGACAGCGTTGGAGAGAACGCTCCAAGAGACACGTCCGCTGGGCGCTACAATAAATTGCGAAATCGTCAACAAAAAGAGATCCGGAGACGTCGGCTGAAAGGCAGTCCACGATCGGATTGATTGCAATGGCAAAGAGCGCCACTCTCAAGACGGAGCCCTGTGGTACCCCATTCTCCTGGCAAAAGGTATCTGACAAAACAGAGCCCACCCGTACCCGGAACTTGCGATCCGCCAAAAACGCTTGAATGAAAAGAGGAAGGCGGCCCCGAAGGCCCCATGTGTGTAATGTGCGGAGAATACCCGCTCTCCAACAGGTATCGTATGCCTTCTCCAAGTCGAAGAACACGGCTACTGTTTGACGCTTCTTTAGAAAGTTGTTCATCATGAAGGTCGACAACGTAACGAGGTGGTCAGCAGCAGAGCGGTGTCGACGAAAACCGCATTGTATATTAGTCAGGAGGCGGCGAGATTCGAGGAGCCAGACCAACCGAGCGTTAACCATGCGTTCCATCACCTTACAGACGCAGCTCGTCAGAGAAATGGGACGATAACTGGAAGGAAGGTGTTTGTCCTTCCCTGGTTTGGGGATGGGGACAACAATGGCTTCACGCCAACTTGTGGGAACATGACCTTCAGTCCATATGCGATTGTAGGTACTAAGAAGAAAGCACTTGCCCGCAGGAGAGAGGTTCTTCAGCATCTCAATATGAATGGAATCGGGCCCGGGAGCAGAAGACCGGGACAGGGCGAGAGCACGATCTAGCTCCTGCATGGTGAAGGCGACGTTATAATTTTCCCGATTAAAAGAGCGGAAAGAAGGCGGCCGTGCCTCCTCTACCTGTTTGCGAGGGAGAAAGGCAGGGTGGTAATGGGCAGAGCTCGAAACCTCCGCAAAGAAACGACCCAATGCGTTTGAAACATCAGCTGGGTCCACGAGGACCGCGTTCTCCACGGTCAGGCCAGGAATCGGGGAGTGGACCTTGATGCCGGACAAACGGCGTAGGCCACCCCAGACAACCGTGGAGGGAGTAAAACGGTTAAAAGAACTAGTAAAAGCTGTCCAGCAAGCTTTCTTGCTGTCGTTTATGATACGACGGCACTGCGCTCTCATACGTTTGTAATTGATGCAATTCTCCAAAGTTGGGTGGCGGCGGAAGGTGCGTAAGGCACGGCGTCGGGCTCGAAGCGCGTCGCGGCAGGCTGCAGTCCACCAAGGGACCTGCACACGACGTGGAGAAGAGGATGTACGAGGTATGGAACGTTCAGCAGCAGTGAGAATAACCTCTGTGAGGTATTCGACCTGACTGTCACAGTTGGGAAAATGCTGATTGTGAAAAACAGCCATGGAAGAATAAAGCCCCCAGTCGGCTTTAGAAATGTTCCAACTGGTGGGACGTGGAGATGGGGAGTGATGTAAGAAGTAAATGATACAAGGGAAATGGTCACTCGAGTACGTGTCAGAAAGTGCATACCACTCAAACCGACCGGCAAGCTGAGGAGTGCATATTGCGAGGTCTATATGGGAATAAGTGTGTGTTGTGTCAGAAAGGAAGGTCGGTGCACCGGTGTTGAGGCAGACAAGATCGAGGTGTTGGAGAAGGTCCACCAAAAGGGAGCCTCTCGGACAAGGTGCCGGAGAGCCCCATAGGGGGTGGTGGGCATTAAAGTCGCCTACCAACACGAAAGGTGAAGGGAGCTGGTCAACAAGGTTTAGCACATCTGCCCTAGTAAGGGCAGATGACGATGGCGAATATATATTACAGAGGGAGAAGGTAAATGTGGATAAGGTGATGCGGACGGCAACTGCCTGTAGGTGAGTGTGCAAGGAAATGGGATGGAAATAGACGTCGTCTCGAAGGAGCATCAGAACCCCTCCATGGGCTGGGACACCTTCCACGGTTGGCAGGTCGAACCGCACAGAGGTGTAGTGTGGAAAGTCTGCACGATCACGCGGACGCAACTTAGTTTCCTGGAGGCAGACTAGAAGCGGGCAGTGCAATCGAAGGAGTAATTTTAACTCCTCCCGATTAGAACGAATGCCGCGAATGTTCCATTGAAGGAGCGCCATGATAAAAATGAGAGAAGAAATAAGGATAAAAACCAAGTAGCGAGCGGGGTCACCTCGACGGCCGCTGAGGACCGGATTTCGAGGGAGCACTGCTATCGCTGTCCAGGGGCAAAGGGTCGTGGTCCATAGGTTCGACCGACGCGCCTGCCACCTCCCTGAGGTGATCAGGAGGGGCAGTTTCCACCGCCGGTAAAGGGCCGGGCGCCCGGCAAACGGAGCGTCCCGGTGAAACAGAAGACGGCCGAGGCCGGCAACTGTTGGACGGCGCGACAGATGGGTCACGCCTCGGCGGGGAAGGAGAGGAACTCTTTTTCTTGTCAGCTCTTCTGGAAGAGTGACGGCGGGAAGAGGCAGTTGACGGTTGGGAAGCCTGAGAACGTAGAAAATCCTCACGGACGGGTTCCTTTTTCAAGGTCCGGGCATCTTGTTTAGGTGCCCGCGGTTTACTAGATGTTGACGCAGACTGTACCTTAGAAGCAGCAGGAGGAAGCGGGGACGTGGAACGGGCAATCTTCGGGCTGGCGGATCGCACAACTGTGTCAGCGAAAGTGAAATCACAAGTCTGGGTACTGGAATCCTTAGTAGGTCGAGTTGAGGTGAGGACCTTACTGTATGTACCCGCTGGGAGGACAGTGGGCTTTCAACTCGCCAACAACTTTCGAGCGGCAGATGTTGATACCTTCTCCGTGACCCGAATTTGCTGAATGATTTTTTCATCCTTATATACAGGGCAGTCGCGAGAGGAAGCCGCATGGTCGCCGTTGCAGTTAAGGCAGTGAGGGGACGGAGGTGGGCAATCCCCCTCATGGGCGTCCCTACCACAAGTGACACATTTTGCTGCATGTGGGCAATGTTCACGGGTATGGTTGTACCTGTGGCATTGGTAGCAGCGCGTTGGGTTTGGAATATAAGGGCGGACTGAGATAACTTCGTACCCTGCTTTGACCTTCGACGGGAGGTCAACTCTGTCGAATGTCAAAAACACAGTACGAGTCGGTGTCAGCTGGTTATCTACCTTTTTCATCACCCTGTGGACGGCTGTCACACCCTGATCGGACATATAGGACCGGATGTCGTCATCAGACAACCCGTCAAGGGATCTCGTAAAAACTACCCCACGTGACGAGTTGAGTGTGCGGTGCGCTTCTACTTTGACTGGAAACGTGTGCAATAACGTAGTCCGGATAAGTTTCTGGGCTTGGAAAGCACTGTCCACTTCCAGCAACAATGAGCCATTGCGCTGACGCGAACAGGTTTTAACAGGGCCAGCAATTGCATCAACACCTTTCTGTATAACGAAAGGATTGACAGAAGTGAAATCTTTTCCGTCGGTGCGCGACACAACAAGAAATTTCGGCAAATTAGGCAGAGTCTTCTTTTGCTGAGGCGAGTCTATCTTACGTTTCTGGGTCAATGTCAGTGAAGAAGAGAAGGAAGTCATTGCGGAAGTGTCCCCCGTGATTACCGGCGTCTCCGATGGCGCGCTCCTTCCTAGTGGGGGCCCTCTCCGAGGGCTTACCCGCCTTAGGTGATTGTTCACACCTCAGGTCACACCTCCCGAGAACTGACGGAGGGACCAATTGGCATGTTCGGAAGGTACCAGCTCGGGTAATCACCCCTCCCTGGGCCTGGCCTTTACCAGGGGGTACGTACGTGCCCTACTTGTCTACCCGGGGCGGGGAATTACGCGTTACCCCGTCACCTGCTACGCATGATAATGCGTGGGTCGGCCTTCAGACACGCACAGGGAGGAAAGAAGAAGAATAGAGGAAGTGAAGAGAAAGAAGGAAAGGTGTCTCAAACGCCGAGGCGGAGACTAATGAGGAGAAGAAGGCGAGGAGAGGACAAGGAGAGAGAGACAGAAACAAAGGGTAAGAAAGGAAGGAACCAAGGAATAAGAGAAACGACAACAAGAAAACACCTGAACTCGTGAAATACGCCCGTCTCCGGGCGAAGGCATAAACCGGGAGGGAAAGTGAAGCAGCCTGGGGCAGAAGAAAGGCTGCTCCGGCTCGGGGCCCCGTGCGCGCCACACACGTACCCACAAAAGAACTGTGGGCCCCCTGGGGGGGGCATGGACGCAGACACCCACTTGCATAAATTACAAGTGCTGCAAAATAAAGCACTTCGTATAATCACAGATGCACCCTGGTTTGTCACCAACAGACACATACACGGAGACACAAACATGCCAACAGTTACACACACAATACAGAAACTCACACAAGCATTCTACAACAAATCCAACATGTCACCACACCAACTCACTTCTTTCGATAGACTAAAATAATTCCTTAGAAGCAAGTCTTCCTGATAATTATTTCCGACTGTTCTACAAAGTAGAGGATAGCCGGTGTTAAGTTCCTCGAAGTTCGGTGTCCTCTGCTTCTGGACCTCGGCAGGAAGCGGCAGCGGCAGAGTCCGGCGGTCGGTGGCCAGGCGTAGCGGAGACGTGGCTTCGGCGACGGTCCGACTCCGGCTGTGCTCCCTCGCGTTCCGCGGTGTCAGAAGACGCCGGTCTCAGCCGTGGTGCTGATACTTAAAGCCGCGGCGGCTAGTGTCCTTGCGCCGCTATTTGCATGCCGCGACCGCCGATTGGCCGCTGAGACGGTCATACTGCCTACGTGCGAGGTGTGAAAAGGTTCCTCGCGTCTGGGCGGTGAGCGGACCTGGAGACTTGGGGCAGTGCAGTGCCGCCTGCCGGAAGGAGCCGGGACTCGGTCGTGGCACGCGGTTCGAGCTGTCCGCCGCTGCCGACTTACCGGTGCGCGGCGTGTGCGTCTCTTGAACTGGCGCGCGCAGGGCTGCGCTGCCCAATCATGCTAGCAGCGCCAATTCGCGCGCGCAGAGGAGAGCTGGACTCAAGCCCCCACAATCACGTAAGCAGCCGACTGCGAATAGCGGACAAATTGAAAAGCGCCTCGGCGGCCATTGTAGTGGCAAACTTCCGCGCGAACTTTAAATGTGCATAAGATTCTTTTGATTAGAAAGAGTATTCATTTGGGTTAAATCGCTTCAGACTCCTTGAATATACAGCAACTATCGGTTGTGTGTAAATTTATTATACATACGGTGTAGGAATTTGCCAACAGCGTTCCCTCTTCCTAACGAAACCGAACTATAACATGTAGTTTTTTTGCGTTCTAAGTGCAGCATGTGAACGGAATTTATTGCCAGACACGATTTTTTGGCACTTTCTCAGTATATTCTACGATTGTGAAACTTTGTACAAAACATTAATTTCGGAAGAATTTCACACTTTACGTTTCTGCTTTAATGCTGTATTCTCCAATATTTAGAATTTTCATAGCATCAAGAAATCAAACAGGGCTGACTGAAACAGTTAATGTTAAAATCGATTGTGAAAGTGAAATACTCCATCAGACACATAACTGAAAAATAGCTTCTTACGTTGTGAATACAGCAATCAGCCACTACCAAATTCTTTTAAGAATACGAAGTATGCCATAACTTTCTCTAAACTAAGGAATCTAACAATAGCAATAGGGAATCTAGCAAGAAAATTAGCATTTTTAATGCTGTAAACCAAATACGTTACAGTAGCGTGAACTGCTCAAAAGTCAACAATTATCGTCGCAGGGTTGAACTTCACAATGTACATCCACTGTGGCTATGTGCCGTTCATATATGGAACTATACACCGGTCTGCAAACCCCTTTCAGTTGTTATACCTGTATGTACAGCAGATTACTTTTCAATCCTGCGTTACAAGTTGCTAATATTAATTTCGTGACCCCAATAGTTAATTTACACAATCATAAAATGAATCTTTTCGAACTTCCTGTCCACCAATGCTGCCTGAAGTAGCTCCTTTTTAAGAGCTACCAGTATTATAAAAGCCTGTTATTTATTTCATTCAATCCTATATTGTGTTGACTAATAGTTTGTTAAGGAAGACTAACTCTCTCTTAACACAAGTAGAAGGGCTTCTTGTATTCCTGAGAAATAAAAATGGTCATACAGTATTCGATCTTTCTATTCCTTTCAACTGATTTTTGTATTTAAACGCTGAGGAGCTCTACAACATCGTGCTTCATGTACACTGCGATAGTCAAACAATACAGACGTGATTATCAATTGCGTATATATCCCGCAGTAGCTATTTAATACACGATTTACCTGCCAATAACACTCGTAATTATCTGACGCTTGCCACTACTATGGCGGCCGGGCGAAGGTCCAAATTATCCCGCGACAGCTGCGCCGTCAGGGAGTCTAGTTATTTTTACAACGTCTTTGGGTGGACTCCGCAGCGAGAGGACAGAGGAGACAGCCGACCCCCACCAGGCGGAGCGGCCAGCGCAGCGGAGGCGTAAATTGAATCGTACTACAGTTCTGCCACATCCCCTCCACAAGGGCAGAAGGAGGCGGGGCATGTTGTGCACGTGACTAGTCTGCAGTAGCGCTTCCCAGCGGCAGAAAGCAAAAGCTTAACGCTGTTAGCTGTTGCTGTCTTATATTTTTGACGTCTGTAGCTCATGAATGTTCCTATTTTAGTGAAATTTCATAGTAGGTACTACTAAGGTTACGTTTCTCCCAACTATCCCTACAATATGCTACATAAATTGCAAGCCCGAAGGAGTGGGACAGTTCTGAGTACAAACAAAAATGATAGAATTGGTAAAGTGTAAACACTAACTCAGGCCTACCGGTACCGTAAATTTTATATTATTTGCTTTATGTTCTAATTACCATAGTCTCCACTACAGGAAGAAAAAAATATGGTCTTTATCTGTTTGTGCTGACTGACTGCCACTGGTGTTTTTACTAATAAACAGTAAACTTAAAATCACACCTACGCTACTGGCAACGAGTTTAAAGAGAATAAAGGCATGTGACAACACACATTCTTTTACGCAAGTCGCCGAAGTGCTGTCCAATTTAAAGACTTACACCTGGCCAACAATCCACACGAAATTATTATTATAGGGAGATGACTGTTGCCCACATGTCTTTGATACGTATAATTATAAATGTTTCATAAATTATGTATTTAAAACTCACTTACAGCAAAGACTGATGGTGAGAAATATGTATTTTTTATTTCAGAAACTTGGCATAAATTACAAACGTCGGCTCTAATATTCGGATATCGGTATAAGAATGTTGTCAGCATCATTCTTTACTTTTCTTCGATGGAAAGACGTGAGAGGTGCTTCCACACTCAATTGACATTCATTACAAAACTAATGATTTTCTTTTCACGAGTAGTTACATCACGAATAGAAGAATAAAGTATTGAAGCTTCCCGTTTCGTTTGAGGCTACTAAAATCACCTAAGGAAGGCAGTAATTCACTCTTGTGTTCAGACTGCTGTACAATATTTTCATGTTACTTTGCCGAGTCTGCTCTGGGAGTGGAATTCACACAACCTAACCTACAGAACTACACGTAAAATCACGCAATAACGCACGTAAAGTGTAAACAAAAGTGACCGAAGCTTTTGCTGTCTGCCGCTTGGAAGCGCTACTGAAGACCAGTCACGTGCTCAAGAGACTCCGCCTCCTTCTACCCGTCTGGAGGGGGTTTGGCAGAACTGTAGTACGATTCAGTTTACGCGCAGCGGAGCGCCCCCCACCAGCCGCAGCCCACTGCCAGTCGAGCGCCAGCGCTCGAGGAGGACGCAGCGCGCCCCGAGCCGGAGAGGAGGCCGACGACGCTGCAGCGGGCAGCTACAGGCTGAGAAGTACAGCACCACCAAACTACTGCTGCATACACACTCACGATCCAGCCCCCCCTGTCGAGCCTGTGTTGTCACAGGGGGAAAAAGAAAGAGCAAAACACTGTCTTCACAATGAAACCAGAAGCACGATAAGCAAAATTGTCGTGCCCCACACAGAGCTGCACGGCAGTCAATCTGCCATCCCGAGTTAAGGGTAATTTCCGCACCGGGGCCGGTGGCACTGCCTCGTTACCCGCGTGTGAGTAGCACAGGCTGGCAACTCAAGTGGATCCTCGAGTTCAGCAAAGCAGATACAACCTGTGAACTCGAGGTGCTAACGAAGCGAGAACCCAGAACCCCCAAAGGCGCAGCCACAACTTGACACACACACACACACACACACACACACACACACACACACACACACACACACACACACACCACAACGACCATGTCAGGACGTAGGAGACATTCCACAGGGTCAGCACAGGTGCTAAACCAAAACGAAAGACCAGAGTCACCGGACCAAAACCCACGACCGAACTCAAAACAGAGCTGCTGCTCCTCCACCCACAGTAATAAATCAAGACATAGCCAAAGGTCAGACAGAAACCTAAATGATCAACACATGCGTAACTACATTCTGTCAAACCTACCAAAGGACACGACCCAAAAAACGCTTAGCAACCAACTTCAGACAATATGTAAGGAGAATTGACCGGTTCTCACTCAATTACCATAAACTAACATGCAAAGCGTATGTCAAAACATACACGCCCGAAGCAGGAGACCATATACGTAACTCCCTGCGACAAATTCTGCACAGACCAATACAATTATAAGAAGTACGTAACGGAACAAAAGAAAGACCTACATACACGAAACAACGCAGCTACAGTTGCGTAGTGAAAGGAGTCGATTTCGACTCACAGATGACGACGTGAAGGAAGAACTAGAGTTCCAGGAATACGACACCGCAAACGCACGGCGCATCATAGACAGAAGCAGAAACAGACGCATAATTCAGGATAATAACTTATTGTAAAGAAACACTAGACACTCTTCTGGGTAATGGAACGCGACTCTTCAACAAAATCTACAGAGTAGAGCCATCCAGATACCCCAAGCCACAACCCCAAAAAAGCCGAAGATGCCAAAAATTCGGGCACAGCATAGTAAAATGCAACCAGAACACAGCGGTTTGCGGCATCTGCGCGGGAAACCACGAAACAAGAAGGTGCAATGAAGACGCAAAACCACGCTGCCACAACTGCGGCGGAGCGCTCACAGCATACTCAAACAAATGCAAAAAAGGCCGAAACAGACAGCACCAAACGAACAACCGGCCCCAATAAGAGTGCTAAACAGCCCAACACCAATCTGGCCAGAAAACACTGACCACAACAGAAGACATCGCACACAAAGACATCATAAGAATGACCTCGGTAAACATGTGGACGCTCTTCCAAAACAGAAAGGAAGAAATTGCAACGGCAACAGAAGAAACTTCAAACACACTGCTCCGTAACCCGCGGTCGGAGAGTGATAGGCTGGCAATTTCCGTGGATCCTCCACACCCGCTGTGCGTGTGGAGGTGCTTACGAAGCGGGAAACCAGACTCCCTTGTGTGGCCACACAACATATACACACACGCTCACATAAATAGGAACTTTATACTGCTAGGAAAATGACCGACACTGGAACCCCCGACCCCCAACCACCAACCACCAATAAGAAGCCCAATAGTAGACGAAGGAGGATTCACACTCCAGATCAGCAAAAAAAAAAAAAAAAAAAAAAAAAAAAAAAAAAAAAATAGGGAACGGAAAGACTCAGGGAACGAGATCATTCACACATACCTCCTATCCAATCTCCCAACTGCTCACAAAAAATTCTGGACGAACAAATAAAAAGGAACATCACTGGATTCGACATCAAAAGGCATAAAGTACAATCACCAGAGACACACGGCAATCGTAAAGTCACGTACAGGAGCAACAGTGCAATACATCATCGACAAAATGCGCCCTGGCATATTACGTACACTGAAGGTGCGGGAACTAAAACCGAGGGAAATATAAGAAACCGAGAACAACTAGAAAACCAGCTACAGCTGCGTAATAAAAGGTGTAGAGCACGACGGAACGAAAGAGGAAGTTCTCGCGGCTATCCGCGAAATGAACCTTTCTGTCAAAGATGCATGGAGGATCCATGACTTGAACAGCAAAAAGGCAACAATGAAATTCAGGATCATAACATACTGCGCGCAAACATTAGACACCCTACTCACGAAAGGTGTATACATGTTCTACAAACGGTACAAGACAGAAACCTCCCACCCCCACGCCCACAGGCAGTACAATGTACGAAATGCCTGAAGTTCGGACACTCAGCCGAAAAATGCGCCGAAAAAGAAACCAAGTGCGCAAAATGCGGAGGAAAACATGAACTCAGTCAATGCCAGGCAGCAGACGCAGCAGCGAAATGCGGAAACTGCGGCGGCGATCACGTGGCTTTCTCATTCAAATGCAAAGAAAGGTCAAAAGAAGCGGGACCTGACCACCAAATAGCACAACTCAAGACACTAGATACACCATCAACTCTCCCCCAGAGCAAAGAAGAAATATCAAAAGAAGTGACACTAAAAGAGGACATCATAAGGTTCACAACAGCAATACTGTGAAACCTCTTCAAAGACAAAAACGAACACATCGCCAAAACAGTCGAGGAAGTATCCAAGGCCATATTTCAAAAACTAGTAAAAGTAACACAATCAGGAAACGGAATACCTGTCACAGTCGGCCCTCTCAACCAACAACAACCAGCACACTAAGGAACAGAAAGAGGCAGACAGCCCACAAACAAGACAAGTAGGCAAACAAAATGGCGGGTGAAAACTTAACAGGAACACACTTTAACCTCCTATACGTAAATACACAAGGGTTAAAATACAAGAAGACAATTCTTAACTACACGCTACATCGAAACAAAATACATGTATTTGGAGTAACAGAAACATGGCTAACAGATAAAGACAATCCAGAGCTACCAAGATACAGCCACTACCTAAAGAACAGGACCAACAATCAGGCCAGAGGGGGAGTCGCAATTTACATCGACAAAAACCTCCCTGAAACAGAAATACCCATCCCACAACAGTTCCAAAATATGGAGGCCATAATGGTCCAAATACCTATAACAAGAAGAGACAAACTCACTATAGCCTGCCTATACACACAACCGAGGCACCCGCTTCCAACAGACTTAATACGGTACCTCAACACATTTCAAAAGACAATACTGATGATGGATGGAAACGCAAGACACATCTATTAGAAGATACAGCAGACAACACCAATGGACAACAACTATTCGATTTCTTCACAACAGAACCGTTTGACAGAATTCCCACAAACCAACCAACATACATTGGACACAATGGAGAATCCACCCCCAGACCACATCCTTTTCAGTATTAACATACAAGACACACTCGAACACTATGAAGTGGGGAACACAATCACGAGTGACCACCTCCCAATATATTTCAAGACGTTCATAGCACCTCCCCCTCCACCCAGTCCAGAAACAAGGACAATCAGAAAGTACAGAGCAGTCGACTGGAACAAATATCAACAAAAGATACGAGAAGAATTGATGACGCCAATCGAATCACGGATGACCATGATCTAGAAACAGTTAACACCAGACTAGAAACAACAATACAGAAGGCCACTGAAGAAAGCATCCCTTCGAAAGCAATACCCAACTATAAACCTACAATACCATAAGAAGCACTAAGGCTCATAAGAGAAAAAAGAAACTATACAGAGAAATACATAAAACCAACAAACAGGCCCTCAAACCAATCTGGAACAGGTTGAATGCACAAATCAAGCGAATAATCTCACAATAGACGCTAGACTACAGGGATGGAGGGAAATCCTGGCATATAAAAAAATAAAAATAAAATACGCTGGCCAATTCGCACTCGAGCGGTGGACGTCTGAACGCGAGGGTCAGCGCAGCGCGGCAGCGGAGAGCAGCAGCCGTCGGCGACCGACGGAAGCAGCGCGGTGGCAGGCGTGCAATTTTTTTCTTTCTTTTCTTTTCTTTTCTTTTCTTTTCTTTTCTTTTCTTTTGTGTCAGTGTTGTGTGATAGGATCATCAACTTCGCCGATTCTCGGTATATTGTTGTAAAGGTTAGTGTTTGGGATATTTGTGCTGTTAGGGCACTCTATTGTTATCTTTGGGGGTCATGATCGTTAGTTTTTTCGGACCGAGTCCGCCAATCCGCCTCCTTGGTGGGCATTTATCAAGTTTGGGATGGTTTTTAAATGCAATGTCGAATGTCGCCAGTTGTCGTACCTAGTCACGGTTTCTGGTGCTATTATTTTAGTTCTAACTGTTGCTGACTTACTTTGTACTTTTTGTTGCCTATATTTAGGATTTTCCATGTCCTTGTCGTATGTCGGCACTCGGAACTTCATTGTGAAAGCTTTCCTCGCCCTATCTTTGATGTGATACGCTTTCTCGACTGGGAAACCTTGGTCTTCTAGTTGCTGCTTAACTGATTCGTCGGGGGTGTCGTGCGGAATGCCTTCGAGGACGACGCTCATGATGTGGGTTCTTTTGATGGTCTCCTCTATAGACCCCCGGGATTCTTTTATGGGCTTGGATTGAACTGTGAGTTCCGGGAAGCCTCCTTTCCTGAGATCGGCTCTAATTTCGTTTTCAATACCGCGGTATTCACACCAAAATGATGCTTGGGTCTCCTCCGAGATTAGCTTCAGGCTGGTGATCATGGCGGTGATATCACATTTTACGTATTTCAGTATCGCGGAGTCGCCTTTATATACCCGGGAGTGCCCAAACAGCCTTCAAAAGCCAAGGAGCAGCCCCAATTATGAAAATAAATGGTGTCCCCAATATGAAAACCCTTACCAAACACATTAGAGGGACCAACCTCCACAGGAGGCAGCGCCCTAGCATCGCTGGTGAGTGTTCTATCTTTGGAGTCTACCTTTGCTAATGTGATTTCTAGTTCCTCTGTCGGTGGAGAGGGGATTGCTTCAAATGGGATATTGTTTTTAATGAATATGACTGTGCCACCACCTCGCCTGTTTGGTCGGTCGGTTCGGTGACAAGTCATATTCTTGAGGCGGAACTGATCTGTGGGTCTCAGATGTGTTTCTGAGACCAGGAGTATGTCAATGTTGTGCTCCTTTATGAAAGCTTGGATTTCTAGCTTCTTATGTTTGATTCCATCAGCATTCCAGTTGCAGATGGTGATGTAACATTTGTGTGGTCTGTGTCCCAACATCTTTAATCCGCGAGCGTTATAGCCGCTTCAAGCACGATGGCTGCTCTTGCTGTTTTGTCGACTGTTTGGCGGAGTTTTTTGGCTGTTGTGATTATGGTTGTGATCAGGTTCTTCTTGTTAATTTGTTGTATTGTTTCCAGTATGGTTTTGATTGCTGCGCTTAGTTCGGATGGTATAGTGGAAGGGGTGGTTTGACTGTGGTAGGTAGCGGATGATGATGATGATGATGATGATGATGATGATGATTGAAATAGTATCTCCCAGATAGCGTATGTGGCATGGGTGTTAGTTCCTTGGTTCATGTTTGGAGTCGCAAATATCAATGGGGTGGGGCCTGGGTGGTTCTGCCTCATGCGGGTGTTGAGTCGTGGATTTTGTGGCGCTCCTCCATTTCTATATGTTGTGTTGTGTTTACTGATTCAGTTGGTTGGAACGGCCTTAATCTCTTTTGATAATCTTCACACCCTTTGAAATTGGCGGGGTGGCTTCCATTGCAGTTCGCACATGTTGGGGGGGGGGGTGATTTGAAGAAAAAAAAAAAAAAAAAAACAACAGTCTTGCGAGTGATGCAGTCCAGCACATCAGCCACACCTGGATGGAAGCTGGCAGTAATTGGCAGTTTGATCCAGCCTTTGACAACGGTGACATTGTGTAGGGCCAGTACTGGCTCTGTAGGCTGCTACTCTTATTCTCACGTCGAGTAGGTAGCGGGGATCGTAGAGCGCGTCTGCTTCTTTCGTCTGAGGGGTGGCAATATGGAAAGTACCCTGGTGTATCAGTTGGTTTGTGATTCTGTCTCGCTTTTCGTGTTCGAAAACTGCTGTGATTTTATGCCAGCGTTGCTCCAGGGCTGTTTTTACATCAAATTCTGGGGTGTGAGGTAGTATACCTTTGATTACAAAGGGTCTGTTTTTCTAGTCGGCCAACTGGTGGCCAAAATAAGGAAGTGTCTCCTCTCGTACGAATTTTTCTGCTTCCTTGTAGTCCTCTGCTGTGTCAAAATGGTACTTGATACTGTCCCCTCCGAGTATTGCTTTTAGGGGTCCTTAGTTTGATTTTGAGAGCTGCGTTTAGCTTTTGAAAGTCGCAGGGTTGATGAACGACTATTGGTGGTATTTTTGTGTTTGTTTCGGGCGGGTTTCCTGTTTGTTCAGATCTGTTGTTGGTTTGGTCAGGCGTGTTTTCTGTTGGTTCGTTCTGAGTAAGCACTGCTGAGGGCAGTTCTTCCATGATGTCAAGTGCTTCGTAGATGTTTTTGTCTGCAAGATTGTTTCCTGCGAGAGTCGCCTCGTGTTTTTGTCTTCTTGTGGTGTGTTTTGGTTTGGGTTTTTGAAACTCTTCCTCTTGTTGGTCGTTACTGCTTGTGGGTAGTAGGGGCAAGCTGCTAGGTGGGTTGGTGATGTTTCCGTCTTGGTTAGGTTCGTTGTTGTAGTGTTAGCCTCTTGGGCTGTGTTGTTCGGATCGCTGCTTCTGGCACCTAGTCTTGGTGGGCATGATGGTGAGCGTATTGTCGGGTCCATTGTTTTGTTCCTTGGTTGGAATTTTGGCATTTTAAAACCCTGCTGGATGTGTCGGTGGAGTCATGGAGATGGCTACCTAGACGCGAGATTATGACTTGCCAGGCAGACCGCGGGCTTGTCCCGCCGCAGTAGGGGCCCTGGCTGTGCAGCGTACCCTAACTCTAACCAGCCCTAAATTCCAGCTTTCAGGAATTAGTCACCTAGCAACTAACAACGGTACGACAACTGGCGACAATTTTGCCTTTTCGTGATGACCGCGGCTAGCACGGACAGTAACGTAGGGTTTGGGATGGGGTTGGTGTGACGTCTTCAATAGCCGCGTCCGTGTTGGATCCAGCGGCAGCGGGGACGTCAGCAACGGCCGCGCCAACTTCCGTGACGGCGGCGTCAGCGTCGGTGCTTTCCTCCTCCATGGCGGCGCCCTCCTTGGCGACGGAGTAAGTCTGTATTTGTTCCCCCTTGCAGCGGCGTATTTAAGTTCGTGCTTGTTTCTAAAAATTATTCACTAAAATTACGTGTGAGGGTGAGTTTTGGTCTTTTTACTGAAATGTTGGGAGGTTCCTGTCCTAAAGTTTGAATGAGCTGATGGGTCGAAGCTTGTGCATGTTGATAAAGTTTAATTGATTTATCCTTAACGAGTGTGTATATGGAGGGTAGGCCTAATTGTTCCCTAATGTCTGTATCTGTCAGCTCCGATGATAACACGAAAGGCGTTGTTCTGGAGACGTTGGAGTCTGAGGAGGCGGACTTCAGACGCCATGGAGTATGCTTCCGAGCCGTACAGGACGGCCGGAAGTATCAGTTGTCTCCAGAGCAGGACTTTGCAGTCTATTGTAATTGATTCACTCTTGAGGAAGGGATATAGCTGTGAGATAAGGGCGGAGCCCTTGTTGGCTGCGGTTTTAATATGCTTGTTCCACGTTAACTTTTTGTCTATTTCTAGACCCAGGTATTTTACGGAATCACGCCAAGGAGGATCCTGGCCGCCAATGGTTAGCTGGCGATCGGGAATCTTACGCTTGTGTGTGAAATATATTGCCTGGCATTTTAAAGGATTGATCTTAACCTTCCAAATATTACACCCTTGTGTGATATCGTCGAGATGTAGCTGGAGATTTCGCTGTATGATCGGAAGATTTCGGCTGCTACGGTAAATCGTCGTATCGTCCGCATACAGCGCTATCCCTCCCCCTGTTTGTCTGGGAATGTCATTCGTGTAAATTGTGTAGAGGACAGAGCCTAAAACCGAACCGTATGGTACTCCGGCCGCAATCGGTCGTATCTGGCTGGAACGATCTCCATGTCTTACAAAGAATTGCCGCTGTGCAAGAAAGGAGTCGATTATCCAGATAATATGTTCTGGGCATCATATTTGATCTAGCTTGTAAATTAATCCATCGTGCCAGACGCGGTCGAAAGCCTTTTCTATATCCAGGAATAGTGCTCCTGTTTTCTCTCTCCTTGCCCTGGCCTGACATGTGTTCGACCAAACGCAGGGCTTGCTGTACTGTGGAATGCTCGGTGCGGAATCCAAACTACTCAGGCATCAGGATTTCGTGGTCAGTCAGGAATTTCCGGACCGGAGTAAGGATTAGGTTTTCAAGAATTTTGCTAAGGCCGTTCAAAAGAGATTGGTCTATAGCTTTCGGGAAGGATGAGGTTCTTGTTTGGTTTGGAGAGTGTGATGACCTTCGTAGTTTTCCACACCGAGGGGAAGTAGGTGTGCTTTAGACAAGCATTGAAGATGCTTGTCAAATAAGTGATGGCGGGAGGAGGAAGGTTTTTTAAGGAGTGGAGAGCGGATTTTGTCAGGGCCTAGAGATTTGTGGGTTCCCTGCCATTTGATGATTCCTTCTAACTGCCGGCTCGTTAACGGGCTCGAATTCTGTGCTTGGGCGCGTATTTCTAATCTGAGTCACTCGTCCGATGATTATTCTTTCCTGCCTCTCGCTCTCGTCATTGTCGATGTCGTGAGGTCGGAATTGTGACTAACGACTTTGCCACGATTTCCGCCTTTTCTTGGTCATCGTAGGCTAGACCGTCATCGCCGTGGATTGGCATGTTAATCCTGTTGGGGGTTTTCCGCTGCCGGGCTATTTGCCATATTTGTCGTCGGC
Source organism: Locusta migratoria (assembly GCA_026315105.1). Lineage (NCBI taxonomy): Eukaryota > Metazoa > Arthropoda > Insecta > Orthoptera > Acrididae > Locusta > Locusta migratoria. The sequence continues at coordinate 297,218,716 of CM048751.1, forward strand.
TAATATCTCGTTCGGCGGATCTGAGTTTATCTTCCCAGCAGCGGCTCCTGTGCTCCTGTAGTTTTTGTTTTACTTGGACCTCAAGTCTCCTTAGCAGGCGACGGTCGTCTGGGTCGCGATCGCGTTGCCACAGGCGGCGCGTTCTGCGTTTGGTGACTATGAGGTCCCAGATGTCAGGGGGCAGGTCCCTGGCGACAGACTCTGTGTTGAGTCTGACGTCCTCCACGCCTGTGCTCGCGCCACTAGCGTCAGTGACGTGTTCAATGGCGCCATCTATGTCTTCTCTTGTGTTTAACTCTGGTAATTCCTCCACGTGTTCCCCGCCAGGAACTTGTAGCGGTTCCAGTTTGTTATTACTTGTGTTCTTGCCTTCCTCCCGACATCGTCTTCGAAACTGGTATCCAGTACGACCGCACTGTGGTCGGAGTCCAGATCATGGTGTACTGTGACTGTCGTTTCAAAAGCGACGTTTTTCACTACAAACATATCCAGGATATGTGGATTTTTTGTAGGCTCTCGGGGAAAGTGCGTAGGTTCGTCGGGAGCAATGACGCTGAGGGCGACACGACCCTTGACAAACCTAAGCAGTCTCCCTCTCGCGACAGCCAAAGGCCCTATGTTTCGAGTTTAGGTATCCCCCCACAATTACACGATCGCCAATACCCAGCAAGGCCTGAAGGTCCCTCTGCAGTATCGTGGTGCTAGGCTGGTGGTATGCTGATACTATTTCCCAGGTGTCCTGACCTAATTGAATTTCTACACCGGCCGCCTCGATGCTCGGTGTCTGCGGCAACTCAACTGTGCGGAAGCACCGTCTATTCTTAAAGAGTACTGCTACACCACCGCCGGGTCGGTCGACGCGGTCTACCCGGTGGATGGAGTTGTTACGTATCTGAAAACGGTCTTCAGGTGTCAGGTGAGTTTCCGACAGACAAACTGTTGGCACTGGTGACACTGCAGGGGGCCGTCAGGAGGGCGGTACTTCTCGACGGTCACACGACAATACATGAAATACTGCAAGTTAAGTAGGTCCCTGTTTTTCTGGTCCGGGTGTAATATGACTTTGAAAGCCGCTTTCTTTTTGCGGCCTACCGCCGGGTTTGCGGGGTCAGAGACTTTCGTCTCCTGTTTCACCTCTATAACCCGGAAATTTCGGGTTATGAGTTCCTCTTTTATTTCTGCAGGATTAGTGTCGACTGGCAGCCGTTTGATCACTGCTTTGTAAATCTCCTTTTCTTCTGTTGGATATGTGTGGTGAGGAATTTTATTGGTTTTAAAGTATTCCGTTAGGTATCTATAGTCGGGTTGGGTGGATGCCTGGAATTTGACAGATGACCCCTTACACGACGTGTTGAGGCCGTTTGTAGCGGTATCGGTGATCAAACTTGTACTGCCAAGGCGCGCTGGTTGTCCATTCGTTGGCACCGTTAGGTTTCCCTGAACAGCGCCAGCCCTAGCTATGACTACGCGCGGGTATCCTGGGTAGTACCACGGGCCCTGGCGTAGTAAAGTCCCTACTCTTGGGGGAGCAAGGAGGATGCCCCGCGGCAGTATTTCCGAACGTTAACCCTGAACTTGGCGGATCAGACAGCTTGTGAACGCCAGTCACAGCCATTCGCGGCCACGGCGCCGCCAGTAGACCGGCGGCAGCTGCACCACGAAGGGGCCGCACCAACTTTGTCACACGACAATTTTGCCGCGCCGCTGAGTAGCAGCGCCTCTTCTTGTACGTCGACTAGTTGCCCTGTGGTGTCCACGTTGCAATAACGGCGGTGCTGGGCCGCTACGACAAAGTCTCGAAGAGTCGCAGCTGCGCTCAGTACGTACTCTCGGACGCGGTCCTCCCCCTCGAATGGGCAGTCGTGCCGACTTGTGCAGATGTTTTCTCAATCTTCATTCTGGAAGACGAGAGATGTTTCGAAGCGTTAGCAGCATTACGCTGCTTTGTGTTTCTTCTTAGGGGAAAGCTTTCGGACATCAAAGGCTGCTCTGCAATGAGCGGTTAATGATGCTTGCTGCTTTCATTCACGCAGCATGTCTGGCCAGCGCAAATTGGCTCGCCAGTGTGGGCGATGGCCGAGCTCTCTGATCAGAGGGTTCGGAGAGCGCTCTATCTTTTCGTAGAAGGCTCTCGCTGCTTCCTTGAATCTTCCTCGGAGTGGCAGCACGTCAGCGATGGCGTGCAGCTGGTCGGAAGGGGAGTCGCGAGGAAGATGTAGCGCCTGCCTCAGCGCTCTGTTTTGAAGTCCTTGCAGGCGCTTTAGGTTGCTCTCAGCTGTGTTGCCCCATACTACTGCAGCATACTCGAGCAGGGGGGCGAACACACGCTTTGTAAAGCATCCGCCCAGTGTGTGATGGAAGACATGAGGGGGTTAAGCAGTGGGTAGAGCAGCCTTAATCTGCCCAGTGCTTTGCCCCTGATGGGGGTCGCCACGTCATGCGTCAGTCGAGAGTGACGCCTAAGTATTTTGCTGTGTACGACCATGGAACAGCAACACTTCGAACCGTCAGTCTAGGAAGGTCCCTCCTGTAACGGCGAGTGGCGATGATTAGTGCCTGTGATTTTTCTCCGTTGTATGCCTGTCTCCATTTCGACGACCATTGAGTGAGTTGTTCTGTTGCTCTCTAAAGACTCCGCTGCGGGGTTTCGAACCATTTGCTGCGGCCGTAGAGTGCCGTGTCGTCCGCGTACATTGCTAGATGGACACGGTCGTGGCGAGGAAGGTCTGTGTACAGAGAGTACAGCGTTGGCCCAATGACCGAGCCTTACGGTACACCCTCGAGTATCGGACGTTCCGTGGAAATTGCACTGTCTGATCGAACGTGTAAACGTCCTTCCTCCGAGATAACTCTGGAGGAGCTTCACGTGCGACAAAGGTACCACCTGCTTAAGGAGTTTGAACAGGAGGCCGTCATGCCACACGGAGTCGAAGGCGCGTGACACGTCGAGCAAAAGACCACCGAAGTACTCGCGTCGGTCAATGGCACCAATCGCTTCCTCTGTGAGGCGCAGCAGCTGAAGTGTCGTGGCATACTGCTTGCGGAAGCCGAATTGCTCGTCTGGAAGGATTCCTTCTACGTTGACGTGCGATACTAGACGGCGGAGGTAGAGCGTCTCGAAGACTTTCGAAAGGGACGGGAGGAGCGAGATCTGTCGGATCTCTTTGCCCGCTCGTTGCCATTCGCGTAGTAGTCTGTTCTTCCGCGCGATGGCGTCGAGGAGCGGCGGGGGGAGAGAAGGCGGCCTGTAGTCCCGGTCTTCCGGCGGGTGTGCTGGCGTTGCTGCTGTCGCCGCTTCTGTGACTGCCGACGTGAAGTGGCGAAGGGCTGCTTCAACGCCGAGAGCAGCCCCGTCCGGCGCGTCTTTGAGTTTCTCCGCGACATTTTCTCGGAAGTTGTACCAGTTTATGCCGCGGAGGTCCAATCAACGGCGGAACGGCGGAAGGACGCCCTTAAGACGACGGCCGTTGACGTTGGTGAGGCGGCTGATCCACGCCGCGTGTTTCGCGTTTACGTCGCCGCCGATTAGTATTTTTCCCGGCAGCGACAGCAGCGCGTCGTAGTCTGCCGGTATCAAGGGGGCGCCTGGTGGTCGGTATGCGGAGCTGTAGGTGATCCTGCCGTCCGCGATGTTTGGGTGCTGCAGAGGTGACGACGGCGGATGCTACAGTCTGCATCACGGCCATTAGTTGCTCCATTTGTCGCATAAGCGTCTCCATGGAGCGTAAGACGGCGTCCATGCGGTCGCCTTGCCGGTCGCCGGCCGCGCCGACAACATGGTGGATGCCGACATCATGGCGGACGGCCGCGCCGACATCATGGCGGATGCCGACAACATGGCGGCCGGCCGCTGCGGCGTGCGCCTGACTCGGTCCGCGCCGCCATCTTGGCGGGGGGAAGTCGGCCGCGCTGTCCGGTTTTTTTTTTTTTTTTTTTTTTTTTTGTTTTAGGGCGCACAACTTCTATGGTCATTAGCGCCCAGCCAAGAACGTAGATTCGCTATGATCTCAAAAAATGGTGACTGTCAGAACATCAACAAGAGGCTAAAAACGAAAGATAAAAGACAATTAAAAGAGTTAAATATCCTTGGATAAGTTGGCCAAGTTGATAAAACGCAAAACTCGAGCAGCTGCTCGTGTGTCATCAGCTAAAATTTCCTCCAGAGTAGACGGAAAGTGAAGGGCTACACGGAGATGATTAAAATTAACGCAAGTCAGTAAAACATGTCGCACTGTCAGCAGTTCACCGCAGGAGCATAGCGGTGCAGGTTCGGCGCATAGCAAGTGACGGTGGCTGAAACGGCAATGACCGATCCGCAACCGAGCCAGGATGACCTCCTCCCGCCGAGAGGGGCGTGAGGATGTCCTCCAAGCGGTCGGGATCGGTTTGACAGTTCGCAATTTATTGTTGTACAGTGAAAGCCACACACTGTGCCATTGCGACACGATATTCCGGCGAAGAGCCCGTTGAACATCGTCCGATGGGACGCAAAAGGTAGCCATGCGAGGCAAAGGAGCTGCTGCCTTGGCTGCTGTGTCGGCGGCCTCATTCCCGGGCACACCCACATGGCCAGGGACCCACAGGAAAGAAACGTGACAGCTGTCATCCGCCAGCAACTGGAGGGAGCGTTGGATCCGGTACACGAGAGGATGGTTCGAGAAAGGGTCCTTAAGACTCTGCAGGGCACTAAGGGAGTCAGAACATATGGCATAGAAAGGGTGGCGGTGGCGGCAGGTATACAAAACGGCCTGGTGGAGGGCGAAAAGCTCAGCCGTGAAGTTAGAGCACCGGTCAGGGAGCTTGTATTGGAACCGGTTGTCCCCGACGACGAAGGCAGATCCGACACCGGCAGTGCTCTTGGAACCGTCAGTGTAAATAAATACGGCATTATCGTACCGCGAACGGAGTTCGACAAGCCTCGAGCGGAATACCAAATCCGGGGTGCTCTCCTTGGGGAGCGAACTAAGTTCGAGGTGTGTGTGAACCTGGGCCTGATGCCACGGTGGCAATGGGCTTTCGCTCAACCGAAGGGTGGAAGGAAGGGTAAAATCGAGCCACTGTAGCAGGCGGCGAAACCGAACTCCCGGTGGAAGCAAGGCAATCGCAGACAACTGATATTGGCGATCGAGTGAGTCGTCAAAAAATAATCTGTAAGATGGATGGTTGGGCATCGACCGTAGGCGGCATACGTACCGACACAAGAGTATGTCACGTCGATTGGTCAAGGGTAATACAGCAGCCTCGGCATACAGACTTTCAACAGGGCTGGTATAAAATGCACCGGTCGCCAGACGTAATCCACGATGGTGGATAGAGTCAGACGGCGGAGAATCGACGGCCGTGCTGAAGAGTATACAAGGCTTCCATAGTCGAGCTTCGACTGAACAATGGCCTGGTAAAGGTGAAGCAGGACGGTACGATCCGCTCCCCATGACGTGCCACTGAGGACACGAAGAACGTTAAGGGATCGGGCACAACGGGCAGCCAGGTAGGACACATGTGTGGACCAGCAAAGTTTCCGATCCAACATGAGTCCCAAGAATTTTGTAGTCTCCACGAAAGGGAGAGCAACAGGGCCGAGACATAGAGAAGGTGGAAGAAATTCCTTGTATCTCCAGAAATTGATACACACAGTTTTCTCAGTGGAGAATCGGAAGCCGTTTGCGATGCTCCAGGAATATAGACGGTCAAGACAGCGTTGGAGAGAACGCTCCAAGAGACACGTCCGCTGGGCGCTACAATAAATTGCGAAATCGTCAACAAAAAGAGATCCGGAGACGTCGGCTGAAAGGCAATCTACGATCGGATTGATTGCAATGGCAAAGAGCGCCACACTCAAGACGGAGCCCTGTGGTACCCCATTCTCCTGGCAAAAGGCATCTGACAAAACAGAGCCCACCCGTACCCGGAACTTGCGATCCGCCAAAAACGCTTGAATGAAAAGAGGAAGGCGGCCCCGAAGGCCCCATGTGTGCAATGTGCGGAGAATGCCCGCTCTCCAACAGGTATCGTATGCCTTCTCCAAGTCGAAGAACACGGCTACTGTTTGACGCTTCTTTAGAAAGTTGTTCATAATGAAGGTCGACAACGTAACGAGGTGGTCAGCAGCAGAGCGGTGTCGACGAAAACCGCATTGGATATTAGTCAGGAGGCGGCGAGATTCGAGGAGCCAGACCAACCGAGCGTTAACCATGCGTTCCATCACCTTACAGACGCAGCTCGTCAGAGAAATGGGGCGATAACTGGAAGGAAGGTGTTTGTCCTTCCCTGGTTTGGGGATGGGGACAACAATGGCTTCACGCCAACTTGTGGGAACATGACCTTCAGTCCATATGCGATTGTAGGTACTAAGAAGAAAGCACTTGCCCGCTGGAGAGAGGTTCTTCAGCATCTCAATATGAATAGAATCGGGCCCGGGAGCAGAAGACCGGGACAGGGCGAGAGCACGATCTAGCTCCTGCATGGTGAAGGCGACGTTATAATTTTCACGATTAAAAGAGCGGAAAGAAGGCGGCCGTGCCTCCTCTACCTGTTTGCGAGGGAGAAAGGCAGGGTGGTAATGGGCAGAGCTCGAAACCTCCGCAAAGAAACGACATAATGCGTTTGAAACATCAGCTGGGTCCACGAGGACCGCGTTCTCCAAGGTCAGGCCAGGAATCGGGGAGTGGACCTTGATGCCGGACAAACGGCAGAGGCCACCCCAGACAACCGTGGAGGGAGTAAAACGGTTAAAAGAACTAGTAAAAGCTGTCCAGCAAGCTTTCTTGCTGTCGTTTACGATACGACGGCACTGCGCTCTCATACGTTTGTAATTGATGCAATTCTCCAGAGTTGGGTGGCGGCGGAAGGTGCGTAAGGCACGGCGTCGGGCTCGAAGCGCGTCGCGGCAGGCTGCAGTCCACCAAGGGACCTGGACACGACGTGGAGAAGAGGATGTACGAGGTATGGAACGTTCAGCAGCAGTGAGAATAACCTCTGTGAGGTATTCGACCTGACTGTCACAGTTGGGAAAATGCTGATTGTGAAAAACAGCCATGGAAGAATAAAGCCCCCAGTCGGCTATAGAAATGTTCCAACTGGTGGGACGTGGAGATGGGGAATGATGTAGGAAGTGGATGATACAAGGGAAATGGTCACTCGAGTACGTGTCAGAAAGTGTGTACCACTCAAACCGACCGGCAAGCTGCGGAGTGCATATTGCGAGGTCTATATGGGAATAAGTGTGTGTTGTGTCAGAAAGGAAGGTCGGTGCACCGGTGTTGAGGCAGACAAGATCGAGGTGGTGGAGAATGTCCACCAAAAGGGAGCCTCTCGGACAAGGTGCCGGAGAGCCCCATAGGGGGTGGTGGGCATTAAAGTCGCCTACCAACACGAAAGGTGAAGGGAGCTGGTCAACAAGGTTTAGCACATCTGCCCTAGTAAGGGCAGATGACGATGGCGAATATATATTACAGAGGGAGAAGGTAAATGTGGATAAGGTGATGCGGACGGCAACTGCCTGTAGGTGAGTGTGCAAGGAAATGGGATGGAAATAGACGTCGTCTCGAAGGAGCATCAGAACCCCTCCATGGGCTGGGACACCTTCCACGGGTGGCAGGTCGAACCGCACAGAGGTGTAGTGTGGAAAGTCTGCACGATCACGTGGACGCAACTTAGTTTCCTGGAGGCAGACGAGAAGCGGGCAGTGCAATCGAAGGAGTAATTTTAACTCCTCCCGATTAGAACGAATGCCGCGAATGTTCCATTGAAGGAGCGCCATGATAAAAAAGAGAAGAAATAAGGATAAAAACCAAGTAGCGAGCGGGGTCACCTCGACGGCCGCTGAGGACCCGATTTCGAGGGAGCACTGCTATCGCTGTCCAGGGGCGAAGGGTCGTGGTCCATAGGTTCGACCGACGCGCCTGCCACCTCCCTGAGTTGATCAGGAGGGGCAGTTTCCACCGCCGGTAAAGGGCCGGGCGCCCGGCAAACGGAGCGTCCCGGTGAAACAGAAGACGGCCGAGGCCGGCAACTGTTGGACGGCGCGACAGATGGGTCACGCCTCGGCGGGGAAGGAGAGGAACTCTTTTTCTTGTCAGCTCTTCTGGAAGAGTGACGACGGGAAGAGGCAGTTGACGGTTGGGAAGCCTGAGAACGCAGAAAATCCTCACGGACGGGTTCCTTTTTCAAGGTCCGGGCATCTTGTTTAGGTGCCCGCGGTTTACTAGATGTTGACGAAGACTGTACCTTACAAGCAGCAGGAGGAAGCGGGGACGTGGAACGGGCAATCTTCGGGCTGGCGGATCGCACAACTGTGTCAGCGAAAGTGAAATCACATGTCTGGGTACTGGAATCTTTGGTAGGTCGAGGTGAGGTGAGTACCTTACTGTATGTACCCGCTGGGAGGACAGTGGGCTTTCGACTCGCCAACAACTTACGAGCGGCAGATGTCGATACCTTCTCCGTAACCCGAATTTGCTGAATGATTTTTTCATCCTTATATACATGGCAGTCGCGAGAGGAAGCCGCATGGTCGCCGTTGCAGTTAAGGCAGTGAGGGGACGGAGGTGGGCAATCCCCCTCATGGGCGTCCCTACCACAAGTGACACATTTTGCTGCATGTGGGCAATGTTCACGGGTATGGTTGTACCTGTGGCATTGGTAGCAGCGCGTTGGGTTTGGAATATAAGGGCGGACTGAGATAACTTCGTACCCTGCTTTGACCTTCGACGGGAGGTCAACTCTGTCGAATGTCAAAAACACAGTACGAGTCGGTGTCAGCTGGTTATCTACCTTTTTCATCACCCTGTGGACGGCTGTCACACCCTGATCGGACATATAGGACCGGATGTCGTCATCAGACAACCCGTCAAGGGATCTCGTAAAAACTACCCCACGTGACGAGTTGAGTGTGCGGTGCGCTTCTACTTTGACTGGAAACGTGTGCAATAACGTAGTCCGGATAAGTTTCTGGGCTTGGAAAGCACTGTCCACTTCCAGCAACAATGAGCCATTGCGCTGACGCGAACAGGTTTTAACAGGGCCAGCAATTGCATCAACACCTTTCTGTATAACGAAAGGATTGACAGAATTGAAGTCTTTTCCGTCGGTGCGCGTCACAACAAGAAATTTCGGCAAATTAGGCAGAGTCTTCTTTTGCTGAGGCGAGTCTATCTTACGTTTCTGGGTCAATGTCAGTGAAGAAGAGAAGGAAGTCATTGCGGAAGTGTCCCCCGTGATTACCGGCGTCTCCGATGGCGCGCTCCTTCCTAGTGGGGGCCCTCTCCGAGGGCTTACCCGCCTTAGGTGATTGTTCACACCTCAGGTCACACCTCCCGAGAACTGACGGAGGGACCAATTGGCATGTTCGGAAGGTACTAGCTCGGGTAATCACCCCTCCCTGGGCCTGGCCTGTACCAGGGGGTACGTACGTGCCCTACTTGTCTACCCGGGGCGGGGAATTACGCGTTACCCCCGTCACCTGCTACGCATGATAATGCGTGGGTCGGCCTTCAGACACGCACAGGGAGGAAAGAAGAAGAATAGAGGAAGTGAAAAGAAAGAAGGAAAGGTGTCTCAAACGCCGAGGCGGAGACTAATGAGGAGAAGAAGGCGAGGAGAGGACAAGGAGAGAGACAGAAACAAAGGGTAAGAAAGGAAGGAACCAAGGAATAAGAGAAACGACAACAAGAAAACACCTGAACTCGTGAAATACGCCCGTCTCCGGGCGAAGGCATAAACCGGGAGGGAAAGTGAAGCAGCCTGGGGCAGAAGAAAGGCTGCTCCGGCTCGGGGCCCCGTGCGCGCCACACACGTACCCACAAAAGAACTGAGGGCCCCCTGGGGGGACGCTGTCCGGGTTGGGCGCGCGGCGCGCCGGCTGTGGAGGGGCGGGCGGCGCTGATTGGCCCGCTGAGGCTGTCCGCTGCGAAGGCGGGGCGGACTGCGGCGCGGCCGCCATCGCGCTGTAACTCGGCACGCTGGTTGACTGCTGCGCTGCGGTGTTATTGCCTGGCTCGGCGGGGAGCCGCGGCAAAATGGTGGCTGGGGCCGCACTGCGGCCGTGCGACGTCCTTTGGGGTGAAGCTAGAGTCACTCAGATAGCTTCTGACGTGACGTCAAAATGACGTAAACAGCACGAAGCAAGCTCCTTCGACTGCTATCGAGTTTCGCGTTCGTGGTTGAATCGACTTATGTGAGTGAGGGTAGCGCATTCCCGCATTGCAAGCGAAACGCTGTGAACATAAATATTCGTAATAGAACTAGGTCTAGAAGCAGGTGTGAGGACGTACAGACCAGATGGCAGATGCAGTAACGAAGTGAAAACAGAGAATGACGTGTGGTTTATAAATGTGGTGTGTTTCTCTTGCAGTTAGACTGTGTCGAAGAAACTTACGTACCAGTAAATAAATCATGTGTATTGCTAAATTGTTCTGTTTCTTGACATTGTTCTTATGTATCCCCAATCCCTCGACGTATTATGTAGCTAATGTGTACCTTACCAAATTATACGTATTTTGTACACCAAAATAAAAGTGTTATCGCTACATATTATTATTAGAATCGTAAAATGAGCCTGAATACGGTGATGGAAAAGAGCAATTTCTTGCAGAGTTGCCAGCTACACTTCGGAAACAAATAACCTTGTAAAAGTAGTGTTGTCATAAGAGTTCGTTTCTGCTTGCTGAAGAACGCCCATTCCAGTGTGTTAATGATTGAGATGTTTGGCTACATTAACTACTTTACAATCCATGTATTAATGTTGCACATTATTTCGAATTGTTAGAAAAGGTCATAAAAATTAAATTACTAAAAATCTTATTTCTTTTAGCACAATTTTTTACATCTAAAGTTCCAATTATGCTAATAGATCCTGGAAGTAAATAGCTGTATTGGTATGATGTGTGTCAAATTTGGATTTCTATTAACCCCTGAAAATTGATTTTCTATAGGCAATAAATTAACAGAATATTTCGGAAAAACTACAAATATCAGGTCATTTTAGTAGTTTTCAATGAATTGGTTTAAGTACTGCTAACAGGTTTCCGTATTTTTTTTCTGTTACTAAAAAAAGGAGATTTGTTTATTGCTACTGCAGTTTTATAGGAGGCTAAGAAAACAGATAAATTTATCATACCATGACAAAAAGTTTCATTTAACAATATTTTTTAATGTGAATGGAATGACATGTGCAGTAACAGAATCAGAATTTTATTTTAACAAAATCACTGCTGGGTTTTGATTCTTAAGATATTGCACAACAAATCCAGTTGGAAGCAATGTATGAGAATATGAGGGAAATGCCTTAAACAGAAGTTTTTGTGATTTAAAAATCTGAATTGCCAAACTGTAGGCTTATGAAAGAAAAGAATTATTTGTACAAGAACTTAATGAAACATAAGACTGAATAGGCCCAGTGACACTCAGTTTCATAGTACTGTTGGTAGTCCATTTCATTTATTGAAAGTGGACACCCCAGATTTTGTGATGATAAAATTCAACTGAGAATTAATGCATGTAGATTCCTGTTAAACTGCAGAATGAAGTCCAGAGAAGTTATTGGTGAAAACCACGAATCACTGTGTACATTGTATGTTTAGAACTCTAAAAATGTGAGATATTCTTGTGCTGCTGTTAGTGATGATTGGAAGCACAATATTTATTCACTACATGCTTTCCTAAACAAAATTACTTGACAGTGTCTACAAACCTGCTAGTAGAAATGTTCACATTCATGAGTGGTGTATCCAATCAATTAAGCAGTGTTTCTGTATTAGCAACTTGAATTTTTCGTAGAACAATATTACATAAATAGTTTTCCAACCCAATCAGCAGTGCAGAATGAAGTTGTTTTTGGCGAATGTGTCATTACCAGGTCCTTTTCTAAATTCCATGAACAAAATATTTTGTTTAATACATAGATCTTTTATAGGCCTACTAGTGTTTCCTGCTTGTTCCTCCTGTAGGTGTATTATAGATGGGAACAATACTGATTTCTACAGTGTTATGCAAGCAGAAGTCCACCCCCCTCCCCCAAATAAGTTTCATTATACAAAGAAAATTGTTTCTTTGCTTGTGCATAGAATTCAGTAGAAACATTGGTACTTTACATGGATTCATGTCCTCATGTTTAAAATGGAAGGGAAAGAAAAATCACTGTCATTTCATTACTTCCAGAACTGCTTATAACAGTGCAAACTACACAGCAGAAAGAGGAAAAAATATTTTATATGCGAATGCATTTGGCTGGTACTTTTTGCTCATGTGGTTGTAACTCAGACTTTTAGCAGATGAACAGCATGAAGCCTTTGTTAATCTAATTTTGTAAGGAATTGTTTAAACTGTTGTTACTGCAAGACTCCTGTAAGGTTTATTTCCATACTCTTCATTATCGCAGCTCATCTATAATGTGAAGTAAAGTTAAATTTGATTCAGAGGATCCAATTGGAAAGGATAAGTAGATGATAGTCCAAGACCTCATCTATAGGCTGTTTTGTATGCTTCACAGTGTAATAAGTCTTATGTCAAAGATAATACTTGCTGTTCTGTTTTCACGTGTATCATAAAATACTTCTGCAAATGTTCATTAAATCCTGTAAGTAATAAAATGGAATATACAGTTGTCTTAAGAATGGCCAAATGTAACAGACTACAGGCTATGACTTAAGTGTTCCATGAATTGTGATTTCGGAGAAAAGCTGCAGTTTAACATAAAAGTGGAAACCAATCCCAATAGCTGCCTCTTCTGTAGTATTCATTGGTAATACGTTGTTTTTAAATACAAGGAACACTACAAAGTAAAGTTCATCAGATGATGGTACACACGGTTTCAATTAAGCAGTATGGACCCGTAGCAGTTTCAACTGCTAATGCCATTAAAACAAATATTTAATGGGTTTTTATAATGCATATGTTACCAACTGGTGTTATTACCCAACTTAACTGATAAGTAATCCCTATAGTTGCAATTAATAGATAAAATATCGGCTCACCTGAAGACGGGGATACCACCCGTCAGCTTTGACCCATGACATCATCACAGTATGGTAGTTTTGAGGAGCTTTTGTGTTTGTAGAAAGCCTGAGCAATTATGTGGTGGAAGAGTTAAAGGCAATAGTTTGTTTACAATGAGAACAGATAATATTAATATTTTGTGTTTAAAAATTATAGATTATTTTTTTATCTACAATACAGAAGTATTAAGATATCCCATATACGGGTTTTCCGACATGTTGATGTCGTTGGTCGAAGCTGATGGGTGGTATCCCAGTCTTCAGTTATGCCTATATCATCCAGCTAGAATGAGTAACACATTTGGTTACACAATCAGAGATGCCAAGTTTTAAAAAAAAGCTATCCATGATTGGGAAGGAGGGAGTGGGTGTACGAGGGCTACAATGCGTAATTTATTTCAAATAGCAGTAAAACTCTCCATTTGACACTTAATTGTAAAAAAATAATTGTTAAGGCATAAGGCGACTACTAAAAATATATATATACCTCTGACGTAGTAGGCCTGTATGTCACTTTAGAAGAAACAATTATGTACATTGACCTTTATGTTCGTTTAACTATGTCCAAAACAGACTAAAAAGGTGCAATTTAAGAGCTGCTTGGTAACATATGTCCGACTTTACTGTGTATATACACACTGCTTGTATAAAGGTGACAAAAATGTACGGTATTGTGTTGTTTCTGAAAATATAGTGCTTCATAAAATAACTCAACAATAACTAGGTTGCCAAATGAGTGAAACAAATAGCTAATTCCGTAATTTTAAGACTCCTGCAACACAGTAAATTTTGCCGAGAAATTGTCATAATTGTGGACAAATCTTAACATTTGGCATGTCTGCACAACAAATGAAACTGATTTTAGGTCTTATGCTTATGTACTGAATCTACAAATCTTGGCCAAATAACTAAAGTGTGAAAAAAAAATCTTGATTGAATTTGTAAACCATGTTAATATTGTTATAACCTGCAAAACAAAGCACAAAATATTCATACAAAATAAATGTGTAGCAAAATGGACTCTGGAACATAATCGCTTTGAACCTGCATATTGTGTTCAAGCTGCTTCCTCTGCAAGCAAATTCTCTATATGATCCCACATATACATGTGTGGAGATTTTAGGAGTCTTCAGTTTTAGAATTTGGTCCTTACCTTCCTAATTTCTGTATAGAGTCTGAACAGTGTCTAAAAACAATCTTGTCAACTGTTGTTTACCTTTCTTGATTCTAATTTTGACAAATTGCATTGTGGTTCTGCAATTTGTCAAAATTATTTTACACCCAGTTGCTGTATACAAGGCTATGTTCCAAATTGTTTCTTGATTGTTATTGTTCCAACATTCCACCATATCCCAAAATGATCTTCCTCCACAGTCACCCTCTAAAAGTTTTTCCACTCGTCAGTTGCCAGTATTATGCAATTATTGTCCCACTTCTGGAATATTCACATTTTTCTTTTAAATTTGTAATGGGCATTACATTCAAGGTATTTTGCCTGTGTCAATTTGTCCTAACTATATGAAGTGTCTTCTAAGGTTAGAGTTGTCTACTCCAGAAACCTTTTGTTGCCTGTCACTGGCCTGAAAAATTCTCATCATGATGTCCTATCTCACAGCATATTCTTACACATTCAGCAGGTGTTTCATGGAAGATGTATAATGGAAAGAACAGATTTAGATCTGTCACATAGTAAACCTGAAACAAGCTGTAAAATTTCTGATGCAAAGACATGGGTAGATTTGGAAAAGTTGTGTAAAGTAAAGAATCTGTTGCTTCCCTTGTAATAATCAAGTAAGAGCTCTTAATTGTTTTACATTAGTGATTACCCAAAAATATCGAGGACTGATCTAAGTAATAAGTGATTTATGTTTTATCTACTCTAACATGATGTTACTAGAAACTGCAAAAATAATCAAACTTGAGGCTGTAATACGTAAGCAGTATCAACTATATAGGGAACCGTGTGTAATTGTAATGTTTGCAAAAAGCATTGTCTCACCACAATATATTGCATCTAAAATGAAAACTAACACTTGTTTGTAGCAGAGTGCAAAATTACTTTAAACACATGATTTAAATACTTAGATAAGTTTCTGGTGTGAAACATACATACTTTTATCTGGTAAAAAAACTTTCAAAAACTCTAGGTTTGTACTTGCTTTACTGGGGCATCATCATGTAATAACTATCAAACAGCCTCCGTTTTGGAGATTTTGGCAAATAATCTTCAGTAAATACATTATCACAAATTATTTATGAAAGGTAGCTAAATTTATGTTATTAACTCATTTGCACTAAAATGACAATACCATACACACAATTCACCATATTAGAGAAATATATAAAAAGAAACAATAATAATAATTGGTTTATTTAGCTTTTTTATAGGAATTTTCAAATTACAGATAACCAAATTTATAGTTACAAAAATTAGAAGCACATTATATATGCATTTGTTACAGTAAATAATTTACATTCAACTACCAAGAAACAGTCTTCAAAGATTGAACTTTTGTCTCATGTCAGCACTATACATTTATAAATATTACTATTGGACTGATCAATCGGTAACAGATTTCTCATTGTATGTGGAAGACATTTTCATTCACAATTATATTGTGTTCAAATTGGAGGGAAATCTTTACCACCTGTTATTACATCAATGTTGTGGCTATGGCACTATTTGACTAACTATTTACAATTTGTACAGGTAGAAGACAAATATTTTTCATGTTAGAAACATTTCTGAATCAGTTCCTTTTAGAAAATTGAATGAGTCTTCTCTCTCTCATATGACATTTTGTTACGCCCCAAAAATTTTATTTCCTTTACAATCCTGGGTATTTGAAGTAGACCAAGCTTCATGCAATCTGTGGTGAAGTTTGCCACAGATTGACTGCTCAGAAATCCTTCATAACTGAACCTAATAATTAGGAACATTAGAAAAAAGTAATTAGTTATACAACATGACATTTAACTGACTAGACGTTTTCAAAGCATGGTTGAAAAACTGAATACTTACTTATTTTGCTCCTTGTTAATATGCTGACCAATGCAAAGCCCAGAAAGCTTTCAGAATTGAATCTAATAAATCTAAGTTCATATTTGCTTTGTGTTATCTCCAGTAACTCTGCATCTACTTCAGACTACGATGAACCTTCAACATAACAGAAACATCAATTAAAAACATGAGAACCAAGGATTTGATTATATACAACATACAGATATGCTTTACAGAAGCAAAGTTTTCAAAATATGACTAAAACTGAATACTCACTTGTATTGGTCCCCAGTGTCACTGCTGATCTGATGCAACCTTCAAATAGCAATGACAGAACATCACATGTTGATTGCCCATCACAATCTGGATCCTTTGGTTGGTTTCACACGATTTTTTAACCCTGTAAATGCACAGAAGCAAGAAGGAGTAAGTACACATTCGCATTTGCACAAAAGGTGGCAGTAATGACATTGTCGTAAATGAATATGTAACCTTTCTATATACACTACTGAAGAGAAATGCAACATATTACATTCTCAGAAGTGTACATGCCTACACAATGTTCATGGACAGAGTTTTCTTGCCATTAACTATACTCAGTTACTCAATGAGTCACCACAGTAACACTGTCAATATAACAGACATTATGTGGATCTGTGCATTTAAACATATTACCATTGAAGGGAAATATACTTACTGGGAATGGCAGCAAAGGAAACAGGTAAGAGGGGTATGCCTACTCCATTTATGGTCAACTAACTGGCTAATTGTGCATTTGTAATAAATAGAATGCATTAAGCAAATACTTTGATTATAGGCAACTCATAGACAACACAGTCCATTTATCAAGCATTGATATAATCTAGTACAAACTCTGGGACGTAAGTTTTGGAAGCAAGGACAACCACAAGGCTTTACTGTTACAGAAAGCAGTTACTACAGTAATTTGGGTAGCAAGACCACAAGACTTGCAGTGCTATTTTTTTCTGAAAGCTGGGAATTTACCCTTATAACCACAAGTGTATAGGCCTACTGGCACAAAACTTTGACATGCCAAACAATAATAAAGCTTCAACCCATATCACATATTTGTATAGTTTAAAACAATACCAATGTATGAATTACAGATGGTTGACAATTCCGTATGAGAATTAAAAATATTAAATGAAGCAGCATTAACCATATAAATCTTTTGCATTTATTTCAGTATGAAGCTCAGCCAGACCTTCCCAACTGTGAAATTTTGGAGACACCTAAATAAAATTCACAGCCAATTCACAAAAAATTACCGGATTCACAAAAAATTATTAAATATTTATTAACAAGGCCTTTTCAATATTCCATTTTACACGTCTCCCTCATCAGGTTTAGTAGTATGTAAACCTGACGTGTGATACCTTATCAAAGTAACTTTCTGCTGCCAGTCAAAATTTGTTTTTTGTTTAACTTATGCACAGCTCTAGACGGAATTACTCATTTCAAGTTTTTTTTCCCCCTTGTACATTTATTCCAGATGTCTATGTCCGAGCTGGCCTTTTGATGAAGCACTGGTGTATAAATAGCAAGTCTAAATGTCAATTTTGTATTACGTTAATGGCAAACTTGTACTCAGTCCGAAAAAAAAGCAATAACGAACTACAATAGAAGACTATATGGTACAGTAAAGGTAACAGAACAGTAGAACAACAAAACACCTCACATCGAAACCTGAGAGAATAAATGGCATAATAATAGCACTTAAAAAAAGGAAACTGCCAGTCCCATGGTACTAAAGATATCTGAAATCTAGATTGGGCAAAAGTTGCGGTATAAACAAATACATTGCGTACACAGTCTCCTGCGCATAAACATTACGAATCGTGAAAATAAATACTTACACAGCAATTACTCCAAGTAGCGAGGCCGCTTTCCGTTGTTTGAAGAGCACTTCATATTTTCGTAGTGCTTTCTACATGGTCGTCTGCAAAAGATGTTCTCGTAAACTTTGCATATTTATCCACGCACAATAAACTACATGGAAATGAAGATTTGAGACAAGCGTTTTCAATTCTTTTGCTATAGTATGAATGCAACATTTCACACAATCTTATAACGCACCTGCCGACACCTTCACGAATTCCGCGCCACTCTCACTGACTCCGAAGTTCGATTCGACCACGCCCGCGAAACTCGATTGCAGTCGACAAGCTTGCGTCACGTGACTCGTTACGTCATTTTGACGTCACGCCAAGAGCTATCTGAGTGACTAGCTTCACCCCGTCCTTTGTCCGTCGACCTGGCGTGCTGGCTGCCTCTGGCCTTCGTTTTCCCGCGCTGCGGCGGGCGTTGACCTGCGCCCGCGGCCGCGACGACCACGCTTCTTTGTCGTCTGCTGCTGCACGGCGCCGCTCTGTCTGGAGCTTCCCACCAGAAAACTTTGCCGTTTCTGAGGCTGCTGCTGCCTCGTGTTGCAAAGTGTTTGTGGCGAGTGCAGCCGCGATAATTCGCGACATGCGCTTCGCCGCACAGTTTGCACGTCGGCTCAAAGTCCTTGTGAGGAACACCTTTCCTCTCTCAAGTATCTGTGGCGTGCTGCTGGCCGCAAAGTCCGGCATTCCGCAGTGTTTGGCGACGTGTCCGAGCTCCAGACACCGATAACACTGCGCGTATGCGTGCTTTGAACGAAGTTCTTCTGCTTTCACCTCGATGTTTCTCATCTCAACAGGGCTTCCTGTTGGTTGCTATATTGGAGACTGGCGAGCATCAGCGGCTTTGCTTTTGTGCGCGCCGACTTCATCCTCACCACGTTGTCGACCACGAATCCCATAGTTTCCAGGTCCTCTTTGACCTCGTCTGGTTTCATGGTCTTCGGTAGGTGCCGGAAAACCATTTTTATTGGCTTCACACGGTTGGTTGCGTACGTGTAGAAGTGACATCCGCGCTGTGTCACTTCTTCATGTACCTTCAGGTACTCAGGAGTCTCCTGTGTGACGACTCTAAACAAGACCTCACCCACTGACCTTAGTCTTGCTGTAGGACGTGAGAACTACAGCCTGAGGGCGTTCTGTAGCTCGCGGAATGGTCCTCCGAACTGCACCACAAACGGTGGTGGATTTCGGTGCTGTTGTGGCGCAGGCGGCAGCAATAGCTACTCGTCTACGGAGTCTGTCAACTCGGCAAAGGCGTCTGCACCGATACGCCAGGCGCGGCGGCAGGTTTCGTTGGTTTAGCGGTCTTCTTCGGCCGCTCGAAGCCGTCCTTGTCCTTACCTTTTCCTCGCGTGCGTCGTCGCGCGGGGAGCGGTTTCGGCGGTGGTGTGGTGCTGGCTTTCCTATATTTGCTAGCAGCATTCAGTTCATCCGGCCGTCCACGTTTCCGTGAAGTTTGTTCGCGATCCTTGGGTACTGGAACGGCGACATCGTGGTCGTGCTCCATGGCCTCTGGAACGACGGCGTCTTGGGCTGGCGAAGGTACAGCAATGTGTGGGATGAGGCTGCACAGCATCTGCAGCGCCGCTTCCTCCGTATGCTGTCGGTTGGCGTTGTCGGCTGGCAACTCCATAAGCTGTGGCGCGAGTTCACGATCGGTGACTTCCTCGAACGCGTCCGAAGTATCACCTTCACGTGTGTCCCGAGACACGTTATAGTACGCGGTACTATCGTGGGCGGCGCTCGGTGGGGGAGGAGTACTGCCAGATCCGCTCGGTAGCGTGTCTGGTGTCTCCGACTCGACCCCATCTGAGTGCAGGGGCGCGACCCTGTCCGCAGGAGCGGCCGCCATCGCTTCAGCGTGCGGGGCGGCGGAGCGCGTCCGCGTCGCTCAGCATCGCTGACTCGAGTGAAATGCGGGCAGTAGTGTTTTCAGCATTAGGTTTGCTCGTATATTACCGCGAGCAGGATTTCTTTGTTAGTTTGAAGCTCTTGGATGTCGGAAGCTCTCTTGCAGTAGACCTATTGTTTAGGTAGCTGCCTACTTTAGAGAAGACGCAGCATGTTTGGCCAGCGAAGGTTCGCTCGCCAGTGTGACCGATGCCCGAGCTCGCGAATCAACGGATTGCACGAACGTTAGATTTTCTCCTAAAATTTCATCGCCGCTTCCTTGAATCTTCTCCGCAGTGGCTGCACCTTCGCGATTTCGTGCAGCTGTTCTGACGGGAAGTCGGAGGGTAAGTGAAGAGCCGTCCGCAGTAGTCTATTTTGTAGGTTCTGGAGCCGCTGCAGGTTCGTGTTTGCGGTGTTTCCCCAGACGATTGCTGCGTACTCCAGGAGCGGACGGATGCAGGCTTTGTACATTGTTAGTCCGACGTGGACTGGCAGGCGGCAGTTGGGGTTAAGTACTGGGTAGAGCAGCCTCATTCTACACAGCACTTTAGCCCAGATGTTTTCCACGTGGGGCCTCCACGTGAGACGAGAGTCGAGGGTGAGACCGAGGTATTTAACCGCTGCTGTCCAGGGCACCGGTGTTCCTAGTACTTGTATCCTCGCCAGGTTCTGTGGCCATTGACGAGCCGCAATAACGATAGCTTGCGACTTCTCCCCGTTGAATTTGAGGCGCCACTTTGTCGACCATTGAGCCAGGGCGTCGGTTGCGACTTGAAGACGCCGCTGCAGCGTTTCAGGACATCTGATGCGGCTGTAAGCCGCCGTGTAGTCCGCGTACAGAGCGATTTTAACTCGATCAGTAGTTGGAAGGTCGGCGGTGTATAAAGAGTACAACGTTGGCCCAATGACCGAGCCTTGAGGTACACCCGCGAGTATCTGACGCTCCGTGGAAATTCCACTCTCTGCTCGAACGTGAAACGTGCGACCTCCGAGATAACTCTGGAGGAGCTTCACGTGCGACACAGGAACTCCCTGCTCAAGCATTTTGAACAGGAGGCCATCGTGCCACACGGAGTCAAACGCTCGTGACACGTCGAGCATAAGAGCGCCAAAATACTCGCGTCGGTCAATGGCACCAAACGCTTCCTCTGTGAGGTGCGTGGTGGCATGCTGACGTCGGAAGCCGAACTGCTCGTCGGGTAGGATGCCTTCTGCTTCTATGTGAGCCTGCAGGCGGGTGAGGTACAGATCTCTAATACTTTCGAGAATGCTGGAAGGAGGCTGATCGGCCGGTAGTTCTTCGCAAGTCTCGTGTCTTTCCCAGGCTTGGGGAGCGCGACGACTTCCGCATGCTTCCAGCATGAATGGTAAACTCCGCAAGAAAGCACCTGGTTGAAGACTCCGGCTAGGAGGTTAGCTGCGTCTTCCGGTAGATGTTTGATTAGAGTGTTGTTTATCTTGTCCGACCTGCCTGTTTTCCGCAGTCGAAAGCGACGAAGCTGCAGTCGTACTTCTTCTGCGGAGATTGGGTCTATGGTGTCGTCCTCTTCTGTATTAGCGAGGTAAAGCGGAAGACGGTCAGCAACGTGTTGAACGTGGGCGACGTCCATCGGGTCATTAACCGGCGTGAAGTTTTGAGCGAACGCGTCCGCCAATGCATTAGCTTTGGCGTTTGGTTCGCTCACGAAGACTGTGCCGACCTGCAGCGGCGGAAGTCGTTGTGTCCGTCGTAGGAAGCTTTTGGTTAGCTTCCACGCCGAGTTGTCTTCGATGTCTAGTACCTCCACGCGCCGCTCCCACTCCTGGTGGCGGAAACGGTCTGGGTCAGCTTTGATGTGGCGCCTCAGTCTGTTTACTTCTCGCTTGACGGCGGGGTTACCCGTCCGTTGCCATTCCCTCTGCAGTCTGTTTTTCTGCGCGACGGCGGCGAGAAGCGGTGGTGGAAGAGGCGGCGGCCTGCTGTCCCGTTCCTCCTGCGGGCGCATCGGCGTCGCTGTTGTTGCCACGCCTTTCACGGCCAAGGTGATGTGGCGCACTGCTGCGTCTGCGCCGTGGACTTCCGGTGCCGGTGTGTCGCGCAGTCTCACCGCGAATTCTGCCTGGAACTCTTCCCAATGGATTCCTCGCAGGTCCAAGCCGTGGCGTACCGGTGGAAGTGTGTAGGTTCGTAGAGTGAAGATTACCGGCGCGTGGTCTGACAGTCTCGGCCGCGTGCTCGCTTTGATGTGCTGGCGTAATCCTTTTGCGATGAGAATGTCGATCACGTCCGGTTGTCCTCTGCTGGCAAAGTGTGTGGGTTCGTGAGGTCCGATTGCTACGGCGTTGTGCCGTTCAATCGACCCCTGAAGGCGTCGGCCGTTGACGTTTGTGACGCGGCTATTCCAGGCCGCGTGAGCGACATGATGGCGTTAAAGTCGTCCGGAAGAAGCCCAGCGCCTGGCGGTCGATATATTGAGCAGCAGGTGAACCTTCCGTCCGCCAGCTGCGGTGTCTGGAACAGGTGTTGGCGCAGTGTGCTGCGGACGTAGACTGCAGTCCCGCCGCCGTGGGTAGGGCGGTCGTCTCT
Source organism: Locusta migratoria (assembly GCA_026315105.1). Lineage (NCBI taxonomy): Eukaryota > Metazoa > Arthropoda > Insecta > Orthoptera > Acrididae > Locusta > Locusta migratoria. Next base: position 297,241,075 of record CM048751.1, read on the forward strand.
GTAGCACTTTTAGTTTGCTACGCCGACTCGTACCCCGGTTTCAGGAACGTTTCTTGGACGAGGCATACGTCGATGTTCTCGTCCCTGATGAGTTGGCGGAATTCTGCGCCCTTCATCCGCAGGCCGCCAGCGTTCACCGTGCAGATCTTAAGTCCGCGTAGCTCAGTCATGTTTGGCGGTGGCTGAGAGTACGGCAGGCTCAAAGGTTTGTATCAGGACCATTAGTTGCTCCATTTGGCACATCATCGTTTGCATGGATTGCAAAACGGCTGTTAAGCAGTCGTCGCGTGCTGGGTTCGCGCCGACCGTGTGGCGAGGAGCGTCGTTTGCGTCTTCTTGCGCGCCGACATTATGGCGGCCGGTCGCTGCGGCGTGCGCTTGGCTCGGTCCGCGCCGCCATCTTGGTGTTGTAGCGCCGCGAGGCGGTGTATTGTCCGGCGGGCCGCGGCGGCCATATTCCTCCGTTTTCGCGCGCTTGCGTCCACTGACCTTTGTTTCCGCGCGCTTCCGAGGGCGTTGACCGCTGCGGCGACCACGCTCTCTCTTTGTGTGTGCAGGCTGGCTGGCGCCGTCCTGGCGAGGATTTCCCGCCAGAAAACTACTACTCTGCTGCGGCGGCTGCTGCCGGCTGATGGCCCGCGCGTCGAACTGCCTGTGGCGGGTGCAGCCGCGATAATTCGCGACAGGCGTCTCACCACACAGCTTGCACGTAGGCGTAAATTCGGAGTGCGGAACCCCTTTCTATCGCACGTGTCTGTTGCGTGTTGCTGGCCGCAGCGCACGCAGAAGTCGGGCATGCTGCAGGGTTTGGCTACATGCCCCAGTTAGAGGCATCTGTAACACTGTGCATACGCGTTTTTGCAGCGAAGTGCCTCTGGAGTCACCTCGTCGTCCCCTACGTGTGTAATCTTGAACAGCTTCCTGTTTGTTGCTGTGTTCGATGCAATGACAAGTATCAGTGGCGGCTTGCTTTTGTGTGCACTGATTTCATGCGGACTAACTTGTCCACGACGTAGCTCATATTTTCTAAGTCTTCTTTTACTTCCTCCGGTTTCATTGTTTTTGGGACGTGTCGGAAGACCACTTTTAGGCTTGAGGCGGGTGGCGTTTTAGATGTAGAAATGCCACCCTCTGTAGTCGTTAGTTTCTCGTGCAGCGACACTGTAGAGGTTGTCGCCTACTGTCCTGAGACTGTAGTTCTCACGTCCGACCGCTAGGTTGAGATGGTTCTTTATCTCCCTGAATGCGCCCGCGAATTGAACAACAATTGGCGGTGGGTTGCGACGTTGCTGCGGTGGCGGTGGAAACAGTAGTTCGTCGTCTTCGAAATCCGTTAGCGGTCCGAATGCGTTCTCCACCCCTACCGAACACGTAGTTGCTGCTGTTGACCTCGCCGTCTTCTTGGGAGGGGGGATCGAAGCCTTCGTCGACCACGGCGTTCTGCTGTGTGCGTCGGCGCGCCGGTTTCGGCGGCAGCTTGGGAGGCGGCGTGGTGCTCTCCTTCCTGTACTTGGTGGCTGCAGGCGCGTCGTCTTGTTGTGCCCTCTTCCGGGAGATGTGTTCCTGCATGATCTCGTCCCCGGCTTCGTCAGGGCCCACTGATGTAGTAGTAGACTGCGGTAGCAGGTCCATGCGGAGCTGCGCTGCTCTGCTGCGTCTGTTCGTTGCCGGCTGACAGCGATGGTGCGGGTGTCGCGGGTGCACGGTCGGTGACTTCCTCGACCACGGTCGAAGTTTCACCCTCGCGTGTGTCCTGGGACACTCATGGTCAGCCGTGTTGTTAGCGGCGCTAGGTGGGGGAGGAATGCAGTCAGAACCGCACGGTTGCGTGTCTGACGCACTTGACCCCATCTGCGTGCAGGGGCGCGGCCCGGTCCGCAGGAGCGGCCGCCGTCGCTTCAGCGTGCAGGATGGCGGAGCGCGTCGCGCGTGCGTCCGTCTCCCCCGTCATCACTAACCCGAATGTATTGTTGCCACTATTGCAATGTTTCTCGTTCGTGCTTCACACAACGAGTGCTCTCTTGAAGTGTTAGCAGCCTTTCGCGGCTGTGTCTTCATAATGCTTGTTTTTAAGCTTCTGGGTATCTGAAGCAGCTCTGCAGTGAGCACACTTTTGATTAAAGTGCTGCGGATTAGTAAGCAGCATGTCTGGCCAGCGCAGATGGACACGCCAGTGTGGTCATTTGCCGAGCTCTCTTATCAGTGGATTCTGAGAGCGCTCTATCTTCTCGTAGAAGGCTCTAGCGGCTTCCTTGTATCGTCCTTTGAGTGGCAGCACGTCAGCGATCTCGTGCAGCTGGTCGGAGGGAAAGTCGCGAGGATAATGTAGCGCCTGCCTCAGTGCTCTGTTTTGGAGAGCCTGCAGATACTTGAGGTTTATTTCAGCCGTATTGCCCCACACTTCCGCGGCGTACTCCAGCAGGGGGCGAATGCACGCCTTATAGAGCGTCAGCCCAGTGCGTGCTGGAAGACGTGAGGTGGGGTTGAGCAGTGGGTAGAGCAGCCTTAATCTACCCAGTGCTTTGCCCCTGATGTTTTCAACGTGGGGTCGCCACGTCATACGTCGATCGAGGGTGACTCCGAGGTATTTTGCTGTGTCCGACCATGGAACAGCAACTCCGCGAACCGTCAGTCTCTCAAGGTCCCTCCTATAGCGGCGGGTGGCGATGATTATCGCCTGTGACTTCTCGCCGTTGTAAGCTTATCTCCATTTAGTCGACCATTGCGTAAGAGCTTCTGTTACTCCCTGTAGTCGCCGCTGCAGCGTTTCGACGCATCTGCTGCGGCCGTAGATTGCCGTGTCGTCCGCGTACATTGCTAGTTGTATGCGGTCGTGGCGAGGCAGGTCTGCTGTGTACAGAGAGTACAACGTTGGCCCAATGACCGAGCCTTGCGAAACACCCGCGACTATCAGACGCTCCGTGGAAATTCCACTGTCTGTTCGAACGTGAAACGTCCTTCCTCCGAGATAGCTCTGGAGGAGCTTCACGAGTGACACAGGTTCCCCTGCTCCAAGTTTTTTTTAACAGAAGGCCGTCATGCCACACGGAGTCGAAGGCGCGTGACACGTCCAGCAAAAGAGCGCCGAAGTACTCGCGGCGGTCAATGGCACCAAACTCTTCCTTCCTTTTTTTTGTGTTGTGCGATGCCTGAAGTTCTGTCTCCGTTGGAGACTGGACTTCGTGTATTGGTTGTAGGTTTCCTTATTTGGGGACACCAATTATTTGATCACTTTTGGGGGTCCTTGGGCTCATTTTTGGTCCTTTAGGCCACCATTGTTGGAATGGGTTTTCGAGTTTTTCACTCGTTTATTATAGCTAGAGGCACTTTTACTTTTTCTCTGGGGAGTATTACCCCGAAATCTTGTAGTTGGGCTACGTTAGGTCTGAGCAATGCTATCTTGTTCATTATTTGTCTGGTTCTTTCTTTTATTTGGTCTTTTACAGTTTTCATTTGTCTCTCTTCATGGATGTCTGCCGTTCTTGTCCACCTTGGAGCTCTTAGTGTTATTCTAAGACATCTATTCTGTTGTCGTTGAAGCTGGAGGGTGTTGCTATCTCATGTTATACCGCAGGAGGGGGCATCCATATAACATGCTTGGTTGTATTATTGATTTGTTTTTGTTTGTATTTTCAATTCTTTGCTGCATAGCATCGGGTAGAGCATATGAATCGTGTTCGCTATTTTTGTTTTCTTCTGTTCTACATGTTCTTTGAAGTAAAGTCCTTTGTCCAATATAACACCTAAGTATTTGACAGTTTTCGTCCATGGAAGTCGAGTGCCTTCTAGTGTGAGTTGTGCTTCTTCCAGTTCCGGTCTTCTTCTCGTGAACATTATTGCCTTTGTTTTTTCTGCATTAATTTTTATTTTATTCTGTTTCGCCCATGTTTCAGTTATGTCAAGTTGACTCTGCATTCTTCTTATGGCTGTGTCCAGGCTTCGACTTGTGGTAAGGATGGCCGTATCGTCTGCGAATTGTGCGAGTACTGTTTCCTGATTTGTTGGTAAATCATTCACATACACGGTAAACAGCGTCGGCGATAAAACCGATCCTTGCGGAATTCCTTGTGCTAGTGGTTTTGTCTCCGATCTTTTGCCGTCTATCTGGACGTAGAATCGACATTCACTTAGGTAACTGTCGATTAGTTTGATGTAGCAGCTCGGGATTTTCGTGTGGTCGTGCAGCTTGATTATTAGGTTGTCTTTCCAGACTTTATCATATGCTTTTTCTACGTCCAGAAAGACGGCAGCCGTGTATCGTGAGTGATTGATGTTGTTGGATATGAATTCGGTTATTCGTAGGAGTTGTATTTCCGCCGAGAGCTTATCTTGATATGCAAACTGCTCTGGGCGTATTATGTGGTCGTCGACCAGTGGTTGTCTTATTCTTGGCAGGATGACTCTTTACAACACCTTTGACATTGTTGACAGCAGACTGATCGGCCTGTAGTTCTCCGGTTTTTTCTTGTCTTTGCCCGGTTTTGGGATGGGTACAATTTTTGACATTTTCCCCGCTGTCGGGAAATGATGATGTGTCATGCAGCAATTGATGATTCGAGTGAGCAGGACGATTGGTTTTCGTGGTAGTTCCTTGAGTTGTTCGTAACTTTGTCCGGGCCTGGAGCTGAGTGTATTCCTAGGTTTCTTATTATTGTCCGTACTTCTGCCGGTGTTGTTAGTTGTGGTTGGTCTTGGACTGGGGCTTCTCGGAGTTGTTGCGCCGCTCTGGTTATCAGTTCGTCTTCTTCTGCGTTATTTTGCTGATGGTCAGCTGATTCTATTGTGTTTTGCTATTCATACGTTTCGGCATAGTATTCGGCCTGGCTAAGGGCGTCGAATACTAGATCATGAGTGCTGTTCTGTGTTGCGCTGGGTTCCTTAAGCTCTTCACCAGCTTCCAATCTTCCCTTTGTCGTAGTTGGAGTGCCGCCATTCTGTCCTTCCACTGTTCTGCTCGCCACTCTTGTGCTCGTTTCCGTAGTTCGTGTGACAGTTGGTTCATTTCCCTTCTATCAGCCAGGTTTCCGAGACGTTGCCAACTTTTTCTTGTACGGTTTTTAAGGTATTTGAGATCCTGGAGCATTGCTGGCATTTCACTATGGTTTTCTTCTGGGAAAATTACAGTTGTTGAAGCTTTCTTATAGGCGGCCGATATTATTCCTGTTATTTCCGCTATTGCTGCGTCAATTTCTTGGGTGGTGTTTAGGCTTAATGTTGGTCTAATGTTGTTGTTTAGCCAGCGTTCATATTGTGTCCAGTCTATTGTTTTGTTACTTTGTGGCGCTGGGTCTATTCCTTGGTTTTAATATACTACTACCGGTAGGTGCTCTGATGATAGGTCGTTTATCGGTTTCAGATGGAGCTCAGGATCGATGTTTTTAACGACTGCGACATCGAGTACATCTGGTTTGTGGTGTGGTACCGATGGAATGTGGGTCGGGTCTTCTGGCGCAGTGACGACCACATTGAGGCGGGCCTCCAGGTCAAATAGTTTGACACCTCGCGGAGGCGTGTTTGGCATTTTAGTCGCTGCATAGTAAGACTTTTTCGTAGGAGTCGAAGATTGTGGTGAATTCGTCTTCTTCGAATGTTGCCCCTGGTCGTAGGTATGTAGCCACAGGTCCTATTTTTCCGTAGCTGGTGTCTATTGTTATGATTGTAGCTTCAAGTGTCCTCAGTGGCGGTGTCTCCTCTTCGTTGTATGTTGTGTGTTGTGTGTTTTCGTAGAAAGATGGCTGTGCCCCCTCCTCTCTGATTCATTCTGTCGTTTCTGTGGCAGTTCATATTTCTTAGCTTGAAATTTTGCGATGTCCTTAAGTGTGTTTCGGACGCGAAAACTACGTCCATTTTGTACTTTTCTATGAACTCATTGGTTTCCGTTCTTTTGTTGTTAATGCTGCTTGCATTGAAGAAGCAAATCTTAAGTGGTGTTTTCCGTCTTCTTTGCCTATCGACCATTAATGGGTGTACGTTAAAACAACAGTAAAACTCCATGTCGTCCAACTCCGGCCGCTTGCAACTGTCGAAGCCACAGCAGTCGCGGTACACACCTCCGTAAGCTTTATTACATTCGTATCAATATATAGGCAGCCTGGACGACCACTAAGTGTTGCAGACTTCAACGCACTGCTATCCCTCCGCGGCAAATTATCTGTCCCGGGAGATTTCAATGCAAAACACGCTGAGTGGAAGTCCGTCTGTTAAACATCAACGTCACACCGCAGTAGCACAGGGGCCCTATGACCCCACCCACTACCTAGACAATAGCGGACGTCCCGACGTCCTAGACATCGCGGTAATGAAGGGTTTGACACTTCGCTACCGCAACTAGGCGAGTTGCCCTCTCATCGGTCCACCTGCGGGTCGTATTTGATGTCGCAATCGATGGGGAGGCACAACCAAGCTGCAACAGGCACCTAGGCAGGGTCAACTGGGACCAGTATAGAGAAAATCTTCTAGATTCTCTCGAAACTGCTCCCAACCCTGACGTGGTTAACGTGGACGAGACGATCACACAACTAACAAACGTAACACTGCGTGCTGGAAATGACGCCTCTCCCAAGGGGGGCATCAAATCCTCATTGTTAGATCACGGCAACTACTCCCAAAGATCTTAGACGCCATCGCGGAGAAAAATAGAATATTCCTGGAATGGCAAATAACTAAGCTACCTGCCACCAAACTTCAGCTAAATCGACTACGGAGAGAGATTAAGGTGGCAGTGGAAACCAATAGAAACAGAGTGGGCAGGCAAGGTGGCTAGGCTCCGTATCCACAAGTCGACCTGGAGAATGACAAAAAGTCTTCTCAGAAAAAGGCAACGTATGCCACCTCTGCAAGTAGTCAGAGAAGTTTTCAGCGTACCTGACGCCAAAGCCAATGTCTTAGAAACATTCGCTGAAAACTTCACGCCCATCAAAGATCACGATCACGTTAGGCTACTCCAAGACAGGCTGCCTGTCTTCCTCGCTGTCCCTGGGGCGGTAGACGAGATAGAACCTATAGAGGTAGCAGAAGTAAAACAACAGCTTCTCGACCTGAATACTAGGAGCGACGAAATAGAGGCAGTCATGCTCAAACAGCTTCCACCTGCTGCTATGCAACTGATAGTAGAAGTATTCAACAACATACTGCGGAGTGGGACCTATCCCACAACATGGAAACATGCAGAAGTTGTTGTAATACCTAAACAAGGTAAAGACCTGAAGCTAGCCCAGAACTATAGGTCCACAAGCTTACTACCGGTACTTTCAAAAGTCTTTGAAAGACTATACATCCGGCGGCTCATGGATCACGTCATTAGGGCAGAGCTCATTACCGACGAGCAGTTCGGTTTCCGGCGCGGTCACAGCACGCAACAACTACTACTACTGCGTGTTGTGAAGGACGCTTGTGGCCCTCGTGCCACACGCTGTCAAAGGCTTTGGAGTCGTCAATGAGTACCGCCCCAGAGTACGCCCGACGTTCCAAGCTTAGATTATCCATTACGGATAATCTAAATATATTGCTACCACGCCAGGTAACCAGAACAATGCGCGAATTTTGGAAATGTAAACTCAAACTGATGAAAACCATTCTTGCAATAAGATTCAACAAAAAGTGCCTCTCTGAAAACCTCACTCCTAATTATGTTAGAATTAAAGGAACAAGTCAAAGCAAATCTGCCAAGTTAGCGAAATCAAAATGTGATTATATGGATAAAATCTGAAATGAAATCTCTTTACATTAAAAAAGATCTACTTAATGCACAGCTGTACAATATGCATCTTGAACTAAGCTACAACCTTACTACTTATGTGTTCATGATCTTTCTGGATAATATAAATATATGTATAAACAAACACTGTAATAACATCTCACTTAGACATCAAAAGAAGATAGATGCCCTGATCACTAAAAAAGAAATGAACTTCCCCAGTATCCCTTTGCAAACGGAACATAAGTTTTTTGACAAAGTGATAAATACCACAGACATCTCTTTCAACAAGAATGAACTAAAATTATTAAACAAAGGCCTTAAGCACAACATTACCCCCACACTCAACAATAACAATATCAAAGAGCTAATAGTGAGTACTAAAATGGCATGCACAACTGCTAAGCTAAAGCACAATGAACAGAATTCCATAGCCCATAAGGCAAGCACCATCATCAGGAGAAATATAGACCAGAATAAAATGTACCAAAACATGAATAATGAACAAAGGACATTGCAAGCCATAAACAAAAAGCTTTCAAGTAATAATGCCCTGGTAGTCCGTGCAGACAAAGGAAACACATCTGTTGTCCAATATGAATCAGCTTATGTGAACAAAACCCATGAATTCTACAAAAATAACAACATAAAAGAAATAGATCTTGATCCCACTCCCAAATTCCAAGAAAAAAATTAAAAAGCTGCTTAAAAATTGCAACTTCCTTTTGACACAAGCAGAAATAAAGCAATGTACAGTGATGAACCCAACAGCACCTAAATTGAGATCACAACCTAAGGTCCACAAAAACCTAACTGTCCGATACGCCCTGTCGTAAACTCAATTAATAGCCCAAGCTACAAAATCACCCTAAAGCTACATGATATTATCCACAAAGCATATGTATTTGAAAATAACTTCTCTATCAAAAACAGTTATGACCTTATCAATTGCATAAAAGACATCTCCATACAATCCACAGCTAAATTTGGATCCCTTGACATAGTCAACCTATACACAAACATCCCTGTTAAAGAAACAATCATCATAATAAGAAATAATCTCCTCAAACATGGTACAATGAGTAGAGCTGAAATCATAGAACTCATAGATATCCTTGAACTTATATTATCACACAACTATTTTCTGTTCAACAAAAAGTTTTACATTCAAGAAGATGGACTAGTAATGTGCAATAGTCTTGCAGGACTGCTAGCAAATATATATATCAAACACCTTGAAAACAAGTTTTTTAAATCCCAGTCTCATCTGATAAATAAGCTTCTTTATTACAAACGCTATGTTGATGACTATCATCCTGTTCACAACAACAGAAATAGACAACATAGCTGTTGAACTTAATAAAATGCACCCCAAAATACAGTTCACAGTTGAACATGAAACACCAGATGGAATCAACTATCTTGATCTAAAAATCTCCAACAAAAACCAGAAACAATTTCCAAATTTTCAGAAAACCAACAGCAACAGATATCTCCATCCATAATTCTTCTTGTCATCCAGACCAACACAAACAAGCATTTTTTAGATCAATGATAAACCGCATGCACAAAATTCCAATGGACACAAATGAAAGAGAAAAGGAAACAAACATCATAAAATCAGTTGCCATCTGCAATGGATACAGTCCTGCTCTCATTGATAAATTAATTCAATCAACAAAAACAAAACAACCAATTTCTGAACAGACAAACAACCAAAAAAAACCTTCTTTGTAAGCCTACCTTTCCCCAGGAAGGTTTCATACCAAATTGCAAACCTCTTCAAGAAACATGAGATGAAAAATTAGCTTCTCCACAAACAACAAAATAAAATCATCCACAAGACAAAAACCAACATAGTTTATAGATAACTGATTTTTGAAATTTATCTAACTTGCAACTCATGCCCAAGCTTCTATATTGGTCAAACTGGAATAAGCTTCACAACAAGATTTAAAGAACATATGGACGCACTCCGCCTTAATAACTTAAACAAATCCAGCTTTGCCTCACACCTTGCCCAACAAGGTGATTCTGCAGACAACATCCAAAAAAACCTACAAATACTCCATTTTGCCAATAAGGGCATGAAACTGAACCCCCTTGTAGAAATTGAAATCCTCATCAATACAAATACAACATCCAACAACCTGCTCAATGATCAGACTGAACTAAAAAACAAAATGTTCCTCCAAAATTTTGAGAACCTAATATAAAGAAATTAATTCACAAAAAGCCTATTCCCCTTTTTACCCCCACTCCCACAAATAAAAAACCCTCCACTCATGACAACTCTTTCATATGCTTTCTTAGAAGATAAAATCACTACTAAATAACAGATACATAATTGCTTTACCCACATCTAAATACCTACCCATTCAATCCAACAATAATAGAGCAACCAGATTCATACTTTCTTTAAAGACAATAAATAGAACCTAGGCTAAATTAATATTCTGGAACACAAATATTGTATAAATGAAACATAGCAATAATACGAATTTTATTCTTGTACTTTGATTGTATACATACATATTAAGTAGAAAAGCTATGGAAACAATACAGACAGTATTTATTTATTATTCACTTTTGCAGTTTATTATTGACAAAATTACTTTCTAAACAATCGACTATATCATACTCGAAACAAACTTACCTGTACAAAGAGTGTTATATCTTTCGAATTAAGACGTGTGTAAATAACAGCAGCTGTAAAAGCACATGTTGGACGCTGGTAAAGTCTTGTTTATAGTGCAGTGTCGAACCCAACAGAAAAAGTGATATGTTACTGTGACTTAAACAAAAGAAGACGCAAGAAATGAAAACTAACCACAAAAATCCGGCCATACAGTCGCAGTAAGTAGATCAGAAAATTTCAGTGAATCCTACAAATACAAAACAGACCTAAGCAACGTGCAATTAGAGTCTTTTAAAATAATTTCCGTCTTCCCACCACAGATCCAGCATCCAACATGACGCTTAAAATGTTATTGTAACATGATCCATCTGATGATGAACCTGAAAAGGTTTGAAAACCTGTTCATGGAATAAATATCATTTCAAGTAAAAGTGACTGGAGCAGTTTTCTTAAATAATATTGAAAATAAGTCACGGGTTCTGAAACATCCGTAATGGATAATCTAAAGTCATGTAGTTATTTATGCCCTTTCTTCGCACTTTAATGTCTAAATATTGAACCGCGGGTAACACCGCGGGGAGCAGGTAGTTAGGTTTATAAATCAAAAGACTCGTGTCACAATGAGGGAATATTAAAATAAGAGGGGTTAAAAATAGATAATAAAATTAGAATAAGCAGAAACAAACCAGAAGGTTTTAACCTGCACAATAGTAGGCCCCAAGGGCGGTCAACGGAGGTAAAGAGTGAGCTGGCGGACACGCGACCGTGATCCCCGCCCTGCGCAGTAGAGATGGGTAGGTCCGGATGGAAACGGTTCCTTGGACCCGCATCAGCTGCGCTAGTGACGGATGTAAATCCGAGTGCAGGTCGGACACGCAACCTCTGACACGCATCGGTTGTGGGTCCAGGCCAGCTAACAGGTCAGGCGCGGCCGGAGTTGGAAACGCAGCGGCGGAGTGGCAGGGAGACACTTGTAAAGACCACGCCGTATGTGGAGCCCGCCATAAACACAGCAGGGTGGTCAGGCCGAGGCGACCTGCCGGGGTGGCTGGACAGGCTACCTGCTCGCCGAATTCCGGCAGCTCTGTGTGACGCTGGCCTGGCGCTGCACAACAGGCGAGGCTGGCACACAGGCGTAGTTTTTCTGTCCGGGACTGTACTGGCCTTGGGCTGCATCCTCTTAACGGGTATCGCATTACTAACAGATGTTTGGCTGAAACAGTTCAACGAACATAGTGATTTTGTTCGATTTCCTGGATTTGTGTGGTTATTCACTGCACAACTGTTCCGCGGAAGATTATTATTGTAAGGTTATTCCCAATAAGAATATCTCTTGATTTTGCCCCCAAAAAAGTTGGTAGTAAGATTTGAGTTCACGGTTATTGTGTATTTTATGGTATGGTTTTAAAGCGTGCCAACAAGGAATGGACAATGCACTCATGTCTGTCAAGCAAACATTGCATGTCGATTTTGACCATTGTATACGATGTTATGGACACTAATCTTGGTCCAGTGATTTATTTACCGAACGAATTAAGCTTTTTAGTGATACACACATGTATGTGTGCCCATGTTGGCCAGGTGTCATAACAGTTTTTTCTTGTTTTCGTAGATTTCATTATCCCACCACCGAAGAACAGTGAAGTTTCTTATCAATTTACTGTCGAAGATAATAAAGCTAAATGCCGATATTGCTATCTGGATCTTTCGTACAATCCAAGAACTCTAACAGGAAATCTCGTCAGACATATGAAGAGGAAAAACGATTGAACACGTGAAACACTTGAAATAAATTTACCTAGAAATGAAGAATTTACCAATAGCAGTAGCAATTCTAATAAAATTAACCACAATTCTTTACATGAATCTGTGCCATCCAGTTCAGAACAAATTTTACCGTCCACTTCAGCATTCAAGTCCTTTATCAGATCAAATTTCATTACAATTCATAGTCCCAAGCAAATTGATAATAGTGACAAAAATGATTGTAAAATAATACCATCCATTTAAAATTGTATAAGATCCAGAGTTCCGAAAACTAATGAATTTACTTTCTCCATCATATAAGATACCAACTAGAAAATCAGTATCTTGCAGTTTGTTGCCTGCCATCCACAACGAATTAAAAGAGGAAACTCGAAATTTATTGACAGGAGAAACAGATGTGTCTTAACTGCTGATGGATGGGCGTCACAAAATAATCAGAATAATTTCTATTAAAAGACAGCTCAAACTCACTTAATTGATGAAAACACCGTCTTCCAAATGTTTTACAGTAAGAGCTTAGTTCACAAAGATTTTAGTTTTGTACAAATAATTAGAAAAATACTAATGTGATCTGGGTGACATGTATAGCAAATGATGACTGATATTATAATGCGACAGTGTTCGTGATTTTCTGGCAATGAAAGATTTTTATCACAGTTAACTTGGTCTGTCTTTTACATCATTACTATATATTAATAAATTTCTACATATTCCTGTGTAACGCAACTGTAATCCTCCTCGGTTAGACAAGATTCGCTCGTCAGATACGCTTCGTCCGCCGGCTGTGCGGCTGTACCAGTGCAGGTCCAGTGGAGGCGGATCCACCTGACAGACACGGTCCGTCCGGCCGGCCGGCTGCAGAGCCGGACCCATATGGGTCCAGCGGACAAGGAACCTGGATGCAGGTCCGCAGAGCTGGATGCAGATCCGGACCCGACTCCTTTAAAATCTCGGACCTACCCAACTAGTCCGCAATGGCGCGAGCGCTCACACAGTGTCGCACGGCCGTCAGACTGCCCCCTCCCACTCAGAGTAGGGAACACTCCGCACCAGGTGCCTGTAGTACAGGCCAAGTCAACTCGTGGATACTAAATGGGACAACGAAGCGAGTCTGATTCGGAACATATAGCCCCCCTGTGCGACCACACAGTTGTAATTTGTTACTCTCGCATGTACGACTGGTTTGAGGAGAGATTCTTGCGGTAGACAGATGTCTATTGTCTCTTCTCTCATAAACTGCCTAAACTCTCCGACCTGCGGGCATATGCTGCGTGCATTAAATGTACACGCTACCAAACCATGTATGTGCCTATATTCCACGGATGGCTTCTGTTTGCTTCTTTGAATTGGCCTCACTGCGATTACTAGCCGCAGGAGTGTGGCAAGTAGTAGTTGCACAGATTTCAGAAGGGCGCCCAAGTCCTCTGTGCTTTCATTTACTACCTGCATTTCCTCTTGTGGAGCAGCTGCTTCGTTCGCTTTCACTTTACGCTGTAAGGTAACCCTTAAGGTAAGCCTCACATTATAACGAGTAATGAGCTTCATTTTGAACATATTATTCGTTTGAACCCGTTTATAGTGAATATGTAGTAACTAACTTCTTATGTGACTTAATTATCGTGATGCACAATATACGTAGGCAACTTAACTATGAACATTTTCTGTCATTTATTTATTATCTGTATTGTAATTGTTTATGTATATATTTTATTTTATTTGTACTTTGTATGTTTTCTAGATGACTGATTACTTGTTAGGTTTAATTTGTCAAATTTTTTTTTTTTTTTTTTTTTTGTGGTTTTAGGGCGCACACCTTCTATGGTCATTAGCGCCCAGCCAAGAACATTGATTCGCTATGATCTTTTAAAAAAACGGTGACTGTCAGAACATCAACAAGAGGCTAAAAACGAAAGATAAAAGACAAGTAAAAGGGTTAAATATCCTTGGATAGGTTGGCCAAGTTCATAAAACGCAAAACCCGAGCAGCTGCTCGTGTGTTATCAGCTAAAATTACCTCCAGAGTAGACGGAAAGTGAAGGGCTACACGGAGATGATTAAAATTAACACAAGTCAGTAAAACATGTCGCAATGTCAGCAGTACACCGCAGGAGCATAGCGGTGCAGGTTCGGCGGATAGCAAGTGACGGTGGCTGAAACGGCAATGACCGATCCGCAACCGAGCCAGGATGACCTCCTCCCGCCGAGAGGGGCGTGAGGATGTCCTCCAAGCGGTCGGGATCGGTTTGACGGTTCGCAATTTATTGTTGTACAGTGAAAGCCACACACTGTGCCATTGCGACACGATACTGCGGCGAAGAGCCCGTTGAACATCGTCCGATGGGACGCAAAAGGTAGCCATGCGAGGCAAAAGAGCTGCTGCCTTGGCTGCTGTGTCGGCGGCCTCATTCCCGGGCACACCCACATGGCCAGGGACCCACAGGAAAGAAACGTGACAGCTGTCATCCGCCAGCAACTGGAGGGAGCGTCGGATTCGATACACGAGAGGATGGTTCGAGAAAGGGTCCTTAAGACTCTGCAGGGCACTAAGGGAGTCAGAACATATGGCATAGAAAGGTTGGCGGTGGCGGCAGGTATACAAAACGGCCTGGTGGAGGGCGAAAAGCTCAGCCGTGAAGGTCGAGCACCGGTCAGGGAGCTTGTATTGGAAACGGTTGTCCCCGACGACGAAGGCAGATCCGACACCGGCAGCGCTCTTGGAACCATCAGTGTAAATAAATACGGCATTATCGAACCGCGAACAGAGTTCGACAAGCCTCGAGCGGAATACCAAATCCGGAGTGCTCTCCTTGGGGAGCGAACTAAGTTCGAGGTGTGTGTGAACCTGGGCCTGATGCCACGGTGGCAATGGGCTTTCGCTCAACCGAAGGGTGGAAGGAAGGGTAAAATCGAGCCGTTGTAGCAGGCGGCGAAACCGAACTTCCGGTGGAAGCAAGGCAATCGCAGACAACCGATATTGGCGATCGAGTGAGTCGTCAAAAAATAATCTGTAAGAGGGATGGTTGGGCATCGACCGTAGGCGGCATGCATAACGACACAAGAGTATGTCACGTCGAGTGGTCAAGGGTAATACAGCAGCCTCGGCATACAGACTTTCAACTGGGCTGGTATAAAATGCACCGGTCGCCAGACGCAATCCACGATGGTGGATAGAGTTGAGACGGCGGAGAATCGACGGCCGTGCTGAAGAGTACACAAGGCTTCCATAGTCGAGCTTCGACTGAACAATTGCCTGGTAAAGGTGAAGCAGGACGGTACGATCCGCTCCCCATGATGTGCCACTGAGAACACGAAGAACGTTAAGGGATCGGGCACAACGGGCAGCCAGGTAGGACACGTGTGTGGACCAGCAAAGTTTCCGATCCAACATGAGTCCCAAGAATTTCGTAGTCTCCAAGAAAGGGAGAGCAACAGGGCCGAGACGTAGAGAAGGTGGAAGAAATTCCTTGTATCTCCAAAAATTGATACACACAGTTTTCTCAGTGGAGAATCGGAAGCCGTTTGCGATGCTCCAGGAATATAGACGGTCAAGACAGCGTTGGAGAGAACGCTCCAAGAGACACGTCCGCTGGGCGCTACAATAAATTGCGAAATCGTCAACAAAAAGAGATCCGGAGACGTCGGCTGAAAGGCAGTCCACGATCGGATTGATTGCAATTGCAAAGAGCGCCACACTCAAGACGGAGCCCTGTGGTACCCCATTCTCCTGGCAAAAGGTATCGGACAAAACAGAGCCCACCCGTACCCGGAACTTGCGATCCGCCAAAAACGCTTGAATGAAAAGAGGAAGGCGGCCCCGAAGGCCCCATGTGTGCAATGTGCGGAGAATGCCCGCTCTCCAACAGGTATCGTATGCCTTCTCCAAGTCGAAGAACACGGCTACTGTTTGACGCTTCTTTAGAAAGTTGTTCATAATGAAGGTCGACAACGTAACGAGGTGGTCAGCAGCAGAGCGGTGTCGACGAAAACCGCATTGGATATTAGTCAGGAGACGGCGAGATTCGAGGAGCCAGACCAACCGAGCGTTAACCATGCGTTCCATCACCTTACAGACGCAGCTCGTCAGAGAAATGGGACGATAACTGGAAGGAAGGTGTTTGTCCTTCCCTGGTTTGGGGATGGGGACAACAATGGCTTCACGCCAACTTGTGGGAACATGACCTTCAGTCCATATGCGATTGTAGGTACTAAGAAGAAAGCACTTGCCCGCAGGAGAGAGTTTCTTCAGCATCTCAATATGAATGGAATCAGGCCCGGGAGCAGAAGACCGGGACAGGGCGAGAGCACGGTCTAGCTCCTGCATGGTGAAGGCGACGTTATAATTTTCACGATTAAAAGAGCGGAAAGAAGGCGGCCGTGCCTCCTCTACCTGTTTGCGAGGGAGAAAGGCAGGGTGGTAATGGGCAGAGCTCGAAACCTCCGCAAAGAAACGACATAATGCGTTTGAAACATCAGCTGGGTCCACGAGGACCGCGTTCTCCAAGGTCAGGCCAGGAATCGGGGAGTGGACCTTGATGCCGGACAAACGGCGGAGGCCACCCCAGACAACCGTGGAGGGAGTAAAACGGTTAAAAGAACTAGTAAAAGCTGTCCAGCAAGCTTTCTTGCTGTCGTTTACGATACGACGGCACTGCACTCTCATACGTTTGTAATTGATGCAATTCTCCAAAGTTGGGTGGCGGCGGAAGGTGCGTAAGGCACGGCGTCGGGCTCGAAGCGCGTCGCGGCAGGCTGCAGTCCACCAAGGGACCTGGACACGACGTGGAGAAGAGGATGTACGAGGTATGGAACGTTCAGCAGCAGTGAGAATAACCTCTGTGAGGTAGTCGACCTGATTGTCACAGTTGGGAAAATGCTGATTGTGAAAAACAGCCATGGAAGAATAAAGCCCCCAGTCGGCTTTAGAAACGTTCCAACTGGTGGGACATGGAGATGGGGAATGATGTAGGAAGTGGATGATACAAGGGAAATGGTCACTCGAGTACGTGTCAGAAAGTGCATACCACTCAAACCGACCGGCAAGCTGAGGAGTGCATATTGCGAGGTCTATATGGGAATAAGTGTGTGTTGTGTCAGAAAGGAAGGTCGGTGCACCGGTGTTGAGGCAGACAAGATCGAGGTGTTGGAGAAGGTCCAGCAAAAGGGAGCCTCTCGGACAAGGTGCCGGAGAGCCCCATAGGGGGTGGTGGGCATTAAAGTCGCCTACCAACACGAAAGGTGAAGGGAGCTGGTCAACAAGGTTTAGCACATCTGCCCTAGTAAGGGCAGATGACGATGGCGAATATATATTACAGAGGGAGAAGGTAAATGTGGATAAGGTGATGCGGACGGCAACTGCCTGTAGGTGAGTGTGCAAGGAAATGGGATGGAAATAGACGTCGTCTCGAAGGAGCATCAGAACCCCTCCTTGGGCTGGGACACCTTCCACGGGTGGCAGGTCGAACCGCACAGAGGAGTAGTGTGGAAAGTCTGCACGATCACGTGGACGCAACTTAGTTTCCTGGAGGCAGACTAGAAGCGGGCAGTGCAATCGAAGGAGTAGTTTTAACTCCTCCCGATTAGAACGAATGCCGCGAATGTTCCATTGAAGGAGCGCCATGATAAAAATGAGAGAAGAAATAAGGATAAAAACCAAGTAGCGAGCGGGGTCACCTCGACGGCCGCTGAGGACCGGATTTCGAAGGAGCACTGCTATCGCTGTCTGGGGGCAAAGGGTCATGTTCCATTGGTTCGACCGACGTGCCTGCCACCTCCCTGAGTTGATCAGGAGGGGCAGTTTCCACCGCCGGTAAAGGGCCGGGCGCCCGGCAAACGGAGCGTCCCGGTGAAACAGAAGACGGCCGAGGCCGGCAACTGTTGGACGGCGCGACAGATGGGTCACGCCTCGGCGGGGAAGGAGAGGAACTCTTTCTTGTCAGCTCTTCTGGAAGAGTGACGGCGGGAAGAGGCAGTTGACGGTTGGGAAGCCTGAGAACGCAGAAAATCCTCACGGACGGGTTCCTTTTTCAAGGTCCGGGCATCTTGTTTAGGTGCCCGCGGTTTACTAGAGGTTGACGAAGACTGTACCTTAGAAGCAGCAGGAGGAAGCGGGGACGTGGAACGGGCAATCTTCGGGCTGGCGGATCGCACAACTGTGTCAGCGAAAGTGAAATCACAAGTCTGGGTACTGGAATCCTTAGTAGGTCGAGTTGAGGTGAGGACCTTACTGTATGTACCCGCTGGGAGGACAGTGGGCTTTCGACTCGCCAACAACTTTCGAGCGGCAGATGTTGATACCTTCTCCGTGACCCGAATTTGCTGAATGATTTTTTCATCCTTATATACAGGGCAGTCGCGAGAGGAAGCCGCATGGTCGCCGTTGCAGTTAAGGCAGTGAGGGGACGGAGGTGGGCAATCCCCCTCATGGGCGTCCCTACCACAAGTGACACATTTTGCTGCATGTGGGCAATGTTCACGGGTATGGTTGTACCTGTGGCATTGGTAGCAGCGCGTTGGGTTTGGAATATAAGGGCGGACTGAGATAACTTCGTACCCTGCTTTGACCTTCGACGGGAGGTCAACTCTGTCGAATGTCAAAAACACAGTACGAGTCGGTGTCAGCTGGTTATCTACCTTTTTTCATCACCCTGTGGACGGCTGTCACACCCTGATCGGACATATAGGACCGGATGTCGTCATCAGACAACCCGTCAAGGGATCTCGTAAAAACTACCCCACATGACGAGTTGAGTGTGCGGTGCGCTTCTACTTTGACTGGAAACGTGTGTAATAACGTAGTCCGGATAAGTTTCTGGGCTTGGAAGGCACTGTCCACTTCCAGCAACAATGAGCCATTGCGCTGACGCGAACAGGTTTTAACAGGGCCAGCAATTGCATCAACACCTTTCTGTATAACGAAAGGATTGACAGAAGTGAAATCCTTTCCGTCGGTGAGCGACACAACAAGAAATTTCGGCAAATTAGGCAGAGTCTTCTTTTGCTGAGGCGAATCTATTTTACGTTTCTGGGTCAATGTCAGTGAAGAAGAGAAGGAAGTCATTGCGGAAGTGTCCCCCGTGATTACCGGCGTCTCCGATGGCGCGCTCCTTCCTAGTGGGGGCCCTCTCCGAGGGCTTACCCGCCTTAGGTGATTGTTCACACCTCAGGTCACACCTCCCGACAACTGACGGAGGGACCAATCGGCATGTTCGGAAGGTACCAGCTCGGGTAATCACCCCTCCCTGGGCCTGGCCTTTACCAGGGGGTACGTACGTGCCCTACTTGTCTACCCGGGGCGGGGAATTACGCGTTACCCCGTCACCTGCTACGCATGATAATGCGTGGGTCGGCCTTCAGACACGCACAGGGAGGAAAGAAGAAGAATAGAGGAAGTGAAGAGAAAGAAGGAAAGGTGTCTCAAACGCCGAGGCGGAGACTAATGAGGAGAAGAAGGCGAGGAGAGGACAAGGAGAGAGAGACAGAAACAAAGGGTAAGAAAGGAAGGAACCAAGGAATAAGAGAAACGACAACAAGAAAACACCTGAACTCGTGAAATACGCCCGTCTCCGGGCGAAGGCATAAACCGGGAGGGAAAATGAAGCAGCCAGGGGCAGAAGAAAGGCTGCTCCGGCTCGGGGCCCCGTGCGCGCCACACACGTACCCACAAAAGAACTGTGGGCGCCCTGGGGGGGGCGGCCGAGACTCTTCACTCTACAAACCTACATACTTCCACCGGTACGCCACGGCTAGGACCTGCGAGGAATCCATTGGGAAGAGTTCCAGGCAGAAGTCGCGGTGAAACTGAGCGACACACCGGCACCGGAAGTCCACGGCGCACACGCAGCACTGCG
The DNA here is from genome assembly GCA_026315105.1 of Locusta migratoria. Lineage (NCBI taxonomy): Eukaryota > Metazoa > Arthropoda > Insecta > Orthoptera > Acrididae > Locusta > Locusta migratoria. The sequence continues at coordinate 297,261,023 of CM048751.1, forward strand.
CCACATCACATCGGCCGTGAAAGACGCGGCAACAACAGCGACGCCGCCGCGCTCACAGGAGGAACGGGACAGCAGCCCGCCGTCTCTTCCACCACCGCTTCTCGCCGCCGTCGCGCAGAAAAACAGACTGCAGAGGGAATGGCAACGGACGGGCAACCCCGGCGTCAAGCGTGAAGTAAACAGATTGAGGCGCCAAATTAAAGCTGACCCAGACCGTTTCCGCTGCCGGCGCGTGGAGCTTCTAGAAATCGAGGACAACTCGGCGTGGAAGCTAACCAAAAGCTTTCTACGAAGGACGCAACGACTTCCGCCGCTGCAGTTCGGCACAGACTTCGGGAGCGAACCGAACACCAAAGCAAATGCACTGGCGGACGCGTTCGCTCAAAACTTCACGCCGGTTAACGACCCCATGGACGTCGCGCATGTGCAACACGTCGCCGATCGCCTTCCGCTCTACCTCACTCATCGAGAAGAGGACGACACCATCGATCCAATCTCCGCAGAAGAAGTACGACTGCAGCTTCGTGGCCTTCGACTGCGGAAAGCAGGCGGGTCGGACAAGATAAACAACACTAATCAAACATCTACCGGAAGACGCAGCTAACCTCCTAGCTGCAGTCTTCAACCAGGTGCTTTCGAGCGGAGTTTACCCTTCATGCTGGAAGCATGCGGAAGTCGTCGCGCTCCCCAAGCCTGGGAAAGACGCGAGACTTGTGAAGAACTACCGGCCGATCAGCCTCCTTCCAGCACTCTCGAAAGTATTCGAGAGACTGTACCTCACCCGCCTGCAGGCTCACATAGAAGCGGAAGGCATCCTACCCGACGAGCAGTTCGGTTTCCGACGTCAGCACGCCACCACACATCAGCTGCTGCGCCTCACAGAGGAAGCGTTTGGTGCCATTGACCGACGCGAGTATTTTGGCGCTCTTATGCTCGACGTGTCACGAGCGTTTGACTCCGTGTGGCACGATGGCCTCCTGTTCAAAATGCTTGAGCAGGGAGTTCCTGTGTCGCACGTGAGTCTCCTCCAGAGTTATCTCGGAGGTCGCACGTTTCACGTTCGAGCAGAGAGTGGAATTTCCACGGAGCGACAGATACTCGCGGGTGTACCTCAAGGCTCGGTCATTGGGCCAACGTTGTACTCTTTATACACCGCCGACCTTCCAACTACTGATCGAGTTAAAATCGCTCTGTACGCGGACTACACGGCGGCTTACAGCCGCATCAGATGTCCTGAAACGCTGGAGCGGCGTCTTCAAGTCGCACCCGACGTCCTGACTCAATGGTCGACAAAGTGGCGCCTCAAATTCAACGGGGAGAAGTCGCAAGCTATCGTTATTGCGACTCGTCAATGGCCACAGAACCTCGCGAGGATACAAGTACGAGGAACACCGGTACCCTGGACAGCAACGGTTAAATACCTCGGCGTCACCCTCGACTCACGTCTCACGTGGAGACCCCACGTGGAAAACATTAGGGCTAAAGTACTGGGTAGAATGAGGCTGCTCTACCCAGTACTTGACCCCAACTGCCGCCTGCCAGTCCACGTCGGACTAACAATGTACAAAGCCTGCATCCGTCCGCTCCTGGAGTACGCAGCAATCGTCTGGGGAAACACCGAAAACACGAACCTGCAGCGGCTCCAGAACCTACAAAATAGACTGCTATGGACGCCTCTTCACTTACCCTCCGACTTCCCGTCAGAACAGCTGCACGAAATCGCTGAGGTGCAGCCACTGCGGAGAAGATTCAAGAAAGCGGCGGTCAAATTCTACTAGAAAATCGAGCGTTCGCGCAATCCGTTGATTCGCGAGCTCGTGCATCGGCCACACTGGCGAGCGAACCTTCGCTGGCCAGACATGCTGCGTCTTCCTTGAAATACGCAGCTACCTAAACAACAGGTCTACTGCAAGACAGCTTCCGACATCCAAGAGCTTCATACTAACAAGAAAGAAATTCCTAATGAAGACAACAGCGAAAGGCTGTTTTCACTTCAAACCGAGTCTGCTCGCGGTAATACACGAGGAAACCTAATGCAGAAGACACCCATCAGCCACAAGATGAACGACAACTACAAGTAGTTATCAAGGGACTACCGGAAGACTTAACAGAAGACGAGATGGCTGAAGGCCTTACACAACTCAGCTTCGAACCCTCAGATGTCCACCAGTTTAACAAGCGGGACAAAGGAACACTAGAACGCTACCCTATGGGAATATTCCTTAAGACAGAATATATGACTTAAGATACATGTTTGACACAAAAGTCACAACGGAGACATACGAAACCAGAGAGGGGGCCACCCAGTGCAAAAAATGTCAGAGGTTCTTCCACACGGCAAACTACTGCCAAATGCCTACGAAATGCGTAAGATGTGGCGAACACCACAGGTCGAACGAATGCAAAATCCCAAAAACCCAAATCGCGAAATGCTGCAACTGCGGACAAGAAGGCCACCCAGCATCCTTCAGAGGATGTGAAGCCTTCCAAAAAGCCATCAAATCCTACCGAACTCAGGCAGAAAGAACTACAACAAGATCCAACAATCCGACCAAAACACAAAAAATTAAAAATACGCCAATTCCGACACCAGCGGAATCCCGAGCAAGAATAGGACAAAGAACGTCACCAAACAAATCATACAGCGAAGCCCTCACTGGAAAACACAAAACCAGCCAGAAAATAGCACTACAAACATCAACTTACTGGGACCACTACAAGCAATTTTTTCAAACTTTCAATGGACGAATATCATCACAGTGGTGACTAATACCATACAGAAATTCCAATCAGCAAACGACACAATGTCAAAAGTTATGACCATCATAGGACTGTCAACGTTGGCAGCGGAGACATTGCAGCCCGTAGTGACTGCTCCGCCTGTCTACAACTATTTACTTTTTAGGTATGACTATCTGGATTGTGAGAGATATATTTTTTGTATTTTAAATTTTGACATGTAGGTTTAACATATTCATCTTCGTGTTAAGAAGGTGCCCATAGCGGCATTGAAACCTGGTAACGATTATTTTCGTACTTTGCGACTGAGGGCTGCCCCTTATAAATTTAATGGAACTAAGGAAGTTCACTGACCCTTCGGTTACAGTCCGTCTACAAAAGATCAATGAACGACGCCAGCCTATGCAGAGAAGAAACAAACCCCTGCTCTGTGCAGTGATAAAACGCGCATCTCGTTATGTGCCGGACCAGGAAATTAAAAACCAACTCATGGAACAGGGACTGGAAGTTGAACGAGTGTTCCGCATAAAATCTAGGACAACGAATCATTACACCAGAAACATCCCTGTACTTTCCCACGACTAAGCAGTGATATATCATATCCTCTCCAAAGGCGTAGTAATAGATTACCTAAGAAGAGAAACGGAACCATCTGAAATGCCCCCTTCCCAACCAGCCCAAAGCGGCATTTGCCTCGCATTTGACCATGTAGGCGCTAATTGCAAATCGCAACCAAAATGTCCCCAATGACGGGAAAGGCACAAATTAAAGATGTGTTCCAGCAAGACCCCAGTAAAATGCGCAAACTGTGGCGGGGGGGGGGGGGGGAGGGAGCATTCAGCACTCTTCCACAAGTGCCAAATGAGACCACCACAAGCGCAATCCGAAGCTCTAAGCGCCCCCTTTCAAGATAATAGACGATCCCAGCCCACTTCCACCTGCAGAAGAAATACACCAGGAGGCTCTACTGAAGACTTCCTGCGAGTGCTGACAGGACCCCTACTAAATCTATTTTAAGGTAGGAAGGAAGATGTCATGAAAACGATCAATAAATGTATCTCAACAAGTCCTAAAAAAGAGTAAGGGCTACCCAGACAGGCATCAACCTGCATGTGACGGTAGACGATAGGGACAGGCCGACAAACAACTAAACCTAACACAAGAGCCACCCACCTCACACACATCCTATGCCACAGTCGCTGAACAGCAGCAATCCACACGAAAAGACAACCACTCACCCTCACACACAAGATGCCTCAGAAATTCTGAAGCCTATGACAGAAACTGAAACACCACAGAAACTCTCAAGCATACACACACCCAACAAGCCCCAGCAGAGAGTACCAAACAACAACAACAACAACAACAGGGACAACACAACTGCTTGAACATTCTCTTCGCAAACATGAAAGCAATCACAGAAAGGCGGACACTACTAACGCACATGTTACTCCGCAATAATATACATATTGCAGGCATAGCGGAAACGTGGCTACTATCACATAAAACATGTGACTTCCCGATATACAACTGCTTAAAAAAAATTGAGACCACCGAGGTGGTGTTGATCTCTCTGTACAACAATCAATAGCAGTCACTGAAATACCCTTGACAGTACATTTAAATGTCACAAATTGTAATGATCAAACTTAAAGACCAAAACAACAGACCAGTAAGTATAACATGCTTATATAACACACCAGGAAACCCCCATACTACTTCGAGTACTCAGATATCTCATGACAAGAGGTATATTCATTCTGCTAGCCGACTTAAACGCTCGACATCCGATGCTAGGAGACAGAACAGACAATTCCAACGGACAAGCGCTGTTCAATTTCCTCACCACAGAACCGGTAGAACGCCTGCCAATCTACGAACCGACCTTCATAGGTCAACAAGGGAACTCAGCCCTCGACCACATACTCTACAGCGCCATCCTGAGCGACTCCATGTTTGACACAAGAGTAGGACACTCAATAACAAACGACCGCTTTCCTATTCTCTTCTCAACCAGCGCAATAAACCTTCTGACGCTCCACCAAACAGACGTATAATACGAAAATAAGCAAATGTTAACTGGGAACGCTACAAAGAACTTATTGGGATTGTCAGGTCTTCTGTAATAACACTGACCGACTCAGAAGACCTAGAATTAGTGACCAACACAGTAGAAAGAGCCATTAGACGCTTTAAAACACTTACTGGCCAAAAACAGACAACCACTAACACACTAATCAACAACAAAAACCCACAACAGACAAGCAACAACAGGTAGAAATACTCAAAAATGTACTGCAAGTGGTATTCGCATTCCCAGGGGACAACAATTTTAACGAAGCATTCAGAGAAACTGTCGACCTACAGCTACCACAACTACTCAACACCCACAGTGGAGACCGAAAAAGACCTCTCCCTTACCAAACCCATAAGCGACAACGAAGCAATAGACGCAATCCTGACAGGACGGAACTCTGCTCCGGGACAAAACGATATAAGACGAATACACCTACAAAAAGCACCCTTCTCTATGCTCAGCCCCATCCTCTCAATACTGTAACTACTGCCTCGACAAGGAAACATTCCCGACTGCTTGGGAGACGGGTAAAACTATCATGATTCCTAAACCAGACAAACCACGAAATGACATACGATCTTACAGACTAATCTCACTTCTAGACGTACTAGGGAAAACTTATGAAAAAATCATAACAGAACGACTAAGAACGAAAACATAGACAAATACCTCCTCCCAATGACACAGGCAGGCTTCCGTAGCAGACACTCCACCAGTGATCGTCTCTTCAGTGAGTCTTGAGTTTCTCCCAGCGTATTTCATAATCAAAATATCCAAGGGTGTTCTGCAGGTCTACAGTGTCCAACGGGCACAATATTTCGGCAATCATACATGTCGCCATCATCAGGTGATCTGACGGACTCAGCTCCTGGAAACGTGCCAGCACGGCGATCCGCAAGCTACGGCGGCTCGAAGGGAACTGGGTTCTAGCCCGGTGGCGGGCGATTTAAATACCCTTCGCCCGCGGAGCGACCCCTCAGTGGTCCTGTTGATATAAACGATAACGACATCATAGAAGGAATAAGGGCACAAAATTTCGAGTCCGTAGGATCGAAGAATTTAAGAATGAATTCCGCCTCAGATTCAAAACCGGACCCCTAGGGCGTGATGTTGTACACCACGTCGCCGAGGTCTCAGGTAAAATGTGGAAGCAGCTGACGGCTATGGGGAGACTATACTTAGAATACACATCAATAAACGTTAAAGACTACCTGGTTGTGCCGCGGTGTAACAACTGCTGCGACCTGGACCTCATAATGAAATACTGCACCAAAAAGGCCGCATGCTCACGTTGCGGTTCAGAAGAACACTCCAGAAAGGAGTGCAAACAACCCACAACCTGCATCCCATGCACCATGAGGGGAAAAAAGAGCTGTTGCACAACTGGACACAACTGTCCCACCTACAAAATCCTGGAACAGCGCCTGATCTCACGCATAGACTATGGCTAGTCCCAGTCTAATGCAGAGGATGCCTGACACGGAAAGGATCCTGGAGCATGGCATGCAACTGGTGAACCCTGAAAGACCTATGGTCCCGGCTGCAGCATCAATACACCGCTCATGCATTGGGCGGAAATATGGCAAGCTAACCACCCTTCCGGCAAAGGTGGCAGTAGACCGGTTTCACCTCAAGTCCAGAATCTCTCCACTAGACTCGGAGCTTTACCAAGCCAAGTCCAGGAAGTCCTCGACCGCAAGGGAGAGGCAGAAAACCAGAATAAAACTCTCCTAACTCACCAAGCTACCCAGACCAATAGAGAAATAGATTCAGACGCCAGCAACAGCTGGACGAAACGTATCACCCGTCCAAATGGCTAATCTAGCTATTGCACAAATAAACACAGACAACAGCCGCTTGGTGATACAGGAGCTTCGCAGACTAGTGGACGAGATGAGACTGGATGTGATCTGCCTACAAGAGCCGTACACCCTCTCGGGACAAGTAGCATATGCCACGACTAGTTGGCAAGTAATTACAACACGGCAGGAGCCCAAAACTGCGATTGTCATCAATAATAAGACAGTACGAACCACTGTAGTCGCCCAGCTATCCAATGCCCACTGCAAGGTCGTTGAACTTCCGTCGCCCACGGGACTGGTGGTACTAGTCAACATGTACTTCCAGTACGGGGACGACATTGAAGTTCATTTAGAACACATGACAAGTCATAAAGCCTATGGGAGATGGAGTGCCCGGGGCCACTATATGGATGTCTTAGGGACTACTGTAAAAAAATGGAGGTTCGGCTATCATCCCCTAGCGCATCTGTAAGCAAACAGATCACGAAGGGGTGCCCCAGAGTTCTGTCCTAGGGCCACTCTTTTCGGATCTAAATATGGAGCCTCTCCGGAACGAAATGCAGAATAGCCCAGATGCGCTGGAGGTGATAGCCTACGCTGATGACCACCTCCTGATGGTAGGCGGCAAAAGTAGGGAGGACCTTGAACCGCGCATAGCAAGGGCAATTCAAATTCTAACGGCATGGTGCCAAGACACAAAACTCAATATAGCACCAGCAAAGTCCAATTATCTTCTACTAAAAGGGACACTAACGCGAAATCCAACTGTGAGTACAGACGGCATCCCTGTAATAAGGAAACAAAAAGCCAGATACCTGGGGGTAATCCTAGACGAGCGCTGAAGCTTTGCAGCGCACATTGACGCGACTGCTGATAGAGCCTTGACAGCTCTTAATAGGCTTGCGGGGATTGGGCACCGGAGATTCCATCTTCCGCCCAATTTCATCAAGCTCTATCAAAACAGCATCCTCGTATCGATGATGGGCTACGGAGCCGGCAGCTGGGCCCACAGGCTCACCAGAGTGGCTCCCGCTGTGGCAGTGAGGAGAGTACAGAGAAATATCCTACTACAACCAATTGGAGCATACCGTACCTCGCCGGGCTGCTGTCTCCTGACGATGATGGGACTCTGTCCCCTCAACGTTAGAATAAGGGAGTTAGCGGCGGGGTACTGGATGAAAAAAGGGGATCACATCAAAATACAGGAAATTATGGGAGCCCGAGTGACGGGAAATAAGGAAATCAGAGAAAGGGGCCTCCAACTTTGGCAAGAGTTCTGGGACCTCGAAGAAAGTGGGAGAAGAACTTATGAGTTCCTCCTCAATATAAGAGAAAGACTCTAACTACAATATTTCCAGCCGTCACGAGGGCTCATACACTTCCTCACTGGCCACGGTCCGTATCCGACCTACCTGTATCGATTCGGGAAAAGGGAGTCTCCAAGGTGTGACTGTGGGTTCTCAGAGGGAACACCAGAGGATGTCATATTTGACTGCCCGATGCATGACCATCTAATCTCCTCATACAGGCAGCAACTTCCACACTTTAATATAAAAGAAGTAAGAAATTAAGACACCCTCCACATACTAAATGAAATGACAAATACTGTATCCCAACACATCAGGGAGCAATACATCACACAACTATAATCCTCTTACAGAACAGCTGCACCAGAGCCAAGCCAACGGGTTGGATGGGCTACCAGAAGTGGATCGGAGCCGCCGCACCCTGAACCAAAAAGCACTGGATGCAGCAGCCAAAAGCACTACACCTAGTAATAAGTTAGCCAATAAGTCTGATAGATAGTTAGCTATAAGTTAGTCTATAAGGAACACATCAACATACTCCCAGTCAAGGCAGTGGAAAAAGGAGGCCAGCCCTGTGCCAGGGGCAAGTCTGCTGGATTTAGTTCATCAGACAGGGCCCAACAAGCAGGATTGTAAACGTCTGGCACAACATGTAAACACTGCGAACGGGAGACACATCAACACTCACAAACAAGCATACGCATCACACAAACACCAGAACACAAAAAGAAAGATACAAATAGAAAAACAACAAAACAATAGGCACAAATTGCAAATAAAGAAACATGCACTCAGCAACAAAACGTAATGTAACCGATTAAAACATAACAAAATGATTCAGCGACAAAACTTAGTATAATCAATTAAAATGTATCAAATGTAGCGTAAACAACAAAAACTGTAACTTATTGAATGTATCAAATGTAGCGTAAACAACAAAAATTGTAAATACAGAATTAAAAACCACAACATAATTTTAACAAAATAAACAATTGTATAATATTAGGGCCCAATTTGCTCAGGTATTGGGTCATTTGTAACACATAATAAAAGAATAAAGGATTTTTTTAAACCCAACAAAAACGTACTTTTCCCTCAGAATTAGAGACCTATCTCACTTTTACACCATCTATCAAAAATCCTAGAAGTCTTCATACAAAACTCACTAATTCAGTTCCTATCCACTAACAACGTCCTAACCCCCGAGCCATTCGGTTTTCGTGCTGGGCATAGCACAACACAGCAAGCCATTCGTCTGGTAGAGCACATCAGCGCCGAGAAGAGCCAGGGAAACAGCACAGCAGCTATCTTCCTGGACATCGAAAAGGCGTTCGATCGTGTCTGGCATGACGGACTGCTTTACAAATTATCAAAAATGAACTGTCCGCTTCACCTGCTATCATCAAATCCTTCTTGAGCGACAGAGCGTTCTACTCGTCGTTCGAGAAGGCGAAAAGCAGCAGAAAACCTATAGAAGCAGGTGTCCCACAGGGATCTGTGCTTGGCCCCCTCCTATATCTTGTGTTGACAAACGACATCCCTAAAGAGCCAGGTGGAAACATAGCTCTATATGCGGACGATACAGCTCTGTATCAAAGCGGAAGAAATAACTATCTGGCCTCCAGCCTCCAGAGACACTTCAACAAAGTGACAAAATGGTGCAACATGTGGAAAGTTAAAATCAACGCTGGCAAATGGCAAGCTATAATCTTCAGCACAAAACATAAAGATCCAATCATCAACATCACCTATCAGGATAAGGACCTACCATGGAAACGTGTCATAACGTACCTAGGGCTAAAGACAGACAAACATCTAACTTTCAGGCACCATATAAGAGAGCCAGAAACAAAGGATCCGCCCTGCTCTACCAACTATATCCCCTGCTCAAGGGCAGGGGACTGTCAACAAATACAAAAATTAAAATTTGGAAAACCACCATTCTCCCTGCAATACTGTATGGATCCGAAATTTACAGCATTGCAGCGGACTCCACGTTGAAACAGCTGGAAATAGGCCAAAACAAAACCTTCAGAATTATAACAGATTCAACATGGTACCAAAGCAACGAGGAAATCCGAGCTGCACTAGGGCTACCCTCATTCTATCATACCATCAAACCAAAGTCCATAAGTTTCTACACATCATCAAACTCTTCACCATTTCCCCTCATCAGCTCCCTGGGTAGGCATGACCTCCCAGACCACAAGACTCCTTTCACCACCATCACCCACCAAATCAGGAACCAATAAGCACACTTCGACATCATAACAAATCAAAAACACCAACATCATCCTTTAACTTTTCATACAACTCACAACCATCAATAATTGGGGAAAGACTCCCCACACAAATACTGATAAAGCCATTCCGAAACAGTAGGAAGATTTCGCGAGTCTGAGCACCAACAAGGGCGCTGGTACTCCAAACACAATTGGGTGTTTACACCCAGTCAATCAGCCCTCCGCAGCCACAGACGTCGTGGAGAGCGCACGCCTGCTGCCTGCTCGCCGCCGCCGCCCGCGCCCACCAAAATTGTCGTGTAGCAGGCACCTGTACTCCACGCTGCAGTCATCCCAACTGCATTCCTCCGAGAGCAGGGACTATTCCAGGTCAGGGCCCGTGGCGTTGCCCGGTGTCCCGCGCCTGTGTAGCGCAGGAACGGCTCTGCTCACGACGCAACCTTGCGGTGTTTACTTCGTGGAGCAACCGTTAACGCAATCGAGGAGCCAGGTGGAGAGTTCCCCTAACCTGACGTCTGAGCTTACTGCCCAGGGCAGTCTTCTACGCCAGCCCTCTGTGGTAGCCCTCTGGGCTACCATAGCCACAACATGCCAAACCAGAACAACAGTACGAAAACGTCACGAACAACAGGCGAACCAGAGGACACCCCAGCAAGCCAACCGAAAAGGCAAGCATTTGACGAAGCGTCCGCTGCCACTGCCCCCCCCCCCCTACCTCAAGATTGTGAGGATATGGAAATCGCGGCTAATATCCCGACTGCTAACAGATTTGACGCACTGCAAGGAAATGCCACCGAACCCCAACAGGCAGGAACATCCCAACAGCCTGAAAAGAAATATAGGGTACCACCAATTGTATATGACACGAGGTTATATGGAACTTCTAAGATAACTGAAGCCATGTATCCGCAGCAAATTATGCTCTTTCCGAAAGGACACTGTTAAAATCCAGGTCGACAATGTTGAAGACTACCAATATGTTACCGCCAATCTGAAAGTCAGGAATATCCAGTATCACACATACGACCTCGAACCCAAAAAGTTCGTTAAAGTCGTAATCAGGGACCTGCTCATCGAGGCAGAAGAAATACAAGTCAAGGACGCCCTTAGTGACCTCGGTTACGAAGTCCACAACATAATAGCGTTCAAGAAAATTACGACAAACAACGTACAGCAAGAGCAGAGTAAAATGCCCACGCTGTGCGTAACTTTGGCAAGGAATCCCAACTGGGACTCTATCTATAAAATCAAATACATTCTGGATTTCAGATGCAGAATCGAGTCCTACAAAAAATCGGACGGCCCTACTCAATGCTACCGGTGCCAAAGATTTAATAACGGCTCCAGGAACTGCTGTGCAAAGCCTCGCTGTGTAAAATGCGGCGGGGAGCACTTCAGCAACCTGTGTACAAAGCCGAGAACCACGGAGGCTACGTGCGTTCACTGCAAAGGCGCGCACCCAGCGAATTATCGCAAATGCCCGACGTGGCTCAAAATGATCGAGCAATGTAAAACTAACACTGCCAGACCAGTGGCGGCGAACCCCATGGCACCAGCCCCCCCCCCCCCCCCCATGAATGAGAAAACATTCCCAAACCTGCGGCAGCGCAAGCAGGCCGCTCCTATTCCCACCGCCTCTACTTATACTTATGCCGCGGCTGTCGCCAATGACGCACCAGTACCACCTCGCCAGACAGCCTGGCAGAAAGCAGGCCCCACGCAGACTCCAAACTTGCCTGAAATGTTCACTCAAATACAGGACTTACTGCGCCTCCTAGGAAATTATAACATATCAAATCTAATACAGACAGTGAAGACAACCCTGGTGCAAGAAGCCAACGCTCCAGACATGTTGTCTAAGATAATGGTACTTGCACAGGGTATTATGTCATTCTTCTGCAATGGACCGTAGGCCCAACGAGCAGCTGTACATAACAAACTGGAATGCCGATGGCATTGCCGACCAAAAATACAGCCTTGAGCTGTACTTAGATGAATTTGGAATTGATGTGGCCCTCGTAACCGAGACTCGCTTAAAACCTCACGACAACATTAATATTAGGAACTATGTCATGTATAGAAACGACAGAATAGGACGCCCTAAGGGCGGTACCTTAATTTCAATTAAAAATAAAATCCCACATAGGTTAATTCCCATCCCTCCCCTAGATATAGTTGAAGCCACTGCCATTGAACTTCAAATAGATCAGCATCCTGTAATACGAGTAGCATTATACAATCCTTCAGGTCGTATAATCACTGCAGGAGACGTAGATATAATTTTAGGCTTAGGGCACAGAGTCGTCATTGGTGGAGATTTGAACTCCAAGAGCAGGTCGTGGGGTTGTGTAGTCAAAAATAGAAGTGGGACAGCCCTCAGGAATTACATTGAAGGGAAAAATGAAGTCACACTCATTGCCCCTGATGAGCCCACCCACTTTCCTAAGAGGGAAGGTGACAGGCCAGACATACTAGATATCTACTTGGCGAAAAACTTTCCCTAGGCATTCAACCCCACGGTCCACAACAGACTGGACTCAGACCATAACCCAGTCAATTTAGAATTGGCCGGTGCCGGGCACGTGTCAAAGGACAGCACGTATGTAACATATACTAACTGGGAACAGTATGCTGAACTAGTAGCACTGCACACCACAGAGGCGCCTAGACTAAACTCCAAACGTAAAATAGACGACGGAGTAGACCACCTCACGGAAATCATGAGTGAATGCTATAGTCACGCCACCACTAAAACTCGCCACGATAGGGGCCGACAGGAACTGCCAGAGGAACTCCAAGCACTTCTCAGTACTAAAAGGAGAATCCGGAAGCGCTGGCAGACCTATCGCGACGCAACCGATAGGCGGATAATGAATAGTTTAGCTCAGGAGATAAGAGTTGCACTGGCTGAACACAGAAGCAGCTGCTGGTCAGAGACGCTAAACCAAGCTGAATCTAACCCAAACAAGTTCTGGCGTCTTGTAAAGCAACGAAGAGAAAAGCCCAGATGCATCCGACCACTACATGGAGAAACGGCCTTGCATACGACCCAGAGGACAAGACCGAAGCAATGGCGAACTCTCTGGAGCTCCAGTTCAGGGAGAATATCGTCGACAGCGAGGAAGCAGATGCTCACGAGGAGCTAGTAGAGCGTGCTGTCCCCAGAATCCTTCGACGACCGGTTACTACATCATTCGACCCAGTCAACAGTCAAGCAGTCAGTTCAATCATAAAAGGGCTCGGCTCTTCCAAGTCCCCTGGCCCGGACTGAGTAAGGCCACTACTACTCAAAAACTTACCTCCTCCCGCTATCCAATACCTGACCTCAATATACGACTCATGCCTCCAGAAAATGTAGTTTCCATCCTCCTGGAAGATAGCAAAAATCATCACACTTCCGAAACCAAATAAAGATCCCCTATTCCCGCAAAACTATCGCCCTATATCCTTCCTAAGCTGCCTTGCTAAAATCCTAGAACGTCTCATCCTGTCTTCTCTTAAATCATTCCTATTCCAAAATAATATAACCATTCCCGAACAATTTGGATTTCGTACTGGGCATGGCACCATCTCCTAAGTCACTCGTGTGATTGAACAAATCTGCAAAGCAAAAGCTGATGAACATGGAACAGGAGCTGTGTTCCTGGATGTAGAAAAAGCGTTCGACCGTGTCTGGCACTATGGTCTACTACACGAACTCCACCAATGCGACGTGCCACTGCATATTATTAAGATCCTGGCTTCCTTTTTAGAGAATAGACAGTTCTTTGTTTTCCTAGATAGAGCTAAGAGCGCCCTTAAACAAAATGAAGCAGGCGTCCCGCAGGGCTTTGTCCTGGGGCCGTTCCTGTATTCCATAGAGCCCGAACACCCATATTGCTTTATTCGCCGATGATACGGCTATGTATGCAAGCCACCCGAATCTCTATTTTACCACACTTCATCTGCTGAGGCATTTAGAAAAGATCTCCCACTGGTGTACACTATGGAAGATAAAAATAAACGCTGAGAAAAGTCAAGCAATTATGTTTACAACCAGGAGACCACCCAACCGTCAGGTATCACTTGACGGAACGGTCCTCCCCTGGGTAAACGAAGTAAAATACTTAGGCCTAAAGTTTGACTCCAAACTGCTGTGGAACTCGCACATCACAGATGCAACAAATAGGGGTTCGGGTTGCATTCATAGATTATATCCTCTCTTAAAAGGCAATGGCCTCACCACTAGCTGTAAGATAAGGATGTGGAAAACGGTGGTACTTCCTTCAGTATTATATGGATGCGAAATCTATTCAATGGCAGCAGATACATCAAGAAAATTCAGGTCCTGTAAAACAAGGCCCTTAGAATAATTACGGATGCCCTCTGGTTCGTCTCTAACACAGACATCCATGAAAACAACATGCCCAAAATCCCAGTAATGATACGACAGAGAACACAATCATTCTATACTTCTACAGAAAATTCACCACACGCTCTAATTTCGTCCCTAGGGTCTGACCCATTCCATGTAACATATAAACACCCAAAGAACATCATTACTCGCCACTACAGAGCCACTACAAGCAAACACAGGTAAAAAAACTCACGATTTCATAAAACCCTAGCTCAGACAGAAGGCAAAAGGGACAAGGGACAATCCACTGGCCCTTCAGATAACACATGGGTGTAAGGCACCCACCATGACAACGTTCAGTTCAGCCACAGACACACCGAGTCGGACAGCCGTAGGGAGAGGATCGTCGCGCAGCGCAGCAGCCAGCAGCCAAGGCCGCTACCCCCTCCCCGCCGCTGAGCGTCGAGAGCTCAGTCCGAGTCGCAGAGGAAGGATCGGCGCGTCGCCCAGCAGTCCGCGCGGCTACCCCCTCCACCGCAGCGCGCGCCAGCTCATCTCCACGCTGCCAGGAGACCGGGGCGCATACCTCGGACGCGTTCGAGGAAGTCGCCGATCGTGTTCCGCGCCACAACTTATGGAGTTGCCAGCCGACAACGCCAACCAACAACAGCCAACGGAGGAAGCTGTGCTCCAGATGCTGTGCAGCCTCAACCCTCAGATCGCTGTACCAGCACCGGCCCACAATGCGGTCGTTCCAGTGGCCATGGAGCACGACCACACTGACGCTGTGCCAGTACCCATGGATCGAGAACACACCTCACGGAAACGTGGACAGCCTGACGAACCGACTGCTGCAAGCAAACACAGGAAAGCCAGCACCACTCCACCCCCGTGACCGATCCCCGCGCGACGCCGCGCGCGAGGAAAAGGGAAGGATAAGGACGGCTTCGAGCGGCCGAAGAAGACCGCCAAACCTTCAAAAACCTGCCGCCGCGCCAGAAGTTGAGGTGCAGAACGCCTTCGCGGAGTTGTCAGACTCACAAGACGAGGAGCTATCGCTGCCGCCTGCACCACAGCAGCGACGTAATCCACCACCGATGGTGGTGCAATTCGGAGGACCGTTCCGAGAGCTTCAGAACGCCCTCAACTTGGCTGTAGGAAGTGAAAACTACAGCCTCAGGTCCGTGGGAGAGGACCTGTTTCGTATCGTCACGCAGGAGACTCCTGCGTACCTCAAGGTACACGAAGAGGTGACACAGCGCGGGTGGCACTTCTACACGTACGCCACAACCCGCGTTAAGCTCATCAAGGTGGTTTTCCGGCACCTGCCGAAGACCATGAAACCCGAAGAGGTCAAAGAGGACCTGGAAACTATGGGTTTCGTGGTCGAAAATATGGTGAGAATGAAGTCGGCGCGCACCAAAGCAAAGCCGCTCATGCTCGTCATAGCTTCAAACTCATCTACCAACAGCTCTTCAGACTCACCAAGATAGGTAATATCGAGGTGAAAGCAGAAGAACTTCGCTCCAAGCACGCGTACGCGCAGTGTTGTCGGTGTCTGGAGCTCGGACACGTCGCCAAACACTGTGGTATGCCTGACTTCTGCGTGCGCTGCGGCCAGCAGCACGCCACCGACTCTTGCGAGAGGAAAGGAGACCTCACAAGGACTTCGAGCCGACGTGCAAACTGTGCGGCGAAGCGCATGTCGCGAATTATCGCGGCTGCACTCGCCACAAGCAGTTTGCAGCACGAGCCAGCAGCAGCCTCAGAAACGGCAACGTTTTCTGGCGGGAAACGCCAGACAGAGCGGCGCCGTGAAGCAGCAGACGACAAAGAAGCGTGGTCGTCGCGGCCGCGGGCGCAGGTCATCGCCCGCCTCAGCACGGGAAAACGAAGGCCAGAGGCAGCCAGCACGCCAGGTCGACGGACAAAGGACGTCGCACGGCCGCAGTGCGGCCCCAGCCACCATCTTGCCGCGGCTCCCCGCCGAGCCAGGCAATAACACCGCAGCGCAGCAGCCAACCAGCACGCCGAGTGGCTGCGCGATGGCTCCCGCATCGGACAGCCTCAGCGGGCCAATCATCGCCGCCCGCCCCTCCACAGCCGGCGCGCCGCGCGCCCAACCCCGACAGCGCGGCCGACTTCACCCCGCCAAGATGGCGGCACGGACCGAGCCAGGCGACCGTCCGCCATGATGTCGGCATCCGCCATGTTGTCGGCGCGGCAGGCGACCGCACGGACGCCGTCTTACGCTCCATGGAGACGCTAATGCGACAAATGGAGCAACTAATGGCCGTGATGCAGACAGTAGCATCCGCCGTCCTCACCTCTGCAGCACCTAAACATGGCTGAGCTAAGCAGAGGACTGAAAATCTGCGTAGTAAACGCAGGCGGTCTCCGGACGAAAGACGCGGAATTTTGCCAGATTCTCCACGACGAAAATATCGACGTCGCACTCGTCCAGGAGACCTTCTTAAAGCCTGGCGTTCGTGTCGGAGAGGCAAATTACCGCTGCTACAGAAACGACAGGCCAACAAACGGCGGGGGAACGGCAGTCTACGTTCGCAGATCACTCCGCCACCACGAGGTGCAGGTACCCAACCTGCAAAGGGCAGAGGCGACTGCGGTGGCCATCCACACCGCGGACGGCAGGATCACCTGCTGCTCCGCATACCGACCACCAGGCGCCCCCTTGATACCGGCAGACTACGACGCGCTGCTGTTGCTGCCGGGAAAAATACTAATCGGCGGCGACGTAAACGCGAAACACGCGGCGTGGATCAGCCGCCTCACCAACGTCAACGGCCGACGTCTTCAGGGCGTGATCACGCGCCACGACACTGTTGCGATCGGCCCACACGAGCCGACACAATTTTTCTAACCGAGGACAAACGGAGATCATGGATATCCTGATAGCCAAGGGAATACGACAACACATCGAGACGAGTACCAGGCCCAGGATATCCGACCACGCTCCGGTTGTCTTCGAGCTTCATACAGACATCCTTCCGCCGCTCCGCCGAGGATTGGACCTCCGCGGCATAAACTGGGACAACTTCCGAGGAAATGTCGCGGAGAAATTCCAAGACGCGCCGGACGCGGCCGCTCTCGGCGCTGAAGCAGCCCTACGCCACTTCACGTCGGCAGTAACAGAAGCGGCGACAGCAGCAACGCCAGCACACCCGCCGGAAGACCGGGACTACAGGCCGCCTTCTCTCCCTCCGCCGCTCCTCGACGCCATCGCCTGGAAGAACCGTTTACACCGCGAGTGGCAGCCAACGGGAAATCTGGCGACGAAGAGGGAGGTAAACCGCCTGCAAAGGCACATAAAAGCTGACGCCGACGTCTACCGCAATCTACAATGGGAGCGCAGGGTCGAACAGCTGGACACTGAAGACGGCAGCGCATTGCACATGACAAAGAGCTTTCTGCGCCGCACGCAACGTCTTCCACCGCTTCAGGTCTGCGCCGAATTCGTGAGCGAACCGAACGCAAAGGCTAATGCCCTAGCGGACGTGTTCGCTCAAAATTTCACGCCGATCGACGACCCACTGGACGAGGAACACGTACGGCACATCGCAGAACGTCTCCCAGTGTACCTCGCGCGGCAAGAAGAAGACGACATAATCGAACCAGTTACCGCCGACGAGGTTATACAACAACTCCGCCGCCTCCAGAGAAGAAAGGCGGGCGGGACCGACGGGGTTACAAACGCACTGCTTAAGAATCTGCCAGAGGATGCAGCCAACCTCCTGTCGGATATATTCAACCAGGTGCTGAGGAGCGGGGTATACCCCGAGATGTGGAAGCACGCCGAAGTCGTAGCTCTGCCCAAACCGGGCAAAGACGCGCGGCTCGCGAAGAACTAGAGGCCAATGTCGCTCCTCCCGTCGCTTTTGAAAGTCTTCGAGAGGCTCTACTATCGCACGTCAACGCAGAAGGATTACTTCCAGACGAGCAATTCGGATTCCGCAAGCAGCACGCCACGCCACGACGCACCAGCTGCTGCGCCTCACAGAGGAAGCGTTTGGTGCCATTGACCGGCGCGAGTACTTCGGTGCTCTTTTGCTCGACGTGTCACGCGCCTTCGACTCCGTGTGGCATGACGGCCTCCTGTTCAAACTCCTTGAGCAGGGGGTACCTGTGTCGCACGTGAAGCTCCTCCAGAGCTATCTCGGAGGAAGGACGTTTACAGGTTCGAGCAGACAGTGGAATTTCCACGGAGCGTCCGATACTCGCGGGTGTACCGCAAGGCTCGGTCATTGGGCCAACGCTCTATTCTCTGTACACAGCAGACCTTCCTCGCCACGACCGCGTACAACTAGCAATGTACGCGGACGACACGGCAATCTACGGCCGCAGCAGATGCGTCGAAACGCTGCAGCGGCGTCTTCAGGGAGCAACAGAAGCTCTTACGCAATGGTCGACTAAATGGAGATAAGCTTACAACGGCGAGAAGTCACAGGCGATAATCATCGCCACCCGCCGCTATAGGAGGGACCTTGAGAGACTGACGGTTCGCGGAGTTGCTGTTCCATGGTCGGACACAGCAAAATACCTCGGAGTCACCCTCGATCGACGTATGACGTGGCGACCCCACGTTGAAAACATCAGGGGCAAAGCACTGGGTAGATTAAGGCTGCTCTACCCACTGCTCAACCCCACCTCACGTCTTCCAGCACGCACTGGGCTGACGCTCTATAAGGCGTGCATTCGCCCCCTGCTGGAGTACGCCGCAGTGGTATGGGGCAACACCGCCGAGAGGAACTTGAAGCGCCTGCAAGGTCTGCAAAACAGAGCGCTGAGGCAGGCGCTACATCTTCCGCGCGACTTCCCCTCGGACCAGCTGCACGCCATCGCTGACGTGCTGCCACTTCGAGGACGATTTAAGGAAGCAGCGAGAGCTTTTTATAATAAAATAGAGCGCTCTCAGAATCCTCTGATACGAGAGCTCGGCCATCGACCACACTGGCGAGCAAATCTGCGCTGGCCAGACATGCTGCGTGAGTGACACCAGCAAGCCTCATCAACCGCTCCCTGCAGAGCAGCTTTTGAAACCCAAAAGCCTACCACTAACAAGAAAACGATGCTTTAGGAAGACAAAGCAGCGTAAGGCTGCAATCACTTCAACACTTCTCTCGTCTTCAAGAACGAAGACTGAGAAACATCTGCACGAGGCCGGGGCGCAGTCCTAGTAGGGACGCCGCAGTAGAAGGATCGACACACAGCGCAGCGGTCGCACCGCCGCCTCCGCTACCCCAGCGGAAACTGCGCGCGAACGCAGCACTGCCGCGGCCATTCGCCGTCCAGGCACACACCAGAGGCAATAGAAAGTCGTGGTACGGCAAGCGACGGCTAAGGTGCGCTGGATGTAGCAAATTGTCGTGTCAAAAAAGAACAAAGGTTGTCGTTAAAGTTGTCGATCCAGCGCACCCGCCGACCACCTTGCACCGCACCAACGAAAGAAGACATCAACAAAAAGGGTAATATAAACCACCTCCTGCTGCCGCAGAGCCTAGGCTCTGCCCCCCTAGCTGCTAGGGCAAGTACTCCCTCGGGGCCCAGTCGCCGGCTGGATACCCGCGGGGAGAGGTGTTGGTTATCCTCCTGATGCAGCAACCCCGCCCTCACCTCACCATGACACTCAACATGGAGAAAGTAGCCGCCCCCCCCCCCCGCCGACCGAAGGGATCAATCAGCCCCACCGAGATTCTCCACAGAGAAATGCAACATCACGGCTGTCCCAGTAACACCGAAACAACGGTAGACCGCGGCAGGACCCCTCAGAGACACCAGTACGTCAGAGAGTCGCCAGAATCACCGGTCAGCCCGCCTCCGCAGCCCCAAGTAGATGCTCACTTCCAGCACGAACTTTAAAATCTTGACCCTCCACACAAGAAGAGGCCTGGCAGGTGTACAACAACAACAACAACAACAACAACAACAAAACGTAAAGCCGCCAATAACATACAACCTCCATCCCAAAATTCGACCAGTAGTGACGCAGAAATTACGCACAACACCAACATCACGCGCAATTCGAATAACACAAACTATCCTGTAACCCAGAATTTGAGCAGTCCCAAAACCCCAACCTCATCAACATACTTCATTAAAAACCTACAGAACGGCACCACGAACAAAACCCTGGTCCTGCAAATTAGGAAATACATGAAAGACTTTAATGGCTCCCTAGACGTCTACAGAGACAAGAGGACAGCAAAGTTCACGTCAGACACGGACCTTGACCCAACTACATACAGAAGGAACTTAGAAAATTTCTTCACACACAAGTGATAGTCGAAAGAAAGATCACAAGACTAGACAACAAAACACCGCAAAGACCAAAAGCCCCCACAATCAGTGCCGTTATAAAGGACGTCGACTTCGACCTACAGGAAGCCGAGGTCATACTCGAGCTCCGAAACAAAGGCTTAGAAATCTTCAAGGCATGGCGTATCATTTCACGTCGGACAAAGAAGGAAACTCCAATGATCCGCGTGCTATCATACAATCAGCAGCACATAGACTATATGCTAGAAAACGGCGTCAATGTCTACTACACCCACTACAAAGTAGAGCCGTCAAACCCTCCCAGCCCCAACCAATCCAGTGCCAGGAGTGTGAAGCCGTCAACCATCACACAGACAAATGTACCAACACGCCGAAATGTAGCCGCAGCGGCGGAGATCACCACCTTTCGGCATGCGAAATAGGCTCTCAGGACATACCCATCTGCGCAAACTGCGGAGGTCCGCACTCTGCGAGATCCGTAAAGTGCAAGCAGCGCCCAGAGGCAACACCGAACGACGACCACCTTCATGCACCACTCCAATTAGCCGACATCCCCTCCACACAGGACGAGGCACTCAACATCACCGACTTCCTGAAAACAATTACATTCACCCTGACCAGTCTGTTCCAAAGCCGCAAAAAGGAAGTCTTCTACACAGTAAAACAGTTAGCCCAAAGATTCTTCAACAGGGATCTGATATTTAATCAAACAGGCCAATAAGTGTCCATCACTGTTACCAAACGCCCATATTCACAGGTACTCAAAGGCTAAACCTCACAGAGATACCACAAAACCTTACAAGGAACCGAATATGGCAGGACAACCACACAGACACGTCACCAACATCCTGTTTGTTAATGCAGGGGGCATACGAACAAAAAAAGCGCTACTAAACCACCTATTACACCAACACGAAATCGACATTGCAGGCGTGGCCTAAACCTGGTCCAAACCAGCACATAACATGACACTAAACAAAGACTTTTTGAATGCTTCACAAAACACCGACCAGACGGAAGAGGGGGAGTCGCCCTATACTCTAGAAAATCACTAGCCACAGAAGAAGCCCCCCCTCCCACCACAATTTCAAAACGTAGAAGCAGTCATGATTACCGTCCCACGCCCCAGGCGACGCAGGCTGCTCACAGTCACCCCAGACACAGAAATAGCAAGAGCCTTTCGAAGGTATGTCACCTCCTTTCCGGAATACATTATCATGGGCGAAATCAATGCCAGACACGACCTCCTCGGCGACAGATCAAAACCGTAATGGAACAGCTCTTCTAGACTTCCTTACGACCGAAAACGTAACAAGAATCCCCATGTCAACATATACATTCATAGGACACATAGGCTGCTCGCTACCTGACCACATACTTCACAGCCCAAACCTAACCGACACCATGACTTTAGCAACCACTGGAAGCAGTATCATAAGCCAACACCTGCCAATCCTCTTCGGCACGACCGCAATTAAGCCCCAACCACCATTATCCCTATCTAGAACAATCAGATCACACTCCAAAGCCGATTGGAAAAAATACCAGGAGACTATCAACAATGGACTTCTAGCACCCCTTAGTTTAACAGACGACACGTAACTTAATACAATAAACGACAGAATAGCAGACAATGAAATCAGCCATCGACACCGCAATACCGACAAAAACAATAACAAACTGGAAACCCCAACTGCCCCATGACATACTGCTTCTCATAAGAGAAAAGAAACGACTGCATAGGGAAATAGTACGCACACACAACCCGGATCTCAAATCTGGAACAGGCTGAACACAGAGGTTAAACACGACTTAATACTTACAAGTCGTTTACCTTTTTATTCAATAGTACAATTTAACTCAGTTAACTTCAAATCTTTTGATAAAACATGGTTGCAATATATATATTCAGTTATACCTGTTTTCTAAAGGAAAAACTCCAAAAGCTGTAGTTTTAAAAACATTATGTTACAAATGATATAATAATATATCGTAATTATAATACAGATTGTGTTTGAAAGATATTCATTCTTAGTGCGGAATTATCCAGAGAAAATTCAGAGTGGGTTTCTCCGTTCCACAGGTTTATATGGCCTAGGCATGTGGAAGCCTCTTTTCCCTTAAAACGTACCGCCCCTTGAGAAAGTGATGAGGTTGTCGTTCCTTCAAGGGCTTATCACTAACAAAGTACCGGCCACTAAAATCGCAACCTTCTTTTACAAAACGAAATCCTGTAAAAAAAGTTTCCTTACCGAATTTCCAAAAACATCTAGAAAAATGCGGAAAATTGCTGCTTTTACTACCTCCGTAACTCTGGAACCGTTCACTTTAGCAATATTATGTACTAGACCATTTTTGTTTGAAATTTAATGTAGATTATTTTTGTATTTGGCAGTTTTCGCGCTAAACCGCATAGTTTTCTAAATATTTAAGAAAAACTGAAAAAACTAATTTTCTAATTTCTCCCCCCCCTCCCCCCCCCCCCAAACCCGACGCTCAAAATGGTGTGACTTTTTACCAAACAATATGTGGGCTCTATAGAACAGTTTGGTGCTGGAGGGAAACTTTTGCTTTAGATGTCTGGGTTGAGGTCTAATTGCACCGTACTAGCAGTGGCGGTCACTTCGGTGGCCGTCGCTCTCTGGCGCTTCCAGGCCGCAAGGCACCATCCAGACTCGTCGAGCTGTTGCTCCGAGATCTGGCCGCCGACTAGCGAAGGCAGAGCTCCGAGATCATCGAGTCGTCGTCGGAACAAGCTGCCGCACTCACCCGAGTTCGGCCGACCCACAGCGAAGGCTGGTCTACGCAGAACATAGACCGAAGAGAAACCACTACCGCCACTCTGCGTGATAAAAGAGCTAAAGTTGTCGTACCAAGAGTCCTAGACTCACAGGTCCAACGTGTGCTTGCACACAGCTCTCTATCGCGGACATAGGGATCGATCAGGATGGATCGCTATTCCGCTTAGGGAACCGCTAGGGCACGCCGTGAACCAGGGCCCCATTCACGTTGGGTAAACCCGCGCTCACTCGCTTAGATCTATCTTCTTTGTCCAACTTCCACACGCCCCAGCATGGTTAGGGGAACACAAAACCAAGCCCCAGCCACCTATCACACCGACCACCTGCAAGACCGCACGCAATTTCAGGTGGCCCTGAAGGACGCTGCGGAAACGTCGCAGACGAAGATACCCTCCCGGAAGCCCGGGAAAACACCGCCGCTCGTCCAGAACGAGCACCCCACCACACCCAGGAGTGAAGACCCACAGTCCACGGCTGCAACCCTCCTCGTCATGGACTTTGAGGAGGAATCCAGAAAAAGGAAGAACGAGGACGCCCCCATCGCCCCAGCTGAAAAACCACCACAAAAGCAGAGCAGAGCCAAGACGGCCAGGGAGGAGGCAGATGCGGACGGCTTCACAAAGGCCACCCGCACTGTCCCCCCGTTCAAAGTGCCTCCACCTGCAGCCACCACCACCACCACCACCACCACCACCACCACCACCAACAACAACAACTACCACTTCCACTACTACTACCACCAGGCTCTCCAAACGGAAGAAGCAGAAGCAGAAACCCAACCAGCAACAGCACCCCGCCAGAGAACACCACCATCAATAGTAATAATGTGCTCTGAAATGTACGATGTCCTAATGGACGCAGTCAAGGGCGCTACCAAGTCCCCCTTCCAGTCTAGAATAAGCGGACAAGACACCTACAGGTTACAAACCAGGACCTTAGAGGACTATGAAGCAGCCACTCAGAAACTGAGAAACAGATCTTGGGGCTACTACACTTACTCCACAGTAAGAGAGAATCCCATCGTCCTAGTAATGAGGGGACTGCCATAAAAAACATCGAACCCCAGGGTCAAAGCAGAACTAGGCAAACTCCAAATTACCACCCAGACAATCACAAGAATGAAGAACCCGAAGGACAGCAAAGAGACCACTACTCGAATTAGTGGCGAACGATACCCCTGAGAACAGGAAGATCAGAACTCTGACCTCCCTGATGTGTGCAGATGTCGCAATGGAGAAACCGTGGAAAAAGCGCAATCCACGCAGATGCTGCAGGTGTCAGGGTGTAGACCACATTGCTAAGTTCTGCACAATGCAGATCAAATGCCCTAGATGTGCAGGTGACCACCCAGCAGAAGACTGCCAGAAAGACAACACCACCGACTTGCCCTAGATGCCTAGAAGCACACCCAGCCAACTACATGGGCTGCTCTGCAGTAAAAGAAGTGCTAGTCGGGCAAAGAACACAAGCCAGAAGAAGACCAGGAGTGACATACGCAAAGGCAACCACCGGACAATAACTCAAGGAAAACGAAAAAAACAGATGTGCAACCGGAGAAGCCCACTACAACAACCCAGACCAGGCCCACACCAGCACTAGCAGACAACGCCACGACAACAACAATTGCAGCCTCAAACCCAGCAAAAGAGGCAGAAGACGATGACCGCCCAGTTACCATGTCAATCATCAAAAGCACAGTACATTCCATCATCCAAACAACCGTCAAGGACATGATGAAGGAAATGATGAAGGACATGTTGCAAACAATGGAAGAAAGAATGGAACAGACCCTCTCCACGGCCATGCAGGTCCTGTCCAAGACTCTGAACAACAGTAATGGCAGCACACCAAAATGGAATGATCATTGCCTCCTGGAACGTCGAAAGGAAACTGATCGACATCCAAGGGGAATTTCGACAATTCCTACACGACAACGCCATAGACATCTGTCTACTACAAGAAACAAATCTCTAGCCAGGGATAAGAGGTAGAGCACCCAACTACCACTGCTACAGAGTAGACAGGCCCACAGCAGGCGGCGGCATCGCCATATACGTAAGAGACACCCTACAGCGCTACCAAATCACGCTCCCTCAACAACAGAAGCCACCGGAGTTGCGGTAAAAACACCAAGCGAGACAATAAAATTCATCTCGCAGCTAAGAGCAAACGGGCGCAGTGCTACCTTTCCGCTCTGTTTTCGTGGCGTCCCTTGATGTGTCGAAGGCGTTCGACTCGCTGGACCATGCCTTCCGGGCACATGGCCTTCCGGGCGAATTCGTGGAATACATCGAGGGATGCTATGGGGGCAGCGCGACAACCTTGGCGGGCGAAGCCGGTGAGTCCTCGGTCGTGCGGCCTTCGAGGGGAGTCAGGCAGGGTGATCCCATCTCTCCTCTCCTTTTTTAACTTTGCAATAGATTACTTTCTAGCTCAGCTGCCGTCCCACATCGGCGTCCCTGTCTTGGGCCGCCAGATCAACGCGGCCGCGTTCGCCGATGACGTCCTGCTCTTCGCTTCGACGAGGGGAGGACTGCAGTCCCTCATTGTTGCAGCGGTCACAGCCCTCAACCACCTTGGGCTGCATGTCAACGCCAAGAAGTGTTTCTCCCTCGCCCTTGTGGCTTCAGGCCGCGAGAAGAAAGTGCAATCACGTTCACAGCGGGCCACACCGGCATGCCTGCACTGCGCGTGGGAGAAACCTTCAGGTATCTGGGACTGCAGTTCTCGACCTCGGGAAGGTGCCTCTTCAACCCGAGGCACGAAGTGGAGGCACAGCTGGACGTCATCACCAGAGCGCCGCTAAAGCCGCAACAGCGTCTCTGCGCCCTCCGTGACGTCATACTCCCGGGGGTCTACCACGGCCTTGCCTTGAGTCGCACCCGCATAGGTGCCCTCAAGGCCCTGGACATCTGCGTCCGAACTGCAGTGAGGGACTGGCTCCGCCTCCCGAAGGACACACCTGTGGGCTACTTCCATGGTCCTGTAGCCCACAGTGGGCTGGGCATTCCATCTGCCCGCTGGCTCGGTCCTTCCCTGAGGCGGGGCAGACTCCTCACCCTGGAGCAACTCGGCGCACCAGCCGTGGACGCGGACCTGGGGGAGCTGCGTCACGAGATTGCGGTGCTCGAGGGACGCCTGACCCAAGACGAGCGGCTGCTGCGGACGTCTGCCGAGATCGGAGAGATGTGGGCGACACGTCTTCACGCCGCAGTCGACGGGATGTCGTTGAAGCCTTCTGCAAAAGCACCAGGCCAGCACAACTGGCTGCACGACACCAGCCGCTTCCTCTCTGGCCGCGACTTCGTATCTTCCGTAAGGACGCGAATTAAGCCCTTCCATCTAAGGCGCGACGAAGTCGCGGTCGGAACCAGGAGAAGATGTGCAGAGCTGGGTGCAACGCCGTCGAAACCGCCAACCACGTAGTCCAGTCCTGCTGGGGTACTCACCGAGTCCGCATCCGCCGGTACGACGCCGTCGTTAAATACGTCGCGCGCGGCCTGGCGCAAAAGGGGCTTCGACACCTCCGTAGAGCCCCACCTCCGAACACCAGGGGGGCTATGGAAGCCGGACCTCGTGGCGGTTAAAGACGGCGTTGCCCAAGTGATCGACGCACAGGTGGTCGGCGACCACCTCGACCCCGACTGGTGTCACCAGTAGAAGGCTGCAAAATGCGATGTCCCCGACGTGCGGCGTGCGGTTGCGTCTCTCCGGCCCGGCATCGAGAGCATCGCATTTTCGACCGTCACCCTGGAGAGGAGTTTGGGCACCCACTTCAGCCCGCCAACTAGTGTTACTAGGCTTTAAATCCTGGGACCTTTCCATCCTTGCAACGCGTGTCCTCATCGGGACGTCGGCCGCCTACACGCTCTTCGAACATATGACGTCGAAGAGGCTGATGTACCGCACCAGCGTTGGCTGAGGAGACGGCTTTCTTCCTCCCTGACCCCTGGGGACTGTCACAGGGGCAATACCCCCTCTATTCCCTCTTCCTTCTCTCTTCTACTATATACCCCATCTCCCCACTGTCGTCCATCCGACCAGTATTATTATTTATGTATTTATTTATTATATTATATTAATGTATGTATGTTTTGTATTACAATTTACTTGTAGATATAACACCTATCTAAACTTAAGTTCCCATCATGAGATGGGAGTATTACTGTAATACATTCCTCATCAGGCGATGGGCGTATCAGAGTATTTTAGCTATCCAGGAGCATGCTTTGCGTTTCGAGGATGTGACCTGGAGGCTTCTCCGACCATCCCTTACATATTTTCCAATACGACAACTTATGGGAGTTGCGGCGAATGTGTGTCTTCGCTGTAGCCGGGAGGTCATCCCAGCTGTTGCGCTTCGGAACTCGCCACCGTCGCGTTGTCATATGCAGGATTCGATTCTACGCACCTGTCTCTATACCCCAAGTCCCGAAGAACGCATCTAGAATCTCGACTATATGGAGGCTACTTAGTACTTCGCCTGGAAATATCAGTCAAAACCATAATTTGGAGAACGTCCTGGAGTCTTACTATGGGATAATCCGCTTCTTGTGGTGTGAATTTTGTGATCCGTGACCCGATTTACCCTAAAAAGAGAGATAGAGGTCTATTTGCTGCATTTGAGCACTTACTTCGTCGTTGGGTCGAGAACATGGGTATTACAATATACGATTAGCGGATGGAGAGTGTTTTTGATCTTGTGCAAGACTTTAAGCCATCCCCCATTAAAGAAATTACATCGCTACGTGCAGTTAATGTCTTATGTGCGCGAAAAGGAAACTGGAAATGGCGGATACCGAGACCAAGAGAAGGAAGCTAGAATATATGGCTAAAGCAACTGCGCCCCGCAGAGTCGGACAATTCGCCGCCTCGTGTGGCTACGACCACAGACAAATATATGCAGACGGGAAACCTCCGTAAGGGCCCGGTCCTACGATCAGGCCTAAAAAGCAAAATACTGTGCACCTTCAGAGGCGACACAGTGAAATACCAGGTAGACAATTGCGACGACTTTCAATACGTCAAGCAAAACCTCGCATTAAGAGGTATTCCATACCACACGTATGACCTTGAACCCTCCAGGCTCCAAAGAGTCGTCATAAAACACCTTCCCGACTTCGTCGAACCTATTCAAGTCGAAGACGCACTCAAAGACTTACACTTTGGTGTTCAAAGTGTAATACAGATGAAAGAGTACAAAGACATAAACGGCAAAATCACCCTTGTTAAACTGCCCAACTACATTGTTTCACTGGTCAAAAGTGACGACGCCAGTGCAATATACAAAGTTAAACACTTACTGTATACTGCAGTAAAAATAGAGGCACACAGGAGGAAAGAGAGGCCCCACACAGTGTTACCGCTGCCAGAGGTTTAACCATGGCAGCCGGAACTGCAACGCAGAGCCTCGCTGCGTTAAGTGTGCTGGACCTCATCTGACCTTGTGTCTAAAGCCCACAAACAAGGAGCCAACCTGTGTACATTGCAAGGGCAACCACCCTGCAAGTTACAAAAAGTGCCCAACTTACCTCAAATTGGTAGAGTCTATGAAAACTCGGCACACAGCGGAAGCTGGCAGAAGAAAAACCAGGCCAGCCCCTGCTAACAACACTGCCAACTTCCCAACAATAAACTCTCGCGGTCGCAGGATCCAAGCACAAACAGCGACAACTGCCTCCCAGGCAGCCGCTGCCCCCTCTACCTCATTCCTTCCCTCAGGCTCTGGGATGGGCACATCCACCAGACAAGCCCAGAACCCATGGAACATCCCAACAAACACCACACAAGAACCAAATCATGATCTTCCCAGTCTTGGGAGTGAAACCCTAAATCAGATGTTTGGCATTGCAAGTATGCTGAAACAATTCAACATCTCTAAAATCCTCAGTGCTATCAAAACCACAATGGTTCAAGTTCAGGCAGCACCAGACATGCTGTCGAAACTAATGATAATCATGTCGAATATCTTGAGCTTCTTCAATGGAAAGTAATCACGATAGCAACTACTACATATTAAACTGGAATGCGGACGGCATTCTGTTCCAGAAAAGACAGCTACAGCTCTTCCTAGACGATCACGGATTAGACTTCGCGCTCATAACAGAGACTCATCTAGAACCGGATCAGAGCTTTAGTATTAGAAATTATATTATGTACAGGAATGATAGGTTAGATCGCCCCAAAGGAGGCACACTAGTATTAGTTAAAATAGAATCCCTCATAGCCTAGTTGACATCCCACCACTAGAACGAGCTGAAGCCACGCCCATTGAAATTAAGCTGGAGCAAGGGCTAGTAATATTAGTAGCGCTCTACCACCCACCCAATGGTAACTTACCTGTTAGGGACTTAGATGTACTACTAGGCCTTGGACCCAAAGTCATACTGTGTGGAGACTTGAATGCAAAGAACCTGGCTTGGGGATGTAACGCAAACATCAGTGGGAGGACGCTGCACACCTACCTACAGGAGCACAACAACATCAACATCATAGCTCCTGACGAGCCCACTCACTTCCCCAGGAATCCCAACCACAGGCCAGACATCCTGGACATCTTCGTAACAAAAAGGGGTCAAAGGTGATAGGTGGTATCCCAATCTTCAGTTATGCCACAATCTTAATATGGAAGAACAACTTTCCTGTGCAATTGTATGTGGGATTTTTAAAAAAGTTAGCTGACAGGCTGAATTTACTTATTGATTTTGACTATACAATGGTGTTAACTGAATTTTCAGATGAGTCTTTTCTGATCAAGATGTTGGTGAAACAGTGGTTCAATAGTAGGTTGCACCATTTGTGCAAAACTAAGTATAGTACATTTTTTGAAGTGATGTCAGGCAAGTTTGTAAGAAAGTTAAATGCGTAGATTGTTTAGAAGTTCTCCTTTCTGCTCAAACTGATGGATAAACAGCTTTAATTGCAATTTAAAAAAAACAAATAATAGTTTGTATACTGCTCCTGATGATTTAATCAAATTGTTAACAGTGGCAGAAAGGTTTTCAGAAACTGTCAAACATTACATTGAACAATAACTTTCTTTAGAAATTGTATGTAGTTTTTTTCAGACTGTTGGGTGGCAGGGCGAATTTATTTACTGACTTTGGCCATCTAATGCTATCAGCTGTATTTGGAGAATAGTCATAATACTTTTTTTCTAGTCAAGATGGTGTCACAACAGTATTTAAATTGTGGGTTACACTATTTGTGCAGAACCAGGTAAAAAGAAAGAGGGAAACATATTCGACGAATATATACAAAACGGAATAAGATGCAGTGAATGTACTTATGTTGTTAATTGCTCTGTTTTGGACCTACTAAACTATTTAATTTTTTTACGCCATGCATAGTAAAAATAGTAACATTCAGCGTTAGCAGACGCCATCTTACGCTCCATGGAGACGCTAATGCGGCAAGTGGAGCAATTAATGGCCGTGATGCAGACAGTAGCATCCGCCGTCGTCACCTCTGCAGCACCCAAACATGGCTGAGCTACGCAGAAGACTCAAAACCTGCGTCGTAAACGCAGGCGGTCTCCGGACGAAAGACGCGGAATTTCGCCAGATTCTCCGCGACGAAAACATCGACGTCGCACTCGTCCAGG
This sequence comes from Locusta migratoria, assembly GCA_026315105.1. Lineage (NCBI taxonomy): Eukaryota > Metazoa > Arthropoda > Insecta > Orthoptera > Acrididae > Locusta > Locusta migratoria. Next base: position 297,292,225 of record CM048751.1, read on the forward strand.
AGACCTTAAAGCCTGGCGTTCGTGTTGGAGTGGCAAACTACCGCTGCTACAGGAACGATAGGCAAACACACGGCGGCGGAACGGCAGTCTACGTACGCAGCTCACTCGGCCACCATGAGGTGCAGGTACCCAACCTGCAAAGGGCAGAGGCGACTGCGGTGGCCATCCACACCGCGGACGGCAGGATCACCTGCTGCTCCGCATACCGACCACCAGGCGCCCCCTTGATACCGGCGGACTACGACGCGCTGCTGTCGTTGACCAAATGCGCCGCCGGCAGAGACGACGCCTACACCTGCGCCCGCACACCCACCCACGAGGCTGCAGGACCAGGAGAACTTACTCGGACATGGTGGTGGACCGAATAACGGCGCCCAAGACGTCGACCCAGGAAGCCAGCCACTTGACATCGCAAAGCATTATGCAGCCTTTTTCAAAGGCGCTAACAGACATCGCGTCCCTACAACAAAAGATAACATCCTTCCTCGGCCTGATGGAAGGAATTATCAAAGCATTTGTGCCGCCTTAAATGGACCAACGCCAGCCTACAAGACACCTCCGCTTCAATTGGAATGCGAATGGCATCCGGCGGAAGAAAGTTGAATTGAACGACTTCATCGCACGATGGAGAATTGACATCGGTATGATAACGGAGACCAAATTAACGGAAGGGGTGGCGCTCCGACTGCGCAATATGCAGACCTATAGGACAGACCGACAGGACCGATCCGGCGGTGGTACGGCGATCTGCGTTCGCAACAACATCCGGCACCACGTAGAAACGCTGCCCCCGCTGAAAACAATGGAAGCCACCGCTATTACGATCTCCACAGCAGTGGGAACGGTCACCCTGGTGGCAGCCTACATTAGCCAAGACCGCCCACTTATCAAGGACGATCTGTCGTCAGACCACCTCCCAGTGATTGGAATCCTCAACCGTGGGGGTCTTCTCCTACCGCCAATCAACAGAACGGATGTCGACTGGGGCCGTTTTCAGGAACACCTGCACAACAACATCCGGCCAACGCTCCCACTGAACTCATCTGCAGACATTGATGTGGCAGTGGAGGTGCTCACCAACAAGACACAAACGGGACACCACAGGGCAGCGACAGTCACTGTTCTACCAGATCCACAATTCGACGCATTCCCACCACACCTCCAGGAACTGATGGCGCAGCGCAACAGGCCGCGGCGACGGTGGATGCAATACACAGACCCAGCCGATCGACGACAAATGGTCCGCCTTACCCGTGAGCTTCGGTAATCGGGTTGTGGAATGGCGACAGTCCACGTGGGAAACAACAATGGACCAATTCGTCCTCCAAACCCGCGATGAATGTAAACTAGTGAAAAGGCTCCGTAATCCAGTACCGGCAAAGCGCGCCATAAATGGATCTGATGGTCTCATTTACGATGCTTTGCAATAGGCAGCACAGTTTGCTGACACCTATGTCAGGCAGATGTCAACCCCAGTTGTCGACCCACAGGAGTTCCGATGACTGCTGCAGTACGACGAAAAGGAGATTAGCAATTTGCGGCACGCTTCCGACAGTTCCCCCTTTCAAGATCACCCAGTATTGACGACGCCAAGAGGGGTGATGCAAATCATCCAGCGTACCAACAACTTCGCCCCGGGATCGGACAGGATTACGAATGCTGGACTGCGACACCTACCACGGCGAGCGATCGTTTTACTCACGAGACACGAGAATCGTCAATGGATGCCTGCTCCATGCGTATTTCCCGACTGCCTGGAAGACTGAGAAGGTGGTGCCTATCCCCAAGCACGGAAAGGCTCTCACAGCCGAATAATCACCCGCCAGTCACACTTCTGCCCACACTCGGCAAGATCTTGAATGAGTGTTGCTCCAACGGCTGACCAGCTGCCTCCGTGAACATGAAATCATTCGCGCGGAACAGTTGGGCTTTCAGCAGGTTTCCGCCGAACTACAACTGATTCGAATCACAGAGCAGATACGACACAGCTTCAATCGCGGCCAATCCACTGTCGGTGTGTTTTCCGATATAGAAAAGGCATACGACAAAGTATGGCGGGGGGACAACCTTATCGCCAAGCTATCCTTCCAGACTCCACTCGCAGACTGCTATGTCAAGCTCGTTGACAGCTTCCTGCAGGACAAACTTCTTCGTTGCCGTGGATGGGCAACGATCTTCATAGAAAACACCGGCAGCAGGCATACCGCAAGGTTCTGTGATATCGCCGCTCCTCTTCAACTTATACGTTAACGACCTTACAACAATTCCACAGGTCACCTGCTACTTATATGCGGATGACACAGCGTTTATCACCTTCGACGCATTTTCGACCAAGTGCTCACTCGCGCACAGCGCCAGATCGACGCAATGGAAGAATGGGCGTTTTTCAATAACATAACGATCAACCAAGACGGCGGCAGTATTTTTACCAAGAAGCGCCTTCCCGCTCTTCGTTTTCCACTGCGAGCACTGGGACAACCAATTCCTTGGTAGACTTCCACCAAATATTTAGGAATCACGTTGGGTAAGTCGCTGACATGCACGCCACATGTCAAAGAACGGAAAAAAGGTACGACGAAGATGATCAATGCCTTAATTCCGTTCTTCACTAGCCGCAACCTGAATGCGAAAACGAAGTACCAACTGTTTAGGTCGGCAGTCCAGCCTAAGCTGTTGTATGGATGTGCAGCATGGGGAGTAACCTGTGCCTCCAACATCAAAAGCCTCCAACCGCTGCCTCCGGTGGACGCTAGGCGCCCCACGATGGATCTGGACAAGAGACGTTAACCAGGTATTACACGAACAGCTCTTACAAGACAAAATCGAGGACTATGCCACCAAATTGTTTCACAAAGTCGACCGGCTACGAGAAGAAATCCGACAGTTCCGCCTTATTGGAAACGTACAACCGCAACGATGGCACAAACACAAAGTGCCATGGGCCCTGGTCCGTTGGCACCCACCATAAACCTTCAGCACTAGGAACAAGAGACCAACACCAGTTATCGATGCACCTCACGATTTCCCCTCCCCCCCCCCCAAGGAAAAATTACCTTCGACCAAGTATAAACAAATCAGGACACCCTTCTGAGGAACAAGTCTCCTCCCAATGTGTAATGTGAATAAATAAAGAAAATCCCACATACCCTCACCCACCAAGAATAAACTTCCAAAGGAAGTCAGTCTTGAGGAACACGAACACACACACACACACACACACACACACACACACACACACACACACACACACACAAGAGAGATAAATTCTAATCGGCGGCGACGTGAACGCGAAGCACGCGGCTTGGAACAGCCGCCTCACCAACGTCAACGACCGTCGTCTTCAAGGCGTGATCACGCTCCACGACGCTGTTGCGATCGGCCCACACGAGCCGACACACTTTCCAAATCTAGGACAACCGGACGTCATCGATATCCTGATAGCCAAGGGAGAACAACAACACATCAAGGCGAGTACCAGGCCCAGGACATCCGACCACGCTCCGGTCGTCTTCGAGCTTCATGCAGACATCCTTCCGCCGTTCCGCCGAGGATTGGACCTCCGCGGCATAAACTGGGACAACTTCCGAGGAAATGTCGCGGAGAAACTCCAAGAAGCGCCGGACGTAGCCGCTCTCGGCGCTGAAGCAGCCCTTCGCCACTTCACGTCGGCAGTCACAGAAGCGGCGACAGCAGCAACGCCAGCACACCCGCCGGAAGACCGGGACTACAGGCCGCCTTCTCTCCCCCCGCCGCTCCTCGACGCCATTGCTCGGAAGAACCGACTACATCGCCAATGGCAGCGAACGGGCAATCCGGCGACAAAGACGGAGATGAATCGTCTGCAAAGACACATCAAAGCTGACGCCGACGCCTACCGTAACCAGCAATGGGAGCGCAGGGTCGAACAGCTCGACATCGAAGACGGCAGTGCATGGCGCATGACGAAGAGTTTTCTCCGCCGCACTCAACGTCTTCCCCCGCTTCACGTCGGCGCCGAATTCGTCAGCGAACCGAACGCAAAGGCTAGCGCCCTAGTGGAAGTGTACGCTCAGAATTTTACGCCGATCGACGACCCACTGGACGAGGAACAAGTACGACACGTTGCAGAACGCCTACCTGTGTACCTCGCGCGGCAAGAAGACGATGTAATCGAACCCTTCACCGCCGGCGAGGTGAAACAACTACTCCGACGCCTCCAGAGAAGAAAGGCGGGCGGGACCGACGGTGTTACCAATGCACTGCTGAAGAATCTGCCAGAGGATGCAGCCAACCTCCTGGCGTATATCTTCAATCAGGTGCTGAGGAGCGGGGTATACCCCGAGATGCGTAAGCACGCCGAAGTCGTCGCGCTGCCCAAACCGGGTAAAGACGCGCGGCTCGCGAAGAACTAGAGGCCAATTTCGCTCCTCCCGAAGCTGTTGAAAGTCTTCGAGAGGTTCTAACTCCGCCCTCTACTATCGCACGTCAACGCAGAAGGATTACTCCCTGACGAGCAATTTGGCTTCCGAAAGCAGCACGCCACGACGCACCAGCTGCTGCGCCTCACAGAGGAAGCGTTTGGTGCCATTGACCGGCGCGAGTACATCGGCGCTCTTTTGCTCGCTGAGGATGACTCTAAAGAGTCCGAACTGGAGATAGAGACAGGGGAGGAGACGGTTATAGCAAATATCCCCACCTCCAATATCTCCGCCGCGATCGCCGCCGAAAATCTGGCGGAGGTCCCGGCCAAGAAAGTCCCAAACAAACAGGCGTCACCAGCGCAAAAACGGGACAAAATCCCGCCCATATTTGCCACCATACAAAACGACACAATGAAGCTCATCAAGGAAGTGCCCCCCCCCCCATCTAACAGGCGGCCTAAACACGTCGTGCAAGGGGTCGTCTGTTAAATTCCAGGCGTCCACCCAGCCCGACTATAGATATCTACAACAATATTTCAAAACCAACAAAATCCCTCATCACACTTATCCAACTGAGGAAAAAGAAACCAAAGCAGTGATCAAGCGGCTGCCAGTCTACACTGATCCTGCTGAAATAAAGGAAGAACTCTTACGCCGAAATTTCCGGATTATAGAGGTGAAACAGACGAAAGCCTCTAATCCCTCAAACCCGGCGGAAGGCCGAAAAAAGAAAGCGGCCTTCAAGGTCATTCTACATCCCGACCAGAAGAACAGGGATTTACTAAATTTACAATATTTCATGTACTGTCGAGTGACCGTCGAGAAGTACCGCCCTCCTGACGGTCCCCTGCAGTGTCACCAGTGCCAACAGTTCCACCACTCGGCTGAACAGTGCCACCACCCTCCGCGGTGCGTGAAATGCGCCGGCGCGCATCTTACGCACCTGTGCAAGAAGAGCCGCGCCACTCCGGCCAAATGTGCGCTTTGCAACGGCCCACACCCGGCAAATTACAGTCGGTGCCCCACAAGGGTGCAGATGATGGCAAATAGACCTCCGCGCACGGCTCCTGGAGCGGCGCTGTCGCGTTCGGCCCAGTCCGGCGCGGCGGCGTCTCGCAGGCCAGCCGCTGCACAAGGTAACACAAACAGTAACGCTGCCGCCGACAGCCGCCAAGCGACTGCGCCGCAGTGCGAAGCGTTCCCGTCCCTTCCCCCACCACGCGCCCCGACGGCAGCCGCCGCCTGGCCGCCTCGCGCCCCCACCACTTCCGCTGCCGCTGCGCTGCCTCAGTCGCCTGCCGGCGCTCATCCGGGCGCGGGCTTGCTGCTCCGCATGCTAGCCGAGCTGCGCCAGATGCTCGCGGGGCTCGACCTCGCCAACATCTTCAACAAAATTAAGGCTACCCTGGCGCAAGTTCAAGCTGCCCCCGATGGCCTGTCAAAACTCATGGCCCTCGCAGAGGGTGCCATGTCACTGTTCAGCTCTTTTAATGGATCGCCCTAGATCAAAGAACATCACTATCGTAATCTGGAACGCCGAAGGCGTTAAATATTTAAAAAAAAAAAACATACTAGAAGAATTGCGAGACCGGCTCGCTGCCGATGTCGTGTGTCTGTCGGAGACTCACCTGACTCCGGAAGACCGCTTTCAGATACGAAACTACTCCATCCACCGGGTAGACCGCGTCGGCCGACCCGGCGGTGGTGTAGCAATACTAGTCAAGAATAGACGGTGCTTCCGCACAGTTGAGTTGCTGCAGACACCGAGCATCGAGGCGGCCGGTGTAGAAATTCAACTTTGTCAGGACACCTGGCAAATAGTTTCAGCCTACCACCCGCCTAGCACCACGATACTGCAGTCAGGCCTTGCTGGGTATTGGCGATCGTGTAGTTGTGGGGGAGACCTAAATTCGAAGCATAGGGCCTTTGGCTGTCGCGCCGAAAACAGAAGTGGACGGAGACTGCTTAGGTTTGTTTAGGGTCATGTCGCCCTCAGCGTCATTGCTCCCGACGAACCTACACACTTCCCCCGAGATCGTACAAAAAATACAGATATCCTGGATATGTTTGTAGTGAAAAGCTTCGCTTTCGAAGCGACAGTCACAGTACACCATGATCTGGACTCCGATCACAGTGCGGTGTACTGGATACCAGTGTCGAAGACGATGATGCCAGGAGGAAGGCAAGAATACAAGTAATAAACTGGGACCGCTACAAGTACCTGGTGGGGGAACACGTGGAGGAATTACCAGAGTTAAACACAAGAGAAGACATAGATGGCGCCATAGAACACCTCACTGACGTCCTCCACGCCTGAGCTCGCGCCACTAGCGTCAGACTCAACACGGAGTCTGTAGCCAGGGACCTGCCCCCTGACATCTGGGACTTCATAGTCACCAAACGCAGAACGCGCCGCCTGTGGCAACGCGACCGCGACCCAGACGACCGCTGCTTGCTAAGGAGACTTGAGGTCCAAGTAAATCAAAAACTACAGGAGCCGCTGCTGGGAAGAGAAACTCAGATCCGCCGAACGAGACATTAGCCGACGACAAATATGGCAAATAGCCCGGCAGCAGAAAACCCCCAACAGGATTAACATGCCAATCCACGGCGATGACGGTCTAGCCTAAGATGAACAAGAAAAGGCGGAAATAATGGCAAAGTCGTTAGTCACGATTCCGACCTCCCGTCGTCGACGATGACGAGAGCGAGAGGCAGGAAAGAATAATCATCGGACGAGTGACTCAGATTAGAAATACGCGCCCAAGCACAGAATTCGAGCCCGTTAACGAGCCGGCAGTTAGTGGAATCATCAAATGGCAGGGAACCCACAAATCTCCAGGCCCTGACAAAATCCGCTCTCCAATCCTTAGACTTCCTCCTCCCGCCATCACGTATTTGACAAGCATCTTCAATGCTTGTCTAAAGCACATCTACTTCCCCTCGGTGTGGAAAACTGCGAAGTTCATCACACTCCCCAAACCTAATAAGAACCTCATCCTTCCCGAAAGATGTAGACCAATCTCCCTTTTGAACGATCTCAGCAAAATTCTTGAAAACCTAATCCTTACTCCGCTCCGGAAATTCCTGACTGACCACGACATCCTGATGTCTGAGCAGTTTGGATTCCGCACCGAGCATTCCACAGTACAGCAAGCCCTGAGTTTGGTCGAACACATCTGTCAGGCCAGGGCAGAGAGAGAGAGAGAGAGAGAGAGAGAGAGAGAGAGAGAGAGAGAGAGAGAGAGAGAGAGAGAGAGAGAGAGAGAGAGAGAGAGAGAACAGGAGCACTATTCCTGGACATAGAAAAGGCTTTCGATCGCGTCTGGCACGATGGATTAATTTACGAGCTAGATCAAATAGGGTGGCCAGAACATTATCTGGATAATCGACTCCTTTCTTGCACAGCGGCAATTCTTTGTAAGACATGGAGATCGTTCCAGCCAGATATGACCGATTGCGGCCGGAGTACCACAAGTTCCGGTTTTAGGCCCTGTCCTCTACACAATTTACACGAATGACATTCCCAGACAAGCAGGGGGAGGGATAGCGCTGTATGTGGACGATACGGCGATTTACCGTAGCAGCCGAAATCTTCCCTTCATACAGCGAAATCTCCAGCTACATCTCGACGATATCACCCAGTGATGTAATATTTGAAAGGTTAAGATCAACCCTTCAAAATGCCAGGCAATATATTTCACACACAAGCGTAAGATCTCCTATCGCCAGCTTACCATTGGCGGCGAGTATCTTTCTTGGCGTGATTCCGTAAAATACCTGGGTCTAGAAATAGACAAGAAGTTAACGTGGAACAAGCATATTAAAACAGCAGCCAACAAGGGCTCCGCCCTTATCTCACAGCTCTATCCCCTCCTCAAGGGTGAATCAATTACAACAGACTGCAAAGTCCTGCTCTGGAGACAACTGATACTTCCGGCCGTCCTGCACGGCTCGGAAGCATACTCCATGGCGCCTGACGTCCGCCTCCTCAGACTCCAACGTCTCCAGAACAAGGCCTTTCGTGTCATCATCGGAGCTGACAGACATTAGGGAACAATTAGGCCTACCCTCCATATACACACTCATTAAGGATAAATCAATTAAACTTTATGAACATGCACAAGCGTCGACCCACCAGCTCATTCAAAACCTCCCAACATTTCAGTAAAAAGACCAAAACTCGTCCTCACACGTAATTTTAGGGAATAATTTTTAGAAACAAGCACGAACTTAAAGACGCCGCTGCAAGGGAGAAGAAATACAGACTTACACCACACTAAACAACACACACACACACACACACACACACACACACACACACACTGGAAACACGCACCAACACAAGAACAAACTTCAATTTCCCACCAGCGCAATCGGAAGTCAGACGGGTACAGCCCAGTGGTGCTTCCTTGTCCATTCAACATCCATTGCCACTCACGTCTGCCCAGTTTCGCGATAGCAGTCGTAGCGCTCGCTAGCGCGCAGACGTCCAAAGGCGGGTGTCTTTCTTAAGACGCTGGCAAAATTGTCGTGTAGACCTGGGGTCGCCCACGGTCATAGCTGCGGTTAAGTTGGTCGCCCCGCCGACGCCGACGCCGCCGGCGCGGCCGTTGGTGACGTCCCCGCTGCCGCTGGATCCCACACGGACGTGGTTATTGAAGACGGCACACCAACCCCATCCCAAACCCTACCTTACCTTACCTTACTGTCCGCGCTAGCCGCGGCCATCACGAAAAGGCAGAATTGTCGCCAGTTTTACTGTTGCTAGATGCTCGGTCAGTAATTCCAAAAAGCTGGAATTTAGGCTGGTTAGATTAGTAGGATACAATTGTCGTTTCTGGGTCACAAATTGATATCAATTTGATATCAAACTAATTATGTGTACTTACAGTAATTGCATAATTGCAATTACGTGTACCTAGAGTAATTACATGTACTTAGGGCAATTATTTATTTATTGTGATTGTTTATTGTTATTGCAATTGCACGTGTTCACTCCTCCACGTCTGGCATGGAACTGAGCTCACCCCAAGTCATCACGTGACTATCTACGTCACCCCCACACTACCACGTGACCATCCCCAACCGATATTCTGCAGTCATTCTGACACAGAGTGTCGGAGGGACAGCGGCAACATGGGAAGGATGCAATTAAGGTAATTACATTTGACTCACGTAGATGGGAGGTTTCTGGTACAACCACAAATTGGCGGGAAAACCAACCACCTAGTTCAAGTATTTACTCTGTTGCATGATGGTAATAGTATAGAATGTCCACATCCAGTACATAACCCGAAATTAAAGGTCTGGATTTGAAATAGTGTGGAGATCTCAATTTTGAATTTCAATTAACACTTCCTTGAATCAAAACGTCAGTAGCTTAGTTGGCTGGTGGAGGGGGTTGGCTACCATCCCCACCCTCACCTTGGTCGTCGTTGAGCTATATAAGAGCGCTGCGAGCAGGACTCTGCCTTTTTTTCCCGCTGTAGCAGAAATGGATCAGGAGCAGCCCCTTGACTTGTGTGAGTATACGCTGATATGTGTTTCAGACACGGTCGAAGAATTGCTGATTTTTACATGATTACTATACGCTAATGACTAATATTTCCCCCCAACAGCTTTGAAGAAGCATCAACCTACATCGATAGAGGTGGTTGACCTCATTGGGGGAGAGGACTCCTGTAAGTATAAGCACTTATTTTTTATATCAATGAAGTATTTACAGCACATGCTAAAACATATTTCGAATGTATGCTATATATCTAACCATGATGTTTCTATTCTCGATTTATTAGACGATATCATTACAATTGATGACGACGAGGAGAGGGTGACGCCTGCGTCACCGTCTTCCCCACCGTACGGCGGGGGAGATTACTTAGTAGATGATAGCCAGCCGGCTCCGTCATCGCCGGTGCCGTCTACGGGCGGGGGAGAAGATTGTGAGTATTTCTGTGATTTTTTCGAGTGGATCATATAGGGCGTAGGCTAGTTCTCCTTACATATGGCTGGTAGTTATTTAGATTGTTTCGAGCGCATGGTCTGATTTACCTCTAAAAGAATGAGAGTCTTACCTCACCACATTTTCTCCTTTATGGAGGACGCAATTATAAGCGTTCTGGGGGAAATTTTGTGTTGGCGAGCTCTTTTTATCCTGCAGTAGTGCTTGTAGATAACCTTTTACGAGTTGTTTCTTGGCGTCGTATGATATATGCATACCGAAAAATACTTTGTATTCTGCATTGTTAAGCTAACTTGGCGTGAAAGTAGGTTGTTAGCGTCATTATTGTTTTAAATATCTGAAAAAATCTCTCCGATTGGTCTGATTCCGCGGTTAGTACAGCATGGCTTTATATGTGGATTTAAATGCTTCCTCACCTACAATATAGCTTGAATGCTTAATTCTAGGAACCTTATGTCGTCTTAATGGATGAGTTTAGACGTGTATATTAGTCTTAAAAGATGAAGTATTGTGTATACCGTGTTTTAAAAGATATCGTAGTCTATGCAGCTAAACTTTATGTCCACCTCATTTCCGCCTTTTATCTATCTCAGATAATGTTTCACGGTTTTCTATCTGCTTGAGCTATTTTTCAATGTGTGTGTGCAAGTGAATCGGATATAAACAATATCAATAGAGGGATTCTATTTTCAAAGTTCGACTAATAATTATTTGCATTCTATCAGCTTCTATATAGGACTGTCTTATGTAAACTAATTAGATGTCCCCTGGCTATGATTGAAAATGTGTAATTGGATTTGTTTCTATCTTTTTCCTGTGCTGTGGATGGATCTGGAGGAGGCACTACGGTTGAGGCGGTGGCTGGATCTTCTTAAGCGATAATAATTTTTGTTATGAAAGAAAAAATAATAAAAAATTAAAATATATAAAAAATAATAAGTTTTCACTCTTGCAGAAAAAACTCATCGTCAAATGAGCTCTGTGTATGTTATTATTAATGAGATGTAAACAATTGTTTATCCAAGAACATCGATCTCGTTTGACGCTGCATTTTTTCCCTATGATGAATAATTTCTCTCACTAGAGTATTTCATTAAAAAAATCCTGATCATAACGATACTTCTAGAAAAATAATATATGTACAGCATACGAAAACATCTGCATTGCACGCGCTCTTCTATAAGGAGAGATGCAATTACACACTTATTGAACATAGCTTCAATGTTGGACATACGTTATGGCTCGTATTTGAAGCTTTGGATCTGTTGTGATATTTAAAAATTTGTGGGGGTATGGAGAGTTTCAATTAGCTCAAACTGTATGTTTGTTTTAGAGTGATGAAACATTATATTCCCTTTTTATTGCGGGGCTGGAAGATTTGTTTTCATGTGGAATACTGCGTGTGCGTGCGTGCGTGTGTGTGTGTGTGTGTGTGTGTGTGTGTGTGTGTGTGTGTGTGTGTGTGTGTGTGTGTGTGGGGGGGGGGGGGGGGGTTTGAGGCTCCGACTCAATCACACTTGTCTGTGATAACAGATGTTTCCTGGAGGAAGAGTGTTATTGTCAGGGGATGGTCTGTATGGGGGTACGTTTGTACAGGCGCGCTTTGTTAGGGGAATGCCGTTACCTGGCTCTTAAGTAGATGCTTGCAGTTGGCACCTGTTTGAATGGGGTGGGTGGCGGCAGATCCAGCTTGGGTTATGGTTTTCCAGGGGGACGTAGTTGTGGTTTCTGAAATGTGCGTTATCCACAGAACTGTTAGGAGAATACCGCGGTTGTTTGAATGGGTAACGCGATCGTCTCTTAAGCATGCCAACATCTCGCACCACACCTCCTGGTCCACCGACGCGCGGGCGCAGGGGAGAGTGGCCAGTGCGGGGCGGGCACGTGTTTTGGAGTGCTTAGGGACGCGGTATAGCTGTCGGCGTCTTGGTATGGATGGGGGTTTGGTTACGTGATTTAAACCTGGGTAGTTACCTTCTTTTGGGGGCGTTTTTAATCGTTTGTTTAGTCTCTAAAGTACTGCTCTTGGCGTTCGATAAAAAAAATTTCGGGTGTTGTATTAGTAGATATATAAATATAGGCAAGGAGTTTGTTGTTGCTCTGAATCGTTCCTTGTTAGCTGTTCTGTGTGTCAGTCATTTTTACGATGTAATTGGGTGCGTTACAGATGTTTATCGAGAGTATAGATTTGTTAGAAGGTGGAATACGGCGACTGTTTGTGCTCTAATGCTCGAGGTATGTAGTGTATTGACTGACAGAAATACTGTCTGGTGGAGTATGCAATGCAAAAGAGGTGCATGATCAATTGGTTAGATGTTCGGAAAGGATCTACCAACGACGTAGAGTTACCGAGTTGAAATATGCGCTACAGTTGTATTGCGATTGAGATTGAGATCTAAAGAGATCGCTTTAGGATTATGCTCTTAAAACTTTGCGCTGTGTACGTAACGAAGTATTGCCTGTTTGATCGCGTGTTAGTGGTGTTTAACGAGTTGTATGCGATGGGAAATTATTTCCGATCTTTTAACTTATACATACGTAGTAAATTCGAATAGTTCGTCATGGAGGCAATGCGACGTTACATGGCAGCATACTGGATCGAAAGTCGGCAAGGAGACTCTTGAGAACATCTCGATGAAATCGTTTGGCTGAAGATTTTTTACCACATCATGCAGTTTAAGAATGGCAGGATGGATGATGTACATTTTTAGCATCGGAGAAACCGTTTTTCAGAGTTTGGGAATTCTGGAATAACTACAGAAATTCCACAGAGTGGGAAGAGCATATAGTGTTCACACAAGATGGCGTTGTATATCAGATTTCGAAGGGTATTAAAAAAGCCATTTGGAGATATAACTTAGATACATTTACACACTTAGCATCTGTTTCTTTTATGTAGCCTGTCGAGAGGGCGCTCTGCGTTCTGGACGATTGTTAACGGTGCTTGCAGATGTATATTTAGAGACGACGAGCTAGATGTCATTGCCGATTTTCGTTATTTGGAATTTTTGTATAAACAATATGTCGTCTTCTGCTGCTGCTGCTGCTGCTGCTGTTGTCTAAAGAGTGGTTGACATGCAAGTTACATTCCGTTCGATGGCTGTTGCTTGCATCGTCTAAACGGAAACAGACATTTATAGATCTAAGGTTGCGGTCGAGTTCCGAAACAGACCATTTCCTTTCTTTTCGTTAGTTGGCTCTGATTAGAATTGTTTTTGTATATCGAAAGAGTATATGTTAAGACGGATACGTAAGTTTGTGGCGTTCGTTACCGTAACCTGCGCTATTACTATTAAACACATCTGTCGGCTGTAATGTATGCGAAGAGCATGGAGAAAGATGTAAGTGTAAATTCTTTCTTGCAAATTTTGCATAGGAGTTTTAATATTTTACTACTACAAGCTGCAGTATACGAGACCAACTAAGCATTCTGTTCTAAATTGTTTTTAGCATTACACCGAAATTCTTAAAATACATACGAAGAATGCTGCCAGGACAATCGTCGCGGTATTGTTTGTTCTCGCGGGTAGGGCGGGTGGCGGCGTCCTTTGAGAAGCGGTCTCGAGTGTGGAAGAGGAGGGGGGTAGCATCTGTCCTCGTCGTCGTCGGCGGCGGCGTCTTGAGAAGCGTTCCGGCAATCGGCCGAGCGAGTAGGGGTCGCGGTATCGGCCACGTATGTGGGATAGTGCGAGTACAGACATGTCGAGGGGTCTACAGGTCTGGACCTGTCGGAGGTGCTGCCTGTCTGGCGGTGGCGCCGAAGGGTGGAGGGGGCGTCGTGTGTGGCCGAGGGAGGTGTTGCAACCTGTCAATCATCCTGTGGCGGCGTCCTTTGATTAGCGGTCGGACAAGTACCGTTGATGACAAAAGGCCCTAAATGTAAACTGTCAATCATCCTGTCCTTCCGGGAAGACCTACCAATCATCCTGTGCCGGCATCCTTTGATCTGCGGTCCGGCAATTGGCCGAGCGTCTGGCGTCGATGACACTATCGTCGACGGGCGATTCTCACTGTACTGAAAGCGGCACTACCCCACTACTCATTTATTATTAATATTAGCAAACACTTCGATAATGTTAAAAATTAATGCAGATGCTACCAATCGTCTCTGACAACTGTCACAGGTTTAGGCAGCCCAGGACATTCTTCTAACAGGAAGAACAAATATTGAAACTGAAATATAGACTGATCTTTTATTATGTCCTAATATGAAACCCTATTGGAAAGCATTAAAGAATGAACGGATCAAGCACCAGAACCCTTTCAGCATCTTGTATATTAGAGCCAAGATTTCGAAGAAAGTGCACAAAAACTAACTCTGATGCATTCAGGGTGGACTGCACAGCTGCTGATTATTGTCTGACACTGTTTCTTGGCACAATGGTAATATAGTTCTCTACAAGTGGTGAAAGATAATGGAGCTTAAAGAAGCAGAAAAAAAGAAATCTATGAACTACTACTGTTAAACCTCTTACTTCTCACTTTAACCATTGAGAGAATCTTTCCATCTAAAGGGTTGTTTGGTCAAAGTTATGATTTAGGAGGGAAACGATATCAGTAGTTCATATAGATCTACACACTGGAACTTAAACTTAAGTCATTAAAAAGTTAAATGAAGTTGTAGTGGCTCTTTTCTTTCTCTTTGATGTGTATATGTAATAACTGCTGCTTTTATTGGAAGAAAACAAATTTGACTATGTGCAATACATTATAAAGTCCCTCTAACCTGAGTCACGATGATATCAAGTTACTTAAATTTTCATAATGAAGTAGTCAATTTATTAGTTGTGGAATTTTTTTAAACTGGTTACTTAAAAAGAATAGTTCTTTTTGCAGTAAAGTGGAATTACAATAAACCAAGTAACCAGACTCCACCTAAGCAAAGCTAGGCTAGGGTGTATTGAACTAATACCGAGACTCAGATTAATTCTAGACTTCTACTAAAGCACAAGATAAAATTGGAGGACTCTAAAACTTGTTGATTGCTAATTTTACTAGAATCTGCCATATACTACCTTAAATACATGACAGCACAAATACTGAGCTCTTTAATTACTAAACAAAAATATAGTAGCTGTAACGTAGGCTGAAACATGCAAAGCCTAACAGTCAACCTCGCAACAAGATACTAATTTACATTAATTATTGGGATAATAATGAGTACATGGAAAACACATTGTTGATCTAGCATTACTGAAACAAAATACAGTAGGTACAATGACTAAGTAGACAACCATTTAGATACAGAAACAAATTACTCAATAAAATATTTTTATAAATTTAGATTTTAGTCAGTGTCACGTAGGGACACAGGTTTTTTCCCCTAGCCATTCTGCACATCCCCCTCCATTACCGCATTGGCAGCTAATAACATTCAGTCTCTAGGAGCGCGCCTGGCAGCAATTTACATCACACCAACTATAATTATGTAAATAATAATAAATACATGGCAGATAACATTGCTTTTTTATTCGTAAAACAAAGCATTGCTCCTCCAGAAAACAATAGAACTGGACCATGGGCACTTCAAAATATGGTTAACACAATTTTACTAGTTATGGCTCTGTTCTGCAATATTTCCCCACTTTTATTTATTACAATTTTATTTATTTATTGTCAATTCAGCGTGCTTCCACAGCAAGTAAATGTTAGTACAAAATGATGCACAACAGTTTCATCTCAGGTTAAAATTTTGTCCCAAATCTGATTTTACTACTGAAATAATTTTTCTCGAGTTCACTGAAAATTCAAAATCACTGCTCCTCCTCATAAATGGTAAGCTCTGTCAATAGATCCTGCTGAAGCCTTATAGCAGTTATTCATTTCTCTCAGGTAAGGTGATCGTGAATATAAACATGTGCCGAGGTTGGAACTGCTGCCAAACACCAACGCTAGTGCTTATTTATTACACTCTTAATACTATTTTTCAACTTGTACATCAAGACAACAAAACTTGCACAATTCATGCAACTACTGCCATACAGTTTGTTCACCAAAGAGAGCATTCCCAATTGTTGCACATTTCTGAAAATGTTATTTTTTGAACAGTATTTTGGGAAACTGTTAGTAAAAACTTGTTTGTAATAGACAGGCGTGATGTTTACATAATATGAATTGAACAAATATTTATTCACGATTATGCCTATTAACAATTACAACAGTTTACGTTATTTGCAATAGGGCATGTCATTACTTATGAATGTTCATCTGTTCGATCATCACTGATCCTCTCCGTTATACAGAATTACAAAAGCCAAACGCATGATGACCTCGGGGTAAATAAGAACCCTCAATTTTTGTATTTTTAATGTATTTGGTGCAAACAATCATATCCTAAAGAATGTTTCGTCTTCTTGTAGTAGTACATGAATCTGCAATGACATGTCATATATATTAAAACATGTAATAGAAACTACTTTTCAAACATACAAGTCGTCCTATCTCAACTCTTTATAAATCTTTATAATTGAGGGTTATTTCCTCCGAGGTCCAGGAAACTAACGGCTGCTTCCTCAAGACTACAAATATCTGAACATTAACTAAACTTTTGGAAAACAACACAAATACTTGACTACTTGATCCACATTTGACTTTACAGTGAACTTTTTTATAATTATTGATTTTCATGTTTTACCAGTTTACAAATTGGTAAGTACAGTAGAAAGTATCCTAATGTACACACATTTTTTAACAATGTGAGGTCAAGATTGCATTTTTTTACTTATTGATAATGAACATTTTGGACTATATAAATTGTCACCCTCAGATTACAATATTGCACTGCTTCATACATGAAGCTAAAATAATATATAGTCACAGTTACAAATTCCAAGAGTTCCTTGTAAATATTTACAACATTATGTAAGATACCGTTACCATGCAGTAATAATTTTCTGTGGCTAATTGGCCCGGTGCAAGTCTTAATTGGACATCACTTTGGTGACTTACATGATAAATCTCTTAGCATAATATAAAATTTCAGCACCAACATGGTGTACTATTTCAGTTAAAGTATAAATAAAACATTTGCCTCTATGCATGTAGGAGGCACACAGAGCAGATACACATTTAACAGTGTAGAGTTACAAACAGCCACAAGCCAGCACTGAAGCATAAACAAAAGAGAACAGTTTGATTTTTAAACAAAATTTTCTATTAATAAGACATTATGTGCATGGAATTATAAGAAGAACACACGACGTTTATAAAAAACAGTACAGACAAGTCATAAAATCAGCAAAATCTTAATGTAAACTGAAATCTGATGCTGTGTGCCAGAAGTTATGTAATTCAATATTTAGAAAATTTTAACACCTTATATAGTTAAGTCACAAACCCGTTATATTTTTAAACAAACATTCAAGCCATAATTAAAACAATTTATCAACTACAAAAAGATAACTTCAATATTGCGATATGATTATTTACTGACGACCAGTTTCGATGGGCTATGCCATCATCATGTTTTCATAAATCCTACAACGTGGTCATCTTATGTTTGAGTCTCTTTGATTAAGTGTAATGTTGCACTTTGTTTAACCTCCTTTTCTAAACAATGTGGGATTTATACGACATGATTACGATGGCATAGCCCATCGAAACTGGTCGGCAGTAAATAATCATATTGTGATCTTGGTGTTTTGCTTTTGAAGATTATTAAGTTGTGCAGATCGTATCCGTCCTGCGATGTCAGGTAATGTTAAAACAAATATGATCGCTTGATTGAAAAATAGTTTAAGATACACATCATGCCATGTAATCAATTGACTGATACATTGTATTGAGTTTTTGAAAACTATGATAGACCATTACAATAATGAGGTCTCACATGACCGACTGTAGCTTAACTAATATGAAATTCATCATAGCTAATCTAGCTCACTGATGAGGAGGCATACATCAGTATAACAACAAAATACCACACGGACTACAAATGAAGTAAACCATCACATGGACTAATGAGCACATCATACTCCAAACAGAGCTAACAGCTAACCCAGGTCATAGGTCTAAATCAAGGCTCATTTATCGTTAGTTATTGTGGAAGTTACATCAAATTGGATCTAGGAAGCCTTAAATTTCACATAAAATGTACATCACTTTCCATACGAAAAACATGCAAGGCAATTTTAATTAAGTATTCTGTTTCCACAATATTAGTACACAGCCTGACAAAAAAATCAATAGGAAACTTAATGACTGGACAAAGAATGCATGTAGCACTACTAAACACAATCTCTCAGTAAAACTCCAGCCTGGAAGCATGCAGCGATTCAGATGGGAACACTGCTTGTCCTGGGGCAAGCCATACCACAACAGTTTTACCTCATCCTCGGTACCCCGGATACTGTCACTGGAACTGAGTTCACGGCCAAGGTAGTCCCACACATGGTCTTTCACAATCAGTTCTGTGCATCTCGTCAGTCACAATCGAACATTAACACAACAGAAAGTTCCTGGAAATGATATGTGCCACAGGATGAACATTGTCCTCTCTAGAAATGCCAATACGCCACTATCACTCAAGAGGTGAAACACAATGTCACAGAAGAGGTGCCACTGTGTCATCAGTTCACTCTACCACTACCAGCCATGACCTGAAGTCATTCTTTAAAGCCTCCAGCACCGTGACACCAGCAGCAGCACTATTGTCTCTCTCAAACCAGTCGCAGAATGGAATCTCTTCAAAAATCATCATGATAATCAACATCAATATTCATCTACTGTAGAGTCACATTTCATAAGTTCACACAATGTGACGAAAATGTAGCGGGAGTCGATTACATATGGAAGGTGCAGCTGATGTGCGTGCTGCAGTATGCTGGGTGCAGAGTAGTGCTGTCCTCTCTTGTGGTGGTTAATTCTGATACACTGGAACTTTGATGATAAACACTCCTACCCTTCACATTATCACACACTCCAACTTCATTCCAGGCGAGTCATTTGAATGTTACACCATTTTATCAGCTGGTCAAACGGAGATACACAGTGACGTCCCTCCTTTCGAAATGTCCGCTGTTAATAACATTGTCCAACACAATATCACATCTCCTTGTCTTCCACTGATCACTCAACATCTGATGCTGTCCACACCCATCAGGTGCAATGCTGCCCCACACAAGTATACATCATCTCCGTGTCCTTCAGTATCACTACCTAACGTGATGTTTTCCACACTACATTCATCCAGGCCTGGTAACAACACTAAATATCAATCTAATGCAATCAGTTGGCCATTCCATCCACCACAAAATTGCAGACCTATAGTCATGTACATAACAAATGAATGTGGTGTATGCGTACGGCAAGATAGATTCACATCCTAAATGACTCCGGGATGCTTTAATTTTTTTTGTCAGGCTGTGCGTTTTCAACAGAAATTACTATTTTGTATATTTTAGGAAATGAAATATTTTAGAAAGCCACTTAAATGCACAAAATTTTTTTTTCAGTTGTTATTCTCTGAACACATTAGTTCAAAAAATTACAGTGTAATTGTACCAATATAATTGTTAACTTTTTGCAGAAGCTGCTTCAGTAAAACTAACATTTATCTTGAAATTTTGATTGTGTCAATTACTACATTTTGTAGTCAAGACCATATTTTGTACTTACATTTATAAAACATGAATCTTCATATTCTACTAAAAAATACCTACTGCTATTTAATCTTTTAATATTGTGCACAAACTCACAGGTGCTCAGTCTAAATTAGGCTGTTTATTAGTTGTTGAGTGCATGTACATCATTTGATACCGTGAACAAATAAATAAAAGCAAGAACACATGAACGAAATGTTGGCTGATTATTGATTTCATGTAACTATCAACACAGAAACTGAATTACAAAAGCAAAAGTAGTATGCACCCAACAAAATTATTTAGTTCCAATATGCGTTGCAGCACTTTTGTACACTGGTAAAATAATCCCATTAAACAGTCTGCTTCCTTTTTTACATCCTTTCTTAAAAACTATAGACAGTAACATAAGTGTTAAAATAATATTTTTGAATATAGCAGAATAATTAACTAATAGAATTTTACATTAAATATATTTTGTTTAACACTAGAAATATGCTAAAATTAGGTAGTAATTTAACGATTATTTTCCAGCAAATTTGTCATGTGATTCGTCGCCATTAACTCACATCAGAAAGAAAGAAAAAAGCCCAAATCATGCTTTAATTAAACTAATGAATCAGGTGATTCATCTCATTACCATGTCTGCGACATGTGTAAAAGGATTAAGTATTCTGTGAGTAGCAAGAGAACTTTCAGAATTTCCTGTCACGGGATGGTGTTTAGATAATGAGTTAGTTACATTATCACCAGAATAGATAATTCCGAGACATAGCAAAAGATCTTTTGTTGAAAATATCTCACAGTACTGGTGAATTTCAGCCACTTAACTTGAATCAAGGATGTGTAAATAATGGATCATCATTTCTGGCATATCCTAAGAGAAGGGATAAGTTGGTGGGACCATTCTGAGACATCAAGGAATCGTCAACTTAGCATTAGAAGGAAGCGTGTGGGGTAAAAATCTTAAGACGGAGACCGAGGGACGAATACAGTAAGCAGATTCAAAAGGATGTAGGTTGCCGAACGTATTCTCACATGAAGAGACTTGCACAGGACATGGTAGTGTGGAGGGCAGCATCAAATCAGTCTGCGGACTGAAGACAACAACAACGAAGTACATTTGTCAAAACAATTTGTACTTATTTACGAAGACAATAATGAATTGGCTGTTAGCTCTCACAATGCAACCTGCGTTCCGGTTTTAAACGGCTTTACCGTCAGCTGCAGACATTTTGGACACTGGTCTCCATGTATTTCTTTTACTGGAGAACTGCCCCACCCCCTTTTCCGACAGAAAAAGATAATAGCTATGCCCCGTACGCAGTATACTACCGCTGTCACCCTTGGTTCAAATATTTATTTTACACTAGGGACATCAGACATCCCATATTTTACGGGGTCGTCTCTTATTCACGCTATTTTTTTCAAAAAATGACATTGTGAGAACCGTGGCTGTATTATGTTTTAATTATAAACAGCGTCCGTTCACAAGTATGGTACAAAATGTTTATTTACTTAGACCAGAGGTTCCCAAACTGGGGGGCGCGCCCCCGAGTTATCGGTATAAACTTAATATTTCTTTTTAATAAAAATTAATGTGCAGGTATGAATGATAGATTATGGTGCTAAATGCAATCGTTTGGCGTCCCACTTTCCGCAATCTTATCTCAATAACCTATCCTAGAACATACAGCTTTTGAAGATCACGTTTAGAATGCCACACACAGAAACACTCAAAATTACGAAGGCGATATGCGTTAATTGTAATATATCAGATTTGTAAACAATTTACTTCTGATAATTGGAAAACAAAAAAGGTACAGGGTGGCGCAGGGGAACGGGAGATTTTGAACGTTACAGTTGGCAGCACTGTAGCGCCGGCAAATGTTCGAAACTGCACAATTGATGAGAACGCATTGCCATCTACTAATCGTGGAAAATTGGACTGGTGCTGAACGTGCAGAGAACATTTCGACAGCATTACCAGCTTGGACGTCATGGACGTGTCTTATCTGCGCATGCGATTACAACGTAATTTTGAAGAAACGGGATCTGCCTTGAAAAAGAAACCTCCAGGTGGCATTCCAACGGTACGTACCCCAGAGAACATTGCAGCTGCTAGAGCTGCAATCGAGAAGTCCTCGCCGCTCCGTTCGACAGCATGCATCTTCGCTATGGATTAAGCGACGAAGCTTATAAAGAATACTGCACGAATTAGACTTCCATCCCTATACGTTGCCGATTGTGCAACACTTACATGATCGAGACCCAGCGTCACGTATGGAGTTTAGTAGCTAGATATTGGCTAAAATCAATGAGGATCCAAATTTCCTTGGTAACTAATGGATATCGGAACGGCATTTTTGCAGTTACGCATTGTGATTATTACTGTGATGAACATAGCCTGCTAGGGCATAAAATTAAAACGTGACGTTCAGTTCATGTGTACAAATGTAAGGAATAGTTAACACAGAGTGGCGCAGGGGAACGGGAAATTTCGAAATAACGCCATTTCCATGAATAAATTCATAAAACTAGCAATTTATTAACGAAAGTGAATGTATTCAGTATGTCATTCAGTATGTCTTTACAATCAAAATGTCCAAAAGTCTCTCTTTGAAGATGACATCGGAAAGATGTGCTCCCATTCGGCGTTCACACTCACAGCCTGTTATGAAAACTCTGGAATGCGCGATGTAGCAAATCTTGGGGAATGGCAGTGATTTCGTTTTGGATGTTCTTCTTCAGTTCATGGATTGTTGCAGGACGTGTACGGTACACCTTGCCTTTAAGAAATCCCCACAGGAAGAAGTCGCACACGCTAAGATCAGGGGATCTCGCAGGCCATGCAATGTCACCGTTACGTGAAATAATGCGTATTCCAAACAACTGACGAACTGCTGCACATCGATTGTCGACCAGTGTGTGACGTAGTTCCGGCCTGCTGAAACTACATGTTTTCGACGTTCAGATTAAGCGCGTACAGTATCGGTGTAAAGAATGTTTTAAGCATTTCAATATCGAGCGGGTGTTACTGTCATTACACTACATCTTCACGTCCAAAAAAATAAGGGCCGATAACACCATGACATGATACAGCACACCATATTGTGACCTTGGCGCTATGTAGTGGTCGCTGGTGAAACTCAAGGATTGTCCTGTGCCCAATAACGAAAATTCTGTTTGTTCACGAATCCGTTCAGCTAGGTAGATAATGCAGTCCATTAGTGAACGATCAGTACTACAGCTCTTTAATTCAGATTACTTATATGACAAAACAGTTATTTTTCTTCTGCCTTTTTGAAATACGGCATAATTTCGTTTGAAATTAGTGTACGTTCTTTGGTGCGACGATGGTTTCTTTTGGTACGAGTACAGAGGTAACTGCTTGGCACTTTGCACAGTTTCCAGCGATGTGTGAGGTGTATCCATGACTAATTACCGAGAAATTTGAAAACCACATAATTGATGTTATCTGAAAACTTACAACGTTATAAGTAACGAATGATAGGGGGAGGGGGGGGGGGGCACGAAAACGATTTTCGCATAAAACCCCAGTCTGCACTGCTCAGAACAGCATCGCAGAACAGGTATCTAATTCTTAGGACGGCTGTGGGCTGTTTCCGCCCTAATCCTGATTGCCCGTTTCTCCCAGCTAGAGCCCTGAGGTGGGTTAACTCGAATTGACCCGAAATTGTCCTAACCCGAGTAAGACTACTACGAACTCTGGTTGCGTACGTGTGTTACTGCCACGGCAGCGCCGCCGAAACCCGTGTTTACCAGAGTTGTCACGCTGACAGAACCCGAGTCAGAATGTGACCGCCACGGCACTAGCGACACGTAGCGGGTAGCAGTGGCACTAGTCACAACGACCTATATAAACAACATAGACTGGCGAAATGCAACTCTGTAAATACCAATTGTATATTCTTATTGTAAATCATTAACTTCAATAGAAGAAATTCCTCAAATTATTGATAAACAAAATGTTTTGTAAAATATAACTAACGCACAATACAAGAAATATAATGTAATTAAGATGATGTAACCCACACGTGTAGGTAAAACCCTTAAGGCTGAAAAGAGTAAATGCAAGCTCTCAAGCAGCCCGCCTCGCCTCCTCAGGGTGTGGAATGAGAAGTGGAGAAAAAAAAAGAATGCTGCATTTCCAGCTGGGTCGTCGTGGTGGTAGGACGTGCGGGCAGTGAAGAATGTGTTCGAGTGAGGCGCTCCCTATCGGTCCGCGCCGCGGGTATAAGAAGAGGCGAAGTAGCGTACGACAGTCCCCAGTCATAAACATCGAGTTTAATGAGCAGAGGCTCCCGTGGAGAAAAGTCGTCACCTATCTGGGGCTGAAGTTAGACAAAAATCTAACTTTTAAGCAACACATAAATGAGCCCAAAAACAAAGGCTCCGCCCGGCTCTTCCAGCTATACCCCTTACTGAAGGGCAGGGGACTATCAACCAATGCGAAGCTAAGAATCTGGAAAACCACAATTTTACCGGCCATACTATATGGCTCTGAAGCATATAGTATGGCGTCTAACACAAACCTTTCCCGCCTTGAAGTGGTACAGAATAAAGCATTCAGAATAATATCCTACGCACCATGGTATTCCACAAACGAGGATATCAGGGCCATGCTGGGTCTACCTTCATTTTATTACATAATTCAGCAAAAATCCACCAAATTCTTTGCCTCCTCTCAGGCCTCACCATTCGAGCTCATCAACTCTCTGGGTAGGGACGTCGATCCCGAAAACAGAGCACCAATTAATGTGTTAAATAGACAATACCCAAGATAAACACCGCACTTCACTTCAGGAGTCAAACTCCTGTAAACTATCGAAGCTTCAACCACAGATCACTCCAACATAAATTTCTTTCAAAACCCATATCAACTCACATCATGTCATATACAATGGGGTAGGATACCCCCAAGCCATATACTTTGAAGCAAGCGACATTCGAAATACAAGGAGTCGTTTCATGAGATATACGCTCTATCAAGGACGCTGGTTCTCAAAACACAATTGGGGGAAACCCAGCCAATCATCCTACCACGACAGTCCCAGAAACACATTAAAAGTCGTGCTCAAAGATCTCACGCCACAATGGGACACAGAGCTGCTTAAGGACACGCTTATGCAGCTAGGTTACCCAGTGCAGGAGGTGTACCAAATGGCCAAACCAGTAATAATGACAACAGAATCAGGTGAGGTGATCACTGCACCTCGAAGAAAATTAGCAACATATCAGGTTAACCTGCTAAACACAGCAAAGGCGCAGGAAATATACAAACTAACACAACTTATGTACATGAGGGTGAAAGTAGAAAGATATAGAAAACCGGAAGGACCCCCACAATGCTACATTTGTCAGGCGCCAAACAATGTAATCTAGCCCCTCGGTGCGTGAAATGTGCTGCACCTCCGAAATGCTCCGAAATGCCGCACTCTGACGCATCAACGATCGCTCTCGCGGACAGGGCCGTGTAGCACATCAGAAGTGTCACCGGACTTTCCTGATGGTGCTCCCCCGCAACTGAGCATCGTCTGTTCGCTAGACAATGGTGTTGTATTCACAGCAGTCGTAGAAAACCCGTGCGCGAAAAAGTGCGACCGCGAGTGAAACTGCGACCGCAAAAAACACGTCAACGGAACAGCCAACCGCGCCCGGCACATCCGCAGCAGCAGACACCGACGCAGCTCTGCAGCTTCTAGTCGACATGCTACCACAGGCCATGTCCGTGCCTCTACAGTGGAAACATGCGGAAGTGGTCGCGATCGCTAAGCCTGGAAAAGATCCACTCTTCCCCAGCACCATCGTCCAATAAGCCTTCTCCCTACACTAAGCAAGCTATATGAGCGCCTACTACTAGGCCACATCGATCGACACATACGTCATGAAGAGATGCTCCCCAAATTCCAGTTCGGGTTTCGCAACAACCACTCAGCGCCCCAACAACTCATGAGAGTCGTCGAAGCTGCAACCGAAGCCTTTAATCGGAAAAGCTACTGCGGCCTGGTCCTACTGGACATAGCGAAAGCCTTCGACAGTGTGTGGCACGCAGGCCTACCGTACAAATTGTACACATTAGGCTTCCCCGGCCATATCAAACTACTGAAGAGCTACCTAGCAAACCGCACCTTTTGTGTCAAAGTGGATACTGCGAGGTCGTCTAAACGCAGCATACTGGCTGGAGTCCCACAGGGATCGGTGTTAGGCCCTGTACTGTACAACCTGTACACTGCCTTCTTCACCACACACACACAAACAGAAGAGTAGTCACACACCGCCTCCAACGACTCCTCAACAACACGGAGGCCTGGGCAAAGAAATGGAGAATAACCATTAACACCGACAAAACCCAGGCCATCATGCTAACGCAAAGGAGAGGCAAACGTGCCCCTGCACTCCGACACAGGGACAATATCCCCCTCCGTATGCATAGGAGAGAGATCCCGTGGAGAGGGACAGCCAAGTACCTGGGAGTAACCCTGGACCAGAGGCTTAGCTGGCGAGCTCACGTAACTGAGCTCAGAAGGAAAGCCAGCGCCAGGCTTAACGAGCTGTACCCTCTCCTCAACACCAATAGTAGCCTTGTGGCTACAACAGGCGTGCGGCTTTACTGCACGCTAGTTCGCCCCATCCTGGAGTATGCCTGCCCCGTATTCGCCTATGCAGCTAAAACCCACCTTGTGAAGCTGCAAAGGGTGCAAAACAGGGCACTCAGAAGGGCACACGTTCCAACGAGATTCCCCGAGGGCGACACACACGAGGCCTCAGGAATGAAAACGCTGAAGGAAAGATACAAAGAACTCGCGGTCGCGTTCTATGACACCACGAGTAAATCTAACAACGTACTAATAAATAGCCTAGGAAACTATCCTAATGTCCCATATCAATTCAAGAGGCCAAACTCGATCCTCTTATAAACTAGACAACAAAATCTCGCAAAACCGTTAGGCAGTCACCAAAGTTAGGGGCACGACAAAACGCGCCAAAACAAAAACCCAAAGTTCATCAGAAGTAAATGCCGAAAGGCAATAAACTTCTCCATAATCTTTCTCCTGGAGGAGGAAATTTTAGCGAGCAGACGACGTCCGTGCCTCTGCCTGAAAGCGACGACGAGGAAGAGATTGAAGAAGGAGCGGATCAACTGCAACGAGGAAGGGCAACACACCACCATTGCCACCTCGAGCGAGGCGTCGGCGTAAACGCGCCACCTTCACCGACAAAGACGGCTTCCAAACCTCAAGGAAACCAGCAAAAGCTGCAGCTACAGCGGCACCAACACCAGTGGGAACGTGTAACATCTTCGGCGCGTTGGACTCTGACGACGAAGAGATCGAACTTCCCCAGCCTAAAATCCGCCCCACACCGCCTCCTTTGGTCGTCGAATTCAAAGGTCAGTGGAGGGAGCTTCAAAACTCTCAATATGTGTGTCGGCAGGGAGAACTACACCGTCCGCGTGACTGGCGACGATCTTTTCAAGATCTGCACAAAGACAACAGAAGACTACCATAAGGTGTCCTAACTGGTTAGAGAAAAGAAGTGGCACCACTACACATTCAGCCCGATTAGGCAGAAGCCGATTAAGGTCGTCTTTCGGTATCTGCCGAAGAACATACTGCCTGCAGAAGTCAAAGACGACTTGGAATACATGGGCTTCGCAAAAAATGCGATCCGCGCGAGGCAGAGGTCGCAGAAGAAACAGCGCCCCACTTATGCTCGTCATAGCAAACAACACCGAGCACAACAAAAAACTCTTTACTGTGAACAGTTTAGGCAACATCGAAGTGAAAGCTGAAAAACTTGGTAACAAAGCCGCCTACGCACAGTGCTACAACTGCCTGGAACCAGGACATGTCAGCAAATACTGTAACATGCCTGAATACTGTGTTAAATGCGGGGAACAACACTCCAGTGACTCATGCGCATTAAAAGGCGTCCCGCATAAAGACTACGCCGACATGCAAGTTGTGTGAAGGCAACCACGTGGCCAGCTATCGCGGCTGCCCTGTGCTTTTAGACTTCGCGGCGCGCGCGAGCGGGAACAGAACTTCGTCGCCATAAAGAAAGAAGCCAGCAAACTCCCGCCAACACGCCGCCCGAGGCCAACACAAAGGACCTGCAGACGACGGCCGCCATCGCGCTCAGCCAGCGCGGGAAACTGTAAACAAAGCCACCGCCAGCCGAGCTGCTACGAGGTCCGCACGTAGCAACGGAAGAAGACAGACGCAGAACCCCACAAGCCGAGCAGGGGCGGGCGCTACACGCAGCAATGGCGGCAAATTCCGCGGCAGGTACGTGGCGAGCCGCCAACCCAACTTCTACACTTCCGGCCGACGTTGGCCTCACGCTGTACAAGGCCGCCATCCGTCCTCGACTGGAATACGCGGCTCCAGTGTGGGGCAACACGGCCCCAACAAATCTTAAACTTAAGAGGCTCCAGACGGTACAAAACAGGGCTCTCAGGCTTGCTCTACATCTGCCACGAGTATTCCCGACGGACGAAACCCACGCCATCGCGGGAGTAAAGACGCTCCGCGAGCGCTTTGAAGAGATGGCAACAAATCTCTACAACAAGACGGAGGCCACAAGAAACCCGATTATTCGGCAACTAGGCCACCAACCACACTGGCGTCAAAATATAAGATGGCCAGACCAACTGAGACGTCTTCCAGACGCCGAAGTCTAACAATACAACAGCTACATTAGTAGCAGCATGGCCAACCATGGCACACCAGTGCCCAGAAAATTTGAAAAACCAACAGCCCACGATGCAGGGCAGCACAGACAAAGACAAATCGCCTCATAACTAAGAAGACACAAGCTTGCTGTAGCTAAGGCAGCGAAATACTGCCAGTACTACATCACTGTTTATTCCAGGAAGTCAATACCTAACTTAATGCAGCAGCCCCAGACGCGTATTCGCAGCGGAGCGGCCGACCAGTGCGGACGCAGCTCTCGCGGATAGCCGTAGCTGGCAGACAATAGCTCGAAAGAGTGGTTGCGAATAAGCTGAAGAGCGGACGACGTCGGAGAGCGCCGATCTCTCTGTCGCCTTGTGCGCCCAGCGGGACAAAGAGCTCCGGCTCGCAGCTCCTGTAACCGTTGTTACACATCGCCAGCGGGACTCACCCGTTCTTTGTTAGGGTATTTCTGTGTCAGGGGCCCGTTCACGTCGGATAACCCCGCGCAGGTAGGCGACTCTCTTCCATCCGCGCTCTCTTGCGCCGCGCATTGCACTTAGCGCAGTTTAGGTCGTAGGGATCCCCCTCTTCCGTAGGTAACATCATCTGCCTAATCATAAAAGAGCAAAATTGTCGTCTTCTCCTACTGAATAAAGATTCCTTTTCAGTCAGAAGTCCAATCCTTCTTCGAAGCGCCACAAGGCAGGCGCTGTCCTGGGCGGAAATGGAGGGTGAACCCTCCCACATTTCCATCTCGCTTCAGACTCACAAGTCCTGGCTCAGAAGATCGTGAGGCGATCTGTGAGACCACGGCCGAGGTGAGGATGGAGACTCCACAAAGGACACAGACACGAACACGAATCATTCACACACCACCTACAACTCTATAGATATGCCCTCACTATCACCTGTGAAGGCTGCAGAACCGGAAAGGACGGATCTGGAGCTAACACAGGAACAAGACGAACTAGTAAACGGACCCTCTCTGCAGGTAGGGTCCGCCCGCAAACACTCAAACAAGACACAAACAAGCGAGCCCACAGACTCGCAACGCAAGCGCCCAGCGCTGCTGCCAACACCTCAATCCCTCCCCCCCGCCCCAAGCAACACAGCGAACACAGGGATAACCAACGCAAGCACTATTGCGCATGCAAACACATACAAAGAACAGCCAGCTACGCAGAACACAACAACGAGGACTGGTTTTCCCCCAGTCATTATACGAAACTACGGAGACTTGAGCGCCCTAAACAAAGCATTCGCGTCTAGGCACCCAGAAACAACATATCACACCAAACTTTCAGGGGACCAGGCCTCACTGTACGTGGCAACCAAGACCGAGTACACCGACCTTCTCTCCTTCCTGAAGGAGAGAAAGATCGAACACTACACGTACAAAACTGCTGACGAACGCACCAGCTGTTCGTGATCAAGGGGGTGGACACACAAACCCCCAGCGAGACACTGAAACAGGAGCTCAACCTCCTCGGCTATGAGTGCGTAAGCGCTAGCCGAATGGTGGGCTTCCGTTCACACCAGGGTCTACCTTACTACCTAGTGGAGCTGGCCGACACAGCACACACTCGCGGACTGCTGAAGGAAAAATACGTCCTTCACATGTCCGTGAAGGTAGAGGAATACGAGCCACCGCTTGCCCCCCAGCAATGCAACCGTTGCCAGCGGTTCGGGCACGGGGCAGCCCGATGCGGTTTGGCGCCTCGTTGCCGCGGATGCGCTGGCAACCACGCCAGCCAACATTGCAAACATCGCAACGACACACGCAAGTGCGCCAACTGTGGGGGTGCCCACGCGGCCAACTACAGGGAGTGCGCGAAATACAAGGAGGCTCTGCGGCTCAAAAACGCCAAACTAAAGCCACCGCCAGGGTCGCCAGAGTTCCTAAGCCGCCACCACGACCAGTTTGAGTAGGAATTTCCTACGCTGGCGCAGTCGCTGGTCCTAGCGGCGAGGGGCGGCCACAGGAAGCCCAGAGCCCAAAACACACACCACAAAC
This sequence comes from Locusta migratoria, assembly GCA_026315105.1. NCBI lineage: Eukaryota > Metazoa > Arthropoda > Insecta > Orthoptera > Acrididae > Locusta > Locusta migratoria. The sequence goes on from CM048751.1 coordinate 297,322,884, forward strand.
TGCCGCAGCAACAACCACACAGGAGAAACAGTCAACGCATGACAACTACCGCACCGCTCCAGATAACAACGGACGACACAACAAACAACACGACTCCACCCCCCGAGGTCATGAGCTGTACTACACTCATACCTCCTGCAAACGCACACAGTCAAGCGAGCAGCGAAACTAACCCTCCCGCCCCCCTTACCACTACACCAGAAAACAGGGCGCCAGTCTAAGCACCGACTACAGAGAACACACCAGCACCCCCATGCACCACACCAATAGCTGTACAAACGGCCGAAAACACCACCAATGCCACACAGGCCGACACCAACAACTACTCAACACTCCAGAGCGTATGCGCGCAATATTCTCCGGCCACACGTTTACCTCGATCTTGAAAAAGATCTTGGAATTCGTCACACCACTCGTAAATCGCCTCCTTGCAGCCGATTCCGGCCTGGTAGGAACACTCATACGAACACTTCTCACAACACTGAGCGCATACTGTCATGGATAACACACCACACCCTCCCGCCCACGCAAACACCACCACACCATCACAGATCCTGTTCTGGAATGCAGACGGGATCCGCAACAAGAAGGCTGAGCTCGCCGCGCTACTCGAGCGGAGGAATATTCGTTTTGCTACGGTTAATGAAACCAAGCTCAAGCCTGAACACAGACTTAACTTCACCGGCTACACCGTCTATCGTACCGACCGAGCAAACCGAGACGGCGGAGGCGGAACAGCGATCATCATACACCACACAGTTGAACACACAAATATCGAGCTCCCTGCACTTGAAAGATTAGAGGCCACGGCCGTTAGGGTCAAGTACAACGGAGCATACACTGCACTGATATCGCTTTACAACCCTCCTGGTAACATTGTAACACGCGATGTCAGCACAGCACTCAACATAGCACCGCGAGTAATAGCCGCTGGCGATCTTAATGCTGAACACCCCGACTGAAACTCACGAATCCGCAACGCCAACGGCAGAAAACTGTACGAACATTCACTAGGCCGCAACTACATTACACTTGCACTGGTTGAACCGACGTACATTCCTTACCAAAGGAGACAAAGGCCAGACATAATAGACATGGCCCTCATCAAGGGCATAACAGTAACCCTCAACCTCGAGGTTGTAAACGATCTGCCTTCAAACCACACTCCTGTTATACTATACACGGAAGAAACACTTCACCAGGGAGAAACACTACCCACCTACATTACAAGGGCCGGACGGACCTGTATACTCTGCGGAAGAGAAGGCGGAACTAATGGCCCGCACACTAGCAGCGTCTTTCACATCGAATCTGGTTCCCTCAGACCCAGAATTCACACTTTAAACGGATCAGGAGGTCACATGACTTATAGCCCAGCCTATTCGCGACGCAATCCGACATACTAGCACAAATGAAGTCACATGGGCTATTAAGCACACCACTGCTAGAAAAGCTCCTGGTCCTGATGACATTCAAAAGCGTGTCCTCCAGGAGATCACGGATAAAGCTGTAGAGTTCTTCACACACACATTACGAATGCCATCCTACGACACCAACACTTCCCTGCCTTTTGGAAAGTTGCCAAGGTACTGCTGTTCAGGAAGCCGGGAAAAGACCACTCCCACACCACAAAATTACCGACCCATCAGCTTACTGAGTTCGCTCAGCAAGATTGTTGAGAAGGTAATTAATAAACGACTCACTAGGCACTGCATACACAAACTCAACGATGCTGGGTTTCCCGACGGATTCTTACGTCTCAAACTCATACCTCACCGACAGATGTTTCAACACTGACATTCAGGGCAAACAGTCAACACGACACGGTATACAGGCGGGAGTACCCGAAGGCAACATCCTGGGGCCCCTCCTGTTTAACTTCTACATTAATGACTTTCCAACAACACATAACACGACGGTCACAATCTACGCGGATGACACCGCCATCCTAGCGCAAGATTGGAAACCGTCAAACATTAACTCACGATTACAGACTGCACTCAATACTGCAGAGCCTTGGCTGGAGAAATGGCGTGTAAAAGTAAACGTCGGCAAGTGCGAAGCAGTATTGTTCACTAGAAGACCGAAACACCTGCACAAACAACACTGTAGACCAGTTACATTACACACACGCCCAATACGTTTCTGGGAGAAAGTCAATTACCTAGAAATCTGGCTGGACCGGAAACACACATGGGGGGGACCATATACAACACATGACCAACCGGGCAAACGCGAGGCTCAAACAACTATATCCAATGCTCAACAGGCAGAGTAAACCAAACAGACGGGTGTCGAGGAACACATATATGACACTTTTAAGACCTCTGATGACGTATGGTGCTCCATGCTGGGCTTCCGCAGCACCGACACGGCTGCGCCGCTTGCAGCTCATTCAGAACAAGGTACTACGCATCATAAGCAATGCTCCACGCTACACGCGCACAGCGAACCCTCACCGTGATTACCGCCTTGACACTCTCACGGGGGTATTAAAAAAACACGCCGCACGACTGTACAAAAATGCTAGACATTCGAACAACCCCTTCATCCTCAATCTGGGTAACTACGACCACAACCATAGGTGGAAGCACAACCGACCAAAAACACACTTTGTCAGGAAAAGATGAACACCTATGGTAGGCCTTATAGACACAAACAAAATCATTGCTCATTGAACCCCTGCATAGCAGCAAAACTGACTGGCAACGCCAGATGAGCAATTACCGCCGACAAACCGGCAGTCGCAGGGAACATGAACAAGCACAAAACACAAACAAATCCCACACTAATCCTATACACTTAGAGGCCGATCCCAAAAATCGACCACTTGCCTGTCACTCTTGATTGTTGCAGCCAGCCACCGCTGATGATGATGGAACAGGAGACACCCCCAGTGCCAGCTGCAGAGGGGCGACTCATCAAACCGGATTGACAAACTTATGACAAACACGCAATGAAAATGGTACCGAGATTGTACGATACCCAAAACCAACATAACCACGCCCTTGCATGATCCGTCGCAGATAGCAAGAATCCGCTACTGCCCTTACTACCCGCTCATGACTATCGCAGAGGTTTTTTTCCCTTGGCGCTTGCCTTGGCACTTTTTTCCCTCTGCCCTTAAAACCGCTCTTCTTTCGAAGTTTTCGACCAATACTATCTCCCGATATGGACGTATTAATGGGTAACCTTATCCACACGTACGGAACACATCACAGTACCCGCTCCTGTGACGCCTACATTAACTTACTAACACATGCAGAGGTGACAGTAGAACTCTTGAGTTGCTCACCATGCTAGTGCGAGCGTGGAGGGGCTCCACTCTTCCCCGTCGCCCCACTCCTCACAGGCAGTCATCTGAGGTGCCGACAGTAGCTTTCCTTTAGTTCAGTTGGTTGCTTGCAGTTGTTGACACATCTGAAGTATTGGATTTTGCTGAAATCGTGTTGAATCTTTCACAGTTGTGCCTCAGTAAAATCAGTGTTAGTGCGAAATTATACTGTTAACTACTTGCTTTCTTTTTACTTCACTGCGAGTGTCGTGAAAAAACGTAAATATAATGATTATATCAAATGCGGTTTTGCTTCTATACAAAAAATGGTGTTGACCAGCAGCAATGTACAATTGACTATGACGTATTGAGCAATGATTCCACGAAACCTTCTGGTCTGGAACGCCATTTGTGAGCAAAGCATGGTGCATTTGAAGCCGAAGGAATTTTTTGCTGCAAAATGCGATAATTTGAAACGGATGAAGTTGGACACTGCTGGATCCTTCGCTCAGACATCAGAAAAGGTACTGGAAGCCTCGTATGAGCTATCGCTACTTATTTCAAGGACCAAGAAAATGCATATTATCGGAGAGACACTAGTCAAACCCTGTTTGTTGAAAGCTGCTGATATTGTTCTTGGGTCAGAAAGTAAACAAAAACTTTCACAAACACTGCTTTCTGGCAATACTGTGAAACGTCGGATTGATGATATGGCCGAAGACATACAAAGTCAGTTACTGCCGTCAAACAATGGCAGTTTTTTGCAATACAGTTAGAAGAGAGTACCGATGTTGCGAATTGTTGTCAACTGCTAGCTTTCGTTCGCTATATAGAAAATGAAGCCATTAACTAAGAGTTGCTGTTTTCAACAGAGTTAAAGACAACTTCAAAAGCAATTCATATAATGGCAGCCGTGTCTTAATTCTTTTGTAAAAATGAGTTGTCATGGAAAAAACTGATAGGCGTATGCACAGACGGCGTCCAAACAATGCTTGGATGTCGGTCAGGATTCGTGCAGATGGTCAGAGAAAAAACCCTAGTTACTGCTATCCACTGTGTAATACAACCGTCAAGCATTAGCAGCTAAGACACTTCCAAAGGAACTCAATGATGTCTTGAAATTGTGCATCAAAATCGTGAATCATATTAAAAAGTGTGCGTTAAATTCCAGGTTATTTACAGCTCTTTGTGAAGACTTGGGAGCAGAATATAAAGCACTTATTTCATACAGAAGTACGCTGGTTCTCAAATGGAAATATGTTAGGAAGATTATTTGAACTTCGAGACGAAGTGATGCAGTTTTTGGAAAATAAACTGAATTGTGTGTGGAATTTAGAAAGCCCGGTGTTCATGTTGCATTGGCTTATCCGTCGTATTTTCGAATTTTTACACACATTGAATTTCAAATTAGAAGGTGGAGAGTCAATTTTTCATCGGGATGCCATCAAAGCGTTTACTGGTAAGTTGCAACTATGGAAATTTAAAAATTTAGCCTACAAAAATTCTTGCTTTCCCAGAGTGTTTGGAATCTTGGAAGAAGCCCGATTTCACAACGATTTTAAGGATACTGATACTAAGAGTAAAATATCGAACCATTTGCAGCACCTCATTGATGAATTCGAACGATACTTTCCTAACATTTGTGATGATACAATTTATTATATGTTAGCGACGTATCCATTTCACATTGACGTGGATGTGTTGCCAGACAGACTACAAGAGCAAGTGTTAGAAATTAAAAATGATTCTGCGGCAAAGTATGACTTTGAGAAGATGGATAATCCTTTATTTTGGGTGAAATATCTCACGGTGTATCCCAGCACAGCAGAGAAAGCACAAACTGTATTTACCAGTTTCAAGCACTTATTTGTGCGAAAGAGCATTTTCTGCGGTTGTGGCGATAAAAAATAAGCTTAGAAGCAAACTCAGTGTTGCCAATGATTTACGTTGCGCAGTTTCTACTATTCAGTCAAGAATTCAAAATCTTGTAAAAAAATATGCATGCTCATCCTTCACATTGATTTATTTCTTTGTTTGTTTGTTTCTTTCTTGCCACATGTGTGTGGAAATAATATTTTTATAATAAATACGTCACATTATAAGAGAACTTGTTTCTTCGAAATAGTTTTTATAATTTTAAAGTATTACCTACATGTAAGGATAGTTGAGAGAAAAATAACAATATAAAATAAATAGAGTGAATCTGATTTAAATATAAATACTGCGTGTGATCCTTATGGATTCTGATGTTACATGTGGTATGTTATTTCAACTAATAATGGTATTTCTTCTAGATGAAAACACAGCGAAAGTTTATCCTATATATGGCAAGCGAAGAGTAGCCTTAAAGTCGTAAACTGGTGAAGAAATTGTGTGCAGCAAGGGAATGTAATCAAGGTAAGGAAGTTGTTTTATTCATATTTTTTAAAGTTCTGTGTAGTCTGCAAAATTATTTCGTAAAACTTTATTTTTTATCTGGTTCTGGGAACTGGGCCTTTGTCGCCGTTTGGTAACTGTCGTCGTTGGCATAAATGCCAACCTCTGCGAAATGACAATGGGGAGCGCTATAGGCGTACAAATCAGTCAGGTTATAACCACTAGACTAGACGGATGACGTAAAAACCGACTCAATACATTAACAGCCCACCATGTCACACGACGTCACCATCACAAATGTTTCAATAGTTTCTAGATAATAAAAATCTCTGTACTTTTTTTGGGGGGGGGGGGGGGGAGGGACAGCGAAGTTTTCTTTTCGGCAGAAAGGGGGTATGACAAAAATGTTTGGGAAACACTGACTTAGACCCTGACCGGTTTCGAATTTCTTTTTACAACTCAATCACCAAGTTGGTTTACATGCTTCTCAACTGGAGCCTTGTTATAGTTTCGCAGCCCTAGGGTACAGAATTATTTTTTCTTTCTTTCTTTCTTTTTCTTATTTGCTGAACTTTAAGTGTGCTTATGTTCATCTTTAGGCAAAGTGTCCCATTGTCCTAACAAAATAAATAAGAGACTTGTATTGGCCTGTTTTCACCAACCGCCCCATACGTTTTGAAGCACGCCTATTTAAGTATAGCCTAACCAAATGGATAAAAAATGTGGTCAAACAATAAAGAAAATTGATTTTAACTCAGAGTGATTGAGGCACGATTTTTGAAGTTCTTTGGTAGGCGCTATGTAATGTTTTCATACGACCGCAAGCAGCTTTTGCATTTATAAAAATTCAGTCACTGATAACTCATGCGGTTCAGCGCCGGCTTGAGAGCCGGGTTTCTTGTACGTTGCCACTCCCTGGCGAGGCGGTTTTTCGCCGTTATCGCTTCCTCTAGGTGTTTAGGTAGGCGGCGGGTTTGTGGAGGTTGCTGAGCGCCTCTTCGTGCTGGCGCGGCTTCTGTTGCTGCTGCGATCATTGCACAATGTCGTTCGACGTGGCCCGAGTTCCAGGCAGTGATGGCACTGTGCGTGATTGTCTTTTCGTCGTAAACTCTCGGTTGAGACTTCACAGGGACCGATGAGCTTCAGGCGGAACAACTCGCGGTTTTTATCCGTGTTGTCGGCCGTGACGAGAACCGGCGGTCCTTTCTTGTTTGTTTTTGGATCGCGCATCTTGACCACTGAGTGGGTAACGTAACCTTGTTCTTCCAGGTCTTCTTTCACGTGTTCATTGGAGTATCTCATTGGTATTACTTTGAACACTACCTTTAGCGGCCGTTTTCTGGACGCTGCGTAGGTATATAAGCTCAGCCCCTGGACTGACGCTGCGTCGTGTAGTTTGCGGTATTGTTCGGCACTTTGATCTTGTACAGCAACTCGCCGGCGCACCGCACACGGTATGTGTCCCGAGAGTTGCAATGAGTATGATTTGCAAGCTTCTGAAGTCCTTGTACTCCATCACAATTGGTGGTGGAGCTTTCCCTTGAGGTGTGTTGTTAACCTCATCTTCGTCGTCTTCACTGTCAGTCAGGGCGTCGAACAGGTTGGCAGTGCTTACAGCGGCTCCCGTCGTCGCTGTAGCTGTTTGTTTCGCCGTTTTCTTGGGGCGCTACAAAGCCGTCTCCGTCCGGTATGTTCTTCTTTCGGTTGTTTCTACGGCCTCGCCGCGAAGTAGGCTGCTGGCTGCCTCCTTCGTTCTTCTTTTTGAGGTACTGTTGTACCTCGCTCTTGTCTGAATTGCGCGTTTGCGAGAGACGGCTCTCTCCTGCTGCTTCGTCACTGGCGCTGCCTCCTGCTCCATTGCTTCTTCGTGCTGTTGCAGGTGTGGTGCGGCCGGAGTGGGCAGCAAGTCTATCAGGGTCTGCAAAGCTTCTTCCGGTGTCTGTGCTGACGATACGTCTGCTGCAGGCTCCGGATTTTGCGGTGCGTTGACCGTCGCCTCGATCGTAGTAGCACTCGCGTCATTAACGTTCGCGATCGGAACACTCACGAACGCGGTACCAACCGCGCCAAACGGAACGGAAAATTCCACTCGCGTGTTGTCGGCGGTGTCACCGGTAGCAGGGGGAGCACCACTGGGAAAGAGACGGCTCACTTCCAGTGTGCTACACAGCCCTTCGGTAGCGTGCAGGGACGCGGACATGTCCGCTAAAGAACACGCAATACTTGAGTCGCGGGGTCCGGCAGCGGAGCGCTCGGCGCGTGCGGCGTCCTCGAGCGGCATCCCTGACTCGAATGAAACGGCCCGGCTCGCCAGCATATTTGTGAAGCCTCCTAGGCTTCACTTGTTTCGAAGGCACAATAACTCGCAGTTATTTTTGCTTCAGTTTGTTTGCATTTGTATCTTATTAGTATAAGTCCTGTTTGGTTGGCACAGTCTTGCCTGCTTTAGCATTTATTTGTGATCTATGTTGCTCACATTCATTGGTTGAGCAAATCAGGCCACCGCAGTGTTGCGTGCCAGTGCGGGCGTTGGCCGAGCTCGCTGATTAATGGGTTACGCGAGCTGCGCGCCTTGGTGTAAAACTTCTCGGCCGCCTCGTTGAAGCGTTGGCGAAGTCTTGGTACTTCTGCTATCTCGTGGAGGAGGTCGGTGGGGAAGTCCCACGGCAGTTTTAATGCGTTCTTCAGTGCCCTGTTTTGTATAACTTGTAGCCGCTGAAGGTTATTGTGGGCAGTGTTGCACCAAACGACGGCTGCATATTCGATTTTCGGTCGAATTGCAGCCTTATACAGCGTCAGGCCGAGCTGCTGTGGCAGTGACGAAGTTTTGTTTAGTACTGGGTATAGGAGGCGCATCCTACCCAGTACTTTTCCACTAATTTCTTCGACGTGCGGCCTCCACGTCAGTCTGTTGTCCATGGTCACCCCCAGGTACTTGACCGTAGTGCTCCAGGGGACTGGCCTGCCGCGCACCGACACTGTTGGCGTCGCCGGTGGGATGGGGCGTCTGCTGATTAGGATGGCCTGACTTTTGTCGCCATTGTAGGCGAGCCGCCACTTGGGTCCCCACGTCGTCAGGTCGTCCGTCGCCGTCTGCAGGCGCCGTGGTACTACAGATGGTTGCCAGCTGCGCGTGTATATCGCCGTATCGTCTGCGTAGAGCGCGAGGTAGACTCCTGTGCGTGGCAGATCGGCCGTGTAGAGTGAGTAGAGCGTCGGGCCGATGACCGAACCTCGCGGTACACCCGCGAGTACTCGGCGCTCCGTGGAAATTCCACTGCCAGCTCGTACGTGAAACGTTCTTTCCTCGAGATAGCTCTTTAAGAGCTTCACGTGTGACTTCGGGATTCCTAGTTCAAACAGTTTGAACAGGAGTCCGTCGTGCCACACACAGTCGAAAGCACGAGACACGTCGAGCAGAAGAGCGCCGAAACACTCGCGTCGGTCAACTGCTCCGAACGCCGCCTCTGTTATCCGCAGGAGCTGTTCCGTAGTTGAGTGCTCTTGCCTGAAACCAAACTGTTCATTTGGCAGCATGTCTTCGCTTACGATGACTCTGTTCAGGCGCTTCAGGTATAGCCGCTCCAACACCTTTGTGAGCGAAGGCAGCAGGCTGATGGGCCGGTAATTCTTCGCCAGCTTCATATCGTTTCCCGGCTTTGGTAGGGCTACAATTTCGGCGTGTTTCCAGCATGTCGGAAACACGCCTGTCTGCAGCACCTCATTGAATATGCATGTCAGTACATCTGCCGCTGATGCTAGCAGTTGTTTAAGGAGCAAGTTGGCAATCAGGTCGTGGCCGCCTGCTTTCTTGTTCTGGAGGTGTTGAAATTGAAGTTTAACCTCGTCTGCTGTTATTGGTGCCATATGGTCATCGTCTTCTCTCGCTTCCAAGTAGCGAGGGAGACGGACCGCGACGTGACCAACGTAATTTTCGTCGATTGTGTCAACGATCGGAGTGAAGTTGTTAGCGAACACGTCTGCCAGTGCGTTTGCCTTGGCGTTGGATTCGCTAACAAAGTCGTTAACTTGCAGCGGCGGAATGTTGGCGGTCTTGCGGAGAAACGATTTAACTGTTCTCCAGGCTGTGCCGTCTTCCAGGTGAGGCTACTGATTTTGTCGGCCCATTCGTGGTGTCTGTGCCTCTGCCGCTGCTTTGATGTGCCTCCTTAGGCGGTTTATTTCCCGCTTCGTCGCCGGGTCTCTTGTCAGATGCCACTCCCTCAGCAGGCGGTTCTTAGACAAGATGTCGGCGCGCAGTTCAGGCGGCAGTGGCGGTGGTCCGCGACGTTCTTCGCCGTCAGTTTCAAGTTGCGGCGTGGCTTCAGTAGCAGCTGCTATGATTGACTGCGTTATGTGGCGCAGCGCCACGTCGGTGCCGTTTTCCGACAGGTCAGACGTGCATCGTCTAGGGAGTTTTTGTAGTCCTCCCACCTGATGCCCCTTAGGTCCAGCCCTCTTCTGACAAGCGGTGTTACTGCTGTGTCGAGCGTGAAGATGACTGGATCGTGATCAGACCAGAGCGCCTTTCTGGTAGATGCTGCGATGTATTGCTGCACTCCTTTGACTAGCACGAAGTCTATCACGTACGGTTGCCCACCGTTTTTAGGGAAGTGGGTGGGCTCGTGTGATGCGTGTGCGATCCCGTCGTGACGTTTTAGTATCGTCAGGATTTGATGGCCAATGGCGTTGGTAACCCTGGAGTTCCAATTGGCGTGTTTCGCGTTGTAGTCTTCGCCCAGGAAGAGAGTGCCTGGGAGGGACAACAACGCGTGGTAATCCTGAGGATCTAGCGGTCGCTTCGGCTGCCTGTAGACGGCGCCGAACGTGATTCGGCCGTGCGTAGTGTTGACAGCGACGGCGCTTGCCTCTAGGCGCGTGAGTGGAGGTACCTGCACTTGGTGTTGTTGGAAGTGTCTTCTAACGTAAATTGCAGTACCTCCGCCTGATGTGGGGCGGTCGTATCTGTAGCATCGGAAGTTCGCTACGCCGACCTTTACGCCTGGTTTTAAGTGCGTTTCGACGAGACAGATGTAGATTCTTCGTCACGGATGAACTGCCGGAACTCTCCCGCTTGTTTCAGAAGACCGTCGGCGTTAAATAGGCAGACTCTCAGTTGTCTCCTGTCTGTTATAATTTTGTTCGGCGCGTGAGGCGGCGAGTTGCACTGCGGCCGCGAATTTGTCGGCAGTTCATCGGTCCTCTTGGAGAGGCTGTCGATGAGGCCGACGAGCATCGTAAACATGCGCTAGCAGCGGTCTCCCTTCTGTTCCGCGTCCTAGCTCGGGGAAGTCTCGGGGGTCAGCCAATCCTGGTTCAGCTGAGCCGCCGCCATCTTGCCGGACCCGGTCTCTCCCCCGCGGCCGTGCGGCCTGGTGTAGGGATGGGCAAGAAATCACGTACTCGTGAAAAATCACGGTGATTGAAAATTCACTGTTTTCACGGTCGCGGCGATCTGGAATCTGATTTCAGTCACGGTCACGGTTGGGTAGCGACTTGCAGGAATAGTAGCGAACAGCAGTACAAACTACAAAGAGCCATCTGGTGGCTGAAATGAGTACTAAATGCAGCAGCGGATAGCAGGTGTAGCAGCGAATAGCGGAAATGCGAAGAGGAGGTGAGGGAAGAGAAGCAGCAAAGGCTAAAAGAGCCATCTGTGGGTCGAAATCTGTACTAATATCAATGCAGCAAATAGCGGGTATAGCAGCGAATCATCGATTAGCTAAGAGCGGGTGTACCGGCTAAAAGCCGATTATGGACAGTGACCAGTTCGCATACATTTGTGCGTTTTTCCTAGAAAATCGCCAGGGCCTGGCAGGGACATGTTGAAAACTGAAAAACATATCTCGTTCATTTCGTCGTTCGTCGTCTAAAAGTGTATATCTTGTTTCTGCCGAGATGAAGCGATCGAGGACGAGCGAGATGTTTCATTTCACCTCTCTTAATAGCGACTATGCGAAATGTAATTTGTGCGGCATACAGTTCTCGCATAAAACTTATATCTCCAACTTGAAGAAGCAGCGTGAATAGTCGCATGTAACCGAAATATGCGACGACTTCTTCGAGAGCCATCAAACCTGTGGTGCCAGAGCAATGTATGTTGCAATCACATTGTTTTATAAGTAATTAACTTTTGTCTGTACTTCATTTTTAAAACTGCTGTAATAACAGTAGGCGGTATGATGTTTTAATACTTTGTTAGTGTTGAAGGAGTCTACCTTTCCACACTGAGTATTGTTCTAGCAGTAAAGAACGCAGTTGCAGCGTGCAGAGCAACAAGTAAGCTCTTCACTTATTTAAAATGTGCGCGCTTGCACTCCGCTACGATGTTGGCAATACCAAGTAGTAGCCATTCAGAGTCCGAGTTGTGCGCTCTCTGCAGCCGTTACGAACACATGAGCAACTGGAATGCTGATATCACATTAATTGCTTCAATTATAGTAAAGATCTCAGCTTCTTATTTCATATGTATGCATAAATTTTGAGTTAAAAGTGTATGGCACTGGAAATGAAAGTGCAGTAACTTTTTATTTAAGCATCCAGTTAGCTGTGCATGATACATCTTAAAAACATGACACCTAACAGTAAAACTGATACTATATTACTGTAAGTAATTGAATCGTGTAAAGTAATGTGATAACTATTATAGGCCAGTGTATTTAAATAACAGCACTCTAATAACTGCAGTATAAATTACATTAAAGAAACAAGCTATTAAAATAGAGGGCATATATTCATTGACAATGAAATAACACCTACCTTGCAAACAATTTTTACACTTACTAAGAATATTTACTATTCTTTCATTGTCTTGATGTGGGTAGAAAGTTTATTGTGCAGTTATTTTAAACTATGCTTACTATTAACTTATTTGTTGAGATTTACTTTTCTCGGTTCACAACATAACTTTCATAACAACAAAGAGACGATAAATTAGTTACTGAAACATTATAACAAAAGTATCTAACTCAATTTTTGTCAGTTCCATGGTAAATCATACAAGTCGCAGGAATCGCGGCGATTCAATCACGGAAATAGCGGGAGGAGCAGAAATCACGGAGGGATACATGTCGTGAAAACCTCAAACAGTTATTCTAAACCGTGATTAATCACGGTTTAGAATCACGGTGATTTAAAAGTAGCCATCACGGAAATCTGTTAGCGGAAAATCACGGTTTAGCCCATCTCTACAAGCGACTGCGCCGCAGCGCGAAGCATTCCCGTCCCTTCCCCCACCACGCGCCTCGACGGCAGCTGCCGCCTGGCCGCCTCGCCGCAACACCACTCCCTGCCTCAATCGCCCGCCGGCGCTCAACCGGGCGCGGGCTCGCTGCTCGGCATGCTAGCCGAGCTGCGCCAGATGCTCGCGGGGCTCGACCTCGCCAACATCTTCAACAAAATTAAGGCCACCCTGGCGCAAGTTCAAGCTGCCCCCGATGGCCTGTCAAAACTCATGGCCCTCGCGGAGGGTGCCATGTCACTGTTCAGCTATTTTAATGGATCCCCCTAGATCCAAGAACATTACTATCATAATCTGGAACGCCGAAGGCCCTGGTGGGGCTGTTTGGTTCGCCGCTGCTGCAGCGGCGTGGTTGGCGGCGCGGCGGTGTGTGTGTGTGTGTGTGGGGGGGGGGGGGGGTTGTCACGCAATGGCCGCTCCGCTGCTGCGCGCGCCGGTTGGCTGTCCCGCTCCCCTCCGCTGCTGCTCGGCTGCGGGTGGGGGGCGCGGCCGCTCTCCCCCGCACGAAACGGCCCGCCGGCGGCCCCCCTATATAGACGCTGGCCGCCTTCCCAAGCTCAGAAATGACTCAACTGATGGCCGTGGTGCAGCAGCTCGCATCCGCCGTCACACCTACAACCGCTCAACATGCCTGAACAACACGGAGGTCTAAAAATCTGCGCGTTCAACGCAGAAGGCCTGAACAAACAAGGAGGAGAATTCAGGCAATTTATCCGAGACGAGGACATAGACGTCTGCCTCGTCTCCGAGACACACCTTAAACCTGGAGTCCGCGTCGGCGTAGCGAACTACAGTTGCTACCGCCAAGACCGACTGACGCACGGCGGCGGAACGGCGGTGTACGTAAGAAGATCGCTGAGACACTACCGAGTACATGTTCCCGACCTCAACACCACGGAAGCAAACGCAGTCGCGGTAGAAACCGAGCATGGTAAAATAACCTTCTGCTCGATCTACAGGCCGCCGACGCAGCGATTCACACCGGAAGATTTTAACAAGCTCCTGTCACTGCAGGGGAAACTATTCATCGGAGGCGACTTTAACTCGAAACACGCGGCATGGAACAGCCGCGTGACGAACACAAACGGCCGCCGCCTACTAAGGATCATCGAGAGGCACGACGCAATCGCTGTTGCACCCCATGATCCCACGCACTTCCCCCGTAATGGACGACAGCCCGACATCATCGACTTTGCAATACTGAAGGGGACACAATTCCACGTAACTGCAAGCACCAGACCGACGATGTCTTCTGACCACGCGCCGGTGGTGTTTAACCTCGATACCGAGGCAACAACTCCCGCCAGCAGAGGTCTAGACTTACGTGGAATACATTGGGACACATTCCGAGACACAGTCGCGGAATCACTGGCAGCTACGCCGGACGCGGCGACGGTAGGCGCGGACGCGGCCTTAAACCACGTCACTCGCAGCATCGTCGACGCCGCTACAGCGGCCACACCTGAGCGACAAGAGACAAATTGTCGAACCAAACCACTTCCGCAGCACATCAGGGACGCGATAACGGCAAAAAACCGTCTCCAACGCCAATGGCAGCTTACCAGAGATCCTGCCACCAAACGAGAGCTGAATAGGATGTGCCGACACATCAAGGCCGACGTAGACGCACATCGGAATCGTGAATGGGAGCAGCGACTGCAACAACTCAACGTCGAAGATGGGTCGGCCTGGATAGCTCTAAAAAGCCACCCACGCCGCTTCCAACGCATTCCACCTCTTCGAGTGGGGGCAGAGTTCGTCAGCGAACCGGACGCGAAAGCAAATGCTCTAGCTGACGTATTCGCTGCGAACTTCACCCCCATTAACGACCCAATAGACGCAGCACACGTCGCGGAAGTTGCGGAACGTCTCCCCCGCTACCTCGAAGAGGACAACGACGCGGACGACATCCCCCTCATCAGCGCCGATGAAGTCCAAAGACAACTCGGCAGACTCAAGAGGAAGAAAGCGGGCGGGCCTGACAACGTTACGAATGCTCTTCTGAAGCAACTACCGGACTTCGCCGCGGACGTCATCTCATCGATCTACAATCAGATCATCGTCACGCGGCAATTCCCGGCATGTTGGAAACACGCCGAAATTGTTGCACTTCCAAAACCAGGAAAAGACGTCCGCGAAGCGAAAAATTACAGGCCAATTAGCCTATTGCCTGCACTATCCAAGGTGTTCGAACGCTTGTACCTGAACCGGTTGCTCACCCACGTGCAAGAAGAGGAGATCCTGCCGAACGAGCAATTCGGTTTCAGGATGAAGCATGCAACAACACACCAACTGCTGCGTCTGACAGAGGAAGCGTTTGGTGCCGTCGACCGACGCGAGTATTTCGGTGCTCTCTTGCTCGACGTGTCACGCGCCTTCGACTCCGTGTGGCATGACGGCCTCCTTTACAAGCTACTTGTACTGGGGGTACCTGTGTCACACGTCGAGCTACTTAGAGGGAAGGACGTTTCACGTTCGGGCAGCCAGTGGAATTTCCACGGAGCGCCGAATACTCGCGGGTGTACCTCAAGGCTCGGTCGTCGGGCCAACGCTGTACTCACTGTACACCGCCGACTTCCCGCGCACGGACCGTGTTCAAACGGACATGTACGCGGACGACACAGCGCTCTTCACACGCAGCTGGCAGATACACATACTTCAGAGGAGACTCCAACGAGCCACCGACGAGATGGACGCCTGGGCAACGAAGTGGAGGCTCGCCTACAATGGCGAAAAATCCCAGGCCATCATAACTTACAACAGGATTCCGGACAACGCGCCGACAGTCGCAGTCAGGGGAGTGCCAGTTCCGTGGGGTGCAACAGCGACATACCTCGGTGTCATGCTAGACCGCCGTCTAACATGGCGCCCGCACACAGAGAACGTCAGGCTGCAAACAATAGGTCGCATCGAAATGCTATACCCATTGCTGAACCCAAACTCTACACTGCCAGCAGAAGTCGGCCTCACACTATACAAAGCTGCCATACGTCCAAAATTCGAATATGGAGCTGTAGTGTGGGGCAACACTGCGGACAACAACTTAAAGCGCCTACAAACGGTACAAAACAGGGCGCTAAAACTCGCACTGCACCTCCCAAGGGACTTCCCGACGGCCGATCTGCACCAGCTAGCGGACGTCCCAACACTCCGAAGCCGCTTCCAGAAACAGGCTTCGAACTTCTACGAGAAAACCGAGACATCTGCAAACCCATTGATTAGAAGTCTCGGCTCTCGTCCACACTGGAGGCCACACCTCAGATGGCCAGATCAACTGCGGCTCACAGAAGAAGCAGTACCGTGAAACAACAAGCTGCTAAACCACAGCACCAAGAAAAACTGTTGCTAAAATAAGCAACAAGCCTGCGACTCACCAGCTCACGAAGCAGAGCAAAGAAGAAAAACAAAAGCTTCTCCACTAAGATGAATCAACACATAATGAAGGCAAGGTAGTGAAAGGCTACCAGAACTTCAACCAACAACGTGAGAAACTAGAAGAAGTTTCTCTCCATGATGCCGCTGGCCCAAGCTCAGAAGGTGAGACGTCGTGACGAGCGGACGCTACTGCAGTTCCTGCTCGCCACCCCCCACCACGCCACCGAAGACGCCGTAGCAGCAGCAGCAGCAGCAGCAGCAGCAGCAACGGCCCGCCTGGGGAAAACCGGCCGAGCGCGCGGAGACAATAGACCCGCCGCCCGGCGCAGGTATAAAGGGACGCGGCCCAGCGACCCAGGAAACCAATAGTGCTAATGACAAAAATCTTCAATCGATGTCTGCAATTACATTACTTCCCGGAACAATGGAAAATAGCAAGAGTCACACCAATTCCCAAATCAGGAAAAGACCTGCAATTGCCAAACAGCTATCGTCCAATAAGTTTACTTAGCACCATAAGCAAAATATTTGAAAGAATGCTACATCCCCGAATCCAGGAACCACTTGTTGCAGACGGAACCATAAGACCGGAACAGTTTGGATTTCAGAAACGGCTATCGGCGGAACTACAAGTACTAAGGGTTGTTGAACACATCACGTCCAAGCTCAACCTTTCGACGGCCACAGCAGCAGCATTTTTAGATTGGGACAAAGCATACGATAGAGTCTGGCACGAAAGACTCATTCAAAAATTAGCGACACAAACATCAATTCCGGACTGCTACATTCACCTAATGGACGACTACTTACAAAACCGGAAACTACAAGTAACAATAGAAGGACAAACATCCAGCCAACGGATCTTACAAACAGGCGTACCCAAAGGATCGGTATTATCGCCAGTTCTTTTCAACATCTTTATAAATGATCTCCCGAAAGAAGAAAACATCCAAATGGCACAGTTCGCAGACGATACGGCCTCATTCACAAGCTGCCGACAACATGGCACCAACGTGAGAAGACTACAACAACAACTCAACAAAGTAGTCAAATGGTGCAGAACAAACGGGGTAAAACTGAATGCAGAAAAGACAAAGGTCATCTATTTCAGCAAGAAAAGACCCAGAATAGACCAAATCCAAATACAAGGCCACTATCTCCCTTGGTCAAGAAATGTCAAGTATCTCGGAGTACACCTGGATGCAGGCCTGTTCTTTCATTTACATGTGCAAGAAAAAAAAGAAGACGTGTCTCCAGATGGCAAAGGCTTTAATACCGTTCTTCTTGAGCAAGAACTTACAAATAACCACCAAACTTAGACTCTACAAAGCCACAGTCCTGGCCGCACTTCTCTATGGAAGCACAGCATGGGGTATAACATCGAAAACACAAAGAACTTCTATACAAGTAGTACAGAACAAAGTGCTAAAATGGATCCTAGGTGCCCCCATGGGAAAGAACGCAGGACATACACGAAGCCACAAACATGGACACCATACAAAAGGCAATCCAAAAAAAGGCGATAAGAATCTACCAAAAAATAGATTAAGACAGACGATACCACAAATAAGGGAAATAGGAACAATACAACCAAGACCAGGAGACAAAATTAAAATCCCCCTCAGACTCACAATAGAGGACTTAGAAGACATATAGAAATAGAACCACCAAGTATAAGGAAAATAGCACCAAAATAGGACAGATGAGGGATCCTGAATCCCATTATGCTGCAACCTATAAATGTAAATAAAATAAATAAAGAATTAAAAAAAAAAACCAAACAACAACAATCCAAGGCAAGTCGCAAGAGCGACGTCCTGTAACACACAACACCAACAAAAAAAAAAAAAAAAAAAAAGAAACGGCCGCAGCGTCAGAAGCTTCTCGGCAGGTGTAGCGTCCACTTCGGTGGACGGCTCCGTCCCAAGCCTCGACGACCGGAAGAAGAGAAGAAGATCGCCGGACCGCCGCACTCTAAGGGAGAGTGCAAGGAGGAAGACGGGGCAGCTCAGTCCAGCCGAGCTAACAAGAGCACCGGACCGGCGAGAAGAAGAAGAAGAAGCCGTTCTGGGACTTCGGTCCCAGAGCATCCGAACGAAAGAGCAAAATTGTCGTACAGTTGTACAAACTGACGTAAGTCAGTAATACAAGAGTGCTTGCACTCACAGACATTTCTTGCGGATGAGAGTTTGGCTCGTTCAGGAACGATACAAGTCTCACCTAGGGACACGATAGTTAGGGAACTTTGTGGTCCAGGGCCCCAATCACGTGGGACCAGCCCGCACCCACTAGGCTAAGGCTAGAACTATCTTCTGTTGCCCCACTTCGCACACGCCCCATGATGGAAAACAACACCACTGGTAGGGACATGCCCCTCCTCTCCCTCTCATCGGAAGATTCCGATGACCAAGCGGAAGACCAACGGGAGTTCCTTGAGACTCTCGCGGACGTCGCGGCCCACGAGGTGTTCTGCCAGCAGCAGAACTCCGGCCGCACCAAAGAAGACGACCCCCACGCCGCGGAGCCAATGGACGAGGATGCTGCCTCCCGCAAGCGGAAGGTGGCGGAAACAAACTCCGAGGAAGAAGACCTGGCGGACAAGAGGGTCCGCAACACCCAGGCGACACAGGAAGAAGACGGCTTCACCCGGCCGAAGATGACTGCCCCGCCGCCAAGCTTCAGGGAAGCGGCCCCGCTCCAGTGGCAACATCCAACCACTTTGAGCCACTGTCCGAGCGAACGCCCGACCCAGTAGAAGTGGCGGCAGCCAGCGCCCAAGCAGCGAAGAATACGAAGATTGCCCCCCATAATCTTCACGTACACCGGTCCTTATGAAGAACTGCATGCTGCAATGCAGCAGAGGACCACGCACGTGTTCCAAATCAGGACACAAGCCGGCGACGCCATGAAAATCACCACGAAAAACGTCGACGACTACGTGGAGATCCTGCGGGAACTCAAAAGACGAAAAATCCCCTTTTTCACACACTCGTCCCGAGGGGAAAAGCCGATCCGAGTGGTGTTCAGGGGACTTCGCCACACCTTCACCGCGGGGAACATGAAGAGGGCCCTCACTGAAATGGGCTACACTGTGAGAGCAGTGACACATATGAAGTCGCCAAAAACGGGAAAACCGATGCCGCTCTTCGAGGTCATAGTACCAAATGACGAAAAGCACCGCAGCATATGGCAAGTAAAATCGATTATGTCCGCAGAAGTGAAGGCGGAGGACCCAAAGAAGAGACGTAAGGTAGTCCAGTGCTACCGGTGCCTCAAACCCGGCCACGTTGCCAAATATTGCTACATGCCACAGAAATGTGTCATCTGCGGCAACGACCACCGAGCCAGCGAGTGCACCGTGCCACGAGAAGAACCAGCCAAGTGCTTCAACTGCGGTGAAGATCATCCGGCCAGCTATGGAGGTTGCAGCACACTTCGTGAAGCGAACACAAAACGCGTCGCTGGAGCAACCAGGAACAAGACCAGGACATATGCCGACGCCGCAAGGAGCGGGAACACAGTCAGCATGAACCATCGGAAGGCAGCCACAACCGAGGTCGCCCCCATCACCACACCTGAGCATGAAAGGACCACCGCCACTACGGCAACAGGCGCAACAACAGCAGCACCGCACACCACACAGCACGACGCAAGAACAGAAGAAACCGCCGACTACATGCCGCCTCGCCCACCGAGGCAGCGCAGACGAAGAGGACCGCAACACGCCACAGCTGCGGCGGGCCCCAGCGAACAACAGAAGTCCGCGCCAGACGCAACCCCGCGGAATACAATCCGCACAGAAGCCACTGCACCCGCAGCGCCACAGGTGGGCCCGATCACATACCCAGGTGCCTCCTTACCAGAAGACACAGCAGCCGCCGCACCGAGACCGGCAACAGCCGCCAACCCAGACGTCTTCCTGCTCATGAAGACCATGCAGGAAGTACTGGAAACCCTGAAAGTTGTAGCCGAAAGACTGGCTACAGCCCTCACCAGTGCCCTAGTGGCGGCCCCCTCAGTGAGTCCCGCATACCAACATGGCAAATAGGCCAAGAGGACTCAACGTCGCCGTCTGGAACGCCTGTGGCGTCAACAGCCAAGCAGGGGAATTTCGTCAATTCATGTACGATGAAGCAATAGACATTTGCCTCATCACCGAATCATTCCTGAAACCAGGCATACGTGTAACTGTGCCGAACTACGAATGCCACAGAAGAGACAGGCAGACGCACATAGGTGGTACGGCGATTTAGGTAAAGAAATCGCTCCGCCACCACCCGATAGAGATCCCGCCTCTGAACACACTAGAGGCAAACGGCGTAGCAGTCGACACATCAAGGGGCAGAATAAACTTCATTGCAGTCTACAGGCAGCCCAAGAACCCTGCACTGGACCCTGCCGACATCGAAGCCATCCTATCCATCCCTGGCGACATCTTCGCCGGAGGAGACTACAATTCCAAGCACCACGCCTGGAACTCCAGGGTAATTACAGTGAGCGGAAGAAGACTTCTGAGCGCAGCAGACCGACTGCAGGCGGTCGTGATGGGATCGACGAGCCCAACGTACCTCCCCAAGAGAGGTCTGCCTGACGTGCTCGATATCACACTGATCAGAGGACTACCGATGGCCATCCACATCAGCACCAGACATGTGCTGTCATCGGATCACGTGCCCGCCATCTTTGACGTTGCGCTAGATGGGGTAGCGCCAGAGAAGACGGGATTAAACCTCAAAGGGATACGGTGGCAAGACTACCGCGACCGACTCACAGAAGAAATAGAAGAAGCCCCAAATCCAGAAATAGTGGGTGCAGAAGAAACAATTCACTTCCTGACACAGAAAGCAACAGACGCAGCAATAGCCGCCACACCGAACAGAGAACAGGATGAGCTGGATGTCACACCACACCACCTACCGCAGCCAATCCGAGACGCAATTGCCGCGAAAAACAGACTCTTCCGGGAATGGCAGAGGACCAGAAACCCCGCCACCAAAAGAGATGTTAACAGACGTCAGCGACAGAGCACAGACACCAAGCCCGGGCCAACAAGATCGCGGGTATCAGCACAGACGACGGGACAGCATGGCAGGTCACCAAAAACCTGCTACGCCAACACCACAGGATACCACCTTTCCGGGTCGGCAATGAAGTAATATGTGAACCAGATGCGAAGGCAGACGACCTGACCGACGTGTTTGAAGAGAACTTCAAACCAGTCGACGACCCAAGTGATCCAGAACACATTGCAACAGTGAACCAACGGCTACCGGTATTCCTAAACACCAGGGACGACGACGATCACATACAAGAAATAACAACAGCTGAGGTCGAAACGCAACTGCGTCGACTAAACTCCAGGAAAGCAGGAGGCTTCGACCTGATGACCAACCAGATGCTGAAGCAGATGCCGCCCCCCCCCCCCCCCACTGCAGCACCACCACTAATCCCAAGTACCTTCAATGAAATCCTCAAGACGGGAAGATACCCGACAGCATCTCTTACTATCTTGCTCTATCTGCCTCTCTGACTATCCACTCCTAACTTTCGAAATCCGCCGAAAGGCAACGAAGAATAACATAACCAACGGCACAACAAGAAGCCAATCCAGATAAAAGAAGTTTCAAAATTCCCCAAAACATGTTCCCTGTTTTCTAAGAATGTCCACAGGCAATGCTACACAGCAAGTACTGTGAACACCGTGGGAAGAGAAGAAGATCCCATCAGAAGAAGTGCCAGGGACCAAGCTCAGGAACTCCGTGTTCGACTTGCCGAATACAGGAGCTCCCGCTGGGAGGAAACTCTCCAAGATGCAGAAAACAATCCTCAGAAATTCTGGCGCATAATTAAGTCAAGGAAAACAAAGCCAAACAGTATACAACCCTTACACGGAGAAAATGGCCTTGTATATGACCCCCCTGACAAGGCGGAGGCCATGGCCAACTCCCTTGAACTCCAATTCATGGAGAACGTCATCGACGACGATGAAGCAGACGACAACGAGGACCTTGTGGAGAGAGAGAGGTCAACAGGATTCTTCGGCGTGCTCCGAGATCGTCCTTCGAACCTCTTTTTTTTTTTTTGTGGTTTTAGGGCGCACAACTGCTGTGGTCATTAGCGCCCAACACTGCCCAAAGTAAAAAAGAACCGGGGTTAGAAATTAAATGGCTTTCGCCATATTTGCACGATGTATAAAAAGTAAAACTCTGTTAACCGATTGCGGGTCATCAGCTAAAATGGCAGACAATTCAAATGGGAAACACAGATCATGACGGAGACGGTTAAAAAATGGACATTGCACTAAAAGATGGTTCACAGTAAAAGGTGCATCACAGTGCTCACATAAGGGAGCAGGACCACCACGTAATAAATGCTGGTGGCTAAAACGGCAGTGGCCAATACGAAGCCGGGCTAGAACAATCTCCTCTCGGCGGGAGGGTCGAGATGACGTTGACCAGATATCAGGCACAGGTTTAATGGCTCGCAATTTGTTCCCTGACAGGGATGACCAATGTAGATACCAACGCGAGATAATACGCTGGGAGATACCAGCGCGAAGGTCATCAGAGCTGGTGGAAAAGGTAGATAGCCGAGGAAGGAGAACTGCTTCCTTGGCAGCCATATCCGCAGCCTCATTCCCCAACACTCCCACATGGCCAGGGACCCACAGAAACGTCACCGTAGTTCCGCTCGTTGAAAGAGAAGTAAGGCAATTGCGGATGCTTTGTACCAGGGGATGGGCCGGATATAGGATGCGAAGGCTCAACAAAGCACTCATTGAGTCCGAGCAAATGACAGTCTTACTGAGCGAGTGGCGCCGGACGTATTGTGTGGCTTGGTATAATGCATACAGCTCAGCTGTAAAAATGGAACTCCACTCAGGAAGACGATATTTAAAAGAGACGTTGCCAAGTACAAAAGCACACCCAACACCCTGGTCTGTCTTTGAGCCATCAGTGTAAATGAACAAATTGTCATCAAATTTAAACCGGAGTGCGTGAAATTCTCTCTGGTAGACGAAACGAGGTGTGGAGTCCTTTGGAAGAGAGTTAAGATCAAAGTTAACACGGACTTCGGGGCTTCGCCACGGTGGAGAGGTGCTCTCTCCAGTCGAGAAGATAGCAGGCATTGTAACGCCAAGCTGGCCGAGTAGCGAACGCAAGCGTACTCCCGGTGGTAGCAGAGCAGACGGGCGCAGAGTGAAGAGACTGTCAAGTGAGTCGTTAAAAAAAACTGCGTACGTCGGGTGTCCTCGCATGGACGACAAACGACTAGCGTAACGGCTAAGCAGGAGTTCCCGACGGTAAGAAAGGGGTAGTTCGGCGGCCTCGGCATAGAGGCTCTCAACGGGGCTAGTAGAAAACGCTCCTGTCGCCAGACGGAGACCTTGGTGGTGGATTGTATTAAGGCGGCGCAGTATGGACGGTCGAGCCGAAGAATAAACGATGCTACCATAGTCCAGTTTGGACCGAACTATGGTGCGATACAGATGGAGGAGAGTAGACCTGTCAGCTCCCCACGAGGTGCCACTTAACACCCGCAGCACATTGAGAGAGCGGGTACAGCGAGCTGCCAAACGGGATATGTGGGGAGACCAACTTAACTTCCTGTCGAGAACAAGTCCCAAGAACGTCGTGGTATCCACAAATGGAAGTACTATGGGGCCCAGTCGAAGGGACGGGGGAAGGAACTCCCTCCGCCGCCAGAAGTTCATGCAGACTGTCTTGTCAGCTGAGAATCGAAAGCCAGTGTCCATACTCCACGCGTGGAGATTGTCTAGGCACCGCTGGAGGCGCCGCTCCAGGAGACCCGTTTGCTCAGAGCTGCTGTAGATCGCGAAGTCGTCAACAAATAGGGACGCCGACACTCCCAGTGGAAGGTGATCGGCTATAGAATTGATTGCCACTGCAAATAAAACAACGCTCAGGACCGAGCCCTGGGGGACTCCGTTCTCCTGATTAAAAGTGCTCGATAAAACCGAACCAACACGCACTTTAAAAACACGGTCTGTTAAAAATTCGCGGATAAAAATTGGCAGGCGACCCCGAAAACCCCATGTATACAGAGTGCGGAGGATGCCCATCCTCCAGCAGGTGTCGTATGCCTTTTCCAGATCAAAGAACACCGCTACTGTCTGGCGCTTCCGTAAAAAGTTATTCATTACTGAGGTAGATAGGGCAACAAGATGATCCACCGCAGAACGGTGCTTGCGAAACCCACATTGGACATTAGACAGGAGATGTCGCGTTTCAAGCCACCATACCAGGCGCCCGTGAATCATGCGTTCCATCACCTTGCATATGCTACTGGTGAGGGAAATGGGGCGGTAGCTGGAAGGAAGACATTTGTCCTTCCCAGGCTTTGGTATGGGAATGACTATGGCTTCACGCCAGCGTCGCGGAAAGGTGCCTTCTATCCATATGCGATTGTAGGTGGCCAGTAGGAAGTGCAAGCTCGTTGGTGAAAGGTGTTGCAGCATCGCCACGTGAATGCCATCTGGTCCTGGAGCGGAGGACCGCGAAGACGAGAGTGCGTGGTGAAGCTCTCGTACAGTAAACTCGGTATTGTAGCATTCACGGTTCTGAGAGGTAAAGGGCAATGGAGTCGCCTCCACCGTCCGTTTCCTAGCTAGGAAAGCGTCAGTGTAATGTGAAGAGCTAGAGACCTCTGCAAAATGTCGACCCAGTGCGTTGGCTATTTGTGGAGGATCGACGACGGTGTCAGTTGCGACACACAGACCGGGAATTGGGGAATGAGCCATAGTGCCCGAAATTTTTCGAAGGTTACCCCAAATGATGGAGGAAGGGGTAGACCTATTAAAAGAGCTCGTGAATGAGCGCCAACTGGCGCGTTTACAGTCGCGAAAGAGGCGACGACAATAGGCCCGCAGCCGTTTGTATCGGATGCAGTTGTCGAGCGTGGGCCGTTGTTTGAAGATTCTAAGGGCACGTCGCCGTGCTCGCAGAGCGTCACGGCATTCCGCGGTCCACCACGGGACAAGGGGACGACGTGCGTGGGAAGTCTTGCAGGGGATGGAACATTCTGCGGCTGTCAGAATAACTGTGGTAATGTGTTCCACTTGGTCGTCTATACTAGGATAATGGTAAGTACCAAAATCCGCCAGTGACGTGTAGAGCTCCCAGTCCGCTTTCGTTAACTGCCAGCGGCGTGGATGCTCAAGGGTGTCAGGCATCATTAGGTGAATTACACACGGAAAATGATCGCTCGAATGTGTGTCTGAGAGAGCAGACCATTCAAGACGCCGTGCCAGCTGAGCAGTGCAGATAGCTAGATCTATATGGCTGAAAGTATTTGTGGTGTCTGAAAGATAAGTTGGTTCACCAGTGTTAAGGCAGATGAGCTGAAGGTGGTTCAGTATATCTGCCAGGAGGGAGCCCCGTGGACATGGTCGTGGGGAGCCCCAAAGGGGGTGGTGGGCATTGAAATCTCCCACCAACAAATACGGACGCGGAAGCTGGTCAATAAGATCTAGGAGATCTGATCTAGTGACGGGAAAAGAGGAAGGAGCGTAAATATTGCACAGTGTGAAGACAAATCCAGGAAGGTATATCCGGACAGCAACAGCTTGTATTGGAGTACACAAAGGGACCGGTGTACTGTGTACGTCATCCCGAATAAGCAACATTACGCCCCCGTGGGCTGGAATTCCTGCCACTGGAGGAAGGTCAAAGCGAACGGTAGTGTAGCGTGGGAAAGTAATTCGAGTTCCAGGGAGCAATTTTGTCTCCTGTAGAGAGAAGATGATTGGATGATATGTTCGCGTTAAAAGCTGCAGTTCTGTCCAATTCGACCGGATACCACGAATGTTCCATTGAAGAATATCCATAATGGGATAAAATGAGATGAAGGTGGACATCAGCCCGACGAAGGCGGCGGGCCACAGTGCGAATGTTCGCAACTGGTGGTGTCTGAGACAGGAGGGTCTTGCTCCATATTCTCAGAGGTTACCACAGCAGCTGCGTGAGTGTGGTCGGCAGCCCCATCTTTGACTGATGCACCTGGAGAGACTATAGGCTTCCAGGGGATGCCATCGTCACATTGTGAGGTAGGAGGGGGGAGAGTTTTCCCCCTATTTGATTTCTTGGAGCCCTGGTGAAGCTCCTTGGTTGGCTCAGACGTTTTGGTAGGGGTGCGGAGGAAATCCTCGCGCGAATGCTCTTTCTTAGACTTTCGCGTCTCTATCTGTGGTTTCACAGCTGAAGATGAAGATGAAGACTTGGAAGAGGTACTCACACTTTTCGTTGAACGTGACGCCGTTGTCGATGTAGACTGTTTGACAACTACTGTCGTAAACTGTAGGTCACAAGTCTGTGTGGCCATATCCCGTGTTGTTGGAGGCGTTGCAACTACAGTACTGTAGTTACCACGCGGCGGGGTCTTAGGCTTACGACTGGCGTACATCTTACGTGCAATTGGTATGGGAACCTTTTCCTTTACACGGATTTCCTGGATGGCTCGTTCATCGGCAAACACGGGACATTCCCGGGAGGAAGCAGCATGATTCCCGTTACAATTGATGCAATGAGGGGACGGTGGTGGACAAATCCCCTCATGGGCCTCTTTACCACAGGTGACACATATGACTGGGTTCTTGCAAGACTGGCTTGTGTGGTTAAATCGATGGCACTGATAACACCGAGTAGGGTTAGGGATATAAGGTCGTACTGTGATGACCTCATACCCTGCCTTGATCTTCGGCGGCAGAGCCACTCGGTCGAAGGTCAGAAACACTGTGCGAGTGGGCACTACAACATTGTTCTCTTTTTTTGTCACCCTGTGTACTGCGACGACGCCTTGAGCTGCCAGATATTCTTTCAGTTCATCCTCAGTCAGACCGTCCAAACTGGCCGAGAAGACTACCCCTCGGGAATAATTGAGGGTCGGATGGAGCTCAACACGAACCGGGTAGCTGTGGAGCAGAGTAGCCTTAAGCAGCCGCTGTGCCTGGGAGCCACTTTCTGTTTCTAACAGTAGTGTTCCATTACGTAGGCGGTTGCAGGTCTTAACTGGGCCGGCAATGGCATCAACCCCTTTTTGAATAATAAATGGGTTCACCGACGAAAAGGATTGTCCTTCCTCGGTACGGGTCACCACAAGGAACTTCGATGTCTGTAAATTTTTCTGTTCAGACACACTATTGTCTAGTACATCAATTTCTAAAGACTCTCTACATTTTCTTTTTTTTAGAACCATCGCGGTTGTATCCCCCACGATTGCCAGTGTCTCCGATGGCACGCTCCTTCCTGCTGGGGGCCCCCAATGGAAGCACACCCGCCTTGGGTGATTGTTCACACCCCAGGTCACACCTCCCGATCTACAGACGGAGGGACCAATCGGCGAATCGGGAAGGTATCAGCGCAGGCAATCGCCCCTCCCCTGGCCTGGCCTTAACCAGGGGGTACGCACGCACCCTACATGCCAGCCCGGGGCTGGGACTTACGCATTACCCAGTCACCCATATGGGTGGCCTTCAAGTGCGTACAGGGAGGAGGAAGAGAGAAATAGTAGGAGGAGAAGCCTCAAACGCAGACGCGGAGGCAAAGAAAGAGGTGAAAGAAGACTGTAAAGCCAAAAGGGTCAGAACTTCGGTTCCCCGAAGGATGCACAGACTCGGTCCCCAAGAGAGGGGAAAAGGACAGTAGAAGAAGTGTCATGTAGCACGGAAAGGAAAGAGTGCTACAAAGGCTGGGGCCCCGTGCTCGCCACGCACGTACTCACCACAGAGCAGTGAGTCCCCTGAGGGAGTCCTTCGAACCTGTCACCAGCCAAACAGTCTGCTCGATCATCAAAGGGCTCGGCAATAAAAAATCCTCTGGTCCGGATGGCATCCGTACCACACAGCTTAAACACTTACCCCCCTCAGCAATAAATCTCCTCACCTCCATCTACAATTCCTGCCTTCAAAAACTCTACTTCCCATCCTCCTGGAAGATAGCCAAAGTTATCACATTACCAAAACCAAACAAAAACCCACTTTTTCCACAAAACTACCGGCCTATTTCTCTCCTCAGTTGTCTAAGTAAAATTCTTGAACGCATAATCCTATCCTCTCTACAAGCTTTCCTATCCGAAAATAACATTACAATCCCCGAGCAGTTCGGTTTTCGTGCCGGTCATGGTACTATATCCCAGGCCACCCGAGTGGTCGAGCAGATCTGTAAGGCTAGAGCTGATGGGCAAAGCACAAGTGCCGTCTTCCTCGACGTCGAGAAGGCGTTTGACCGTGTATGGCACTATGGTTTAATATACAAGCTCGACCAATGCAACTCCCCGGCACACATTACTTTAATCCTGGCTTCATTCCTAGATAGTAGAAAATTTTTCGTGTCTCTCGAGAAGTCAAAAAGCAACTGTAAAGCGATAGAGGCTGGGGTCCCCCAGGGCTCCGTCCTAGGCCCCTTCCTCTATAGCCTATATACAAATGACATTCCAAAACGTCCAAATACCCACATAGCATTATTTGCAGACGATACTGCAATATACACCAGTAACAGAAACTTAAATTATGCCACACTTCATCTACAAAGACACCTTGACCAAATTACGCAATGGTGTAATTTGTGGAAAATAAAGATTAACGCCGATAAGTCTAAGGCAATCATGTTTACTACCAAGCGGAGACCTCCCAACCGTCAGTTAACAATTGAAGGAAGGGACCTCCCTTGGTGTAACGAAGTAAAGTACCTAGGCCTAAAATTTGATTCGAAACTACTATGGGGTTCACACATTCAGGACGTTTGCAACAGAGGTTCGGGCTACGTCTATAACTTACACCCACTCCTGAAAGGGAATGGGCTGACCACAAACTCAAAATTAAATACCTGGAAGTCAGTGGTCCTTCCATCAGTACTATATGGCAGCGAAATCTGGGGTATGGCAGCAGAGTGCCACATTAGGAAAGCCCAGGTTTTGCAAAACAAAACCCTCCGCATCATAACTGACGCTCCCTGGTTCGTCAGCAATGAAACCATACACAACGACACTAACATACCACTCATTTCCACAGTCATCCAACACCGGACACAAACATTCTACGAAACATCACAACACTCACCTCAACAACTCATATCCTCACTGGGCACTGACCCTTTCCATGTAAACTACAAACACCCGAAAAACACTATAACTCGACACTTTAGAGTTTAAACAAAAATATCATAAACCACTCAACACTCAATATACTCACGAGCTAACAATCACGTGTTAAACCAAACTAACACAAGACAGAAGGCATAATGGCATAGACCGCAGAACCTTCAGATGATATAGGGCAAATAAGCCCAACATGTAGCAGCGAGCGAGCAAGTTACTGTGCGCCTTCAGGGGGGGGGGGGGGCGACATAAGCTTCCAAGTCGACAACCCTGACAATTTCCAGTACGTAACAAAGAATCTGGAAATTCGTCAAATCCAATATCACACATATGACATGGACCCCAAAAAGTTTGTTGAAGTTGTTATCCGAGATCTCCCTCTCGAGATCGAGGAAATACAAATAAAAGATGCTCTCAGGGACCTAAATTATAATGTTCATAGCGTCAACTACTTCAAGAAAGTAGAAAAAGTAAACGACAGCCTGAAAGTAGGCAAAATGCCAATGATTTGCGTCACTCTTGACAGGACGCAAAACTGGGAGGCCATCTACCAAGTCAAATATCTATTATACTTCAAATGCAGGATCGAGTCATCTAAAAAAGGCGACGGTCCCACACAATGTTACCGCTGCCAGCGATTTAATCATGGATCGCGGAATTGCCGGGCAAACCCCCGCTGTGTCAAATGCGGCGGCGGTCACCTGAGCAATCTCTGCCTAAAACCTAGAGACACGCCAGCAATTTGCGTCCACTGCAAAGGGGCGCACCCAGCCAATTACAGGAAATGCCCAAAATGGGTAGCCATGACTCAACAAATGGCTACAAACAACACCAAACGCAGCAGCTGCACCAAGACAAGCAGCTCCTGCTAACAACCTGTCAAAATTTCCTGCCATGAGGCAGAACTTACGCTCTGCAGCACGCCAGCAGGCGCAAAACACGCCCCAGCCAGCTGCTGCACAAACACCCACTCCCAACGCCTGGAACCTCCCACAAATATGACGGGCATCTTCGTCCAAATCCAAGACATCTTGCGCCTTGTAGGAAGCTACAACCTCTCCAAATTATTCCAAACAGTAAAGACTACCCTGGAGCTAATCACTAATGCCCCAGACAATATGTCTAAACTAATGATATTAGCAAAGGGTGTCATGGCTTTCTTTAATGGCCCTTAGGGCCAACGAAGGACTTTATATAATAAACTGGAATGCAAATGGCATATCCAACCAAAAGTATGCGCTAGAATTATTTCTAGATGACTATGGGGTGGACGTTTGTCTAGTAACTGAGATATCTGAAACCCCACATGCCACTAGCAGTAAGAAATTACTGTATGTGCAGGAATGATAGGCTACACCGCGAAAAAGGCGGAACATTAATACTTGATTGAACTACAAGTAGGGGAGGACATTGTAGTCCTGGTAGCAGCTTACTACCCTCCAGAAGGGCATATCCCAGTAGAGGACCTAGACATAATATTAGGATTAGGGGACAAAATCATTGGTGGAGATTTAAATTCTAAAAGCATGGCTTGGGGTTGCAGAGCAGGAAATCCAAGTGGAGTAATACTTCAGAATTACCTGGAGGCTAATAACCAACTGAAACTTTTAGCCCCAAACGAGCCAACAGACTTCAGTACACAAGCAAATGTAACACCAGACATCCTGGACATATACATTACGAAAAATTACCCACTAACCTCCAACCCAATAGCCCACAACGAACTAGACTCAGACCATATACCAGTGAGTCTAGAAATAGCCGGTGCCGAACAAGTAGGACAGAACAGAACCTACTATACCCATGACACAGACTGGGAGGACTACAAAGGCCTAGTCGAAATTCACACTCAGGAAGTACCACGACTAAACAGAAGAACCCATGTCGACAAAGCTATAAACGACTTCACTGACATCCTAAACAAATGCCATAAACAGTATTACGAAAACCCGCCATGAACGGAAACGGCAGGAGCTACCTGACGAACTTCTTGTACTTACAAGTACAAAAAAGAGGTTCAGGAAGCGCTGGCAACTCTCGCTGGGAGCAAACACTTCAGGAAACGAACAACAATCCGCAAAAGTTCTGGAGGATCGTCAAGGCCAGACGACAGCCTACCAAAAGACTACAGCCACTAAATGGGGAAAATGGCCTAGTATACAGCCCACCAGAGAAAGCGGAAGCCATGGCACTTTCTCTAGAGCTACAATTCAGGGAAAACTTTAACGACGACGAAGACGCAGCGGATCAAGAAGACGTCGTCGAGAGAGAGGTCCCAAGAATTCTACGCCAAGTACCGCAGACGTCTTTCCAGCCAGTCACCTGCCAAGCTGTCTGTTCAGCCATCAAAGTGCTCGGCAATTCCAAGTCCCATGGCCCTGGAGTTAGGCCACTTCAACTGAAATTCCTCCCTCCCTAAGCTATCCACTATCTCACGTCTATCTACAATTCCAGTCTCACACTTACCTACTTCCCTACTTCCTGGAAAACGGCAAATGTTATCACCCTTTCAAAACTTAACAAAAATCCCTTATTTCCCAAAAACAATCGTCCCATATCACTCCTCAGCTTCCTTGAAAAAATCCTGGAAAAAAACTTATTCAAAAGTCACTTCTTCAATTCATCACTGAACACAACATAACAATCCCAGAACAATTTGGCTTTCGTACTGGGCATAGTACCACTTTCCAGGCAACCCGGATGGTTGAGCAGGTATGTAAGGCGAGGGCTGAAGGGCAAAGCACTGGAGCGGTCTACTTGGATATAGAGAACGCCTTCGACAGGGTATGGCACGACGGCCTTCTATTTAAACTCCACCAATATGGGTGTCCCAACCATATTATAAGAATTTTGGCTTCCTTATTAAGGGGATGAAAATTTTTTGTGAACCTAGAGAAGGCCAAAAGTAATATTAAGGATATAGAGGCAGGAGTCCCCCAGGGCTCAGTACTAGGGCCAATATTGTATAGCTTGTACTCTCATGATATACCTACGCGTGCCAACACGCACTTAGCATTATTTGGAGATGACACTGCAATATACTCCAGCCACAAAAACTTCAATTACATCGCGTTACATGTACAACACCATATGGAAGAAATTACACAATGGTGTAACATTTGGAAGATAAAAATAAATGCCGAAAAATGTAAAGCAATCATGTATACCACCAAAAGGAACCCTCTCTCCTCCCCCCCCCCCCCCACGCCAGATCTCAATTGACGGAAGGGAGCTTCCTTGGAATGCTACGATTAAATATCTAGGCATAACCTTTGATGCTAAATTATTATGGAATTCCCACATAACTGACGCATGTAATCGAGGTTTGGGGAGTATCTTTAAATTATACCCATTACTAAAAGGTCATGGACTGACCACAAAAACTAAATTGCTTATCTGGAAGACAGTGGTCCTTCCTGCATTATTGTATGGTAGTGAAGTCTACGGCATGGCAGCGGCCACTCAAAATTCAGGCAGTGCAAAATAAGGCACTGCGAATTATAACAGACGCACCCTGGTTCGTCAGGAACACACAAATACAGCAGGACAAACATGGCAACCATATACGAAATAATAAAACGAAAATCAAAAATATTCTATAACACCTCCGAACATATCACTTGGATCCGACCCTCAACATGTGAACTACAGACGCCCCAAAAACACTAACTCGCCAATTAAGAGTATAACACATTCACACCAAAACAAAAACTAAGACATTCAACAAACTAAGACACTCAACAAGAAACTACACAAGAGATAACAAGACACCTCAAAAACACAACACGACAGAAGGCCGTGCTATCGCCGACACTGTTCAATGTATACGCCAACGACATCCCCCTGGAAGCGGGGGTCGACATTGCTCAGTTCGCCGATGACACGGCATTCTACACCAGCGAAAAGAGGGATCTAATCAACATCAGAAGACTCCAGAGGCAACTCACACGGGTCGAGCAATGGTGCCGTAAAAACAAAATGCAGTTAAACGCTGAAAAATCGGCAGCAATGTATTTCACAAGAAAACGACCGATACTAGACGAACATCTGCGCCTAAATGCCCAAGACCTACCATGGAGGCAAAATGTCAAGTACCTTGGTGTAACACTAGACACCAAATTGCTGTACCACACCCACATCGCCGAAAAGAAAACTAAAGGCCTGAACTTAGCTAAAGCCCTTTTCCCACTCTTCAGCTCCGACAATCTTAACATTGTGACAAAAAGGACGTTATACAAAACAACCGTCTTAACGTCAATGACGTACGGCTGCACCTCATGGGGCACAGCGAGCAAGACGACGAAATACAACCTACAAGTTGTCCAAAACAAAGTCCTAAGATGGAGCCTACATGCAAAACCATGGACCAGAATAACAGACATGCACCAAGCCATGGAGATGGACACTATAGAAACAACGATTCAAAAATTTGCAAAAAAAGTATATCAGAAGCTAGATCTCATTAGAGACAAAAGTAGACAACTAGCTAACGTAGGAAAAGTCAAGCCAAAACGCTGGCACATACAAAAAGTGCCTAGAAGCCCCATAGAGGAACCAGAGAATTAGAAAAATAGTTTAATAATATTCAATAGCAAAACAAAAAGGGCCATCAGCCATTTAAGAAACGGAATAGATGTAACAGGGAAAAATAAAATAATAATAAAATCACCACAAAAAAATATTAATAAAAGTCACAAAAAAACCAAAAACAAACAGTACGACAACCCAGTGACAATTAGCTGGATCAAATAACGAAAAAGAAGTAAAATGCAAAAAGTCAACAAAAGGAGGATTGGCGGACTAAAGTCCGACAAAATTAACGATCCCTATCCCCCAAAGAGAAATAAAAAGTGCCCCAACAGCACAACCAACCCACACACAGACACCAATACACGGAAAATCGGCAAAGCCGATGTGGCCTTTGAAACACTGACACAAAAAAGAAAAAAAAAAGAAGGCATATTGGCAAAGACGTACGGCCCTTCAAATATATATGGGACGAAAATCCCAGACATGTTTCCGTCCAGTCCAGACAGACGCAGCGGAGAAGCGGAAGGGAGCGGACCTACGGGCGTCGACGGGAGTTGCGCCGGACGACATCTTCGGGCAGCGGAGCAGAAGCTGCTAAGGCAGACCAGCAGAGAAGATATCCGCAGTGAAGAGACGCCGTCTCTTACAGCGCACTTTAACAGTGCTGCTGTTCCAAAAAGAGCAAAAACTGTCGTGTATAGCCACTGTACGGTGACGGCAAAATTGTCGTCCATATTCACTGTATGGTGACGGCAAAATTGCCATGTCACAGACACAGCGTCGTGCTTAAGACTATCTGCCTCCTCATAGCTGTTAGGGAAATTGCCGTGTCAGGGCCGGTGGCGACGCCCCGATACCCGCGCACGTGTAGCATAGGGCTGGAAATCACGCGGATACCTTCAGGCTGAGGCGGATGCTGACGCAAGGCGCCAACTAAACGGGATTACAGCACTCACCAGCACGACCACACTCAGATCTCAGAACTCAAACACACGAACAAGGACCAGGACAGACAAAATGGACCAGAACGACATCCAGACATCCCCACGACCCATGTCCTACGCCGCGGTTGCGGCCTCGCCCCCTGCCTCCCCAACTAGTGTCGGCAGAATTAGGACCCAAAGTGCATCCTCCTCCCAGTTCGTGGAAGACAGAAACTACTGTCCAACCAAGTACGAACTTCAAATCCTTCCAATTAACACGAATCACCCTACCCTAGCACGAGACATTAATCAATACCTGAAAAGTGACTTCACCCAAGACATACAGGGCCTCCGTGTACACAGAGACGGTACCAAAGCAAGCTTCTTCAGCAACACAAAGGGAATGTAACGGGTAATAGCAAGGGAACTTAGGCAGTGCGGCAAATACCCAGAGGTTATCGTTCACTCGACACCTGCTCGGGGCTCGAGAGGTTCGATAGGAGAAACCAAAAACACACCCTCAATGAGCGTAGTCTTGAAAGGGATTCCCATGGGACAGAACGACACTGTACTGCAACAGCTAAAAAGTCAGGGTTTCAATGTCAAAGCGGCATGGAGAATCAAAGACAGGGCAAGGGGAAAATACACCCAAAAGTTCAACATACTGTACAGACACAGTCGACGCACTCCTAACACATGGTGCAACGATCGATTTTGCGAAAAGACAGGGCACCACCTCCCCAGCCAGCACAATGTGGTATGTGTCTGTCCTTTGAGCACACCACATCAAAGTGCGACAAGCAGATTAAATGCCAAAGATGCAGCGGACCACACGAGCTTTCCCGCTGCAACTTAAAGGAAGAAAAATGTGCGAACTGCGGCGGCCCCCACTCTGCCCTCCACCGCATATGCCCCAACCCACCCCCGACCGCGACGAGTGTAGAAACGCGTGCGGCAATCAAGATCATTGACGAACCGGCAGTACCGGCAGAAAAAGAACCGACGGAAGAAAAAGAAGAGGACAACGGAACGCACCGAGAGGCCGTCCTGAAAGAAGACTTAACTCGAGTCATCGCTGCTACGCTACTCGACCTTTTCCAAGACCGTAGCAAAGCAGTAAAAAGATCCTTCCGAGGTGCAGTGAGACAAATTCTAGAAAAATATTTCGAGGTCACTCACAGCGGAAACAAGATGCATATTACCGTTACTGAAAACTGGCACCCTGAAACACGATACAGGTCACATTCACCCCCACCACTAATGCCACAACACACACGACACGCAACTTAGACAGCCACAAAACACACACACACACACACACACACACACACACACACACACACACACCACCACCACCACCACCACCACCACCACCACCACCACCACCACGCCAGCAGGATAGCTGACACTAAACTTTCTTTCAGTAAATGGACAAGGTATAAGAAAACGAGCGCTCCTGCAACACACAATCCGGAGTGGGGACATACACGTGGCAGGTATTACGGAGACCTGGCTGTCACAGCGACACACTTTCAACCTCCCTAGGTTCAATACCTTCCGGAAGGACAGGCCTGATGGCAGAGGGGGAGTAGCACTCTATGTAAGACACCATCGCTGCAAAAGAGATACCTCTCCCACCACCACTAGCCAACCTGGAGGCCATAGTAATCCAAATCAGAGACAAAGACAGGAACACCCTATACATAGCCTGCGTCTACAACACTTCAGGCAGCCCCCTGCCAATACATTTCCTCCGCCACATGCTATCGTACAACAAATACATAATCCTAGGTGACCTAAATGCTAGGCACCATAGGCTAGGCGACACAGCGGACGACGGAAACGGGCGCCGCCTCTTTGACTTTTTAACCACAGAAGACATGGACAGGCTCCCAGTCAACCAGCCCACATTCATAAATCACCGAGTCCGCTAAACACCGGACCATGTACTGTATAGCCATAATATTAGTGACATGTCAGAGCCTGTCGTGGGCGACTAACTGCCCTTCCTCTTTACGACCACTGCGACCCCCCCCCCCCCCCGAACAAATAAGCATGACGAGACGGACTATCGGAAAATATTCAAGAGCAGACTGGGGCAGATATAAGAACTCCCTCACAGACAACCTGACCATAGCCTTAACCATAACAGACGAAGAAGACCTGCAACTTACCATCACTAGACTAGAAACAGCCTTCCACACCGCAATAGAAGACGCCATACCCAAAATTACAGTTGAGAACTGGAAACCAACTATCCCGCAAGAGGCCCTAAACCTCATCCAACAAAAGAAACAACTATACAGGGAAATCAGACGGAACAATAGCCCAGAACTAAAACAATGGAATACGCTGAACGCCAGAATTAAAAGAATCATTTCCACATTCCGACTAAGACAGTGGGAGGAAACTTGTCGACAGTTTAACTATAGGGAAGGGGGAAAATTTTGGAAAAACAAGTTTTCTCCTTCCCACAAGACGACCACTTCGACGACAACTTCGACGACAACTTCGACGACAACTTCGACGACAACTTCGACGACAACTTCGACGACAACTTCAAAAACCACGTAGAAAGACAACTGACCCTCACACTAAACACACCAACCATAGACACAGAGGAGGACGATTCACTGACCAAGGAAATAACTTATACAGAAATACTAGACGCCATATATACAGGACGCAATTCAGCTCCTGGACACAATGACATAAGACACATGCACCTCCAAAAAGCACATGCCCACAACCTAATCCCCATCCTTTCCCTTATCTACAACTTCTGCCACACCAACGAAACACTACCCGCCAGCTGGGAAACAGCAAAACAATTATGATCCCTAAACCCGACAAACCAAAGACAGACCCATCTCACTGCTTAACATAATCGGAAAAACGTACGAACGGATACTAACTGACTAGTTAAAGACTTATGTAGAACAGAAAGACATCATCCCCCTTCCTCAGGCAGGCTTCCGTAGGAATCATTCAACAAATGACCCCCTAATCAAACTTACCGACAGTGTAAGAAAAGGATTCAACAGAGGGCACTGTACAATCACAATCTTCCTAGATATAGAGCGCGTTTTCGACAGGCTCTGGCACTCAGGGCTCTTGTACAAACTTACCCAGCTAGGTCTTCCGACCATAACAGTAAGACTCGTCAGTGCGTACTTAACAGACAGGAAATGCAGAGTGCACGTTGGCGAAACACTCAGAAGAATTCACCCCACAAACAGGAGTGCCCCAAGGTAGCATATTATCCACCCTACTGTACTCGTTATATACCGCAGACGTACCACTGGTGACATCCAATACAGAAACACTAGGACTGTATGCCGACGACACCGCTTACTGGTGCACAGAACTGAGGGCGACTACTATACAACGAAAAACAAACAACTACGTACGACGACTTGAAAACTGAATGTCCAAATGGAGGATACGGCCCAACCCCAACAAGACTCAAACAAGCCTGTTTAGACACAGGAACTTGACCAAAAAGAGACAACAAAAGAGAGAAGACATAAAACTGACGCTATGGGGCACACCACTGCGACTTGGCAACACCGCCATACATACTGGACAAGATACGGAAGAGACAAAACCTAGTAAGACAAGTACACGGACACTTCTATGGCTGCGACAATCAGACTGCAATTCATACCTACAAGACGTACATCAAACCCGTTGCCGAATATGCAGCCGCCCCTCTAGGTGGAATACACAAACCAATAGCAGAAAGACTATACTCAACCAAAAGACGACTGTTACGTAGCCTAGACAGACTGCCAAGGGAAACACCCAGTGACGAAGTATATGACATCACTGATGTGGAACCCCTACAGTCCAGACTCACCAAACTCAGGGCCAAATACGGAAGACATACTCACAAAAAGACCAGACCTGGAAGACATGCTGACAAGCCGACCCCTCGTAATAAGTTCAAATACACCCAACCAACGAGTACAGTAGCACACAACACCACCGCAGCTTACCCAGACCTCGCCCCCGTCATGCAGCCCCTAACGCAATCGTCCCCACTACCACCCCATCTGGACAAAAGGCCGAACAACTAAACAAAGAACACCAAAACAGAAACACACACACACACACACACACACACACACACACACACACACCACTAGCCTAGGAACAAGTAACACAAACTTCAAAACATACCACACACACTACCGATTATTGTACATCATTCTCTACACTGCACACTACTATTTCTAATCACAATTATAAGTTAAATTGTCACCTTTTAATAAAAATAAGATTGTAACCATATACATACATGATTTAAGTCACATTAGACCTTCACCGTTTTTATACACTAATTATAATTATGTTTATGTTTTATTTATTTAATTATGTTTTATTTTTGTCATTTAATTTTCTTTGACATTTACCTTTGTTTTCCCTTATGTATATAAGCATTTGAATATGAAATAATTTGTTTTGTATAAACTATAAAGAAGATAATTTTGTACTATTTACCATATGTAAATAAATTGTGAAAAACCTCAAATTGTAACCCACTCCAAAAGGCTGAAAAGGGTACAAATAAAGCCCTCAAACAGCAAGCCCCTCTCCCTCAGAGAGGGGAATGAAATGTGCAAAAAATTCCCCCAGATGCGTTATACGCTGAGCAGCAGTCGGACTGAGCGGACGTGTGACTGGGATCCACTAGCTCTTTCCAAGCACTGCTGCCAGCCTTAGGAACCTCGTTTGCGAGGAACACCTGGAGAGCTCGAACGGGGGGGGGGGGGGTGTCAACCTGACTTGTGTCTCAGGTGAGGAGCCGTAGCCCCCGATTTTTTAAAATTAGGGGCGTAAGTACAAGATCAGGCGGCCTGGACACATCGAGAGGAACCTGGGCGAATCGTCGTCGTTGCTGGCGGGCTTTAGGCGTGCGCGGGGCGGGGCGCTTCTCCTCGTTGTCGTGCGCTGCGTTGCCGGCCGTTTCGAGCACCTCAGCTGCCGCAGAGCTTTTCTCTGCCCATCCTAGGCGTAGGGTACTCCACACGTCAGGGCCTGGTCGCTGGCCAGTGTCCCGCGCGTGTCAGGCGTAACGGATAACGGTGCCAACGAAGACGACAGCCGGCACTCCCTTGGCAGCCCTTGACTGTCTCCCCACTATGCGCGGACATGGATGACTCGTTCATCATAGACATAGAGGACACGGTCGAGTTCGAGGTAACCAGGTCCTCAGGAACTGGTTACAATGTGGAAAGGAAGGAGAGCAGAGGGTTAGAGAAGATATTACAGAACCCCCTCATCAGCAGCGTCGTTCCGTACCTAGATCCCAAGGAGGAACAGAAGCTGATGAGGAGAGTAATTCAAACTGAGAAACGAAGGAAGGAGGTCAGGAGGGGAAAAAAAGTAGGCGCGAATGTGGGAGAAAAGAAACACACGTATAAGGCAGGAAGCGGAAATTACCGAAAGTTCCTGCCAAAGTCTAAAAACGGCGCACACACTCAACAGACAACAGCAAAGCGCGCGAGAGAGAGCCAAGGCGCGTAAGCAGGGAGGGCGAAGGTCCAGCCCTGCCCCCTCCCCTTGTTCTCCCTGTCGGCGGAGGCGGTAGTCGCCAACGTAACACACGCCGCCGCTGGACACCAGCTCGAAACGCACACGAATACCAAAGTAAATACACAGACAAGACACTGAAACATAAGCAGAGGCCAGGTATAATGCCCGCTCCCCCCCCCCCCCCCCCGCTGCCAAAACCGAGCGGGACGGCACACACCTCAGCGCCAACCGCTCAAAGGAAACGCCGGAGCAGGCGCGCCAAAACGAAGCCGGCGTAATGAAACCCACACAGGGCGATGCACGGCAACAAGCTGAGGCAGAAAATGCTGACCGCGAACACGAACACCTAAAACGGAGCGCTACCACGTGCGCGCCGGCACCACACGCCGCGGCAAACACAAAGGGGGTCCTGCGCGAAACCGATCGCACACATCCAGAAACCTTACAGGGAGAACTAGTACACCAAGGGGAGTCCAAATATATGGCCCAGACACCCAAAAAAATGGTAAACTGAGCGCGTCGGCACACTCCCCAGCGCCACCCGCCCAGACAAAGGGCGAGCCGGGGCCTGCGCTCCAAATCGACACTGGAGCAACAAAACCCACACAGGGCTAATCAGGGCACCAATCCGAAGCACAAAATGCTAACAAGGAATATGAACACCCAAAACGGAGCGCGACCACTTGCGCGCCGCTATCATACACCGCGGCGAGCACGAAAGAGCTCCCGGCCGTAACCGACTGCGCACACTCAAATACCACACAGGGGGAACCAGCACAACAAGGGGAGTCCAAAAATGTGGCCCAGAACTCCGAAAATTGTAAACGGAGAGCATCGGCACACTCCTCAGCGGTACCAGCCCAGACAAAGAGCGCGCTGGGACAGGAGCTCCGAACCACAGACAGGGCAACAGGAACCACACAGGGCGGCCCAGAACATCCAGGCGAAGCAGAAAAAACTGTCCGGGTAAGCGATCAACAAAAACGGAGCGGGACCACGTGCGCTCCACTATCGCCCGCCGCAGGCAACACAAAGGAGCCGCGGCTCGGAAATGATCGCACAGCCTAAAAAAACCATACAGGGGGAATCCACAACACCAGGGGAGTCCGAAAAAGAAGCCCAGATCTCTGGGAAAAGTAAACGGAGCGGGTAGGCATACCCCGCCCAAGAAACGGACGAGAACGGGCAATTTCAGATCGCGCGCAGAACTGCGCGAATCACAGCCGCTCCACAACCAACCGGGCTGAACACTACGCAAAAAAGGGTCTCTGCTCTCACAGA
Organism: Locusta migratoria; assembly: GCA_026315105.1. Classification (NCBI taxonomy): domain Eukaryota; kingdom Metazoa; phylum Arthropoda; class Insecta; order Orthoptera; family Acrididae; genus Locusta; species Locusta migratoria. The sequence goes on from CM048751.1 coordinate 297,364,534, forward strand.
GGACACTGACGACCCAGCACACACGCCAGAAGCCACAAGCCAGAAAACTCCAAACAACAAAAACACGATTAGCCCGCATAGTAGCGACCTTCCCCAACACATACAAAGAGATGTACGACCTTATCAAGAGTGCGTTGGGTGAGGACCGCTTCCAAGCGAAAACAGCAGGGAGAGACAAAATCAAAATCACTGCGCGAAACCTACAGGATTACAATAAAATTAAAACAGCGCTCAAGGAATCCAAAATACCACACTACACATACCAGACAGGTGCCCAAAAGACCCTGAAGGTCATACTCAGAGACTTCCCCCTTCGCACGGATCCCGCAGACATCAAAGACGCGGTCACAACAAAAGGATACGACGTAAGATCGGTCCGCAAACACAGGTACGGAAAGACAAATCCATTATACTTGGTGACACTTACTGAAACTCCACAACACCGCCAACTGTTTCAGGAGAAGTACATAATGTCACTAAAAATAATACCCGAACCACTGAGGAGCAGAACACGACCAGCTCAATGCTTCAACTGCCAGGTCATAGGCCACCTCAGTGCAAACTGCTCAATGCCACCCAAATGCGTCCGCTGTGCAAGCGATCACGCCTCCAGAGATTGCAAATGGAGGCAGGGCGACCCTCTGAAATGCCCAACTGCGGAGAAGGCCACAAGGCCAGCTATCTTAGCCGCCCTGCCCAACGCCGCGTCAAAGCAAGACATACAGGAGAACCCCCAACTGACTACCAACACAAACACAGGACAAGGCACACAACAGGCAAAAACACACAACACAAAGGCGCCACTGAAACACGAATAACAGCAAGCAACAGGACACAAACACAACAAACACAAGCAAGGAAACAGCAACCACCGGACCTATGCAAGAGTAGTAAGTTCGGAACCCGCACAAAGTAACCCACAACAGACACCAAAAACACAGACTGAAACAGAGGACAACGCACACCCACAACATTTCACCACCGCACTCATGGAGGTCATCAAATTAGTTGACAAACTAATGCAGAAGATGACCCAGAGCTTTGAGAAGCTCACCGCCGAAGTCAGATCGGCAGTTAGGCCCTCGCAGTCCACTGCGACAACAAGAGCACCCACGTCACACGATGGATAGGACAGCTATTCAAGGGCTCAAGTTGTGTACATTCAACGCCATGAGTCTCTTCCCCCAGGGATAGAATTCAGACAATTCCTGGCGGAAGAAGAAATAGACATATGCATGGTGCAAGAGACCATATAATCAAGCAATTCCCGCCGTCAGCCATAGGACGCATGACCACCATATTCAATAAAATACTTGCCAACAAACAGTTTCCAAGGGTCTGGAAAAAGGCAGAAGTAGTGGCACTGCCAAAACCTGGCAAGAATCCCAAAAATCCGACTAGTTATAGGCCAATAAGCCTGTTACCAGCAATGTCAAACGTCTTCGAGATGTTGTATCTCCGAAGACTGTTAGGACACAGAGAGAGAGAAAAAAAAATCCTTCCCGATGAACAGTTTGGGTTCAGGAGAGGACATGCTACTACCCATCAACTCCTTAGGGTAGTAGAGGAGGCAATGACCGCTTTGGAGCATCGGGAATACTTTGGCACAGTGTTCCTGGATGTCTCCAAAGCATTTGACTGTGTGGCACGAGGGGCTCCTATACAAGCTGCTAGTACTGGGGCTCCCAGTGTCGCACGTCCGACTACTAAAGTGCTACCTAGCTGAAAGACGATTTAGGGTAAGAGTACCGGACGGCATGTCCGACGAACAAGGCATAGCGGCAGGGGTACCGCAAGGATCAGTTCTGGGGCCGGTCCTATACACACACTATATACGGCGGACATGCCGAAAACAGACCGTGTACATCTCGTCCTATGCGCAGATGATACTGCATTGTACTGCCGTAGCCTCAACGCAGGTTACATGCAGCATCACCTGCAACAGGCATGCGACGAACTCTCAGGCTGGGCAGCGAAATGGCGTCTTGCCCTCAACGCCAGCAAAACGCAGGCCCTTGCAATCTGTAGGCGGCCCCTACCACAAGCACTACCACGAGTAACCATAAAGGGAGAAGCTGTAGCCTGGGCCAACACAGCTAAATATCTATGCGTCACTCTGGATAGAGAACTAACATGGAAGCCACACAGAGGATCTAAGAAAGAAAGCCATAGCAAGACTTAACACCCTATACCCAGTAATGAATTAAACATCTACATTAGCGACAGAGGTAGGACTCACACTGTATAAGACAGTAGTCCGCCCCTTAATGGACTATGCTGCACCTGTGTGGGGCAATGCAGCAGACACCCACATTTCTAGACTGCAAACTGTGGAGAATAGTGCACTGAGAAGGGCACTCCACCTGCCACCAAGATTTAGTGTGGAACCTCTGCACCAACTCTTAGGGGTACCAAAAATGAAACAGCACATCGCAACGGTGGCAAACAGGCTGTACACCAAAACAGTGAGGTCGCAAGACAAGATAAGGTCGCTTGGAACGAGACCTCACTGGCTACCCACAACCAGATGGCCTGATCTATTGAGGGTATAAAACAAAACAGATCTACCACATTTCACATCACCAATCTCACCATCATACTTTATCTTTCTCTACCACTTTTCTCTACTACTATCTTCAAAATTTCAAAAATGCACACATTGAATTTATACTCATATGGCATAACAAATGAATACTGTTATTAAAAACAGCAACCACGATGACAACCAAATAAGATGAAAACAAACACACCACGAGTGTTCGGAGGAATAGCCTCAATGGCTTAAACTCCACTAAGCAATCCGAGCTCAAGCTCAGTGAAGATGCTGGACGACGACGACGACTCCCAGACGCAGGAGACGCGGAGCAGCTGGCGCACGGAGCAGACCTGCTGCGCGCGGTGCTCGTGCTTTCTCGCTGCTGCAAAGAGCAAGATTGTCGTGTCCTGTCAAAAAAGGAGCAAACATTGTCGCACAAAACCTAATGTATGCGTGTATAGCGACGCCAGCGTTACCGTCCGCCGGTCTACTGGCGAGCGCGGAGGCTGCGGCCGCTATTCGCGTAACGAGGAGCTAGCTTTGGCGCCGTTCCTGCCGCGCCGTTTTTCTCCCTTGCCGCCGTGAGGCATCCTCCTCGCTCCACCAGTCGGTTAGGGAATTAGCAGGCCAGGGCCCGTTGCACTGCACGGATACCCGCGTCTGCAGAGGCCAGTAACTGGCTCTAATGTGGTATCCCGCCCTCTACACGTAGAGGTGGGACCCCCACGTTATCCAGTGTCCCAAGGTGGCACCACACAAGTTAGTCCTAGTCTGACTTCTGTTATGGCTTCGACAGAGTACCAGCAGCCAAAGTAGGGCCGTGCAAACAACATACACACGAAACAGACAGGTACGTACCTATGTCACTTCTAGTAGTTCAGCACTCTTCAAGGAGATAAAGGGGGGGGGGGATTACGGGTAGATTTACGGCGGTATACCGCCCGAAGACGACAAAAATTCAGGCGGAAGCGGTGGCTGATTACCAGCGCATTAAGCAGTTGCTAAAACAGAAAAACGTGGAATACCACACTAACTCTGTAAATGCAAAGCAGGCACTAAGGGTGGTCTTCAAACGCCTCCCAATAGACGCCGAAGCGGAAGACGTGGAGGACGAACCGGTAAGAGGGTTTCTCTGTCACGTCTGTTCACCAGTTCTCCAGACCGGCACCAAAAAACCCCGAAGATTACAATCGGAGGAGGGAACCAAGCTTTCTGGCAGTTCTAGAAAATAACGAGGAAGCTGAAAAAGTGTTCATAATTAGATATATGCTGAACTACCGGATAACGGTGGAGCGGTGTAACAGGCCGTAAGGTCCTGGGCAGTGTCACCGGTGCCAAAAGTTCGGACACACGAGCGCGAACTGCAACCTACAGGCACGCTGCGTGAAGTGTGCAGGACCCCACTTGACCAAGTTATGTACAGAAGGTAGGCTAAAGAATCCCATCTGTGCAAACTGCAAGGGGTCGCACCCGGCGAACTACCGCGTCTGCGAGCAATACCAGAAGTTATTGCAGAACCGGAGGCAGAGAAGTACCGCAGTAGCGGCAACTACTGCCGCCGGCCAACAAACCCAGCAACAACAGGCGGGTTTCAACCTGCAGCCCGGCCAGTTCCCAGTCATGCGGCACAGACGGCCAGCATGGGCACCCCTCCCAACAGCGCCCCCCACCACCACCACCACCCCCGCCGCCGCCCCGGCGGCCGAGGCGAGCGAGGTGGTCGCGCCGGCAGTTTGCAGTGCAAACTTCAGCTATGCTGGTGGCCGCGGAGACCGCCGAGGCTGCTCGGGAGACGGACTCACCGCCCGAAACAACTCTCGCCTCACCCCCCTCAGATGTTATGGCATCGAAGGAGAGCGACATAACTGCTGGGCAAAATACAGAGGTAGCGCCTCACACCGCCCAGAGAAACGGATCTGATGGGGCCATCTCAAAGACTTAAAAGTATTAAAGAGTCAGTCTGCAGGTTTCGGCCTAGCAGCGCTGGTCAGAAAGGCAAAAGTTACGATAGCGGCCGTACACGCCGAAAAAGATAGATGCGCCCAAGGGCTGATAATAACTGAAGCAGTTACGTCGTTCTTTGATGGCCCTTAATCAGAGAAGAAATTTTAAGATTTTAACCTGGAATGCTGATGGTATCACCTACGAAGAAACCTTAGAACTCCAGTCCCTTGTAGATCGGCATGCCATAGATATCGCCTGTTTATAGGAGACATCTAAAACCGGCCGATCGAATGAAGGTATGCAATTATAACGTCCACAGGGCGTCGCCGTCCTTGTGAGGCGAGGTATTTGCCACCGGATGGATAGTCGATATACCAAATTTGGTTACGGTCGAGGCTGCCAGAATAGACTTAAAATTAATCTACCAGACCTATGTCATCATTTCGGTTTATAACCCCCCCCCCCCCCAACGGAACTACGGTGCAGAGGACCTTCCGACGATGCTAGGGGTTGGTGAGAGAGTAATAGTAGCAAGGGACTTGAATTCCAAGTGCGAGGACTGGGGGTGCAACAACACCAATGGTGGAGGCTGGAGACTGAGGGGGTTCCTTGAGAGAGAAGATTCCATGGGAATAATCGCTTCCGATGAGCCGACTCATATCCCCTATAACCCAGCACACATACCTGACATCCTCAATGTCTTCCTGTGCAAGGGCATGCTGTGGGAGGCTGCACCCTCACTCCACCACGAGGTGGACTCAAACCACAGCCCAGTTGTCGTGGAATGTGCCAATGTTGAAGACGGAGTATGGCAAAAACTACGTACTAAACTAATTGGGAACTACACCCTGGTAGGACAACACCTGGAGGACATCCCGCAAATGCGGACGGAAGAAGAGGTAGACTTAGCGGTCGACCACTTCACAAAACTCGACCAGACCTGTGCTCGCGAGACAAGCACCAAGGTGACGATCGAACCTGGTGCCAGGGACCTGCCCCCTGACATCTGGGACCTGATAGTCACTAAGCGACGCGTGAGACGGGAGTGGCAACGTTACCGCGACCCCGCCAATCGTCGTCTCCTTAGGCAGCTTGAAGCCCAGGTGAAGGAGAAACTGCAGGAGCGCAGAGGCCTTTGCTGGGAAGAAAGACTACAAAGCATGGACGAAAATCCAAACGACGTTTGGAAAATTACGAACTCGTTAAAGGCTACTACCAGGGTAGACAGGCCACTCCGAGGTCCAAACGGGCTAGTATATGACGACCAAGAAAAGGCAGAAGTAATGGCGACAGCGCTAGAGTCAATTCCGAACTCACGTCATCGAAGATGACGAGAGTGAAAGGCAGGAGGAAATAGTAATCGGACGAGTGGCTCAACTGAGGCAACAGAGGCCAGAAAGAGTTCACCACAGTGTCAGATCGCCTTGTGTGTACTTACATCAGACGCATAGGGAACAATGAAGCCCCTGGTCATGACAAGGTCCGAGTCCCACACCTAAAACACCTACCTCCTACAGCAATTACCTACCTCACCACTATCTACAACCAATGTCTATCCATAACCTACTTTCCAAAACCCTGGAAAACTGCTCAGGTCATAACTATCCCGAAACGAAACAAAAACCGAATCCTTCCGCAAAACCATAGGCCTATTTCACTCCTGTGCTTTCTCGGAAAAGTACTGGAGTGCCTCATCCATAGAGTCCTCACCAACTTCCTCCAAACCAACAACATTCTCACTCCTGAGCAGTTTGGCTTCCGGCCTGAGCACAGCACCATACACCAATCCCTGCGTCTGGTGGAATACATAATCAGGGAGAGAGAAAACAGAAAAAGAAGCACAGGAGCGGTCTTTCTCGACATCCAGAAAGCCTTCGATAAAGTCTGGCATGATGGCTCACTATATAAACTTTCACAATTAGACATCCCAGGACACATCATACGCATGATTGATTCATTCCTGACAGAGAGGAAATAGTCTGTCACGTGTGGAAATCATGTTAGCACGATCAAGGAAGCTGTGGCGGCAGTCCAGCAGGTGTCGGTTCTTGGCCCCATACTATATTCTCTATACACCAACGGCGTGCCAAAATTGGCAGGAAACGAGATCGATCTGTATGCCGACGATACGGCGGTGTTTAAAAGCAGCACAAACCTGAAATTTATAACTAGGAAACTCCAGACACACCTGGATGATATATCATCGTGGTGCAACCGCTGGAAAATAAAGATATACCCAGAAAACAGTAGCGGTTATGTTCACCACGAAATTAAAAAACTGGACAGGAAAATATCTGTTGCAGGCAGGGAGATCAAATGGAGTGACTCAGCGACATACCTTGGCCTGCAGCTGGATAGAAGGCTGACGTTCGGGAAACAAATCTAGAGGGAAGGGTTGTGCTGCTTTTAACCAACTCTATCCGCTCCTTAAAGGAAGCGGGCTCCCAATAAAAAAGAAGCTCCAAACTCACAAAGCCTGCGTACTTCAAGCATGCTATATGTCTCGGAAATATGGTCGATGGCAGCAGACACGCACCTGTCCAAGCTGCAAACGCTTCAAAACAGAATCCTCCGAGTCAGAGCGGACGCTGACAGATACATACCAAATAGACATATAAAAGAAAATTTAGATGAATCTCCAATCTCCACTTACATTAAGAGAAAACCAGAAGCTCTCTGTGACAGAGCTTCAACTTCGACCCACACCCTTATCCAACAGTTAGGTACACCATACCCCAAAGCTTCGATGAAACGACTATTCTCCACAATCAACCGCCAATTTAGGGATTAACAGATTACAGACAAAACAGTCATACATACAAACAATTTAGATAAAACCACCACGCTATTTTTCTGCACAATCATTCAGCTATATATTGAAGTCAGACGGGCAAAGCCAAGTGGTGCTTAAGTGGAACTAGGCTACAGGAATAGGGCGAAATTTTGGCACCGGACAAAAAAGAACAGAACCGTGTCTGACAATGAACCAACCACGGACGAAAAAGCCATAGCACAAAAAATTCAGGTAAACATTAGAAGAAACACTCCTTCCCAACTGACCCTAGATTTGACGAAAACCACCGCAGGCAAGTAGAACTAAACGTTGAAAACGAACTCACAACCCCAACAGTAGAAAAGGAGAACGAATCAGGACTAACAACACATATCACCACCAACGAAGTAGAAGATGCAATTATGAGCGGGAAAAATTCGGTCCCAGGGGAAAACGGTATCAGAATTCATCTAAGAAAGGCACCACCTGAAGCTATAATACATCTACTACGAACGATGTATAACTACTGCATACACAATGAAACGTCTCCAATGTCGTGGAAACGGGGGAAAATTATGCTACCAAAACCGGACAAACCGCGAAATAACCCGCACTCATATAGACCTATCACACTCTTAAACGTGATTGGGGAAACATATGGGAGAATAATCACGGGACGCCTACGAAAATACGCAAAAGACCGCCAAATTATACCCCACAGACAATCAGGTTTCAGAAAAGACCACTCAGCCGCCGACCCACTATTAAAACTCGCCTACAATGGCGACGAAAGTCAGGCCATCCTAATCAGCAGACGCCCCATCCCACCGGCGACGTTAACAGTGTCGGTGCGCGGAAGGCCAGTCCCCTGGAGCACTACGGTCAAGTACCTGGGGGTGACCATGGACAACAGACTGACGTGGAGGCCGCACGTCGAAGAAATTAGTGGAAAAGTACTGGGTAGGATGCGCCTCCTATACCCAGTACTAAACAAAACTTCGTCACTGCCACAGCAGCTCGGCCTGACGCTGTATAAGGCTGCAATTCGACCGAAAATCGAATATGCAGCCGTCGTTTGGTGCAACACTGCCCACAATAACCTTCAGCGGCTACAAGTTATACAAAACAGGGCACTGAAGAACGCATTAAAACTGCCGTGGGACTTCCCCACCGACCTCCTCCACGAGATGGCAGAAGTACCAAGACTTCGCCAACGCTTCAACGAGGCGGCCGAGAAGTTTTACACCAAGGCGCGCAGCTCGCGTAACCCATTAATCAGCGAGCTCGGCCAACGCCCGCACTGGCACGCAACACTGCGGTGGCCTGATTTGCTCAACCAATGAATGTGAGCAACATAGATCACAAATAAATGCTAAAGCAGGCAAGACTGTGCCAACCAAACAGGACTTATACTAATAAGATACAAATGCAAACAAACTGAAGCAAAAATAACTGCGAGTTATTGTGCCTTCGAAACAAGTGAAGCCTAGGAGGCTTCACAAATATGCTGGCGAGCCGGGCCGTTTCATTCCAGTCAGGGATGCCGCTCGAGGACGCCGCACGCGCCGAGCGCTCCGCTGCCGGACCCCGCCGTCCAACCAGCCGCAGCGCCCCGAGCAGGACCAGCGGCTACACAAAGGGACACGCAGGTACGCGCGCCAACCGCAGCGCAGGCAGCCCCGCGCGCCCCCTGCCGAACAGCGGGGGACGCAGGCAGGCGCCCCCACCACTGCGCCGGCCGAGCGCGATGGCGGACAAGCCCCGCCCCCCGCCCGCCAACCAGAACGCGCGCGCCGCTGGGAGCGCCATGCGCCGGCGAGACAAAATGGAGTCCTGCCCACGCCGCGACTGGACGACCCAGCCGACTTCCCCGCCATGCGTACGCGCCAAGGGACCCGCCCAGGCAGCAGCAACGTAGCGGACCGACACCACACGCCGAGCAGTTACGACAGCCTGTCGTCGCTCTGGCACCGAGCAGAGATGTCGTGGATGAGGCCAGAGTTCAGAGGATCGCTCACGAAGGGTGTGGCGGATCGCCGTTCGGACGAGCGTGCTCGTTCGACGGCCCCATCCGGCCCCCCACTTACGACGACTGGAGAGGCCGCAGGTGTGGCGGACCGCCGTCCTGAGGAGCCTGCTCCGAAGGCGGCCCCGTCCTACCCACCCGCATCGACAACCCGGCGTGACACGGCCCACGAGATGGACTACTCCGACGGGAGTGATTCCGATTCGTCTCTGACGACGGAAGAGCTGGAGGCGCTACTCGCTTCGCATGGCGTAGCCGCTCCAACGCAGGAAGAGTGGGAGGCGAGGCGGAAAGCTGCAGATACTGAAAAGTATCTGGGGCAATCTAAGCCGCGCCAACAGCAGAAGCAGATGCCACCATCTACGTCGAATGGCGGCAAATCCAGGGCGGCAGCAAACAAGAGCGCCGCCGCTCCGGAATGGCAGAAGGTTCCGGCGAAGCGTGCAGCGAAGCCCAGCACGCCACCACCGCCGGCAACGACGTCCACCTCGAACAAATACGAGGCGCTCGAGGTGGACGCCCCGCTGCAACTGCCTCCTGTCGAGCAGCAGACCACGACTGCTGCTCCAGGACGCAGTTCACACATCGACGAGGAAGACGACGCGGAGCTGCAGCCGCCCACAGGGGCGCCCGCTCGACGTCCGCCTCCCATCGTCCTCGAGGTCACGGACGACTACGAGTCGTTTCTCCAGCTGATCAGGCAGTGGATCGGCAACGATTTCACTGCCAAGGCGGCTGGAGACGACTTGGTCCGTGTCCAAGTGCAGACGTCGGCCGCTTTCGACACGGTGACGAAGGAAACCGGTGCACGCCAAATGCACTGGTATACCCACGCCACTGACCGAAAGCGGCTTCTGAAGCTCGTCATAAAGGGCTTTCCGAAGACAGCCAGCCCACAGTTCCTCAAACAGGAGCTAGGCTACACAATCCGCAATGTGACGCGCGTCAAAACGCACGTCACGAAGCGGGTTTCGCCGTCCCTCCTGGTCGTCGCCACTGACACGCCGACCAACAGGAGGATTTATAAGCAGAGGAGGGTGGCCAACACCACCATCTCCGTAGAACATCGACAGAAGAAAGGGCCGCAGCAGTGCTTCCGCTGCCAACGGATCGGGCATGTGGCTCGCCACTGCTCGTTCCCCGAGGTGTGCGTGAAGTGCGCGGAAAATCACGCGACGGCCCACTGCACGCTACTGAGGAAGCAGACACCGACCTGCGTGCACTGCAACGGCCCGCATGTTGCGAGTTATCGCGGATGTGACTATCAAGGCCGCGATAGCACGCCAGCGCGGGCTGCCGCACAAGCAGCCGGCCGGCCGCTCCATCGGCGGTCCGCGCCCGGCCGCCTCGCGGCCGGCGGCGCGTGGGCAGCAGCGGCCGATGAAGGGCGCCGGCCCTCCCAAGACGACGCCGGGCAGTAATGCTGCCATCACCGCCCCCATCAACGAGGGCACAAGAGGAGGGCACGGGAGCGCACGCCTGAAGAAGACGCGCGCGCCGAAGCTCCGCTGGAGAAGGCGCGGTGCGGAGATGACGCCGCGGCAAATGGCAGGTGCGGCAACGCACTTGCCATAAACCGCACCCCAGCTGCCTCCAGAACCGCCACAGAAGACACCGGCGGGCTGACGGCAGCCATCGCCTCCCTGTCTGCAGCGATCACGCTGGTGGCGAACATCGCGGAGTCGCTGCAGGAGACAGCGCAGGCCCTGATGACGGCCACAATGCGGCTGTCCGCGTCTCAGGACGCGGCCGAGACGTCACCAGTCCGCCACTAGCACTGACCAGCAGCAGTCTCAGCCCTCCTGAGACAATTCGGAGCGGCCGTTTCGCGACCGCCCACAGCTGACGCTCCTGAGAGGGTCGAAACATGACAACATAATCCAAGAAGACTGCCAAAATCGCATCCTACAAGAATATTAGAGACATGGAAGGTGAGGCCTTCCGTCCCTCCACCAACCTGGAGCATGAGGGGAGCTCCAATGAAGATCGACAGCCTGCGTGCCGACCGCCATCGCGGCCGAGCAGCGGTGGCGTCGCACCTACCAGCAGCCCCGACGCAATCGGCAGCTTAAGCGCCGCGTACGAGAGAATGCTGGCCTCAATGGAGCAACGTATGTTCACAATGATGGAGCAATTTATGTGCCACGTCGCGAACATGCTAAAAGAGCTCCCAACACAAATGATGGCCGCTCTACAGCAGCCAACTCGGCAGCAAAACATCAACTAGAATGGCAGTGCGGGGAATTAAAGTATGGCTCTGGAATGTTCGCGGTCTTCGAGATTAAGCCGCCGAATTTAGAGATCTGCTCAAGCGTGACAATGTCGACGTCTGCCTGATTACAGAGTCTTTCCTGAAGCCTGGCGTCCGCGAGGGTGTGCCCAACTACACCTGCTACCGAGATGACCGGCCGACTCGAGGCGGAGGCACGGCGATCTACGTACGCCGGTCTCTAAAGCAGCATGTGCACACGCCGCAGTTACAGACCGCAGAAGCGACCGCTGTGGCCGTCGAAACGTCGCACGGAAAAATTACGTTCGCCGCGGTGCACAAGTCACCAAACAAGCGACTCCATGCGGAAGACCCTCAAAAGTTGCTGGCGCTCCCTGGAAAGCTGCTACTGGGGGGCGACTACAACGCCAGCGGCAGACAACTGCAGCGCCTTATCACCCGACATGGCGCCGTCGTAGTGGCCCCTCACGAGCCGACCATCTTCCCGTCGCGCGGCCTACCAGACGTCATAGACGTCGTCATCAATAAAGGAGTGACGCAAACATCACCGCCACCACAAGGCCGCGCATCAACTCCGACCACGCGCCGGTAATATTTGAAGTGGAGGGAGAAGCAACACCTCTTCCCCGCCGCGGACTCTATTTGCGCGGGATCAACTGGGAACGTTATTACCTAACGTCATTACCTAACGGGGGAAAAAAACAGTGGAAGCAGCCATCCAAGCGAGCTCAGCCAGAAGACCGGAAAACCCAAACAACACATACCAACTCCCATACTGGATTCGAGCGCAACTAACGGAGAAAAATAGAGCTCAGCGAGAATGGCAACGCACAGGCAACCCACCCATCAAGAAAAATCTAAACCAACTGCAGAGGGAAGTGAAGGCAGCAATTGACAAACACCGAATTCACGAATGGTCACGAAAAATAGAGGCCCTTCAACTAGAAGACAGATCTGCCTGGAAAGTAACAAAAAGCCTGCTACGACGGTCACAGAGAATTCCACCACTTCAAACAGACAATGAAGTAGTCTGCGAGCCAGACGCTACAGCAGAAGCCCTGGCAAAAACATTTGGGGGCAAACTTCACCCCGATAGAAGAACACCTAGACAGGGACCACGTAGAAGTTAGAAACCGCCTCCCACGGTATTTAGAAACCCGGGACGAAGAATACCAGATCGAAGAAATCAGCAGCGCCGAAGTAAAGGCACAGTTAAGCAATCTAAACGCCAATAAAGCAGGGGGTCCAGACAAAGTAACAAACAAGATGCTAACCCAACTACCACAGGCCGCAGCCCACATTCTGGCGAAGACCTTTAACACAATAATAAAGAGAGCTGAATACCCAACAGCATGGAAACATGCAATGATCATTCCAATTCCCAAAGCAGGTAAAAATCCAAAACTGCCAGCCAACTACAGGCCAATAAGCCTACTACCTGCACACTCAAAAATCTTCGAAAGGTTATACCTGAAACGACTCCTGAGATATGTAACAGAAGAAAACCTACTGCCTTCAGAACAATTTGGCTTCCGGAAAGCATACTCCACCGCACAACAACTAGTGAGAGTAGTCGAAGAAGGAATGACAGCAATCGAAAGAAAAGAGTACCTAGGGGCAGTCTTCCTAGATGTGACACGCGCCTTCGACTCCGTGTGGCACGAAGGCCTCCTATATAAACTATTACTAATAGGGGTCCCAGTGCCACACGTGAGAATCATAAAATCATACCTAGAAGGACGCATGTTCACAGTGCGAACACCAGACGGAGAATCAACAAGGAAACATAAGAGCAGGAGTGCCACAAGGAAGTGTGCTCGGTCCAATAGCCTACACACTGTACACAAGTGACCACCAACAACACCCCAGGTGAAGATCGCTCTCTATGCCGATGATACGGTCCTCTACACAAGAAGTAGGAGCATCAGATTTGTAAGCCACAGACTCCAAAGAGCCACAGACAACCTTACAGACTGGGCCAAGAAATGGAGACTGGCCTTTAACGGAGCAAAAACACAACTCCTCGCTATATGCAAAAGACCATTCCCAGACAACGGCCCTCCAATCACAGTATGCGGAACGCCAGTACAGTGGCAACTGAAAGAGCAGGCACTAGCTAGGATGGGAATGTCATATCCCCTACTGAATACGAACTCTCCACCCCCCCCCCCGCCGCCCTGGGCATAACCCTATACAAGGGTGTCATCCCCCCTAAATTCGATTACGCGGCAGTATCTTGGGGCAACACTGCCAACTCACATATGGAACCCCTTAAACGAGTACCAAACAGAGCCCTGAAGCGAGTAATGCACCTCCCTAGCCACTTTCCAACCGAAGAACTACATATTGCCAAAATTCCAAAATTAAAAGAACATTTCCGAAAAGCAGCAGGAAGATTCTACACCCAATCACAGACTTCAAACAACCCACTCATCGCAGAACTAAGGCAGAGAGAACACCTCTCACAAAACACCAGATGGCCCGACCTACTTCGCCCACCATAAACCTTGGAAATATGTAAATATCTCCCAAAATGCCCCCAAACGTAAATACTCCCGAAAACAGACCATACTGAAAAGATAAATCACCATGAGTAATAATTTTGCCCCATCATCCTTCCACATCATCACAAATTGATCAGCCGACCATAGAAACGGCCCAACTCATCATTCGTGTGTGTGTGTGTGTGTGTGTGTGTGTGTGTGTGTGTGTGTGTGTGTGAGGGGAAAAAACACTAGTTATAAGGCCCAACACCGACAGAGCACAAACACGAACTCATCACCCAATCACAGGCACCCAAAAGCCAAGATACATGGAGTTCAAAAACAACAAAATTCTCAAGGAGATGCTCACAGAGCAAGTACTTCACAGTCCACGGAGATGCCTATCATTTCTCCGATGAACAGATGGGACGGCGCCACAGCGTACATTAAAGAGACGTAACAACGAGTGTTACGGCGGACCCCTGCACGCCACAGGAGGGCCGTGTAGCACGCCGGACGTGCGAGTCGCTTACCCGGTGGTGCTCCCCCTCACACAAACGCTGTCTAAGACTACCGCGATAGTCGCGTCGCGCTAATCTCTGCTGTTGGTGTATCTTTCGCAGTACCAATAGGCGCCGGAAACACCCGAGAGAGTGCCCGTCTCCGCAACCTCACAACCCGCGTCGAGCAGTCAACAAACCCGCCGCCCCAGCGTGTCGCTCGACACGTTGGCAGAAGCGACGGAGTTCGTCGACGCTGACGAGGAGCAGCGAGACGGCAGAGCCCTGCAACTGCTCGTAAACCTGCTGCCACACGAAGACACTGCTCCGGTGGCTGCGGACAAAAGAAAACGAGTCCCTTCAGACGACGAATCGTCACTGAAGGACCGCTTTCTGAAAAAGAAGACGGCAGCAGACACTACACCAGCCACGTCCGCAGCATCAAGAAGCGGCAAAAGCGCCAGGAGGCGCAACCGAACAAAAGGTAACAAAAACGGGTCAGACGACGGCTTCTTCACCGCCAGAAAACCCGCCAAAGCCGCGACACCTTCCACTCCAGCTCCTGTACCGACCAGCAACATCTTTGACGTCCTAAGCGACGCTGAAGACCGCGACGCAATGGACGTGCAGCAACAAAACCAGAGACCACCACCTCCGATAGTTCTCCAGTACAAGGAGGAGTTTCGCCGCCTGGAGAATCTCCTCAAAACCCAGGTAGGCAGTGACAATTTTCGTGTGCGTCTCGCGAGTGATGGCTTATACAAAGTGATCGTTAAAACAACGGAACACTATATCGCGGTAACTCAGCTCGTGTCTGACAAGCAATTACATTTCTACATGTACAATGCGGACAGAAAAACGCCGATTGAAGTCGTGTTCAGACATGTTCCGCGCAACCACAAAACAGAGTACATAAAAGAGGACCTGGAAGAACTTGGCTTTGTTGTGGACAGTGTCGTGAAAATGAAGCCACGACGTACTAAAGGCGCAGGGCCGCTGGTACTCGTGATCGCCCAGAACACTGGGAACAATAGACAACTATTTCAAGTGAAGAGAATAGGCTCACTGGAAGTAACCCCCGAGCCGCTCCGATCTAAAAGACTCTACGGACGATGCTACCGATGCCTATACTTAGGCCACGTTATGAAGCACTGTGGAATGCAGGACGCGTGTGTAAAGTGCGGCGAAAATCACGCGACACGCGAGTGTGATCAACAAGGCGTACCGCACACAGACTTCACACCCAAGTGCAAACTTTGCGGTAAGGAACACGTAGCAACGTACAGCATAAAGCCTTCGCAGAACGTATGCTCCGTGCATCGATGCCGCAACACAGAAGCGCCCGCCAGACCGGCGCAGCCAGCTCCACGTCACAGCAGCAGACAAAGGGACGGAGGCGGCGCGGCCGCACACGCAGAAACCGCCGAGGTGAGTCGCAGCAGACGCACAAAGGCGAGCAGACACGTGCGCCGGCCGGCGGCCGCTGGAATCTGTGCGCCTGTGCACTGGTACTTGTGGATGGCATAGCTCTGTGTCCAGGTGACATCGAATGGGATAGTATTAGATTTCTCCGAGAATTCCGCGTTGTCGGCGTTAAGGAATACCGCAACTCAGGGAGCGTGGCGCTGCGCGGTAGCCCGCGGTTGCTAGGTGTAGGTTCAGGTTTGCTGTCGACGCCTATGGCTAAGACGGTAAATCCGGAAAATTAAGAACCAGCACGGAATTGTCGGAGCATTAGTTAGGTAGGGTTCCTCTGACTGTTTAAATATTCACACACGCGAAATTACTGACAACACAGGGCTCCGACAACCATTAGACCACAAATTACACACACTCCCGCGCCAATACAACACTGGCATGCCGAAGTACGGCCCCATTAATGACTTATTGCCGGAAGGCGAAAATCACCCCGGCAAAATGTCTAAGCAGAAAACACGTAAAGCCATATCAATGGAGAATATTTCGTCCAAAGTGTAGGGAAGAAAGTCACTCTCACTACAGAATGTTTGGACAGAAAACCGCTTCCAACCTCTGGAAGACGGGGAAGAAGTTAGTAGCCCTGCGCTCTCTTCAACTTATGCTGTTGTTGCTGGCTCTCCGCCCAAACAAGCTGGTTCAGGGACTGCCGCAGGACCTAAAAATAAATCCACTGACTGAGGTGGCTCTCACCATCCGCAAAAAGGAGTCAGCCCCCTCCACCCCCCTTATTGTTTACGACACCAAAGAATACCGGAACATTGTCAAAGCAGTTAAAGGGAAATTAACAGGTCCCCTCAGAACAGCATATAAAGGGTCACACATTCGATACCAACCAGCAACCATTGACGATTATAGCGCTATCAGACAACAACTTGATCAAAAAACGTTAGAATACCATACTTATGAACTACAACCTAACAAAAACCTGAAAGTCTTTAAGATCTTCTACCAAACGCGGAAGTAGATGAAATACGGGACGAACTGACCCAAAAGGGCCACAAAATCGTTAGGGTAGACAATATGGATACAAAGAAAAATGGTGTACCACATATTTATAGTGGAAGTGGAAAATTCCCCGAGACAAGTAACATCTATAAAATAGAATATCTCCTCCATAGGAAGGTGAGGGTCGAGTCTTACAAGGCAAAAACAGGCCCTAGCCAATGTCACAGATGCCAACGCTATGGGCATGGCAGCAGGAACTGTAAACGCAACGCAAGGTGCGTAAAGTGCGCAGGAGCACACTTCACAGCTGACTGCAAAAGGAAGCCAGAAGACCCACTCAAATGCTGCAACTGTGGCGGTGAGCATACCGCAAATTACAAGCAATGTACCACCTTTCTCAAACTCCTCCAAGAACTAAAAGGAAAGGAGAGGAGAGAGAGGAGAATCCCGGCACCAATCCCTCCGAGGCATTTCAATTAGAAGGGCGAGAGTTCCCGCGTAAGATTGCAAAGGCTTCACCACTAATACTCGCGCAACCGGAGCCGACACAGGGGCCTGAGAACCCCATGACAAATTCGCGAGTGGGGACCGAACTGCAAAGCGCGGGAACGCCTGCCACTCTGACCACCTCTGGCCACTCTGCACCACGGGAGACGGCTAAAATAGGGCACACAACAGCCCCAGAAACAGAAAGGGAGCAAAACCAACTCTCCCCGCCTGCTGCTGGAGGCCCAAGCGTCCCGGAAACAAGCGTAACAACGGACAGCAAAAGATCGCGAAGCGCAAGACGTGACGCGAAAAAACACAAAAATGCGCAAACAGAACCCAAAAGTGCTCAAATCATACATGTGGAACCAACACCAGAAACATTAAGACAGATGGTTCCACAACCAAACCCGGCAACAGTGCAACAAACCGAACCTGAACAATCTGTTACGGTTACGCTTTGCACCAGAAGTTACGCTCGCACCACAAGATGCAGCAACAAAACCACCACAAATCTAAACAGAAGATTCGACCGCAGCTTTAGAGGGGGATACAGAAACCCCTGAATTTCGCACTCCATCTAGGACGATATCCGACGACCTGAAGGACCTCAAAGAAATCTTCGCATATCTTCCGAGGTTACTAAAAATCTTTAAGGAAACGATGGCACAGGTCAGAGCGGCGACGGACCCCATCGAGAAAATTTCGATCTTAGGAAGCGCTGTACTTAACCTTTATGTTTTATGCTAAGAGGTGTAACATTTAGTTTTTTCGTAATACTTGTTTCCTCCAGGATGCTTTAAAAATAAATGTAATCATCGATTTTTAGTATATGATTGTAAATTACATTTTTCATTTCCGAAGCTAAACGTGATTCTCTTAATTATCTACACTTTTCGTTCTCATAAATCGCGTGAATAAATCATTGTTTTGGACAGTGAAGGGAGCAAGCGGTGTAACACATACGAAACTTTCCCAAAATATATATTTAATCTACATGCAACCTGCAAGAAAAGAGAACTGCCACTACATGTACCTAAATGAAAGGACTAAACGTGCCCCAGTTTATAAAGATAGGATTTATTACTGTAGTGTGCAAGAATCAATTATAGCACCTTTACTTTTTAATGTTTCGGATGTACACCATTAGTGAGAAACACGTACATCGATCCAGTACGCAATGAACATACCTTCTACGCTTGGAAAAAAAAAAGATATTAGAGGCACTTATGCCGGTCTACAAGATAACTAATGTGATGATACAGATAAACTATTTTCATATTTGTAATTATAATCCACACTAGAAACGCCACGCTGTTGCATGTATCCAGATGAGGTTCATTATAGTGTAGGCCCATTGTAATCTTTTACTACATGTCTGTTGCACATCGGCCTTCATGCACTTAATACCTTCAGTAATAAATTGTCAAAATAAATATTTTGAGTGTGAAATGCTGCTGTTATGTAATATTATTCCTATCTTACTGTTTGCATAACCAGTTAATTCCATCTACTTGTGCCTAATTGTAAATTACATTCATTATTAGATTATTAAAATGTTCTATAGGTTTTTCGTAATGCTGATCTATACATATCTATTGATCATTCCAATTTTGTGTAATTGACATGAGTAGTAATTAACATTGTTTTCCCAGATGAGGCTGCCTTGTACTTTAGCCATGTGAAAGGAAGTGTTCCTATTAAATTTTTTGGCCCTGCATTTTCTGTCGAAAGTTTAATTAAGAGAGAATGCAGTCTGAGCCCCTTGTACAGAAATAAGATAGAGGGTGGTATTGCAGATCATCTGGTAAGTAAAAAAGTTAAAGCATTCATTGTATAGATTCTCAAATAGTAATAACAGATAAGGACTTCAAAGTTTTGTTGTTTGTGTACAAAGGTGGATCACGTGAACCCTGCAAAAAAAAAAAGGAGGTTGATAATGGACACAAAAAAGAAGAATTGTCCAGCAATCTTCGATGTCAAATGTGTGAGGATATTCCCTGACTATACAATAAAATCGGTAACAGATGGCTCCAAAAAAAGTGTGAGTATCAATTTGAACAAAGTGTGCATAAATTTGACTTCAAATCACATGTCACTTGAGTAGCTCATGTATATAAATATTTGCACTACATGTATATGTTTGTATTGTTCTAAAGGTTATTGGGAAACAAACAAGACTGAGTCCACACAGGCACCAAAAAGCTCATTCAGATATTATGTAACTGCTTCACTAGCAATTAAGCACAATCACAGCACTGTGTGAAAGCAACTGGGCACATACATCACTTGCTTACAGAGGAAATAAAGACTATGGTTTCAAGGGGATTATGTTCAGTAAGAGCTTTAAAATTACATCTTGAAAAATTTGTTACCATGAACTTCACTGGGGAAAATAGACCAGATCGGATGAATATAATGTTTTACCCGTCAGACAAAACAATCCATAACCATGTGTATAGGGCCCTATTTGAATTAAAAAGAACCACTGTTGACCAAGTAGCATTAAAAAATCAGATTGATGATTGGGGAAAGGAATCAAGGGATGAGAGAATTTTTTTCAGGCCTTTCTCAGATAAGAATGAAAAAGTGGAGCCATTGCTCTTTTGTTATTAGCATAAGTGGCAAATGGAACTTCTCAAGAAGTATGGGATGGTATGTTTGCTTGATGCCACATACAAGACAAATAAAGTATGACATTCCATTATTTTTCTTAGTGGTGAAAGCCGAAGTGTGCTACTTAGTAGTTGGGTGTTCTTTGTGCAAGTAGAGAAGGCTAGTTCAATTAAAGAAGCTTTAAAAATATTCAAAATGTGGAACCCAGATTGGAGTCCTGCTTCATGGGTCACAGACTTTTCTGAGCCTGAAATAAGGGCAATTGAAGGAACATTCCCTCATTCCATGGTTTATCTTTGCTTGTTTCATCGCAAGCAAGCTTGGAAACGATGGCTGAGGAAAAAGGAAAATTTAGCTGTACCAGGAGATAGTGAAACAATTCTAAACCTGTGGGAAGAAATTGCTGCAGCACCTACTGATTTTTTTTGTGGTTGTAGGGCGCACAACTTCTACGGTCATTAGCGCCCAGTCAAAAACATAGATTCGCTATGGCCTCAAAAAAAATGGGGACTGTCAGAACATCCAGAAGAGGCTAAAAACGAAAGATAAAAGACAATTAAAAGGGTTAAATATCCTTGGATAAGTTGGCCAAGTTGATAAAACGCAAAACTCTAGCAGCTGCTCGTGTGTCATCAGCTAATATTTCCTCCAGAGTAGACGGAAAGTGAACGGCTACACGGAGATGATAAAAAAGTACGCTAGACAGTAAAACATGTCGCACGGTCAGCAGTTCACCACAGGAGCACAGCGGTGCAGGGTCGGCGGACAGCAAGTGACGGTGGCTGAAACGGCAGTGACCGATCCGCAACCGGGCCAGGATGACCTCCTCCCGCCGAGAGGGGCGTGAGGAGGTCCTCCAAGCGGTCGGGATCGGTTTTACAGTTCGCAATTTGTTGTTGGACATTGAAAACCACGCACTGTGCCATTGCGACACGATACTCCGGCGGAGAGCCCGTTGAACATCGTCAGATGGGACGCAAAAGGTAGCCACGCGAGGTAAAAGAGCTGCGGCCTTGGCCGCTATGTCGGCCGTCTCATTCCCGGGCACACCTACGTGGCCAGGGACCCACAGGAAAGAAACGTGACAGCTGTCATCTGCTAGCAACTGGAGGGAGCGTTGGATCCGATACACGAGAGGATGGTGCGACAAAGGGTCCTTAAGACTCTGCAGGGCACTAAGGGAGTCCGAACAGATGGCATAGAAAGGTTGGCGGTGGCGGCAGGTGTACAAAACGGCCTGGTGGAGGGCAAAAAGCTCAGCCGTGAAGTTAGAGCACCGGTCAGGGAGCTTGTATTGGAAACGGTTGTCCTCGACGACGAAGGCAGATCTGACACCGGCAGTGCTCTTGGAACCATCAGTGTAAATAAATATGGCGCTATCGAACCGCGAACGGAGTTCGACAAGCCTCGAGCGGTATACCAAATCTCCTTGCGGAGCGAACTAAGTTCGAGGTGAGTGTGAACCGGAGCCTGATGCCACGGTGGCAATGGGCTTTCGCTCAACCGAAAGGTGGAAGGAAGAGTAAAATCGAGCCGCTGTAGTAGGCGGCGAAACCGAACTCCAGGTGGAAGCAAGCCAATCGCAGACAACTGATATTGGCGATCGAGTGAGTCGTCAAAAAATAATCGGTAAGATGGATGGTTGGGCATCGACCGTAGGCGGCATGCGTACCGAGACAAAAGTATGTCACGCCGAGTGGTCAAGGGTAATACAGCAGCCTCGGCATACAGACTTTCAACAGGGCTGGTATAAAATGCACCGGTCGCCAGACGTAATCCACGATGGTGGATAGAGTTGAGACGGCGGAGAATCGACGGCCGTGCAGAAGAGTATACAAGGCTTCCGTAGTCGAGCTTCGACTGAACTATGGCCTGGTAAAGGTGAAGCAAGACGGTACGGTCCGCTCCCCATGACGTGCCACTGAGGACACGAAGGACGTTAAGGGATCGGGCACAACGGGCAGCCAGGTAGGACACGTGCGTGGACCAGCAAAGTTTCCGATCCAACATGAGTCCCAAGAATTTCGTAGTCTCCACGAAAGGGAGAGCAACAGGGCCGAGATGTAGAGAGGGTGGAAGAAATTCCTTGTATCTCCAGAAGTTTATACACACAGTTTTCTCAGTGGAGAATCGGAAGCCGTTTGCGATGCTCCAGGAATATAGACGGTCAAGACAGCGTTGAAGAGAACGCTCCAAGAGGCACGTCCGCTGGGCGCTACAATAAATTGCGAAATCGTCAACAAAAAGAGATCCGGAGACGTCGGCTGAAAGGCAATCCACGATCGGATTGATTGCAATGGCAAAGAGCGCCACACTCAAGACGGAGCCCTGTGGTACCCCATTCTCCTGGCTATAGGTATCTGACAAAACAGAACCCACCCGTACCCGGGGGAACATCGCCGTAGTAGCACCTGACGAGCCAACGCATTTCCCTTACCAGACTGGGCAAAACCCAGACATCCTGGATATCTACTTCTTGAAGAGCATACCCTGGAACACACCTATAGCAGTACATAAGGAGTTTAACTCTTATCATGACCTCGTGCTCCTTACAATAGAGGACGACAGACGCGGACCTGAGCTTAACACTGTGTACCTACCACACCAACTGGGAAAGGTACAGGGACCTGATGGTAGAAGAGCTACCTGAAGATATCCCAACACCCTTCGAGAATACCAGAGAAATAGACACGGCAGTGGAGAGTCTGACTAACACTAGCAAAGAGTGTGCCAGACTCTCCACTATTAAAATCACCCATGACCCTGGGAGAAAAGAGTTCCCCCCCCCCCCAACATACAGGATCTCCTCCAAAACAAACGCCACTACAGAAGGAGATGGCAGCGTTATCGAGACCCTGAAGACCGTAGAAGAGCATATTAGTTGGGGGAAGAAGTCAAACATGAACTTCAAGTCTGGAGGAGCCAATGCTGGGAAAGAAACCTAAGACAGGCTGAAAACGTCCAGGATATCTTCTGGAGGAAACAAAGGTCGAATAGCACCAGCTAACGGCATTAGGCCCCTACACGGTGCAAACGGTCTAGTTTACGCCGTGCCAGACAAAGCAGAAGCGATTGCT
This sequence comes from Locusta migratoria, assembly GCA_026315105.1. Lineage (NCBI taxonomy): Eukaryota > Metazoa > Arthropoda > Insecta > Orthoptera > Acrididae > Locusta > Locusta migratoria. Next base: position 297,387,629 of record CM048751.1, read on the forward strand.
GACAGCCTCGAATTGCAATTCACAGAAAATAACATCGATGACGACGCCGACCAACATGAGAGCGAGTCATCAGAAATGTAAACAGGATTCTGCGACGCCAACCTGATACCAGCTACCAAGCAGTCACAAATGGCACGGTATTACTGTACATTAGACGGCTAGAGAACAATAAGGCCCCTGGGCCAGCTAACATCCGATCCCCATTCCTTAAGAATCTTCCTCCTACTGCTATAACCATCCTTACGAATATCTACAACTCCTGCCTAACCTCCTGCTACTTCCCAAAACCATGGACAGTAGCAAAAGTAGTCAGTATCCCGAAACCTGGAAAAAAAACCTTTATTCCCTCAAAACTATCGCCCTATTTCCCTCTAGTTTTCTGGGCAGGGTGCTCAAATGCATTATTTTAGATCCCCTTCAAACCTTCCTCACAAACAACCATATACTGATGCTTGAGCAGTTCGGTTTTCGTGCTGGTCATAGCACCACTCACCAGGCAACCCGGCTAGTGGACGAAATATGCCGTGCCAGAACTCAGCGACACAGCACTGGCGCGGTATTGCTGGACATTGAAAAGGCTTTTGACCGCGTCTGGCATAAAGGTCTCACCCAAAAGCTCGCCAACTATGAGGTGCCAGGACATATGATCAAGATGTTTTACTCGTTCCTCAGGGGAAGAAGCTTCTTTACTAGTATAGATACAGCCAGCAGCAGCAGGAAACCCATAGAGGCTGGCGTTCCCCAAGGCTCGATGCTCGGACCAGTCTTGTACCTCATTTACACTAATGATGTACCCCAACACCAGGGAAAGGAAATAGCTCTATATGCTGATGACACAGCTATCTACACCTCTGGCCCAAACCTCAATTACATCGCCATGTCCCTTCAAAGGCAACTTGAGGAAATTACTCAATGGTGCAACCTTTGGAAAATCAAAATTAATCCGACCAAATGTCAGGCAATTATGTTCACTTCCAAGAGACGTCCACCACTCGCCACATCAATCTTGATGGCACCGACGTACCCTGGATGAAGTCGGTTAAATATTTAGGCCTTGAAATTGACAGTAAACTTACCTGGAACTTACACATTACTAGGACATTTAATAGTGGTAGGGCCAGAATGATCCTACTCTACCCCTTCCTAAAAGGGGATGGGCTAACCACCAAAGCCAAGTTAACCTTATACGAAACTATTATCCTCCCTAAAGTCCTCTATGGGTTCGAAGCTTGGAGCATGGCTTCAGACATGCATCTTAAAAAGATCCAAAGATTGCAAAATCGCACTCTAAGGATATTACTAACGCCCCTCGGTATATGTCAAACACACACATACACCGAGACCTCAATAAACCAAAATCACCAAACTTCTTAAAACAAGACTAACTTCCTTCTATGAAAAATCCGAATCATCATCTCACACTCTCATAGCTGCACTTGGTACCACAGAAAATAACATTGACTACCAGAGACCACGACAAACTATCACGCTTAATTTCACTTTTCAATAAGAACACACAAATACGAACAAAATAAACTAAGCACCATTGACTACACTCGGCAGCGCACACAAATCATACTTCACCAAAACAACATGTCTTACTCTCGACGCCACACATACATCATACCTACACCGAAATACCCTTCACATAACCCAATCATCCAAAGAACACCTAATTCAGACAGAAGTCTGAGGAACATTTCCTGATACTTCAGTTTTATTTGGGCTTGCCCCAATTTGATCTGACGCCTCGGCCGCGCCCGTAGGGCATCACGCTGTACCTGTCACTGGTCCGTTCAGTGCTCAAGTACGCGTCCCCAGTCTTTGGAAACGTCGCCGACGTCCACATCCGGCTGCTGCAGACCATCCAGAACCGCGCTCTGAAGATTGCCCTGCAGCTTCAAACGCACTATTCACCCGACCTGCTTCACGAAGAAGCCGGCATTCTACCGCTGCGAGAGATATTCCGCGTCACCGCTAGGACCTTCTACAAGGAGACGGAGCAGCCCCACAACCGCCTCATCTGGGAATTGGGGACACACCATTTCAGGCCGACAACCCGCTGGCCTGACCTGCTGCGAGATTAACAAAAAAAATCTCGTAGCAAACCAGGAAAAAAATAATACATCGTCAGTAATCTGACAGTAAGTCCACTCACACAGCCAGGTTCCAATACTTTTTTCTATGTTTCAGGTACACAGGAATAGCAGCAAATGCTTAGCCTGCACAACCATCGGACCAAGGTCGAGGACCGTCAAGAAAGTGAAGCGTGAAGCCCGTAGGAGAACACATTCGGAGGTAAGACGTCGAGACGAGCGGACGAGCCACAGCAACGGCCCGCCCGGGGAAAACCGGCCGAGCGCGCAGAGACAATAGACTCAGCGCGCGACGCAGGTATAAAAGGACGCGGCCCAGCGGTCCTTCTATGCGAAGGCTGCGCAGTCCCCCAACAGACAACTTCGTGCGCTGGGCCATCAGATCCAGCGCCATGCCAACACTCGTTGGCCCCACCTCCTACGATAGGAACGTGAAGTTTCCACAACACTGAACACCAAGAAGACACTCGCAATTGAAGTAAAACATGCTCAATATTGCTCTTGGAGGCAAAGCACAACTGTGCTATGAACACCATCATACATCGAGGGTCTCAGTCTCCCTCCATCAGTTCAGCGAGGCCGCAGCGCCTGAACGTAGTGTTCAGAGGATTCCCTACAAGAACTGACCCTGCAGACATAAAGGACGCCATTACAGCCCGAGGATACGAGGTACGAATGGTACGCCAACTCGGAAAAAGCGTCAACAACCCACTCTACGTGGCCAACCTCAGACACGCCTCAACATAGAAAACTATTTGAGAAAAAAGGCTCATGTCCCTGATTGTCACGACAGAGCCCCTCAAACAAAAGGCGAGGCCGGCACAATGTTTCAATTGCCAAGGCATAGGACACGTAAACAACAACTGCGAAATGCCGCCAAAATGCGTCCGCTGAGCAAGGAACCACGCATCCAGGGACTGCAACTGGAAGGAAGGTGCCGCCCTGAAATGTGCAAATTGCGGAGGTGGGCACACAGCCAGCTACCTCGGGTGCCCAGCACAGAGGAGAGCGAAAGCGAGACAGCTTGGCGAGACGTCACACCAGAAACACGAACAGACAATACACGCCACAATACTCAACCAAACAACACGAAACAGAACAGACCACAAGAACAAACACAAACACAAACAACACTAGGCCACCAGAACCAACAGCACGTAACAACACACAACGAACACAAACCAGCAGCAAACACAAACGGACGAACACAGGACATACTCGGAGGTGGTCTCCGCAAAGTCCACCACCACATCACACGGCAGAAAGCCACAAAAACCGGAAGAATAATCAAAGAGAACACAAGCCCCACAAGCTCAGACACGGACACACCAATGCAACACTTCGCACAAGCTCTCACCGAAGTCATCAAACTGGTGGACAAGCTCATGACCACCATGACGACGAACTTCGAAAAAAATCACCTCGAAATTAGAACGGCAGTTAGGACGTCGCAGTCTACTGCGGCAGCAAGTGTTACAGCACCCTGCGATGGCTAGAATAACTATTCAGGGACTCAAGTTCTGTTCATTTAACGCCGAGAACCTCTTCCTCCAGGCATTGGAATTCAAACAATTCCTGACGGAAGAAGAGACACACTTAAAACCAGACGTCAGAGTAGCAGCACCAAACTACCTCAGTTATAGACGAGACCGACCAACTGCAGGGGGCGGGGTTGCAATATACATCAAAAGGGGGATTCCGCATCACCAAGTGAATACACCAGAAATGTTGCAGTTGGAAACAGTAGCAATTGAGGTAGAGACAACCACAGGACCGGTAACTGTGGTATCGTCAACCCAGCACCCACCATGTAGAACCACAAGACATAGCAAAACTAGGGCAAATGAACCGCAAGCTGATAGTTGGGGGGAGACCTCAACGCCAGGCACTCAGACTGGAATTCCAGGAGAACAAACACAGCCGGCAGAAACCTGAAACGCATCGCGCGCACCCGCGACATGCACGTGTGGGCCCCAGAGGAACCCACACACTTTCCCAGGAACGGCAATAACCCAGATGTTATTGACGTAGCTGTCACCAAAGGCCTCGCAGGATTCGTGACCGCGACTTCGTTGAATAAAATGTCGTCCGATCACAATCCTGTCATCTTTGAAATAGATGTGGGCGGCTGGCTACCGACCACACAGTGAGGAATCTCGAACAAACATATCAACTGGGAACACTTCAAAGAAAAAGTGACAGCAGAACTCAGACAACCCGCCTCCAACAGAGGAAACTGACGCAACGCTGAGAAGTTTCACCGCCGCGATCCTGCAAGCAGCAAAGGGCGCTACACCTGACCGCCCCCCCTGCCCCTCCTCCCACCCAGCGACTGCCGCCCCAGCTGCTTGCCCAGATTAGGCACACAAAAAAGGACTGCGAAGGAATGGAAACTAACGCAAAATCCGGACACCAGGAGGCTACTCAACAGGTTACAGAGAGAACTGAAGGTGTCGCTCACTGAGCACAGGAACCAGCAATGGTCAAACCGCCTTACAGCCCTCAAAGTGCAGGACAATAGCCTATGGCAAGCCACGAAGCAGTTCAGAAAAAGACGCGCCAGGATGCCGCCTCTGCACGGCGAGAGAGGACTAGTGTTCAGTGCAAAAGACAAAGCTAACGCACTCGCCGACGTCTTTGAAAAGCCATTTACCCCAGCAGAGGCACAAGATCACCAACATGAGAGAATGGTCCGACGGCAGTTAGCCGTTTTTCTCGAAGCGGAAGGCTACGTCAATGACGATATACCTGCCTTCTCGACAGAGGAGGTAGCGAAAGCCATCAGATCACTCCCCACAAAGAAAGCCCCAGGTCATGACTCCTTCACCAATGAACTGCTGAAACACCTGCCCCAGCTAGCGATTGAAAAGTTGACAGTAACCTTCAACGAGATCACGCGAACACAAAAATTCCCAAAACAGTGGAAACACGCGGAAGTGGTCGCGATCGCAAAGCCTGGAAAAGATCCCCTCTACCCACAGCACCACCGTCCCATAAGCTTGCTTCCCACAATAAGTAAGCTATACGAATGCCTCCTACTGGTCCACATAGAACGACTCATACGTCGGGAAGAAATGCTCCCCCAATTCCAGTTCGGATTTCGCAATAACCACTCAGCCCCACAACTCATGCGAGTGGTCGAAGCCGCCACAGACGCCTTTAACGAAAAAGGCTATTGTGGCCTGCTACTACTTGACGTAGCTAAGGCTTTCGACAGTGTGTGGCACACAGGATTATTGTATAAACTATACACATTAGGTTTCCCTGGCCAGGTAGTTAAATTACTTAAGAGTTATCTTAGCAATCGCATGTTCTGTGTCAAAGTAGATACTGCGAAGTCCACCAAAAGCGGCAAACGAGCTGGAGTCCCACAGGGATCGGTGCTAGGCCCAGTGTTGTACAACCTGTACACCGCCGACACACCGACAGCCCCACAGACACACACAGCCCAGTATGCCGACGATACAGCTTTCTTCGCCACAGGTAGCAACAGGAGACTTGTCACACACAAGCTACAACAACTACTGCACAACACTGAAAAATGGGCCAAAAATGGCGCATTACCATAAATAGTGACAAGACACAGGCCCTGATGCTAACTCAGAGGCGAGGAAAGCGCTCCCCAGTACAAAGACGGCGGGAAAATATCCCGCTCAGGCTACACAGGCGGGATATACCTTGGAGGGGAACCGCCAAGTACTTAGGGGTCACTATAGATCAGAGACTCACGTGGAAGGCGCATATAAATGACATTCGATGAAAAGCAAACGCAAGACTCAATGTCATTTATCCTATATTGAACATACACAGCAGTTTGGCGGCCACAACGGGTGTGCGACTCTACTGCACACTCGTAAAGGCCAATAATAGAATACGCTTGCCCAGTCTGGGGCTATGCAGCCAAAACCACATCGGGAGGCTGCAAAGAATCCAGAACAGGGCACTTAGACGCGCTATCCATGTCGACCAAAGGTTCCCTACGGCCGACACACACGAAGCCACCGAGATGAAAACATTAAAAAAGAGCGTTTCAAAGAACTCGCGGTCGGCTTCTACGAAACCGCGAGAAACTCCACAACCAACTTATTAAAAATCTCGGGATTTACCCGAACGTACAACAAAGACATAAGAGGCCGAAATCCCTCTTAAATCAACAATAGTAAAAGTAACAAAAATCGCATAAAAATTAGGACAAAAAAGGTTAGGGGCACGTAAAACTGCCAACAAATTTGCATAGATATTTTGAAGGAAATGTCAACAGACAATACCCTTCGCACTCTTGTCTCCAAAAGACAATAATATGCAGCGAGCGAGCGGCCGCCGCGTTGGTCATACGCTGAGCAGCAGCCGGACTGAGCGGACGCGTGTGCGAGGCAACGCTTGTTCTTTCCAACGCTGCTGCCAGCCTTAGTTGACTCGCCGCAAGGCGGGTACGTCTGGAGAACTTCCACGGGAGGGTCAACCCGGCTAGTGTCTCAAACGAGGTACCGTAGCGTCCGATTTTATTAAATCAGACGCGAAAGTACAAGAAGAAACTGCGGCACACCCTGGACGCCAGTCACAGGAACCGAGCGACTTGTTGCAACAGCGAGTTGGAGGACGGCGCGTCTGGTGCGCGTCTTCTCGTAGCCGCGCGTGGCTTTGCCGGCCACATCGAGTACCTCAGCTGTCGCGGGGAATAACCCCGCTCCTCCCATGTGTAGGGACTAATACACGTCAGGGCCTAGTCACCGGCCAGTCACCCGCACGTGGTATCTGCTAGGGTCGGCACGTCGTTGGATACGTCTAACGGTGCCAACGAAGACGACGACCGACACTCCCAAGACAGCCTCCCCTTCCGCTCACGGACATGGAACCAATCAGAATAAATATCTCACGGTGCGAGAGCTCTCCGAGCGATTTTCAAGTCACAAGGACAGACCCGCAATACCGCAAAGGGGCCATCAGCCCACACTCACGCATCTTGCTGGCTAACGCGACTGCCGGCCTCACCAGCAAAGACAGAAAGAAATATGAGAGGAAACTAGAAAGGGCCTGGAAGCCGCGCCTAATTTTGCCGAAAGGTAGTAGGTCGCCGCCCAGCGCCCGAACTCTCAAAAGCGCGGAGAGTTCACCCAGAAAGTCGCGCAAAGCGAGCGACAAAAGTAAGACCAAAACAAAAAACGAAATCGCGGAAGCAAAAACCGTACGCGCGAGAAAATAACGCGCACACGACAAGTCTCCGCACGTAGGGACACAGCGGTCAGTGAGGCAGCTCCCACAAAGAGAGCGACCACGCGAGGCGCGGTGCGGCACACGCGGCGGGCCGATGCAGGACAAAGCGCCCGCGAGGCGGCAGCTGACGTAGTTGCAGCCGCGGCCGCTAAGCGGAGCGGCAGCAGCGAACGGGCCAGCGCTGAGCTTACCGCGGCGGCCGAGGGGCGGCGCGGCGATGCGGTCTGCGACACGGGCGAGCCGGCCGGAGCACGACCACACTAACGCCGCGCCAGCAGCCATGGAACGTGAACACACTTCACGGAAACGTGGTCAGCCTGACGAACCGTCTGCAGCAAGCAAGTTCAGGAAGGCCAGCACCACTCCACCGCCGAGACCGAGCCCCGCGCGACGCCGCGCGCGAGGAAAGGGGAAGGATAAAGACGGCTTCGAGCGGCCGAAAAAGACCGCCAAACCTTCAAAACCTGCCGCCGCGCCAGAAGTTGCAGTGCAGAACGCCTTTGCGGAGTTATCAGACTCGGAAGACGAGGAGCTTTCGCTGCCGCCTGCACCAAAACAGCGACGTAATCCACCACCGATCGTGGTGCAATTCGGAGGGCCGTTCCGAGAGCTTCAGAACGCCCTCAACTTGGCTGTAGGACGAGAAAACTACAGCTTCAGGTCCGAGGGAGAGGACCTGTTTCGAATCGTCACGCAGGAGACTCCTGCATACCTCAAAGTACACGAAGAAGTGACACAGCGCGGGTGGCACTTCTACACGTATGCCACAACCCGTGTCAAGCCCATCAAGGTGGTCTTCCGGCACCTGCCTAAGACCATGAAACCCGAAGAGGTCAAGGAGGACCTGGAAGCTATGGGTTTCTTGGCAGAAAACGTGGTGAGAATTAAGTCGGCGCGCACCAAAGCGAAGCCGCTCATGCTCGTCATAGCTTCAAATTCAGCCACAAGCAGGAAGCTCTTCAAAATCACCAAGATAGGCAATATCGAGGTGAAAGCTGAAGAGCTTCGATCCAAGCACGCGTACGCGCAGTGTTATCGGTGTCTGGAGCTCGGACACGTCGCCAAACACTGTGGTATGCCTGACTTCTGCGTGCGCTGTGGCCAGCAGCACGCCACCGACACCTGCGAGAGGAAAGGAGTACCTCACAAGGACTTCGAGCCGACGTGCAAACTGTGCGGCGAAGCGCATGTCGCGAATTATCGCGGCTGCACTCGCCACAAGCAGTTTGCAGCACGAACCAGCAGCAGCCTCAGAAACGGCAAAGTTTTCTGGCGGGAAACGCCAGACAGAGCGGCGCCGTGCAGCAGCAGACGACAAAGAAGCGTGGTCGTCGCGGCCGCGGGCGCAGGTCAACGCCCGCCTCAGCGCGGGAAAACGAAGGCCAGAGGCAGCCAGCACGCCAGGTCGACGGACAAAGGACGTCGCACGGCCGCAGTGCGGTCCCAGCCACCATTTTGCCGAGGCTCCCCACTGAGCCAGGCAATAACACCGCAGCGCAGCAGCCAACCAGCGCGCAGAGTTACAGCGCGATCGCGGCCGCGCCGCAGTCCGCCCCGCCTTCGCAGCGGACAGCCTCAGCGGGCCAATCAGCGCCGCCCGCCCCTCCACAGCCGGCGCGCCGCGCGCCCAACCCGGACAGCGCGGCCGACTCCCCCCCGCCAAGATGGCGGCGCGGACCCAGCCAGGCGCACGCCGTAGCGGCCGGCCGCCATGTTGTCGGCATCCGCCATGATGTCGGCGCGGCCGGCGACCGGCAAGGCGACCGCATGTACGCCGTCTTACGCTCCATAGAAACGCTTACGCGGCAAATGGAGCAACTAATGGCCGTGATGTAGACTGTAGCATCCGCCGTCGTCGCCTCTGCAGCACCCAAACATGCCTGAGCTGCGCAGAGGATTGAAAATCTGCGTAGTAAACGCAGGCGGCCTCCGGACGAAAGACGAGGAATTTCGTCAGATTCTCCGCGACGAAAATATCGACGTCGCACTCGTCCAGGAGACCTTCCTAAAGCCTGGCGTTCGTGTTGGAGTGGCAAATTACCGCTGCTACAGAAACGACAGGCCAACACGGCGGCGGAACGGCGGTCTACGTACACAACTCACTCCGCCACCACGAGGTGCAGGTACCTAACCTACAGAGGGCAGAGGCGACTGCGGTGCCCATCCATATCGGGGACGGCAGGATCACCTGTTGCTCCGCATACCGACCGACCACCAGGCGCCCCCTTGATACCGGCAGACTACGACGCGCTGCAGTCGCTGCCGGGGAAAAGTACTAATCGGCGGCGACGTAAACGCGAAGCACGCGGCCTGGAACAGCCGCCTCACCAACATCAACGGCCGCCGTCTTCAGGGCGTGATCACGCGCCACGACGCTGCTGCGATCGGCCCGCACGAGCCGACACATTTCCCGAATCGAGGACAACCGGACGTCATCAATATCCTGATAGCCAAGGGAGAACAACAACACATCAAGGCGAGTACCAGGCCCAGGATATCCGACCACGCCCCGGTTGTCTTCGAACTACACACGGACATTCTTCCGCCGTTCCGCCGAGGATTGGACCTCCGCGGCATTAACTGGGACAACTTCCGAGGAAATGTCGCGGAGAAACTCCAAGAAGCGCCGGACGTAGCCGCTCTCGGCGCTGAAGCAGCCCTTCGCCACTTCACGTCGGCAGTAACAGAAGCGGCGACAGCAGCAACGCCAGCACACCCGCCGGAAGACCGGGACTACAGGCCGCCTTCTCTCCCCCCGCCGCTCCTCGACGCCATCGCTCGGAAGAACCGACTACATCGCCAATGGCAGCGAACGGGCAATCCGGCGACAAAGACGGAGATGAATCGTCTGCAAAGACACATCAAAGCTGACGCCGACGCCTACCGTAACCAGCAATGGGAGCGCAGGGTCGAACAGCTCGACATCGAAGACGGCAGTGCATGGCGCATGACGAAGAGTTTTCTCCGCCGCACTCAACGTCTTCCCCCGCTTCACGTCGGCGCCGAATTCGTCAGCGAACCGAACGCAAAGGCTAGCGCCCTAGTGGAAGTGTACGCTCAGAATTTCACGCCGATCGACGACCCACTGGACGAGGAACAAGTACGACACGTTGCAGAACGCCTACCTGTGTACCTCGCGCGGCAAGAAGACGATGTAATCGAACCCTTCACCGCCGGCGAGGTGAAACTACTCCGACGCCTCCAGAGAAGAAAGGCGGGCGGGACTGACGGGATCACGAACGCACTGCTGAAGAATCTGCCAGAGGATGCAGCCAACCTCCTGGCGGATATCTTCAACCAGGTGCTGAGGAGCGGGGTATACCCCGACACGTGGAAGCACGCCGAAGTCGTAGCGCTGCCCAAACCGGGCAAAGACGCACGGCTCGCAAAGAACTTTCGGCCGATCTCGCTCCTCCCGTCACTCTCGAAAATCTTCGAGAGGCTCTACCTCCGCCGTCTTCTGTTGCATGTCGACACAGAAGGATTGCTCCCTGACGAGCAATTTGGCTTCAGAAAGCAGCACGCCACGACGCACCAGCTGCTGCGCCTCACAGAGGAAGCGTTTGGTGCCATTGACCGACGCGAGTACTTCGGCGCTCTTTTGCTCGACGTGTCACGCGCCTTCGACTCCGTGTGGCAAGACGGCCTCCTGTTCAAACTCCTTGAGCAGGGGGTACCTGTGTCACACGTGAAGCTCCTCCAGAGTTATCTCTGAGGAAGAACGTTTCACGTTCGAGCAGAGAGTGGAATTTCCACGGAGCGTCCAATACCCGCGGGTGTACCGCAAGGCTCGGTCATTGGGCCAACGCTGTACTCTCTGTACACTGCAGACCTGCCTCGCCACGACCGCGTACAACTAGCAATGTACGCGGACGACACGGCAATCTACGGCCGCAGCAGATGCGTCGAAACGCTGCAGCGGCGTCTTCAGGGAGCAACAGAAGCTCTTACGCAATGGTCGACTAAATGGAGATAAGCTTACAACGGCGAGAAGACACAGGCGATAATCATCGCCACCCGCCGCTATAGGAGGGACCTTGAGAGACTGACGGTTCGCGGAGTTGCTGTTCCATGGTCGGACACAGCAAAATACCTCGGAGTCACCCTCGATCGACGTATGACGTGGCGACCCCACGTTGAAAACATCAGGGGCAAAGCACTGGGTAGATTAAGGCTGCTCTACCCACTGCTCAACCCCACCTCACGTCTTCCAGCACGCACTGGGCTGACGCTCTATAAGGCGTGCATTCGCCCCCTGCTGGAGTACGCCGCAGTGGTATGGGGCAACACCGCCGACAGGAACTTGAAGCGCCTGCAAGTTCTCCAAAACAGAGCGCTGAGGCAGGCGCTACACCTTCCGCGCGACTTCCCCTCGGACCAGCTGCACGCCATCGCTGACGTGCTGCCACTTCGAGGACGATTTAAGGAAGCAGCGAGAGCTTTTTATAATAAAATAGAGCGCTCTCAGAATCCACTGATACGAGAGCTCGGCCATCGCCCACACTGGCGAGCAAATCTGCGCTGGCCAGACATGCTGCGTGAGTGACACCAGCAAGCCTCATCAACCGCTCCCTGCAGAGCAGCTTTTGAAACCCAAAAGCCTACCACTAACAAGAAAACGATGCTTTAGGAAGACAAAGCAGCGTAAGGCTGCTATCACTTCAAGACTTCTCTCGTCTCCAAGTAGACTGAGAAACATCTGCACGAGTACTGCTGCGGCCAGCACTCGCCCGCCGGCTCGCGCGGGGTGCGGATCGCGGCGGCGCGCCGTCAGCGAGTCTGACGCGGGGCGAGGCGGCAGTGCCGCGACGGCGACAATACACACGGTCAGGCTGCGTTGCGAGGAAAAAAGCGCAACACTCGCGCTTAAGTCGGGGACCGAGGGGAGGCCGGTGCAAGCAATTGCCACGAATGCCACTCGCTCCCCGCCCGGCATGAGCGCGCAACTCAACTCGCCTGTCGGTACTAACAACAACACCGGAGCGCGCGGACATGCCACAAACGAGCTCGACGCAACACACACACACACGTCACCACCAATAACACCCAACACAACACAAAAATAAGACAACACACATAGACCACGAGGGCTTCCAGCTAGCAAAAAAAAAAAAAACCGCTGGCCGATCGCCCAAAACACAAACACAAAATATCACTACACACAACAGATTCGAAACACTAACCACAGACGACACGACAGACAAAGAAACCGAGGAAGAACACGAACACAGAAAATACAAAATTCCCCACCTCATCGTCCAACTCGGTGACGATTACAAAAAAAATCTACGACACCATCAAAAAGTGCACGGGCGATAACAAGTTCACGGCAAAGGCCACGGGAGAAGACAAAATAAAAGTAACAGTGCGTACTGTAGACGATTACAACAGCGTCAAAGACGCACTGAACACACAGAAGATACACTACTACACCTTCCCCCTGGCAGCCAGAAAACCCATCCGCGTCGTTTTTAGGGGCATTCCGCACCAAACGAACGCGGATGACATCAAATCGGACCTCATAGGAGAGGGATTCGAGATCTCCTCCGTAAAGCGCACGCGTCCAAACAGGAACTGGCCTCTACACACCGTTACACTCCCGGACTTGGCACAAAACCGAAAGATCTGGGAGGTCCGCAGGATCCTGGGACTTTTAGTCACGCCGGAAAAACTTAAAAAGTGGGACCAGGGCGTTGCTACAACTGCCAGGCCTACGGGCACATAGCCAGGGACTGTCAGATGCCGATCGTCTGCGTCAGGTGTGCAGAACCGCACACCTACACAGAATGCAAACTGCCAAGAGGGCAGAACCAGGAAAAATGCGCAAACTGCGAAGGTGCACACCCTGCCAGCTATCTCGGCTGCCCCGAATACAAAAGGCAGGGGGGAAAGAGAAGTGCAATCACAAACACCAAAACAAGAACACACACGAAGCCACCACCGACACACACACCACACAAAGACAACACGAGAGGCCGATAGAGACGCAGGTATTCGCAAGGCGATACGCTGACGTACTCGTCGGCTCTCCACAACACTCCCCTCCTCCCGATCCTCCCGGCCCGCCCAACAACCAGGTCTCCCCAACCGCAGAAGCACCTAGGGAAGCCACTCCCCCAACCAAACAACTCACAGTCCGCAACCTGCAGCCGAGACTCCAACAATGGAAAAACTCGCGTCGTCTATTAAGCAGCTGCAAGCTCAAATGAGTCAACTGGTCAATATCCTATCGACCATGACGCAGCTCCCAACCGACATCAGGTCGGTAGCACAGCAGCCGCAAGAGACGGCGACTCACAAGAATCCAACTCCAAAACATGGATAGAAGGCCGCATATACAGTGTCTTAAAATCTGTGCGTTCAATGCCAACGACCTAACTCGCCAACCCATAGAGTTCAGAGAGTTCATGAGAGAAGAAAATATAGACATATGCCTCGTGGGTGAAACATTCCTAAAGCCAGGAATAAGCGTATCTGTACCAAATTACAGTTGTTACAGAAAAGATCGCCCCACCCACTGAGGCTGGGCAGCGGTATATGTTAAGAGGGGTATCAAACACCACGAGATACACCCTCCGCAAACCACCCAAATAGAAGCTGCTGCCATAGAGGTGGCAACAGCAAACGGACCTCTGACAGTCGTTGCAGTGTATCGCCCCCATACTCAAGTGTTAGAAGAAGACGACAGAGCTGCGCTAACACGAATCAGAGGCAAACTAATAGCAGCAGGCGATCTCTACGCCAAACACGTGGACTGGAATGCGAGAAGAGGCAATAACGCTGGTCAACAACTGCAACGACTCGCGCGCGCACACCAGTTTTAAGTATGGGCTCCGGAGGAACCAACGCACTTCCCGAAAAATGGGGGAAAGCCGCCTCTTTGACTTAACCACAGAAGGGATGGACAGGCTCCCAGTCAACCAGCCCATATTCATAAACCACCGCGAACGCTCAACACCGGACCATGTACTGTGTAGCCATAATATTAGTGACACGATGTCAGAACCTGTCGTGGGCACCTATAAGTGATCATCTGCCCATCCTCTTTACGACCACTGCAACCATCCCTCCCAAACAAATAAGCACAAGACTAACTATCCGCAAATATTCAAGAGCAGATTGGGACAAGTAAGAACTCCCTCACCGACAACCTGGCCATACCCATAACAGACAAAGACCTACAACTTACTACTACCAGACTAGAAACAGCCTTTCACACCGTAATAGAAGAAGCCATACCCCAAATTACAGTTGAGAACTGGAAACCAACTATCCCGCAAGAGGCCCTAAACCTCATCCAACAAAAGAAACTATACCAGGAAATCAGACGGAACAATAACCCAGGACTAAAACGACAGTGGAATAGGCTAAACGCCAGAATTAAAAGAATCATATCCACATTCCGACAAAGACAGTGGGAGGAAACTTGACAGTTTAATTATAGGTAAGGAGGAAAATTTTGGAAAATATTTAAAACCCCGACCGGCCAGCGACAATCGGCCAACACAATGCTAATAGTTAATAACGAGCCAACAACTGACATAGCAGAACAAGCCAAAGCTTTCAGGCACGTCCTGGAACAAGTTTTCTCCTTCCCACAAGACGACCACTTCAACGACAACTTCAAAAACCACGTAGAAAGACAACTGACCCTCACACTGAACACACCAACCATAGACACAGAGGATGATTCACTGACCAAGGAAATAACTGATACAGAAATACTAGACGAAATATACACAGGACACAATTCAGCCCCTGGACACAATGACATAAGACACATACACCTCCAGAAAGCACCTGCCCACATCCTAATCCCCATCCTCTCCCTACTGTACTCGTTATATACCGCAAACGTACCACTGGTGTCATCCAATACAGAAACACTAGGACTGTACGCCGACGACATCGCTTACTGGCGTACAGAACTCAGGACGACAACAATACAACGAAAAACAAACTACTTACAACAACTTGAAAACTAGATGTCCAAATGGAGGATACGGCCCAACCCCAACAAGACTCGAGCAATCCTGTATAAACACAGGATCTTGACCAAAACGAGACGACAGAAGACATACAATTGACACTCTGGGGCACACCACTGCGACTTGGCAACACCGCCAGGTACCTTGGTGTGTTCCTAGACAAACACCTTAACTGGCAAACTCACCTGACATACATACTGGACAAGATACGAAAAGGACAAAACCTAGTAAGACAAGTACACGGACGCTTCTATGGCTACGACAATCAGACCACAATTCACACCTACAAGACATACAGCAGACCCGTTATCGAATATGCTGCCGCCCCTCTAGGTGGAATACACAAACCAATAGCGGAAAGACTATACTCAACCGAAAGACAATTGTTACGCAGCCTAAACAGACTGCCAAGGGAAACACCCAGTGACGAAGTATATGACATCACTGTAGTGTAACGCCTACAGTCCAGACTCACCAAACTCAGGGCCAAATACGGAAGACATACTCCCAAAAATACCAGATATGGAAGACATGCTGACAAGCCGACCCCTCGCACAGCAACTATTTAAGTTCAAATATACCCGACCAATGAGTACAGTAGCACACAACACCACCACAGCTTACCCAGACCTCGCCCCCGTCATGCAGCCCCTTACACAATCGTCCCCACTACCACCCCACCTGGATAAAAGGCCAAACAACTAAACAAAGAACACCAAAACAGAAACACACACACAGACACACACACACACACACACACACACACACACACACACACACACTAACCTAGGAACAAGTAACAAAATTCAAAACCTATGTCACACCATAAACCACATACACTACCAATAATTTTACTTCATTCTCTACACTGCACATTATTATTTCTACTCACAATAATAAGTTAAATTGTCACCTTTTAATAACAATAAGATGATTGTAACCATATACACACGAACATGATGTGATATTTAATTCACATTAGACCATTACCGTTTTTATACATTAATTATAATTATGTTTATTTATTTATGTTTTATTTAATTTTTTCCTTTTGTCATTTATTTTCCTTTGTCATTAATTTACCTTTGTCTTCTGTTTTCCCTTATGTATATACGCATTTGAATATGGAAAAATTTCTTTGTATAAGCTATAAAGATGATAATTTTGCACAATTTGCCATATGTAAATAAATTGTGGAAATACTGAACTTGTAACCCACTCCACAAGGCTGAAAAGGGTAAGAATTAAGCCTTAAACAGCACGAAATGTGAAAAAAAAACGGCCGCAGTGTCAGAAGCCTCTCGGCAACAGTAGCGTCCGGAAGAAGAGAAGATCGATGGACCGCCGCACTCCACGCGAGAGTGCAAGGAAGAAGACGGTGCAACTCAGACCAGCCGAGCTACCAAGAGCACCGGACCGGCCAGGAGAAGAAGAAGCCGTTCTGGGACTTCGGTCCCAGAGCATCTCAACAAAAAGAGCAGAAGTGTCTGACTGCTGTACAAACTGACTCATGTCAGTATCACAAGAGTGCTTGCACTCACAGTCATTTCTTGTGGTGAGAGAGTGGCTCGTTCAGGAACGATACAAATCTCACCTAGGGACACGTTAGATAGGGTACTTTGTGATCCAGGGCCCCCTTCACGTGGGACCAGCCCGCGCCCACTAGGCTTCTGTAGCCCCACTTTGCACACGCCCCTGTGATGGAAACTAACATTATTGGTAGGGACATGCCCCTCCTCTCTCCCCTCTCATCGGATGAATCCGATGATGACCACGCGGAAGAACAATGGGAGCTGCTCGAAACTCTTGCAGACGTCACGGCCCACGAGGTGTTCTGCAAATTGCAGAACTCCGGCCCCACCGAAGAAGACGCCCCCGCCGCGGAACCAATGGATAAAGACGCTGCCTCCCACAAGCGGAAGGTGGCAGAAGCCAACTTTGAGGAAGAAGACTTGGCGGACAAGAGGGTCCGCAACATCCAGGCGACACAAGAAGACGGCTTCACCCGGCCCAAGAAGACTGCCCCTGCCGCCAAGCTCCAGGCAGGCGGTCCCGCTCCAGTGGCGACATCCGACAACTTCGAGACACTGTCCGAGCGAACGCCCGACCCAGTAGAAGTGGCGGCAGCCAGCGCCCAAGCAGCAAAAAACACGAAGATTGCCCCCCATAATGTTCACATACACTGGGCCATACGAAGAATTGCATGCAGCAATTAAACAGAACCACGCATGTGTTCCAAATCAGGACACAAGCAGGCGACACCATGAAGATAACCACAAAAAACGTGGAGGACTACGTAGAGATCCTGCGGGAGCTCAAGAGGAGAAAAATCCCCTTTTACACACACTCGTCCGAAGGGGAAAAGCCGATCCGAGTGGTGTTCAGGGGACTCCCACACACCTTCACCACGGGGAACATGAAGAAGTCTCTCACAGAAATGGGCTTCACTGTGATGGCAGTAAACCACATGAAGTCACCGAAGACGGGAAAGCCGATGCCGCTGTTCGAAGTTACAGTCCCAAACGACGAACATCACCGCAGCATCTGGCAAGTGAAGTCATTCATGACTACAAAAGTGAAGACGAAAGACCCGAAGAAGAAACGTAAAGTAGTGCAATGCTACCGGTGCCTCAAACCTGGCCACGTCGCCAAATATTGCAACATGCCACAGAAATGTGTCATCTGCGGCAACAACCACCGAGCCAGTGAATGCACCGTACCAAGAGACGAGCCAGCCAAGTGCTTCAACTGCAGTGAAGCACACCCAGCTACCTATGGGAGCTGCAGGACACTCCGAGAAGCAGACACCAAACGAGTCGCTGAAACAACCAAGAGTAAGGCCAGGACAATATGCTGACGACGCAAAGAGCGGGAACCCAGCCAGCGCGGACCACCTGAAGACAGCCACAACTGAGGTCGCCCCCGCCACCACACCAGAGCAAGAGAGGACAACCACCACCACGGCAACAGGCGCAACAACAGCAGCACCGCACACTGCACAGCATGTCGCACATGCAGGAGCAAGAACAGAAGACGCCGCAGCCCAAATGCCGAGATGGCACAGACGATGAGGAGCACAACACTTCGGAGTTGAAGCAGGCCCCAGAAAGCAACAGAAGACTGCGCGAGACGCAACCCCGCGGAATACTAACCGCTGCCACTGCACACGCAACGAAACAAGGAAGCCCAACCTATGTGGTTGGGCATCACGTCCGGATCAAAGACGGAGAATCTTCAAGACAGAACATTAAAGCTGGCGTACCACAAGGGTGTGTGCTAGGCCCAATCCTGTACACCCCCTACACCAGCGACATACCGAGAACGCAGCATGTCAAGACAGCACTACACCGACGACACGGCCCTCTACACCAGAAATGGAAGTGTAAGATTCATTCAACACCGACTGCAGAGGGCCACCAACAACCTCTGTGAATGGGTGAACAAATGGCGCCTAGTCTTCAACGGATCGAAGACCCAGGTGCTAGCCATATGCAGGAGGAAGTTCCCACAAGATACAAAGAAGATAGAAGTCCGAGGAGTCCAGGTCTCGTGGGGGACAACGGCCGAGTATCTCGGCGTGGCGCTAGACCGCCACCTAACGAGGGAAAATCACGTCGACAAAGTCCATGGCTACGCCAGAGGATGACTGAGGACGCTGTACCCCATCCTGAACCGGAGCTCAACCCTTCCTCAAGAGCAAGGAGTGCGGGTGTACAAATTCGTGGTGAGGCCGACCATGGAGTACGCCTTGCCAGTGTGGGGAAATGCAGCGGAACAACACATAGACCGACTGCAGACGGTGCAAAACACAGCACTCAAACGAGCATTACACCTCCCGAGACGCTTCCCAACAGCAGAACTCCACAAACTGGCAGGGGTACCACGATTGAGAGAAAGGCTACGACAGAATGACAGAGGCTTCTATGACATGACACAGGCGTCGGCCAACCCGCTTGTATCCAGTCCTGGAGGCAGGCACCACAGGAACGCAAACACAAGATGGCCAGATCTGCTGAAGTGACAGCCAGAAGACACCACAATGTATGTATGTATGTATGTATGTATGTATGAAAAAAAAATCGCCACCATTTATCAAAATTCATCACCATAATCATCTCATCAACATCAAAAATCATAATCTCATATCCATACCTTTAAATCTGTCTCTAATACTATCCTCTCTGACTATTTTCAAATTCCAAAATAAATAAATAAATAAATCTAAATCTTTCACTCTAACTATTCACTCTCACTTTTTCAAATCCGCAGAAAGGCAAATGAAGTATCACTTAATAGAAGGCACAACCAAGAAGCCAACCAAAAATAAAAAGTTCAAAAGTTCCCGAAACATGTTTCTTTTTCAAGCATGTCCACAGGCAATGCTCCACAGCAAATACTGTGAACACCGTGGGAGGTTAAGAAGACCCCATAAGAAGTAGTGCCAGGAACGCCCATAGCAGAATGGAACAACGCCATCATGGTGGGGCCGTATATACCGACCCACATCCCTGCACACGGCGAGCCAGACGTTATAGACATTGCATTAGTCAAAGGCATCCCACAACAAAAAAACGGTGACAAGGAGACTCGCCCTCTCGTCGACCACGCGCCAGTGATATTCCAGGTGACAGATCGAGTAATCACAAAGGCAAGGATACAAAACTACACCAGAAAAACCAACTGGGAGGCATACAGGCAGCATTTCTCTCGCACCCTGGAAAATGCCCCCCATGCAGAGCAAGTAGGGGCCGATGAGGCGCTCCACCTGTTCACAGACAACGCCCTAGACATAGCCAACGCTGCTACCCCATCCAACGACGACAACCGACATAGGTACAGACCGGATAACAGAGTAACACATACAGAGATTCAGCCCCCCCCCCCCCCCAAACCACTGCCCTCGTAGTTCCGTAAGATGCTAGCAGGTGCCAGGCGGTTCCCTAGCTTAGTACCGGTAGACTGAGGGGCGAGCTCGTGCTGCCTGCCACGAGGCCACGGCTGTTTCCGGTCTGCCGGCGTTTGAGGGGAGGTGGTGGTGGTGGGGACAGCCGCTACCTGCCGCCAGCTCTGGCTAGTTTAAACAGCTGCTTCTGACCGCAGCGCCATCATGGGACATCTTACGGAACTGCTTCAGCACCCCTCGCCCCGCACTCCTGAGCGTGGGACCAGGCCCTTACGAAGGTTTTTCCGTCTATATATATTTGTCTGTGACCGGACCCACTACCGCCCGAAATCTTGTCCGCAATAGCCAATAAAAAAAGGAACTTCAGAGAGTGGCTACAGGCAAGGCAACCCGCCACCAAACGCCTTGTAAATAGGCAAAGGAAGGAAATAAAAGTGGTGGTACAACATTTCAGAAACAGCAAATGGGCTGAAAAAGTATCCACTCTTAAGTCCACAGATAACACAATCTGCGCAGTCACGAAGATGCTCCAGAGTAAACACCAACGTATCCCACCCCTCAGAGCAGAAGCAGCGTACATCGCTGAGCTGGATGCCAAGGCAAACCTGAAGGACAGATGCATTTGAAAGTAATTTCAAAGCCATCATGGATCCAGCTCACATAGCCACACGCCTTCCAGTTTACCTGGGAGCCGCAGATGTCTAAGATGACAGAGCCAATTTCAGAAAGGGAAATAGAGGAGCACCTAAAGTACCTTAATGCTCGGAAAGCAGGCGGCCCCGATCTTCTGACAAACAAGCTACTCAAGGAACTCCCAGGAAATCACACAGCGCATCTACAAGCGTGGGAACACGCCGAGATCGTCGCTATACCGAAACCCGATAAAGACGTTATAGCCGCAAACTACAGGCCCATCAGCTTGCTCCCAGCAACGTCAAAAATGTTCGAGAGATTATACCTACGTAGACTAAAGCAACACAGAGGCAGAAAACCTCCCACACGAGCAGTTTGGGTTTAGGAGAGCACATGCCACCTCTCATCAATTGCTACGACTGGTGGAAGAAGCACTAAGCGCAATAGAGAGCGTGAGTACTTCGGGTAGTGATGTTACATGTCTCCCGAGCATTCGACTCCGTGTGGCATGGCAGGTTGTTCAAACTAATGGAACTCGGCATCCCAGTGCCACACGTGAGGCTGTTGAAATCATACCTAGAAGGACGCACCTTCCACGTAAGGGCAGAAGAGGGCAAGTCAACAATCAGGTCCATAGAAGCTGGGGCAACACAGGGTTCGGTGCTAGGACCGATACTGTACACGCTGTATACATAGCAACTCCCAGGACAGGCCGCATACAGACCGCCCTTTATGCAGATGACACTGCCCTCTTCAGCCGTAGCAGAAGCCCCACAGTCCTGCAACACAATGTCGAATCGAGAGTCCACGACTTGGAAGCGTGGGCAAAGAAATGGAGGCTTGCATTCAATGCAAGCAAAACGCAAGTACTAGCACTATGCAGACGATGCTTCCCCGCAGCCCTTCCACAAATACAGGTTCGCCCTGAACCTGTCCCTTGACGCAAAACCACCAGATAACTCGGGGTGACGATAGACCGATCCCTCACCTGGCGACTCCACATAGAAGAAGTTACAGCTAAAGCCCTAGGAAAGAAGATGCTGTACCCACTATTAAACCCCACCAACCCTCTCGATAGAAGTAGGTATAACTCTGTACAAGGCTCCAACTACACTATGGCGCCCCTGTATGGGAAAACGCAGCCAGAACGCACGATCAGTCTGCAAACGGTACAAAACAGGGCACTCCCCATTGCACTGCACCTGCCGCCAAGATTCCCTGTAGCCCCCTTGCACCAGATAGCAGGGGTCCCACGATTGCGGCACCACTTCTCCCACCCGACAGATAACCTATACGAGAAGACAACGATCTGCAAACCCTAAGTTGAGCATGTTAGGGACTACAGTGCACTACATGAACATCACTAGCGGGCCAGACCTTCTCCGCACAAACAGGCAACTCCAAAAAAGTAGCTTGTATCTTTTGGGGGGCAAGAGGTTAAATTAATGTATTCTTGGGGAAATTGTTATTTATCATGTCTTTTGGGGGTAGGGATAGTGTATATATGCAACTTTTGTAACTGTATCTTTAGGGGATTAGGGACAACTTTTGTGGCAAATGATAGTACCTCTTGGGGCAAGAGGACAACAAGTGCAATTGACGACAGGGTACAGACTGTAATATCTCGTGCACTCTTAAGTGGATAGCAATTACATAAGCAGAAGGGAATGATCTGGCCCAATAACTCGTGAACTTTGTTGGGGGGGGGGGGTGTAAATCTCATTTCATTCACATAAAATCACAATCTCATCACCATAAACTTTATCTACTCTGTCACCTCTACCTACTGCTCAAACTTAAAAAAGTCTAACTATCCCACTATCTTGTGTCTTATACTATCACTCGATCTAAAAAACCTGAACTGTAATGAAGAACATCCATAACGAGTTACGCCAGAACTAAATCAAGACAACAGAAGAAAGAAGACTCCTAAAGACGGCCCTGAGGACTCATTCATCACATAGACCATTAAAACCCAGCCCTAAGGGGACTAATTCACATCACAAACTATTACTCAATCAACTATATCTCTATCTCTAAATCTTCAATAAAAAATAAAAATCTAGACTTCAACTATCCCACTCCTTTGAATCTACTACTATCATTCGATCTAATATATATCTCAAATAAATTATCAACTATCCCACTATCTTTGTATCTACTACTATCGCTCCAACTAAAATTAAAAACAAAACAACAAGTTTCTATCCCACTATCTTTGTTTCTTTTACTGTCACTCCGTCTTTAGTATTACTGTAGACAGTAGCACTAAGCTACAGTGAAAGTCTGCAGCAAGCCATGACACTGAGCCATTGATGTGTCGGCATATGTACATAAAGTGTAGTCAAAAATATTACACACACCAAACCTGATGATAACCAAGAAAAGAAGAAATACCAAGACCAAGAAAGAAGACCATTGGAGGCACAGCCCCAAGGGCTAGTACACCACCAAGCAGTCCGGAAAACAATCCCCAACGAAATAGCTGGCAGCGCGTGCCCCCGCTACAGTTGAGGCTTTGTCACCGAAGCGAACGGACGTGCGTCGTCGCGCTCCGCTCTACTCGCTAAGACAAAGGCGCTACTACTCGGGCAAGCGCTCCTAAATAGACGAGCTACACTCGTCCCTCAAAAAAGCAAATGTCTGTGATGCTCTAAAAAGGCAAAACATTGTTGTGTTACTGTTAGGGCGGTTTAGAAGCAGAAAGCTTTTCGGAAAGCCGGAAACGGCCATTAGATAGGGATTCAGCGAGCCAGGGGCCCCATTCACGTTGCACAAGCCCACGGTCGCAGAGGCAAAGACAAATGTGTAGCGGCAGTATAGAACACTGGCGATCAGGTGAAAGACACCACATTAATTTCACAACACACTCTCCAACATGGAAAAACCGAAAGCGAACAGAACAAGGAGCAGGGCTGCCAACAGCACCAAAGCAAGCTCGAAAATGCACGTGGACACACCACCTACAGATCTCCACGACACTAATGAGGACGCAACAACATTCATGGATGACCAGCCCTCCCCACCCGCGATATTGAGGCGGACCAACCAAACACAAAAAACATCGCGATGATGCAGGAAGGACAAGCCGTGACCACACAAGCCGCCAAAGCAGCGACTCCAAAGAAAGCGGAGCCTGTACTTATCGCAAACTTCGGATTTACACCAAATAAAACTCATACCGTAGTAACCACATGGCTCCCGTCTGCGCAAAACACGCTCCCACCACAGAGCATCAACCTGCAAACAAAAACCATCATGCTCACAGTTCAAAACCTAGAAAAGAGGAGACGCAGAAAACTTTCTGGTTTTCGCTCAAAGCGCTAAAGCTGGCACAACACATAACGGACTTCACAGTTCACAGGAATCGTACAACCAGTTAAAAGCAGACATACAACAAAAATTAGAAAGCTTCCTGAGAAAGCACCGACCAGAGGCCAGGTGCTACATTGCACAACCAAAGAATATACGGGAAACTAAGAACTTAGGTCCCATGATGTGTGTGGCTATCAAAAACGTCGACTTCGACATCGAGCCACAAGTAGTAACAGACGAGCTCAAAAGACAGGATTTACAACATTGAAAGAACAGTCAGGATTCAATCCAAAAGAACATCAAAACT
Organism: Locusta migratoria; assembly: GCA_026315105.1. NCBI lineage: Eukaryota > Metazoa > Arthropoda > Insecta > Orthoptera > Acrididae > Locusta > Locusta migratoria. The sequence continues at coordinate 297,412,085 of CM048751.1, forward strand.
CATTCCCAACATCAGAGCACTCACGAACGACCAAAAAACAGTCGACAAGATACTAGCTGAAAACTTTCGAATGTATCTTTGCTCCTTTATAGTCGAGCCTCCGCACATGCCGCCTCCACAGCCGCGCTGCTTCAGCTACGAGCACGTAACCGACTGCTGCACGCAACCACCAAAATGCGCAAGATGTGGCGAAAGTCATTTCACAAGCAGATGCGAATCAAAAATATAAAATTAAATGCGTGAACTGCGATGGCGAACACCATCCCATGGACCCAAGATGCCCTCAAAGACCTACACAAGCACTGACAGTAGAAGCAACAAAAGTATTAAAATGCGTAGATAAACCGACACAAGGTGACCAACAGGCTCAACAGGGTTAAGGTTGAAGGCCCATTTGAGAAGAAATTTAATATTCAAGGAGATGTGGTGTACTATCATAGTTAAATAAAGTTTATCCTTAACCTTTTATCCTTTGAAAATATTGATTCGGGCACTTCTTGTCATGTCCTAAAGAGCTCGAGGGTACTACAGTTTTAATGCGCGCAGACTAAGTGCGTGACCTTGAAGCAGCTTCCGAGCTGTTCCGCCTGGCGCGCCACTGTCGCCGTCGAGTGATGCAAGTGTCCATGCGCCCGCGCCTCTAGTTTTAACGAGTGCGCGGGCGCTGAAAAATCAAACATTCAAAGCGACCGGATGTGGCATTCTAGTTATGCGCGCCAGGCGGAAGGGCGTTGGCTCTGCCAGGCATTGTGGCTCATTTGACTTGAGGCAGCCGCACGAGCAACAGCATTGAATCACGATGCCACGCCGTTATTACAGGAGACGTCGTAGCATGTTACCTGTTTATAAAGCAGTGGATACTGTTGACTTTACACCTGGTTCTGATGGATTGACTACTACTGCAGAAGAAGAAGTGTTGCATGGTCCTATTACATTTGCTGGAGCTAGATTTGATTTCAGTATTAAAAGTACTGAAGTTTTTGGTGGCAAATCCAGCAGACTTCAAATACTTTCTCACTGCACTTAAAAGAAGCTGCAGTACCATATGTACGACCTGGAGCCCAAAAGGCTTCCGAAAATAGTAATCAAAGACTTCCCACCCACAGTAGATCCCCGACAGAAGTCACAGAATCTCTCCAGTACGAAGGGTACATTGTGCAGGAAACTGTACAGATGAAAAAACACGTACGTTCTGAAGGGGGGTGGGGGGGGGGGGTCACAACAAAAGAAATCCCAAATTACATTGTCACTCTGGTCAAGGGACTAAACACTGCTAACATTTACAAGAGAAATATCTCCTACACACAAAAATTAGGGTAGAATCCTACAGAAGGCCCACTGGACCCACTCAGTGTTACAGGTGCCATGAGTTTGGCCACGGATCACGCAACTGCTCGGTGAACCCGAAATTGTGTGAAGTGTGCTGGAGGCCACCTAACAAAACTTTGCACAAAAGCTGCAAAAGACCCACCCAAATGCAAGCACCGTGGGGGTGAACACCCAAAAATTACAGGAAGTGAGCCCACTACCTCGCCATTGTGGCAAACATGCAGGTCAAACAACACCAGGCCACAACCCTAAGGAAACCAGTTGCTCCAGCAGCCAACCACACCAACTTCCCACAGCTGCATAACAAAAATGCAAACCCACAACAAGCACAGCCAACTACTCTGCCTCAGACAGCATGCAACCACCCAGCTTTCACACCATACCCAGCTGCCCACAATGCCACCACCTCCACCCCATCACTCCTGCAGCAAATTCCACAGCTTTTCGAGGTTGTCTCCCTACTCCAGGGATTCAACATTCCGAAGCTGCTGACCACCTTCAATCTTGGAGCAGCTCAAAGCTGCACCTGATACAACATCAAAAATGATACTCATGTCTGCAGCAATGAACTTTAATGATGGCCCGTAGAGGCCACGTAGCACCCTTTCATATTTTAAACTGGAACGCAGATGGCGTTTCCATTCAGAAACTTTCCCTTGAGCACTTCTTCGATGACTTTGCTATCGATGTTGCCCTCAACGAAACTCACCTAAAACCCGAAGATACCTTCACTATAAGAAACCACTGTATCTATCGCAATGACAGACTAGACAGGCAAAAAGGTGGCACGCTTGTATTAGTCAAAAACAGATTTGTCCACAGACAAATCCAAACACGAAATATACCCACGGTAGAATCCACTGCCATAGAACTGCAACTAAGGGAAACCAAAGTTTGTCTAGTTGCAGCTTACCACCCTCCTGGGCAATTGATAGCACCTCAGGATCTGGAAGCACTGACGGGTCTCGGCGACAATGTTATATTAGGTGGAGAAAAACTAAGCATGGAGTTGTCAAGCCCAGAAGAGAAGTGGTTCAGTCGTCCTTGGACTCCTGAGAAGACAAAACGACATTAACATCGTCGCACCTGACGAACCTACACATTTCCCAAGACGGCCAGAACATCAACCAGATATCTTGGATGTGTTTCTAGTCAGGAACAACCCCTGGCAGAGTCACATCAATGCCATTAATGATCTGGACTTAGACGACAACCCTGTCGTTCTTGAACTTACCGATGCCAGGCAAGGGGACCAGGAACCGCCCCCTTGCTCTACCATACAAATTGGAAGATGTACAAAGCACTAGTGCAACTCCACACAGAAGAGGTACCAGAGATGACCACTGAAGTACAGATTAACTCGGCCATTGAACAGTTTACAAAGATCACCGAATGCCACAAGCAAGCCGCTGCCGCCGCCACCGCCACCACCACCAGGTTAACAATAATAGAATCGAACTTCCTCCAGAAATACAAGAACTCATCAGGTCCAAAAACCACTTCCGCCGCAGATGGCAACGGTATCGCGACCCTGCCGACAGGAGGATTATGAACAGTCTTGCCCATGCACTAAAAGTACACCTTTAAGAGTACAGAAGCGTTCTATGGGTTCAAAAACTCTTCCACACTTAACAGAACCCCAACAAACTATGGAGATTGGTCAAAAGCAGGAGGGATCCAGTCTAATCTCTAAAGCCACTTCATGGGGAAAACGGCCTGGTCTACACAGCTCCAGAGAAAGCTGAAGTCATGGCAGTCTCACTGGAACTGCAATTTCATGTACATGGTAGAAAGAAGAGTAAGAAGACTACTTCGCCAGCACCCGAAGAACAGTTTCAGCCGGTCTCCCAGCACACAGTACACTCAGTCATCTCAGGGCTCGGTAACTCCCGATCCCTTGGTCCCGATCGCATAAAGCTACTACTACTATAGCACTTACCCCAAACAGCTACCCTATACTTAACAGCTACCCTATACTTAACAGCTATTTACAACTCCTGCCTTCAACTATCCTAGTTCCCCAAACCCTGCAAAACTGCCAAAGTAATCACACTGCCAAATAAAAAATCCTGTTTTTCTGCAAAATTACTGCCCTATTTCATTATTCTCCTTCCTAGGAAACATTCTGGAACGACTCATCCTTTCCACACTACAAACATTCCTGGAAACTAACAACATCCTCATCCCAGAAAAATTTGTTTTCGTGTGGACATAGCACCATTTCTCTCAGACCACCTGAGTGACTGAGCAGATCTATCGTGCTAGGGCGAACAGAAAGGCACAGGAGCAGTGATGCTGGATATCGAAAAAGCCTTTGACCGTGTCTGGAATGACGGAGTAATATTTACGCTCCACAAGTATAACTGCCCTCTCCATGTAATCAAACTCCTTTCTTCATTTCTTCTTGGCAGGAGTATGTCAGTATGAATAGGATTAAAACTAGGGTTGTCATAGCAGGTGTCCCCCAGGGATCTGTCCTGGGCCCTGAATCTTACAACATCTACACTAATGACATGCTGAGGAGACCTAGCAACCAAATCGCCCTTTATGCAAATGATACTGCAATAATTTGTTCTCATAGGAACCTCAATTACGTGACACTAATTTTAACCAGACATCTAAAATACTTAGCAATGGTGCACAATCTGGAAAATTAAAATAAATGCCGAAAAAAGTCAGGCCATACTATTCACCACCAGGAGGCCACCCACCCTCCAAGTACAACTGGATGGAAGGGCCCTTCCCTGGGGTGACTGTGTAAAATATTTAGGATTTAAAATCGATAAGTCTCTAACATGGAATCTCCACACTACAGAGTCTTGTAATCGAGGTTCCACCAAACAGTTTGTAGCACCAGTATCTTGGGCTACCTAACTGCTAAAGGAAGGCAGATGCACATGACATAGTCCAGCCCTGTGACAAAGGGAGAGTGCCCTAATAAAATTCATTCCATGATTTTGACAGCATATTCGGCTCTTATGTGAAATTACGATCAGAATGAGACCCTTCCCACATCCTGGAAAACCAGCAAAACCATCATGATACCCAAACCTGAAAAACCTAAAATCGACACTCGCTCCTACCATCACTTATCACTACTGGATGTCATAGGAAAACATACAAACGGATACTGACTGACCGCCTAAAGAAATATGTTTAACAAAAAGGACTCCTCCCCTCACACAATCTAGATTCCGACAACATCACTCGACCAATGACACTTTACTCCGACGGAATTACCAAGGCCTTTAACGTAGGGCACTGTACGCTTGCAGTCTTCCTAAACATAGAACGCGCAATTGACAGGCTCTGGCACTCAGGACTACTATAAAAACTGACCACAATAGGACTCCCAACCCAAACCGTTACTCATTAAGACGTTCTTAGAACACAGGAAGTGTAGAGTACATGTCGTAGGTGAATATTCCCAAGAATTCACTCCACAAGCTGGTGTCACACGGGAAGGAATCCTCTCCCCACTTCTGTACACGCTGTACACCGCTGACACCCCCACGGTAACCATCTCAACAGAGACTGCAGGACTAAGCTGATGACACAGCTTACTGGAGCACGGAACTAAAGCCACTCTCACATCGAACTATTGGACCTGGAGGCCCGCCCCACATTCCAGCGGTACCACACCATGCACCTGATGTACTCGATGTCGCAGTAGTAAAAAATATAGATCCTGAGCTTCACCTAAAATCGATTAATGACCTATCGTCAAACCATCTACCGGTTATAGGATTTCTAAATCAAGCAATAGACCCTGTGCCACTACACAACAAAACATCAATAGACTGGAAGCAGTACGAAAGATGGCTAAACAACATTAGACCTACATTACACCTCAATAACTGGAAAGATTTCTGCCACCTACAAGAAAACAACAACAGTAATCTTCCCAGAAGAAAAACATAGCGAAATGCCAGCAATGCTGCAGGATCTCAAGTACATCAAAAATCACATAAGAAAAAGATGACAACGGTTCAGAAACCTGGCAGACAGGAGGGAAACGAACCAACTGTCACAGGAATTACGAAAACGAGCGCAAGAGTGGCGAGCAAAACAGTGGGAAGAAAAAATGGCGGCACTCCAGCTAAGACAACAGGAAGACTGGAAGCTGGTGAAGAGCCTAAGAAACCCAGCGCAACATAGAACAGCGCTCATTAGAAACAATGACCTAGTTTTCGATGCCCTTAGTCAAGCCGAGTATTATGCTGAAACATACGAACAGCAAAATACAATAGAACCAGCAGACCTTCAACAAAACAACGCAGAAGAAGACGAAATAATAACCAGAGCGGCGCAACTACACTGAAGCCCCAGTCGAAGACCAACCACAACTAACAACACCGGCAGAAAGAAGGACAATTATACGAAACTTAGGAATACACTCAGCTCCAGGCCCAGACAAAGTGACAAATGAGCAACTCAAGAAACTTCCGCGAAGCCAACTGTCCTGCTCACCCGGATAATCAATAGCTGCATGACACTACAATATTTCCCAACAGCTTGGAAAACATCGAAAATAGTCCCCATCCCGAAACCAGGCAAAGACTGGAAGAAACCAGAAAACTATAGGCCGATAAGTCTGCTGTCGACAATGTCGAAGGTGTTGGAGAGGGTAATACTACCAAGAATAAGCCAACCACTGGTTGACGACCAAATAATACGCCCAGAGCAGTTCGCATACCAAGAAAAGCTATTGGCGGAAATACAACTCTTACGAATAACCGAATTCATATCTAACAACATCAATCACTCACGATACACGGCTGCCGTCTTTCTGGACGTAGAAAAAGCATATGATAAAGTCTGGAAAGACAACCTAATAGTCAAGCTCCACAACCACACGAACATCCCGAGCTGCTACATCAAACTAATCGACAGTTACCTAAGTGAACGTCGATTCTACGTCCAGATAGACGGCTAAAGATCGGAGACAAAACCACTAGCACAAGGAATTCCGCAAGGATCGTGTACGTGAATGATTTACCAACAAATCAGGAAACAATACTTGCACAATTCACAGACGATACGGCCATCCTCACCACAAGTCTAAGCCTGGACACAGCCAAAAGAAGAATGCAGAGTCAACTGGACATTACAGAAACATTGGCGAAACAGAATAAAATAAAAATCAATGGAGAAAAAACAAAGGCAATTATGTTCACGAGAAGAAGACCGGAACTGGAAGAAGCACAACTCACAGTAGAAGGCACTCGACTTCCATGGACAAATACTGTCAAGTACCTAGGTGTCACATTAGACAAAGGTCTTTACAACACATAGAACAGAATAAAACAAAAATAGCAAACACCATCCACATGCTCTACCCGATGCTATGCAGCAAAGAATTGAAAACACAAACAGAATTAAACCTTACAAATCAATAATACAACCAAGCATGCTATATGGATGCCCCTCGTGGGGTATTACATGTGATAGCAACACCCTCCAGCTTCAACAACAACAGAATAGATGTCTTAGAATAACACTAAGAGCTCCAAGGTGGACAAGAACGGCAGACATCCATGAAGAGACAAATGAAAACTGTAAAAGACCAAATAAAAGAAAGAACAAGACAAATAATGAACAAGATTGGCTATGTTAGGTCTGAGCAATGCAAACTACAAGATGTCGGGGTAATACTCCCCAGAGAATGGCAAAAAGTAAAAGTGCCTCTAGCTATAATAAACAAGTGAGAAACTCTAAAATCCACTCCAACAATGGTGGCCTAAAGGACCAAAAATGAGCCCAAGGACCCCCAAAAGTGATCAAATAAATGGAGTCCCCAAATAAGAAAACCTACAACAAATACACGAAGTCCAGTCTCCAAAGGAGATAGCACTTCAGGCACCGCACAAAAAAAACGGAGCATGGTTCGCGAGAAGTTTCCTGGATGGTGCGAACGTCAGTCGGCTGCCGAGTAGGAAAGCGGATGCAACACACTGCGTCTCTCTCACATGGTGCAACGTTGGGTGCGGAAGCGTGCAGGCCTGGCAAATTCATAGCGACCTCTTTTTTTCAATGTAAAATTTTCGGATTCCTTGTAGTATTGTACTAAATACATAAATATCACAAAAACTATAACCACTAACAAAATAATATTCATTTTATCATGAAGCAGAAGAATGCATCTATAAGTTGTGCGAGAATCACATTTTTTAACGAATAGTTTCTTTGTAATTGATTGAGGAAGACCGCACTTCGCTGGCGGGCGCGTGGCACTGCGTTCCGCCTGGAGTGCTCTCTTCGAGTTCCCGCCTTGCTGGCCGCAAGGTCACACGCCATAGGCGACTCCTGATTGGCCAGCGCAGGTAACATTCCAAAAACATGTGAGAATAATAGGAAACGCACTATATGCAGAATCCTGCAGCAAACAGCCCTCCAGCAGGCCACAGGGCCGGCCGCCCGCCTGCCGTGTGTGCTACGCGGCATGCTTCCCGCAAATCTTGCTCCGTGTGGAGAGAGGCTTAAGGACCTACACCATAAAACGGAAAACTTCCACTTACCCGAGACGGCTGGATGTGTGGATGGCCAAGTGTAGGATCCAACCTGTGTAGGATCCGACCTAACCCCAACAAGACCCAACTGACTACTCCGACAGACACCTCGCCAAGAAACGACAGCAACTGGCTGACGACATACAATTGACCTTATGGAACACACCACTGAGACTTACTGACACGACACCTCTGAGTACTCCTAGACCAATACTTTAACTGGAAAACACACCTAACCTACCTCCTCATCAAAATTAGAAAACGACAAAACCTCTTAAGACTTTTACAAGGACGACTATACGGATGTGACGACCAGACAGCCATCCACACATATGAAACATACATTAGACCTGTAATGGAGTATGCTGCGTCCCCCTTGGGAGGACTCCATGCATCAGTAGCCGAAAGACTGTACTCGACAGAAAGACTACTTAACGCAGCACCGCAAAACTCTTAAGACTAACACAAAGTGATGACGTTTATGAAATCACTAGAGCTGAACCACTGCAAGACAGACTAACCAATCTGAGAGCACATGACGGACGAGCTGACACAGAAGATCTAATGTCAAGTCTGAGACCAAAGAGAAGACCGAGGTTCAAATACATGCAAGCAGCACGTACAGTAGCCCAAAACACCACGGAATTCCCAGATCTAGCCCCCAACCATGGAACCCTTGATTAGAAACCTCCCCACACCACATTAACTTACTAAACGACGAAATAGGCATAATCAATGGCCCCTACGCACGCACGAGACATCCGCTCCCTTCCCAAGATGCCGCTACACCAAACGACATAATGTATCTACACATAAAACACTGTGCGAAACCTTATGGTGTAAGCCATAAGTCTTAAATAACCAACAGTTGACAAAATTCCTTATAGAATAGCAGTATACATAACACGTAATAGTTCATAGAATATTGTCAATATTGTAAATATCCCTCTTTCTTCTGTTGTCTCTTGGAACCTTCAAAATTTTTGTAAATATTTGAAATAGATTCATAAAAATTCTGTAAAATCTTACTATCCCTGTAAATGTTACAAAATTATTTTGTTATTATTCTGTATTTTCCTTATCTAATTTATTTCATATTTTATTTCAACATATTTCATCTTCTTGGAAAATGTACGCCAAATTATATTTTCAAAATTGCAAATTATAAAGCTAACCAATATATGAGCACTGTTAAAAATTGTAAAATGGAAAAAAAAAAATGTTATATATGATTCTTGCACTAAGGCAAAAAATGTGAAAATTATAAATGTAACCTGTAATAACTTTGGCTGAAAAGGGCAAAGCTGGCCCTAAAACAGCCCGCTCCGTCCCCTCAGGGTGGCGAATGAACTGTGCAAAAGAAAGAAAAAAATTGACTCCAGCCCATCAGTCGTCGCTCTGGCACGGCCGATAGATGTGGATGCGTCCGGAGTTGAGAGGTGCTTTAGCGAAGGGAGTGGCGGATTGCCGTCCGGACGAGCGTGCTCGTTCGGCAGCCCCATCCGGGCCCACATCTACGACGACTGGTGCGGCCGCGGGACTGGACTTGCTTGGACTCAAAATTTCCATGCTTGTGTGAACGGTCAGTTGCGCGTCACCCCAACATCAATAGTGTATTTACTTCACTGCCATTATGTTGTTGTGTGCATTGGGTTCTTTGTCTTTACTTTCACATTACCTATGGTTCGCTCATTATATAACTATCTGTAATACAACCTCCACTTCTCATGTGCCTTTCTGTTCACATTCTTCAATCTGTTCTTGTCAACTCCAGACAGGTCATCCTGCATCAGTAGGTTTCTTGTAAGTCATCCCCAAGAATCAGTAAAATCCCAGCCACAGCAACACTCATCACTCACCATAATGCATGTTGACATGGCAAAGTATTGAAAAATTAAGGAAGAATTCCAAACATTTTGGAAAATTTAGTTCTTAAAGGGTGCGCATTTTTCTTCTTATTTTTTAAGAGGAAATAAAATGTAGCCCATTACTCAGAACTTTCAAAATTAAACTGTTCAGGATAATGACTCCATGTACGCAGCAACATAGTAGTAGCCATGAAAGCTCCCTCATAACGTAACAAAATTAAGTCACTTGGTGTACATAACACAGCAGCAAATGTAAGGCCATAAGATCACATTGAGCACTTGGCAAAGCAGGAGCAAATTAAAGAACGTTAATAAACTGGGAGTACAACAATTCCTTCCTACAGTCATACATTGAACACTTCACCACAAAGAAGCCAAATCTGCTGACATTACTTACTTACTCCCATGCATTTTCATTGATAATTGCCACAAGAAATTGTCTGCCTCTCATTTATTCCCAGGCATGTTTAGGTCAGCATAATAATGCCACATGAACCTTCATTAATTCATAAAAGAAGAAAATGCTGGTTACCTTTGCCGATTCACCTCACACTGAAGTTCAATACTGACCGTCAGCAGCAACAGTAGCTCCAGACAGACAACTGCAGGTCCAAGTTTGTGAATAAATTCTGGAAAATTTCCATTAGTAGTTAGAAACTGAAGCAAAGGAACTTTTAAAACATAACTATTATTAATACTGGGAAGGGTGGGAGGTAATTTAAGTAGAAAAATTTTTATTTCCATTTTCATGGTATATGGCTAGGTAACATGACATCACACACAAAACAAATGCATTTTTTTGAAACACATTAGAAATTTAGGCTAAAGCAAAATGATAATGGTATCATTGATATATGAACACTGCCAGAAGCAATATTCAGTTCACCATGCAAAACAAAAATGGTAACTACCCATTTGGGACAATTAATATGAAGTGGTCTAGTGAGGGTTTATTGAACTTTCTTTTTTTTAGATATTTTGAATTTGTTATAGTGGATGATTACCCTACAATAGAGAAGTTCAAAATCATTATATATACCTTTAACTGTTTCTGAATGGTGGCTATTTTTATTTATAAGTGTGCAACCATTTTTCAGTTGTAGACATCAGCCATAATTCAGTGTATCTGCAGTTGGTCCAAGTTATAACTAAGTTCAGATTTTTGCACATCTTTTTCTTTAACATACTCGGTGTTCTATCTTTAAAAATTATGATATTTTGGAGGTACTAAACTATTTTAAATTCAAATTTGTGTATTTTTGGCATTTGAGCATATTTCATTTTGTTCCCTTACAACCCAAGAACCTTAGGCCAATAAATTTCCAAAATGAGATAATATGGGATCAACTATCAGAATAAAAGCCTTTCAGGAAAATGTGAGTAGCTTATGGAGGGACATAGATCTGTTTTTCCACTTAGGTAGTTTCTTTGATAAGGATGCTCATGACTTATGATGGTTCATTGTTGCAAGATGGATTATTGAAGTAGAAACATGCTTTGGAATTTGTTGCCTGCTGTGAATCAATGTTCCAGTCACTCACCTAATCTCTGCTGTGCGCCGACTACACCCTACTAGTTATTGTTGACATTTTGGAATATGAATCATTCTTGCATGTGTTGCCATACAGCTCACATTGACACTTTGATACCTTCTTCAAATTACGGATTTTTACAGGCCAGAAACCAGCAGTTAACAGAAACTAATTGGGAGCAATTGTGCTTTCACAACAGACGGAAGATAATATTCTGCCAACTATGTGAAAGAGGTAAGTATAATTTTTTTTATTATTTTTCCAAGAATATAAAACAAATATTAATTTCATTTGTAAATTTGCGTGCATGTTCCCTATGTATGAATGGGAACAAAAAACTTTAGGAATTGCCTTCGGCGTTCTTGCAAATTAGAAAGTGTTAAAAGTAGTGAGGGGCTCGTAGTTACAATTTTGAGACACTTATTTCTACTCTTTACCCTCATTTTTGAGTGACCACCTAGCAGGTAAATGCTGTTCTCTTACATTTTTGTACAATTGTATATACTTATTGATATTTACTCACTTCAACACTTTGGGCCAAGGTTGAGAAAAAAATTCTACTGCATAGCTGCCAACCTTTAGAATTGGCTGTCAGTAATGATACGGCCGTGTCCCAACAATATTTTAAAAATTTAAGCCTGACACTGTATTCATAAATATCTGCAACGAACCATATAAAAACTCTTCTGTATCAAACGACTGAGGTTAGGTGGAAGAACCTGAAACATTTTTATAAATACCGTGAGTGGCTTAGAAATATTCCTGTAAGTTTCAAATAACCGTCTTTACGGAAAGTTAATAGTTGCCGAAGGAACAAGCGTGAAATTTCTTGCATTTTTTGAAATATAAAATCCTTAGCAGCTAAGGATACACAAAATGGCTTTGGATTTTAAACGACGAATAAGAGGAAGTAGAACAAGATGAAATAGGAGATACTATACTGAGAAATGAATTTGACAGAGCCTTGAAAGACCTAGGTCGGAACAAGGCCCCAGGAGTAGATAACATACCCTCAGAGCTACTAAAGTCTCTGGGAGATCCAGCCATGACAAAACTATTTGAACTGGTGTGTAGGATGTATGAGATAGGCGAAATACCCTCAGACTTTAAGAAAAATGTAATAATCCCCATTTCAAAGAAATCGGGTGCAGACAGGTGTGAAAATTACAGATCCATCAGCTTGATAAGTCATGGTTGCAAAATTTTAACACAAATTATCTACAGGAGAATGGAAAAGCTGGTAGAATATGTCCTCGGGGAAGATCAGTTTGGGTTCAGGAGGAACGTAGGAACCCGAGAGGCAATACTCACTTTACGTCTTATCTTAGAAGATATATTAAGGAAAGGCAAACCTACATTTTTAGCTTTTGTAGATTTCGAGAAAGCATTTGACAATGTTGACTGGAATACTCTCTTTCAAATTCTGAAGTCAGCAGGGGTAAAATATAGGGAAAGGAGAGTTATTTATAACTTGTACAAAAGCCAGACCGCAGTTATTAGACTCTAAGGGCATGAAAGGGAAGCATCAGTTGGGAAGGGAGTAAGACAGGGTTGTAACCTTTCTCCAAATTATGCAATTTGTACATCGAGCAGGCGGTGAAGGAAAGCAAGGAAAAATTTGGAATAGGGATTAAAGTTCAGGGGGAAGCAATAAAAACATTGCGTTTTGCTGATGACATTGTAATTCTGTCAGACAGAGCAAAGGACCTGGAAGAGCAGTTGAATGGAATGGACAGTGTGTTGAAGAGAGCGTATAAAATGAACATTAACAAGAGCAAAACAAAAATAATGGAATGCAGTCTTAGAAAATCAGGTGATGCTGAAGGAATTAGATTAGCTAACGAAACAATGAAGGTGGCAGATGAGTTTTGTTACTTGGGTAGTAAACTAACGTGTGATGGTCGCAGTACAGAGGATATAAAATGCAGAATGTCAATGGGAAGAAAAGCATTTTTGAAAAAGAGAAATTTGCTAACATAGAATATTAATTTAAGTGTAAGGAAGTCTTTTCTGAAGGCATTTGTGTGGAGTGTTGCCTTGTATGGGAGTGAAACATGGACGATAAGCATTGCGGACAGGAAGAGGATAGAGGCTTTTGAAATGTGGTGCTACAGAAGAATGCTGAAGATTAGGTGGGTAGATCGCATAACTAATAAAGAGGTACTGAACAGAATTGGTGAGAAAAGGAATTTTTTGCATACCCTGACCAAAAGAAGGGATCGCTTGGTAGGACACATTCTTAGACATCGAATCGTAAATTTAGCTTTGGATGGGAAGTGTGTGGGGTAAAAATCGCAGAGGGAGACCAAGAGATTCGTATAGTAAGCAGATTCAAGTGGATGTGGGTTGCCCTTCTTATGAGGAGATGAAAAGGCTTGCTCAGGATAGAGTAGGGTGGAGAGCTGCATCAAACCAGTCTCCGAACCGAAGACCATAACAACAGCAACATAAACCCACTGAACAGAGGTGTCACAAATGGCTCATCACTCATATTTAATTCTAGCAGCACAACACTGCTATGAAAACAGGTACACGAGAGAAAAGCCAGTAACAGCTTTTGTCTCCGGAAACGAACTGGCTAACTTCCACTACCCGGTAAAGCACGTGGGCTGTTAAGCTTCAACCAAAGACATACTCATTATAGACCATATAATTTACATAGATCTTGGGTGTGTGAGCGTGCATTTGGTAGGTGTGTAGGAGATTATAGGTGGGATTTGATCCAGATTTGTGCCAACGGAAATGCTATCTTTAACATTTCCAACAGCTTTGCTACGTACTCAGGAATGAAATAAATTATTTATATTAAATTTTTATCTTCTATTAACGAAATGGAGGTAGTACCTATTCCGATTTTCTTAAAACATCAGATCGTAAAATGTCTAGCTTCCGTAATTTTTCACGATCTTCCCGTAACTCCGTAAATATGACGATAAATCAGTAACAATTACGGACAATCCATAATAGTTAGCAGCTATGCTACTGGATCAATATGAAAAGACATCTCAGCACATGAGCAATGTAACCGAGACACGATTAAAAACTTCTCATCAAGCATTGCCCTCCTTATTTTTGAAGCAAAAAGGGGTTCAATGAAGGTCTTTGTGAGGCTTTCATAAAAGCAAACATCCCCTTGAATAAGCTGGAGGAAGAAGGATTCTTGGAAAAAAAAATAAACAGGAAAGATATTACTCATGCTTCAACACTTTGAAAGAACTATACGGACCCATTGTATGAAAATGGAAAGTTTTTCAGTAATTTTTATGAAGGTAGGTATGTAAAACTCATAGATATAATTTGGTATATACGTGCGCCAAATTATGTCATTTAATCCTAAAAATAAATTTAAATTATATCTGAATCTAGGTTTATTACTTAAAATACAAAAAATATAAATTTAAAGTGAGAAGTTCAAGAAAGGACTTAAGGAGACAGACTGTCTCAAAACGTTCACTGCTAAAATTAAAGTAAATTTCTTTTTAAGGAATACAATTTTTTGTGCGAAATAAAGAACTATTATCTTCGTCAATGTATATACGTACGAAAATAGTAAAAATATAGGTAGGTAGGTAGGTGCTAATACGGATATAGTCCCCCCCCCCCCGACACCATAGAGTGTGTGCGTGTGTGCGCACGTGCGTGGCAGACAGTGCTGCTTTTATGTTTCAGTTCACAATAAACATGCTTTCAGTATAAGTTCTGTGTTCAGTTGACAACCATGCCATCAAAGTCAAACCTGCTTCCATTTCAACGTGACATTGTTTGGTAGAGCTGCCAGGTATCCTGACCAACAGCTGCAACACCATTGCTCAGATTAGGCAACATAAAAGCCGTTGCTTACACGGACTAGAACCGGAATACAAGGGATATACCGAGTACATTCTTCCGAAAGTTCGTATTATCAGAAGACCCATGGACACCAAACCAGCGGTAAGCCAGCTGCACATCAAACACCCGTCGGGGTTCGCTGGAGACGCTGGACACGACCCCCAACAAATGGCTAAAAGGGTTCGACCGCGTCGCCAAGTACAACAGGTGGGATCATACTATGTGCTTGGCCAACATTTATTTCTACCTGGATGGAACAGCCCAGTGGTTTGAAAACAACGAAGACAAGTTGAATGACTGGGAAACATTCCAGGTGGAACTTAAGAAGACGTTTGGAGACCACCAGCGACAAATCCGCTCGGCGGAAGAACAACTGAAGATCCGCACCCAATGACATGGTGAGCCGACAGTCGTACATACAGAATGTTTTGGCCCTACGTAAAATAGTTAACCCATTTATGACAGGCCGACATCACACACCTAACGAAGGGCATTGCAGAAGACGTGTACCAAGCTCTTCTGATAAAAGACGTCGCTACGACGATGAAGTGTTCATCCAGTGGTGTCAGCGGATTGAAGAGAGATAACAGAAGAGGGTACGACAGGTTCCCCAATGTAGTCCCTATGGCCGCTGTGGAAGACCAGCATGACTTTGCTTCTCTCATACGACAAATTGTGAGAGAAGAATTACAATAGTTTATGGTAGCTGGGACTGTTGAACCAAGTGAGCATCAGATTATGGCCGTCGATGTGAGCCCTGTAAATCATGTGAAAGCAGACACCGCTGAGGAGGTATTTCAGACATTAGCAACCGTCCACCCCGCCAGTCGCACCTGACGTGAAGAACGGCCTCGCCGTACAATGCCTTACACTGCAGCCGCCAAACGACAGCCTAGAAACCGGATGACATGGCCACAACCAACTCCCCAGCAACTATGGCACCTTGCAGAAGAACAGATGTCTGGAGGACAGAAGACAACACACCAGTGTATTTCCACTGTGGGCACCCTGTACATGTCTAAAGTTACTGCAGAGAGGGAAAGCAAGTATTTGACGATTATTTTGCTGCAAGACGTCAGCCATCAGAGCAATTCTATTGAAGGCAGTCACCTTCTGTTGAGTTCAGTCGAACTATGAAAAGACGCCCATTGCTGTATTCTGGACAAGGTCGCTCACCTGCCATTCACCATCATGGTACAGAGCTACCAGCCGCTCCCCCAGCCACCGCACCAGGAAAACTAAGCGAGGCGACCACCTACGGAGGTTAGAACTGCCAATAGGGCCCAGACTGACCAAAGAACAACGCCAGCGGGTGTTAGCTATACTATGCCAATTTTCAGGTGTATTCACACCCCAGCAGGAGAAAAGCCAGACAAAACAGCCCATGATAAAGCACCATATCAATACTGGGGATCATCCGCCAATTAGGCAGCATTTGTATAGTGTCACCAGCTGAAAGATGACCAATTTGGGAGGAAGTGGAAAAGATGTTGCATGATATTTAACCTTCAGAGAGTCCTTGGTCGTCTCCGGTGCTCCTCATAAAGGAGGAGGATGGCTTGTGGTTATTCTGTGTCAACTATTGGCGGCTGAACAAAGTCACAAATAAAGATGTTTAACCATTGTCGCACATTGATGACACCTTAGACTGCTTCAAAGGAGCTACATCACAACATAATCACCAAAAATAATTAAATTTTCCAACTCGGGGGTGTACAAAATTAAATGCAAGCTGTGCCCTGCACTATATGTTGGTCAGACTGGACAAAGCTTCCAAACCAGATTCAAAGAACACAATGTGTTTAGATACAACAGACCAAACAAATCTGCCATAGCTACACATATCCAAAACACAGGACAAACCTTTGATGACACTGTGGCTTTTGTTTATTTTGTGCAGTATGATTAGGTTTTCTTCAAACTCAACCTGTGTGAAGAACTAGAAATATTATACACAATATGAAATATGGAGACAACTCACTGAATGGAAAAGCTGAGACCGTGGCAATGAATTTCTTTAAGAGTTTCATAAATGTACTGGATGATGTAACCTAAAGCTATTGCACTTCTTTCAAAGTGACGATATGAACACGATCTCAAAAAAACTGTACATAAAATGTATATAGTATGTAATTTAGAGACTCTCTTTCTTGCTTTTTTGTTTCTTCTATCTATGTCTCAAACAGCATTCATTTTGCACTATCCACAGCCCTAGTAATATTCTGTTATAAACAAATCCACATAGTCTACAATGTTTAGATAGTTATATAAGATCTTTGAGACAAGGCACTATATCTGAAATATTAACCTTTGATTTGTTTATGTTTTGGTTCATGCTCAGTGTGCGTAGTTTTTTGTGTGAAAAATTACAGAGTTATATCCACTGGAACAAATTGTATGTAGCCAAATCAATACTTAAATTTTTAATCTCTGTACCTATCTATATTAAGAGTTTGTATGCGCTTTGTAGAAAAATGAAACAATAACTGCCTGGATCCTGGGAGTATCAACATAAGCAACCAAGGAGGGAGTGAATTTGTTAAAAGAACTAGTGAAGGCAGTCCAACAGGCTTTCTTGCTATCTTTTATAACACGACGGCATTGCGCTCACAGTCGTTTGTAATGTATGCAATTCTCCATCATCGGGTGGTGTTGAAAGGTGCGCAGAGCACGTCGCTGGGCTCTAAGAGCATCGCTGCATGCCACAGTCCACCAGGAGACTGGGACACGGCGGGAGAGGAGGAAGTACGAGGCTTAGAACATTCCGCAGCAGTGAGAATAACCTATGTGAGGTACTGGACCTGGCTGTCGCAGCTGGGGAAATGCTGGCAGATGGGGTATGATGCAGTAGGTGGATTACACTCGGGAAAGGATTGCTCCGGTATATATCAGAAAGGGTGTACCACTCGAACCGATGCCCTAGCTGAGGAGTGCATATCGCGAGGTCCAAGTGGGAATAAGTGTGCATGGTGTCCGAAATGAATGTTGGTGAACCAGTGTTTAGGCGAACAAGATTGAGGAGGTCCGATAGAAGGGAGCCTCTTTGGCAAGAAGCTGGATAACCCCATAGGGGGTGGTGGGCATAGAAGTCGCCAAGCAAAAAGCAAGGCGGAGGTAGCTGGGCAACAAGTTGCAGCACATCTGCCCCAGTTAAGGCAAACAATGAGGGGCTATGAGAAAACGAAGGAGTAGAGAGAGAATATGGATGGCAACTGCCTGTATGGGAGTGTTCAGAGAGAAGGGATGGGAATATATGTCGTCCCGAATGAGCAACATACCCCCCCCCCCCATCGGCTGGAATACCATCTGTGGTGTCCAAAGTGCGCGCCACCTACTTTCGCCGCGCGCCGCCATGCACGCACGGCGCGGCGTTCTTACGACGACAGCCACGAGCGCCCTCTGCGGCAACTCCGCTCGTGGCCACCAGTGAACGACATCGTTCACTTCGGACTGAGATAGCAACCAGTTAGGACCTTCGTAATCAGATAGGCACCATTGAAGCCTTGGCTATCGTACAGGCACTAGGCAGGCCTCTAACAACTATGTATCAGCCTTCTGCAGTACTATGTAAAAGTTAAGTATTGTAAATATTCTGTGCAATATATATCTCTTTCTAATTTACTCTAGTGTTTCTAGTTTCTGGCTGCTCCCCTCCGTACCTGCACCACCGTGCTATCTTTATTCCTGTGTCGGTTTTTCAACTCGGCCACCGACACCTACGACGGAAATGAGACACAAAAGCGGCGACGAGGCTGGGACACAAAACCATCCACAGGAGGTAGGTCATAACCAGGGACCGGTTTTTAATGACAAGTCATTTTTTCTCAACTTCAGAGTGAATTTTGGAACAATTTATACACAAATCTAGGCATTTTAGTGTATAAAAGATGTATTTTAATTGTGCATATAAAGTCATATTTCAACATATTTTAGTAATAGGTCATATTGCAGCTAACTTTTATTATAACAGGTTATATTTCTGTTTCTTTTTCTTTCTTTTTTTGTGGTTTTAGGGCGCACAACTTCTATGGTCATTAGCGCCCAGCCAAAAACAGATTCGCTATGATCTAAAAAAAAAAAAAATAAAAAAAAAGGTGACTGTCAGAATATCAACAAGAGGCTAAAAACGAAAGATAAAAGACAAATAAAAGGCTTACATATCCTTGGATAAGTCGGCCAAGTTGATAAAACGCAAAACTCTAGCAGCTGCTCGTGTGTCATCAGCTAAAATTTCCTCCAGAGTAGACGGAAAGTGAAGGGCTACACGGAGATGATTAAAATTAACACAAGTCAGT
Source organism: Locusta migratoria (assembly GCA_026315105.1). Taxonomy (NCBI): domain Eukaryota; kingdom Metazoa; phylum Arthropoda; class Insecta; order Orthoptera; family Acrididae; genus Locusta; species Locusta migratoria. The sequence continues at coordinate 297,431,446 of CM048751.1, forward strand.
AAAACATGTCGCACGGTCAGCAGTACACCGCAGGAGCACAGCGGTGCAGGGTCGGCGGACAGCAAGTGACGGTGGCTGAAACGGCAGTGACCGATCCGCAACCGGGCCAGGATGACCTCCTCCCGCCGAGAGGGGCGTGAGGAGGTCCTCCAAGCGGTCGGGATTGGTTTTACAGTTCGCAATTTATTGTCGGACATTGAAAACCACGCACTGTGCCATTGCGACACGATACTCCGGCGGAGAGCCCGTTGAATATTGTCTGATGGGACACAAAATGTAGCCACACGAGGCAAAAGAGCTGCGGCCTTGGCCGCTATGTCGGCGGTCTCATTCCCGGGCACACCTACGTGGCCAGGGACCCACAGGAAAGAAACATGACAGCTGTCATCTGCTAGCAACTGGAGAGAGTGTTGGATCCGATACACGAGAGGATGGTTCGAGAAAGGGTCCTTAAGACTCTGCAGGGCACTAAGGGAGTCCGAACATATGGCATAGAAAGGTTGGCGGTGGCGGCAGGTATACAAAACGGCCTGGTGGAGGGCAAAAAGCTCAGCCGTGAAATTCGAGCACCCGTCAGGGAGTTTGTATTGGAACCGGTTGTCCCCGACGACAAAGGCAGATCCGACACCGGCAGTGCTCTTGGAACCATCAGTGTAAATAAATATTGCGTTATCAAACCGCGAATGGAGTTCGACAAGCCTCGAGCGGTATACCAAATCCGGAGTGCTACAAGAGACACGTCCGCTGGGCGCTGCAATAAATTGCAAAATTGTCTACAAAAAGGAGATCCGGAGACGTCGGCTGAAAGGCAATATACGATCGGATTGATTGCAATGGCAAAGAGCGCCACACTCAAGACGGAGCCCTGTGGTACCCCATTCTCCTGGCAAAAGGTATCTGACAAAACAGAGCCCACCCGTACCCGGAACTTGCGATCCGCCAAAAACGCTTGAATGAAAAGAGGAAGGCGGCCCCGAAGGCCCCATGTGTGTAATGTGCGGAGAATACCCGCTCTCCAACAGGTATCGTATGCCTTCTCGAAGTCGAAGAACACGGCTACTGTTTGACGCTTCTTTAGAAAGTTGTTCATAATGAAGGTCGACAACGTAACGAGGTGGTCAGCAGCAGAGCGGTGTCGACGAAAACCGCATTGTATATTAGTCAGGAGGCGGCGAGATTCGAGGAGCCAGACCAACCGAGCGTTAACCATGCGTTCCATCACCTTATAGACGCAGCTCGTCAGAGAAATGGGATGATAACTGGAAGGAAGGTGTTTGTCCTTCCCTGGTTTGGGGATGGGGACAACAATGGCTTCACGCCAACTTGTGGGAACATGACCTTCAGTCCATATGCGATTGTAGGTACTAAGAAGAAAGCACTTGCCCGCAGGAGAGAGGTTCTTCAGCATCTCAATATGAATGGAATCGGGCCCGGGAGCAGAGGACCGGGACAGGGTGAGAGCACGGTCTAGCTCCTGCATGGTGAAGGCGACGTTATAGTTTTCACGATTAAAAGAGCGGAAAGAAGGCGGCCGTGCCTCCTCTACCTGTTTGCGAGGGAGAAAGGCAGGGTGGTAATGGGCAGAGCTCGAAACCTCCGCAAAGAAACGACCCAATGCGTTTGAAACATCAGCTGGGTCCACGAGGACCGCGTTCTCCACGGTCAGGACAGGAATCGGGGAGTGGACCTTGATGCCGGACATACGGCGTAGGCCACCCAAGACAACCGTGGAGGGAGTAAAACGGTTAAAAGAACTAGTAAAAGCTGTCCAGCAAGCTTTCTTGCTGTCGTTTATGATACGACGGCACTGCGCTCTCATACGTTTGTAATTGATGCAATTCTCCAAAGTTGGGTGGCGGCGGAAGGTGCGTAAGGCACGGCGTCGGGCTCGAAGCGCGTCGCGGCAGGCTGCAGTCCACCAAGGGACCTGCACACGACATGGAGAAGAGGATGTACGAGGTATGGAACGTTCAGCAGCAGTGAGAATAACCTCTGTGAGGTATTCGACCTGACTGTCACAGTTGGGAAAATGCTGATTGTGAAAAACAGCCATGGAAGAATAAAGCCCCCAGTCGGCTTTAGAAATGTTCCAATTGGTGGGACGTGGAGATGGGGAGTGATGTAGGAAGTGGATGATACAAGGGAAATGGTCACTCGAGTACGTGTCAGAAAGTGCATACCACTCAAACCGACCGGCAAGCTGAGGAGTGCATATTGCGAGGTCTAAATGGGAATAAGTGTGTGTTGTGTCAGAAAGGAAGGTCGGTGCACCGGTGTTGAGGCAGACAAGATCGAGGTGTTGGAGAAGGTCCACCAAAAGGGAGCCTCTCTGACAAGGTGCCGGAGAGCCCCATAGGGGGTGGTGGGCATTAAAGTCGCCTACCAACACGAAAGGTGAAGGGAGCTGGTCAACAAGGTTTAGCACATCTGCCCTAGTAAGGGCAGATGACGATGGCGAATATATATTACAGAGGGAGAAGGTAAATGTGGATAAGGTGATGCGGACGGCAACTGCCTGTAGGTGAGTGTGCAAGGAAATGGGATGGAAATAGACGTCGTCTCGAAGGAGCATCAGAACCCCTCCATGGGCTGGGACACCTTCCACGGGTGGCAGGTCGAACCGCACAGAGGTGTAGTGTGGAAAGTCTGCACGATCACGTGGACGCAACTTAGTTTCCTGGAGGCAGACTAGAAGCGGGCAGTGCAATCGAAGGAGTAATTTTAACTCCTCCCGATTAGAACGAATGCCGCGAATGTTCCATTGAAGGAGCGCCATGATAAAAATGAGAGAAGAAATAAGGATAAAAACCAAGTAGCGAGCGGGGTCACCTCGACGGCCGCTGAGGACCGGATTTCGAGGGAGCACTGCTATCGCTGTCCAGGGGCAAAGGGTCGTGGTCCATAGGTTCGACCGACGCGCCTGCCACCTCCCTGATTTGATCAGGAGGGGCAGTTTCCACCGCCGGTAAAGAGCCGGGCGCCCGGCAAACGGAGCGTCCCGGTGAAACAGAAGACGGCCGAGGCCGGCAACTGTTGGACGGCGCGACAGATGGGTCACGCCTCGGCGGAAAAGGAGAGGAGCTCTTTTTCTTGTCAGCTCTTCTGGAAGAGTGATGGCGGGAAGAGGCAGTTGACGGTTGGGAAGCCTGAGAACGCAGAAAATCCTCACGGAGCCCTCATGGGCGTCCCTACCACAAGTGACACACTTTGCTGCATTTGGGCAATGTTCACGGGTATGGTTGTACCTGTGGCACTGAAAACAGCGCGTTGGGTTAGGCACATAAGGTCGGACGGAGATGACTTCATACCCTGCTTTGACTTTCGACGGGAGGTCAACTTTGTCAAACGTCAAAAACACAGTACGAGTCGGTGTCAGATGGTTATCGACCTTTTTCATGACCCTATGGACGGCTGTCACACCCTGATCGGACATATACGAGTGGATATCTTCATCAGACAACCCGTCAAGGGATCTCGTGAAGACTACCCCCCGTGACGAGTTGAGTGTGCGGTGCGCTTCGACCTTAACTGGGAAAGTGTGCAACAACGTAGTACGTATCAGTTTTTGGGCTTGGAAGGCACTTTCCACTTCCAGCAACAATGTGCCATTGCGCTGACGTGAACAGGTTTTAACAGGGCCAGCAATTGCATCTACACCTTTCTGTATAACGAAAGGATTGACAGAATTGAAATCCTTTCCGTCGGTGCGAGAGACAACCAGAAATTTAGGTACATTAGGCAGAGTCTTTTTAGGCTGAGGCAAGTCTAACTTATGTTTATGGGTCAACGTCACGAAAGAAGATAAGGAAGTCATCGCGGAAGTGTCTCCCGTGATTACCGGCGTCTCCGATGGCGCGCTCCTTCCTAGTGGGGGCCCTCTCCGAGGGCTTACCCGCCTTAGGTGATTGTTCACACCTCCCGAGAACTGACGGAGGGACCAATAGGCACGTTCGGAAGGTACCAGCTCGGGTAATCACCCCTCCCTGGGCCTGGCCTTTACCAGGGGGTACGTACGTGCCTTACTTGTCTACCCGGGGCGGGGAATTACGCGTTACCCCGTCACCTGCTACGCACGATAATGGGTGGGACGGCCTTCAGACACGCACAGGGAGGAAAGAAGAAGAGGATAGGAAAGAAAGAGAAAGAAGGAAAGAAAAGAAGTGTCTCAAACGCCGAGGCGGAGACTAATGAGGAGAAGAAGGCTAGGAGAGTTCAAGGAGAGAAAGACAGAAAACGAAGGGTAAGAAAGGAAGGAACGAAGGAAGAAAAACCACAACAAGAAAACACCTGAACTCGTGAAATACGCCCGTCTCCGGGCGAAGGCATAAACCGGGAGGGAAAGTGAAGCAGCCTGGAGCAGAAGAAAGGCTGCTCCGGCTCGGGGCCCCGTGCGCGCCACACACGTACCCACAAAAGAACTGTGGGCCCCCTGTGGGGTGTGAGAGGGTCGAGATGACATTGACCAAAAATCAGGCACAGGTCCAACGGCTTGCAATTTGCTCCCCAACAGCGATGACCAATGTAAAAATCTACGCGAGATGATACGCCGGGAAACACCAGCAGGAAGGTCATAGGAGGTAATAGAAAAAGACAGCCGAGGGAGGAGAACTGCCTCCTTGGCAGCCATATCCAGACTCATTCCCCAACACTCACATGTGGCCAGGGACCCACAGAAACATCACAGTAGTTCCGCTCGCTGAAAGAGGTAAGACAATTGAGGATGTATTGTACCAGAGGATGGACATGATATATATAGTGTGCAGAGGCTCAAAAGAGCACTCAAGAGTCCAAGCAAATGACTTATTGAGCGAGTTTCATCGGACGTATTGGATGGCTTGATATAATGCAATCTGTTCAGATGTAAAAATCTAACTCCACTCAGGGAGACGATATTTAAACGAGGTGTTGCTGAGCACATAGGCACACCCAACACCCTGGTCTGTCTTTGAGCCATCAGTGTAGATGAACAAATTGTCATGAAATTTCAACCGGAGTGCGAGAAATTCTCTCCAGTAAATGAAACTAGGTGGAGAGTCCTTTGAAAGAGAATGAAGGAAAAAGTTAACACGGACTTCGGGGCTTATCCACAGTGGAGAGGTTCTGTCTCCTGTCGAGAAAATAGCAGGCATTGTAACGCCGAGCTGGCCAAGTAACGAACGCTAGCGAACTCCCGGTGGTGGCAGAGCAGACGAGCACAAGGCAAAAAGACGGTCAAGTAAGTCATTAAAGAAAACAGCATATGTTGGGTGTACTAGCATGGATGACAAACAGCTAGCATAACAGCAGAGCAGGAGTTCCCGACGATAAGGAAGAGGTAGTTCGGCAGTCTCGGGATAGAGGCTCTCAACAGGGCTAGTGTAAAACTTTCCCATCACCAGACGCATTCCTTGGTGGTGGATTGTGTCAAGGTGGCGCAGTATGGACAGTCGAGCCCAAGAATAGACGATGCTTCTTTAGTCCAGTTTGGACCAAACTATGGTGCAATACATATGGAGGAAAGTAGACCCATCAGCTCCCCACAAGGTGCCACTTAACAGCCGCAGCACAGAGAGCGAGTACAGCGAGCTGCCAAACAAGATATGTGGGTAGACCAACATAGCTTCTTGTCGAAAACAATTACCAAGAACATTGTGGTCTCCACAAATGGAAGTAGTATGGGATCCAGGCGAAGGGACGGGGGAAGGAACTACTCCTGCCTCCAAAAGTTCATGCAGACTGTCTTGTCAGCCCAGAATCAAAAGCCAGTGTCCATACTCCACCAGTGGAGAGTGTTTAGGCACCGCTCCAGGAGACCCATTTGCTCAGAGCTGCTGTAGATTGTGAAGTTGTCGACAGACAGGGACGCCAACACTCCCAGTGGCAGATGATCGACTATAGAAATGATTGCCACTGCAAATAAAATGACGCTCAGGACCAAGCTCTGTGGGACCCCATTCATGATCGATAAAACCGAACCAACACGCTAAACACACGGTCTGTTAAAAATTCCCGGATAAAAATTGGCAGAGTGCGGAGGATGCCAATTCTCCAGAAGGTGTCTTATGCTTTTTCCAGATCAATGAACACCGCTACAGTCTGGCGCTTCCGTAAAAAGTTTTTCGTTACTGAAGCAGATAGGGCAACGAGATGATCCACCGCAGAACGGTGCTTGCGAAACCCACATTGGACATTAGAAAGGAAATGTCGTGTTTCATGCCACCATACCAGGTGCCCGTGAATCACGCATTCCATTACCTTGCATACGCTACTGGTGAGGGAAATGGGGCGGTGGCTGGAAGGCAGAAATTTGTCCTTCCCAGGCTTTGGTATGGGAATGACTATGGCTTCACACCAGTGTCGCAGAAAAGTGCCTTCTATCCATATGCGGTTGTAGGTGGCCAGTAGGAAGTGCAAGCCCGCAGGTGAAAGGTGTTGCAACATCGCTATGTGAATGCCATCTGGTCCTGGAACGGAGGACCGCGAAGACAAGAGTGCGTGATGGAGCTCTTGCACAGTAAACTCAGCATTTTAGCGTTGATGGTTCCGAGAGAAAAAGGGCAATGGAGTCGCCTCCACTGTCCGTTTCCTAGTGAGGAAAGCGTCATTGTAGTTAGAAGAACTAGAGAACTCTGCAAAATGTCGACTAAGAGCGTTGGCTATTTGTGGAGGGTCAACGATGGTGTCAGTTGCGACACAGAGACCGGGAATCGGGGAATGAGCCATAGTGCCTGAAATTTTACTGAGGTCACCCCAAACGACAGAGGACAGGGTAGACCTATTAAAATAGCTCGTAAATGAGGGCCAACTGGCACGTTTACGTTGCGAAAGAGGTGACGACAATAGGTACACAGCCCTTTGTATCGGATGCAGTTGTAGAGCGTGAGGGTACATCACCGTGCTCTCAGAGCGTCACGGCATTCCGCAGTCCACCACGGGACAAGGGGACGAAGTGCTTGTAGGGTTGCCAGATCTCCGGACGCCGCCCGGAGTGCCCGGGTTTGTAATGAATTCTTTGGGTCTACGGGCCAATGAGTTTCATTTCCGGGCATGAATTTAACCTTAATTGTTGTTGTCATATTTGTAGTGTCGCAGAAGTCCAAAGTGCGCGCCACCTACTTTCGTCGCGCGCCGCCATGCACGCACGGTGCGGCGTTCTTACGACGTCAGCCACGAGCGCCCTCTGTTACAACTCCGCTCATGGCCACCACTGAACGACATCCTTCACTTGGGACAGATAGGAACCAGTTAAGACTTGGCTATAGGACAAGCACTATGCAGGCCTCTAGCTCAACTATGTATCAGCACTCTGTAGTACTGAGCTATGTAAAAGTTAAGTATTGTATAAATTCTGTGCAATATATATCTCGTTCTAATTTACTCTAGTGTTTCTAGTTTCTGCTGTCCCACTGGCTGCTCCCCTCCGTACCTGCACAAGCGTGCTACCTTTATTCCTGTGTCGGTCTTCCTACTCTGCCACCGACACTTACGACGGAAAACACACACAAAAGCGGCGACGAGGCTGGAACACAAAAATATTTTACATAACTGTGCTTTGAAAATATGATGTAGAAACTCTAGTCCTTAAAATATATTCAGACTTTTCTTCATCATGAAAAAACTCTGAGGAACTAAAAACATTTTGCGAGTTTGCTCAGCATAATTACAGCTAAATACTGCGACACACTGTAGTGCGATGGTTGTCTTTGGAGTCAGCTGTGGACAGCTGTTAAGATATGGCGAGTTTTAAAGATGTATTATGTAGCACGGGTGAGGAAAAAACGTCACCTAATTTGAAAGTTTATTAGCTCACAATAAGACGAAATAAACATATTCGCTAACACTACCAGAGTGTTTTCTGTATTTTTTAAAAGCAACTTTGCCAGATTTTTGTAAAGCAATCAGACTTTTAGAAAAAGAGGACACACTTTCCTCAGATGTTCACGAGATTGTGTTGGAAGTGAAAAAAACAAATAGAGGGGCGTAATGAGGATAAGTTTTATGGATTTTAAGTTAATATGTCTTTAGAACACCTTACAGAAGAAGAAAAGAATATTGTAGTAAAAGAGTGCACACTTGTTTACGACAGGTTATTAAACTACCTTGGTAAATAGTACACCTTTAGTGGGCATGACATTGTGTATGAAGTTGTATCAGTGCTAGACTTATGTCAATCAAAACTATTTTCATTTACAGACTTGGCCAAAGTGGGAAAGAAATTGAAAATTAGTTTTGATGGAAACGAACTGTATCGGGAGTTTTCTGTTTTGAAGTCTGTAGTATCAAATCTTGATAGGAAGGAAACTAAGCGTTGTAAAGTGTTGAGCGAGTTTTTTTGAAAAAGCAGATGCACCAAACTTGTTCAATATAACGCAGCATGTCCTCGGAATTCCTGTCAGTAACGTGCACGTTGAACGAGTGTTTAGTGTAATGAGTGCATTTTGGTCAGATGCTAGAAACCAAATGTCCGTTGAACTTGTGAAAGCCGAGATGTGTTCAGATGAATTTCAAAATGAGATGTGAAGTTTTCTACAACGTGGCTCTTAAAAACAAGACTCTTCTGAATGCAGCAAGATCATCAGCAAAATATGAATAATAAGGTATGTGCCTGTAACTAATATTTTACTACTGTTATTTTATTTGCTTCGGTGTAGGTTCGATTAGTGGTAAACTAGTAATGGCGGCATTAGTAAGTGATTGGTGATCATGTATATAGAGTAATAGAAGTTAATTTTGTTGTGTTTGTAAAACTTGTGACCGTAATGATACACAAAGATCTGTTTGACGAAGTCTGCCCCCAATGAGTCAAATGTACAATCAGAAAAAAGAAAAAATCAACTGTTCGAGTGTCTTGTGGATAGCTATACTGACCGTGGTGAACGAAGGCGGCCAAGTTCAGGCACGTCTTTGCTGACCAAATTTGTTCTGCTAACTAGTTTCGGTGATTACACCATTTTCAAAGAGAAAATATGGGGCAAGTTACATTATATACATTTTGGTAACTCAAGCTGTAAAAAACATATAATCTTACCCAACTGACTCAAATACCTAATAAAAATTAAGACATCGTTAATGCAGACGGAGCTACGAAAATGTGTATAATGTAACTTGCCCCATATTTTACACTTTGAAAATGGTGTAATCACCGAAACTAGTTAGCGAAACAAATTTGGTCAGCAAAGTGTACATATATGCATTTTTCAAAATTTATTGCTGCCGAGGATCGCCTCGCCAAAATGTATGAAGTGTTTTTTAATTACACAGGGGGCACGGTAGGTGGATGCGTGAACGTAAATGGATCAGTTTGTATTGTAAAAAGGGATGACAGGTTCTTAAGATATACTGTCCAAATCTCCCGCAGTGCACTGTTATTTACTTATGTCACGACAGTGAAGTAATTTTCGCCTAAGTACAACATAATGAAGAACGAAGCACCAGTCACTGGCCACTACACTTCCCTGTCAACTGCGCTGCTAGCTGTCAGAACTCAACTCTCGCCGTACGTAGTATAGCACTGTCGATCAATTCATATACAATTCGTGATTGTTGTTGATATCCTGTACTTCGGTGTATAAACTTTAAATTGATATTACATTAGAACGTCGATTATCCGAACTAATTGGGGAACGTGGGTGTTCGGAAACTGGTTTATTCGAATAATCGAACTGTACAGTTTCATTTGCCAATATGTACTTTACAGTAAATGAATTTATGACAACAGGCATCTCTTTTAGTACAGTAATAATCTCGTATTTATCTCTCATAGAAAGGACAGCACTATAACGTTTAATCATTTTATGTCCTAAAGTTTACTTCTTTATGCGGCAGCAAGTGGTCGTAACAGGGAACAGACGGTAACTGTGTCCCTTCACATGGAGCGCGATCCTTACAGTGCGCGGAGCCGCAAGCGGCAACTCTTGGAAGGTGCAGCTGTTGATGTGAGCAGCTTTGATGCTGCCACGCCTACTGAAGTGTGCCGATTGTTAATCCACAGCAACTGGCGGCCTGGCCGGTCAGCTGCGGCATGTGAAGGCCACCACTAGCAATGTTTCACCGGGGCGGGGGGGGGGGGGGGTTGATACTTGTTGGGAGGGAGGAGATGATTAGTTCCCCCCCCCCCTTTTAGAATTCACGTGTAATCCTGGTTGGGGGGGGGGGGGAGTTGGTCGCAGTTGGAGGGGCGGGGGGGGAGAGAGTCATTGACCAAGGGGGAGGGGGGCACGTCTGGTCTCCGGGCCTGCCTCAAGTTCAATCTGGCAACCCTGCGTGCTTGGGTAGTCTTAAAGGAGATGGAACATTCCGTGGCCGTGAGGATAACTGTGGTAAGGTGTTCCACTTGGTCATCTATACTGAGAAATAGATGAGTACCAAAATCCACCAGTGACGAATAAAGCTCCCAATCCGCTTTGGTTATCTACCAGCGATGTGGATGCTCAAGTGTGCCAGGCGTCATTAGGTGAATTACACACGGAAAATGACGCACGAATGTGTGTCTGAGAGAACAGACCATTTAAGACGCCATGCCAGCTGATAGTGCAGATCTATGTGGCTGAAGATGTTTGTGGAGTCCTAAAGATAAGTTGGGTCATCAGTGTTCATGCAGATAAGCTGAAGGTGGTTCAGTAAATCTACCAGGAGGGAGCCCCGTGGACATGGTCGTGGGGAGCCCCAAAGGGGGGTGGTGGGCATTGAAATCTCCAAACAAGAAAAAACAGATGTGGAAGCTGGTCAATAAGATCTAGTGACTGGAAAGGAGGAAGGAGAGTAAACATTGCACAGTGTGAAGATAAATCCAGGAAGGTTTACCAGGACAGCGACAGCTTGTAGTTTAGTACACAAAGGGATGGGTGTACTGTGTACGTCACCCCAAATAAGCACCGTTACTCCCCCAGTGGCTGGAATTCCTGCCACAGGAGGAAGGTCAAAGTGATTGGCAGTGTAGAGTGGGAAAATAATTCAAGTACCAGGCAGCAATTTGGTCTCCTGTAGAGAGAAGATAATTGGGTTATGTTCGCGTAAGAAGTTTTAGTTCTGCCCAATTTGACCAGATACCACGAAAGTTCCATTGAAGTATATCCATAGTAAGATAAATTGATGAGGAGGTGGACACCAGCCCGAAGAAGGCAGCGGGCCATATTGCGAATGGTTCAACTGGTGGTGTGAGACAGGAGGGTCTTGCTCAATATCCTCAGAGGTGACCACAGCAGCCGCACGAGGGTGGTCGGCAGCCTCATCTTTGGCTGATGCACCTGGACAGTCTATAGGCTTCCAGGGGATGCCATCATCGCATTGTGAGGTAGAAGGGGGTGGGGGAAGTTTTCCTCTTACTTGACTTCTTGGAGCCCTGACGAAGTTCCTTTGTAGACTCAGATATTTCGGAAAGGATGCGAAGGAAATCCTCGCGCCAATACTACTACTTACACTTACGGGTCTCAATCTGTGGTTTCACAGCTGAAGATGAAGATTTGGAAGAGGTATTCACACTTTTCATCGAACTCGCCATTGTCGATGTAGACTGTTTGACGACTACAGTAGTAAACTGTGGAAGCGCTGCAACTGCAGTACTGTAGTTACCACGCGGTGGGGTATTAGGCTTATGACTGGTGTACATCTTACATGCAACTTGTATAGGAATCTTTTCCTTGACATGTATTTCCTGTATGGCCCATTCATCGGCAAATACGGGACATTCCTGTGAGGAGGCAGCACGATTCCTGTTACAATTTATGCAATGAGGGGACGGTGGGGGACAATTCCCCTCATGTGCATCTTTACTACAGGTGATACGTTACCGGGTTCTTGCACAACTGACTTATGATTAAAGTGACGGCACTGGTAACACCTAGTAGGGTTAGGGATATAAGGTCGTACTATGACTACCTCATATCCTGCCTTGATCTTCGGCGGCAGAGCCACTCGGTCAAAGGTCAAAACATTGTTTTTTTTCATAACTCGGTGCACTGTGACGACGCCTTGCGCTGCCAGATAGTCCTTTAATTCATCCTCAGTCAGACCAGCCAAACAGGCTGAGTAGACTACCCCTCGGGAATAACTGAGGGTTGGATGAAGCTCAACACGAACCAAGTAACTATGGAGCAAATTAGCCTTGAGCAACTGTTGTGCCTGGGAGAAACTTTATTTTTCCAATAGTAGTGTCTCATTATGCAGATGGGTGCAGGATTTAACTGGGCCAGCAATGGCATCAACCCCTTCCTGAATTATAAATGGGTTTATCGACGAGGAGGATTGTTCTTCCTCAGTACAGGTAACCACAAGGAACATAGGTACCGATGGTAAAGTCATCTGTTCAGGTACACTATTATCCCGTATGTCTAACTTCATGAGACTCTTTGCATTTCCTTTTTCTGTGGTAAACCATCGCGGATGTATCCCCCACAATTGCCAGTGTCTCCGACGGCATACTCCTTACTGCTGGGGGCCCCCAACGGAAGCACACCCACCTTGGGTGATTGTTTCCACCCCAGGTTGCACGTCCCTAGCTACAGACAGAGGGACCAATCGGCGAACGGGGAAGATATCAGCACAGGCAATCGCCCCTCCCCGGGCCTGGCCTTCACAAGGGGGTACGCTCGCACCCTACATGCCAGCCCGGGGGTGGGACTTATGCATTACCCAGTCACCCATATGGGTGGCCTTCAGGTGCATACGGGGAGGAATAAGGAAGAAATAGTAGGAGGTGAAGCCTCAAACACTGATGCAGAGGCAAATAAAGAGGTAAGAGAAGAGCTCAAACCAAAAAAAAATTTAACTTCGGTTCCCTGAAGGATGCACACAACTCGGTCCCCAAGAGAGGGGAAGTAGAAGCATCATGTAGAACGGAAGTGTGCCACAAAGGCTAGGGCCCCATGCTCTTCACGCACGTACTCACCACAGAGCGGTGACCCCCTGGGGGTAATCCATTGGTATGCGTGAGAAAGGTATGTGGGCGAGTGCACATTGTACTCGATGCATGTACTTTAAATAAAGATATCTTAACGGAACCAATGTGTATTGATGATATTTTGACTAAGTTTGAAAAGGGAAAGACCTTTAGTTCTGCAGGTTTGACATTCGGGATATCATCAAGTGGGTATTCACGAGCATTCTCGGAAATATACAGTCTTTTTGTTCGATGATAAAGTATACCAGTATAAGGTATTGTCATTTGGATTGAATATTTCTGTATCTATATTTATTAGACCATTGGACGAAGCATTAGGGAGAGATTTATTACAGCAACTGGTAATTTATGTTGATATTCTCATAATTTCAGAAAATTGGGAAGACCATTGTGTGTGTGTTAGGAAAACTTATCTAGATGCCTAGAGAAAGGCTTTACCTTAAAAGTTTGTAATTTTTTTTGGTAGAGATGATGTCAAGTTTTCAGGACATTATGTAGGCATAAATGGAGTAAGACCTGATCCTGAGCAAATTGCAGCTATAAAAAGATTGTCCAGAACCTAGAACTGTTAAGCAGTTAAAAGCTTTTTTGGAGCTAATTAATTTCTATAGGAGATACGTGAAAAGCCATGTACTAAATAATCCCGTTATACTAGATTTATTGAAGAAAAACAACCCATGGAAATGGAATGACAAAGCTTCAATGACCTTTCAACAGATGAAGCAGGCCCTCATAGAATCTGATCTGCTAAAACATCCAGTATTAGGACAGCCGTTTAAACTAGCAACAGATGCGTCAGCCTATGGCATTGCTGCATAATTGTTTGAGGATTACTGGGATCCACAAGAGGGAGATCATATCACAATAGCTTTTGCAAGTAGATGTCTAACATCTCATGAAAGAAATTATTCCATAACAGAATCGGAGTTACTTGAAACTGTATGAGCTATAATTAAATTTCAAAATCTTGTATTGGGATCTAAAATAATAGTATATATTAAGGGATCTACCAACATTGTACCAGATTCACTTTCTAGATTACCTAAGTGTCACAGTAAGTGAAGGCAAAGGTATCATTTTCAGTATAAATTTCTTACAGGTAGGTTATCATGACAATAGTGTATGTATGTTCGTAAATAATATTAGGACTATGGCAAGAACTGATGAATTCTTTAAAGCTTAGTTTGGTTGGTGTGCAAAGTGTTTAGATAACCATTTTAAAATTAATGACAGTGCCCTATTTTGGCGTAGCAATGTTAGAAACAACAGGTTCGTTCGAGTGACCAAAACGCTGATAGTTCCTGATGATTTGGAAGGCCTCCACTCCACATGTGCACTTTTTGACAGTTTCCAACTCCGAAGCCAACTCGAACGCTTATTTCACCTGTTTCGCAGTTTGGCCACCCATAGCGCTAGTTGGCATCTTTGATCTCTACCGATGTTGAAAGTGAGGTTGTGACTGGCGATATGTTATGTATTTCTCAATTGAGAAAATTATTTAAGTCATCATGAAACATTTGCAATTTACCGTTAAACCAAAGTATAGTAATAAAGATTAACAAGACACATTTGCCTGCAAACTGTGTATCTGTCGAGTATAAAATGAAAATCGCATAACGAAACTAGATTAACTTGCGAGTCGCGATGTTACCAGACGACCTTTCCATCAAGACATTCTTCTTGAGAAAGCTCACGTTGACGTGAGGTGACAGACCGGCGACGAACAGTGTGAATTCCGCCATTAGAAATACATTGTGGAATACATTCTGATCATAAACTTCGACAAAACGCAAAATATACGTAAACATGTCCCCTTATTTATAAATAATGTAGCCAATTTAACCTGACAAAACCTCATACAAAAATTAGGTAAGTTAGGATAGTTGTGTGTGAAAGTTATATTTGGTAACATAACTTCATATGCATTTTGTCCCATTATTATGAGTTACAATAGAATTTAAAAAATGAAACATACAAATTAATATACAAAAATTTGCAGGTGTTGTGGAAGAATCATCATCGTACATGATTTTCCCAGAAGTTACACATTTAGTGTAGAAACGCCCACATTGGCACTAATAGATTTCTATAATATATAACCACAAGGAGAAACACGGAACAGTAATTGTGAGACGCTATAGTGGCACATATAAAGCTAGATATCAGTTATCAAAATGTATCACTGTTAATGCCTGTTGTGAACTTTATTACTCTTATGTGTCAATCACTTCATTTACAGATGGCACAGAAAATCTCAGTAGGACTATTTTGACTTAATTTTCAGGCGAATATATCACAATCCAAACTGTTAAAACATACGCATTCACACCTTTCATTTACAGTATGTATGGGTGTAATAAAAAGGGGACATACTGTATTAGAAGGCTACATAAGTTGAAAGAATGCCTGTCTAATACACAAAGCTCAGCCTCAATCAAGAGAAAATCGAAGACTTAGAACACAAACCTCTTCGTAAATATGTGGGTTTCTCTTTTGGAGGAGGCTTGTTAAACGCTTTGGAGTCAGTCAGAAAACAGTTTGACGAAAATCCGCTGACTTAAACGGTCGCAAACTATCAGCTCCCCCACTCTAACACCTGATTGGTCAGTCAGATATCGTCAGAAAGAGTCAAAAGTGCCACTCTAACACCTCAAACCGTTCCAGACCGTCAGCAGGAACAAGTGCAAGTAGATTGAATATTGTTTATCCATAAAGGTTATGGCCACTTTGGAATAACTAAATGCATCAAGCATATGTCAAAATTCTGCTATTTTAAAAACCTGAGTAGAGAGGTTATAGAAAACCTAAGAGTTTGTCAAGTTTTTCAATGTGTTAAAGATTACAACAAGCTTAGTCCTTTTGTTCAATACCCTATAATACCAAAGGGCTTATATGATTTAACAGCTTGTGACTTCTACGGTTCTCTTCCTGTTACTAGAGAGGGAGTGCAATATATTTGAATTATTATAGAATGTTGATCAAAATATGTGAGACTGTACCCCATAAAGCGAATACAGAAACTGTAATAGTTTGTTTCAAAGATTATTTTACAGATGTAGGTAAACCTAAGTGGGTTCTTTCAGATAACGGACCACAGTTCATAAGCGAGGAATTTTAGAGTTCTTGGCATGGCAAAAGATCAAACACATTGCTATTTCAAAATACAATCCACAGTCAAACCCCGCAGAAAGAGTGATGCGAGAGTAGGGAGATTATGTAGAACATTTTGCTCAGGAAAACATTCTTCATGGAGTACTCTAGTTAATGAATTAGAAGTCATGCTGAACGAGTTAGTACCCGATTTGTCTACAGGGTTATCACCCATAGAAATACTTAAAAAAATTTATAGGAGAGCCACTGTTTAAGAATTTTGCTTGGCCACCTCATCCTAAAAGAGGTGAAATGACTACACAAAATCAAGTAGAGACCAATTTGAATACTGCAGCTAACCATCGGCTGAAAAAATTAAATGAAGAAGCCATAATACCGAAGTATAATGTAGGAGACTTGATATGAATTAAGAATTTTCAACTGAGTTCTAACTTAAACTAGTAAATTTTTTGAAAAATGGTGCGGTCCTTACTAAATCGTAAAAATACAACATGAGAAAGCAGTACAAGTCCAAGATCCAGTTACTGGTAATTATAAAGGCTTATACAATGTCAATATAATTAAATCCTATAGAAGACCCTCAGAGAAATCAGCATTCTTCACCGATTTGGCGGTGTGACGTCCACCAGGTCTCTAGCCATCTGCTCTGATTTTTCCTGTTCGTTTTCTTCAGAACAGATTCTTCACTCTTTTTCCTTCCTTTAAGCATGTATCTTTAACTACCAGTATTCATTCTTAATAATTGCTATCAGAATTAATTACCCAATATTAGAGAATTTAGATATGCGATCTGTGTGTACCTGAAACCTAAAGAGAATGTATTCCAAAAGAATGCAGATCCCGACAACAATTCCAGATTTGACAAAAGCAAATCCTGATATGAGTGTTTTTTACTTACATATTTATGTGTTTAATCTGAAAAATATTGCCCAAGTGTGTGTGTGTGTGTGTGTGTGTGTGTGTGTGTGTGTGTGTGTGTGTGTGTGTGTGTGTATTTCTTTACTTCCTTTTTTCCCCCTAAGTCAAGTCCTTACACTCCTGGAACCGGAAAGTTTCCACTTCCTTAAAACCCGTATCCTTCCCTTTCTCCTCTCCTTCCGTCCTCTTTTTCCTGGCGAAGCTGCCAGCGGTGGCGAAAGCTTGAATGTTTGTGTGTTCTTATTTGTGTTTTTTGTTTCTATCGGCGAGCCTGTACTTTGATATTACTAAGGGCAGTTTAAAACTCACCGCAAAGACGTGGCTACGAGCTGCAACAGGCACATACAAAAGACACACACATACAACACTTTCAGCTATCGGCCACAGCCTTCTTCAGAAAAGAGAACACTCCAGCAATCACATAGGCACACAATACAGTCATAAAACCATCACCTCCAGCTGCCGCAATTACAAGTGCGGCAGCCAGAGGTGATGGTTGTAAGACTGTGTTGTGTGCCTGTGTGATTGCTTGAGTGTTCTTTTTTCTGAAGAAGGCCACGGCCGATAGCTGAAAGTCTTGTATGTGTTGCAGCTTGTCACGACATCTTTGTGGTGAGTTGTGAACTGTCCTTATTACTATATTATTAATTCCAACCTGGACTTTCCATTATTATATTGAAAAATATTGTATTATATTATTCTATGTATTCTGATAGATTTCTGTTAGAGAAGCAGAATAAATCCATTTGTCTCTACATAGACGAGACCAGCTTCTAGAAAAGTTAAACATTGTTTATAATTTTTATAAAAGGTAATTTGAAACTTTTGTAATAATTTCAGCTCACCTGCAGATGGGGATACCGCCCATCAGCTTTGACCCGTGATCTCATCGCAGCACGGTAGTTTTGAGGGGTGCTCGTGTTTGTAGAAGGCGTGAGTATTTATGTGGTGGTTGAGTTTGTTTACAAACAAAACAGATTAACATTTTGTATTTAAAAAGTGATCTGTAAGTTCTCTGATGGTTAGGTGTAGGTTAACCGAGAGCTTTTGTTTTTCATAAGAGTATGCCGAAGGTGCAGATTTTTGGTTTAAGACCTGTGATTCATGATACATTCTTTTATCTATAATAACTACAGATTATTTGTATCCACAGTACAAAGTATTAAGATATCCCGCCCCATATACTGGTTTTCCGTCATCTTTATGACGTCATGGGTCAAAGCAACGGATGGTGTCCCAGTCTACAGTTATTCCATAATTTCATAAGTAATAACACGGGAAAGGGTTACTACTTAATTTTTTACTGGAGATTTCTTTAGTTTGTAGTGGTGATGACTATAAACTATGTACACAATATATACACACAATCACCCAAAACTTTAGATTAATTTGGTTTCTTTATGTGTCCTTGTTAGTTCAAACCCGTAAAAGAGGAGACAGCTACATATAGAGAAACAAGTGACTGCTCATAACAGACGGTCTACCCTTTTTCGACACATGTAGTGCCCTTTAGTTAGAGGTGTTTCCCATTTACACTTATTTCAGGTGGGGAAATAAAGGGGGAGAGACGTTACAGACGAGTGAACGTTTGGACACGTTACGGGTGAGTGCATGTTCCACGGAGGAATTAATAGAAAGTGAAAATCCTGTGTGGCTAATGAACAAGAAGTATTAGAGTGGGGGGGGGGAGAGGGGGGGCATAGAATAAAGTTGTCCTCAGTAGACAATAAATGGGAGGCTTGGTGGTTTTTATTAGGAGTATTAGGCTTAATGGAATAGCTACTATCTCTTGTTAGGTACCCATAGTGAGGACCTAACAACTGCCAGTTCCTGTTAAATGGGTGTGCATCACCAAAAAAAAAAAGTTTCTGGCATCAATGAGTATCCAGGTAAATGGATGGCTTGATACTCCATTTTTTAGTTTCCTAGAGTCAATGAAAGACTTAGTAGTCTCTTCTTTCAAGTCGTAAAGTTTGGTTCCCACTTTTAGATTAGCCTTAGGATTTGGGCTTCACTACTCTCTTGCAATGTGTCTGTGTTAAAGTGCTGATTTTTTCCCTGTCTCATTTTAAGCTCAAAGAAAAAGTAAGGACTACAATATGATCCAGATTTTTTTTAAAAAAGTACTTATCTCCAGTTGAGTAATTATTGTCCTGACAAGTATAGTTTGTCACCATTATGAAGAAATGCAACTTTTCACACAATGTAAAACTGAGGAGGCCGACCTCAAAAGAAAATGTGTTTAAAACAAACTGATGTATATTAGTATTAAGTACTGTTTGTTATGGAGGCTTGATGACTCAAGTCTGAGTGGGGGAATACATAGTGTTACAAAATAACTACAGTCTCCTTTATGAGCAACTTGAGTTTATCAAGGCTTTAATTTGCATACAAGCGGCCTAGCATTGTGGTTAGCTACTGTGAGAATCTGCCTTTGATGCAGATATGATGAGCAGTCTATTACTGCACAGTGGATGCTAGGAGAAGGCAGAGAAAATCCACAGAATAAACCAATATGTAACCTCTGTTTTTGTGTATAAACTCCATGTACATTATCTTTAGTTTAAATTATTATTACAGTAGTTGTTAATGACTGATTCACTTGGAAGTTCTGTAGAATCACACGCAATGAAACTTAACTGAAGAATTTACAAAAATGTTTTAGGGATAAATTGTACAACACTTCTCGCTGGGCTGCAGTGGTTATGTTCGCACCAATAGCAATGGCGGCAACTCAGATGACCAGTAAATGTTTTGTCTTGACAAGTTCAATTAAAACGACTTTTTTCTGGACTGACAAGCGTACATACATGAACCTGTCAACCATAGAGCAGGTACAGTATTAATTTTGCTGCGAGTGAAACGAGCAGCAATAACATTTACTCAGCAATTCATGAAAAATATTAACGCAATTCTACACTTCATTGTTCATCTTTTTGCCAACCTAAGCACTGGAGCCCGGAGAGAAGCGTTGTAAAATTTTACCATGTTTTAGTGTGTGAGTTATTTCAACAACTTTCACTCTCGCTGGAATCTAACAAAAAGAAAATGAAATCTTAACCATAGTGGCAAAACAATTTGAAGAAGTTTGGAGGCACAGTGTAGCTGAACCTCAATTCACTAATAATCTGTTAATCAAGACACTGAGCAGCTACAACAAAATTTCACTAGCTGCATGCACAGGCTGTAAATGTGTTTTCCCTGGTAAATACTAAACACCTTGGTATCCAAGGGAAATGAGGTAAATTGCAGATACTATCAGGGCTCTTTAAACCCGTGTAATCTTGCTATAACTCACCATGACACCGTCAACATGTCAGAAAACTTCTAAGGGATAATATCGTAACACTTGTGTATTGTAGATGATAATCAGTGGTTATCCTCGTAAATTATAGATTACAACAACAGAATGTACCACTGATCACAGATATCAGCCAAAAAATTTGCACCCTCGGCCCTCACAATTTCAGATGAATATGCCGCCACAATTTCTTGGGTGGCACAGATAATGGCACTGACCGTTGAATGTGCTTTGAAAACAATCACAAAGAATCATGGGAATAATAGTTTTGAACCTGAGCAAAATAATCCTATTGGGCCATTCCATGCCAAGTGGTCTAATATCGAGAAAAGTTCCAATATGACCATCATGGAATTGGATGAAATTTTGTATGGACATTCACACTGGTAAAGTTTGTTTCATAAATGCAATAATTTCAGAGATAGTCACTTTTTAAGACCATAGCTCAGCTTCCAATTTAGTGAGTGCTTGAATCTTTAGGTAACTTTGAAATGATAATATAGCTATCTGGTTGTATTTGCATGAAAGAAACAAAACTTTGCCACCTTGTACAACTTTTAAAGCTCTTTAAAGTAAAATATTAAGAAAAGGATTTCTGAGCAATTTTCATATAGGCCTAGATAATTTGAAGCAAAGTTGGGCAAAAAAAAAAAAAAAAAAAAAAAATAGCTGGTTAAAAAGTGTGAAGTTTAGTTTTTTATATCTCTGAAAGTAATTGTGGGATGTACATGAAACTTTGCACATCTTAACTCACCAACACAACGTCTTAGAATATAAAGTTTCATTCTCCTATTGCTTTCATTTATTCACAAATCTAGGGCAAATTTGACGATTTTCAGAAAGTGCTAAAAGTGGGAATTTTTAGTCAAATTTTTCAAAAAAGTGTTTTCTCCAAGCATATAAGGCCCTAAAAAGTAGCATCATCATAGAGGTGCACTGGAAATTTGAACACATTTTTCTGGCACTAAAATTATACCTAAAATCTTTTATTAAGGTTAATAAATGTTTATTAATGCCCGGGATAAGTGAAATGAGCTAGGTCCTATTTGTCAGGACTTCTTATTTCACTTATCCCCAGCATTAATAAGCATTAGACATAAAAAGGTTTAAGGTATTTGAGTGTCAGAAAAATGTGTTCAAACTTCCAGTGCACCTCTATGATGATGGTACTTTTTAGGGCCTCATATGCTTGCACTGCAAAACCAAATCCACTTTTCTGGATAGTTTAGAATATGCTCTCTAATGAACACAGTTTATAAGAGTTTGGAGAAAACACTTGAAAAATTTGACTAAAAATACCCATTATTAGCACTTTTTGAAAAATCGGCAACTTTATCCTAGATTTGTGAAATAATGGAAAGCAATAGGAGAATGAAACTTTATATTCTAAGACCTTGTGTTGGTGAGTTATGGGATGCAAAGTTTCATGTAAGGTACAACCCACAGTTACTTTCAGAGATATAAAAAACTGCAGTTCACATTTTTTTAACCAGCTATTTTTTTCGCCCAACTCTGCTTCAAATTATCTATATGAAAGTTGCTCAGAAATCCTTTTCTTAATATTTTACTTTAAAAAACTCAAAGTTGAATAAAATGGCCACTATTTGTTTCTTTCATGCAAATACTACCAGATATTCAAGTATGCACTACTGGAAGCTGTGCTATGGTCTTAAACAGTTAATCTCTGAAAGTATTGAATTTCTGAAACTGAAACTTCACCAGTGTTCATTGAGAACATGTGTGAATGTTTATACAAAATTTCAGCAAAATCCACTATCGTCATGTGGTGAGCCTCTAGACCATTTGGCATGGAATGAGCCCATTATATGATTTACAAGTTCTTGTATATTATCTTGCCAGCGACTGTATTAATTTTCCTAGTAAAGACAAAATTTCGTCGCCGATATTAGAACATTACAACATCGCTGCAGTACCGTAAGTAAAACATTTGTATGGTTCTACATAATAAAGAGAGCCCACATACCTTCGATCAAAAATAAGTGCATACCACTACTACAACTGAAGGTCACTTTGCACAAAAACTGGTTAAAATATTTGAAGACACGTATCAACGGAAATTGGAGTGCGACACCTCCACATCAACCAAAAACCTCTTCAGGCCAGTGACATGCAATCATTTAAAATACTTTTGTAAGCTGAAACGCCGTAAATTCATAATATGGTTTCAATTTAAACAGTTTTTCTGATTCAACTACTGCATGCACGACATTTGGGATGGCTACATGGCTGTACGATTTCGTATATTCTACAACAAGTTTACCTGGAAAATGAACGTATTAACGGAAATTCATCCACAAATAAAAATGTAAACATAAAAACGAACGGAAATATGGATTGAAAAAGAAGGAAACTCAGCAAATGCGAGCACGCATGTCAACCCTCTACGTAAATGCGTTATGTGTAATTAGAGTGGTGACGATATGAATGTAAAGAAAAGAACTTTCCTGTTGGCACAACAGTAAAAAGCTAATGTTTCGCCTTCACCTTTTCAAATCACATTCTTACCCAGTCCTTTGTTCATGCAATGCGCTTCTCTTCATCCGTATCACAACACGTGCTGGGTTTGTAACACTCTCCGGCCGGAACATGTCTTGAAACGAAACAGAAATGAACACGCAAAAGAAATCTAACTGCGAACTATGCGACGGAAAATAGATAGCACCGGTTACACGTGACACTCGCGAGTCTGTTTCAGACGCGCGGTAATGCGGTATAGACAGCGATGCAGTGCGGCAACCTGTTCCAACTAAAAACCAACGACTACTGAACGACTAAATCCTCATGCGCAGTTCACCTTTGGTTGGCTTCCTGCGGTCACTTGGCAACGAAACGACGCTTCAACGGCTCCCAAACAATTGACTGTACGAGCGGGAAACGGAAAAAGCGTAAGAGCATAAATACACTTCGTCGGTAGATTAAGATTCTACGTACACATTACAAGAATGCATCCAGATAGACTTTCAAAACTAATAGCTGAATTATTTACAATAGGGATACGTGTTCATGCATACTCTGCAGTAGAATGGATCCATCCAGTTCCATCTGGCCAAATGGTAATAAATTACCAACAATTCATATCTTTTCAATAATTTACACTCATTCAAGTGTACAGCTGTAAATATTTTTCTTTTTATAACTGTAATTAATTTGGGTAAAGGTTTCATACACGTAGGCATAATTTCTCCGTACTTAATTACGACATACCTTACCTTAAAATACGTGTTTTTCAAATTTCTTTCAAGCGCCGTTACATTTAAGTTGCCAGCTTTCGTAATATTGAAGTATAAATACAAAATCCACCAAATACGGCACATTTGCTTCCGATCGCCTGAATTAGAGGCTGCGCAACGCGATGTTCATTTTGTACCTAATTGCATCTTACGGGTTAACTGACTGTTTAGGCCATATAACAACCAGAATGACACATAATAGCTCATCATCCATTGACCATGTAATTACTGATACAGATTGTTTTGAGGCTTCTGTGATAAATGGTTTTGTAGCTGATCACTTTGCACAGTTAATAGATTTCAATAATCTACTGACACAGAACTGGTTCAGATCTGTGGAATTTAAGAGAAAATTCACTGATAGAAATGTTGAAATTTTGAAGCATAGTTTAGCCACTGAAAATTGGGACCTTTTTCTAGTGAAGGGGTGAACAACAAATGGCAGGCCTTTTTTGATACTCTCATATGGCACCTGGATATGAATTGCCCAGTAAAAAATCCTACAAGCAAAATAAAATAAATGACAGTAAAATTGGAAAGGTCTCATTGGATGCTCATGCACTCGAACTACGTTCAGAAATGCTTAACATGAATGATCTTTTTGTATATACTGGTAATGCATTGTATAAAGAAAGATACAAGAGAGATAAATTACCATTTCGTAAGGAGGTTAAAAAAGCTAAAGCTGAAAGTATAAAATCTAAGATAGCAACATCTGACAATGTGTCTAAGAGTTCTTGGGCATTTGTTAAGAATATTAGAGGTCAAGATAGTGCAAGTATGAAAAAAAATGTATCTTTAATGATAAGTGAAGAGGTCATTCATGACCCTCATATTATCAGTGAAATATTTAATGACTATTTTGTTGACTTGGTAGAAAATGACCCAATCGTACCAGGACAAACTTTTCATAATGATATAGCCGGCCGCGGTGGCCGAGGAGACTGAGGCGCTTCAGTCATGGTCTGCACGGCCACCACGGTCGGGGGTTCGAATCCCTCCTCGGGCATGGATATTTGTGCCGTCTTTAGTGTAAAGTAGTTGATAAGTAGTTTGTAAGTTTAGAGACTGATGACCCCATAGTTAAGTCCCATAAGCTTAACAAACATTTGAATTTGAACATAATGATATAGACTTTAGTATGGTTACTTGGGTATGCCACTTAAAATTACTACTAGAAATGTTATTGAAGCTATTGATACACTTAAGAATACATCTTCATCAGGATGGGACAATTTTTCTCCCAAACTCTTAAAGCAATGTAAATTAGAATTGGCTCCCGTTCTAACCCATCTTATCCAGTTGTTCTTTACAAGTGGTATATTCCCAGATCTCCTTAAATTTACTATTACGAAACCTATCTATAAAAAGGGACCCAGAACCAATGTTCAAAATTTTAGACTGATATCACTTACATCTGTTTTTAGTAAATTGATAGAGAAATTTCTTGTCCTTAAACTTGATGATCATTTTACCACTAGAGGTCTTTTGGCTGATTTCCAACATGGCTTTCGACAAGGCAGGAGCACAATATCTGCTGCTGTGGATTTTGTACATGATGCTCTGGACAAGCTCGATTCTGGTTGTAAGGTGGCAGGTCTGTTTCTTGATTTATCTAAGGCCTTTGGCCGTGTTAACCATGTAATTCTTTTGCACAAACTAATGGCATATGATCTTCCTGGATGGATATTAAGACTTATTCATTCCTTTCTAAAAAGTAGAACCCAATGCACAGAAATTCAATTTTACGATGGAAAGACTTTGCGGGGGTGTAATCGGGCAAACGCATGGTTGGTTCTGGAGTTCCTCAAGGTTCCCATCTTGGTCCCTGTCTCTATATTTATTATGTTAATGCATTCCCATCTGTTTGGAATGTTTCCACCAGAATGTATGCAGATGACACTTCAGGGCTGTGTTGGGCAAAAAGTAACCAAGAATTAAAGGCAGTTATTACAAACTTTGTCGAGGTTGCATGTGATTTTTTTTACAGAAATTGATTTCAAAGTTAACATGAGCAAAATTGAGTTAGTGAATTTTGGCATAGGAAACCATGTTCCTGCTATATCTGTTGTAAAGAATACTACAATTTTTGAAACTAATGACTTTTCTAAATTTTTAGTTATGTTTTTTGATAAAAACTTTATATGGCAGAAGCATATTGATTATGTGTGCTCCAAGATGTTAAGTGGCACTTATCTGTTAAGACTTCTTTCACATTATCTGGACTCACACACTTTAAGGATTGTTTATTTTGGAGTTACTTACCCCTACATGGCATATGGCTTATTACTGTGGGAAGGTACCTACCAAAGCTACATAAACAGAGTTTTCCTGATACAGAAAAGAGCAGTCAGACTTGTGGCCAAGGCGGATGCAAGATCATCTTGTAGAAACTTATTTATTGACTATAAGCTGCTCACTTTATATGCACTATATGCTTACCAGGTTATCATACTGGTAAAAGAGTACCACAAATATACACATGTGAATGATCAAATACATGAATATAACACAAGACAAAAGCATGATCGTTTTAGAAAACGAAGAAACTTTTCCAGAACTGAAAATAACTCGTATGTGAAAGGAGTTATCCTTTAAAGTAAATTACCTAGCTACGTGAAGGAACTAGAAGGATCTAAATTTAAAAGTAAACTCAAGAACTGGTTTATATCTAAATGCCCTTACAGTCTAGATACCTCCAATAACTTGTACATAAAAGATTATTGCATGTATTGTTTTGTTGTATGGTATGAATATTTTATACTATATGTATATAAGTGCGTGTGTATATGTGTACTATAGATTTTTGCCATATATTATTGTGTATGTTATTTTGTTTCCTTTTTAAATCAGACACAATGTATGTAGGCAAACTTAGTATGTAATTTTATTTTGCTTGTCTTCTCTCTAGTACTGTTTTTAGGCTTGGCATTAGATATCACCACATTTTTAGCTTTCATTTATACACCGAGACGCATGTCACTTCATTTTATATTGGACTGTATTCTTTTTATTTAGTAAATTTAAGAACTGGGTTAATCAAAATGCCTTTACAGTCTAGATGACCACCAATAACTTGTTCATCGAATGTATTGTTTTGTTGTTTGGTATAACTACTTATATATATATATATATATATATATATATATATATATATATATATATATATGTATATATATATATATAAGTGTGTGAATGTGTGTGTATATATTTTGCCATAGATTATTGTTTATGTACTTTGACTCCTCTTTTAAATCAGACACAATGTATGTAGGCAAATTTAGTATGTAATTTTATTTTGCTTGTCTTCTTTCTACTACTGTTTTAATGCTTGGCATGATATATCACAGCATTTTCAGCTATCATTTTTACACTGGGGTGCATGTTACCCCATTTTTATAGTGGACTGCATTCTCTTTTCTATCTGATTTTTTTACATGTAATGTTTTAAGGTATGTCTATACCTCAAATAGCTTTTACTCTTGGAATGATTTTTAGCTGTATGTACGAAACAGTCGCCAACTAATTCTAAATCTATATTTTACAAGGCCAATAACTGATACTAACCGGACAAGTGTACATACAAGGACCTGTCAGCCATAGAGCAGGTATAGCATGTTTTATTTATTCTGCGATCTGTACGAAACAGTCATCAACTAATTCTAAATCTTCATTTTACGAGGCCATTAACTGTTACTGAACAGACAAGGATACATACAAGAACCTATCAACCATAGAGCAGGTATAGCATGTTTTATTTATTTTATCGTCTGTTTGAAAGTGTAATAAAGTAATTTCGATAATAAAATAATTGAAACTTCATGTTGACATGTTAATTTTCATATCTCAAAACATTGCGCGATTTCGTGTATAAAAACATTATCGCATATTTAATTTCCAACGTCAAAAATTCTTATTTGCATGTTGCGCGGAGGTGAGGTTTGGTCACCATTGGCTGACGACGATACTCTTCTTTGTGCTGTGTTTCGTTAGCCACATAATCACGTCATCTGCATCAAATGAACATCGCGTTGCGCAGCCTCCAATTCAGGCAATCGGAAGCAAATGTATCGTATTTGGTGGATTTTGTATTTATACTTCAATATTACGAAAGCTGGCAACTTAAATGTAACGGCGCTTGAAAGAAATTTGAAAAACACGTATTTTAAGGTAAGGTATCTCGTAATTTGGTACGGAGAAATTATGCCTACACGTATGAAACCTTTACCTTCATTTGTATCTTAAAAATACTTATATATACTGTCTGTATTGGTAATTTCAATTGTATTTTTGACGTTGTCTATTAATTGGAACATAAGCAGTGGCGGATACAAAATTTTTTGCAGGGGGGGGGGGGGGGAGGGGGCCTGTACAGGAGGTTGAACATGTCCTTTGTGGTGTAGTGAGACTAATTTTGAAATACACACTTCAAAATTAGTCTTACTTCGCCTATGTCACTGATATAGGAAATACCCAAAATATGCTCCAAAGCCAGTCACTTCTTAGAAAAATCTTTTTTATATACTTCCATCCATTAGTATTATTAATACACTATTAGTTTCTGTGCGTTATGGTGTCATTTGCAAGTGCCCATGATTACAAAAATATTACAACGATTAAACCACATTAAATAGTGAAAAGTTTCATAATTTAACGCAAAATAAAATAACCAGAGTCTGAACACAGGGTATTCAGGCTCTGAATTTAAAAAATTAATTGATTTTTCCGTCGGTACTTGACAGAACATGATAATAATGTCAAAAAGGAACAACTTCCTGATGTTCTGCAAAACTTTTTTTTTTTTTTTTTTTTTTTTTTTTTTTTTTTTTTTTTTTTTTTTTTTTTTTTATTGGTCACAAACCGGCTTTCGGCTTCTTAGGCCATCATCAGGTGACAACTGAATGTAGTACACATGTTTTCAAAGATGTTAAGATTTACAAAGATGTTATCACAGACAATCGATACTTCACAGGAAAGTTCATCGCAAAAACTTATTTATGAGACTTATTAACATTTATATAAAAATATAATAAATATATGTAAAGAATCAAAACTAATAGGATTATTTTTGTTGAAATGGAAGGTTGAAAATAAAACTTATTTCCGTAGAGGTGTAGATGGGAACTGGATCTGATCGTTTAATACTAAACTAACATCCTGAGCCAAATATTTATTGATTTCCAATAATTCCAGTAGTGTCATCTTTCTGCTTTTCTTCAGGGGATGTAGAATCTCACAGTTTACATCATAATCATGGCCTTCTCTGAGCAGATGTTCAGCAAAGGTTGAATCTGTCTTTTTTAACCTTCAGCTTCTCTCATGTTCTGATAATCTAATAGCTACAGCCCTGCCAAACTGACCAACATACAGTTTCCCACAATGCTTGCATGTGATCTTGTATACACCACCCTGAATTTAATTCGATTTGTAACTGTTTATCAGTTTGGCCATTTCTGAAGGAGGATTCGACCCCCTGGTGGGAGAGGCAGCGTACTTCGCTACATTGCGCCCTAGATCACACGGCCATTCCCGCGCGGCGCACATGAATGATGTCATTTTGTTAAATGTAGAGTTCCATACTCCTATAGTCTTTTTCTTTCTTTTGTGGTACATTTTTAAACTTTTCACTCTTTAATGTGGTTGAATCATTGTAATATTTTTTATGATCATAGGCTCTTGAGAATGATGCCATAGTGCACTGAAACTAGTCACTGTTGAGGTTGCAAGCCGTTGCAAGCCGTAAGGGAGCAACCTACGCCGACCCAGCTATAGTAGTACATTGATAGTGAGATGGAAGTAAATTAATTAGACAAGTGAAGACGATTTTACCTGCTGATGCCACGAGCACAAAACGTCTGCACTAGTTGGAGGACATTCATTTATTTTGGAGCAGTGTCGGGTTAAGGCTGTCGGAAGCCCGGGGCGGTGGCAAGGCAAAATGAGGCTCCCCGTCCACTTGGAAATACATGTATTACCAAGAGTCGGACTGGCCATATAGTCAGGGTGGCATTTGCCAGCTGGGCCCACCCTGTCCGGGCCCCCTGCCCTACCAACCGAACACTGCATGGGTTCACGCGGGCTTAAGCCCTTTCTACACGGGAACTGAGAGCTTACGAGATTACGCACTTGCACAAGATGCACGCATACGATCGCTAGTAGACGGAATAGGATGGATCCTATTCTCACGCCTATAGAAGTGCTTCGCGCATGCGCAGACGACTGAATGGGAAACCCAGCTGACAAACGAAGCCAAGTCGGGAATTTGTTTGAGAATGTTTACTTGTCTCCTGCTCAGGAAAAAATGTGCAAATGTTTGTTAAGCTTATGGGACTTAACTACGGGGTCATCAGTCCCTAAACTTACAAACTACTTATCAACTAGCTTATCCTAAGGATGGCACAAATATCCATGCCCGAGGGGGGATTCGAACCCCCCGACCGTAGTGGCCGTGCAGACCGTGACTGAAGCGCCTCAGTCCCCTCGGCCACCGCGGCCGGCTGCCCTGCTCAGGATTTCTGCGACTCAGTCGTAAATATTTTAGGAGGTGATACTACACAGGAATTGCATTAAAAATTTAATATAACCTGTGTACAATTTTTATTGAATACAGAGATATAGCTGTTAATATGAAATCCAAACAAACGTAGAGCAAATGTAAATCAAGAAATTTTAACTGATTTATCCGTCGTTCTTAGTAGTATAACATCACACTTACTTAAAAGTAGAATTTTGTGTATCTTCTACACGTTCATTTCCACTTTCCACTTAGTTACCCGGTTTTGGGCTTACTAGGACATATTCAGACTTTAAACTACGTCTAAAACGTTTATTTAAATAAAAGTCAATATGGTGATCTCAGGGTTGAACTCGAGGCAGGCCCGGAGACCAGACGTGCCCCCCCTTCCCCCTTCGCCAATGACTCACCCCCCAACTGCGACGAACTCGCCCCCCCCCCCCAACCAGGATTACGTGAATTCTAAAAAAAAAAAAAAAAATAATAATAATAATAAAAAAAAATAAATAAAAATAAAAAAAAACCTAATCATCTCCTCCCTCCCAGCAAGTATCGCCCCCTCCCCCCCCCGCCACGGTGAAACATTGCTAGGGGTGGCTTTCACATGCCGCAGCTGACCGGCAAGGCCGCCAGTTGCTCTGGATCAACAATCGGCACACTTCAGTCGGCGTGGCAGCAGAAGTGGCGGCAGCATCAAAGCTGCTTCCAAGAGTCGCCGCTTGCGGCTCCGCGCACTGTGAAGGATCACGCGCCACCGAGAAGAGCTTCTCACTGGCTCCATGTGAAGGGGCACAGTTATCGTCTGCTCCTTGTTACGACCACTTGCTGCCGCGTAAAGAAGTAAACTTGAGGGCATAAAATGATTAAACGTAATAGTGCTGTCTTTTCTATGAGAAATAAATACGAGATTATTACTGTACTAAAAGAGATGCCTGTTGCTATAAATACATTTACTATAAAGCACGTATTGGCAAACGAAACTGTACAGTTCGATTATTCGAATAAACCAGTTTCCGGACACCCACGTTCCCCAATTAGTTCGGATAATCGACGTTCTAATGTAATATCAATTAAACATTATACACCGAAGCACTCGATATCAACAACGATCGCGAATTGTATAGTGAATTGATCGACAGTGCTATACTACGTACGGCGAGAGTTGAGCTCTGACAGCTAGCAGCACAGTTGCCGGGTTCGACAGGGAAGTGCGGTGGCCAGTGACTGGTGCTTCGTTCCCCATTATGTTGTACTTAAGCGAAAATTAATTCACTGTCGTGACATAAGTAAATAACAGTGCACTGCGGGAGATATGGGACAATATGATATCTTAAGAACCTGTCATCGCTTTTTACTATACAAACTGATCCATTTACGTTCATGCATCCACCTACCGTGCCCAATGTGTATTAAAAAATAATTCATACATTTTGGTGAGACGATGCTCGGCAGCAATAAATTTTGAAAAATGCATATTTGTACACTTTGCTGACCAAATTTGTTCCGCTAACTAGTTTCGGTGATTACACAGTATTCAAAGCGTAAAATATGGGGCAAGTTACATTATATACATTTTCGTATATTTAGAACATTATTACCTGACCTTCATCGACGAATCAGTAAGCTAGTGTAAAATGTGAATTCCAAATAAACCATAAACTATACACCAGTATTAAGTAAATGGATACAGGACCTGGATATATATTACCCCATTTCGAAACACCAAAAATACTTCCGCTTGTGTATTTGATAAAACATAAACGAAATTCGAAGCTCATAAGCCTATTAAAAAGCGGCAAACTTCCGGCCAGCACGATTCGTCCGTTTCCTACTACACAGAAGCAAACAAATCCAATGAGGTGTTTACTGTCGTCATTTAACAGTCTGTAGAATTGTGTAGCCTGACAACATACCAACGCGCATTAAAGAGAAGATCTGAAGGTAGAGTACATAGAAAATCGGAAGAAGTTCTTTTTGTCACCGAAGTGCCGTTCATAGTAAGCTCAAACGTAAGTAACGAAACAATTGTTAGACGTCACTCATGACACTCTACTGCGACATAGCCGGCTGCGGTGGCCGAGGAGACTGAGGCGCTTCAGTCACGGTCTGCACGGCCACTACGGTCGGGGGTTCGAATCCCCCCTCGGGCATGGATATTTGTGCCGTCCTTAGTCTTAGGTAGTTCGTAAGTAGTTTGTAAGCTTAGGGACTGATAACCCCGTAGTTAAGTCCCATAAGTTCTACAAACATTTGGACATTTTACTGCGACATACCAGAAACATACAGGTCCTAAGTGACAAACTAAGGAAACAGATTACCGAGCAGATTACGAAAAAAATTCTTAGACCAGGCAGATTAACGAGCCGATTATGAGACATGATTTTTCGCACATCGTTAAAATTTCGGCCTCGCTCCGAAATGCCTGTCCGTCCTATATTTAAGGGCGTGTAACTAAGGAATTACTAGCCGTCGCCACATGACACTCTGTATAGGTATAGCACAGACCTCCAAATACTACTTGAAGAAGTTTAAAGGCAGATTAAGGAGCCGATTATGTGATATGATTCTTCGAATATCGTTAAAATTTCCGGCCTCGATCCGAATATCAATAGCGTGTATCTAAAGAATTACTAGCCGTTGCCACATGACGCTCTGTATAGGTATAGTTCACACTTCCAAATACTACTTGAAAAAGATTCACGGCAGATTAAATAGCCGATTATGTGATATGATTCTCCGAATATCATTCAAATTTCCGGCCTCGTTCCGAAATGCCTTACCGTCCTATATTCAATGGCGTTAACTAAAGAATTACTAGCCGTTGCCACATGACGCTCTGTATAGGTATAGTACACACCTCCAAATACTACTTGACAAAGTTTACAGGCAGATTAACGAGCCGATTATGAGATATGATTTTTCGAATATCGTTAAAATTTCCGGCCTAGCTCCGAAATGCCTTTCGGTCCTATATTTAAGGCCGTGTAATTAAGCCTCGGTTGCACAGTGGTAGAGTACCAGACTACAAATCCAAGGGTCGCGGGTTCGATCCCCACCAGCTCCTAGGATTTTTATCTGTCACTTTTCACTTCTTTCCCCTCTGGCAGTATTGCCCATGTGAAAAATACCGAGTAGCACCGTGGTTCGGAACCCACGTTAAACTGTAGGTCCCCCTATAACTGGCTGGGTAAGTCAGTTCGAAGGTCGGAGGAAAGCAACGGCATAACCCCCTCCTAACAGGACCATGCCTAGTAAAGCACTGTGGTGTTCAAACCAATCTTCGGATTGTTGACTGCTTCACCTTTTTTTTTTTTTTTTTTTTTTTTTTTTTTTTTTTTTTTTTTTTTTTTTTTAACTACAGAATTCATAGCCGTTGCCACATGATGCTCTGTATAGGTATAATACACACTTCCAACTACTACTTGAAAAAGTTTAAAGGCAGATTAACGAGCCGATTATGAGATATGATTTTTCGAATATCTTTAAAATTTCCGGCCTCGCTCTGACATGCCTTTCCGTCCTATATTTAAGGGCGTGTAACTAAAGATTTACTAGCTGTCGACACATTACACTCTGTATACGTATAGCACACACTTCCAAATACTACTTGAAAAAGTTTAAAGGCAGATTAACGAGCCGATTATGTGATATGATTCTTTGAATATCGTTAAAATTTCCGGCCTCGATCCGAATATCAATAGCGTGTATCTAAAGAATTACTAGCCGTCGCCACATGACACTCTGTATAGGTATAGCACACACTTCCAAATACTACTTGAAAAAGTATAAAGACAGATTAACGAGCCGATTATGAGATATTATTTTTCGAATATTGTTAAAATTTCCGGCCTCGCTCCGAAATGCCTTACCGTCCTATATTTAAGGGCGTGTAACTAAAGAATTACTGGCCGTCGCCATATGACGCTCTGCATACATATAGTACACACTTCCAAATACTACTTGAAAGAGTTTAAAGGAAGATTAACGAGCCGATTATGAGATATGATTTTTCGAATATCATTAAAATTTCCGGCCCCGCTCAGAAATGCCATTTCCTCCTATATTTAAGGGCGTGTAACTAAAGAATTACTAGCCGTCGCTACTTGACACTCTGTATAGGTATAGTACACACTTCCAAATACTACAA
Source organism: Locusta migratoria (assembly GCA_026315105.1). Classification (NCBI taxonomy): domain Eukaryota; kingdom Metazoa; phylum Arthropoda; class Insecta; order Orthoptera; family Acrididae; genus Locusta; species Locusta migratoria. Next base: position 297,465,565 of record CM048751.1, read on the forward strand.
GAAAGAGTTTAAAGACAGATTAACGAGCCGATTATGAGATATGATTTTTCGAATATCATTAAAATTTCCGGCCTCGCTCAGAAATGCCATTTCCTCCTATATTTAAGGGCGTGTAACTAAAGAATTACTAGCCGTCGCTACTTGACACTCTGTATAGGTATAATACACACTTCCAACTACTACTTGAAAAAGTTTAAAGGCAGATGAACGAGCCGATTATGAGATATGATTTTTCGAATATCGTTAAAATTTCCTGCCTCGCTCCGAAATGCCTTTCCGTCCTATATTTAAGGGCGTGTAACTAAAGAATTACTAGCCGTCGACACACTCTGTATAGGTATAGCACACACTTCCAAATACTACTTGAAAAAATTTAAAGGCAGATTAACGAGCCAATAATGAGGTATGATTTTTTGAATATCGTTAAAATTTCCGGCCTCGCTCCGAAATGCCTTTCCGTCCTATATTCAAGTGCGTGTAACTAAAGAATGACTAGCCGTCGCCATATGACACTCTGTATAGGTATAGTACACACTTCCAAATACTACGTAACAAAAAGTGATGGCAGATTAACGAGCCGATTATGAGATATGATTTTTAGAATATCGTTAAAATTTCCGGCCTTGCTCCGAAATGCCTTTCCGTCCTATATTTCATGGCTTGTAACTAAAGAATTACTAACTGTCGCCATAAGACACTCTGTATAGGTATAGCACACACTTCCAAATACTACTTGAAAAAGTTTGAAGGCAGATTAATCAGCCGATTATGATATATGATTTTTCGAATATCGTTGAAATTTCCGTTGTAGCTCGGAATTGCCATTCCGTCCTACATTGAAGGGCGTATAGCTAGAGAATTGGCTTTACAATTTTGTTAACGATAAAGGAATATTTATATAAAAAATGAATTGATTTTCTGAATCCAGCACCTTATATCTCGACGGGTGGTGGTGGTGGGGGGAATGGGGCTTGTTCGCAGTTTTGGGTGGAATGAGTCATTTACTAAAGGGGATGGGGACACCTCTGCAGAAATGTACGCTTGTATTGCTTCTCCGTCCTTTTTTCTCGGGCGTAAACACGCGGTGCTGCCACCGCGGTGATATTCCCACTTTGCTTTGTCGTATAATACTTAAAATATCGATACGACAGTACTACTGACGACAGCGACAACAAAGTGCATGCTGCAATGATGATTAACAGCATTAATACGATTATTGCTTCTGGTAACAATTGTATGCACTTATTATTGAACGAGTTTAACTGTTGGTCCTAATGAGCTAGTGGGTTGAGAGCTGGTTACACTGTTACTGATTATTTACAAATCTGCATTAACCGCTCTACTGCTGGTGGCATGCTTACTGTGTGGGAAGCCGCGGCTTGCTTTGTCGGACACTAATCCGTCTACCTGTGCTGAGCGGTTTCCGGCTGGGCCACCCCCATGCCTGAAAGGCCAGCGCGGTCAGCTTCGCCGCGTGCTCAGGCGTGCGGCAGCGACCACACCCTGCAGATCTGATTCTGGTTGCCACTGAGGTGAAGTGAATACTCTCACTGGCACATAACAATATTGCTTTTATTTTTCTCAGCCTGGTAGCTGCTTCACAGAGACATTAAAATTATTTCTGCGCTAATAATTATGTATTTTCCATAATTTTCGACACGATTTTATTAGTTACTTGTAAAAACGATTATCACGCGTCCAGTAGTTCGGTCTTCATTGTTAGCTACCCACCCACAATCTACTCTTTTCTAGGTGACAGTTACCGAACTGGTTGTCTGGTTGATCCACTTTTCTGTTAAAAGGTCTTGAAACTTTTAGAATACTCCTAGTTGCTATCTGACCTTATGTGAAACTGATAAAGAACTGGGTCGAAAACTACTGTTCTTCCAGTGGAATACATCTTTAAACCATACTATTTTATGAAGAGTTTGTTTATATCTTCAGGTTCTTCGGATGCTGAGTTATTGTTCACTGCAGCTCTCGAAGAAGTATCAGGCTTGTGTGCTATACCTGCTGTCTTCAGAGCTCAGGAATATTCGTGTCAGATATTGCTGAGGAGCCGTCACTAATACATCATCGAGGAATTCATCCTTACTGCCCCTTCAAGTATCTACAAGATTTCATTATTTCTGCAATCTTCTCTGTATAGAACAGAACACTTTACAATGTTGGCGTGGACTGGGCGGTTTTTTAGGATAAAGAGCTTCGGGGAAATAGAAAATGGGCAATCTCAAAGGGTGCAGGTGGATGACAGGAGAAATGTAGATCCGGAAACTATCGGTATAACAGTTGTAAATTGTCGTAGCTGTGTCGGGAAAGTTCCAGAACTGCAAGCGTTAATAGAAAGCACCGAAACACACATCATTATAGGCAGCGAAAGTTGGCTCAAGCCGGAAATAAGTTCAGAAGAAGTATTTTCAAAAGATCTATCGGTGTTCAGAAAGGATAGATTAAACAAAATAGGTGAGGGCGTGTTTGTCGCTGTCAAAAGTAGTATTTCATGTAGCGAAGTTGAAGTTGATAGTTCGTGCGAGCTATTATGGGTAGAGGTTGTACCCGAAAATCGTAAGAAGTTAATAATCGGTTCCTTTTACCGGCCTCCCGACTCTGACGATACAATAGCAGAAAGGTTCAAAGAAAACCTGAGTCTAATTACAAAAACGTACCCGACTCACACGATAATAGTAGGTGGTGATTTTAATTTACCCTCGATCTGTTGGCGAAATTATATTTTCAAATCAGGAGGTACGCATAAAGCATCGTGTGAAATTGTACTCAACGCATTCTCTGAGAATTACTTCGAACAATTAGTTCATGAGCCAATTAGAATTGTAAATGGATGTGAAAACACACTTGATCTCTTAGCAACAAATAATCCTGAGCTCATAACGAGCATCAAAACGGATACAGGTATTAGTGAACACAGAGCTGTAGTAGCGAAATTGAATATCGAAAGTCCCAAAGTTACCAAAAATAAACGCAAAGTATATTTGTTCAGGAAAGCAGAGAGAAACAAAATACATTGCTTCTTGAAAGACAGCTTCCACTCGTTTCTAACACTAAACGTAGGTGTAGACCAGATGTGGCTCAAATTCAAAGAAGTGGTATCGACAGCATTTGAAAGTTTTATACCTAATAACTTAATAAAAGAAGGAGGCGATCCCCCTTGGTACACAAACAGGTTAGGACACTGTTGCAAAAGCAAAGGAAAAGGCATATTAAATTTAAACGAACACGAAATCCCCAGGATTTGCGATTGTACTCAGAAGCTCGAAATTTAGCGAGGATTTCAATGCGAGATGCCTACAACATTTATCACAACGAAACTCTTTCTCGTAATTTGACTGAAAACCCAAATAGATTTTGGTCATATGTTAAATATACTCGGGGAAAGTCACAAACAATACCTTCACTACGTGATAGTAATGGCGATCCTGCCGATGACAGCGCTACTAAAGCAGAGTTACCAAACTTAGCTTTTAGAAACTCATTCACCAAAGAAGACGAAACCAATATTCCAGATTTCGAATTACGAACAGATGCCGTAATGAGTAACATAGAAGTAGATATCATCGGAGTAGTGCAGCAACTAAAATCACTTAATAAGAACAAGTCTTCCGGTCCGGATTGTATACCCATTAGATTTCTATCTGATTATGCTGAAGCGATAGCTCCTTACTTAACAGTCATATACAACCGCTCTCTCATAGAAGGATCTGTACCAAAAGATTGGAAAGTTGCACAGGTCACACCTATATTCAAGAAAGGCAGTAGGAGTAACCCACTAAACTACAGGCCTATTTCATTGACGTCAATTTGCAGCAGGGTTTTGGAACATATCCTGTATTCAAATATTATGAATTATCTCGAACAGAACGATCTATTGACCCAAGGTCAACACGGATTTAGAAAATATCGTTCATGCGAAACACAACTAGCTCTATATTCACACGAAGTGATGGGTGCTATCGACAAAGGTTCGCAAATCGATTCCGTATTTCTTGATTTCCAGAAAGCTTTTGACACCGTACCTCACAAACGGCTTTTAATCAAATTGCGTGGTTATGGTATATCGCCCCAAATTTGCAATTGGATAGGGGATTTCTTGTCAGAGAGGACACAGTTCGTAGTAATCGATGGTAAGGCATCGACTAAAACAGAGGTGATATCGGGCGTTCCACAGGGTAGTGTTATTGGTCCTCTGCTATTCCTAATTTACATAAACGATTTAGGAGAAAATCTAAGTAGCTCTCTTAGGTTGTTTGCAGACGACGCCGTCATTTACCGTCTAGTAAAATCATCTGAAGATCAAAACCAACTGCAGAACGATCTGAATAAGATATCAGTATGGTGTAAAAATTGGCAATTGACTCTAAATAATGAGAAGTGTGAAGTCGTCCACATGAGTACGAAAAGAAAGCCGTTAAACTTTGTTTACAACATAAATCAATCAAATGTGAAGGCCGTAAACTCCACAAAATACCTAGGAATCACTATTACCTCAGACTTAAACTGGAAAGAACACGTAGATAATATCGTGGGAAAGGCGAACCAGAGACTGCGTTTTATTGGCAGAACCCTTAAAAGATGCAACAGAACTACTAAAGAAACTGCATACACTGCGCTTGTCCGTCCATTTTTGGAGTATTGCAGCCCAGTGTGGGATCCTTATCAGGTGGGTTTGACGGAGGACATCGAAAGAGTCCAAAGAAGGCAGCTCGTTTCGTATTGTCGCGATACAGGGGAGACAGCGTTACGGAAATGATACAGGATCTGGGATGGGAATCATTACAACAACGGCGCTTATCGCTGAGGCGTGGGTTACTTGCGAAACTCCAATCGCCAACATTCTCCTCCGAATGCGAAAATATATTGTTGACTCCCACTTACATAGGTAGAAATGATCATCAGAATAAAATAAGAGAAATCAGAGCTCGAACAGAGAGATTCAGGTGTTCTATCTTCCCGCGCGCTATTCGAGAATGGAATGGGAGATAAATAGTATAATTGTGGTTCGATGAACCCTCTGCCAGGCACTTAAATGTGATTTGCAGAGTATCCCATGTAGATGTAGATGTAGAATGTAAACCCCCACCAATAATCAGCTTCAAAATGATGTAAACAACTGCAAGAAGAAACCATCACAGGTAACACATACAGAAAACCGAACTACTCCGCAAGAAATCTGAACATTTACAGAAGAGTGAACAGGAAATACGGGTTTTCGTGTTTATTTGGAATCGCTTCTTGCTAGCCGAAAGTGGTTGACGATCTATGACTGATTTTTAATTTTTTGTGCTCCACTTACTGCAGGATCCGAAATGTCCTGCAGCTCTTGAGCGTCTATGGTAACACAATATCTCCGAACCACTTTCACGGAATGTCGGGAAGCTCTGTGGACGTTTACTATTACAATTCGAGCGTATAAACCTTATGTAATTCGCCTACGCGTTTATCAAAGTCAAATAATCAAGGATTCCTAATATTGATATCTGAATATTTGTTCCTCCACTTAATGAGAATAATATGTATAATTATGTTTCATTGGTGCAATTCGTGTTGTGCATTTTTTTTATGCTCCCATACTAAGCAAATAATTAAAGCGTCTGAAACGTAAAAAAATTTGTCTTTTTGTCAGCACAGCATACAACTTGAGACGCGTTTCAAAGTTAGGAACTGTTGTGTCCGAATGCCTTTTACATCTTTCCTATATATTTCCCGTCCTTCTTTTGGATCCGGGCTTTAGAGCGACACTGGCGAAGTTAAAAACTTTTTTTTTATTCCTTTCATTTTATATTTTTTATTTATTTTTGGTTTCAATTACTTTCAAAAATTACGAATAACATTTTGCCGTGCGGTTATCGACAGTTAAATTTTATTTATTAATTTGATAAGCCTCGAAACCACACGCAGTGGTATATTGCACGTTCTGCATTCGTGCCTGGTCTCTTGGCGCACTTTCTGCTTGGAACAAACGGCACATATTCGCACTGGCCTACTTTTCTTCGAATTTTCGCCTTCAGTTATATTCGGAAAATGCCTCCCGGTAAATCGCAGAGGATTCTCGTCATCAGAGCGCCTCTCTCTGCCAGCTTTCCTCCGTTCTGTGGCGTAAGTCTCAACAAGTTCTCTTACCAGAGACCGAGTGAAATTCTGCTATTGGCATCTTCCGCCCTGTTACCTCTCTATGGAGAGCATGGGCGTTTAAAACGCACCGATCTGATACATGGAAGAAGAACTTCTGAACTTCTTGTACCACTTTACTGTCTTCGGCATTGATTCGACTGAGCTCAGTAGCATGTTGGTATAGTCAACTGCCCCCGTACTAGCGATGTAATCTGCAACGCATTGTAGTTTCCTGCGTCTTTCACCGGTCGTCCAGTCTGTTTTCTCCGTATCACACGTTTCTGCAGTATTACTGGTGGTCAACATCCACACTTCTCTCTTATCACACCACTTCCTGTCTGTTTTCTCCGTATCACACGTTTCTGCAGTATTACTGGTGGTCAACATCCACACTTCTCTCTTATCACACCACTTCATGGCAAAAATTGTATTAGTTGATATAAACTGTACTTCTCCTCGTTTCAGTTTGTCCTGCAATTTTGGCAAGTTACGCCTGTTTTAACGAACAGTACCACAGGCATTCGTACCGCGGTTATGAAGCCAGAAGAACAGGTCTGGTCTCGAATACCAGTTGTCGACATAAAGCGTGTGAAGCCGTTGTAAGTATGGATTCAGCAGTGTGGCTACTATGTCGCCACTTTTCCCCAGATTGTGAAAGCCAATTTCAGTCGTGGTGTCTGTATATACAATAAAAGTCCAGTATGTAACCAGTCGCACAGCACAAACGTTTTTATTTCAAACCTAATTCGTTTGGATGGAATATATTCTTTGAAAGACAATTGCCCTTTGAAAACAAACAGGCTTTCGTCGATGTAAAGCTTTTGGTAAGCATAAAATGTGCTGTCGAATGTTGTACGGACCGTATCAGCAATATTTCTAATCTTAAATCATCTGTCTCCTTCATTAATGGGAAAGTTGTCACTAAAATGAAGCAATCTTAAAATTAAGAGAAATCGATGCCTGGACATTATTTCGCTGAAAATTGGAGTATTGAAGAGTATGTATCTGGACCAATAGTCACTAACTTTCAGTTTCTTCACTCGAGCCATCAGCAGACAAACAGCAACGAAAGATTACAATTCTTCAAATCCCGTTTCTTTCCATCTTTGGTATATAAATGAAATCTGTTTGTTTCCTCTGTAACATATTTCGTCAGACCTTCCGTTAAGAATAAAGGAAAAATGACAGACCTTATGAATGTGGCCATTTCTGTTCTGAAATTGAATCGTCAGATGCATGCACAAACGGACGATAATCATTTTTCCTCCAGATAACGTGTTACTAAAGCGTCCTTTTTCTCTCTCTCATTTTCTGATTCATGAGTTTCTGAAAGATTTTCATCCGTTCTTGAAACAGGTGGTACTGTTTCAACACCTGATGAATGTGGCGCAAGACTGTTACTCTGAGATTCTGTCGAAGAGTCGTCACAGTCGATGAGTTCACTTTCACTGCCACGTATAGTGACCATCTCAAAGATTTCTTCACCGAGCGAGGTGGCGCAGTGGTAACACACTCGACTCGTATTCGGAAGGATGTTCGTTCAAATCTACCTCCGGTCATCCAGATGAAGGTTTTCCGTGATTTCCCTAAATCACTTCAGGCAAATGCTGGAATGGTTCCTTTCAAAGGGCTCGGCCGATTTCCTTCCACTATCCTTACCCAAAATTCCGAGTGTAAGCAACTGATAAAGGGAGGTCGCGACGTTCGGATCACGGATTTACTTCAAACTTTGTACGCTATTAGTAATATATTAGTACAACGTAATGTGCAAGTACTAAGGCGCACTACTCAGGCGATTTCGAAAAAATCGCAAAAGATGATTTACGCGTTTAGTATGCACAAGCATGTGGCGGTACGTTGCGTAATTTCCTAAAATGTCGTCGTAGTACCGTGGTTAGCGTAAAATTTTTGTTAATTCGAGCCATGTTATTTGTTCACACTAATCTCTCTTTCTCTCTCTACACACACACACACACACACACACACACACACACAAACACATTCATTCATACACTCACTCACTCACTGACTAAACACGAAATCTCGTAAAATACTTCACCTATGAAGCTGAAATTTGGCAGGGATATAGTTTATAGGTAGTAGACGTCAGCTAAGAAACGATTTTGCGATAGGACCGATAGATCAGGAGATTTAACGCCATGAACAATAAAAACTTCACCGTCTTGCGGCTTGTGATACTGTGACTTTATCAGTCTACTATTTGAGAAGGAGAGCACGTAGCGACTAGCAACAAATTTTAAACATAATTTCAAACCTTTGGGAAACTTTTTCTCGCTGACAACCATAGCAAAATGATGAAACGAAAAAAGTTTCTCGCTTACTATATTTTCGGTGTTCATGCAGTAAAATTACGGTGTTTGGTATGACGCTACGATTTCTTACTCGTACGCTATTAATTGTATTCGTGAGAAATGTCACAGACAGTATACACACATACCACTGAAGGTACGTTCAAAATTTTGTCGTAGTACGACACGCAGTTCATGAGATATGAAGTCATAAACAATTAAGATCATGAAAAACCGCCTCATCAGGCATGACGTTTTGATTGATTGCGTCTTTCCTACTATCTCCGTTCGCGACGTATTTTGCAGACATTTTACATTTTATATTTCGAAACAATATCGTATTACGACATATAAGTCAGGTGCTTTGACGTCAAAGACAATAAATTGCATGAAAATTCGCTCTAATATACATGAGATTGTAATTTACTAGGTATTTACAACCAACCAACTCCATTAACAACACATTTCGTAGTCAGTTTTCTAATATTTCACTGTACGAATCTGGTAAATAATTTTTTTGTAGGACACACAATTCAGGAGGTATTCTGTATATATAAAAGCGAAAGGTCAGTCACGCACTCACTCACTGACTAAACACAAAATCTGTAAAACTAATGCACCTATGAAGCTGAAATTTTGCCGGCACGTAGTTTATAGGTAGAAGACGTCAGCTAAGAAAGTACTTTCGATAGGACAGAATTAAGGTGCAAGGGGGAAGATACTTTTTCTACAGACTGGCGAAAGCTACAGTTTCATTCCGATCATCACAAAATTTAGCACGCGTAACGTTCAATACAAGAGGAAGGCAAGCGTTTACCTAAAGTTTCATACGGTGCATGGGGGAGGGTATCTTGCAACATAAAAATGTATCCCTGAATATCTTGGTCGCGCCATAACTTGAGAACAGCTCGACCGATTTTACAGATTTTTTGGGTTGTTTTCGTTATTCTCAGAGCAGGGGTTGTGTGAATTAAAACTGGAAAATTTGAAAACAACGAAGTGCGTCTTTTAATAATGACTCTGTTTTTATTGCATACTGATAAAATTTGGCATATCTGAGCTTAAAGACAAGGAGAATGTCACCGTCTGTATAAAATATCGGATGTTGCATGTGGAGGGTACTTAACTTACGGACTTCAACAAAATGCATAGTTTTACTTCGAACTTGATTAATTTTTGCACACATGACCTTCAAACCAAGAGGAAGGTATATAAATGGTATGGTACATGACACAGAGTAATCTTTTTTTTCCCACATGCTGAACTAAGAAAGTATTTTTCTTGAAAATTTCTTGCAACGGAACTTTTTATTCTTTTCCGTAAAGGCTGGCAAGAATGTTCTTTTGGAAAGTAGTCCATCATACTCTCTGCTACAAATAGAGATCTCCCATTTTTTCGGAATTTTTATTAACACCTGAAATCACCTGTAAGTGGCAATTGCTGTAAGACTGCAGGATGACCTTGATCTGCCTATTTTGGTAATGGCCGCTATAGTACTTTTCAACACAACAATTGCTAACTATTAAATCGCTGTAACTTGCTGTATCTTCATTCACCATACACAACCACAGAAATGTGCCGTACTGGTTTTTCCTTCCTTCCTCATTTTTCTTCATAAAATTGGTCGCTTTACCTATAATGGATAACCTTAAATGTACAGGTAAAAGCATAACACAACTTTGAGAAGGTACATTGATGGCCATACAACTTCTAAAACATATGTAAAAGTATTGCGTGGGTACAACTATAACGTTAGTTTCCGCATTTTAAAAAAAAAAAAAAAAAAAAAAAAAAAAAAAAAAAAAAAAAAAAAAAAAAAAAACCTGGAAGGAGTAAAAAGCGAACACAACGTGGCTGCCTCAGTGAGTAAAATGTTGATCGCCGCAAAGCGCTACGGCAGGTCAGCGAAAAGAATGAGACAATGAGATGCCTGTATCGCACCATCGTTTTAGCTTTGGAACTTCTTTAATTTTCGATTGACCCAAAATCGAAATATTTGGCGACCCGATCGAGGGTGAATCGGGACGTGTCAACAGACCCCTGAAGATAGGGACACCTGGCAACGCCCTGCGGCCAGCGTTACTTTTTGTTCCATTTGTTGCATCCTTGAGCTCCCCCCCCCCCCCCGGGTTCTCGATGTAATGTACATCCAGGGATCAATAACTTTATTGTTCAATAACTGTAATACATTGTAACCTCGCCAGTATCATATATACCGAGACCTACTTCATTACCTGGGCGACCGAGCTTCGCATCTTAGGCCGTGTTCACATTGTTTTCAATTGCTCTGTTCACACTGCCGGCCGAGCCGAGACGACTCCGCTTCAGCCGGCTCACGCCGAGCCGACGACATTCGGGATGTTTAATTTCCGGATCGAGTCGGCGCCGGCACGAGCCGACTGGTGCCCTGACAAAAGCACCCAGTGACATTAGCACCCAGTGACATTAGCACCCAGTTGCAGTCGAGGGGCGGTCCGCTTATCTCTCCGTCCGATCTCTGCACGGCAGGTAGAAGAGCCGAGGGCTGTGAGGCGGCATTGACACGGGCCGTCCTTTACTGCAATGCGTGGCCGCGATAGCTTTGCTGCAATTTATAATGGAAGCCAGACTAAAGAAGAACCAAGACATATTCATAAGATTTGTGACCTGGAAAAAGCCTTCGATAATGTAAGGTGCTGTATGATGTTCGTAGCCGGCCGCGGGAACTACGGCGCGTCTGTCACGGTCTGCACGGCCACTACGGTCGGGGGCATGGATATTTGACCGTCCTTAGTGTTAGCTAGTTCATAAGTAGTTTGGAAGTTTAGGGACTGATGACCCCTTAGTTAAGTCCCATAAGCTATACAAACATTTGAAACATTTATGATGTTCGTAATTCTGAGAAAAATAGGAGTAAGCTGTAGGAAAAAAAAAAAAAAAAAAAAAAAAAAAAAAAAAAAAAAAAAAAAAAAAAGCGGGTATTACATTGTTTGTATACGAACGAAGTGGATACAATAAGCGCCGAAAGTCAAGAACAAAGTGCTCCGATTAAAAAGAGCATAAGAAAAGGTTGTGGACTGTCGCCATCACTTTTTAATTTGCGGAATGAAGACGTAATGTCGGAAATAAAGAAGAGGTTCAAGGCTGTGATAAAAGTTCTGGGTAAAAGGATATCAATGATAAGATTTGCTAATGACATTGCTATCGTCTGTGGAAGTGAAGGAAAATTACAGGATCTGTTGCATAGAATGAAATACTAATGACTACAGACCATGGATTGAAGGTAAACCAAAGAAAGACGAAAGTTATGAGAAGTAATGAAAATAAAAATAGCGAGAAAATAAATCCGAATTGCCGATCACAATGCAAACGAAGACAAGGAATTCTGCTACCTCCACAGTAAACTAACCCACGACGGAAGAAGCAAGGGGGACATAAGTAGACTAGCACAAGCAAAGAGGGCATTCATGGGAAAGACAAATCTACTGCTGTCAAATATCGCCCTGGACTTGAGGCAGAAATTTCTCGGAACTTACGTTTGCAGCACAACATTGTATGTTTGCGAAACTTGGACTGCTGGGAAATGTGAACAGAAGAGAATTGAATAATTTGAGATGTAGTTTGTAAAGTAGTACATAATATTACTTTTTTTTCTTTTTTTCTAAGGTACTGCTTGTAAGTTTATCTTTTTAATTCATAAATACCTAGGTATTTATGAATTTTGTGCACTTGCACAGACATTTATTCAAGGTATTTGCTCCAACTGGCCGCGCGGGAGTAGCCGAGCGGTCTGGGACGCCGCGTTGCGGAATGCGAGATCTCCCACGTTGGAGGTTCAAATCCTCCTTCGGGTATGAATGTGTGTGTTGTCCTTAGGTTAGTTGAATTTAGTTGAAGTAGTTTGTAAGCTACGGACTAATAACCTATAGCCGAGTCCGATAGATTTACAAACTTTTGTACATTTGCCCCAACTTATAAATGTCGAGGCATTTTAAATCGCTAGGGGAATAACTGAGGATGTAGGTTTCAATGCTACTCTGAAATGAAACGGTTGGCAAAGGAGAGGAGTTGGTGACAGGTCGCATCAAACCAGTCACAAGACTGATGACTAGGGATGCAAACGATACATCAATGTTCTGAAAACATCGATGTTTTGCCCAAAAACGTCGACTTCAACACTGCTGTTTTGCACAGCAATATATCGCCGATGTATCGGTGATCTAATTCGAAAACTTTAGACACCGTTAAACCCTGGTTCTAAGCCTTTTTACTGTATATTACAAGGATGTTCCACAACACTGTATGTTATTTACATTTCCATCTGATTAGAAAACTAAGGAAGAAACAAATGTTTGGTGTTTATTTCCGAATAAGTGACAATTTTCGAATGTTTGGTTAGGTTACAAAATAACAAATGTTCAAATGTTTTTTTTTAAGCTTAAGGGACTTAACTGCGGGGTCATCAGTCCCTAAACTTACAAACATGAACTAACTTTTGCTAAAGACAACACAAACATCCATGCCAGAGGGAGGAATAGAACCCCCGACGCGGGAAGCCGCGCGATCCGTAACGTGGCGCTCCAGAGCGCTCGGCTATTTCCCTGCGGCACAAAATAACAATTAATAATAAATTACTGTCCTCAAAACGAACCACTAATTATCTTCTCAGATGGGTAGAGTCGGAGAACGAAGTACATTGACACGGATAAGTATTTCTGTATTTGAGACATAAAAAAATGTTCGAATGTTTCTAAATCTATCGGATGCAACTACTTGGTCATTAGTCCGTAGCTTACCAGCTACTTCAACTAAGGTAAACTGTGAAATACATCGCAATTTGTGATAGTTATGGCTTCACTGTACTAGGTTTAGATGGAATACCAAACTGCGGCGAATGAAAATTTGAGCCCGGCCGAGATTCGAACCCGGGCTCAAATTTTCATTCGCCGCAGTTTGGTATTCCATCTAAACCTAGTACAGTGAAGCCATAAGTGATCGCAAATTGCGATTTATTTCATTAAATAAACTCTGTAACGTCGTCAAAAATATATAAATGTAAGGTAAACTAACCTAAGGACAACAAATTCCCGTACCCGAGGGGGGGACTCGAGCTCCCGACGGCGAACGGCCGCGCGCACCGCAGCTCGGCGGCCCCGCCCTGTCCACACGGCTAATCCGCAACGGCATTTAAGACATAATAATAGACATTATCCAGAGACAAAACTATAGTAAACAAAAATGTTTCCAACCTAATCGTCGATTCTCTCTCTCTCTCTCTCTCTTTTTTTTTTTTTTTTTTTTTTTAGGGCTTAACGGACTTTACTACGGGGTCATCAGTCCCTAAACTTACAAACTACTTATGAACTAGCTAATACTAAGGACGGCACAAATACACTCAGTCGCAAAAATATTCGGACAGCACGTGAATGCGCATATTTTGCTGTTTTCCGCATGAACAAATACAAAAATGGCACTTTGTAATGTATTTGGGACTCCGGGTACGATGTCGCAACGTGAAACACGCGTCAAATACGAAGAATTGTTGTTGGACATGTGTCTGTTACATAATATTTCCTGAAAACAGCATGGGAAGGTGCAACAAAAGTATTCGGACAAAGGCGGACAACGTGAGAGAATAGTTCATTCCGCGACGCACAGAGGGTGAAGCGACTGCAGTGTGTCCGGCATTTCCGCGAGACGATGGCGATGATTAGTAAACACGTATCGCGAGCCTGTGCAGGTCAACGATGGGACGCAGAGGGAAGTGTTCTACGTTCTAGCAAAGGCAACTTGTCGTTTATCATCACGCGAAGGGGAAAACCCGCAGGGAAATTGCCGCAATAGCGAACATGAAGAAAAGTACAGTTCACGACATTATTAAACGGTTCGAAAAAGAAGGCCGATTGGAATTCCGTTGCAGTACAGGAGGGCCACGGACATTTTCACAGAGATATGATCGCGTGATTGTGCGAATTTTGTGTCCCAACTTCATCGCCGCTTTTGTGTCCCAGCCTCGTCGTAGGTGTCGGTGGCCGAGTGGTACGAGACCGACACAGGAATAAAGACAGCACGCTGGTGCAGGTACGGAGGGGAGCAGCCAGAAACTATAAACACTAGAGTAAATTAGAAAGAGATATATATTGCACAGAATGTAACAATACTTAACTTTTACATAGCACTGCAGAATGTTGATACATAGTTGTTAGAGGCCTGCCTAGTGCCTGTACGATAACAAAGTCTTCAATGGTGCCTATCTGATTACGAAGGTCCTAACTCGTTGCTATCTCAGTCCGAAGTGGCCGATGTCCTTCAGTGGTGGCCACGAGCGGCGTTGTCGCAGAGGGCGCTCGTGGCTGTCGTCGTGAGAACGCCGCGCCGTGCGTGCATGGCGGCGCGCGGCGAAAGTAAGTGGCGCGCACTTTGTACTTGTGCGGCACCACAGCGAAAGGTACAACAGAATCTGAAAATATCTGCCACACGAATTGAAAGTGAGGTGGAGGGAGACCTCGGCATAAAAGTTCATCCCGAAACCGTGCGGAGAGTACTCCGACGATCACAGGTCGAGTGGTCGAGTGGCACGGCAAAAGCCATTCATAAATGCAGTGAACCAGATGCAACGTATGCAGTTTGCGAGGAAATACGCCGAATACGACCAGGCTTGGTGGAATCGGGTGATATTTGCGACGAATGTAAATTTACATTATGGCAAAGCGACGGAAATGCAAACGTGTGCCAAAAGACCAACGAAGAGCTGAATCCCAGGAACCTCAAACCAACAGTAAAGTTTGGAGGTGGGAGCATCATTGCGTGTCCGGCAATGGTTTGGGTGATTTAGTGTTCATTGATACGTTGAACAACGAAGCGTATTTGAATATACTGCGAGGACATTTGAAGCAGAGTGCACGGCATCTAGGTATTGCGAACAACTTTATTTTTATCACGATAATGATCCCAAGCATATCGCGGAAATTGTACAAATTTGGTTGCACTTCATTTACCCGAAAGTATTGCACCCCCTTCCCCAATCACTAGATCTTAACCCAATCGATCATTTGTGGGATAAATTGAAACGAACCCTCCGCGCGGACAACATCTATACAAAGGAGACCTTCAACGAGAAACTACGCCAAGAATGGGCAAATGTAGGCCCAGATTTCACAAAAAAATTCATGGAAAGTATGCCTAGTAGATTGGAGGAGGTATTGAAAATGAAAGGTGGACCCAGAAGGTATTGACATTTTCGTCGTACAACTTATGAACATTTATTGGACAGTGTCCGAATACTTTTGTAGCAGCATGGTGTGCAGGTTGTTTCATTTTTGTTGATAATTTTTCTGTTATTTATTTTTTGGAAACGAAATAATACAATAATTCTTTTGTAATTAATGTTGTTACGCATATACATTGCAAATCAATATGTTTGGATTTCATAGTCAGTGTTTCTCGAGTATTCATTGTGAAACTTCCCACTGTCAGAATATTTTTGCGACTGAGTGTATCTATGCCCGAGGGGGAATTCGAATCCCCGACCGTAGTGGCCGTGCAGACTGTCACTGGCGCGCCGCAGAACGCTCGGCCACCGCGGACGGCAATCGATTTTTGTCTAATAAGGATGTTGCGGATTAACTTTTTATATATTTATAAATCTTTATATATATATTGATGTTCCATGATTTATGTTATGTATTCTGTGATGTATTTTGCTCTGACAAATAAACAGTGGTTGTTAAGGATTGGAATCACGGTGGTGTGTGTTCGTCATAAAGGAAAGTACATGGGTTGGAACAAACATATCTGTATGAACGTTTTTTTTTACAGGATCTCTACGTACACTCAATGTGCTGGTAGGTGTCGTTTTTATTCAAAATTCTGCAATCATGCTCCAGATGGCACTGTAGATGTAACTGTAGACGCCATATGTAATGCAGAAATCTTAACTATAACTTATGTAATAATCATCGTACATGTTCTCTAGCGTATTTTCTTCAGAAGCCGTGATGATAGTTGTAACTTTAACCTTCTTCTCGGAAGACTGTCGGTATTCACTGCCACTGCTTTCATCGCCTCTTCCCGCACTTACCGTAGCACTACCACTTGCAATGAGTTGTTCGTCATTATCATCCCTATTATCATCATTATGTGTTGGTGTTACAACAGTATTTAACTTACGCTCATATTTCTGTACCATAACAGATACGAGAAAGCATGCGAATGATTCATCTTCTACACTAATACCATCTTCACGAAGAAGGGTTCTTCGTAACTTCATCTCAATCAATCGCAATACATTAGCAGGATTGATTAGCAATCGCCACCCCATCTGACGCTTCGCTACACAAATAACGTCACAAAACGCAACTTCGGAGGCACACTGCACCGTCCCTACTGGCGAACCGACAGGTCAAAGTGCAATGCGGCATGGCACACATAAAGGCCTCTAACGGACGACTGCAGAGTTTTGCAGATGCGGGAGTATCACTAGTGTAATAAGGGACCTTTACATTATCTCTCAGACGATTTTGGTGTATATGTTTTTGTTCGAGCCCAAGTACTTTCCTTGTAAGTAGTAAGTGCATAAGAGGATTTTATATGCTGCTTTTGGTCGACTAAAAATAGCACTTAATTGAAACACTGAATGAAATGGTGCACATTAAAAGTTTTTTCTTGTACGGTGTAGTAATACATTAATGATTTTTTTTATAACTTGTGCGATGCTTGTCGCTGACTTCTGCTCTCTCTCTGACAGCGTATCGATAAACATATGACATTTGTCACGTTCGACTTTTTTGCAACAAGCTGAAGGGAGAGAGCGGAACTGTTCGACTTGCTTTCTTCTCCTTGAGGTGTTAGGACGTATTCCAGGACTTCGACTAATTAATGTAAGTGTGAGCTTCTTTTTTATTAATTTCAATAAAACCCCACAATTAATTTGAAATATCTTACTTACTTACAATCCTTTCCTCATTCTCACTAATTTTAAAGTTATTTATTTTCAGCAGATCTAGTACTTCATAAAGTGATGCTCGGGTATTGTTGCAATTTGTTTCGCGATTGTACTAGAACATTCTCTGTGTAACTTTTATTTATTTCGTGTCTATGAATGGTTTATTACATTTTAATGCCTGCAGAAAAATCTTCGTAATGTTTATGAAGTCCGATAATTTTGCAATTTTTGGCGACTATCATGATTAATTTTCCACACGGTCATATAACAATAATAACCGAAACGCACAATCCCAGCATCCATTACTTTATCGAAGTAATATTCCATTCATCGAAGCTGGAATCACTACGGAACATGACCGAAATATTTGTACCAGCTCTCAATGAGGTAAAATTTAGATTCCGCCGACTTCTTCTGTAATGTTGCTTTCTGGTGTTGCATTTGCAACCGAAATTACGACCGCTACCATTTAATGGCGGAATCCAATAATTTTGTTTAAATTGTCCCTTCCTTGTAAAAATTGCGTAGTAATCTCATTTAAAAATATTTCACTAACTGCTAAAATTTCATTTGCGGTCCCCAACCTTAACTTTAATACGCAACACCCATTTTCATACGAAAGCAGCATAACAAGAAGAATTGGCGCCCATTGTGACAGGACATGTACAAATAATATATATATATATATCAGATAGTAAATTTATTTGAAATATTTAGTTAAGATTTTTATGAAGATTGCGCTTTTTCATGTCACTAATCCTGATATTGTGTTTTGTTTCATGTGCCAACAATGAACTGTACGGGAGATGAAAATTAATTATTTTCGCAACTGAAGTTTAACCAGCCGATAGCAGTTAGACATCCAATCCAGCCAACAATTGCAGTCACAATAAAGGTAAGATCAGACTCATTATTCAGCTTGCTTGGTGCTTACTAGATTCTTCTATCTGTCGCTAGTGCACTGTAGCAAATTCAGTATTTTTCTATTAGGTACTGCGTTTCCAAAATTTCTCCCGCAGTTACATTTTTATTTCAAGTGAATATCAGGGAAAGTTTCAATCTAATAGTTAATGCTGCGTGTAATTAAGCCTATGTTCGCTTTTCTCTCTCGAAATTTCTCTCGCGTACGTGTGAACGATTCCACAAGAAATTTCAGTAATTTTCCGTGCGAAATTTATAGGACCCCCTCTGTTATCAATTTTTGCCAAAATTCAACAAATATTATGGTTAAAACCCTCAGTCAGTTTAGCAACATGGCATCTGAACAAAATCTAAACGTTCCCCAACAATCTGTTCAGAACGTAGAAGACCACATGGCTGCCAGCTCTATCGAGCAAATTCCACCATTAGTGGAACAAAATCTGGCTACACAAACTCGCGAAAGTAACTTATCCCCACAAACTGAACACCATCTCGCGGATACACAGAATGACTGGCTAAAGCGTTTTGAGGAACTTTTGACTACTCAGATTAGCAATTTACAAGCTGCGACTAACACACAAATGACGGTTTTGACTAATCAGATCACTAATTTACAAACTACCACAAAACATGAAATTGATAACTTGCAAGCCAATATGTCGCAACAACAAGCTGCGACTAACACACAAATTATGGTTTTGACTAATCAGATCACTAATTTACAAACTACCACAAAAAATGAGATTGATAATTTGCAAGCCAACATGTCGCAACAACAGGTTGCGATTAATAATCAGATTTCAGTCTTAACTACACAGACCAAACAACAATTAGATCGCTTAGAAGAACAGCAAACAAAAACACAAGCAGAAATTGAAAAACTTGAGTCTGCTCAAAAGCATTTGTATACACGAATTTCCAATGCGGTAAGTGAACAATTAAGTGCACAGATGCTCAAAGTCGAAGAAATCATAAATAGTAAATTTTCCACTGTACAAAAGAAAGTTGTCGACGAAATTATGGATACGGTAGACGCAAAAATTTCTTCTGTTGTCGACAATGTTACTGATTGTCAGGAAACAGTAAAAACATTGCCTTCTGCCATTGATAATATTGCGCAAAATCTCTCGGAACTAAAAATCAAACAGGAAAATTTAGAAACCACTGTTGAAAGAATTACCAGTCAAGCCGAGATTATTGTGAAAGATAACCAAGAAAGAGTGCAGCAATTTTTGCATAATACGGAGGCTCAATTAAATGACAAAATAGAGTCAGAATTGGCCTCTGTGATAAAGAATGTCACTGAAAAAGTATATGAAGATCATGGAATCACCGTCAAATCTTTACAGGAAGATTTGACGGCGGTAAAATCCATGTTATCTTCACAAACAAAGTCTTCTCAGGGTGTCACGCCTGTAATAAATGTACCGCAGAATCTGAACCCAGAACATAATGCAATAAATACCCCTCGTTTTCCTGACAATCAGAGCTCAATTAATAAATTAATATCTGATCGAACACACACTGACTATCGACTGACGACTTCCTGTGACCTTGACAGACTTGGTAGAGAAATGAATCCTAAAGTACAATCCAAATGTTCATGTAACACAGAAGAACTAGATGAAAGTATGATTAAACATCATCAATTTCAAATATTTATTAATGAGAAACGCACAGTACATCCCGTGATCTTTCTTCAGTCTTTTAGAGGATTACTACCCGAGACCTGGTCGGAGAAAAGAAAAATCAGATTTGTTGTGGGCTATATAGAAGGCGAAGCCGGAATATGGGCAAACGAAGCCTTGCAATTATATGACACCTATGGTGAATTTGAACGGGCATTTTTGTCCACTTTTTGGTCGCCCTTAGTACAAGAACGATTTAGGAGTGAAGTGTACAATCCGCAGCCTTTCGATGGAAGAAACGGAAGCCTGCGGAGATACTTCGAGAAGTATCTCAATAAAGCAAAATTCTTTGACGACCCTCTTCCGCACCGGGACGTATTTCGTGTACTTATTTTCAAATTGCCCACAAGACTGAGGCTACAGCTGGCTAATGTGCAAACGTACGATCTGCAAAGCTTCCTCTCAATGTTAGACACGCTTGATTTGATTTTTGAAGATGATCGAGCACGTTATTACAATAACGGGTACGGTAACGGGAACCGTTTTCTCAATCAATACAACAATCATCTGATTCCCGTCAGCCAACAGCCGCAAGCAGGAAACCAAAACATGTCACAATCCCAGCCGATATTACTGCAACAGCCATTTATTAAAAACAACGGACAGTCACGTCCCCAGCTAATGACAACACATGCGAACGGCAGTAACGTCGTACGTAATGTTCCCAACGGCGGGCAATATTACCGACGCCACCGTGGTAATCGGTTTAATCCTGGCTATATCAACAACAACAACAACAACAACAACAACAATAGCTACCGTAATACTGCTGTTGCCTATCCGAGCAATTTTAATGTCAACCAGCAACCTCAGTGGCATAACCATAATCAGTATAGAAATTTAAATGAGAATAGAAATTTCTTCCTAAATAATCCCAGCAGTAATCAGCAATTTCAAAATTTTCGTCCGCCTCAACCACCGCAGCAAACTACAAACACCGTACCGATTGCAACTATGACCACTGACTGTTCGGACCAGACAAACTTGACGACAAGCCAGTCGGCAGTGACAATAACTGACGTGACTGAGACAATAAACCAACCACAACGACAGGCTAGCAGTATGCAGACGTCAAACCAGAGAGGCTCATGTTAAGCCCACCAACATTGAGCGACAGCGACAGCGTGGGCACAATTCTTTCTGTCAAAATGCTAAGGTACAATGATGGAACGGACATTAGGGAAGAGCTATTTCATGAACCAACACAGCAACCCAAAGTTACTGTAGTCACCTACCAAACACACACTATGATCACTGTAGGAGGCATACCAACACCTGTACTAATAGATACTGGAGCAGCGGTGAATGTTTTGTCTGGCGGCTTGTTCAAGCGAATCAATCATATTCAAAAACTACCCACCTTCCCAGTACAAAATTGCAAAATCATTGGTGCTGTCGGGGCTAAATCCAAGCCAGTAAAAGTTCAAACACTTGTTCCATTACAATTTAATGGTGAAATAGATCAATGTTCATTTTTAGTCGTAGATGCAATAATAGAAGACTGTATACTTGGCTTAGAATATTTACAAAGTAGAGAAGCAAAATTAGACTTCAAAGACGGAAAATGCCATTTAACAATAAATCAACATGTATGCATTCTAGATTTAATTAAGAAAGCAATAACATCTGGTAAATCTTACAACTCTGTCAAACTTGATAAAATGTCAGTTAATCAAATTCAATTTGAAGGTCATACTCATGTTTCCGAACCTGAAACCGAATCTTTTGAATCCATAGCTCAGAAAGTTGAGGAATCCACTAATGCCACAGATTGTCAGAGGCAACAACTTTTGCATTTGTTACATAAGTACATCAGCGTGTTTGACAAAAAGCCAGGTGTAATTAAAACCTACCAGTATCACATGCAAGTAAAGCCTCACGAGGCGTTTTGTAAACAAACATATTCCATTCCGTGGGCTAAGCAGCCTGCAGTTAAAGCCGAAATTAATCGTATGCTCAGGTGGAACGTCATAGAACCTTCTATGTCGCAATATTCCAGTCCTCTTTTGGCAATCTTCAAATGCGATGGATCGGTTCGTCTCGTGCTTGATGCACGTGCCATCAACAAAATCATTATTCCTGTTAGAACTCGACCAGAAAATCTAGAAGAGCAACTACAAAACTTTTATGGAGTCAAATATCTTTCAAGCATTGATCTTAGATCTTCATACTGGCAGGTTCCTATAACCGAAGAATCCCGACAATATACTGCATTTATTTTCTCTGGACGCTCTTACCAGTTCAAAGTTTTACCTTTCGGTCTGAATGTAAGTTCTGGAGTTTTTATTACCGCACTTGGTCCAGAACTGGTTGATAGTATTACTGTTTATGTCGACGATATACTTGTTGCAACATCTACCTGGGAAGAACATCTTGTCCTACTCGAAAGAGTATTAAACAAATTTCTGTCATCTGGTGTGACTGTCAATCTAAGAAAGTCAAAATTTGTCCAGAGTGAAGTAAAATTCATGGACATATCATCTCATCTACAGGCATTGTACCAGATCCTGAGAAACTTAAAGCACTTAAAAATTTTCCCACACCGCACAATAGAAAACAATTAAAAGCATTTTATGGTTTCTGTTCTTTCTATCGGCGCTTCGTACCTAAACAATTACTAAATAGTTCGGCTCTTCTAAATCTTCTTCGAAAGAACACACCGTGGAACTGGACAGAACAGTGCCACAAGGATTTTGTAAAAATTATACAAGCCCTAGTAAATTCGGACATACTCCATCATCCGGATATGACACAAGATTTCTGCATTGCCACAGACTCGTCAAATTCTGGTGTAGGCGCGGCGCTCTTCCAAATTTCAAATAATTTAGACCCCCGGACGTTAAAAGTCATCAGTTTTGCCAGCCGTACGCTCACCGAGTGTGAACGACGGTATTCCACAACAGAATTAGAACTCCTCGCAATAGTGTGGGCATTTAAAAAATTCCATCACTACGTTTTTGGAAAGCACACGAAAGTTTTCTGTGATCATCAGGCACTCAGCTTTCTGATGTCGTGCACGCTATTGCACAACCGGCTTGCCAGATGGGCTATGATACTACAAGAGTATGACTTTGAGATAAGACATATTAAAGGATCAGATAACGTCATAGCTGACGCCCTTTCTCGTCTTCCCCAAGGTTTGCCAGAGTTTCAGGATTGTATTGAGTCAAATACAGAATTTAGAATAATGCTAATGAAAGATACCGAATTCAGGTCATATTACTTAGATATGTGTAAAAATATGCAGCAGCTGCAACATGCAGATGATAGATGGTGCAAAGTTATGACACAAATTACAGAAAAGCCTGATACCACATTCAGTCAACACTATAGGATATACAATGGAGTACTTTTCTTTCGCCGACACCTACAGTCACAACAATGGTGTGTTTGCATTCCCGCTTTGAATGAAAACACTCTAATTTGGCACACGCATCGTGTGTGGAGACACTTTGGCTCGCTAAAGTGTCTCCGCAAGTTAAAACAATATTGCTACTTTCCAAACATGTCCAGAAAAATCCACAACACAATCAAATCCCGTCGAATTTGTCAGCGATGCAAACCAAACAATCAGTCTAACAAGATGCCACTGCATTCCATTCTGCCTTATCGACCGCTGCATCTTGTCTCTATCGATACAACCGGCCCCCTACCAATTGGACGCGGAGGCGTTCGACATATACTTGGCATATATGATGTTTTCTCAAAATTTGTAAAACTGTATGCATTGAAAACTAATACAGCTAAAGCAGTAATTCGCCGCCTGGAGCGTGATTATTTTCCCTTCGTTGGAAAACCCGTAACAATACTTTCTGATAATGCAAAAACCTTCACGTGTCAAGCGTGGAAGGACTTCATTCGCAATCATGACCTCAAACACATCCTCATTTCAAGGTACAATCCATCTGCCAACCCCATGGAACGCATGTTCCGTGAGCTGAATCGCTTCATGCGAACATACACCGCTAATAAGCAAACACGCTGGATAGAGTACATTGGCCTGTTCGAACAAGTTGTTAACAACCTACCACTCTATTCGACACCATATACACCAACTGACCTAGTATTACAATCTAAAGAATCGAATGAATGGGTAAAACCAATACCGAAAATCCCACGAAGTGAAGTAACTCTGGAAGAAAAGGTAAGGCAAGTTCTTGTAGCTCTGACTGAAGCAGCATTTAAAAGAAAGTCCTATTATGATAAACAGCTAAAAAGAACACAGACCTTCAAAGTTGGTGACTTTGTAATGCTACGAAACCAAGCAAAGCCATCAGCCATTCTTAAACGGAACAAAAAGTGGCAATATCTGTACACTGGGCCCTTTTGAGTAGTTAAAATACCGCACGAGGGAAGTTATCTATTATCTGCAGTCCATTCAGGGAAAATACGAGGTTAATACCCACACAAACATTTAAAGAAATTTTATGCATAAATCCAAGCTGATCAGCTAGTATCTAGTCCTACTTTCACTAAAAATACTAAGACAGTGAGCAAAAAATCACTTTCTACAAAGGTAAGTGCAATGCAATTGATGTTGGCTCACAGAAACTGTTGTCACGCGTGAAATTTAAGAATTATATAAAAGAATCTCACCTAAACACCTATTATGACACACACACATTTACAAAAAGAGCATTAATTAGTATAGTATTTAGTATTATAGGGTATAAGAATATTTACAATTTTTTTATATGTCAAGGAGATGAATGAAGGAAATGATATTATTGCGGGGTGGAGCGCACTAGCACACCTTCGTCTACGATGAGAGTTGAGTAAATATATTATTATTATAAGAGAAGGAGGTGATGAGGAAATAGTTATATTTTAGTTGTCTGTGGCTCTTAGTACACACACACACACGTACCCACACACACACACACACACGAATGTTGACTTTACGACGCGTGAGCAGTAACAAAAATAAAAACATTACAGTTAACTCTGATCAGCTGACCAACATCACAAATCTAACGATTCCTTAAATTGTTAAGACTAATGTAACTTATACAAAACAATGACGTTTGTTGAATTATTCTATCTATGCTGTAGGGTACTGACAACCGCTTAAAGGTTAAGGTAATATTTTACATTATTGCCAGTAAACACGCACACCAGTTGGTGTGGAATATCTTTCTGCCCATGTGCCACTTTTAGATTTAGTCACCAAAACATTACACTGAATGTAAACAAATCTCGTAGCGCTGCAGCTCATACAACATAATTATGCAGCAATCTAAAAACATCAACGTCTAGTTTAAATAGTCTGCAGCATAAGCTGTAGAATAAGAATTCATTTTCAGCTGTGAACGAGCAGAGAATTGTGTCGCCGCCGACGCTACGAAGATCTACGAGTCGCTGCAGAAGAGGATTCATACGAACATTTATCACAATTTATGTTAGACTAGATATGACACTGTAACGAACATTTCACACCTGATAAGTATAAGGAGCTAGATAAATTAACATACCACCCCCTAAATTAGTAAGCACAGGAACATTTAGTCAGACACCAATATTTGCGACTGAACCACGCACATATTTTCATAGTCAAATGCGGACAGAACACACGTGAACGAGAGGCGATAAAGGAGAGAGAGGGGCAAAGAATGCTAATCTAGAATAGAACAGCTGTTAATTTTATTAAATGCAATATTTTGTAGTAGTAGAAGTGTGCAGTAATTTTTGTAGTAATGCGTCAATATGCTGAATTTGTGTAATGCACTATTTTTTCTTGCGACTATTCTCTGACTATTTTCTCTTTCTCTCAAACTGTATTAAAAAAAACTTAACAGGCTGTTTTGCACCAGGTTGACTAGCGGGTCTGACCTTGCCTGTGTCTGCAAAAACTGTATTTATTGTCATTTTGTCTCGGAATGGTATTCATGATTTTATCACTCAAGTCGTTTAGTCCAATTTTATGAACCGTATAACATGACATGTTAATTTTGACGAAGCGTAGTAAAAGCTGTAAACCGAAATTTAGTATTGTATCGAAAAACTATCCAAGACGTTTCAAAAAGTCATTGAATGTTTACTTACTCATGTCAAATACAGTAACTTATTTAAAAGATATAATATTGCTGAGAATAAATAACTTTCCACCCAATAACTGACATGAACATAGGCCACGCCTTAAAAATAAATATGTAACACCCAATGTTGACAAATAATCGTTTAAAACAAAAGAATAATGTGATCTGAATGTCACTCGAAAGAAACTGTTACATAAAGTTTTACAAATGAAACAGCCATTCTCAATGATCTGATTCTGTATATAGCCTTGTACATAGTTTACGTATAGTAAAATCATTACGAATTGTAAAAAAAGACTGAAGTTTGTGTGTGAAACTAATAAGACAGTGAACTATAGAGAGAACAAAAACAGTGACTGATAACTATTGAAAGGACGCAAACCTGCGACTTTCCTAACAAGTAGTGATTTTGTGATTAAATAAACTATGTATATTCGCAAGCCACATGTTTGAGTGAAGTGAAATATCAGTGACGAGTATAAGCGTGGACTACGATACGTAGCAGGCAAACTAACATAAATTTTGAACGGTCAGCATATAAATACGTTATAAAGTGTTCGTCCTTGTAAACTTCTCCGTGCTGGACACTTTAAAGAGTGCGACGCATGTTACTATCGCAAACCATAAGTGCTACACACTGTTACGAACTGCTAACTTTGAACTTGTGCAGTGCAGTGCCCAACCAAAATACGCTACGAACTTACTACAAGTAAGTGTTGTCTCAGCGAATAGACTATAATCGTAACTGCTTAATAGCCGGACGGTGCAATGAAGGTCGCGCGGCATACGGACAGACTTAATCACTATGGTATACGTGAAGTGTACTCACCGCGCTGCGTCGATTTTAGTAGTAGCCCTGTCCAAAGGATGAAGTGCAGAAATCACACACGACTGAACGAAAAAAAAATCCAAGTGTAATGTAAAACTTATGCAAATTCACGTGTTGCCACCGCTACGGACACGCAAGCACTGGCGAGACTGGCGCGCGTTTACTACAAGCCCATTATTGGAAACTTACTGTTGCGTCACGCAGCCGGCGGTCGACCCGACGCGTGGAAATTTCAAACTGACAAAGCCAACGACTCCACGAACCGAAAAAATAAAATGTTTAAAAGTGGTGTTAAAGAGACTGACTCTTCAGCCTTGTCACATCAAAAGGCTGTGCTGTAGTACTTGCAAACGTACAATCCCTGAACTAATAAAGTAATGTCCTTGAATGATCCCTGTATATATGTATATGTAACATCTAAATATGTGTATAAAGTAAAAGGTTAGATTTGCAAACAATTTTTTTTACTAGAATGCTTCATCTAATGAAAGTTAAATCATTTTCAATGCACATAGTGTATAGTAAGAAAACTTTCGCAAAACATGCTTTGTAAATAGTTAATTTAAATTGCCAAAATTAGTTTATGTAAAAGACGCGACACATGTTCATGTCAGATTACTCAGATATTTAATTTCACAGAAATAAGCTCACACTTACAAACCAATAGTAATGTAAAATTCTTGTTAGCAAACAATGACAGAGACACTCGCGAGAACAAAAGTGTAAATATATATATATATATATATAATAACTAACTGTGTCTCTCTTTCAGAAGGAAGGACTGTAACATCTGATTAAGTGTCAAATTGTAATGCCTTTTATGTGATCTTTATTTCATGTAATCCAAACTGAGATGGGCCGGCCTAGCCAAAGCGAGCGGGAGCGCAATCCTGACGCCACACCGGCTACACCGCCAGCAGCGTCATCTCCCCACCACAACCACCGGCGTGCCACCTTGCGTCGCGCCACAGCCCAGGCATCAACAATCGAAGCGCGCTGCGGAACCGCCTCCTACCACCTCGCTGCACCGCCGCGCTACTCGCCCACTCACCGACACTTTGCGTCGATTGAATTCTAATAAAAAAACAATGCAAAGCAAAAAAGAAAAAGAAATTAATTTGTGATGTAATAATGAGACTAATTCAAAATGTATATACCTCAGACTGTGTTGTTAAAAAACATTAAAATTCAAAATTGTCTATATGCTATAAACAGAAATCAAATATAAGCTCACACAATATTAAGATAAAATGTAATGACATAAATTTCTTCTTGTGTAAGGTATAACAATACGAAAATTATAGATTTTTTTTCTTTTTGACTTTGAGTAGGAAATTTTCATTTGCTCACTCAAAGCCAGAGGGGGCAAATGTAGTAATACATTAATGATTTTTTTTATAACTTGTGCGATGCTTGTCGCTGACTTCTGCTCTCTCTCTGACAGCGTATCGATAAACATATGACATTTGTCACGTTCAACTTTATTGCAACAAGCTGAAGGGAGAGAGCGGAACTGTTCGACTTGCTTTCTTCTCCTTGAGGTGTTAGGACGTATTCCAGGACTTCGACTAATTAATGTAAGTGTGAGCTTCTTTTTTATTAATTTCAATAAAACCCAACAATTAATTTGAAATATCTTACTTACTTACAATCCTTTCCCCATTCTCACTAATTTTAAAGTTATTTATTTTCAGCAGATCTAGTACTTCATAAAGTGATGCTCGGGTACTGTTGCAATTTGTTTCGCGATTGTACTAAACATTCTCTGTGTAACTTTTATTTATTTCGTGTCTATGAATGGTTTATTACATTTTAATGCCTGCAGAAAAATCTTCGTAATGTTTATGAAGTCCGATAATTTTGCAATTTTTGGCGACTATCATGATTAATTTTCCACACGGTCATATAACAATAATAACCGAAACGCACAATCCCAGCATCAATTTATCGAAGTAATATTCCATTCATCGAAGCTGGAATCACTACAGAACATGACCGAAATATTGGTACCAGCTCTCAATGAGGTAAAATTTAGATTCCGCCGACTTCTTCTGTAATGTTGCTTTCTGGTGTTGCATTTGCAACCGAAATTACGACCGCTACCATTTAATGGCGGAATCCAATAATTTTGTTTAAATTGTCCCTTCCTTGTAAAAATTGCGTAGTAATCTCATTTAAAATATTTCACTAACTGGTAAAATTTCATTTGCGGTCCCCAACCTTAACTTTAATACGCAACACCCATTTTCATACGAAAGCAGCATTACAACGGTACCAGTAATTATTATATACATGACTGTAGAAGTTATTGGATCTTTAGGACACTGGACAATGCAGCAATTGCAAAGACATATCCCACATCCTTATCTGCAACAAAATTATTAAATCTTTCATGGATACTGTTTGACTTACTGCCTACTGGCGTCTGTCTCCCTTTTTTTATATCGACGTTAGATAATTAATTAGATGTTTCGCCCACATGGGCAGTTGGCATTGCCGAAATTTCATCTTACAACAGCAGTGGAATCGAAACTTCAACATTGTTACCACAATTAGACTATAATATCGTGCTGCCGAAACTTCAGTTAAAACATCAAACAAACATCGGCCGAAAAATTCGAGACAGAAGACAAGAAATTTTAAGTACGTATAACACACAGATCTCCATTTCTGCTACGTACATGTTTTTGTAAACGTAATAGATGAATAGTCCTATTCGTTTTAATAATACATACATGATTAAATAATAAATTATAGATACCTAATGTTTGTTTTACTCTTCTCCATATCGACGGCTAAGAAAACGTGCAGTACGTAAGCAAAACGCAAGTTATTTTACACGTAATCAACACATCGATTTAAATCCCAACTCAGTCAGCACAATACGTTGCGAAACGTCATTTCCAACTTCGCTTTCATTCAGATGTGCTATTTCGCTGTGTATTCCTAGCCTAGACAAATAACACATTGAGGCACATATTTCACATTTTAATACCCAATTACAAACACTCCGCCGCTAACGTTATGTGTAAGTCGGGTTGTTTAAAGAAACAGGTAATTATTTCCAGTTCGTTTGTGTTTCAAAATGTCTCTGACAACACACCTTACTTTCAGTTATTATGATACCGAAAAAAAAAAAAAATCATTTCAGTGCGCTTTCCATAATATTTCTGAAAAGAATGAAAACATCAATATTTTCATAGTGATGTTATTTAACATCGATGTTTGTTCGTCTGAACATCGACATCTGATCATCGATGTATTTCAGAGCGATGTTGCATCTTTACTGATGACTCAAAAAAAGTTTTGTATTGTTTTCACAGATGATTGTCCTGAAACTGATCATAAATACAAATTTGTGACTGCGTCAGAGAGACCATGTGCTGTCTACCGACTATTCGTAATGAATCTACTCCCATCACACTCTTGCCCAGGCTTGGACTGGCTAAAAGGCAGAAAATTGTCATTTAGACGTGTTTAAAATCAGTTTTTTAAATTATTATTTTTATATACATTTTTATTTTATTTTTATTCTTGTTCTAATTTCTTTTAATTTTATATTTATTAACCTTTTTCCACGTTCTCTTGTCTAACAAGACAACTATGAAGTTACTTCATAGTGGCCACATGGCTTCCCTTGTTGGTCGTTAATATCTCCGTACAGAGCCTGTAAGCTCACAAACACATAAGCTGTATCAACCGATCACTACGATATTTAGAATCGTAGTGACAGCAGTCATTCTCTGTGGTGGACAAGGACGTTGTGACTGCAGGTATACTGCGTTTCTGGTAAGGGAGGACTCCCGGGGATAAGGGTGTCGCGGACACAGGAGCGGCTTAGCTGCAGGTAGGTCGTGACGTGGTAAACAGGTAGTTTCCAGTCAGACTGGGTGCAAATGTCACAAATTTTTGGGTGGGTGCAAATGTCACTGGGTGCAATTGTCACATATCCGAGCCGACTGGGCTATGGTATTGCTTCTGCAGCACAAGTATCTCGCGTCTCCAGCCTGTTCTCATCACATGTTTCTCTGCATGATACTTTTTTTTTCTAAATAGTACTTGTGAAAAAGTGTTCTGTTTATTTTTATTAATTCTGAAAAATGAATAAAAACTTCAGACATGTTTTTTAACTGTTCTCATAAGGAAAAATGCATGGGATGAGTCCATTATTACCTGTTTCTTATATGGTTAAAATCCGATGTGTCACAGTGTGAGAACAATAGTATTAAAATAACAAAATCAATTAACTGTTAGTTGACTCGAAGTAGACGGCAATTAACAAGTTTCGGTCACCCCCGTGTTTCCTTAGATATTCTGCTGACAGTGCGTGGGGATTCCTTGTTGATGCGCACAAGTCCACAAAGAAGGAAAAATAAATTTAAAAAAATGACAGACGCTTCTGTCCTGCAGTGTCTGAGGCTAAACTAAATCAGCGCATTTTTCTTTCAGTTAAAGAATAAAACTTGAAATGAAAGTACTATAATCCAGACAAAGAAAATTGTCATCAGATGATTCAGTAAAATGTCATCGAAACTTATTTCCCCTTAGACAGATTCCTTTAGCTGTGTAGAGTTCTCTGAACGTGGAGGTGGGCTGAAATATAGTATAGCATGACGCATATGAAACCGGTACATCTCACATATGTCTCTAGCCACCAGTTGCAGCCGTTCTTATAAGGAGGTAACTTGTGTGTTTTTAATGTTACTGTTCCGTATTGTTTTTTTACTTAATTTATTCTTAATTTAATCTCCCACTTTTATGTGGGAGACGCTGTGTACAACTGTTATCACGTTGTGGTACAACATTTTTCGAGAACTACAAAAGTGAAAATAAGAATATATTTTGTATTAGGAGTAGATACATCCATAACTGTAATTGTATTTTTTAGCTTCTTCTTTTATCATCGCCAACTAGAAAGCCATTAAGTATAATGTTAGAATATTTTATTTCAGTCCATCAACAGTAAAGTCGCAGTTTACATTAATTTTTTCCTATTCTACTTCCGAACACGAAATATAAAAAAATGTTCAAATATTTGTTAAGCTTATGGGACTTAACTACGGGGTCATCAGTCCCTAAACTTACAAACTACTTATGAACTACTTACGAACTAGGACGGCACAAATATCCATGCCCGATGGGGGATTCGATCCCCCGACCGTGACTGAAGCGCCTCAGTCCCCTCGGCCACCGCGGCCGGCCACGAAATATATAGTCCATTAATTGACTAGTGTGGATAAAAATCCAGTTGTATGTCTCTCATAAAGTCAAGTATGACCTGAAGTAAAACCGTAGCAGATCGTTGTCCATTGTAATGGGTCGCCACCCAAGAAAAATTACTTCATACTTGTTTTCAGTGCTTCACGTTACGCTCAACAGCTGCCGAGTTCGTAGGCTTGCAATCGCGGCATGACGCCGCTCAGATAACTCACAATTACTTGTGAAAGGAGGTAGATACCGGTGGGACTACTATTTCAAAAACTTTTATATACTTTTAGCTCCATTTCACTTGGTGTAATGTATGGTCTAAAATGCATAGAACAGTAAACTGCCCGCTATCGAACTTTTTCAATACACAATTTGTAAATCAGGCATACTTGACAAAAAGCATCACTTGAGAACGACTGTTACGAATTTCGAAAAGGTGAATGTTTTATTCGAAAGATAGGACGTTGTACTACCATGTGTCTAAAAATTAGATTTTTTAACTGTATCTCGGCTCGGCCCGGCGCGCAGTGTGAACGCACCCTTATAGTTCTTCTGGAAATCAGCTTCTTTTTTTAAGGCTGTACATATAATCTGTAACATACCACTGATTTAATATTTACAAGATGTACACGAATTTTGACTGAACTACAAAATTTTGTGCGGCTGGTAGCAGAGCTGCGCGCTCTGGATATCATGACCGTGGTATAGAACTGACAGCCCTCGGATCGTCTGTCTGTCGGGCGGAGTTCGGACACAGAGTAACATATATTTGTCTGTGGTTCGGACGAGAGGATTAGCCGACCGTCCCTCCACCCTCACTGGGTGCGATTGTCAGGACACCGGCAGACCTACCCCACCGATAAGTCAGTGTAATTAGCTGTGGCATCTGGAACATCTGAATCCACAGCAGAATATGAACGAGTTGTACTATAATTATGAAAAGACTGTTTCTCCATTCAGAACACAATTAAATGAACACTATAATATGCATTTTAACTTTAGCATACCCCTTCCCCTCCTTTTCACTTGCCCATGGGGGTACAATGGCGGTATACGGACTGCTTTAGTTATCTGCTTGCTAATTTCATTCAGAAGAATGAATGGATAGCTCAGTCAGCTAAAACATTAAAGAGTGGTTTCAGTTGAAAGAATGACTAGGCCTACTTTGTTCAGCTGACCGTAAAAATAATGAGAGTTTTCACTTGAAAAGAAAGGATGAGTAATTCAGTCAATGTACAAAGCTGCAACACAGTCGAATAGTTTCATTCGGTTCCTCCCACTGACTGCTTTCACTCGAAAAAATAAATGAGTAACAATCCAACCGACACCAAACTGATCGTTTGATTCGGTTGCTTCCACCGAGGGTTTTACTCAAAGGAAAGGATGAGTAAATCCAACCGACTGTGTCGATTTTTTAATTCGGTTCCTCCTACCGACTGGTTTTACTCATAAGGACGAATGACTAGTCTGACCGACTGGTTTCACTCAAAAGATCTAATGAATAATTCAGCCGATACGTAGAACTACAGCCGAATGAGTCGATTGTTTTCCAACAACCGAATGAGTCAATTGTTTTCCAACAATCGAATAAATCAATTATTTTCATTCGGTTGTTCCCATCACCACTTCCTAGTCTATCATCATACTTTATCGGGTTACTGAAGTTGACAAGGTCTAAGAATGATCTCGTGGCTCATGGTCTGATGATGATCTCTCTTACTTAGAGTTCATTTCATGCTCTGCCATTAATGTAAGTGCTGCAGTTTCCACATTACCCAGGAGGTTCACAACTCAATGCGTTACCCTGTCTTTAAAAGTGGTGGGTTCGCCTGTAGCCATATTTCCACTAATTCGTAGAGAGCTTGGGCAACAATTTATTAATCAGACTTAAGAGCAAGGTTGCATACTTTGCAAGTGAAAGATTTATTAACGTCGGTAAAATTGCTGGAGTATGTACAACATTTTTCATGTATCAATCGCTCACATAGTCTGCACTTTGCGCTTTGACAGCCATTTACTCCTAAACCACAATAAAGACACTTACATTTCATATTGCCAGACATCTGCAGTAGGTTCACTTGCCAAAATAGTCTGACGTCTGATGTATTTACACCATCAGTGAATGACCCCCCTAGAGACATCATATACATATAATTTATAACAAAAATTCCACAGCTGGAATTATCTTTTCGTTTTGCGTGTTGCCACTGAACTAATTTAAAGTCCCTGCAAGAAACTTTGTCGAACTCTGTTATGTAATTCCAAGACTACATAGAGTTTTGAAACTAGTCAAGTACTCTTCAGAATTTTCACTTTGCGCTCCCAACGAATCCAGATACTCCGCTTCTTTGAGTTTCAAATTGACTGCAAACAAACACCAGTGATTGCCATGTACATGGACTGGAAAAAATATCCTATCAAAATCATTCAGAATTTTTTTGTAAATCGGATTACTGCTACTAATTCTTCTTTTCCATATGCAGTCAGCAATCTGACAACCAACATACAAATCTTTTGGACGGCTCTGGAAAATAATTGCTGCACAGCAATCTATAGCAAAATTTGTCAGCCAGTTGTTGTCGAAGAGCGACTTGTAGTCCTCACTTCTTAAAAACAGCTCTCTTGGTGGCTCTACCGTGTCTGAAAAAAATGGCAACAACAAAATCTTCTTCGCATCCTTTCCTGTACTGGGCTGGATTTCTGAACAGGCCATTTGGGAAACGATCTGGTATACATTTGGAGTCAATATTACTCACGGTTGTCGAATGAGAAGCACTTTTTAGTTCTGACAAACCATGATCAAAATATTGAATGGCAGATGAAAAATTTTGATTGAAATAAGAATATTTCGGCTTCTTTTTCCTTTGCCAAAATTCTTCTGCTTTTGGACCATCATTACCTCGAAGCCTTGTTTCTCTTTTCGTCCCTTTTGCCTCTCCAGCAACTCGATCAGAGCTATGAATGCTGAACTCTCAGACGTGACCTTACTTGGATCTCCATGATCTCTATGAAGCGCCCGATCTTCTGTTTTCTGAAGTTAAGTAGAGGTCCTGTTTTAATCTGCCCAAACCAATTTTCAACTGTGGCATTACTGCACCTCGTAATATTTTCTCCACCAGGCAAGAGGTTAATGGCAATTCCAGACCACAAAGGCATAAATGGCATATACCTCTTTAAAATTTGTGTGACACAATCTTCATCATAAAAAGGATTCTTGACGGCATTGCTTTCCTCAAGTGTTTGTTCCCATATTTCCTCTACTTTCTTTCTAAAAATCCAATAAAATATGCTCCTTTTGTACAGTGTTGTTGCTGGTGAATGGTCTTCAAGCTGTTCTTCAGGCTGTTCTTCAGCTTTATGGCTTGATGAGTATAGGTCATGGTCATTCGTACTGAATTGTTTTAGCACAGTGAAGGATTCCTGCACACTTGAAGTAATATCAGCATTTACCATAACCGTGATGAAATGTTTAAAAATACAAAGCAGCTCATCCCACTTCTTTGATGAAACCATCGAGGCCATACACACCGTAATAAATTTCTTGTTTGTCTTTGGAAGGTTCTGTTTAGTGAGGAGCATTGACAGACTCTTCATGAAATGTGCACAACAAATATGAACTGTAGCTGAACATCTTTCCTTAAAAGAGGAAGCTTCACAAAAAATGTCACTGTACATGAAGTCCAAGTATATTTCCAAGTTCACGCTACAAAACTTTTCTAATATGGCGTATATACTTGCCCAACTCCAGTCTACCACAATCCTTGAAACTACTGTCCACTTAATACTTTTTTTCACACAATGGTGTTTGAAAAATCCAAACAACGAGGAAATTGAATTAGCATCATGCATGGCACTAACCATCTCGAGCTAGGGTATAATTCTTCCACCAATATTTAATACTCCAGCGTAATAATAAATTCTTTTTTCCTCCTCTCCAGGCTTCCCTCGAACTACACAGCCTGTTGCATCGAAATACATTGTTGAGTGCCTTATGTTTTTCAACAAGGTGACCGGCTCTTTTTTTTTTTTTTTTTTTTTTTTTTTGGATAATATTGTATTGCTGTTTGTTTACATTTTACCAGTTTTGCTTATATTTCTCTTTTGATTTACATGTTGTGCCTTTTTTGGTGGCACTTCGCAGTGGATGCGTCTTGATTATCTTTCTTTATATTTATCCTATACCATGCCTTTCGAAAGTAATAGCGAGCATATTGCCGAATTTCTTTTTCGTGTTACAGACTTGTTGTGTCTTCCATCGTGCTGACTCCATGTAGTTCTCAAAGCTAATCAGATTATCTTCTCCTGGTCCATGGATTACGTAATTCACGAAATGGCCTAATAGCCAAAAAATTGTGTCATTTTTGGTTTCTGGGTAGAAGTTTGTATCCGGCCATAACAAGATGTTTGTCGTATGGCTGCTTTCGGTGCTTCTCGTTAACAAGGCAAGTCTCCTCCGAATCCATTTCCAATTGTCCGTGTGTCCAGAGCAAGTAAACCTGTGTCGCAAGGTGTCTATCAGGCCACATTTTTGGCTTTTATCTAAATCAGCGCGACCTATGCGATGGAGCTTTTCATTCGTCGCGACAGTTTCATTTACTACTTTGTACCATGTACATGATACTTCCGCTGTGTGAATCCGCAAACTAATATTTTTCCACACCGTTTTCCAGTCAATAGTTGGGTATGCCAAAATGAATAATAATCCCTCTAAATATGTGTTAAAATCTGCACCCTTTAGCTCTGGCATGGTAAAACTTCGAAATGTTGTGGGCCAAACTGTAGTGTGCAAATTCTTTCGCGAGCCGCCACTCTCATAATTGGCTCGTTAATGTGCATTAATTTTTTGTCACGTAGTACTTCGACGTGAATGCTATACGAAGACACAGTTTCATATGGTGACGATTAGTAATTATTTAGTTACACGCCCTTGATTGTAGGACGGAAAGGCATTTCGGAGCGACGCCTGCAATTTTAGTGATATTCGAAAAATCATATCTCATAATCGGCTCGTTAATCTGCCATTAAACGTTTTTAAGTAGTATTTGGAAGTGTGTGCTATACCTATACAGAGTGTCATGTGGCGACGACTAGTAATTCTTTAGTCACATGCCCTTGAATATAGGACGGAAAGGCATTTCGGAGCGAGGCCGGAAATTTTAACGATATTCGAAAAATCATATCTCATAATCGGCTCGTTAATCTGTCTTTAAACTTTTTCAAGTAGTATTTGGAAGTGTGTGCTATACCTATACAGAGTGTCATATGGCGACGGCTAGTAATTCTTTTGTTACACGCCCTTGAATATAGGACGGAAAGGCATTTCGGAGCGAGGGCGGAAATTTTAACGATATTCGAAAAATCATATCTCAGAATCGGCTCGTTAATCTGTCTTCCAACTTTTTCAAGTGGTATTTGGAAGTGTGTGCTATACATGTACAGAGTGTCATGTGGCGACGGCTAGTCATTCTTTAGCTTCACGCCCTGAAATATAGGACTGAAAACCGGCTTGAATTTAGTTTCGGATTTGTTTCCAAAAACCAAGCAGGCGGTATAACTCCCAGGCGCAAGCAACCCATGGGAGAGTAGTGCCAACCTCCACGCTAAAAACCGACTATACGGTCAACAAATAAAGCGATGCGCGTTATTTTTAGTGAAATGTAACTTACAGAATATTCAGAACCTTATTACCTGAACAATATAGACGAATCAGTAACCTAGTGTAAAATATTAATTCAAAATAAACAATAAACCATACACCAGTATTAAGTAATGGATACAGGAACAGTACATATACATTGCTTCCTTTCGAAGCAGAAAAAAAAACTTTTCCTTGTATATTTGATAAAACATAAAAGACATTCGAAGCTCATCAGCCTATTAAAAATCGGCAAACTTCCGGTTAGCACAATTCTCCCGTTTCCTACAACACTAAAGCAAACAAATCCAATGAGATGTTTACTGCCGTCATTAAACAGTCTGTAGACGTGCAGCATACGGATCTAAGTATAGCCTGACAACATACCAACGCGGATTAAAGAGAGGATTCTGAAGGTACAGTACATAGAAAATCAGAAAAAATTCCGTTTGTCACCGAACTGCCATTCATAGTAAGCTCAAACCTGAATAACGAAAACAGTGTTAGACGTCGACTCATGACACTCTACTGAGGCATACCAGAAACATACAGGTCATTAGTGACCGAAAGAAACGGATTACCGAGCAGATTACGAAATAAGATTCTTAGACATTCGTCAACATTTCCGGCGTAGAAAGGAATTGCCTTTCCGTCCTACATTAAAGGGCGTGTAACTAGACAATTACTACCCGTCGCCATCTGACACTCTGTATATGTATAGTACACACTTCCAAATACTACGTGACAAAAAAATGACGGCAGATTAACGAGCCGATTAAGAGATATGATTTTTCGAATATCGTTAAAATTTCAGGCGTTGCTCCGAAATGCCTTTCCGTCCTATATTTCAGGGCGTGTAACTAAAGAATTACTAGCCGTCGCCACATGACACTCTGTATAGGTATAGCACACACCTCGAAATACGACTTGAAAAAGTTTAAAGGCAGATTAACGAGCCGATTATGAGATATGAGTTTTCGAATATCGTTAAAATTTCCGGCCTCGCTCCGAAATGCCTTTCCGTCCTATATTTCAGGGCGTGTAACTAAAGAATTACTAGCCGTCGCCACATGCCACCCGGTATAGGTATAGCACACACTTCCAAATACTACTTGAAAAAGTTTAAAGGTAGATTAACGAGCCGATTATGAGATATGATTTTTCGAATATCGTTAAAATTTCCGGCCTCGCTCCGAAATGCCTTTTCCTTCTATATTTCAGGGCGTGTAACTAAAGAATTACTAGCCATCGCCACATGGCACTCTGTATAGGTATAGCAAACACTTCCAAATACTACTTGAAAAAGTATAAAGGCAGATTAACGAGCCGATTATGAGATATGATTTTTCGAATATCGTTAAAATTTCCGGCCTCGCTCCGAAATGCCTTTCCGTCCTACAATCAAGGGCGTGTAACTAAATAATTACTAATCGTCACCATATGAAACTGTGTCTTCGTATAGCATTCACGTCGATGTACTGCGTGACAAAAAATTAATGCAGATTAACGAGCCAATTATGAGAGTAGCGGCTCGCGAAAGAATTTGCACACTACAGTTTGGCCCACAACGTTTCGAAGTTTTACCATGCCAGAGCTAAAGGGTGCAGATTTTAACACATATTTACAGGGATTATTATACATTTTGGCATTTCGTAGAAACTTCTGGCATTTGAATGTTTTTATGCTACCTTGGCCGTACTAGAAGCCGGAAATGCGATTTGTAATCTTATGCGTATCACGTCAGAAGATCCAGTACAGTCGCAGTTGGCTGACTACCTTACTGGAGTTTCCGACCAATTGTTTGTAGAGCTGCGCTTCCTGTGAGACGTTCCGGGTATTTCCTCCCACCCGCACCCCGTCAACGAGTCCTGAAGTGTCACCTCGTCGCGTACCAGCCCCGTCGGCACAGTTGACAGCGACGCTTGTGTTACTCAGGGCCGGCACAAGCCCAAGTGCTGCTCCGTGCGAGCTGCTAAATTGCCGCCCCCCCTGTTTTGTAATTGTTTTTACAGAACGTTTGTGGAATTTTATTTAAACAAATTTGTTGGATATGTCAGCAATCAATCGCAATTTTTGTTTTTACTTTTCGTTCATGGTGTGGGTTCCTGTAGTCATGTCCTAGTTCATGAACCACTGGCAACGAATGAGTGACCAAGTAAGTGGTCCTGATAGTTTGGATACCAATTACTTTGGAATAAGGTTGGACATCTCGGACCTATTCTGAGTCTTGGCCACCTTTGTGCTCAGACGGCAAAGACTACCAAATCCACCGGTTAGCTCCTCAACCGTTAGGGGTAAAACCCAGTGGGGTCCTGGGCTAATAAGGCTAGCGACCTGCTTCCCAGGTACTTCAATATCATGCTGGCAACAATCAGAGCAAAATGCCTCGGACCTTTGGAGATGACGAAGTCCCACCTGTAATTGACAGACCAGGGACTCCTCAGATACGACTTGACAAACGATCTGGAATGAGATGGGGAGCTATTAATATCAATCGGAATTAGAATGGGAAGAAGGTAGAGCTGGCGGAGGCTTCAAGTAAGATGGGGTTAGATGTTTTAGCCGTTAGTGACGTTAGAGTAAGGGGAGAGAAAGAGGACGAAGTCGGAGAATACAAGGTCTACCTGTCAGGAGTCAAAGTAGGAAGAGCACAGTGGGGTGTATGATTTTACATCAGGATACGTAAATGAACGACTGATGTGGATAGATTTGGTCATCACCAGCAAGAAAATTAGGATTGTGGCAGTGAATTCACCCTGTGAAGGGACAGATCAAGACGAGATTGACATACTTTACAATACACTTAGTGATGTAGTTGTTAGAGTAAAGGATAAGGATAGTGTTTTACTCATGGGTGATTTCAATGCCAGGATAGGAAATCTAACAGAAGGTTATGAAAATGTTATGGGTAAGTTTGGAGAGAATATGGAGGCCAACAGGAACGGAAAACAGCTCTTGGATTTCTGTGTTAGTATGGACTTAGTTATCACAAACTTCTTCTTTAAGCATACTTGGGAAGGAAGGGCAACCAGATCTATCATTGACTATATAATATCAGACCAGGAATTCAGGAAGACAATAAAGGACACACCTGTTTTCAGGGGGTTCTTTGGTGATACTGATCATTATTTAATCTGCAGTGAAATTGGTTTTGTGAGGCCAAAAGAGCAGAAAGTAAGGTCCAGGTGTAGAAGGATAAGAATGGAGAAGCTTCAAGACAAGGAAATTAGGCACAAATACATAACAATGATCTCGGAAAGGTACAAGTTAGTTGAATGAGAAGTTTCTATAAAAATACAACATTATTCTCTGTATCTGTTTAACGTGCCTGCTTTCACACTAATGATCAGATATGCTTGGTTAACATCAAAATTGATCGCAGTAATAATAATTTTTGGAATTTAAATAAACTATGTTTTCGGGTATCTACATCTACTGCAACTTTCCAATCTTTTGGTACAGATCCTTCTATGAGAGAGCGGTTGTATATGACTGTTAAGTCAGCATAATCAGATAGAAATCTAATGGGTATACAATCCGGACTAGAAGACTTGTTCTTGTTAAGTGATTTTAGTTGCTGCACTATTCCGATGATATCTACTTCTATGTTACTCATTACGGCATCTGTTCGTAATTGGAAATCTGGAATATTGGTTTCGTCTTATTTGGTGAATGAGTTTCTAAAAGCTAAGTTTAGTAACTCGGCTTTAGTAGCGCTGTCATCGGCAGGATCGCCATTACTACTATCACCTACTAGTATCACCTGCTACTCCATGAAATGTGGACATTGCTCCAAGAATTGGTGTTTCAATTATCTGTGCGACAAATTTTGTTCCTAATTCTTTTCTGTAGAGCAAACGATAATGCCTAAGAAGCTACTGCAATTCATTCCGTAATGATGGCGCTTTATTAATGAAACTAGCTGAAAACCCGGCGTTGCCCGGGTATTTATTTATTTATTCGAACCTTGAGTTAGTACTTTTCCTATCTAATCTCTCTCTCTCTCTCTCTCTCTCTTCTCTCTCTGTCCATCTCCTTTTTTCTAAAAACATGTTTATCAGAAAATATATAAGAAATCACAGGTAAAAATGCACTCATTTCGAAGAAGCCAATCACGAAATTCAACAATAATGATTGTAATAATATCACAGATCGTTCACTTGATATAATGCACGAAACGTCAAATCGATATTTTTTAAAGACATGTATTAAAAGAAATTTTTTTTCTACTGCTTTATTTATTTATTTTTATTTTTCCTTATTCGTACGCTTATCCTTACAGAGAACTGAAGACATTGTTGCACGCATAGACCAAATATATGGTTTGTGGCACACCGTTTCGCTGTATGTAACCTCCATGCTATAGAGTCGCAAACGTCTTCGCTGGCATTCAGTCCGAATTTTTTTTTATAATTTGACGACTTTCAACCACCATATCTTCAGCCCCCTTATAGCTATCGGCATGGAACTGCTATGGTGTACAACTGGAGACTTCGGACAACAATTACACACAGACCATTCGTTCGCGTTCTGTAGTTTCCGCTGCAGAGCGAAATATTAACACATACACACACGAAGAATTTTATATACACCGAAAACTTTCCATCCCAATATCTTCCACCCTTTTATCATTATAAACCCTCAAGCAACAATGCAACCACTAAAACTATTTTCAAAGAGTAAATATAATTTTCACAGAGTAATTATTGTTCCGCATTTCGTGTTATATTCTTTAAATTACTAGATATCTATCAGATCGCTGTAAAACCGTGCCTAAAACCTTCTTCAGGTATAAATTGGTAATTGTACAAATATTTAGGTCTCTGCGTCTTGTCGTTCGGACGTGATAAGCGTACACCGAACAGACACTGTTTTAATATATATATATATATATATATATATATATATATATATATAGATAAATAGCTATCCGATCGCCTTAAAACCTTGCCTAAAGCCTTCCCCGGATAGACATTAGTAACTGTACAAATTATTAACTCTTAATGCCTCGTGGTTCAGGCGTGATAAATGTACACCGAACAGACATTCGCATTTATAGATATAGATTACTGTGTCTAAAATGACTATTTTCGAATAATCTTAAACGGCATACACTACTTAATGATATGGTGTTTTTTTGTTGTTGTTGTAGTCTTCAGTCCGTAGACTGGTTTGATGCAGTTCTCCACCTCCACGCTACCCTATCTTGCGTAAAACTCAGAATGTGCCATACGGATCGATCCCGAGGTAAGTACACCCGCCCCCTCCTCTCATCGGTGAATATCGCTGCGCATGTGTTCATTCATCACTGACTCACAGTTGCCACAACGCTTTACAGAATTAACGCAATTGTCGGATCATTCAGAGACAGGAGATGGATTGTAATAAAATTGACGTTGCTTTCCGGGCCATATTCATTCAAAAATTGAATATTACTTAAAACAGATCCAGCAGTTACGCTTGGATAATTCCTATGCGTTTAATTTTTTAGCTGAAAATGTTGGTTAGTGTGGAACTGCCTGGAATTTATTTAGAACGAACTCAGGAATCGAGGCATTCTGAAACAAAAATTATAATCTAAGGCGCTTCTCACGTTTTGCGGCAAAGCATCAGCAGCAGTTATATTGTAACCATCGCTAATGTTTGGCAGTAGAATTTCTATATCAGAACAGCAGGGATGCTTAGAGAGCGACAAGGCGTCACGTTGTCTACCGGCTTTACAATGTGGTAGTCCTGGTGGGCTTAATCTAGCGCTGACATCTTATGTGTCGTTGGTGTTGTCTGTTCTTATGACCAGCAGACCAAGAACAAGCAGAGAATGGAACCAAGAACCCTTAACATTTGAAAGAAAACACTCGTTTGTCTGCTCCAGTCCAATATACGATACACCTGTTTGAGCCAGCCGCAGTGGCCGAGCGGTCTGCGGCGCGCCAGTGTGTATGGCCGCTACGGTCGGGGGTTCGAATCCCCCTTGGCCATGGATGTTAGTGCTGTCTTTAGTATAAGTTAGTTCATAAGTAGTTTGTAAGTTTAGGGACTGATGACCCCGCAGTTGTCCCTTAAGCTTAAACATTTGAACCTGTCTGATCGGAATAAGAGAAAGTAAATCGTATGCTAAATAATATAATTCTGTAAATAATTGCTTAGGCAAATTACCGTCTGCTACGCAATTGAAATGACAATCATTACACAAGTTTATATGTTACTTTTAAGTAATCAGTAAGCTGCAGTATTTCAACTGTTACGAAATGTATGGCATGTTAGTTATTTGAATACACTTCCCACCCCGAGACAAGTATTTGACATGTCTTGGCCTCTTCACAAACAATGCGTAACGAACGAATACCGTTGAAGTTCCATTACGTTTATTGTCTCACTAACAGTTAAATATAATTCGTGTGTAATAAGCGATAATCATAGGAAATTTACGTTTTCGTCTACAACGAGATCATCTGAAGAGTAAATTACAATGTCTCTCGTAATTTACAGCATGGAAAACCTATTTCCGTAATTCGTTGTTGTGCCATGGATGAAGTGTGGGATTTAGTAATCATGATTGATCAAGTAACTTATAAAATGTGTATTACACGATGTCCCACGAAAATGAAGGGAGTAACACTATCCGCTACCTATAAA
The DNA here is from genome assembly GCA_026315105.1 of Locusta migratoria. NCBI lineage: Eukaryota > Metazoa > Arthropoda > Insecta > Orthoptera > Acrididae > Locusta > Locusta migratoria. The sequence continues at coordinate 297,509,875 of CM048751.1, forward strand.
GGCCATGATTTCAGTCAGGACACATGACGAAACATTTCTTTACTCTGGCGGAAGGCACCGCTAGGCATCGATTTCTGTTCACTTAATTTTTTTTTTTTTTTTTTTTTTTTTTTTTTTTTTTTTTTTTTTTTTTTTTTTTTTTGTAAAGCCTGTGGGACCTAACTGCGGGGTCATCAGTCCCTAAACTTACAAACTACTTATCAACTAGCTTATACTAAAGACGGCATAAACATACATGCCCGAGGGGGACTCGAGCCCCCGACGGGGAGCGGCCTCGCGCATCGTAGCTTAGCGCCTCAATGTTCACACACTAGCACAGCTTTCTGTCTGAGACTAAAACAGCCTCACTAGAGCGGAGAGTGAACAAAACCGATGCTAAGACAATTCCTTTAACTAACGGATCAGAACGCATAAACGCCTGATGATGAGCAAAACGAGCTTGAAATGTGTTGTAGTATGTCAGGGTGTGCTGAGCTGCCAGCGATGGCTGACGTGTGTGGATGAGTTATGCCTGAGTGATTGTGTGTTTGAATGTTTCTCTTTCTGAAGAAGGCTGCGGCCGAAAATTTAAACTGTCTGAATGTGAACGTCTTTTATTTGTGTCTACTGCCACTCAGCGTTCGCTTTACGGCGAGTTGTTTCCTATCTTCTGTTATTATTATTGCAGAATGTTAAATTCGAGATAAAATTATTAGTAACGCGGCCGAACAATTCCGCCTGGGATGTCCCGGACCATAATGCCATATGATGATTTTTGATTTGATTTGATTTTTTCAGGGAAGCCAAAACCGTGTTGGTCCAACTCGGCACTGCCCGCACCGAAACTAAGTTTATTGTGCGGTATCGCTCCCTGTATGTCTAGTAAAGCCAACCAATGCCCTTGAATAGTGCAAGGAGTCCCTTTACCAGTTCTTTATTAGACACAATTTCTTCGGGTCTGGTTGTCCCAAATGTTCTGTGCCGTTTACTCTCCAATGCAATGCATTCGAAGATTAGATGTGATGCTGTTTCATCACCGTCATCACAGATCCTACATTTAGGGTCCTCTTCTGTTATTGTATGTAGGTGTTTTCTGAAATTCCCATGGCCTGTCAGCAATCCAACCATGAGTCTAATCTCTCTCCTGTTCAGACCCAGGAATGCAGAGCTTCTTTTAAAACATGGCTTTGGCATCATTACCTTGCCATGTTTTTGTTGATGGACTTTGGTTCAATATTCTACGTGCTGTCTTCTGAGCCAGTTACGTAGCTCCAATTTGATCATTGCCTTGGTGATTGTCAGGACAGGTTCCGGACCAATAAATGGAGTCTCTGCCCCCATCCTGGCTAATCTGTCGGCATGTTCGTTGCCACTGATCCCCGAGTGGCCAGGGACACACAATAGGTTTACTCTATTGCTTTCCCCTAGCTCCACTAGAACCCTGTGACATTCTGCAACAATTTTAGACCTTGTTGCAGAAGCTGTCAGTGATCTCAGGGCTGCCTGGCTGTCTGAATAGATATAGATGCTACAATCTCTGTAGCAGCTACGCAAATACTCCTCCACACACGCCCTGATGGCAGTGATTTCCGCCTGGAATACTGAGGCCAGTTTTTCTAGAGAGATGACGCCCTCCAGTCTTGGTTGCACCCCATATACCCCAGCCCCAACACCTTGGTCTGGTTTTGACCCGTCAGTGAACCAGACAATATCCCCCGTACGGTGTCGAACTATTTTCTCCCACTGCTCCCTACTTCCAATTGTTATATTGAAAGGCTTGTTGAAGCAGTATGGGGTTACAATATAGTCGGCTGGCATTTCCCCAACCTTTCCTATATTTACCTGACTCAATATTTTAGTGTGTGATTCTGGATATCCCAAAGAGTTCCAGTTGTTGCCAGATTTGAGTCTGTATGCACCAGCCGCTGCCTCCATCTTGACCCAAAGGTGTAATGGGGGCATATCCAGCATGGTTTCCATCCCAGCAGTTGGTGTGCTGCTAATTCCGCCTGTTATGGCTAAGCAGGCTAATCTCTGCACCTTACCAAGCTCCTTAGCAGCAACCTGCTGTTCTACACTCGCATACAAGATGGCCGCCAGTGAGTGACGCACGCTAGTTAGGCTCGCAAGTTTATCTGGTATTTGGAGGTGTTAATAAGCAGTTTGGCTGTTTGAAATAGTCACAAAACGTATGTTAAGTGCCAAGTGTCGCATTACCATATTATTTCGGACTGCCTTTGCCGTGTAACTGTATCTAAAATGGAAAGTCGTGGAACAATGCGCAGCACCGGCAACGGCCAGTCCGGCGAGGGCGCAGCAGGCGAGCCGGTGCCGGCGACCGCGGCCGCGCCGCCCGCCACCGCACTCGTCAGGGCCGAGGTGAGTGCCGCGCTGCAGGCGGAGGGCGCGCTCGCCACGGTGCTCCAGACCATCACCGACGCCGTCACTGCCTCAGTGACGCTCAAAATACAGCAGACGCTCGACAGGAATGCCAGTGAGATATGCGCTCTGAAAAAGACCCTGGAGGATACCGCAGGCAGAGCACGATCTCTCGAGCAGAAGCTAATCGAGAGAACAGATGAGCTCGAACAATATCAGAGACGTAACAACCTAAGACAATTCGGGATTCCAGAAAATAACAGTGAGAATACGGATGAAATCGTAGTGAAGCTGGCCATAGAAAAGCTAGGGGTGCAGGTGACCCTTAACGACATCGACAGAAGTCACAGAGTGGGACGTAAGAGAGGGGAAGCCACAAAACCTAGGCCAATAATACTGAAGTTTGTGTCGTACAGGAAGAGATCCGAAATCTTCAGAGCCAAGAAGAAACTGGTAAAATCAGGTCTGACGATACGTGAAGATCTCACTTCCGAGCGATTAAGAATTTTGAATAGTGCAATCGCAACATTTGGCCTACATAATGTATGGACGAGTGACGGCAGAATAATGGTGAAGACGAACAATGGCAAAATATCAGCTACAAATTCAAATGAACTCGAAAGCCTCTGCTTTAGGAGATAAAAACACGTGAACACTTGCTGCCACTACTTCTACGTGTAGTTTACTATTTTTATTTGTCTTTTCTTGCTACATTTTACATCGATCCTGTAAAGAAAAACTTATGTACATCATTATCTATTATGCTACATTACTTAGTTTTCCCTCTATTATTTTAGCCAATTACCATTATTTTATTGGTGTGATTTATTGTTACACTTTTTTCCCTTCTTCTAGCAAATTATCATTATACTGTTAGTGACACTTACTGGTTCACTTTAGGATAGTGCTGTTTTCCTATTAATCTCATACCTACATTATCAATTATGGTACCATCTTAGGTTTAAATTCACTGTTATATAGCGTCTGTCTCACACATCATTGGCAATTGTGCGCTCTACTATCGATATTGTTATCTTTATTTAGTGTTGTTCCGTGCAGATTATTTTTACTGTGCTTGGCAAGATTCTCCCCCCCCCCCTTCAGGCCGTGTTGACCTTGGCTGCAGCGCCTCCCTGTCCCTCCCCTGTCTCTGAACCCACCTGACCTGCTTCCGCTCTCTCTCTCTCTCTCTCTCTCTCTCTCTCTCTCTCTCTCTCTCTCTCTCTCTGGTGTCCTGCACTCCTCCCCCGACCCCCCGGACCGCTAGCCACCCAGCCACGCCACATTCCAATGTGTCCTGCGTTCGCAGAAAAGGACGTCGCCACCCCACAGCCCGCTGCCGTTGCCCTACCGACTAGCGGTATCATCGCGCGCGCTACAACTGAGCGCACACAGCTCCAAGTGGCACACGCAAATGTTCAATCGCTACAAGCTCATTCAGTTGAGTTCCGCCATATATTTCAAGACTTGGATCTTCATATAATTCTTCTATCGGAGACCTGGCTCAAACCAAGCATTACCACCAGTTCCGTAAATTTAGACGGCTATGTCTTCCTAAGACACGACCTATTGAACAAACGCGGAGGCGGCGTTGGAGCTTACATACGCTCTGATTTATCTCTTACCGTGTTGCACACGTCAAAGAATGGTGAAACTGAACAAGTGGAATACATGTTCATAGCGATAAAACCCATCAAAGAAAAGTAATATGCGTCCTCTATAAACCTCCGAAGGTAGGTGCGGTGGACTGCTTCGAAACTGCCCTCTCAGACCTCGAATCACCTTATGAGCACATAATTATAGCAGGAGACACTAACATAAATTTTCTGTTCAACAGTCCGTTCTGTATGAAGTTCAAGCGTATGCTTACGTCTTCGAATCTGACCTTACTTCAGCTTGCACCCACCCATCACACAGCTGATAGCCACACTTTAATAGATATATTTGCAACAAGGTTTTCAGACAGAGTAATTCGAATGTCACAAACATCTGCACTTGGTATGTCTGCCCATGATGTAATTTTCATGACATAATCGCTAGAATGCCCCAGGAAGAAACCACTGCTAACTACATACCGTGACTTAAGACGCGTCAACTTACCTGAACTGACAGCTGATGCACTAGAAATAATCTTCGAGCCAACCTCCGACACCCTCCCGGACGTAAACGAGAAACTGCACAAAATTGCAAATAAACTTAACCAGCTGTATGATAAATATGCGCCCATCAAGACCAAAAAAGTGAGAAGGAAACCTGCACCCTGGCTAACTGATGAACTAAAACAGCTCATGAATCTCAGAGACACTGCACATCGGACATGAAAAGTGCACCCTACATCTGAAAACCAAACCGCTTACAAGCAGAAACGTAACAGAGTCAACCAGGCTGTGAGAAATGCTAAACTCAGATACGCCCATTCATTAACTGACAACATAAATAGACCGGCCGTCCTCTGGAAAAACCTGCGCGGTCTTGGTATTGGAAAAGTAAAAACTGCAGCCGAACCCACTGTCCCCATTGAGGAACTAAATCAGTATTTCACAACGCCTACCACCACAATAGATCACCGAACGAAACAAACACTTATTGACCATACCACGAGGATAAACAACGCTAACCACGATAAGTTTTGTTTTAAGCATGTTACTGGAAGTACAGTCAAAAAAGCCATTATACGTATTACATCAGCGTCTACTGGGGATGATGGTATCACTATCCAAATGGTAAAGATGATTATTGATCCACTGTTGCCCATCACTGGTAGGACATCCTAGGCTCATTAACCACAAATTCCGCGAATCTCAACCATCATTAATATTAAATGACACACCTATCTATTTTTCGCCCTCGGCAAAAAGTCTGGGAGTGATAATAGACGACAAACTAAATTGGGCTGAGCACACAGCCGCCGTGTGTAGGAAGGCATCAGCATCTCTTCATGCCCTACAGAGATATAAGAAGCTTCTTCCTCTCGATCTTAAAAAGAAACTTATACAAACACTTGTAATTCCAATTATTGATTACAGTGATGTTATCTTGCAATGACTTTCTTGGGAAAGCTCAAGACGTCTGGAACTAATTATGAATGCCTGCGTTCGATATATATGTAACATCTGTCTCTTTGATCACATTTCACCATCTTATAAGCAACTATCCTGGCTCCGTGCTGACAAGCGCAGATATTTTCATACACTCTGTTTCCTCTACTCTCTTATAAACGTACATTGTTCCTCATATCTTTCCTCGACCTTAACACTCTTATCTGATCAACATAACAGAACCACTCGTTCCTGTCAGAGCAAAACCCTTTCTGTCCCTATCCATCACTCAGCCGGTTTCTCAAAATCATTTTCAGTAGCACGAACCAGGCTCTGGAACAATCTACCTCAGTATATCTGAGAACTGAATAACACTGCCAGCTTCAAACGACAGTTAATGGATTATCTACTAAAGCAATAATTACGCCAGTCTTTAATACCCTACGGTCCAGGTACGTCACATCCATTCCTCCTCCCAGATATTCTCTTACTGCCATTGCTCTCGCCAGGTACAGCTTTCTTAACTTCCTTTTGTCAGAATTCGCCTTGCCTTAACCAGTCTCGATATATTCAAAAGTACATCCTGTATCTCAATGTTGTTACTTCTATTATTACACCAACAGCAGCAGAAGGTGTCTCAGTGGTACTACTAGTATTAATCATATTAGAATTAAGTCAATACCTTTTATTTATATCATTTTACATGTAGTTAACTTGTATAAATTATGTTATTAATTGTTTATCTGTAAAAATCATTGGTATGTTATAGGTAACTCAAATGTAAAGAAATACTTTACGTGTAAAACCCTGGTCCGATGTAAGAGAGGGCCTGATGACCCTAATCTGATCAGGCTAAATAAACAAATAAATAAAATAAAAATAAAATACCTTCTTCCACCACACAACCGCCCCATAGGTGATCCTGGGTCTAATCACTGTGGTGTATATCCAGTGCATACCCTTGGGGCTGAGGCCCCAATTTTTGCCACAAGCTCTCCTGGTACTCACAAGAGTACCTTTTGCCTTGGAGCAAATATTCCTGATGTGAGGGGTCCATGTCAGTTTCTCATCTAGGGTAACCCCTAGATATTTCACTGTCCCCTTCACAGGTAGCGCTTCATTGAAAAGCTTTAGATTCCAACTTGAATGTTGGACATGCTTCTTTGTGAATGGTACAACAACAGTCTTCTTAGGACTAACCCCCCAGATCCTGTTTTCTGCACCAGTCGTGCACAATGTCCAGTGCACCTTGTGCCATATTCTTCACTGTGTCAGCAAATTTGCCAAGTATTACTATGACAAGATCATCTGCGTATCCTTGGCAAAAGTACTGCCTAGAGTTTAATTCTCCAATGAGATCATTCACCACTAGATTCCACAATAAAGGGGAAAGAACTCCTCCTTGCGGGCAACCCCTAGTGGTGTTGATTACCATTTTTTCATCCATCATGGTAGCCTCTACCTTTCATCCACTGAGCATGGCCCTAGTCCACCTACATATAGTGGTCCCTAGGTCATGCACCTCTGCTGCCCTAACCATGGAATCGAAGGTCGTATTGCTAAAAGCCCCCTCAATGTCCAGGAAGATAAAGAGGGCTATTTCCTGAAAGTGTAGTGCTTTCTCCACCTTCCCAACGAGTTAGTGGAGAACTGTCTCACATGATTTACCTGGCTGATTTGCATGTTGGTTTGAATGAAGAGGAGCCCTACTTAACCTCCTTTCTCCAACATGCACATTAACCAGCTTTTCCAATGTCTTAAGAATGAAGGAGGACAGGCTGATTGGTCTCATATCCTTGGCCTTGGTATGATCAATTCTCCCTGGTTTTGGAATGAAGACAACTTTCACTGCCCTCCAGGCATTAGGAATGATTCCTGCTGCTAGGCTAAACCTTAATAACCTGCATAGGTATCTAATAAGATTTTCTCCCACTTGTTGCAGGAGAGCTGGAAAGATTCCATCGGGGCCAGGTGACTTGAACGGTTGAAATGTTCCCACCTCCCATCGGACCTTACTGAAATCGACACACTCCTTGGTCAGATCCCAGTCCTCTTTGCGAATACCTGAGAACCGTTGTCTCTCAGGAATCGAATTCTGGTCTGAGTTATCCCCCAGAGTATATTGAGGAAACAGAGTCTTGAGGAGCAGTTCCAGCGTTTCATGTGCTGTCTCTGTATACTCCCCATCCTCCTTCCTCAATGTTCCTCCTGGATTAGTTGGTACCCTAGTGAGGATTTTATGAAGTCTCGCTTGAGCAGCCATGCCCTCCACTTCCTCACAGAATACCTTCCAGGATGCCTCCTTTGCCCGTCTGATGGCAAGGTTGTAACTGAAAAGGGCGTCACGATACTTTGCCCATTGTCCTTTGCGCCTCGCAAGGTTAAACAGTCTTCCTTTGCATTTCCAGGTTATTATTCCACCAAGGCACACTCCTCTTTGTGCACTTCTTGGTGACTGAGCAGTTGTCCTGGTATGAGGTCACTATAGCAGAGGTTATGGCCTCTGCTACTTCCTCAAACTCTGCTGGACTCCTTATCGAAGTTTTAATTTCCGATAGGCTGAAGTCAAGATCTCTCTTATATGTCTCCCAGTCCGTTTTCCTGCTATTCCTATAGGCCATGGTCTGTCTGGTTCCCATTTCAACCTTGAATTTAATATACATGTGATCTGATGAGGATGGCTCCAGAACCACATGCCACTGTTTGACATAACTTCCCATCATCATGGAACCAAAAGTTATGTCAATTACTTCTTCCCTTCTACTATTCCTGAATGTAGGTTCATCACCCCTATTCAGGATCTCCAAGTTGTTAGATAGGAGAAATTCAAGAAGGTGCTCACCTCTACTGTTGGTGTCCTTGCTGCCCCACGATAGATTGTGGGCATTGGCATCACATCCCACCAACAGTTCATCACCTTGCCGATGGCAGGTTTCCGTCAGTCTCCTCAGTTCCAAAGAAGGAGGAGAGCTGTCTTCGTAAGGAAGGTATGCTGAGGCCAAAACAATTTCCCTCGTGATACCTTCCTCACGTTGCTGCATCCTGATAGTCACCAGGTCCCTGGAACAAAAATCCATCATTGGTATGAAAGGTATTCCATTTCTAACATAAATGCATGTTCTGGAGTTTTTTTAGATTTCTAGCATAAATCAGTTTACCTCCAGTACCACCGAGGCCCGATACACCCCCATTGTACTTTGTATACATAGGGTTCTTGTATCAGGGCCACGTCCACCTCCTGTCTCCCCAGGCGACGGCTCAGGGCAGCAGTGGCCCCTTTACTGTGCTGCAGGTTTATCTGCAGCACTTCCAATCCCCATCTTGCTGCCCTTATTGCCTTTAAGGTCTTTGATTACCCTGACGGCGACCTGTGAGAATCCTAAAAACAGTTTCAGGCCTTGCTCTCACATTGCCTTCAGGGACTTCTCTCCGACCTCCACCACCAGGGTTCGTCCTTCTGGAACGACCTTTTTGTTAATTACCCTCCAATCCTCTGTCGAGACTTTTGGGTTCTGGACCCTTATTTACTGGAACAGAGTCTTTGGAGGGACATCATTAAGGATCTTTGGTACCCATATTGATACCTTTGCGGTCTTCAGGAGTTCGGTTGCTGTCTTGACCAGCAGCTTCGCATCCTCCCACGGGGATATCATGGGCACCTTGTCCTTAAGCCATACTGCTGAGTGGCCCCCCTCACAGACAAAAATGAAGACACCGCGATCTAGATAGACCCTCCTGAATTTGGGTCCTGGACCAGCGTCCCCCCCAATCTCTTCAAATAGGGCCATCTGCACGAGCTGCTCCTGCTGCAAGGTGATGCTCACCAGTGGGTATCCTTCTTGGACAACCGCCATTCTAAAGACCGAGGCTGCAGTACTATAGGTCTGTTTTCCTATTTCCTGCCTCAGCCTTTTAGGATCATGCCTGTCCAGAGAGGAGGGAGTCTTAGATTCCTCCCTAACCCTCTTGCCACCTGTCTTTGACGTCGAGGGGGTCTGTGTATCCCCTTTGACCTGAGGCAGTTTCTTTTTGGGGGTCTTGGGCTCAAGCCCTTTTGATTCCCTCCACTTATGCTTAGGAAGCCATTATTTTCTTCCTTTTGCTTCTGTTCCTTGAGAAGTTTCCTTCTCTGAGCCCCAAAAAAGGCCTTAATCCTAATCTGGTCCAACTTCTCTGTTACAGTTCCCACTTCTTGCTTAGCTCTAGATCCTGATTCAGAAGTAGGAGTGCACTCCATCAGTCCTGATTCCGATGTCTGAGTATCTGAGGTCTCCGATTGCTCTTCAGATTCTTTTAAAATACTGTCTTTCTCTATCTTCATCTTAGTCCCACGAGATTTGGAGATTTATATGGTCCACACCACGATAACCCCGCGTGGTGCAATGCTACTTACTCACGGAGGTCGCCCAGTATCCCTGAGGCTCCATTCGAGACACATCCACCCATGTGCCACACACCCCTTGGGTTGGGAAAGGAATTGGGAAAGGACTGGGAGAGGATAAGAAAGACGGGACGTTGTGGGACACACTTTGTCAGATCTATCAGCTGAGGCCTTTCCGGCAGTAGGTTCTCTACCTTTGGTATAGCCCTCTGCTTCACACGGATGCGCGAGCCTATCCACCCGCACGGACAGTGCTTTGTCAAGGTGCTGTCCCCCGGAGAGGTGCCATATGATGATTTCATTTCAATAATTCTAACAGCCGCGTTCTAACTTGGCCTGTACTAAAGAAATGAGAGAATCTTCACAGACTCGGCAATATATATCACTACCTGTGTACTGCTGCAACTGTAGCCATACAGTCAAATTCCACTACAAAAGTATGTTTAAAGCAGAAAGCTTTTACTAGTCCAGCATTTTAAATGGGTACGATTTCACCATCAACTACAAAAATCCTACGAAGCACCTGCGTTCGTAATCGTTAGATGACTTATAGAATTCGCCACCTTTGCCAGTTATTACTATAATATTGTTTATCTGTCAGAAACGAATTTATCTCAGTCATTGAACTGCATTTTGATTGGTGGAGCTGTAAGAATTGAGGTGTTTATGTTTTCAGAATAAAAGTACAATAATCTCTCAAAAAAAGCTGACAACGAGAAGCAGATAGGGTAGGCATGAAAGTGCATCCAGTTTCATATTTTATTTAACATCGCGGGTTGCAATTGTCATTGTCCGGGAAGGGAGTGGGTGTGAATTATGGTGTGATGACTGCAAAAATCGTTTTTCACTTCCAAAACGAGGTGACAGATTAATGCAAAGCAGAAAATAGAAAACCGGAAAAGATACTCGCTGCCAGTAAGACACGGTCATATTGCATTTCACTGCGATTAACTGGCATATTATTCGTCTGGTTATGTGTATGGTACCAGAATGTGGATGCTAATTTGCCCACTGCTGAAAAACTCTTTCACTGGCAGAAAATAAGTCCTACAATCCGACGTAGTTGAGCGTCAAGAACCAGTAGCGCATGGATAGTCTCTACAATATCTGTCTGCCTATCTGTGCCGTCGTATTAAACGCCTAGAATTCTCATCTGAATATTGTCACAGGGTGGAAGTATCGTTCGTAATTGGTACCATCAGGGAGTCAGTTAACTACACCGTGCACCAACTCAGAAGCACTCTATAGAAAATGAGCTCAACGCTCAGCTCGTTGAACGTATTGCAATCTCGGTAAGTTTCTGTTTTGAGCGCAGTGCAAGTTTCAGAGCTCTTTGGCACCGGTGTGACCGCCGAGTTACTTTCGGCATTGCACAGAAACACGATAAATTCACTTAATATTTACGTGTCTGATTGGTCGAATAATCTCAGTTACTTCCTTTAACGGTGCGACATCGGCGCATTACTTTCTACTTCAAGTGCATGGAGGTCATACCATGCGGAAATTGGCGATTGGCTGTAGCCACCAGTGGAACAAGCAGGAAGTGAGACGTAGCACGTAGCACGTAGGCGTAGAACGCAGTACGTTGTTCTCGACGGAGAGTGTTCATCAGAGACGAGTGTATCGTCAGGCGTGCCCCAGGGGAGTGTGATAGGACCGCTATTATTTTCTATCTATATAAATGATCTGATGGACAGAGTAAGTTGTAATTTGCGGCTGTTTGCTGATGATGCTGTGGTGTATGGGAGGGTGTCGTCTGTAACTGACTGTAATAGCATACAGGTTGACTTAGACAAAATTTCTAGTTGGTGCGAAGAATGGCAGCTAGCTCTCAATGTACAAAAATGTAAGGTGATGCGCATGAGTAGAAAAAACAATCCTATAATGTTCGAATACAGCATCAGTAGTGAGCTTCTTGATGCGGTCGCGTCGTTCAAATATCTAGGCGTAACATTGCAGAGCGATATGAAATGGAACGAGCATGTAAGGACAGTTGTGAGTAAGGCAGACAGTCGACTTCGGTTTATTGGGAGAATTTTGGGAAGATGTACTTCAACTGTAAAGGAGACCGCGTATAAAACGCTTGTACGACCACGTCTTGAGTATTGCTCAAGTATTTGGGACCCGCAGCAGATCGGTTTGAAGGAAGACATAGAGGCGGTTCAGAGGCGAGCAGCTAGATTTGTTACCGGTAGGTTCGATCAATGCGCGAGTGTCACGGAAATGCTCCGGCAACTCAATTGGGGATCGCTGGAAGAAAGACGACGTTCTTTTCGTGAATTTCTGTTAAGTAAATTTAGAGGGCCGGAATTTGAAGCTGAGTGTAGTACGATCTTGCTGCCGCCTACTTACATTTCGCGTAAAGATCACAAAGACAAGATAAGAGAAATTAGGGCTCGTACGGAGGCATATAGGCACTCTTTTTTTCCTCGTTCAATTTGGGAGTGGAATAGGAAAGGAAATGCCTAGTAGTGGTACAGTGTACCCTCCGCCACGCACCTTACGGTGAATTGCGGAGTATGTATGTAGATGTAGATGTAGCAGTGAGTCAGTAGCCCTGAGATGACGTGTCTACTTCTTAAGCGAGGGTTGCTTTGGGTCATGGTTCCAGTCCTTCTGTAGGTCAGAATTTTAATCCTCTATTGATAGAACTACCAGTCGTTTAAGACGATAACATAAACGCTACAGCAAAAGTTACTAATAACAGCATTATACTCAATAAGTGAACTAATGACCTTTATGCAAAAACGCAATAATTTGGATTTTGTTGCTTCGAAACTGATGTGCAATACTCCTGCCCCCGACTTTTTAATCCTGCCTGACCAGTGAAAACGTCGCACGATGGTCAGCTCATCACAGTTCATGACTTACGTGAGTTATCGAGTCTTCCTTCATGTGTAAAATCATGAATACCGAGAAGCTCTTTCTTGAAATGGGAAATCCCTTTTGTGAGGTGATTTGTACAAAATTACTCGCACCATACATACGTTTCGAGCTATCTCCACTGCTGTCATACCTATAAGAGACCCAATAACAACAAAGTTTGAAAAACTTGAAGCATATTGAATATTATTTGCATAATCAGCCGAGGCGATTCTTCCAGCTCGCTCGGCCAGAGGAATGACCGCACCTGTAACTTTTTGTTGTTGTCTTTTTTTAAGTGAGGGAAACTGTGATCAATCTTAACAGTCGACATAGAACAAAAACTATCCAACGACCGCAAAGAATAGATCTACTAGGGAAAGGAAAGCAGGGTTCCAGTCCCGCTGCGGCACAGATTTTCAATATTACCGCTGTCTACCTGAATTCACTTTCCTGCAACTACCGAGAAGTTTAAAGGATTCGATTAATAAAAGTCTGTCGTAAAGCCCCTTTAATCAGTCTCAAACAACGAATATCACACGGAAAGTGATTGTCAACTCGATAATAATATACGGAGTTCCAGGACCTGTAATACTAATGAAATATTCTCATGCTTTATTCCTTCTTTAGTGATAGTGATATGGACCAAAACAAAAGTAGGGCCTAAGTAATGCATTTCTGTGAAATCCATAAATTTGTATTCCAGTGGATTGTAGGTGAAGAAAGTATTTTTCATGTTCTTCCGATGGAGTTTTTAAACTTCCATAAATGTTATTTCATTTTTATTTATTCACATATAGACGCTTTTTATTCGCTTAGTTCCACCATTTTTTGATTTGTGGAACTGAAATTGACACCTCAGATATTCATCCAATTGAATATTAGTATTTAAATTGAGTATTCATCTTCAGAACAATAGCAGAATACTGTCGGGAAAACTGACATCAACAACCCCATTAATGTGGGTATAAACCTGTATTTTGTGTCATAATTTATTAGGGGTGAGAGCAGGAAGTGGACGTAAACGATGAACTGATAGACTCATGCTTGTAGAACACTATCAGTAAGTAATAACACTGTTGTGAAAGAAATTAAATCGTTCGTAGGAAAATCAAGTCATAGAAATTTAGCCGCGTATAATTGGCAACTGATGGGTTTGTGTTACATACAGTGGTGTCAATACTGTTCACCAACTGTTAGGCAATTCTTTCACAGATAGAACGTAATCCGGAATGTATTCCAACATACTGACAATTCAGCGTTATCCACTGACAGCATAAAAACAGTCACTAAAATTTCTATAACTATCTGATCAATTGTGTCTTCCTATTACGCCCCGATGGTTCTGATATGAATATTGTGGGAGCTTGAAGCTTGTATTTATATTAAACGGCTGGGGAAAAAATAAAACACTGTGCGACTGCTCAAACAATATCAGCAGTATGCTCTGCTTCGGAAGTCCATAATTATTTCGGATTTTGGGTTCTTTCTGCCTTGAATGTTCTGCACAGTCGAAAGGTTTTTCAGTATATTCGCTGCTCGTTTTTGTTAGCGGATATAATGGGACTAACCAACAGGTGAACGTTTCATTTTTTGCAATATTTGTAGACTGGATGACAGTTTGGCTTAAACATAAAATTAATCAATACATTACTGTCCCTAATTCTATGTTTGGATAGCAGAAGCTCTTCTTATTTTGAACTCCATGTTACGAAGCCTCCCAGAAATGTTAACATCATGAAAACAGTGCTGCATTGAATTCTCTTCGTTTGTTTGCCTCTCTTGTGCTACAATCACTTGATGTTTCCTGTAATCGAGAAGCAACAGAAGGCTATTAGTTCATGCTTTTGGGTCCAGAAAATTGTTTACACGGCGAAATTGCAACTAATCTCGTCTCTCACGTTGCCAGTTATATGTTCTAATGATGTATGTGGCATTAGGAAAGAGCTGGAGAGCATGGCTCCTCGCTAGCTCTGAGGTAAAGTAGTCGTCTGCAACGGAGAGGTGGCTTTGGACAATGGTTCGGGTCTCATTGGAGTAAAATTTTTTAGCTGTTTTCGTGACAGGAGTTGCACGAATCCACATCTAAAACAATAAGAAACCTCTTTGGTTACTCGCTATATTTTCTAAGATTGTGGGAAAGACTGACAACGTTCTGGTAGTTTACCAAATCAGTCGCTGTAGAATCGAACTGATTCCAAGCTAATTATCACGCCAATCGATGTTCGACGTGTATTTTCGTCTGGAAATAATTTTTGCCGAAGGTTATTCCAATAGGGGCAGGAAAGATAAACGATTGAGGACATATGATCGAAAAAGTAGGTGAGGAATGGGTGATTTCCAAAGCACACTATTCGATGTTTTGTTTGTGAAATCAACGGGAATTGTTATGGTGTAGTAGTAACTCGTGATGTAATTTTTTAGGTCGTTTGTCCTTACAGTGCGACTAAATTGTGTCTTAGTTGCTTGCAAAAAATGGGCGCACTCTAGCATTGTGGTTGCACTTTGCTGAGTATCAAAATCTTTTAGTACTCGATCATTAAGTTCTTCTTAAGATGTCAGCATGAGAGCATCATAACTCGTCACTAGTAACAATCGTGAGTAGGAATCCTGATTGAATGGTCTGATTTCGTCCAAGAAGAATGTGGTAACAGTAACCCCTATGACCCTTATTTCCTATTCTGCTTTTCGATGTTTAGATTATGTTCACATATCAGTCAGAAAAAACCATTACGTGACTGTAATACAAGTACTAGAACTTGAGGTAAGGATATAACAGCAGTGCGCCGCTGTCACTGAGTCCGCAGGCGGCCGCTGGCACGTCGCTGTAGCCGGTGCCCACTACTGCCGAGAGTAAACAGTCCAGTTTTGATGCAGCAGCGAGCGCTTTTGTGTAATTATTTCTGGGAGTTTTCACTGTTACATTTGAGGTTCTTCTACACTGATAACAAAGAGAGCCAATATGCGGTTTAAAAAAATGAAGGGTGCTGGATTCGATCTCTCGACTGCTTAGATATACGCTTGCAAACACGACTTCTACCACTAGACCACGCGGTCATACAGTACGAGACTGCCTTGAGAAGGAGACACTTCCTCTGATAGTACCGCATTCTACAGTTTTGCCAGATCGTGCATATCGCCGGACTTAGAATTCTGAGGGGGCGATCGAATTTATTGTCGGACTTAGCCTCTGCGTCGGCCAGACGGCCAGCCGGCGATTTTTTTTTTTTTTTTTTTTTCTAAGACTGTACAATGCTCCATTTGCTTTAAAAATCTGAAAACGGATGGAGGTACTTTAAACATGCTGTTTCATTTAAGGAGAAAGCATCCAAAATGTTTCTTGGAAGAGAAGATAAATTCGATTCATATACCTATTATGTAAGCTTGGAATAATAACTTTTAATGTATTACCATATTGTTATGCTAACAAGTTTTATTAATGTTATTCCTTGAAAGCGAGGGGCATTTTAATAACCAATATGGGTTTATTGGGTTTATTATATTGATCATGTGGTGCCTCACGAGGTACCCGTGCGGACTGAAGCTCCATGCTACGGACTGTGCAGCTGCTCCAGTTGGAGGTTCGAGTCCTCCCTCGTCCCTCGGTCATGGGTGTGTATGTTGTCCTTAGCGTAAGTTAGTTCCAGTTAGATTAAGTAGTTTGTAAGTCTAGGGACCGATGACCTAAGCAGTTAGGTCTCATAAGAACTCACACCCCTTTTAACATTCTTTGATCATATGGCACACAGCTTTCCTAGTTCAATTTGCGTAAATTTACACTGACAAAATCATACTATTAGTCGGAACTGTGATTTTATTTTCCGAAATACTCCTGCAGCACTGATTGAAGTTCATTTACTGACTGTAACTTTATATATATATATATATATATATATATATATATATATATATATATATATATATATATATATATATCTGTTATGCTTCGTATATCGTCTTCTACGGACTAGGCTAGGCTAGGCTTACACACACTCAAGAAGGCGTAGTACTGGGAGGGGTTCTTGCAAAATATGGAAAGACTAGTGATTTGTCATATAACGTAAATTTATTTAAATTTTAACTAAATTCCGTAAGTTTCGATTTCGGCCGAAACTAGAAGAACCGACTATTCTATTACGGTTTCTGTTTCTGCCGTAAAATATGTTTCGATCGAACTCTACTTCGTGAAGTATTTCGTGAAGTACTTCCACACTCGGGATGGTGCCATTTAAGACACAACCGATGTCTGGCGACGACAGCAAGGAACTGCCGCACGACCAGACGGAGGCAAGACTCGTACACTGCCGATGCACGTTCGTTGTCTAATAGGCCACGCCAGACGGCAACAGGTGCATCGATGCCTCAATAGCTGCACCAGTTCTTAAGTTCTTATGCCACGCGTTTGTTGCGCGTTTCTGATTGCCGGGATTGTTCTTAAATTATCACTGATCGCTTTTCTTAGTTACTGGGATGACCTAATATTCCACAGCAGTGGAAATTTTAGTACTAGTCCTAAATATTAGTCTACTAGTTTTAATTTTTTAAAATTATTTACAAAAAACACATTTTGAACCACTACTACAGGAAGTAGTCGGAACGGTTTTTTACCCGGTTTTTGGCAATAACTAAGAAAAACCGGTTACAACCGACACCAAATAAATACCAAAAAACCGGTTATTCAAAACTAAAATACCGGTATCGGTTTTAACCGGTCGGTTTTTCCCATCCCTAGTCGTGGCATATAGATGCCAGCTTCTGTTGAATGTTATGTTTTGCCCCTTTTTCCGCCGATATGCAGTCCATGAAGACTTTGAGTGAACGAGGTAACATTTCCTCAGCTTCACTACAGAATTTGTCACAGAACTGTCATACGCCATTGACTGAACATCTTCTAGAATTATAGTGGCATCCGCCTTTACAACTCTCTCTCGTTCTGCTTGTTCATCTTTGCACTTTGAAGAATACCATGCGTTATTTACATTTTTTTCACTTGAACTACAAAAGCATACAACAGTTTTCCTGGTTCGGATTGTACTAAAAACAATAGTATTCCCATACTTTTTTCTCAAGCTCTCCTTAACTTTCTTTATATAAGGCAATGTTTCAGAAACGTGCTCCAACAACTCGTCTAAGGTGAACTGGCAGTCATCATTCCCCTCTATGTAATTGAATACATCCTCCATTGACGCATTGATTTCTTCATCATCAGGGCGTCCACTCTGTCTAGATTTAGGCACTTAGCCTATAAATAATGTTTTATAGTAATCCTCGTGATACCTTGTTTCTGCAGCGTGTAGATCAGTAACAGTACAGATACGTTTTTGGATGGTGTCTCCCCATTCAACTTTCCTGTCTTGTGCACAAACTATAATTGTATTATCGTAACTGAAGGATCGAACACTGTAAACCTATTGCCTTTTTTATCATCAATTGCAGTTGTACAAAACAGGCAGTTAATTTTAGAATTAAGTTTCGCTTCAGCTGAATGCAATCGTCCGACTCCAGACACCGTTGAAGGCTATTCTTCTGAAAGAGATTCTCTTTAAAATCTTTCAATTTAGTCACGTTTGGTGTACTCTTTCCTGCAAGATGCATGAACAACACCACTTGTTTTGTTCCTGAAACCTCCAGCTTTCCCATCTTTTCTCAAGTAACTGGCATTTAGCATATTTCTTTCCCACCAACATTGCATAGGTCACTGACAACATCACACTCACAGATGAAACACTTTTCCGCCATTTCTATAGGAACATATTTCATGTACATATACTCTTAATTACTGAAACTAAGTATCACTTAATGAAATGAATTCCAAATATAAGGCAGTCTCTGTTACAATATTTAATAATCAGTAACGCATTTCATGCTCTTAGTACATCATGTAAACTGCAACAAATGATGAAGTAATTATTACATGATATGTTTGATTCGTTAACCTATCTAACCCACTAAATGGCAGCATAAAGAAAAAGTACGAGGTAAAAACGTACCTTATAAAGGCAACAGGAACCACTAAACTCACTCCACAGTAAAGTAGTAGTTGTTGTTGTTTTAAGGGGACTAAACAGCTAGGTCATCAGTCCCCTGTTCCTAGCTAAGAGTCCTCTGTCAAGAGTATAAAAAGTAAAACACAGCTTCGAAGATGAAGACTCACAAATGGGGTAAGCTGACATTGGAGAATTCGTTGACAACACAAAAGGAAGAGACACAATAGGGAAACGAAGTCGAGATCTAAGCTAAAGCTGGATAGCAGAAAAACACGGCTGGCTGATCACAGAGAAAAAACAGGATGAGCCAGCCATACTTCACACACTAAAAACCCCTCGGTAAATTACAGAAGGGTCTTAAAAGGGTTTAAAATCGTTGGATAGGTGGGGACCCGAAGAATCAGGCTATAGTACCCACCACTAGATGGAGTTGTAAAAACCAACTGCGCGAATAAAACTTAAAACAGAATGAGCCGTGGAGGCATCGTCGCCTAAAACTAAAGGTAACGCATCTGGTAGATTAAAAGACTGGCGCAATGTAGCTAAAACTGGGCAGTCCATCAGAAGATGGACGACTGTCAGCGCTGCTCCACACCGACACACAGGTGGGGCCTCACGGGGGAGGAGGTGACCATGGGTCAGCCAGGTATGCCCAATTCGGAGGCGGCAGAGGACAACTGACTCTCGACGTATGGGCCGCAGTGAAGACTTCCATAGAGTTGTGGATAGCTTCACTGCTCGGAGCTTGTTTGTTCCACTCATGGTAGACCATTCGGCACTCCAAGCATCACGCACCTTCTTGTGCAATGATAGCCTGAGGTCTGATTCCATGACGCCAATGGTGAAGGGAGACACAGTGGTGGCCTGTTTGGCCAACTGGTCAACACGTTCATTCCCCGGTATGCCGACGTGGCCAGGGGACCACAGGAAGACCACACATCGGCCAGATTTGCCAAGAGAGTAAGTAGTGTCTTGAATGGACTGCACTAACGGGTGACGAGGGAAGAACTGGTCGAGTGCCTGCAAGCTACTCAGGGAGTCACTACAGATGACAAATGACCCCCTGGGGCAGGCTCGGAGGTGTTCTAGAGCCTTGAGGATAGCGACCAGCTCTGCAGTGAAAACACTACTTTCACAGGGCAATGAATGTTGTTCGACATGGTCACCATGGAGACATGCATACCCAGCACGACCATCAGCTAGGTACCTATCAGTATAGATGGCTTCAGCACCACACAAAGAGTTGATGAGATCCAGGAACTGGTGTCGGAGTTGCGTTGGAGAAACGGAGTCCTTTGATCTATTGGACAGATCTCGACAAAGCTGCAAACGGGGGATGGACCAAGGAGGGGTTTGAAAGGAATAGTGGAAAGTGGCAGGGAGTGGTTGGGATTCGAGGGACGAAAGTAGAGAACGAACGCGGACCGATGTTGGGTAACCTGACCGAGGTCGTCTTGAAGGGATAGGGAGTGCAGCGTCTGGAAAAAGAAGCCAGTGGTTCGGATGGTGTGGCAAGGCCTTAACATGGGCAACGTACGAAGCCAGCAGGTGCTGCCGGCGGAACCGCAGAGGAAGGACACCAGCTTCAACTAGTAGGCTTGTCACAGGGCTCGTGTGGAAAGCCCCTGTCGCCAAACGAACTCCACAATGTAAGACTGGGTCTAATGTTTGCAGTGCTGAAGGTGCAACCGAATCATATACTACGCAGCCATAGTCTAGGCGCAACTGGATGAGCGCCTTATAAAGTTGCAGGAGCGTTGGGCGTGACGCTCCCCAAACAGTATGGCTTAGACAGTGTAGAATATTAAGGTGTCGCCAGCACTTTTGTTTGAGCTGGCGAAAGTGTGGCACCCAGGTGAGACGGTTGTCGAACAACATGCCTAAAAAACGGTGCGTCTCTTCGACACGCAGCAGGTCATCAGCGAGATACAGTTCGGGTTCAGGATGGACCGCCCGACGCCGACAGAAATGCATCACCCTGGTTTTCGTAGCGGAAAATTTAAAACCATGAGTAAACGCCCACGACTGCGCCTTTCGAATAGCTATCTGCAACCGCCGTTCAGCAACGCCGATGCTAGTGGAGCTGAAATACATGCGGAAGTCATCGGCATACAACGAGGTGTAAACCAATGACCCCACAGCAGTAGCAAGACCATTGATAGCGACCAAAAATAAAGGGACGCTAAGAACGGATCCCTGTGGGACACCGTTTTCTTGATAGTGAGGGGAGCTGAAACAGGAACCAATACGAACACGAAAAGACCGTTGCGCGAGAAAATTCTGTATGAATACAGGAAGCAGACCGCATAAGCCCCAGTCGTACAGCATAGACAGTATGTGGTGGCGCCAGGTGGTGTCGTACGCTTTTCGCAGGTCAAAGAATACAGCAACCAGATGTTCGCGGCGTGTAAAGGCTGTACGGATGGCCGACTCCAGTGACACGAGATTATCGATAGCGGAGCGGCCACGACGGAACCCACTCTGTTGTGGGGCCATGAGTCCCCGGTCCTCAAGGATCCACATAAGCCTCCGACTCACCATCCGTTCGAGGAGTTTACACGGAACGTTGGTGAGGCTGATTGGGTGGTAACTATCAGCCACCTGTGGATCAGCCCCAGGCTTCATCACTGGGATGATGATGCTATCCCGCCATTGGGACGGGAAGACACCCTCAACCCAGAGACGATTCAGCAAGGAGAGAAGTTGGCGTTTAGAGTCTGCTGACAGATGTCGGAGGAACTGACTATGAATGCGGTCGGGTCCAGGGGACATGGCTGGGCATGCGGCAAGTGCGCTTTCGAACTCCCATTCGGTGAAAGGGATGTTGTAGATTTCCTGGCGTCGCGTTCGAAAGGATATCTGTTTTCGCTCTGTGCGCTCTTTAAGGGCGCGGAAATCCGCATCATATGCAGCGGTCGCTGAGGTGCGAGCATAGTGTTGTGCCAAATGCTCAGCTATTATGAGAGGGTCAGTGCAAATCGTACCCTGAATGCTGAGACACGGAAGTCCCACTGGTGGGCGGTGGCCAAAGAGGCGTCGAACTTGCGACCACACCCGTGAAGGTGATGCTCGGGAGCCAATGGAGGCGACATAGCGCTCCCAGGAGGCCCTCTTGCTTTGCTGGATCAATCGCCGTGCCCGTGCACGGAGACGCTTGAAGGCAACAAGATGTTCGACACAAGGGTGGCGTCGGTGGCGCTGTAGTGCTTGCCGACGTTCCCAGATGGCCTCAGCTATCTCTGGCGTCCACCAGGGCACTGACTTACGGTGGAGTGATCCACGTGAGACGGGTACGGTGTTCTCGGCAGCAGAAATGATGGCACGTGTGACCTGCTGAACAGCGGTATCGATATCAGCCAGAAGAGGAGAGGGAAGCCCAGTGGCTATGGAATATGCTGGCCAGTCGGCCCTATGGAGGGACCAGCGAGGCAGACGGTCAGCAGGTGGACACTGTGGGAGTGACAGGAAGATAGGAAAATGGTCGCTGCCACACAGGTCATCGTGGACCCTCCAAGTGAAGTGCGGAAGCAGGCTTGGGCTACAGACAGACAGATCTATGGCAGAGAATGTACCGTGTGCCACGCTAAAGTGCGTAGCAGCACCAGTGTTCAGGAGGCAGATGTTCAGCTGCGTCAGTAGAGTCTCAACATGTCAACCCCATGCCGAAGTCTGTGTGCCACCCCACAAAGTGTGGTGGGCATTGAATCCCCCAAAAGAAGGAAGGGTGGGGGAAGTTGGGTGACCAAGGCAGCGAGGTCTACAGGAGAGACAACCTCATCAGGCGGGAGGTAGACCGAACATATGGTAATGTCTTGCACTGCCCGGAGCCGAACAGCAACCGCCTCTAGTGGCGTTTGAAGAGGCACGGCAGCGCTCAGGACAGTGGCTAGGACATAGACGCAGACTCCACCGGAAACTCTGCCATAGATAGAGCGATTTTTAAAATAGCCCCGGTAGCCTCGAAGGGCAGGGGACCGCATCGCTGGAAACCATGTTTCCTGAAGAGCGATACAGAAAGCAGGTGTTTGGCTGAGAAGCTGTCGTAGCTCAGGCAGTTGGTGGAAAAAGCCACCACAATTCCACTGGAGGATGATGTTATCTCCTGGCTGTACCGCCATGATGAATAAAGGAGCAGATCACTCCATTGGATCATCTGCTACCACGCGCTCTGAATCCACAGAACCAGAGATCTTAGTTTCTGGGGAATCAGTAATTGCGAGATCCTCAGGAGATGCGAGGATCTCGACTTCATCCTCTGAAGAAGAGGATGTGGGTGGTTGTGGCTTTGAAGCCACCGAACATTCTTTTTTCTTTTGTCTCTTCTTCTTCTCCTCTTGCTGGCCCTTTGGTTTGCTGGGCCGAGAGGGCTTTCCAGAAGCAGGATCTGGGACGGAAGAAGAGCAAGAAGCTCGTCGACCGGCAGGTTGTGGATCTGTAGGCCGGCGGCCAGGATCCTCTGGAGCACTCTGAGTAGCCACGGAAGGGGGTGTCCCCTTCTCAGCGAGAGGGGCCGGAGAAGGCTTCTCCTTCTCCGGCTTAGAGGTGGGGACTCGCGTCCCCGATGATTTAGCGGGTGTTGCTCCCACGGTGAAAAGTGTGGGAGCCACTGAAGAGGAAGCGCCCCCAGCTGGTAAGGGGGCAGGGACATTTTGTTGGGCCTGGGAGCTCACTGGTACGGATTGCACTGACTGGTTCATAGGCACAGTGGAGGATGTTAGTGAGGCTGCTGTAGCATAGGTGTTGACCTGGCGCACAGGGTGGAGCTTATGGTACTTCTTCTTTGCCTCTGAGTACGTCAGTCGGTCTCTGGTCTTGTACTCAATGATCTTTCTTTCTTGGTGCAGAACTGTGCAGACAGGCGAGCAAGGGGAGTGATTTTGGCCACAATTAACACATACTGGAGGAGGGGTGCAGGGGACGTTCGGATGGACAGCACGTCCTCACTCCCGACATGTAGGATTGGCATCACATCGGGAGGACATATGCCCAAACCTCCAGCACTTAAAACAGCGCATAGAGGGAGGAACGTAGGGCTTGACGTCGATCCGGTAGACCATCACCTTGACCTTCTCGGGCAATGAATCACCCTCGAAAGCCAAGATGAAGGCACCGGTCGCGACCCTATTGTCCTTCGGACCCCTATGGACTCGCCGAATAAAATGTACTCCCCGCCGTTCTAGATTAGCACGCAATTCGTCATATGACTGCAGCAAGAGGTCTTTATGAAAGATGATACCCTGTACCATGTTTAGGGTCTTGTGCGGCGTAATGGTAACGGAAACATCACCCAGCTTGTCACAGGCAAGCAGTGCCCGTGACTGGGCTGGGGATGACGTCGTTATTAAGACAGACCCTGACCGCATCTTAGACATCCCTTCCACCTCACCATACTTGTCCTCCAAGTTAAAAAAGAGTCACCATCAGTGCGGGTACAAACTAGATATTTAGGGGCATAAGCCTCACCCTGCTTTCTTGCCCGACGTTCCTCCCATGGTGTAGCCAGGGAAGGGAACGTTTGGGGATCGTACTCTGCAGCATTGTACTCGTTTCTTCCACGCTTAGAGACGCCAGGTTTGCGTGTGGCGACGCTATTGATTGCTCGTTTCATCCTGGTCCCACGAGCAGCTAGGGAACTAAAGGTCCACCCAGGCAGAGCCCCGCTTGCCTGGGTAAGCCTTGTACAACTGAGGTGCGGCAGGTTCCTCAGAGGTTGCTCGCTAGCGGCTGTTCAACCTCAACAGCCATGCATCTCCTCGGCACGTAGCACACCTTGAGATTGAGGGTTTTTTTATAGAGCTTTTTACCGTCCTCGCGACCCGGTCGATTAAGCTAAGATCCCCGGGCTCTGAAACGTACAACGAACGTTCCACCGTCGCGCCGAACGATGGTCGTTGAAGCACGCACAGAGCTTACGGTGTAGCGGACTGTTGGCGCGACACAGCCCACGGCTCAGGACCCCGGGTTCACCAAGCCCGTACCCAGCAAATTAATGCTGATCCCCTGAGGGGCAGTAAAGTTGTTTTCATTACTCACGTAAGAGAACTGGACAGAAAATGCTGTCTGTACGTTGAAGAGCGATCAGTTCTTCCCCAGACGTAAGCCACAACAAACGTCCAGTATGCCCAACAATCAATTTCCCGCCTACAGATGAAAGGCGATGTGCAGAGATGTACTGAGTAGTTCTATTAGTAACTAATACCTATATTCCATTTAGTGTTAATGTATTTGAAAAAAAAAAAAGAAAACCACTTAAAACAACTGTCAACGTACAACGCATTTTGTGGAATTTTAAGACTCACCAGGTATGTCAGCATACTGCGTCACCAGTTATTTACGAGGTATGCTGTGGAAGGGTCGATATCAATTGGTGGAACACCCTGTAGTTGCAAATCAAATGTTCAAATGTTTGTAAAGTCTATGGGACTTAACTACGGGGTCATCAGTCCCTAAACTTACAAACTACAGTACTTACAAACTACCTTATACTAAGGACGGCACAAATATCCATGCCCGATGGGGGATTCGAACCCCTGACCGTAATGGCCGTGCAGACCATGACTGGAGCGTCTCAGTCCCCTCGGCCACCACGGCCGGCCCTGTAGTTGCTTCTGCGACCTGCCACATCCTCAGAACAAAATTGATCTAAATGTTCAAATGTTTGTGGAACTTATGAGACTTAACTATGGGGTCATCAGTCCCTAAGCTTACAAAATACTTATGAACTAACTAAGACTAAGGACGGCACAAATATCCATGCCCGAGGGGGGATTCGAACCCCCGACCGTAGTGGCCGTGCAGACCGTGACTGGAGCGCCTTAGTCCCCTCGGTCACCGCGGCCGGCAAAATTTATCTCTCAGTACTATTGTATTATACTTAAATGAGGTATAGGCTTTTAATATTTGGTCTTAATCCACTTCATTTAACAATAAACATTAATTTGATACCATTTAAAGATTGTTTTCGTGAACTGCCATTTCTTCACCCCTAGTAATGAGAAAGCAATAGGTCATAGAGAAAAAATGAATAGGACCTTTTCTGTAGAAATTTAACGTACTTTAATTTTGTGCTCGGAAATATTTTCACTAGAAGCCGTGGTTTTGAGTTATTTAAGAAATCAAGAAGAAGTTACCTTTAAACGCCCCCTCACCCTACAGGTCAGGATTTTTAGTATGTTCTTCATGACACTCCCCGCTACCAATGTACAAACATTTGCGACTACAACAATTTTTCCCCCTAATCGCCATTTTTCGGTCTTCGTTGACTGGGCTAAAAGACTTTGCGAGATTTCTGAAGTGGAATACACACAGGTTGGTCACAGTCCCAAAACCTAATTGCCTTGATTGGAACTGGTTGCTAACAGAATTAACGACATTTACGGTGGACTACAATCTTGTTTTTTGTTTCGAAAGAAAGTTACTGCGATCATAAAATATTTTTTCAGTGAACTTCAATTACTCATTTACTGCTTTGGTTATATTTCATTCAGTACCATTTGAAGAGTTTGTCAAATGTTCAAATGTTTGTATAGCTTATGGGACTTAACTACGGGGTCAACAGTCCCTAAACTTACAAACTACTTATGAACTAGCTAATACTAAGGACGCCACAAATATCCATGCCCGAGGGGGGATTCGAACCCCCGACCGTAGAAGAGTTTGTCATCAAGAATAAATTTAAACGAACTGAACAAAAAACTTGGTGGGGAGTATAATATTATTCGGGATTTTACATGCACATTAAAGCTTTCCGACACAAGCTGATACTTTTTGAAAGAAATA
Organism: Locusta migratoria; assembly: GCA_026315105.1. Taxonomy (NCBI): domain Eukaryota; kingdom Metazoa; phylum Arthropoda; class Insecta; order Orthoptera; family Acrididae; genus Locusta; species Locusta migratoria. The sequence continues at coordinate 297,536,280 of CM048751.1, forward strand.
TTAAAGATATAATTTCCATGCTTTTCGTCAACTGCCAGTCATTAAAGAGTGAACCTGGTTAAAGTTTTCCGCGCTCTTTTACACTGGAATTTCTTGGTGATCTGAAGAAAGAGTACTCATCCAAGTTTTCTGATTTAGATGCACACTCGAAGGAGATACGAATTTTAGAGAACCCCTTCTCATGTGAAGTGGAAGATGTTCCCGTAGTGTTCGCAATACAAATAATTGATCCCCAAGTAAATGACACAATTAAGGACAAATTTAAGGAATGCAGTATTGTTCACTTTTATAAGTTTCGTCCCGAAGAAAACTACCCCCTCATCAAAGACTCTGTGCCAAGTTGGATACCTGCATTTCCCACTACATACAGATGTGAACAAACATTTTCGTCGCTTAAATTTGCCAAATCTAAATACAGGACTAAACTCAGTGACGAGCATATAAGAGACTTTTGTTGATACAACAAACTATGTTGGAGCCACAGTTAGATAAGATTTTGGATTCAAGAAACAAATTTCACACTTCTAACTCAGCGTACTGAAAAATAATAAAGTGTACCTGATGTATTCATTGAATTTCGCGTTGCTTAAATTTTCCTTGCGGAAGCAGTTGCTAAATATGTTAATGTCGGCAACGAAATGTTTGTTTTACTATAATAATTGATTTACCAACCGGATCAGTGTACACAAAAGAACCTGTTAACCGTTGAGCACGATGAACGTTATTTATTTGAACACAACATCATTCGCCTAATTCTGTCTGATTAAATTTTGAAAGCGCATTCTACTGCCGTTGCAACATCAACATACTACATCACCGCCTCCAGAGGTAAAATTGTATCTCTGTGTTTTCAGTGTACACAAAAGAACCTGTTAACCGTTGAGCACTACGAACGTTATTTATTTGAACACAAAGCATTCGCCTCATTCTGTCTGATTAAGTTTTGAAAGCGCATTCTACTGCCGTTGCCAACATCAACATACTACATCACCGCCTCCAGAGGTAAAATTGTATCTCTGTGTTTTCAGTGTACACAAAAGAACCTGTTAACCGTTGAGCACTATGAAAGTTATTTATTGGAACACAAAATCATTCGCCTCATTCTGTCTGATTAAGTTTTGAAAGCGCATTCTACTGCCGTTGCCAACATCAACATACTACATCACCGCCTCCAGAGGTAAAATTGTATCTCTGTGTTTTCAGTGTACACAAAAGAACCTGTTAACCGTTGAGCACTATGAAAGTTATTTATTTGAACACAAAATCATTCGCCTCATTCTGTCTGATTAAGTTTTGAAAGCGCATTCTACTGCCGTTGCCAACATCAACATACTGCATCACCGCCTCCAGAGGTGAAATTGTATCTCTGTGTTTCTGTAAAACCAAAACATTTCGTTATTTTCTTCTTTTGAGAAATACGGGACGAAGAAAACGTTGTTCTGTCGGTTGCGTTTGTACCTAGTGTGTTAAATAACTCTCAGTGAATAATACTGTAGTGTACCTCCGCTGTCAAGTGGACAACGTGGTTGATTGGCACGCATTGTTCCAGGTTCGATTCGCGGCCCGATCGGACATTTTCTCCCAAGTGGCGCCACCTAAAAAAACTTCCAGCAGGCGTCATGCCACACGATCGTCAAAAATTGCGTAAGTTTGGCAGGGGTGGTTTCTGTTTGATGTAATGTTGGTAGAGGCGTATGAATTACGGGTAATGAAGCCAGCTAATTAAGAGTGGCATGCAGTCTGCTAAGAATGTCCTTACACTATATGAACAATTCGGCGTTCCCGACGTACACATTTTTTACGAGTAACATTACTAAATCGCGACATACGGACAGGTTGAAAATACATGGGATACTCTGCAAATCACATTTAAGTGCCTGACAGAGGGTTCATCGAACCACCTTCATACTATTTATCTTCCACTCCACTCTCGAATAGCGCGCGGGAAGAAAGAACACCTGAATCTGTCCGTTCGGGCTCTGATTTCTCGTATTCTGATGATCATTTCTACCTATGTAAGTGGTGGTCAACAATATATTTTTGCATTCTGAGGAGAATGTTGGCGATTGGAGTTTCGCAAATAGCCCACGCCGCAGCGATAAGCGCCGATGTTGTAATGATGCCCATCCCAGATCCTGTATCATTTCCGTAACGCTGTCTCCCCTGTATCGCGACAATACGAAACGAGCTGCCCTTGTTTGGACTCTTTCGATGTCCTCCGCGAAACCCACCTGATAAGGATCCCACACTGGGCAGAAATAGTCCATAAAAGGACGGACAAGCGTAGTGTATGCAGCTTCCTTAGTAGTTCTGTTGCATCTTTAAAGAGTTCTGTCAATAAAGCGCAGTCTCTGATTCGCCCTTCCTACGATATTATCTACGTGTCCTTTCCTGGTTAAATCGGAAGTAATAGTAATTCCTAGGTATTTAGTGGAGTTTACGGGCCGGCCGCTGTGGCCGAGGGGACTGCGGCGCGCCAGTCGCGGCCTGCACGGCCACTACGGTCGGGGGTTCGAATCCCCCCTCGGGCATGGATGTTTGTGCCGTCTTTAGGATTAGCTAGTTCAAAAGTAGTTTGTAAGTTTAGGGACTGATGACCTCGTAGTTAAGTCCCATAAGCTATACCAACATTTGAAACAACATTTATTTGGAGTTTACGGCCTTTTTGATTTACCAAAAAATTTTCAAATGTCTGTAAATCTATCGGACCAAACTGCGTGATTATCAGTCCGTAGCTTGCAAACTACTTAAACCTAGGTAAACTAACCTACGTACACACACACATCCATGCCCCAGGGAGGACTCGAACCTCCACGGCGAGCAACCGCGCGCTCCGCAACGAGGTTCTTTAGACCGCTCGGCTACTCCACCGCGGCGATTTATTTATCATGTAAACAAAGTTTAACGGATTTCTTTTCGTACCCTTGTGGACGACTTCACACTTCTCATTATTTAGAGTCAACTGCCAGTTTTTACACGGTACTGATATCTTACTCAGTTCATTCTGTAATTGGTTTTGATCTTCAGATGATTATACTAGAAGGTTAATCGTTTATGTAAATAAGGAACAGCAGAGGAGCAATAACACTACCCTGTGGAATGTCCGATATCACCTCTGTTTTAGTCGATGCCTCTCCTCTCTGAGAGGAAATCCCCTATCCAGTCGCATTTTTGAGGCGATATACCGTAACCACGCAATTTGATTAAAAGCCGTTTGTGAGGTACGGTGTCAAAAGCCTTTTGAAAATCAAGGAGTACGCAATAGAATTGCGAATACTTGTAGGTAGCACATACCACTTCGTGTAAGTAAAGAGCTAGTTGTGTTTCGCATGGATGATATTTTCTAAACCCTTGTTGACCTTGGGCCAATAGATCACTCTGTTCGAGATAATTCATAATATTTGAATACAGGATATATTCCAAAACCCTGCTGCAAATTGAAGTCAATGAAATAGGCCTGTAGTTTAGTGGGTTACTCCTACTGCCTTTCTTGAAGATAAGTGTGACCTGTGCAACTTTCCAATCTTTTGGTACAGATCCTTCTTTGAGAGAGCGGTTGTATATGGCTGTTAAGTAAGGAGGTATCGCTTCAGCATAATCAGACAGAAATCCAATGGGTATACAAATACATTAATATTTTTAAAGATTTACAATGTAAATGTATTGCTGCTCGTTTCACAGGTAGAAATTAAGTTGTATTATTAGGTACCTGCTTAATAACATATTCAAAGTCATTACATTAGTTGAAAATCTTAAAGAAAACTTAGAGTGACTCAACAAGTCTTTTACATTACCAATAAAGGTTTTTGTTGTATGAAATGTGCTCATTTTCCGTTAATTAATCTGTTACATCTACGTAGTGGCTGGTTCTTGACGTATTATTTAGAACAGTGTACGGTAGCAATTTGTATTTCCAAAACAATTCAACACACTTCTCGACAGCAGATAATTTCGTGATTGACATGATGCGTGAACGGTCTTCTGCCAGATGTTCTTGTCGCACTTGCACAATATTTCGGCAGCGTACCTCGCTGCCTTCTTCAGAGGCTCCCTGAGGGAGTGAGGTGCGGAGCCGAAATATTGTGCCAGAGCGACACGAACATCTGGCAGAAGACCCGTTCAAGCATCATGTCAACAGATGGCCTGGAAAGTCTGAAGAGCTACAATTTTGTGATTAATTCGTGCCACTGGAGAGAAAAAAACATATTCTTATTGTCTGCCCGATTAGCTGCCGTCACTTTCCATAATTTATCAGGTCAGTGCCAACGTGGGCAACCAATCGAGTGCCACTTTCACGTAACCAATGAGAGGCGTGAAACAATTGAATGGGTTTATGGCGCGGAAATTGAAGCGAGGTGTCTGTTTTTTCCTTTTTTATTTATTGCACTGTTTTATAGGCTTTCGGTACATCATCCTATTAAAAAAATGGAGCTGAGTGTAGTGAGACATCGATTTTCGTTTTTTTTTTTTTTTTTTTTTTTTTTTTTTTTTTTTTTTTTTTTTTTTTTTTTTTTTTTTTTTTTACACATGCGTCATTACATTTTACAGTACAAACTGTTCCATTTAAGTTCACGCATCAATCTACCGATCTACATCTAAATGGGATACTCTGCAAGTCACATTTAAGTACCTGGCAGAGGGTTCATCGAACCACCGTTATACTCCTTACCTTCCATTCCATTCTCGCATAGCGCGCGGGAAGAAAGAACACCTGAATCTGTCCGTTCTAGCTCTGATTTCTCTTATTTTATTCTGATGATCATTCCTACCTTTGGAAGTGGGAGTCAACAATATATTTTCGCATTCGGAGGAGAATGTTGGCGATTGGAGTTTCGTAAGTAACCCACGCCGAAGCGATAAGTGCCGTTGTTGTAACGATTCCCATCCCAGATCCTGTATCATTTCCGTAACGCTGTCTCCCCTGTATCGTGACAATACAAAACGAGCTGCCCTTGTTTGGACTCATTCGGTGTCCTCCGTCAAACCCACCTGATAAGGATCCCACACTGGGCAGCAACACTTCAAAAAAGAACGGACAAGCGTAGTGTATGCAGTTTCTTTAGTAGGTCTGTTGCATCTTTTAAGGGTTCTGCCAATAAAACGCAGTCTCTGGTTCGCCTTTCCCACGACATCATCTGCGTATTCTTTCCAGTTTAAGTCTGAAGTAATAATAATTCCTAAGTATTTTGTGGAGTTTGGCCTTCACTTTTGATTGATTTATCTTGTAAACACCCATGCTTCAATTTAAAAACACTAAGAATTGGAAATATTGATCGTTTGCAATGGAAATAACATTGTCGTGAAAATTTACTGTGTCGTCATAAATTTCGTCGGCACAAGCCGGTTCACTTGACGTTCGTAAACAAACAGCTGATCAGCGCAACTCTGTTGCCGAACGCTGCGCAGCCGCCGCTGCTAACATCGCCACATAAGTGCAGTACGCCTTTGCTGTGATCGGAACTTTAACCAAAAATGTTCAAATGTTTGTAGAACTTATGGGATTTAATTACGGGTTCATCAGTCCCTAAGCTTACAAACTACTTATGAACTAGCTAAGAGTAAGGACGGCACAAATATCCATGCCCGAGGGGGGCTTCGAACCCCCGACCGTAGTGGCCGTGCAGACCGTGACTGAAGCGCCTCAGGCCCCTCGGCCACCGCGGCCGGCGAACTTTAACCACCAACATGTCAAGCAGAAGCCACCGCCACCTAAACTGCGTTATATCGTAGTTCTCATGTGATTTATCTCTGTTTGCGGGTGTAGGGTATGATGTCTTGGTGATCATACTGTATATGGGTTAAATTGGGATTTACGCCATATTTATAATGATCTCAAAGGTCAAAGTACAGGTTGGTATCGCATTCTTTAGTAATCGCCAAATATGCTATCCGGCCCGCACTGCGATTCGAAACTTGAAATGTGGCCGTCATGGCTTAGTAAATTGGAGACCTCTGCTCTAGACGTGTAACACAAGTACCTTAAACAATTTGCCTCGATAGACACCGCGGAAACGGTACGAACGATCTTCGTTTTAAAAAATAAAAGCGCCTAACAGTAACGTAGTTCGATCTCCAATGCGATCACAAACACACAGTGTTCTCTCAGCAGGCTACATAAAACAAGTCTATAAATAGATGCTAAATGTTTAAACAAAGTATCATAACGTTTTATTATTTTAAGCATTCTCTCTCCAAGCTCTTTGTTTAGACTGCTGGCTGCGGTGGCCGAGGGGACTGAGGCGCTCCAGTCACGGTCTGCACGGCCACTGCGGTCGGGGGTTCGAATCCCCCCTCGGGCATGGATATTTGTGCCGTCCTTAGTCTTAGTTAGTTCATAAGTAGTTTGTAGGTTTAGGGACTGATAACCCCGTAGTTAAGTCCCATAAGATATACAAACATTTGAACATTTTTTGTTTATACTACGCAGACAACAGCCGACAGAAATGTGTAATAATAGCGAATGTTAGATAATAAACGAGATGTAACGGTAACGAACGCCACAAACTTATGTATCCATCTTAACAAATACTCTTTCGATATCCATATTATTTAAAAACAATTCTAACCAGAATAAAAATTTGGGACTATCCAAAAGAAAAGAAATGGTCCGTTTCGGAAATCGACCGCCACCTTATATCTATAAACAATGTACAATATTGAACGTGGCTGATTAACAGCAACCGTAAGAAAATAAATGTATCCGTTCGTTTAGACTATGTCTGCAACAGCCGACGAACATGTTGAGAATAGCATGCGTTAGACATACCGTCTGGTGGCGTATGCAGAGCAGAAAGGTGCATGATCAATCTGTTAGATGTTCGAGAGGGATCCACCAACGACTCATAGTTACCGAGATTGTCGCTTGCTAGTTAGTTTAGAACTTAAATTGAAAAGAGCTTGGATGGTTAGATCTTTTTGTTGTAGTTCGGTCGTTGGGTTGGAGATGGTTGTTGTTACATAGACTGTCGCAGGCTATTTGGGATAGAATTTAACTCTGATGAGCACTCGCCTGTCAGCATTCAAACAGCGAATTCAGGCCACGTTCGGAACAAAAATTCGAACATAAAAATATTAGCCGCGAACTTACAGAGTATTAGAAACAAAGTTCCCGAATTTGCAGCGCTGCATGGAAGTTATTGCGCTCAGATAGTTTTAGGCACCGAAAGCTGGCTAAATGATGACGTGGAAAGTTCAGAAATATTCAGCGAAGCGTGGAATGTATATCGGAAAGATAGATCTGATACAACCGGAGGAGGAGTGTTCATCGCTGTGGACAAAGATATTGTTTCTACTGAGATCGAGGTTGAAAGTAACTGTGAAGTTATCTGGGCACGCATAACAGGTCTAAAAGAAGTAAAGTTAATAGTTGGGTGTTTTTACCGCCCCCCCCCCCCCCCAGTGCTGTAGCAGTTTTAGAATCATTCAAGGAAAGTCTACACCAGGTAGTGCATAGGTATCTGGGCCATGCAATATTAGTCGGAGGTGACTTCAACCTTAAGAGTATAGATTGGGACCTCGCTAGTTACATTTCAGGCGGTACAGACAAGCATTCTTGCGAGCTACTTTTGGACACATTCTCCGAAAACTGTCTTGAGCAGTTAAACCGGCAACCCACGCGCAATGAAAATATTCTAGACCTTATAGCCACAAACAGGCTTGACCTTATTAACGATGTCTGTGTAGAGACAGGAATTAGTGATCATGATATCGTCATAGCGTAGATGGTGACCAAAGTTCATAAACCAGTCAAGAAGGCTAGGAGCGTGTTTTTGTTGGGAAAAGCCGACAAGCAAATGTTACGATCGCACTTAGAAAATGAATGGGCATCGTTTAATTCTGGGACTATGGATGTAGAGGACTTGTGGACTAAATTTAAATGCATTGTTAATGAAGGGTTAGAGAAATATGTACCAGTAAAGACGATTAAGGATGGAAAAGATCCACCGTGGTATAATAATAATGTTAGAAAGCTGCTGAGAAAGCAAAGGCTGTTGCACTCTCGATTCAAAAAAGAACACGCAAATGATGACAGGCAAAAGTTAGTAGAGATTCGTGCGTCTATAAAAAGATCGATGCGTGAAGCATACAATAATTATCACAGCCATACCTTAGCAAAAGATCTTTCCGAGAACCCGAAAAAATTCTGGTCCTCTGTAAAATCGATAAGCGGGTCAAAGCCCACTGTCCAGTCACTAGTTGACCATTCCGCGGCAGTAATAGAAGAAAGCAAACGGAAAGCTGAAGTTATAAATTTAACCTTTAAGAAATCCTTCACGCAGGAGGACCGCACAAATATACCATCATTTGATCAACGTACTAATTCCGAAATGGGGGACATAGCAATAGCTATTTCCGGTGTAGAGAAGCAGCTGAGAGAGCTAAATACGAAAAAGTCTGCTGGTCCGGTTGGAATACCAGTTCGGTTTTACAAAGACTATTCTGCGGCATTGGCCCCCTACTTAGCTTGCAGTTATAGCGAATCTTTAATTCAGCGCAAAGTTCCTAGTGATTGGAAAAAAGCGCAGGTGACTCTCGTGTATAAGAAAGGAAAGAGAACTGACCCATACAATTACAGGCCAATATCGTTGACATCGGTTTCATGTAGAATTTTAGAGCATATTCTCAGTTCGAATATAGTAAATTTCCTTGAAACGGAAAAAGCTTCTTTCCATGAATCAGCACGGGTTTAGGAAACATCGTTCATGTGAAACTCAGCTTGCCCTTTTCTCACATGACATCTTGCGAGCCATGGACGAAGGGCAACAGGCGGATTGTGTTTTTCTCGACTTCAAAAAGGCGTTCGACACGGTGCCACACTGCAGACTGCTAACGAAGATACGAGCTTATGGAATAGGTTCACAGATTTGTGACTGGCTGGAAGACTTCCTAAGTAATAGAACGCAGTACGTTGTTCTCGACGGCGAGTGTTCAACAGAGACGAGTGTATCGCCAGGCGTGCCCCAGGGGAGTGTGATAGGACCGCTATTATTTTCTATCTATATAAATAATCTGATGGACAGAGTAAGTTGTAATTTGCGGCTTTTTGCTGATGATGCTGTGGTGTATGGGAGGGTGTCGTCTGTAACTGACTGTAATAGCATACAGGTTGACTTAGACAAAATTTCTAGTTGGTGCGAAGAATGGCAGCTAGCTCTCAATGTAGAAAAATGTAAGGTGATGCGCATGAGTAGAAAAAACAATCCTATAATGTTCGAATACAGCATTAGTAGTGAGCTTCTTGATGCGGTCGCGTCGTTCAAATATCTAGGCGTAACATTGCAGAGCGATATGAAATGGAACGAGCATGTAAGGACAGTTGTGAGTAAGGCAGACAGTCGACTTCGGTTTATTGGGAGAATTTTGGGAAGATGTACTTCAACTGTAAAGGAGACCGCGTATAAAACGCTTGTACGACCACGTCTTGAGTATTGCTCAAGTATTTGGGACCCGCAGCAGATCGGTTTGAAGGAAGACATAGAGGCGGTTCAGAGGCGAGCAGCTAGATTTGTTACCGGTAGGTTCGACCAATGCGCGAGTGTCACGGAAATGCTCCGGCAACTCAATTGGGGATCGCTGGAAGAAAGACGACGTTCTTTTCGTGAATTTCTGTTAAGTAAATTTAGAGGGCCGGAATTTGAAGCTGAGTATAGTACGATCTTGCTGCCGCCTACTTACATTTCGCGTAAAGATCACAAAGACAAGATAAGAGAAATTAGGGCTCGTACGGAGGCATATAGGCATTCTTTTTTTCCTCGTTCAATTTGGGAGTGGAATAGGAAAGGAAATGCCTAGTAGTGGTACAGTGTACCCTCCGCCACGCACCTTACGGTAAATTGCGGAGTATGTATGTAGATGTAGATGTAGATGTAAGTAAACAGTGCTTGAAATACTCTAAAATATGCGATGCAGTGTCTGATTCCTTTTGTGGATGATGTGTTACGATAGAGCTCTAAAGAAATCGATTTAGGATCATGTTCTTGCGGTTGTAAAAATCTTTGCGCTGTAAACGTTACGAAGTATTGCCTGTTTGATTTTATTTTATTTTATTTTATTTTATTTTATTTTTTTTTTTTTTTACGGCGCAAAACTTCTCAGGTCATTAGCGCCCAGATCGGAACAGAGATTCGTTAGGTCTCGAAAAAATTTATAACTGCCAGAAAGGAGAGTATCAAGAGAAAGCTAAAACAGAAGGATAAAAAGAAACAAATAGAAGGGTTAAATATCCTGTGATAAATTAGCCATGTTGATAAAACGCAAAACTCGAGCAGCTGCTCGTGTGTCATCAGCTAAAAGTTCCTCCAGAGTAGACGGCAAATTAAGGCCTACACGGAGATGATTAAAATTAGGACAAGACCTCCTCTCGCCGAGAGGGGCGTGAGGAGGTCCTCCAAGCGGTCGAGATCGGTTTTACGGTTCTCAGTTTGTTGTCGTGGAGTTAGAACCACGAACTGTGCCAGGACGACACAATACACCGGCGAAGAGCCCGTTGAACATTGTCTGAGGGGACGCAGAAGGTAGCCATGCCACACCTGTCTCTACGCCAGGTAGTCGGATTAGCGGCCCCTCAGGCAAGGGACGGCCTTCCCCGTTCTCCTGCTGTTTGCTTCCAAACCTCCGTCTCCTTATCTTACTCGATACAGCCAATACGAGAAACATATTTTTCTACGACATCTCGCCGAAATGTACAACTTCTTTTCAATATCGCGAAATCGAAATATTTATAACTTTTTGGACACGAAAGCAATACCGTCGGCTATGTCAATGTGTAACTAGTTCTTCCAACCACAAATCACAAATATGGATCCATTCTCCCTCCGTTTGTACGGTAGCTTTCTTCCACAGTTACTGATAGCGATAGAAACAGTCCATCGCCATGGAAGGAACATGAAAGGAACGATATAAAGACAATTCGAATGTTCGCTTATCATTCAAGTTTGATCACTCCATTTCTACATATATTAACTGCTACAACTGCGAGGGGAAAAAAAGGAGGAAAGAAGAACGATACACTTCATAAATTTACTCTTTTGCGGCGAAATATTAGTTAATAAAGTAAATTGGGACAATGTTCAGATCAATGACAGAAAATACGTTTACAAAATGTAGATAAGAGCGTCATCTGTGCACGACTTCTTACTGGTCGGGACTCGGAAACTCGTAGAGGATTTTTTTTTAGAATCGTAGGGACGTATAGCACTGTTTATTTATTTGTTTCAGTTATATTTGCATTTATTTTACCTGGCTTACTCAAGGTGACCGATTTGTTTAGTATACTACAGATTATTACTACTCGTATAGGTTGAATTAAACTTCGCTTCCACTCAGTGGGATACGTACTATTGACAAGAGAGAGGTTGAAGATGTCTGTGAGAACTGGACAGGTGGAATCAACAACGTTCTGTAGAGACGTGTTTTAGGAAGAACTTGTTTGTTGAGAGAGTGATACCCAGGGATGATAATTCGTTGGTTCTTGACAGTTTACAGCCGTTGAGAAGAAATCGTTTAATTCGTCTGCAGAGGCTAGAAAAAAAAGCGTCAGATTTTCGCTTTCGTATGCCAAAACTGTGGAGCTTTTTCCACAGTGGAGCAGAACTCGATATGCTGCATACCACAGTGTCTTATTTGGCATTCGTCACACTTTGCTTGGTTCTGTTTCGAAGCTTCCTGCAGCTCAGGAATTGGGTTACGCTTGAAGGCTGTATGTGCAGCATCGCGTTTATTAATTAACTGCTGTAATTCGGTGGTGAGCCATGGGGCAGGAGCTCTCTCCACCTTGACAGAGCGAAGGGGGATGTTCATCACGGAAAAAAAAAAGGGTAGAGCAGTCAACAATCCGAAGATTGGTTTGAAGACGATAGTGCTTCACTAGGCATGGTCCTGTTTGGAGGTGGTATGCCGTTGCCTTCCTCCGACCTTCGAACTGATTTACCCAACCAGTTATAGGGGGACCTACAGTCTAACGTGGGTTCCGAACCACGGTGCTGCTCAGTATTTTTCACATGAGCAATACTGCCAGAGGTGAAAGAAGTGGAAAGTGACAGATAAAAATCCTAGGACCTGGCTGGGATCGAAAGCGCGACCTTTGGATTTGTAGTCTGGCACTCTACCACTGTGCAACCGAGGCGCACATACAGTACAATAATTCTGTCACATAATTCACGAACTTTACCGTCTAATGTCTGTTCATTGCTTGTAACTTACCATGGCAGGGGATGTCTGAGCAATTCTTTGGAAGAGCGTCATGGTTAACTTTTTTTTTTTTTAGGTCTCTGTAGGTTACTAAGTGGGATTTTTCTCTGGTAGCCTGAACTGAGTAATTTAAGAATATCACGTCATGATCAGAGAGTCCCGGAGCAGACGTCTGACTGACGCGAATTACTTTATCTGGTCGCTTTGTTGCTATTATATGTATGAATATATGGCTGTGTGATGGGTTGGATCGAGCGGGATTATGCTCATATTACTGGAGTGGAGCAGTCTTCTTAGTTTCTCTGCAGATGGGGATTTTCACTGTAAGTCTATATTTGTATCACCCGTAACGTTTGTATGTTCGTACTGTGACACGAATGAGTAAACGACTGACTGAAAGGATGGTTAGAGCGCCGACGGTTCCTTGTTTATAGATTACGCCAATTAGCATTTTCCGATTGGAAGTATTTATTTCGAAAAGTAAGAACTCTGCTTCTCTTTCTCCATTTGCATCTGATGTGAATAGTATATTAGGTTTCAGATCAGCGCGAACATAGGCACCCATACCACCCCCGCGACGTGTTTCACGATCCGCTCTTAGGAGAGAGAAACTACTGATACGGGCAGCGTCTGTGGGGATGTTTGGTTTGAGCCAAGTTTCAGAGACAAGGATGACATGGAACAGCGCACTGACATACCTATAGCTTTGGTATGGAGGGGGCGGGGTGGTGGTGTCCAATATAGCTCTTTAGAAAGGAAACTTTAATTATTTATTTATTTATTTGTAACATCGTTCACGCTATAACAAGATACTACTGTTAACCCCAAGAAAATCAATCAACTGGAAATTAAAAACCGCACAAACTCGTTGGAATCTACAAATACGCAAATGTTCAAATGTTTGTATAGTCTATGGGACTTAACTACGGGGTCATCAGTCCCTAAACTTACAAACTACTTATGAACTACTTACGAACTAGGACGGCACAAATATCCATGCCCGAGGGGGGATTCGAACCCCCAACCGTAGTGGCCGTGCAGACCGTGACTGGAGCGCCTTAGTCTCCTCGGCCACCGCGGCCGGCTACAAATACGCAAATAAGTCTGCAGTCAAATACTAATTAATCTAAACACATTTGCATAAAACAAATGGAATGTACGTATTGACGAAGTTATTTATGACGAAAGTAACAAACCTAAACAGTAGATAACTGTGTGTTATTACATTATTGCACCTTCGTATTTAAGTTTGCGACACTGGCATTTAGCTGTAGCTGTGTGCTATACGTTCGTGTAATTTAAAAGCCATAACTTTGATAGACGACTTATTGTTACTGCTGAGCTATAGCTTTAGCAGTACATTCTTTTTTATCGGTTTTAATATTGACTATTGGCTGCAACTTCTGTGCTACGGTGACTTCCCTATTTTAACGCTTATATACACATGATAGTGTGGCTATAGACCACGAAACAGGCAGTTATTAAAAATTGCTTATAGTAATAACGGTTGAGTGGTGTGTACTTAAAAAACAATTTTAGTATTTACAATGTATTCCGAATCGCGATGAAGGGCAGCTCGTTTCGTATTGTCGCGATACCGGGAAGACAGCGTTACGGAAATGATACAGGATCTGGGATGGGAATCATTACAACAGCGGCGCTTATCGCTGAGGCGTGGGTTACTTGCGAAACTCCAATCGCCAAAATTCTCCTCCGAATGCGAAAATATATTGTTGACTCCCACGTACATAGGTAGAAATGATCATCAGAATAAAATAAGAGAAATCAGAGCTCGAACAGAGAGATTCAGGTGTTCTTTCTTCCCGCGCGCTATTCGAGAATGGAATGGGAGGTAAGTAGTATAATTGTGGTTCGATGAACCCTCTGCCAGGCACTTAAATGTGATTTGCAGAGTATCCCATGTAGATGTAGATGTAGAACTTTCATTGGAGCAAGATCAGAAAGTCTCTCATCTACCGTTTTATTTCTAATGTAAGGCCTTGGACCTCTTTGGAATGGAAAGAAATCATTTTAGTGAGAAGGAAAAAAAAACTATTCGCAACACAGTTCAATAGCTACGATTGCAGTGACAGAATGTCCGTATGTTTGTGTGTACGTGTCGCATACAAATCTACAGTATTGTTCCAATCTTCGTGAAATTTTGTACACGTCAGCTTCAATCCATGAGGACGGTCCCCCAAGTGTAAGAATCACGTACGATACATTATTCTCGAGATATGACGTCATAAACAATTAGATGCGCAAAAACTGCTGAATTTAGCGACAATGCTGCTCATTTTCTCCTAAACCACTGGACCGATTTCAACCAAATTTGGTGCACACATTCCTTACTATGAGGTGACAACTGCTGCAGGGTTAAGAACCACATACGACTCATGGCTCAGAAGATATGACGCCATGAACAATAGGAATCGTAAAAAACTGCCACATAATGCGGCGAGACTTTAAAAATATGCTATATGAGAATGAGAGTACTTATCGACTTGCAACAAATTTTGAACACAATTTCAAACCTTTATTAAACTTTTTCTCGATGACAACCACATCAAAATATTGAAAGGAAATAAAGTTTCTCGCTTACTACTTTTCCGGTGTTCATGAATTAAATCTACGGCATTCAGTATGACGTTACAATTTTTAATTTCTACACTAGAAGTTGTAGCCGCAGGAAATTTTACAGGCAGTATACATGCATATAGTTGGGTGTACCTTCTAAATTGTATCACAGTACGACACATAGTTCATGAGACAGGAGCACATAAACAGTAACGTTCATGGAAAAACACTCCATCAAACACCAAGTTTTAATATATATACATGTGGCGTCTATTCCGAAAGAACAGACGTCACTTCTGATCATGCAGTTGTTATTATTTAATATTCATATAATATATGACATCAACTGCGATTGGGCAAAGCTGAAAATGTGTACCCAGCCGGGATTCGAACCCGGGGAGACACAGTGATCACCGCACCTTCAAGGACTACCTAAGCACGCCTCCCGTCAGTTACACCCGGGTTCGATTCCCGGCTGGGTACACATTTTCAGCTTTGCCCAATCGCAGTTAATGTCATATATTATATGAAAATTAAATAATGACAACTGCAGAATCAGAACTGACGTCTGTTCTTTCGGAATAGACGCCAGATGTATATATATAATATGCCGGTGACGGGCAATGATCCTATCGTTAGTGGGGAGAGGTGGGCAAGTTTGAAGTTCTTACTCTTACGTCACATGATTGCCAACATTATCATGCTTGGTCGCCAGAACGGTAGTAAAATTTAAGCGCCACGGAATGTGGGAATTCCAATACTTCCTGCTCAGTAACTGGCCTCTCTTTGTAATAATAGTAAGATTAATAAATGTATAAAAAAGACAGTAACGATCATGCCGCAAGACGATCTGTTAGCCTTTCGATCATAAATCTGAAGTGATTTTAAGTCAAGCAGGTACTTCACAAAACCAAGTTTTATTTTAAAAATACAGTCGACCTTCCATACTGCACAACTCAAGTTTTTATTACAGGAAAGAGATACATCCACATAAATATTCTGCAAAACATATTGAATTGTATGGCAGAGGGTTCATCGAACCGTTTTTATGATATTTCTCTATAGTTCCATTATCTAGTAGCGCGCTGGAAAAAGAAACACAAAAAGCTTTTTGTTTTCGATCTGATTTCTGTTATTTTATCGTGACGAACAAGTCTCCCTATGTAAGTGGGTACTAAGAAAATATTTTCGCATTCGGATGAGTAAGGTGGGGACAGAAATTTCGCAAATAGTCTAAATCTTGCCGCATCGAAATCGCCATTCTTTAAATGATTTCCACTTCACAGTGAAAAGATACAGGGAAACGAAGTATACGTTTTCCATAATAACTGATATCACAGAGCTTCACACTATCAATATTACATAAAAATTTTCTTACACCCGCAAAATAATAATTATAAAAGTGATAATAAAAAGTGTTCCGCATTTATTGTTTCTGTAGTTTTGTTAATGATTGCGCCTCCCATTTTGCTCGTGTTGTATCTTGTGGATTACTGTCTTGTGCTGAAAACGCCCAATTACATGTGCCGGCATAGCATGTGAAGGCAAACCTTTGCTTCTTACTATACGACATGCACATTAATTTTGAGCATCAACCATTCTTAATTGCGTGCTGCCGCAGCGAGAAGGAATGCAAATTTTATTTACAGCTACTTTGATATAAACCAATACATTAAACATAAAATCGTCAGTCCTCAGCTAATGGGAAAGCAGGAAATATAATATGTTTAATATTTTCTGCTGCAGTTGCTGTCCTCGTACTATGTTAGTGGTTCTATAGGTACATTTTTGACGATGGTACGATAAATGGGCACACACTATTACAAAACATACATTGCTTAACGGTCTCATGGTTTCGAAACAGTGTTTCGAAACCACAGATGGTACGGTTTCATTTGTTTCGAAACCGACAGATGTTTCAGTTTTCCCATATCTAATGCCGGTATTACACTATCAAATTATTTGTCAAAGAATTGGACAAAGAAAATTTGGACGTAGTGTAAGGGGAACATCATCCAATATTTCATCCAATCTAAGGCCTCGGCGTAGATTTGATCAAAGAAATCGATCGTCTTCTGTTTCCTGCAGTGAGAAATGTGACCGCTTGGAGCGCTAGTATTATACACCTTCCTTGCCACGACAGCTCTTTTATTTGGAGGTTAAATATCTGACATTTCTTGGACATGACGTTCGTATTCGTAAACGTGGCTAGTAGTGCAATGTTTGTGTAGTGTTTTCTAGCAACAACAAAATAAAAAAAAAAAAATAAAAAAAATTAGATGGAGCGTTGTGTAACAGGCAGTGGCGTAGCTATGTCACCAAGGGCCCCAGGGCAAAAATTACATTGGGGCCCTCTTTACACTAATACTGTACAGATGCAAAATTACTTAATCATCAGCTCCTTACCGCCCACTGGAAGACATAAGAAGGCAAACCTAAATACTACTAAGTAAATTATTATGTGTCACCGCAGCAGATAATTATTAATCTTACTCTCTAATATCATTGTTAAAGTTTGTTTCTTTGTTATGCTTTCACGCAAAAATTACTAGGTGATTTGGATGAAATTTTCCAGAGGATAGAGTTGGACCTGAAAATGCGCCATGGGATATTTTTCGTCAGCAGTGACAGCAGGCGGACTGTGTCAGTGCGACAACACACTCTCGCTGAACTACTGCGCTGTTAGCTCATTTCGTTGACAGCCCAGTCAAAGAAGGAAAACAGGGGAAATATTCGCATATGATGGTTTCATCAAAAGTAAGTTGCCGGATTTTGTTTGATGAAACATTTTGGATTGAGCCGTGCCCCTACCAGGCTTCTTGAAGTATATGTTAGTGCCTGGCCAGGAAAAAGTAATAAGTGAAATAAGTCGATATATTCGCTTGTTATCGTGACAGTGGGGTAGAAGGCAGCGTCTTGATGCACAATTCACTATTGGGACAAAGTAATTAGTACATGAAACTTCTGATCCGTGAATGTAATTAAAACTTTAAATGGCAGAATAAACAAATAGTGTGAGGGTAGAAACGTACCTTAAAAGTTTGTGTGAAGTGCTGAATTCTCACCATTACTTTAAAACACAGTGAAATTGTTGGTTTTTCACATAGAAGAACTGAGCAGAATGCGATGGATGGTAAAGTGTTAGTATGAACGTAAATTGAAGAACGAATAGTTCTTATGGTATGGGAAGACGCCGTTCCCAGAAAAAAGCCACAGAAAGCCGGATCCATTTCCCGCCTTCCATTGCAAGGTAGTGTGTGGAAAGGTATGTAGATTCCGTTCGGTATTCCTTTCAGTATAACGCATTTGTGGAAAGTAAACATGCCTGTTTCCTGGCGCAACGCATTTTTTGGAAAATGCGCACTCTCCGGGTGTATTTGCGCAGTAAGTCATCTGTGATTTATGGAGGTGCACTGTGGAAGGGTCGGTACAACTTTGTAAGACACCTTGTAATTTCCTTTTGCGACTTAATGGGGTAGTCAGAGTGGAGGCTGTTTTGCAGGCGCACAAAGTTCGGCAATGCCTGACCATTCCAGCGGTCGCCCTTTCCCGCACCTAGTGATGGGACAACCGACTGTTTTTAACAACCGATTGGTCAATCGGTTGTTTTTTCGTTCAGTCGGTTTTTTCAGTCGAATGAAACAACCGAATGAAAATAGTCTCTGTGGCTGTATGAATGTTTTCACTCACTGGTGGGGTTTGAGTGGTTTCAGTCGATGCGAAACAATCGAATGAAACCAGTCTCTGTCGGTTGCAGCCGCTATATGAATGTTTTCACTCATTCAGTGGGTTTGAGTGGTTTCAGTCGATGCGGGAGCACCGAATGAAACAAGTCTCTGTCATTTATATGAATGTTCTCGGCATTGAGTGGTTTCACTTGATGCGATACAACCGACTGGAAAAAGTCTTTGTCGGTTTCTGCAGTTATATGGATGTTTTTATTAATTCATCGACTTTGTGTGACTTTATTTGCATACTCCTTCAGTCTTTTCGGGTATAAAATGGACCGTGATTCAGCATGAAACATTCTTAAAGAATTTTAAGAATATAGCAGTGTGCCCGTGTGTCTGTTTCTATTGCATGCAAATCTGCAGTTTTGTTCCAATCTTGATGAAATTTTGCACACTTGACCTTCAAAACAAGAGAAACGTCACTCCCTGCATCAAATTTATTTCGGTGCATGGCGGAGGGTACTTTACATACTAACTTCGACAAAAACCACAATTTGGCTGCGATCTTGATGAAATTTTGCACACTAGATCTTTAAAACAAGGCGAAGGTAACTGTGTACAATAAATTTCGTAGGTGTATGGCGGAGGGTACTTTACCTACTAACTTCAACAAATTCCGTTTGTATTCGAATTTTAATGATATATTTCACTTTTCACCTTCAAAGAAAGAGAATGGTCACCGTCTACATCTACTTTAGTTCGATGCATGAGAGAAGGTATTCCAGAATTCGACGCCAATACAGAGTTTATTCCGATCCTGATGAAATTTAGCACACTTGACTTTCAAAACAAGTGGCATCTAAGATTTTGTATGGTGCATGGCGCAGGGATGGAATAAACCTCCACACCGTTTCACCGATAACCACAGAAATATCTTTGACAAGAGTGAATAATTATGAAACTTGAGATGAATGTTTTCATACACCGTTGACGAATATAGGCGCGCTGAAGGAAATTTACAGCACTGATAAATGTAGTATGTCTTCTCGTACTCCTTCAAATTAGATGGAATTAACAAAAATATTTTTATAAGAAATATTTTTATACCAAATACTTTAATAAACTTTTTTTTTTACAATATCGAATGTTTTAGTGATCTTCGAATTTGGATCTAGCAAATATGCTCAAAGTTAAAATACTTAACTCTGTCCTACTAGTACCTTAGATATGTATGAACAATAAGCCGAAAACCACACGTTTCTACCTGTTCCCACTTCGGAGATACAGTATGCGAGATTAAACTTGTAGCGATCATTTTGGAACACCCTGTAGTTTCGACGCTTCTTTATTGAGACAGTAAGTAACCGACAACAATCGGCGATGGCACGCCCTACGACGCCGCCAGGCACTGTTGTGTGGAGTTTGGCGCGCGCCTGCTGGACTAGCGCTGTCAGCAGTGGAAACGCAAGCGAGGCAGCACCCCCTCTCGATTCCCCGCTCCCCGCGAAAAACGTACTGCCTATTTTCACTTTAAAAGAAAGAATGATAATTCAGTCAATGTACAAAACTGCAAAAGTGTCGCATGTTTTCATTCGGTTGTTCCCACAGACTACTTTCATTCGAAAAAAAAAAAAAAAAAAAAAAAAAAAAAAAAAAAAAAAAAAAAACTACGACCGACTGACTCTTTCATTCGGTTGGCCCCATCGACTGATTTAACTCTAAAGAAAAGGAATGAGTGGTCCAACCGACTGCGTCGATTTTTTCATTCGGTTGATACCACCGACTGGTTTAACTCAAAAGAAAAGGAATGAATGGTCCAACCGACTGCGTGGATTTTTTCATTCGGTTGATACCACCGACTGGTTTCACTCAGAAGAACGAATCAATAGTCCAACCGACTGAATCGGTTGTTTCATTCGGTTGGTCCCACCGACTGGTTTCACTCAGAAGAACGAATGAATAATTCAACCGATACGAGAAACTACAACCGAATGATCGATTTTTTTCCAACAACCGAATGAATCGATTGTTTTCATTCGATTGTTCCCATCACTACCCGCACCTTCTGCCCTCCGACCCCCCCCCCCATCCTGCTGTCACCTGTCACATCCCCACAACAAATGATATGCCCAATACTGTTCTACTGTACTTAAATATGCTGTATACATTATACATTTAATATTTTGTCTTACTCCATTCTGTTTAACAATAACTATATTAACATATTGGCTGCTAAAGGTATACTTGAGTTACCGACCACCGAGGACTATTTACTTTTTTTCCATATTCTGATTTAGTTTGCTTGAGCTAAGATTTAAGTACAAATAACTTGAAAATATTGCAATTTAGTACCTCAATTTTTATTTATTGTTAGTTACAAATGACTTACATGACGCCAGAGTAAAGTGTCAGGTGTGTCATTTGCTAATAATTTTGGGTTGGTACTCCTGTAAGTCTTTCATTCCACAACATTATTCCATTTTTTTTCTGCATTGTTACTACAGTCTTTATTCAGTGTTGTTTGCTCCGTAACACAGTGATATTGTAGCAGGACAAAGTGTCTCGTAGAGGTTATGTACACGAACAAACGCATGTACAGAAGCTTTTAGATGAAGATACTACTGAAATGGAAAAATAAGAGGAACATGTTGATGCTGAGTACTGTTCATGGATAGGAAAAAGCTGAAGTTCAAACCAAGAGGGGCACAAGAAAAAAACCATCAATGATAACTGACTATAATCTGCCATTTATAGGTCTCTCTCATCAAATGAAGTCCTATATTATCTAAGATGGGGTGTGAAATGGTACAAGAAGATTGCAATAGAACTGTTGACAGGGTCAGCACTGGTAAAATGCTCTTGTGATTTATCGATACATCAACAAAAAGATAATCCCAATCACAGAATTCAAAGAGGAAGTGACTTTGAGACTACTCCATGCAGAAGATGTCGATGCCCCTGAGAAATTTCTCACCGTAGCCACCGAGCTGCCTGCAGATTGTGCTCTTGTGAACATGGGAGCAACAAGGCATAGGTGTATGGATGCTACGAAAAAATGAAGAATGAATTTGGACGAGAGCAAGCTGTCAAGAAATGCAAACAAACTACATAGAAATGTAAGAAATTGTGGCTCATATTTTTGCGAAGATTGTTTCTTCATAAAGTCCAGTGCATGCAGGTGTTAGAGATACACAATGTTATTACCCAATTTTTTCAGTCTGTTTCATTTTTGTTGCTATGGAGAATGTAATTAAAACTGTATGTGATTTACAATCTACTGTGTAACTAATATGTAACACTAAATAATAACTTATAAAAACAAGGAAACTCCAGTATGACTGGACCATGTCAGTTATATATAATTCACGATTTCAAGTGTCAATAACTACTCTTGAGCTCTTGGAAACTGGAGGCCAGGAACATGATCTGTTACTGGGCCCATAACGTACTGTAACCCCACGTCACATCACCGTACTGTGAGTCACAACGGCACCACGGAGCTTTAAATGCAAAAATGTCCGTGAGTTGTATTTACTTCACGTGGCCCGAAGAGAAGACTTCCTGGGACTTATATTTAACTCTCGTGGCAGTCAAAGTGTTAAAACATTGTTTTCTAAAAGTTGGGAATTTTCCTATTTTTTGTAACACGAATACTATTAGTCCTCGAAAAAAAAATTCATAATTATTTTTCGCGCGTCATTGTGTATCACGAACTTACTGAGTGGCGTTTTTCAAGTCGTGGGGATTTCGTTCGTGTTTCCTCACTCACCAAAGTCAGAATGAAAGAATACCTACTGGAGTAATACAATGCTTCAATCTGTTAGATTGCAGCCGCGGTGGAGTAGCCGAGCGGTCTAAAGCGTCTCGCTGCGGAGCGTGCGGTTGCTTGCCGTGGAGGTTCGAGACATCACTGGGGCATGGGTGTGTGTGTGTTTGTCCTTAGGTTAGTTTACCTAGGTTTAAAAAGTTTGTAATCTACGGACTGATGACCACGCAGTTTAGTACGATAGATTTACAGACATTTGAACATTTGTTAGAGTGCAGATGTTGGCAAAGATATGATTTCTGATCGATAAGCGTTTTCGTAACTGCAGTACATTATAGAAATAATACGGGTACACAAAAGTAGTTAATTTTATTTTAACAATTATTTTACAATCTTTTCCTGGCTTTGGTTTTTGCAAAATCATCAATAAGGTCTGTTAAATCTAGACTTGATGCAGCCTTGTTTTTGATTGCTATGAGTGCCAAATGTCTTAGTAGAGCTTGAGCCATACTGTACCTCAGATGCGTTTTGATAATTTTTAATTTGCTGAACGCCCTTTCGGTTGCTGCAGAAGAATAAAACTGCGGTAAATACTTCCGTAACCTTACATTCTAATAATGCATATTTTGTTATAATTTCCTTACATAATTGGCGTACTGTCCATGTTGGGGTCAATTTCGGCAGGAGAAATTAAAAGTCGAAATTCCTTCATTCACATAAAATATTATATACAGTATAATTTCTATTATCCGAAATAATTTGTGGACATGAATATTCGGAAAACCGGTAAATTCGGATATTCGAACTGTACACTTCTATTTGCCAATAAGAAGTACTGTAAAGTAAACGTATTTATACTGTATTTGGAGGAGCGCGATCTTTCACATTGCACGCCGCAACACTTGGAAGACGCCGCTGTTGCTGTGAGCAGCTTTGGCGCTGCCGCTACTTCTGCCGACTGAAGTGTGCCGATTGTTAGACACATTGACTGGCAGCTTCGCCTGTCAGCAGCGCCACATAGTGGCGTCTTGTGAAAGCCCTATGATAGCTACGCCACTGGTCAGGGCCGGCGCAAGCCCAAGTGCCGCCCCGTGCGAGCTGCTACATTGCCGCCTCCCCTTTTTTTACATAACTATTATGAAATTTTATTTAAACAAATCTGTAGGAAATGCCAGCAATCAATCGCAGTTTTTGTTTTTACTCTTCAGATCTACCTAGGTTTCGGACACTGAGTGGCCAGTCTCAAAGCTTTTAATATGTGCTTCCATCTGAACCGTCATGTTGACAGTTATATTCAGCATGACGGTATAGATGTAAACATAACTCAAAGCACTGAGAATAGCCACACTGTGCCCGAAGTATATGTAGATCTGGAAAATGAAAACAAAAGTTGCTACTGATTGGTGACATTTTCTACATATTTATACAAAACCGTCGCTGGGCACCAATTAGAAAATGGAGCTAAGCCTGACTGAAGAAATCTAGCTAATTTTAATAATCGTTCTCATTTTACAAAAATGTTCGAATGTGTGTGAAATATTACTGTAGGATACGCTGTTCAGGATATGAAGTCATAAGAATTGAGCCGCGTGAAGTTGAATTTCAGGTCGAATTTCACTAGAGACGCAGGTGAAACGATCAAAGAGTGGGGCAGAAGACAATAGAGAGAGGAAGGACATGGAGTAACACAATAATTCAATAAATACACACCCAGGCATCGACGAGTACTAATGCCAGTCGAAATATATTAAGTCACTGCACTGCGGTTGTTCATTTCAAAGACTGACACTCGACATATGTCGTAATTTCCATGTTTCAGTTCTTTCGTGTCTGACTATGGAATAAGGGGCAACAAATTAGCCGTCGCCATATCACATCCCTATTCTTCGCTTTATTTCCGTTCTAGCTATTGAGACGACGCATGCTTATTTGGCGACTTGCCAATTTTTGAAATAATAGATCATAAGAAATATAAATGTTCCTACTCTGCAAGCTTGAAGGAGCCAAATTCTAACAGATGAGTAACATGCATGCCCAATACTGATTACACGTTATATGAAAAGCACTTACCTATTACACCCCAAGATGCAAGAAATTCGGCCGCACCAATTCTTCTGTTCTTACGAAACGCAATAGAAGTGCTTCTGACAATCCTGACTCCCTCGGCCATCTACCGAAACGTATTCTGTAGTTTTCAAATGTTCAAATGTTTGTAGAACTTATGGGACTTAACTACGGGGTCATCAGTCCCTAAGCTTATAAACTAGCTAAGAGTAAGGACGGCACAAATATCCATGCCCGAGGGGGGTTCGAACCCCCGACCGTAGTGGCCGTGCAGACCGTGACTGAAGCGCCTCAGTCCCCTCGGCCATCGCGGCCGGCTCTGTAGTTTTCATTGTAGAGAACGCAACAATACCTATTGTCTGGGAAGGAGAAGTGGTGACGCGGCAGTGTGAGAACCTCGGTCACGTGACAAGATGCATGCAGCAAGACTCCGATTAAACTATGGCCCAAGAAGAAGCAAGAAGCTCACGATAAGTATGTGACCGACGATACGAAAGGGAATTATCAGGCAGCAATTTATATGGCATTACGAACAATAAAAGGAAATACGAACTTTGCGAAATCTGCACAACTTTGTCAAATAGAAATTCAAAGCTAGAAAGGAAATCCTTAGAAGCAATGTTCAATAAATGGATTTTCGTTTTAGAAAGTGTCTAAATTAAAGTTTTGTTTTGTGCGGACGAGAAGGCATTGTTGCTAAAAGAACATACTTTCTCAGGTTTTCATCAGAATCAAAGCGACCAGTAGTTTCCTTAGATTAAACATGGATTCAAACGCATTATACAGTAAATAAATGTTGGCAAAGTGATAGTGTGCGCGTAGTATTGTCACACAAAAGTGCTGGTCAGAGTTTGTTTCCATGTAGGCGGTGACAGGTGTTTCATGCTCAAAAACCAAAATGTCCGACTATCACTCAGAAACGGATAGCAAAAATTTTCAAAAATAAGTCGAAATCCAACTTATTCCAGGCTTACTACCAATGTCTTTATCCCTTGTAATTAACTCGCAGCGTATTTACCCAATGGGAATACTTCTAGCCATTACAGGTGTTGGACATGTTTGACCGTAGTAATGTTCAACCATTTTTCTTTTCCATAATGCGGTAAGAATAAAACACTCGGTAACTGGCATTGAAGGGCTTAGCAAAATTGCTTTAGGCTTAACACGTAATCGCAGTATCGAACATTGCATTCAAATTTCCAAATTAGATTTCGTCTTCTGCAAAATTAGTTGGAAGTAAACCCACGGCGCGTAGCAGGTTGGCAACATCCATAGGAGTACTGGATGTGTACGCCAGACTGCTTGCCCCCCTCTGTTCCTCCGGCGTAAACACGACGGTGCTGCCATACTGGCGAGGGAGAAATTAAACCTCCTCCTTATGAACAGGGGCGGCTGGCAGGTAGTCGAGGCGCCATGCCACAGTTCCTGAAGGCGCTTCCTCCGAGGTTTGGTTTCGAATCCCCTCTTGGGCATGAATGTTGGGTTTTCCCAAAAAAAAAAAAAAAAAGAAGTTATGCTGGCAGATTTGCCGCCCCTCGGAAAGTGCCGCACCGTGCGGCCGCACGTGCCTTCCGCCGGCCCTGCCACTGGTAACAGGCGACAAGACCAATTCACACTGTCTGTCACGTCAGTTCGCGTAGCCCAATACCCTGCGGCAAAAGTGAGGTTGACTTACAATTCGTAAAAAAAGTCATTATATACTATCGGAATTGGAGAAGTAATACCCCTAAATCTTATTTACGGCCGAAACAGAATTTAGAATGTATGATTTTGGTAACTTGGCGTGCTAAGTGCTGGGAAGTGAAACAACTTTCAAAACATCGACATCTGTTTGCAAGCGAATCTATGTACATATAAATACGTCAGCCAATTTTTGTAAGGAAATAAATAGAGCCTATTTACTTGATCAGCAATGTTTCCCCCCTTACATTGTGAATAACGTCATAAACAATTTAGATTATCCTCTTTGTCAGTGCTCACATTTTCCTTTTAAAACGTTATTTAATGAAACTTGCTTTATCCACTTATTCGTATACACTGTTTGAGTTAGCCTTTTTGTTACTCTATTGCAAACTGTGAAGGATGAAGAGTGACAAAATAATTAGCAGTGAACGGTCTGGCTGTTATGCCGACGCCATAAAAAAGGAAAATCCTCCTGGTCCCGTAACAAATTTTATTTATCTCGCTCTGACACCCACGGTTTCATCCAAGTGCGTTTCCTTTTCTTTTTTCCCTCCTTCTCTTCTAAATGCAGACAAAACGCAACTGTAGTATAAACAATAGCTGAGCATTACACCGCCATTTTGAAGCAAATTTGACAAAATATTGGATGATAGTGTAATACCCCCTTTTGCGTTTCATCCAATTTCTTTGTCATAAAATATGACCAATATTTCATCCAATTTTTTCGTCCAACTCTTTGTCCGTGGAACAGCGACTGAGAGAACAGGTCGTGGAACTCGTGCAAGCGCGCCGCTCACGACAGCACTTTCGCGTGGGCCACAAAGAGGCCGCCAGAACCGGTCTGCCCCATTGTGGGCGAGCGTGCACCGTTTACCTGCCGGCAGGGGCCGGGGTTCCCACAGGACGTGTTCCTGCAGGGGTCACCAAGGTCGCGGAACTGTCAGAGAAACGAGCGAGCTGTTTGGGAACATGTGAACTCTATACACCTACCTGTTTCAGACGACAATAAAGGGTGACGAAAGCAGGATATGAATACGGGATTTCTAGTGAGCTGCCAGTGGTAGCTTGCTAAAACAAAGCTTATATTGAATTACTAGATGACCCGGTGAACTTCGTCTCACTCACCTCTTAATATAAACAATTTAAATTATATGTATTTTAGACCCAGTAGCTCTGACCATAACTTGTTGGTTATGAACTGTAGGTTGAAACTGAAGAAACTACAAAAAGGTAGGAAAATAAGGAGATGGGACCTGGATAAATTAAAGGAACCTGAAGTTATTAAGAATTTCAGAGGGAGCTTTGGGCATCAAT
Organism: Locusta migratoria; assembly: GCA_026315105.1. Lineage (NCBI taxonomy): Eukaryota > Metazoa > Arthropoda > Insecta > Orthoptera > Acrididae > Locusta > Locusta migratoria. Next base: position 297,563,544 of record CM048751.1, read on the forward strand.
TGACAGAAACGGGGGAAAATAAAACAATAGATGAGGAATGCGTAGCATTGAGAGATGAAATATTGAAGGCAGCAGAGGACAAAATAGATAGGAAGGCAAGACCTACAAAAAATACTTGGATATCACAGGAGATACTAAATTTAATCGATGAAAGGAGAAAATATAAAAATGCAGTAAATGAAACAGGCCAAATGGAGTACAGACGACTAAGAAATGAGATTGACAGGAAGTGCAAAATGGCTAAGCAGGAGTGGCTAGAAGGCAAATTCAAGGATGTAGAAGAATGTATAAATAGGGGAAAAATAGATACAGCCTACAGGAAAAAAAAAGAAACTTTTGGAGATAAGAAAAACAGCTCTATGAATATCAAGGACTCTGATGGAAAACCAGTTCTCAGCAAAGAAGGGAAAGCTGAAAGGTGGAAAGAGTATATTGAGAGGCTCTATGAAGGAAATGAATTTATCGGCGTTATTGTAGAAAGGAGAAAAGAAGTAGATGAGGATGAAATAGGAGATACTATACTGAGAGATGAATTTGACAGAGCACTGAAAGACCTAAGTCAAAACAAGGCGCCGGCCTCGGTGGCCGAGTGGACTGAGGCGCTTCAGTCACGGTCTGCACGGCCACTGCGGTCGGGGGTTCGAATCCCCCCTCGGGCATGGATATTTGTGTCGATCTAGTTCGTAAGTAGTTCATAAGTAGTTTGTAAGTGTAGGGACTGATGAACCCGTAGTTACGTCCCATTAGATTTGCAAACATTTGAACAAAACAAGGCCCCTGGAGTAGATGATATTCCCACAGAGCTACTGAAGTCTCTGGGAGAACCAGCAATGACAAAAATATTTCACCTGGTGTGTAAGATCTATGAGACAGGTGAAGTACCCTAAAACTTTGAGAAAAATATTATAATCCCCATTCCAAGGAAATCAGGCGCCGACAGGTGTGAAAACTACAGAACCATCAGTTTAATAAGTCATGGTTGCAAAATATTAACACGAATTATTTACAGAAGGATGGAAAAGCTGGTAGAAGCCCATCTCGGGGAAGATCAGTTTGGGTTCAGGAGAAATGTAGGAACTCGGGAGGCAATACTCACTTTACGGCTTATCCTAGAAGATAGATTAAGAAAAGACAAATCTATGTATCTAGCTTTTGTAGATTAGTAGAAGGCTTTTGACAATGTTGATTGGAATAAAATCTTTCAAGTTCTGAAGCAAGCAGGAGTAAAATATAGGGAGCGTAAGGTTATTTACAACTTGTACAAAAACCAGACAGCTGTTGTCAGAGTTGAATGGCATGAAAGGGATTCAGTGATTGGAAAGGGAGTAACACAGGGTTGTAGCCTTTCTCCAATGTTATTCAATTTGTACGTTGAGCAAGCTATAAAGGGAAGCAAGGAGAAATTTGGAGAAGGAATTAAAGTTCAGGGGGAAGCATAAAAAACACTGCGTTTTGCCGACGACATATTAATTCTGTCAGATACAGCAAAGGCCTTGGAAGAGCAATTGAATGGAATGGACAGTGTGCTGAAAGGTGCATATAATATGAACATTAACAAGAGCAAAACTAGGGTAACGGAGTGCGGTCTAAGAAAATCAGGCGATGCTAAAGGAATTAGATTAGGTAACGAAGCAATAAAGGAGGTAAATGAGTTTTGTTACTTGGGCAGTAAAATAACAAATGATGGAAGTCCTTTCTGAAGGCATTTGTATGGAGTGTAGCCTTGTATGGGAGTGAGACATGGACGATAAACAGTGCGGACAGGAAGAGGATTGAGGCTTTTGAAATGTGGTGCTACAGAAGAATGCTGAATATTAGGTGGGTGGATTGAGTAACTAATTAGGAGGTACTGAACAGAATTGGGGAGAAAAGGAATTTTTGGCATAACTTGACAAAAAGAAGTGATCGATTGGTAGGACACATTCTTAGACATCAAGGATTGTGAATTTATCGTTGGAGGGAAGTGTGTGGGGTAAAACCCGCAGAGGAAGACCAAGAGATGGATACAGTAAGCACATTCAGACAGAAGTAGGTTGCCGTTCTTATGTGGAGTTGAAGATGCTTGCTCAGAATAGAGTATTGTGGGGAGCTGCATCAATCCATTCTCCGGACTGAAGACCACAACAACAAGCTTTATAAAGACATCATCAGATAGTCTAAATATCGGTGAACTTCAAATGTGCAAAATTTTATCGCAATCATACGAATGATATTGATATCCCAAAGAAAAGAGCTCTTTCAGTTTTCCACATATTTTCCTGTTTTCTGGCCAACTATTCCAAACTTTTACTTCACTTAAACATTCCTCTCGCTTTGAACGCCGAATGTTCAAAACTTTATCGCAATCAGAAGAATGGTATTGATAGTTCACACAAAAGTCTCTTTCTATTTTTTCTGAATTTTCAATTTTTCCGGGAAACTTTTCCAAATTTTTATTTCATAAGAACGTTACTCTTGCTTTGAACGTCAAATGATCAAAATTTTTCACAATCGGGTGAACGGTTCTCAAATTAGTGTTGAGTACATTTAGAAACACATTGAAAAATGAACTTAGTTAGAATTTTGCGACTTTTTAACTGTCCCTATTTTTTTACTGAAAACTTTTCAAATGTTTGTTAAGCTTATGGGACTTAACTATGGGGTCATCAGTCCCTAAACTTACAAACTACTTATGAACTAGCTAATACTAAGGACGGCACAAATATCCATGCCCGAGGGGGGATTCGAACCCCCGACCGTAGTGGCCGTGCAGACCGTGACTGGAGCGCCTCAGTGCCCTCGGCCACAGCGGCCGGCTGAAAACTTTTCCACGACCATAATGCACAAAGCAAAAAAAAAAAAAATTATCCCTCTCTGTCGTACGAATAATCACTTATAACGCTGAAATCAATCAAAAACAGACAGAAAAACGGACTTTCAGTTTTTCTCAAATTTTCCAGTAGATTTTCCAAAAAATTTATTTCATACAAACCTTCTCCTGTCAAGCGATACTCAAGTGATGCTCTTACAACCATGTGGCAATTGATTTTCACTCATAGAAGAAAAACTCGCTTTCGGTTTTTCGTAAATTTTCCTACTTTCCGGACAGCTTTTCCAAATTTTTATTTGATTCGAACCTTCCTCTTCCTTTCAACATGAAATGTACAAAATTTTATTACAATTGGAAGAACGGTATTTGTAGCTCACTGGAAAAAGCTGTTTCACTTTTCCCGATTTTCCTCTTTACCGGCCAACTTTTCCATATTTTATCGCCGTTTAATCCTTCCCTGAGCTTACATGTATATTTCCGGACTAGAATTAGCCAACTCGCTCCAGCTGTTCTCGAGTTTTAGCGAGACTAACGAACAGCAATCCATTTATATATGCATAGATGATCAGATACGTAGCAGTGAAAAGAAAGACGGAAGAGTAGCAGTAGTGGTGACGAGAATAAAAATAGTAGGGTAGTGGTTGTTATGTACAACAGAAACACGAGATGCTCTGTATCCTTTTATAGTTCAGAATATATTCTCTGCTTTACGTGCACAGTACAATGAAAAATAATATTTCCAATTACCAATTAAAAAAAAAATAAAAAAAAAAAAATAAAAAAAAAAAAAGACATAACTTCTTTGGATAGATTAAATAATTCCCTAGAAGCAAGTCTTCCTGATAATTATTTCTGACTCTTGCACAAAGTAGAGGTTCCTCGAAGTTCGGTGTCCTCTGCTTCTGGACCTCGGCAGGAAGCGGCAGCGGCAGAGTCCGGCGGTCGGTGGCCAGGCGTAGCGGAGACGTGGCTTCGGCGACGGTCCGGCTGCGGTTGCGGCTGCGGCTGCGGCGGTGCTCCCCAGTGGTCCGCGGTGACAGAAGACGCCGGTCTTAGCCGTGGTGCGGATACTTGAGGCCGCGGCGGCTAGTGTCCTATTTGCATGTCGCGACCGCTGATTGGCCGCTGAGACAGTCATACTAGCTTCGTTCGAGTGGCGCTGCTGACGGTCAGGAACAGTTTGAGGCGTTCGAGTGGCACTTCTGACTCTTGCTGACGATATCTGACTGGCCAATCTGGTGTTCGAGTGGCGGAGCTGATAGTTGACGACCGAAAGTTTAAGTCAGCGGATTTTCGTCAAACTGTTTTCTGACTAACTCCAAGCGTTTAACAAGCCTCGGCCAAAAGACAAGCCTGCACATTTACGAAGAGGTTTGTGTTCCAAGTCTTCCATTTTCTCTTGATTGAGGCTGAGTTTGTATATTAGACAGGCATTCTTTCAACTTATGTGGCCTTCTAATATAGTACGTCCCCTTTTTATTACACCCATACATACTATAAATGAAAGGTGTGGAAATTTTCATAACACGAATTTAAAGATGAATGCGTATGTTTTTACAGTTTGGATTGTGATATATTCGCCTGAAAATGAAGTAAAAATAGTCCTACTGAGATTTTCTGTGCCATCTGTAAATGAAGTGATTGACACATAAGAATAATGTAGTTCACAACAGGCATTAGCAGTGATAGATTTTTATAACCGACATATGTGCCACTATAGCGTCTCACAATTACTGTTCCGTGTTTCTCCTTGTGGTTATATATTATAGAAATCTATTAGTGCCAATGTGGGCGTTTCTACACGAAATGTGTAACTTCTGGGAAAATCAAGTACGATGATAATTCTTGCAAAACACCTGCAAATTTTTGTATGTTTCATTTTTTAAATTTTATTGTAATTCATAATAATGGGACAAAATGCATATGAAGTTGTATGTTACCAAATATTCCTTTCACACACAACTATCCTAATTTACCTCATTTTTGTATGAGGTTTTGTCAGGTTAAATTGGCTACATTATTTATAAATGGAGAGACATGTTTACGTATATTTTGCGTTTTGTCGAAGTTTATGATCAGCATTTAATCCACAATGTATTTCTAATGGCGGAATGCACACTGTCCGTCGCCGGTCCGCCACCTCACGTCAACGTGAGCTTTCTCAAGAAGAATGTTTTGATGGAATGGTCGTCTGGTAACATCGCGACTCGCAAGTTAACCTAGTTTCGTCACACGAATTTTATACTTGACAGATACACGGTTTGCAGGCAAATGTGTCTTGTTAATCTTTATTATTATACTTTGGTTTAACGGTAAATTGCAAATGTTTCATGACGACTTAACATATCGCCAGTCATAACTTCACTTTCAACATTGGTAGAGAGAAAAGATGCCAACTAGCGCTATGGGTGGCCAATATGCGAAACAGGTGAAATAAGCGTTCGAGTTGGCTTCGGAGTTGGCAACTGTCAAAAAGCGCGCATGCGCAGTAGAGGCCTTCCAAATCGTCAGCAACTGTCAGGAACTATTAGCTTTTGGGCCACTCGAACGAACCTTATGTCTTCGTGCGAGGTGCGAAGCGGTCTCTCGCGTCTGCGCGGTGAGCGGACCTGGAGACTTGGGGCGGTGCAGTGCCGCCTGCCGGAAGGAGCCGGGACTGGGTCGTGGCGCGCGGTTCGAACCGTCCGCCGCTGCCGACTTATCGGTGCGCGGCGTGTGCCTCTCTTGAGCTGGCGCGCGCAGGGCTGCGCTGCGGCGCCACGTCGTGGTTCTGCGGGGCGCGCCACGGCATTGGTAATGACGCAAATGAGAAATTACAGATATAGACAGGCAATATTCGTTAATAGAGAATGTCAGTTCCTCTTAGACTGACATACGAATGTATGTGAATACTTACAATAGTTTATGTTAGAAACCAGCTGGTTTTAGGAGTGATCAGTGGCGGATTTACCAGTAGGCTAGTAGATTTTAGGGGCGCCAAATCTGGGGCCGAAAGTTTTAAACTTTAAGAAAGTCTAAGAAAAGTTATCTAATTACGTCTAGCGAATGCACATTGTTGTGTAAGTATTAAGGAATACTGTGCTCTTATTAGTTCAGAAATATGAACAAATACTATTTCTTTTGAAATCTTTACCAAATAGTTAGATTGTAAAAATAATCTGGGAAGTGACCCCTCGATCCCCTAGATCACAGTCATACTAATTACGGAAAGAAAGGTGGTGTAGTTAGGAACCATAGTCTACAAAACATAAAGCAACAATTTCATCGACAAAAAACTACATTTTTAGTTCCTTTTGTCCTCTTTTTCCCACAGTCGCTATATTATAATATTACAGTGTAGGTATTTCACTTATCTGTCTATGCAACTGATTTAATAAAATATGCTATTGCCATATGCATTTCGCCTTTATTTGGAAGGCATCATCAGTGGCAATATTTCATGGATATAGCTTTACATCTGGTGCTCACTGGTTGCTTCCAGCTGTTCTGCTGCAATTCTGTGAATTTTGCTGTTTTTGTGGTTTTGTTGTTCCAACACGCACATACCATGTGCCTAGTGGTGCTAACTGTGAAGTGTTGGAACAACAAAAACAGCAAAGTGCACAGAATGGCAGCAGAACAGCTGGAAGCAACCAGTGAGCACCAGATGTAAAGCTATATCCATGAAATATTGCCACTGATGATGCCTTCCAAATAAAGGCGAAATGCATATGGCAATAGCATATTTTATTAAATCAGTTGCAGAGTCAGATAAGTGAAATACCTACACTATAATATTATAAAAAACTACAGTTTGTATAATTGTGAAATGGGGTATGGAATGGAGAGGTCGGTAGGGGCGGCAAAATTTGAATAGCCTACTGGCGAAAAAAGTGAAAATCCGTCACTGGGAGTGATAACTTCCGAGTTGCGAAGGAAATGATTGTTTTTCACGTCCGCGAACATTTCAGCAGACAACCACCAGGCTCCACTCCACAGCTGTATGCGGGAGCTGGGTGACGCCGCACGTCTTGCTAATACACAGCCGGCATTCGCCCGCATCTGACAGGAATTGTGACGAGTTGGGGCAAGTATCGGTATCTAGGGTCAGCGCCGAAATATTGAGCGTCTGGTATTCATCATATCCATAAGTGTAAGGAATTTTGACTATTGTCCATTTCATAATGATTGTCCCCTGACTTTGAACTCAAATTGTGGTCACATGGTACGACGAACATCATTGTTTCATACCTCGTCGGAATCTTTGAAATGTCTACTTTTATTTGGTTTATGAATGTTACATTTTATTTGAAAAGGGGACGGTGATATTTAAGAAAAAAGCATGCTTTTTTTTTTTTTTTAGGCGATGCATAGAAATTAGACCGTACGTAGGAGAAAGTTTTCCTTTGAATAGTTTATCCAAAGATATCAGGCGCAGACAGGTGTGAAAATTACAGAACCATCAGTTTGATAAGTCATGGTTGCAAAATTTTAACACTAATTATCTACAGGATAATGGAAAAGCTGGTAGAAACTGACCTCCGGGAAGATCAGCTTGGATTCAGGAGGAACGTAGGAACCCGGGAGGCAATACTCACTTTACGTCTTATCTTAGAAGATAGATTAAGAAAAGGCAAACCTACATTTTTAGCTTTTGTAGGGAAAGGAGAGTTATTTACAATTTGTACAAAAGCCAGACCGCAGTTATTAGACTCGAAGGGTATCAAAGGGAAGCATCAGTTGGGAAGGGAGTAAGACAGGGTTGTAGCCTTTCTCCGATGTTATTCAATTTGTACATCGAGCAGGCGGTGAAGGAAAGCAAGGAAAAATTTGGAATAGGGATTAAAGTTCAGGGGGAAGAAATAAAAACATTGCGTTTTGCTGATGACATTGTAACTCTGTCAGAGACAGAAAAGGACCTGGAAGAGCAGTTAAAGGGAATGGACAGTGTGTGGAAGAGAGTGTATAAAATGAACATTAACAAGAGCAAAACAAAAATAATGGAATGCAGTCTTAGAAAATCAGGTGATGCTGAAGGAATTAGATTAGGTAACGAAACAATGAAGGTGGCAGATGAGTTTTGTTACTTGGGTAGTAAACTAACGTGCGATGGTCGCAGTACAGAGGATATAAAATGCAGAATGTCAATGGGAAGAAAAGCATTTTTGAAAGAGAGAAATTTGCTAACATCGAATATTAATTTAAGTGTAAGGAAGTCTTTTCTGAAGGCATTTGTGTGGAGTGGTGCCTTGTACGGGAGTGAAACATGGACGATAAGCAGTGCGGACAGGAAGAGAATAGAGGCTTTTGAAATGTAGTGCTACAGAAGAATGCTGAAGATTAGGTGGGTAGATCGCATAACTAATCAAGAGGTACTTAACATAATTGGTAAGAAAAGGAATTTTTGGCACACCGTGACTAAAAGAAGGGATCGCTTGGTAGGACACATTCTTAGACATCGAGGAATCGTAAATTTAGCATTGGAGGGAAGTGTGTGTGGTAAAAATCGCAGAGGGAGACCAAGAGACGCGTATAGTAAGCAGATTCAAGTGGATGTGGGTTGTCGTTCTTGTGAGGAGATGAAAAGGCTTGCTCAGGATAGAGTAGGGTGGAGAGGTGCATCAAACCAGTCTCCGGACTGAAGACCATAACAACAACAGTTTAAAGATCCACCCCTGATCTATTTACAGACGGAGTGTCGTTATTTTCTGGTTAGTCGTTTCTTCGCTATAATATAAAACGCAAGAAGCTGCGTTTAAGATTGCCGTTGTAATTATTCAGACGTAGAGGGCATTGTTACGAATGAACTTTTGTTAGTGACATGAGATGTCATTACTAATATATTGTCTCCACGTTCGTCAGTTTAGGAGTTTGTAAAGCAACTGCATTAGTGGCTGCAGTGCATGCGACGCTATGGCGAGCGTAGTTGCCACACCAGCGCGCCGCCCCTGTTGCAATATGCCAGAACCGCCCATGCAACTTTGAAGAATGGCAACACAGCACACGCGAATACGTAGCGCATAGGAACATTAGCGCTTGGTGTAGATTTATGAGCATAAAAATATAACAGCTGTGAAAGGCAAGGACAGAGCTTGCATTTACTCTTTTCGTCTTGTCAATTCGTATCATCATTAGGCGAACTGAAGCAGTCTACGCCTACCATTATTAGGACAAAACGACTAATCAGAGAATAACGAAACTCCGTCTGTAAATAGAACATCGTTTGATCTGTAAACTGTACAATGGAAAACTTTTTCCTAATTACCGTCTGATTGCTGCGCATCCTTAAAGTTGACATTAAAAAAAATTTAAAAAAACATCTAAATATTAACGCGTATGTCGTCCCCTTTTTCAAATCAAATGTGAGATTCATACACCAAATAAAAGCAGACATTTCAACGATTCCGGCGAGGTATAAAACATCGATGTTCGTCGTGCGATGTGACCAGCATATGAGTTCAAAGTCAAGGGTCAATCATTATGAAATGGACAGTAGATCTCTGTGGGGCAGTCACTGATACTAGAGAATTAGACAATATTCAGTCCTGCCACACTGACATAGATTTAGATTATTTTGTGTCGTTCATGATCTTGTTTCTATTATTATGTTAATTTTATCCTTGTACTCTAATACTGTTCATCGGTATTCATAGAACGGATATCGATCTGTCTTAATGAATTCGTCATCAAAAAGTTGTTCGTGACCATTATTGATATCTGTAGTACCCTCTCATGCACATATTCAGAACAGGATTCAATTGTCTACAGATTGTGTTCTTGCGAACATTTGGGCCATAGATTTTACCCTCATCGAGATACGATAGTTAGTTACTCAAAATAATGTGCAGTAGATCAATGAGTTATAACAATATTGTAGAATTGTAGAACATTGGCGGCTCATCCACACATGTCAGCTTTATCCCAGCCTCTCCTCTAACGAAAATTTACAATAATTTAGCGTTCTCAGCCTCGATACATTCCCTTTCAAAAATCTCCTCATATTTTTGCGAATCGCCGCCAGAAACACTTAAAACTCGCACACAAAAACACTTTCATCTTACAACTTTTACCTGAATCCATGGATTCACACCTCTTTTAGGAACAGGTAAAATTCTTTTCTGGTGATCACAACTGTGTATTCCATTTAATCTGTAGGAATTGTTATGTTTCATTGTATCGAAAGCTAGCAAACTTTCCTCAGCAATGAAATGCTTTTCTTCATCATTCATAATAACATTCTTCTCATACTGTAAGAAAAGATATCACACTTTGTTTTGCTGCAAACAATTGTCTTATGTTTCATCACATTAATGTGCTCAACAAATTCAGATCGAACTCCATGTCAGATTGAAAAATTTGAATAAAATACTTTCACACTTCTTATTTCGGAGATCTCAGACAACAGAAAATACACAAACTTACACACAGAAAAGGTGATTAAATTGCTAGTGGTTTAAAATTCTCGGTATCTGTGCCAAAACAGCTGAAGAAAGAAACTGGCTATTCACAGCTGATGGTTGGTCGTCTGGATTTTGTGTAGTCCTTGTTACATCAACCAACACCTACACTCAGGGAAAAGCCGTGCATGCAATGTGAATGCATTGTGTAGTACCGACCAAAGACATCCGAAAATTGTGCTTCATTCAGTTTATGTTAATCAAAGTTTATTTAGTTCACTAACGCCAATTAATACTGGCTGTTATGTCATCGTCATGTCATGGCACCGTCACGTCACGTGCATTCACACTGTCCATCACATCAGTTCACTGTGAAAGTGAGGTTATGAGTTACCATCCATGATGTAAAAAGTTGTATTTTGATATCGCAATTGAGCAAACAACATGCTAAATTCTATTGACGGACGAAACAACTTAGTACTGTATATTTTTCGTCACCTTAGTGTAGTAAAGAGCGGAGAAGAGAAATAACATTTCAAAAACTTTACATCCATTTGCAAGCGAAAATATATACATACAGACACATCAAACAATTCGTATAAGAGAATAAATAGAGCCGGTTTAGTTTATTCATTATGAATTCTCCCCTTTCATTGTTAATAACGTCATAAACAACAGCATTTTTTCCTTAATTAGTTCTGACTTTTTCATTCAAACTGTTTATTAATGATACTGCTTCACCAATTTACAATCTTATACATAAACACTGTTTGCTTCAAACTTTTCTGTTGCTCTAGTGTAAAACATAAACCTTTTTTTGGTTTCAATCCGACCTCAATTTTGGAAGAACAATCAACGGATTTTAGCGTCATAGTCCAACACTTTACCCACTACGCTACGGCTATCAATCAGAAGATGAGTCCATTAATCTCATTCTATTGATGGCCGTTGTTAACTGATGCTAATATGGCATTTGTAGACACTAGATTATCGTACGAAGAACTATGTGTTTTTGTTAATTCTTCAGTGCGCCATTACTTTGAAATGACAACGTGTAAGTTACAATAAGAAAATCATCAAATACGCAACGCAAGATGCCAGAGAGAGAGTTCTGGACGAGGAATCTCACGTGACATCTCTGAACGGCTGGTTTTCGTTAATTCAATGGAGGGTGTCAAATCTCCGTTATTTTTGCAAATATCTCTCAAACGATACGAGATATGAAAAAAAAAAAAAAAAAAAAAACCGTAAGGGAGCTGAGTTGTAGAGAATTTTCTCCTCTACCAAATAGGTTATTCAATTTTTGTGTCAGATGAACGGTTCGTTTGCAATTACAATTATATTACAAACGGCTTTTTTTATATTACTACCGTATTTTTTGACCGAAAAATTTGATAAAGGGAGGTTCTGATCTCTGGAGGCCTACAATCATGTCTGTAAAATTTGATGCTGATCGGTTGAACGGTTCGTCTTAAAAACAGGGAACACGTTACGGACAGACAGACAGACGGGCAGTCAGACAGACATACATCCCAAAATTGCCGTTATTTTTGTAAATATCTTTGAAAAGTTACGAGGTATGGAAGAAACACAAAAGAGCAAAGTTGTGGAGAATTTTCTCCTCTATAAATTCGGTTATTCAGTTTTCGTGTCAGATGAACAGTTAAGCCGTTATTTTGATTTAAATTTCGAGCTGTCAAAAGACGATCGCAAAGGCCCACTTTTAGTGTTACTACCGTAACCTAAAGTGGGCCAATATCTAAGTTGACATCGAACATTTGCAACTGATCGCTAAAACAAAGTATAATAATAATAATAAAGATTAATAATACACATTTGTACGTAATCCGAGTCGTACTCGACTACAAAATGAAAATCGCGTGACGAAAATAGGTTAACTTCGGGTGTTAGCAGACGATCATTCCATCAACACATTCTTATCGAGAAAGCTTGACGTGACGTGACGTGACAGTCTGGTGATGGATGGTGAGAATACTGCCATTCAGGCGGGTCCACACCCAATCATCTGTCTGCGCACAGCTCGCAAATCGTTGTGTGTGGACCGCAGATTTACGCAAAAGTTGGAGCTGGAGATTTGAGCAAAATTGATCACATCTGTACAGACAAGTTGGAACGTATCGACAGGAGACCGCTGCAAATCTGAGGCTGTCTAGAGTCTAGACTTTCCTCGTCGTGTGTGCGTGGACAAGTGAACGAGGATGGCGGACATACGTCAGTAGTTTGGGGAATTCACTGCCGAATTTATTGATATTTATCGAAACAATACTTCTTTACTGTAAGAGAAACGTAAAGAAGAAAGTAATAGAGACAAATCAAACAGCTGGGCACAATTCCCTCAAAGATAAATAACAATTGTTTGATCCTGCTACTAAATAGGGAATCATGTTATTTAATAGATGATATATTAATAAATAAATATAATTTCTTCTGAACCGTATTTTCTAAAGCTCCAAAATCTTCTCGATCTAGTGTAGGACTTACTTTGCAGGCCAATATGTTTTGCAATATTGTAACAGAAAACTCTGAAGCAAACTGTTTGTTTGAATAATATTGTAATTTTATGACGCAATTTTCATTAAATGACATTTTAAATGAAAGCGTCAGTCCAAATGAAGGACACAAATTCAGTTGTGTACGATGGTTTTAACAATGTCAGCAAATCGTAGTGGATAAATTAACAGGCTCTATTTATGGACTTATAAATATAGTTTGATGTGTTCATGTCCATAGTGTGAAATATTGTTTCACTTTCCAGCACTTTACCACATGAAGTTGATGAAAAACATACATTGTAAATTTTTCTTTGGCCATCAACAACATGCAGCGTTGTTGTGTCCTCAATTCCGGTATTAAACTATGACTTTGTACATAACAGATCGCCACTCATAACCTCACTTTCAACATCTGGTATTGGGATGAGCCAATTGACGTGACGGGCAGTGTAAATACAACTTATCTTAACTTTTTGTTAAGCTTATGGGACTTAACTACGGGGTCATCAGTCCCTAAACTTACAAACTACTTATGAACTACTTACGAACTAGGACGCCACAAATATCCATGCCCGAGGGGGGATTCGAACCCCCGACAGTAGTGGCAGTGCAGACCGTGACTGAAGCGCCTCAGTCCCCTCGGCCACAGCGGCCGGCGTTAGTGATTTCAGTAATAGTAAAAAGGACATGCAGCTCTACTGTATGAACATATGATGATGGCATCCTCTCGGGTAAAATATTCCGGAGGTAAAATAGTCCCCCATTCGGATCTCCGGGCGGGAACTACTCAGGAGGATGTGATGATCAGGAAAGACAATACTGGCATTCCCACGGGTCAGTGCGTGGAATGTTAGATCCCTTAATCGCGTAGGAAAATTAGATAATTTAAAAAGGGAAATGGATAGGTTGAAGTTAGATATAGTGGGGATTAGTGAAGTACGGTGGCAGGATGAACAGGATTTCTGGTCAGGTGAGTACAGGATTATAAATACAAAATCAGAAGTAGGACTGATAATGAATAAGAAAATAGGAATGCGGGTAAACTACTATGAGCTGCACAGTGATCGCATTATCATTGTCAAGATAGATACGAAGCTAACACCGTCAACAGTAGTACAGATTTATATGCCAACTAGCTCTGCCGATGATGAGGAAATCAAAGAAATATATGAGAAGCTAAAGGAAATTATTCAGACAGTTAAGGGAAAGGAAAACTTAATTGTTATGTGGGACTGGAATTCGGTAGTAGGAAAAGGAAGGGAAGGGAAGATAGTAGGTGAATATGGTCTGGGCAAAAGGAATGAAAGAGGAAGCCGCCTGGAAGAATTTGGCACAGAACATAATTTAGTTATAACAAACACCTGGTTTAAGAATCACAAAAGAAGATTATATACGTGGAAGAGACCAGGAGACACCGGAAGATACCAGATAGATTTTATAATGGTAAGACATAGATTTCGGAACCTGGTTCTACAGTGTAAGACATACCCAGGGGCAGATATAGACTCTGACCATAACTTGTTGGTTATGAACTGTAGGCTGAAACTGAAGAAACTACAAAAAGGTAGGAAAATAAGGAGATGGGACCTGGATAAATTGAAGAAACCTGAAGTTCTTAAGAATTTCAAAGGGAGCTTTAGGCAACAATTGACAGAAACAGGGGAAAATAAAATGGAATGGGTAAAATTGAGAGATGAAATAGTGAAGGCAGCAGAGGACAAAATAGGTAGGAAGGCGAGACCTACAAAGAATCCTTGGATATCACAGGAGATACTAAATTTAATCTGCGAAAGGAGAAAATATAAAAATGCAGTAAATGAAACAGACAAAATGGAGTACAGACGACTAAGAAATGAGATTGACAGGAAGTGTAAAATAGCTAAGCAGAAGTGGCTGGAAGGGAAATGCAAGGATGTAGAAGAATGTAGAAATAGGGGAAAAATAGATACACCCTACCGGAAAATAAAAGAAACATTTGGAGATAAGAAAAAGAGCTCTATGAATATCAAGGAGACTGATGTTAAACCAGTTCTCAGCAAAGAAGGGAAAGCTGAAAGGTGGAATGAGTATATAGAGTGACTCTTCAAAGGAAATGAACTTCGAGTCACTATTGTAGGAAGGGAAGAGGATGTAGATGAAGATGAAATAGGAGATACTGTACTGAGAGAAGAATTTGACAGAACCATGAAAGACCTAAGTCGAAACAAGGCCCACGGAGTAGATGATATTCCCTCAGAGCTACTGAAGTCTCTGGGAGAACCAGCCATGACAAACCTGTTTCACCTGGTGTGTAAGATGTATGAGACAGGCCAAGTACCGCCAGACTTTAAGAAAAGTGTTATAATCCCCATTCCAAAGAAAGCAGGTGCAGACAGGTGTGAAAACTACATAACCATCAGTTTAATAAGTCATGGTTGCAAAATATTAAAACGAATTATATACAGAAGGATGGAAAAGCTGGTAGAAGCCGACCTTGGGGAAGATCAGTTTGCGTTCAGGAGAAATGTAGGAACACGGAAGGCAATAATCACTTTACGGCTTATCCTAGAAGATAGATTAAGAAAAGGCAAACCTACATTTCTAGCTTTCGTAGATTTGGAGAAGGCTTTTGACAATGTTGATTGGAATAAACTCTTTCAAGTTCTGAAGCAAGCAGGAGTAAAATATAGGGAGCGTAAGGTTATTTACAACTTGTACAAAAACCGGACAGCGGTTGTCAGAGTTGAAGGGCATGAAAGGTATGCAGTGGTTGGAAAGGGAATAAGACAGGATTATAGCCTTTCCCCAATGTTGTTCAATTTGTACATTGAGCACGCTATAAAGGAAAACAAGGAGAAATTTGGAGACGGAATTAAAGTTCAGGGGGAAGAATTAAAAACATTGCGTTTTGCCGACGGCATAGTAATTCTGTCAGATACAGCAAAGGACCTGGAAGAGCAATTGAACGGAATGGACAGTGTGCTGAAAGGTGCATATAAGATGAACATTAACAAGAGTAAAACTAGGGTAATGGAGTGCAGTGTAAGAAAATCAGGTGATGCTGAAGGAATTAGATTAGGTAACGAAACAATAAAGGAGGTAGATGAGTTTTGTTGCTCGGGCAGTAAAATAACAAATGATGGTCGCAGTACAGAGGATATAAAATGCAGAATGGCAATGGGTAGAAAGGCGTTCTTGAAGAAGAGAAATTTGTTAACATCGAATATTGATTTAAGCGTAAGGAAGTCCTTTCTGAAGGCATTTGTATGGAGTGTTGCCTTGTATGGGAGTGAAACATGGACGATAAACAGTGTGGCCAGAAAGAGGATAGAGGCTTTTGAAATGTGGTGCTACAGAAGAATGCTGAAGATTAGGTGGGTGGATCGCGTAACTATTGAGGAGGTACTGAACAGAATTAGGGAGAAAAGAAATTTCTGGCATACCTTGACTAAAAGAAGGGATAGATTGGTTGGACACATTCTTAGACATCAAGGAATTGTGAATTTAGCATTGGAGGGAAGTGTGTGGGGAAAAAATCGCAGAGGAAGACCAAGAGATGGATACAGTAAGCAGATTCAGACAGATGTAGGGTGCCGTTCTTATGTGGAGATGAAGAGACTTGCTCAGGATAGGGTATTGTGGAGAGCTGCATCAAACCAGTCTCCGGACTGAAGACCACAACAACAACAACAAAACGCTGATATTCAAAATATACAAGTTTCTCTATGGGGAATGTAAAAACCAGAAGTCTATTTTACTTCTAAAGAACAGTGAACATACAAACAAAATAATAAAGAAAATCCAAAACACATCCAACATTCCACAAAATTATTCGGACACTCATCTTTCTACTGATAGTCCAAAAAGTTCAGAATCTCTTAAGAATTCCTTTCATCTTAATTACTTCTGTGAGACGATTTAGCATGCGCTCCACTAATTTCCGAGTTACTTGGGTGATATTTTCTGCAAGTCTTCTTGTAGTCTTTCTTTTCCTTTACAGTTGCTCTTTCAATGTGATTCTTGTTTTCCTGTCTTCTTTATCAAAGAATCTCAATCACATTCAATTCTGGTGATTGAGCGGGGTGAGGGGGGGGGGGGGGGAAGGGAGGTTGAAGCACCTTCTGACAGTTAAACAATAACCACATCCTCACATTCCATGCCGTAGGTTTCGGGTCGTCATCTTGATAAATCTTAAAATGTTGACCAATCCCCATTTTTCGCCACTCTTTTTGATAGTGTCCTTCAGTATTCAAAGGTACTGAAATTTGTCCGTTTTACCCTCAATAAAAACCATTTCACCAACTCCATTCGCCCACATCCATGCCCGTACCATTACATGTCCACTGCCACACTTCACAGCTGCTTTTAGATTTTGCTCTTGAAGCTCAGTATTAGGACGCCACCAAACTGTTTCCTTCCATCTCATTGAAATGTTTATTTTTACTCTCATCAGCAAATATAACGACATTGCACCATAAATTGTCTTCTCTAAATTGCTCTTTGGCAAACAGCATTCTCTTCTTTTGATTTGCTTTACTTATGCAATAAGGCCGTGGAATTTACCTCTTCCGAGAACTCTCCGTATTGTTTCGGGATGCTCTTACTTTACGAGGTCTTTCGCGATCTTACTAGTGAGTTTTGGAGCAATTAACGTGGGTTCCTGTTTTATTTTTTGATTGTGTAACTCTCTTCTCTCGCAGAAAACGTTCTTGGGCGTTCGGTATGGGCAAACTGTCAATCCTATCTTCCTCTTGGAATCTTCTGATTGTATCCGAAACAGTACTTCTCGTCGTATTTAACATATCAGCAATTTTTCGACAACTTTTGCCTTTGGCTGCCGCTGTTCGAATGTGGTTTCTCTTTCTCCGTGGCACATCATTTTTTAAAGTGCACACAGCACACTGACTAGCTGAATGTTTACGTTCACAACGTCCGTAGCTCCCCTACACGGGCTCTCTGCACGACAACTGTTTGTGTTGTAAGGTGCCTGCCTACTTGAAGTGAGCACTCACCCCTTCCCAACTGCTCCCCGTATATGCACCTCGTGTAATTGATTGCAAATGGTCATTGCTGGACGGCAACTTCGCCGTAATATCAGTTAAGGGAATGTTCGCTGGACTTGGCGGTGGAGGAGCGAGGGTGACCGCGGGGAACCCGCGTGCTGCTCTCGGCCACAGCCGCCCTTCGTAGAACTCGACGGGAGACCGCCCAGCATTCACACAACGGCCGCAGTACGTCAACTGTCGCTGGCGAGGTGGACTGCTTACGTAAACACACGCCGCAGTCCAACCGTCAGCGAGACAGGTGAACGACCTGATTGTTGTTGTTGTTGTTGTTGTTGTTGTTGTTGTTGGAGTTTTGAAGGGACTAAACAGCAACGGTTATCAGACCCTTGTTCCGTTCTGAGAGATAAAAAAGGGTGTTAGGTGTTCCTAAGGAAACGCATTAACAGGTCAAAGAGTAAAATTCATTGGTACAAGTGAAAACGAAGAAGAAAACACACCGCCATTAAATCACATGATAAAAACCAGCTACGCGAATAAAATCTAAAACACGTTCAACCATAGCAGCATAGTCTCCTAGCATAAAAGAAAGCGCAACCGGCAAATTAAAAGATTGTCGCAAGGCAACTAAAAGTGGACAATTCACCAGAATGTGGACCACCGTCAAGGGTCCCGCCGAAGAAGGTGGCCATGCGTCAGCCATGTGTGGCCGATTCGTAGGCGACAGAGAACAACAGATTCCCTACGAGACGACAGCAGTGAGGACTTCCATGCGACCGTAGAGAGCTTCACTGCACGAAGCTTGTTGGGGTGAGCAGAGTTAGCCCACTCGTAATCCCACAGGCTACGGATCTTTCGATGGAACTCCAGTCGGAGATCGCTCTCTGGAAGACCAATAGCCAAGGGACTGGAGGAAGTAGCCTGCTTAGCCAGCTGATCCACACGTTCGTTTCCAGGAATGCCGATGTGGCCTGGGGTCCAAACAAAGACCACAGAGCGACCAGACCGAACGACCTGACATAGAGCATGAGCCGGCCTCGGTGGCCGAGGAGGCTCGGCATTCAGGCATCGTGGCTCAGCGCGCCCGGTCAGGGGGCTCAACGCCCTCTGTAATAAAAAAGCTGAGCCAAGAACACTTCGAACATGAACGAACAAATACGAACAGCGTCCGCAATGAACAAAACTACCGCTAGGAAAAAAAAAAAAAAAAAAACCAGGAGGCTGAGGCGCTCCAGTCATGGTCTGCACTGCCACTACGGTCGGGGGTTCGAATCCCCCCTCGGGCATGGATATTTGTGCCGTCTTTAGTATAAGGTAGTTGATAAGTAGTATGTAAGTTAAGGGACTGATGACCCCATAGTTAAGTCCCATAAGCTTAACAAACATTTGAACATTTTTTTTTTTTTTTTTTTTTTTTTTTTTTTGAAAGAGCATGACCCAGAGGAGATCTATTTGCAGGTGGAGATAGGCCGAATAGCGCCTTCTCCGTGTACCACTCCGCGCAAGACGTGGAGCGAGCGATCTCGAACACCCGTAGGCTTACCTTTGAAATGACTGTCAGTGATTGGTGCAGACAGTTTTGGGAGTGAATTTTTCACAGTTTTCGAGGCAGCTAGCGCTGGCGAAGGCAGTCGACTGACGAATCTCTCCTTGGGCAGGCGCTTAGGTGACTACTCTGGAGATTTTGCTTGAGCAGTGTTTCGTTTTGTTTGTGCGTTTAGATCCTGATAATAAATTGAGAAAGTGTTCAAAAACTCTCTGTTCACTTCTGATTTATATCGAGACCTGCCGACGTGCAGGCAAAGCTAAATACCTCTTACCGTTTTGCGGCTAGTTGTTGTTGTTTTTTTTATTTTTATTTGTTTCTTAAGAGTAGTTTTCGTTAGTGGGTGCTCAGCCAGTATAGTAAGCTTTTGTGTCTCGTTCACTTAAATGGAGACGTAATTCCGCTTTCGCGTATTTGCATATTGTGTGGAGGAATATTTGGAGAATCGTTTGTACCGACAGTCGAGGCTCCATTTCACTTGTTCAAAAGCGGTACGTGGCGTCCTTGCTGCTCAACCGCCTATTCACTGACCTGTATGTCTATGTCTCTCTCTCTCTCTCTCTCTCTCTCTCTCTCTCTCTCTCTCTAGAAGAGCACAGAGACAGGCTGATCTCTTGGCAAGTGACATCAGGAACTCGTACGAGTTAGATAACCACCGATAGCGGTGTGCGCGGTACTCCACAATCTATTTCGCATCCTTGCCAGTCATCGACGGCAGTCCACTGCAACGGTCATCTGCGGGGCTCAGAGTTGCCAGATGGCAGAGAGAGAAAATACCTACAGTCTCACAAAAATGTACCTACGTTTTCCCTACTTTCTCCCTACCTCCTCGTTAATGCCCCTACATCAGGGTCGCAGCCAGGATTTGGGTCTGGGAGGGGCTGAATCCAGGAGTCCAGCCAGCAGAGGTTAACCAATTGATTAATGTGAAATGTTACTATTTTGAAAAACTTTAAAATAAATATTTTTCCTCATGCTTCACTTGCTAGATATGTTTTTCCATTGACTGATCGTTACTGATTAATGGTATCAAATGTAGATTATGCCGCAAATTCCAAGTGCTCTGTTACAAGAGGATTACTGATTTATCGATAGGACAAGGGTACATCAAGAACCTATCAACCATAGAGAGGAACAGCATTAATTAGTTTTACCAAACATGCCCCTAATTCCGAGTGAACTGCTACACGAGGATATTGATTTACTTATCGCACAAGGATACACCGAAACACTAAAAACCATAGAGTAGGAACAGCAGTAATTATTTTGTTCACAGTCAGCACAAAAAAGGAAGTCCGTCATTCTGCATGATTCATATTTTCAAAGAGTAACGCTATCTTGACAACGAATATCTAGCGCTTTGTTCGTTATAACGTTGGCTGTCGCAAATGTTTTAGCGTTTTCTTGTCAGCAGCTTATCATTAACAAGTACTAACTAGTATATCGTCCTGACGTGAATAAATAACATTATATTCGAGGTAATAAAACGTCTTTCGTTCATGTAAACAATAAATTTTTCCTTGTGCTGACATTTTCTAACACTATTTCCAAACCATTGTTGTTGCTGTTGTTGTTGTTTAGAGGGGACTAGACTGCGTGGTCATCAGTCCCCTGTTGCGAGCTAAGTCGATGCGGCGTAATGCATCTTGTAAAACAAAGCGTGACTCACACAGAAGACAAACTCATAATGGGCACGTAATGAGGGACAATGAGTTCAGGACACTCTAAGCAGAAATCCGAAAGAGGAAAGAAACGTAGAAAGAAGAAAACTGAAAGAGGAAAGAAACATAACTGTACTAAAAGGTTACAGCAGAAAATTGTGGCTGGCTGATCGCGAGGATAATAAAGGATGAGCCAGCCACTCCGCACAATCTAAAACATACGAGTAAAAGCAAGGAGACAGCACAAAAGAAGAAGAGTAAAATGGTTTTTATTGAGGGTAAAACGGACAAATTTCAGTACCTTTGAATACTGAAGGACACTATAAAATGATAAAACGCAGCTGCACGGATAAAACGTAAAACACAATCAGCTGTAGCAGCATCGTCACCGAGAATAAAAGGAAGTACAGCTGGCAGGTCAAAGGACTGCCGTAAGGCAGCTAAAAGGGGACAGTCCACAAGGATGTGGACCACTGTCAATAAAGTGCCACAAGGGCACTTTGGAGGATCCTCCTGTCGAAGTAGATGGCCGTGTGTCATCCACGTGTGGCCAATACGCAGACGACAAAGGACAACTGACTCCTTCCGAGAGGCCCTCAGGGAGGACTTACATGGAGCTGTAGAAAGCTTCAATGTACGGAGCTTGTTTGGGGTAGGTGAGTCAACCCACTCAGTGTTCCAAAGCCCTAGCACCTTCTTTTGTAACTCTAATCGGTGGTCCCTCTCCTGAATACCAATTTCGAAGGGGCTTGCAGTAATCGCCTGCCTAACCAGCCGATCCACGCGTTCGTTCCCCGGAATTCCAGTGTGTCCCGGGGTCCAAACGAAAATCACAGTGCGGCCAGACTGAACGAGAACGTCAAGAGATTCCCGGATTGACCGCACCAGTGGGTGTTTTGGAAAGCACTGGTCAAGGGCTTGCAAGCCGCTCAGGGAGTCGCTGCAGATAACATACGACTCCCCGGGACAGGCTATAAGGTGTTCCAGTGCTCGACGGATAGCTATCAGCTCTGCAGTGAAGATAGTACTCCCACAGGGTAAGGCGTGAAGTTCAGTGTGCTCATCGTGGGTGTAGGCATACCCACAACGGCCATCAACTAGGGACCCGTCGGTGTAGACAATTTCCGCGCCATGGAACGAACGAAGTACCGCCTGAAACTGGCGGCGGAGAGTCATCGGTGCAACAGAGGCTTTAGAGTCACGTGACAAGTCCAGCCGAAACTGCGGACGCGGTACAGACCAAGGAGGAACACGGGAAGGGCATTGGAAAGCAGGAGGAATAGGAAGGGATTCAAGTGAAGAGAGAGGGGAACGAACACGGACCGCGATCGGGAGACCCGACCTTGGCCGCCGTCGTGGGGAAGGAAGGACAACATCCGGAAAGAGAAGCCTGTAGTTTGGATGGTGGGGTAAGGCATGTACATGGGCAGCGTAGGAAGCGAGTAAGCGCTACCGGCGGAAACGCAGGGGTGGAACCCTGCTTCAGCTATCAGACTTGTCACTGGACTTGTGCGAAAAGCCCCTGTCGCCAAACGGACACCACTATGGAGGACCGGGTCCAATACCTGTAGTGCTGACGGTGCTGCAGAGTGATATACGATACTTCCGTAGTCCAGGCGCGATTGTATGAGAGCCTTATAGAGCTGCAGAAGCGTTGGGCGTGATGCTCCCCAAGCCGTGTGGCCAAGACAGCGAAGGATATTAAGGTGTTTCCAGCATTTCTGTCGCAGCTGACGGAGGTGTGGCTGCCAAGTCAGCCGGGCATCGAAAACCATACCGAGGAAGCGGTGTGTTTCTTCAACTCGAAGGAGTTCGTGATCTAGGTACAGCTCTGGATCGAGGTGAAGTGCCCGACGATGACAAAAGTGCATTACTCGGGTCTTAGAGCCCGAGAAGTGGAAACCGTGGGCCAAGGCCCGTGATTGTGCCTTTGTAATGGCTCCCTGCAGCCGCCGTTCGGCGACACCAATGGTGGCAGAGCTGAACTAGATACAAAAATCGTCTGCAAACAGAGAGGACGAAACTGAGGACCCCACCGCTGCTGCGAGACCATTGATGGCAATCAGGCAGAGGGGAACACCGAGAACAGAGCCCTGTGGGACACCATTCTCCTGGATATGAGGAGAGCTGAGACAGGTGCCTACACGAACCTGAAAAGAGCGGGTCGATAAAAAGTTCCGTATAAAAATTGGAAGGGAGCCCCTCAGACCCCACCCATGCAGTGTAGCCAGAATATGGTGGCGCCAGGTTGTATCGTATGCCTTTCGAAGATCAAAAAAGACCACAACGAGATGTTCGCGCCGGGTGAAGGCAGTGCGAATAGCCGATTCCAGCGAGACAAGGTTGTCAATGGCGGAACGGCCTTGACGGAATCCCCCTTGTGGGGCAAGAAGTTCCCGGTCTTCAAGGAGCCACATCAGCCGCCGACTCACCATTCGTTCAAGCAGCTTGCAGAGCACATTGGTAAGGCTGATTGGGCGGTAACTGTCAGCCACCAATGGATCTGCTCCAGGTTTTAACACCAAGATGACGGTGCTTTCCCGCCACTATGGTGGAAAGACCCCATCTGCCCAGATACGGTTAAACAGGGAGAGGAGTGGGTGTTGAAACTCAGCCGAAAGGTGACAGAGGAACTGGGCTATGTATCCAATCTGATCCCAGATAAGTATCAGGGCATGCAGCAAGAGCAGTTTCAAACTCCCACTCGCTAAATAGTGCATTTTTAAGTTCCTGGCGGCGTGTGCGGAATGATAACTGCTTCCGCTCGACCCTCTCTTTGAAGGTGCGGAAGTCTGCACTGTATGTTTCAGTTGCTGAGCAACGTGCATAGTGATCCGCCATGTACTCAGCTATGACTTGTGGGTCAGTGCAGAGTGCACCCTGAATGGTGAGCGATGGAATTCCTGCCAGTGGGCGATATCCAAAGAGGCGCCGCATTTGGGTCCAGACCCGAGAAGGGGAGGCGCGAGAGCCGATAGAGGCTACAAACCTCTCCCAGGAATCCTTCTTACTCTGCCGAATCAATCGCCGAGCTCGTGCACAGAGCCACTTAAAGGCGATTAGATTGTCTAGAAAAGGGTGTCGCCGGTGCCACTGAAGTGCACGCCGACGTTCCCGGATGGCCTCAGCGATTTCCTGCGTCCACCAAGGGACCGACTTACGTCGGAGTGACGTGGATGCGGTCGGGACAGTTTTATCAGCGGTGGAAACTATGGCCTTCGTGACTTGCTGGACAGCCATTTCGCTGCTGGCTAGAAGCGGAGTTGGAACCACTGCAACTGAAGCATGTGCCGGCCATTCAGCCCTATGGAGTAACCAATGAGGTAGCCGGTTTGTGGCTTGAGTCTCTGGGAACGACAGAAAGATGGTAAAATGGAGACTCGGGCTACAGATAGATAAGTCGATGGCCAAATATGTGCTGTGAGCTACGCTGAAGTGCGTCGCAGCGCCCGTATTAAGAAGGCAAAGGTTTCGCCGTGTCAAGAGCATCTCCACATCCTTACCATGAGCCGAGGTCTGCGTCCCACCCCACATAGGGTGGTGGGCATTAAAATCCCCCAGAAGGAGAAATGGTGGGGAGAGTTCAGCGATCAAGGCATCAAGGTCATCAAGAGAAATAACCTCATCTGGAGGAAGGTAGAGGGAACAGATTGTTAGTTCGTGACTTACTCTTATCCTGACAGCCACTGCTTCGAGATTCGTGGTGAGTGACACAGCTGCACTGGGGACAGTGGCAAGGACATAGAGGCACACACCTCCAGTGACCCTGTCACAGAAGGGGCGATGTTTGAAATAGCCCCAGTAGCCTCGCAGGGCCGGGGTCCTCTGCACAGGAAACCACGTTTCCTGTATCGCTAGGCAGAGCACATTGAAGTTGCTCATTAGCTGTTGCAGCTCAGCCAGATGGTGGAAGAAACCGCCGCAATTCCACTGGACCATGTGGTGGTTAGTGACTTTAAAGGCCATGATACAAAATATAAAATGTAAAATATAAAATATAAAAAATGTTATTCCATAGGTTCATCTGCTGCAGCCGATTGAGAACCTACGGAATCCAGGACCAGTCATTCTGGGGATTCCGTGAGTGAGAGATCCTCACGTGACGCAAGGATCTGCACCTCATCATCTGATGTAGAAGATGAGGTAGCAGGTGGCCTGAGAGCCACCGAAGAGTCTTTTGTCTTCTTCTTCCATCCCTCTTGCTGGCCCTTAGGTTTGCAGGTCCGGGAGGGCTTCTCTGTAGTGACTCCAGGGGTAGAAGAAGAGCGGGAAGCCCTTTTACCCACACGTTTTGGATCCTTCAGCCACTGGCTGGAACCCGCTGGAGCCTCAGAAGGAAGTGCCCCGAGGGACCCCTTCCGAGCGAGGGGAGCCGGAGGAGGCTGCTCCTCCTCCGGTTGGGAGGTTGGGGAGGTGCCCCCGCTGGTGGTAGTGGGGGGGCAGTGAAAGGAGAGCCCCCGACCTTGATGGAGGCAGACGAGCTTTGATGGCCCTTTGGGCCCACAGAAGGTAGTTGCACGGTAGGTGTTATCAGAAGTGGTGGCGATGACGTAACTGCAGCAAAAGATGTCGTCATGGAAACTGGGTGAAGCCGTTCGTATTTCTTACGTGCCTCTGTATATGTCATTCGATCCAGGGTCTTGTATTCCATAATCTTTCGCTCCTTAAGGAGCACGGTACAATCTGGAGGACATGGCAGATGTTGCTTCCCACAGTTGACATAGGTAGTTGGAGGATTACATGGAGCATCCGGGTGTGATGGACGCCCGCATGCCCTACATGTGGGGCTGGAGCTACATCTCGAGGACATATGTCCAAATTTCCAGCATTAGAAACAGTGCAAAGGGGGGAGGGATATAAGGCTTTACGTCACACCGGTATACCATGACCCTGACCTTTTCGGGCAATGTATTGCCTTCAAAGACCAAGATGAAAGCACCGGTGGCTACCCTATTATCCTTCGGACCCCTATGCACGCGTCGGATGAAGTGGACACCCCATCGCTCTAGGTTGGCGCATAGCTCGCCATCCGACTGTAAAAGAAAGTCCCTGTGATAGATGAGACCCTGGATCATGTTTAGCGATTTAAGGGGTGTTATACTGACTGGAACGTCACCCAGCTTATTGCAAGCAAGCAATGCTTTTGATTGGGCGGATGATGCTGTTTCGATCAGTACCAAACCGCTTCTCATCTTTGACATGCCTGACACTTCACCAAACGTATCCTCAAGGTTTTCAACAAAGCAAAGTGGCTTCGTCGACATGAACGTTTCCCCATCTGTTCGGATACAAACAAGATATTTAGGTATGTCTCATCCCTTTCTTTAGCCCGCCATTCCTCCCATGGGTTGGCCATGGAAGGGAACGTTCGGGGATAATACGTCACTGCATTATAAGCAACTCTTCCATGCTTGGAGACGCCGTTTTCGCGTCCGGCCACGCTTTTATTTGCTCGTTTCATTGTGGTCCCACGAGCAGCTAGGAAACTAAAGGTCCACCCAGGCAGAGCCCCGCTCTGAGGTGCGGCAGGTTCCTCAGAGGTTGCTTCCTAGCAACTGTTCAACCTCAACAGCCATGCATCCCCTCGGCACATAGCACACCTTGAGATTGAGTTTTTTTTTTATAGAGGTTTGTACTGTCCTCGCGACCCGAGCGATTAAGCCTAGATCCCCGGGCTCTGAACGTACAACGTTCCACTGTTGCGGCGAACGATGGTCGTTGATGCACGCACAGAGCTTACGGTGTAGCGGACTGTTGGCGCAACACAGCCCACGGCTCAGGACCCCAGAGTTCGCCAAGCCCATACTCAGCAAATTAATGCTGAGCCCCTGAGGGGTGTACTCCATGATCTTACGCTCTTTGTGGAGTACAGAGCAGTTGGGAGAACAAAGAGGATGCTGCTGATTACAATTGACGCAAACTGGAGGTGGGGTACAAGGGGCGTCTGGGGGGATGCACGCCCGCACTCCTGACATGTTGGGTTGGCATCACATTGGGATGACATATGTCCAAACCTCCAGCACTCGAAGCAGCACATAGGGGGAAGAACGTAGGGCTTTGCGTCAATCCGGTAGATCATCACCTTGACTTTCTCAGGCAATGAATCGCCCTCTAAGGCCAAGATGAAGGCACTGGTGGCAACGCTGTTGTCCTTCGGACTCCTATAGATGCACTGGATGAAATGCACACCTCGCCACTCCAAGTTAGCTCGTAATTCGTCGTCAGATTGCAACAGAAGATCCCTGTGGAAGATGATACCCTGGACCATATTTCGGCTCTTATGTGGCGTGATGCTAACGTAAACATCACCCAGCTTGTCTCAGGCTAGCAAAGCCCATGACTGGGCCGGGGATGACGTCGTTATTAGAACTGAGACAGATCGCATCTTCGACATACCATCGACCTCTCCATATTTATCCTCCAAATGCTCCAGAAAGAACATGACATGAAAAGAAAGGCCATGAAAGATTCCCCATCCGTACGTGTACACACTAAATACTTAGGGGCATAAGCCTCACCTTGAAGTTTTGCCTACATTCTTCCCACGGTGCGGACAGGGAAGGAAACGTTTGGGGGTCGTACTGCGTAGCATTATATTCACTTCTAACGTGCTTAGAGACGACGGTTGTACGTCCGCCAACATTTGGCGGTCTTTTCCTGGTGTTCCCACGAGCAGCTAGGGAAATAAGAGACCCCCCAGACAGAGCCCCGCTTTCCTGGATAAGCCTTATACAACTGAAGTTCGGCAGGTTCCTCAGAGGTTGATCGTTAGCGACTGTTCAACCTCAACAGCCATGCATCTCCTCTGCAAGTAGCACACCTTGAGATTGAGGGATTTTTTTTTTTTTTTTTTTTTTTTTTTTTTTATAGAGGTTTGTACCGTCCTCGCGACCCGGGCGATTAAGCCAAGATCCCCGGGCTCTGAAACGTACAACGTTCTACCGCCGCACCGAACGATGGTCGTTGAAGCATGCACAGAGCTTACGGTGTAACGGACTGTTGGCGCAACACAGCCCACGGCTCAGGACCCCAGGTTTGCCAAGCACGTATCAGCAAATTAATGCTGAGCCTCTGAGGGGTATCCCATTAAGAAGTACTATAGAATTCGTTTGCTTTAGGTAACGTCATTAATAAAATATATTATTATTTTTTATTAAATATTAATAAGATACATCGTTAATGACGATGCTGAAGGGCACATGAATTTTATGTATTTGAGAATGAGATAAGTTTATCCCAAAACATGTCATACTGACATAAAATTTAATGTCAGTGGTACATGATTTGTCTCTATACTTAGACAATCAGTTGTCTGATGGTGTTGAAAGAGATTGTCTTGAGGTTTCCGTTTTCATGGAACTGAATTTCTGAGTTTTGGAAGTAGCTATATTCGAGCCTGTTTTAATACAGTCATATATCAAGTTGTCATTTGCTTTCCATTGCACCTCACACATAAGAAGAAGTTTCGTCCCTTCTTAATACAAATCGCGGCCCAATATAAGTTACATTTCAATTCACGTGTCATACGATGCAATGCTGAAACAAAACAGCATGATACCTATAACAAGACTTACTGTCAGCTTGAAAACAGGTACCTAATTCGAATCTTTTACAAAAGGGAATGGAAACTTCTCGAATACACTATGAATGAAACAGGCATGTACCATAATCATGTAATGAAATATCTGTCGTCTGTCTTTCCAAACAGTGAACATTATGTTGTCATAATGCATTAAATTATATTATGGTTTTCAACATGGCCTGTCTGCTGTCGCAACTGTGTTAACTACTGTGTGAGAAAATGGAGCCATATAGATTGTGATGCTGTTTTAAGCGCAGAGACATCGTCAGCCGATACGGCCAGCCACTGCGATTTATTGTTCAGAATGTTGGTTTCTTACATAGCTGATATATTTAATAACTAACTTCATACAACATGAGCACATTTAGCTCTGTGTGTAAACGTCTCATGTTGTAGTTTTATTTCTGATGAAGACAGCCTCAGTGGTAGACAAAATCTAGATAAAGTGCAGTTATTGTAGGGTCGCATTTTCTTGCCCAGTGCCGGCCGCGGTGGCCGAGGGGACTGAGGCGCTTCAGTCACGGTCTGCACGGCCACTACGGTCGGGGGTTCGAATCCCCCCTCGGGCATGGATATTTGTGGCGTCCTTAGTTGTAGGTAGTTCATAACTAGTTTGTAAGTTTAGGGACTGATGACCCCGTAGTTAAGTCCCTTAAGCTTAACAAACATTTGAACATCTTGCCCAGTAAATTAAATTATTTTAATTACCATTGAGAGTTTGTCATGTATTGTAACCACTGACCATCGGTGATTGAGTAAAATGACATACAGTCTTGTGACACAGAGTACTACACCAGCCGGTGTACGACCGTCGCCTTGGCACGCTTTCGTTGCAGATGAGGAGTGGCAGCTGGACGACCAGAGCAACAGCTCAGTCTCCGTGGACACGGTCTGCCTGCAGCTGCTGCTGGACGCTGTGGACCACCCTGTGTGTCCTCTGGAGGAGCTGCTGGAGGAGGCGGCGAGGCGGCGGCAGTGCCGGCTGCAGCTGTGGCAGGACCTGGTGCTGCAGCCGCCCCACGTCCCCGTCACCAGCTACCTCGCCTACACCCAGCGGGCCGACGTCAGCCTCTGCCTGCTAGCCTGGATGCTCACCAACTCGCGCAGCATTTGCCAGGACGTACCCTTCAGCATGATACGTTCCGTCCACGACGCTCGCTGCCATTTTGATAATCGTAGCAACCGGACGTGTCTCCAATCGAATGATATAGATGCAATTTGCTGTATTTCCAGAGCTATACTATTGCTGAAGTGTCAGGATTTTTCCTCTTTTAAGACTCCCAAGTTATGTCACGCCAAATTTTACACAACTGGACTCTACTCGGATACAGATAATATAACGTGGGGACAACGGGAACTCAGAGTGACTGGAAAACCGACAAAAAGCACTCTGAACTACAAAGACAGTCTAAACAGCGCCACACTGAGATATAAGGATTTTCGAGTTGACAGCTTAAAACCTCTGGAGTATTCCTTTGTAGCAGTAAATATTGTTTACTGCTGCGGTATACGTGTACTTCCCCCAGTTGCGTAATTTGCCCGGGAAGATATTCTTGTCGTTCCAGTTGACGGGCCTGGTGCAGGTGCTGTGCTCCGAGGTGCTGCACCGCGCGGCGGGCGTGCCCGACGTGGCGACGGCGGCGCTGGTGGACGGCGCGCTCACGCTGCTCGGCTGCCTGTGGCTGACGGCCTTCTGCCACCAGATGCTCGCGTGCGCGCGCCGCCTCCAGCTGCCCGACCACCTGCCTCCGTCCCTGGCCAGCGCCGTATTCCGGCGCCAGGCGTCGTATGTAGCAATACCCTGGATTACGGCTTGCACATCGTGTACTGCTCTGGAAAAATCCAGCAAACATTACCTGCTGCACAGTCGAGTAATACTACTCACGGGGATTTCGGTGTCCATAGCTTTGAATTTGATTTTTCTTTCACTGTTAGTATACGTATACCACAGAAATAAGAAATCCATGAAGCGACTCGAAATATCTACGAACGACAAATATTTCTCAAAGAAACAACTTCTTTTTCTGTCAGTTAATACCGTCATCTTAAGCGGGATAGGTGTGCTTATTAGAATTGGATTCCAGCAGGCTAAAGGCATTGCACAGTACGTGTACTATGTACACATAGCTTCGATGCTACAGGGGCCACTGGTGTTTGTCTTCTTCGTATGTAACGGATCGACACTTCCATTGCTCAGGAACAGGGTACTGGCAATGTGGAACCCAGACATCATCAGCCAAGAGCGAGAGCTGTGTTCTTCAGCTGAGAGGAATAGGGCAAAGAGGAGGCCCGAACGGCTTCAGGCTGCAGAGTCCCATTTGTAAATTCCACAACAATTATACACAAAGGACTATCTTCATTGTAAAGTGTACTAAAATATTTATCAGTTATAGAAACAATATCTGGCTGATATTACAATATTAACTGTCACTGATTTGGTAAAAGCCTGTATTAGTTTGTTGATATATTGTTTATTCATAACCACATTTGTATTTGCACATACGCAGTGGTACCTCTATGCATAATTTAATGTGCAGAGATGAAGTGATTTCATACTAATGCATGAAAATAAGTGGAAGGATCTGGACCTACTTCCCCTACCCAGTCATATTGTGAAAATAAACTTCATAACTGAAATGCAGACATTCTACGATAGCAGGCACTGGTTAAGGACGAAAATAATGCAACAGCTTCCTGTTCCTGGCAAATTATTTTGAAAACCATTGGATAAAGGGAGGGAAACATAATGTGCCAAACATCGATATGTATCTTATTATTTTGTGCGTAATTACTAAAAAAGTTGTCTTGTGTCTTGCTGAAAATGGAACAATCAGACATTTGATCTTCTGTTGATCCTGAAAATGAGTCATTTTTAAGGAATTGTGTGATATTCACCTACCAAAACACTTCATGTAATTGACAGTTTTCGTATTGTGCCATGCAATGATTTGTTAGTTACCATTATCGATGTGTAAATGTTGTATATGTGTATAATTAGTAATTTACTTAATATGGCAAGACAAATTGATATTAATTTAAAAATAGTGAAGTAAAATGGTTACAGCTGATAAACGGTAGTGTTTGTGGACGAATGTGTAGAGACGTTTTGTAGGCACATTATGGGTTCGATTTGAGGCATGAAATGTGGTTTTCAGTGAATTCAAAGTTCTAATGTATAGTGGTGGTCCTAAAGTACTGGAGTAATAGTGTTTCATTAAAGGGATGATGACTTGTTGGGAAGGCGTAATTAAAGGTACAACAGGAGACGTTACAGTTTTTTGTTTATCCAGTCTGCTATTCTTAAAGAAGAAATAACTTCAGTTAAAAGTGGATTTGTACTATGGATGTAAAAAAGGGTGCCAGAAGTTAAACTATAAATGTACATGTTTTCCAGAAATTAAACAGTAAGTGCATAATATGTAGCATGTAGTCTCATTTGTAATCAATAAACAATCGCCTGTTTGTTCAATCAAAAAGTGAGTGACTAATCTTTTAAGTCAAACAGCTGTCTGTGTATGTCTGATACCCACCCCAACTGACCAGCCTAATATATAACAAAAGTATTTGTTTTTTCATAAACTGTCTAATTACAGCATTACCACTCATTGAACAACTGTCTATTCTGGAATCCGAAATTAAAGCAATCATCCGTTCTTGCCCTGTCCTGTGCCATTTTCACACTTTAAGAATAAAAACTGTCAACTGATGCTCATACAGTTGTGTTCTGCACATAATTTAGCATTCTGGTCACTGTAATGTGAGATGCAAAAAGACTGCCAACCCGAATAATTTAGAGTCCAAGAACAGAGCACTGAGAATGCTCAAGTTCAAAAGTACCAGTGTTCCCAACTCTAGCGGTCCTCGTGTTTACATCATCAAATACACCTAGTATAGTAGGATACAGTATATGTCATTGTATCATTTCTTTGAAAATCATTATTCGAGAACCTAGAAACAGTTGAAATGCAACTACTCTACGTTAGTAGTATTACTACGACGACCATGGTTTTACATGTGTTTCGGCTGATTAGTAGGTGAGCTGAAGGTTCATGAAAGTAAGGTCAAGCGTTCGAATTTAACTGCTGTCTATTGTCATTCTTTCTTATTTGGACGTATCTTATTTGATACAATATATCAAAGCCTAAAAGCTACAAATTGTGTAGTTGTAGCCTTTTCTAGATTCCATATTCTTTAAACACATTACATTTGGTAAACTCTATTCCTTAAACGAAGAGACAAACAGTCACAGTAAAAATAATCAAAATTGGTGTATTTATTTGCAATTATTTCGACCGCCTCCTGTTGTCTCTATAGTTTCCAGTAACGAGAAATGTATCAGTTGAGTGCTAATTTTTTTCTGGGTCCTTAGGTAGGGTTTATATGAGCAAGTGGACATGCCTTCCGGTATCTGTTACAAGATTAATATTTGTTCTTCAACTACGGTAGTCATATTAGACAGTTCGGCCAAAGAGAAGAGATCTGTAGCTGTTCAGCAGCGTACCAACTTACTGTACTGGTAAGTGTAGTATGTGTTGGAACGAATCTCACTGCAGGCAGCCTACAGCACAAATCAGTCTGTACATCAACTTATTAGGTGCCAGCAGCAGTGGCAGGCGTCAAGTGACAAGTCCTTTGGTGGATTCAGAATGTCCAGAGGTTGCAGCATTTGCGATTGTAGTGGCTGCAGCCACGGTGTAGTAGGGTCTGGCAGCCATGACGTTGGTGGCACTGGCTGCGATGGCTAAGGTGACCTTGGATGCCCTATGGGTGGTCGTCTGGTGGTGCTGGATAACTAGGAGGAAACCTGTCTGCCTCGGTGGAGTAGCCGAGCGGTCTAAGGTGCCTCGCTGCGAAGCGCACGGTTGCTCGACATCGGAGGTTAGAGTCCTGGGTGTGTGTGTTGCCCTTAGGTTAGTTTACCTTAGTTTAAGTAGTTTGTAGGCTACGGACTGATGACCACGCAGTTTGGTCCGATAGATTTACAAACATTTTTTTGGAAACCGTCTGGAGAGGGTTCCCACGCAAGAAGATGTCTTCTTGAACCTGTCCTGGTACAGAAGGGTCTTTGGCAGAATCAGAGACTGTGCAGGTATGCAATTGATTCTGGTGTTTGTGGTGAGTGCATCCCGATATGTCCCAAATAACACAATTCAAAATGTTCAAATGTTTGTAAGGCTTATGGGACTTAACTACAGGGTCATCAGTCCCTAAACTTACAAACTACTTATGAACTACTTACGAACTAGGACGTCACAAATATCCATGCCCGAGGGGGGATTCGAACCTCCGACTATAGCGGCCGTGCTGACCGTGACTGGAGCGCCTCAGTCACCTCAGCCACCACGGCCGGCATAACACAATTGCCTTGACAAAACTTTGATGACAAAACCAGTTTCCTAAAAAGGACTTCTGTTAAATACCCCGGGGTAAACTTTTGCACTGGGCCGGAATTTCGTGGTAAATGAATGAGCCCTCGGGAAATTGTGGAGGACGGAGCAGATGCAGAGTAGTTCTATGTGACCTTCCATGAAGAAGTTCAGCCAGTCACTTATTTTCTTGAGGAGTCATCTGTACCTTGATAAAAACAGGATCAGGGCGTTTTATTTAGATTGAAACGGCTTCGGCTTCGTCATCTGTGCCTTACATGTTCATACAAAGCGTTCCGCTTCGCCATTCGACAGTGGCGAAAAAGTTGTAGACATGATGTGATTGATGCCACTGGCCTTGCAGAAGGAAGAATATTCTGAAGATGTTAATTGTGGTCCATTGTGGGACACAATGGTGGACGGTAAAACTTCTTGACTGAATATGGTTGATGGAGGACGAATTGTTTTGGGCAACGTATTGGAATTCATAGGAACCACAAAGGGAAATCTGGAATAGGCGTCCACAACTATAAGTCTTCTGGAACCCCAGAATCTGAAAAATCGATAGGAAAGCGTTTCTGTGAGCGTGTGTTTGGCGCCAGTAGAAAACTGTTGATGAGGCACTGATTGATTTTTTTGTGCATTCTCTGAAATTAGTGATCATATTTCCAATATCCCTGTCTATTCCCAGCCATGTTCAGTGCCGTCTGGATAAGAGTTTTTGGCAGACAAAATTCCATAACTTTCCGCTGCAGCAATGCAGGGATGAGCACTTGAGTTTGTTCATTTGGTGTGTTCAATATAATAACTCTCTTTCGAACCTAAAATGCATTTTTCTGAGTAAACCAACGACTAAGAGACTCATTGGGCAGCTGCTTTATATCTGTGTGCAGTCACACAGGATGAATTTCCGAAGGAACTTGACGGTACTGCCTATTTCCGTCGCCATGTCGATACTATCGTATTCAATAGGAACGTAGTCCACAGCAGTCTCATCGATCTAGTCAATATCAAAGCAGGTGTCCTCAGAAAAGTCAATGCCGGATTTGATCTGACATTAATACAAGATAAACTATCTGCATTCGCATGGCAAGTTGTGGGGCGATAGATACTCGCATAATTGTAGTTGGCCAGGTTGACAGTCCAAAGTTGAAGATTTTGGGCTGCTTGAATAGGCACAGGTTTTTCCGGGGTGAAGTGGACTGGTGAGAGGCTTGCAGTCTAATAGCAGAAAAAATGTCCTTACATATAATTAGAGGTGGAACTTGGAGATGCCTTAGATGATACCCAAGGCCTCCTTCTCTAGGTGCATGTAGTTTACTTGAGTTTGTTAAGCAATTTTGATGCAAAGGCGATTTGGTGGCCTGTGGAGCGAAAATTATGGGACAACATGACTCCAGTGACATATGATGAAACATCTACTGCCAGGACCATGGGTTTTGCTGGATTGAAATGGACTTAACATGTCACTAAGAAGGATGTTATCCAAATCTGGGAGGCTGTTTCTTGTGTAGTCGACCACTTGAACAATACATTTTTCCAACGGAGGTAATGTAATGGTGCGGCAATCTGAGCAGCAATTGGTATAAATCAAAGATAATAGGAAATCTTTCTGATGAGTGCCTGGAGCTCAGTTATATTCTTGGGAGGACGAAGCTCCTAAATAGCCTTCAGGTGTTATGAGGTTGGTATGACGCAGTTTGAGTTAATGATGTTACCAAGATATTCAATATGATTGGCGAATAATTCACATTTCTACTGGTTGCATAAGATTCCTAGATCGTTCAGGATTTGGAAGAGGCATTCCAGATTTTCAAGGTGCTCATCTGGATGCGGTCACAGATGACAGTGTCTTCGAGATAACTGGATCAGGAGTGGATTACGGCAGTCAGTTGCTCTAAGAATCAATGGAAGATGACAGGTGCAGATGCAGTGCCGAAACATAGCTGCTGGTATTGACACAGCCCAATACGGGTGTTGATGACAAATGAGGTTTTATTTTATTTTTTATTTATTTATATATTTTTATTTATTTTTTTGTCCAATGGAAGATGGAGACACGAATCCCTAAAATCAATCTATGGGAAAGAGACATCTCCTTGTAATTTTTCCATGAGCTGTTCAGGCTGCTGAGAAAGTGGGTAGGAATCCAAAAGGTATTGTGTATTCACAGTGGACATAATGTTTAAGCAACTTTGGAGTTGACCATTAGGTTTTCTGTCCATGATAAAGGGTGATGCCCAATGAGCTTTTGCATCAATTTCAATTATATCGCAAATGGCATGTGGATGCTCTTGGGCTTTGATTAATCTCGGTCGCACATTGTCCTTTGCCTTACCCAACTTGTCCTCAAAAAGCCAATGTTATTTGCCATGTAATTTCATGATACCGTCGGGGGATATGGGAATGATAGCGTCAACATTGTCCGAGATTTGGTTGCCAAAAATATGGGCATTGAGGTCAAAGATGTTACGGATCTTATAAGATTTGAGTACTGTGACTGGAATTATCTTAGTTGTAGCTCTGTACTGCATTGTAAGCCAACAACTACCGAGGTCAGTGAGGTTATCTCTGTTGTATGTGGTGAGGGCTCTGAAGAAAACACAAGTGGTGGGGAGCTGAGTCTTTAGATTGTACTAAGGTAACGGAGGCACCAGTATCCACGTGGGATTTGCCGTCCTGGCCCTGAATTCGCAGCTTGGCCCTTATACCAATTTAGAAGTGCGCTGTGAACGATTTATGGATTTTTCATGCACTGTGGAAATACCATAATAGGTCTGAAATAGTTTTTGTCCAAAACCGTTTGGTTCAAGAGTGTTGCATCATCAGGGTCAACCATTTTGAAATCCATTGCTTCAGACCAATGGTTTGCTGTGTTTTTAGATTATCCCATAATTTCTTGGAGCACATAGTCTGAATGTGAGCCACCTTTTTCCAAATATAACAAACTGACAAGCATCTCCATAATGCAAGATAGAGCACTTAGGGCAGATTGTAGTTTGCCGCCAATATTGTAATGCTGAAACTGTTGAGTATGCAGGGCAGCTAGCACAAGTGGCGACATTTCCAGCAGGAACGACAATTATGTTATCTCAGCAACTTGTTGCTCTCTTCCAGACATTCCACTCAGGAGTGTTCTTGCTGGCACAGCCTGTCACTATCGCCAGCAGACCAGCTGCTGCCAGAACCAGCCGTCGCTCAGGCCCCATTGGCAAGTGCTCCACAGCTGCCTCATGACCTCCAGGGTCAGGTACTGGGGTCGCCATCACAGCTGGGCGCCACTCCGCAGCAGCAGTCTTTGGGTGAGCTGTCCAGGGACTCAATGGCTGCTTCCAGCGCTTGAAACCGCCCCTTCGCCACTACCGTCCAACTACAGAGCCCCTCGCAGCTCTCCCAGCTGACACCCCTGCCAATTGTTCACAAGACCGGTTGGACTTAACCTCTCACACTTCTATGTCTCATCTTCTCCTGCTACCCTTTCTTTTATCCTTCCAGCATGTTCACCTCACCGTTGACAAACACTTCAGTGCTGTAGAGCTCCCCCCCCCCCTCAGACCTCCATGACTGTCACATGGACTGCTCTGTCCTTTCCCCATCCCAATCCAACTCTCCATTCTCCTTTAAGCCACCGCCACCATCTCTCCTACGACCATCCCCACTGAATCTCTTAGTCCCTCTCTCCCTCTCAGCTGCCCTCTCTACCTCCCTCATCTCACCTCCTCCTCTTACAACTGTCCCCCTCACACACCTGCCATGGTGGCAGAATCGCCACTTTCAAATGTTCAAATGTTTGTATAGCTTAAGGGACTTAACTACAGGGTCATCAGTCCCTAAACTTACAAACTACTTATGAACTAGCTAATCCTAAGAACGGCACAAATATCCATGCCCGAGGGGGATTCGAACCCTGCCGCAGTGGAGTAGCCGAGCGGTCTAAAGTGTCTCATTGCGGAGCACGCGGTTGCTCGCCGTGGAGGTTCGAGTCCTCCCTGGGGCATGGGTGTGTGTGTGTGTGTTTGTCCATAGGTTAGTTTACCTAGGTTTAAGTGGTTTGTAAGCTACGGACTGATGACCACGCAGTTTTTGTCCAATAGATTTACAGACATTTGAACATTTTTTTTATTCAAACCCCCGACCGTAGTGGCCGTACAGACCGTGACTGGAGCGCCTCAGTCCCCTCGGCCACCGTGGTCGGTGAATCGCCACTTTCACCTAGCCAAGAACATCACCACAGCCTGGACATGCTCTCCACTACATCTCCCTCCAACCATTACCTCCACCCCTCCCTGCTCGTTATGTGCCCACAAAGCCACAAAGTCAAGAATCCAGTGGGGATCACACTCCCATCATCGCCAAGTAGGCTCCCTCAAACAGCGCTCCTGTTCCCCCTGCCCTGCCACCATTCCCTCTGGATAACATCCCATTCCCTAAGTCTACTCCCATCTCCCAAATCTACACAAATCACCAATGTCCTCTCCTGTCCTGATACAGATTTCTAGGTAATACAACCTACTACCTGGAAGTAATTCCCCTCTGCCCCAATCTCCCAATTGATTCCCCATAAGGACTATGTCCTTATAAAATCTACCTCTCCATCTTCCACTTCAATGTACTACACTGCCTCCCCTGGGTCCATTTTGGACCGCATGCCAACCTCACCCTCTACCTCACCTAATCCTCTCCCCCCCTCCCCCAGCCTCAGCCCCTCTGAACCACCACGTTTACTGAACTAAGGCCAATGATTATTGAAGAGGAGGTGTTGCACCACCGAAATGTGCATATTGACCTCAGTATCCAGTCTGCCAAGCGCATCTAAAACTCCACCAGGCCACCTATTTAATGCAGATTTTCACAGAATCTGCATCTTCCATCAACTGTCTCCTTGCCAAGGGGGGCGCTCATATATGATTGCCAGTACAAGGTGGAGCCCTCCTGCTCGACACACTACCTGAAACACTGTCGCAACCTCGTCTCCCGTCTACCCCCACACCTGCTACACCTGTGGTTGCCTCCACCCCAACCTAATCCTACAAATGTTAGGCTCGCCCATTCCCATCACCCCTGAGCTGACAGCTCCATCTGTCCCATCGACCTCCCTCCTCTAACACAGCCAAACAACTCCATCTGTCTCCCTCCTACCATGGAGGATGTCATTCGTTTTGTAACAACTGTCCTTTAGAATACCACCCCTTCAAGGGACCTTACACCCTTCAGCAGGTTGCCCTTGTTGCCTGCTCTGTCATCCAGTTAGAAACCATTGCACTTTCTACTGTAACCATTCCCATTTCACCTTCTCCCGCAATGTTACCGTCATATAATGCACGTCTTAACCTTTCTCCCATCTCTCCATACCCCCTCCCCCCAGCAGTCCCACAAGGCACTCTCTTCTACCATCCCATTCGCTCCCTCCTTGCCAACCAACCCCTTTTCATGCACATTCCCAACACCGCATGGATGCCGTTCTCCTTAATGAAAGCTTCCTCCAACCCCACAAATCCATCAGCACACTCCTTACCTCATGATGGCACCCTGACCCTTGCTTGAGATGGAGTGGCAATTGACCGCCTCCGCCATCACCCTGTCCAGCTACAACCTATCCTGTGCGATCCTAATGAACACCTCATCCTCAACCTCTTACTGTCACCCTGGCTACCATCTAAGTCCGCAGTACCGTCCACCTCCCCTGTGACCTCCTGGATACTGTCCATAAGATGGTGTGGTGGAGGAGCGGTCCCTGGACTGGCACGGGAGCAAGGTGGGGGTGCTGCTGATTTGTATACCCATCACTAGATTTTGCCGCCTGCAAATCTAGACGTATTTCATTATTAATATAATGCATTTATATTGTAACTCAATAAAACCGTGAAACAACTTCCTCATTTCAGCAGACGTATTTCTACGATTTTTCAGAGAGAAAATTACTCTATAACAAGCAGAGAGTGCATATAGTGATAATAGACAATTCAGTGTCACATACATACACAAAATGGAGTTCCGCCTACGATTATTAATAAGAAGGATTGTTAAGTAACTCCTATGTGAGGAAACCACAAATAAGGTACGGCCACTATCAATGCATACTCACCTGACCTGGCTCCGGAGATGTGGGAAACACAAACTTAATTTGGGAAATTTGTTAGTTTGATTACTCAGATGATTATACTGATGTGGTGGAGGGCAAATCCACTGACACTCCTCTCCCTGATCTAAGGTCTATATATTGCTCACAGAGAGTTGTGTACACACCTCCATTAGCCTAAACTGGTAGCAGGTTATTAGAAGGGCTCTTGTAGCTACTCCTGTATAGCTGTGTAATGGATAAATGCACCTTATTTGCTTGGCATGTCCGTGTGTATTTAAAAATCATCTTAGCACTAGAACGGCGGAACGGCGGAGTTTCTGACATTCCTAAAACGGCGGAAACGGGTCATTTTGACCCCCACATAAATTATTTTCATATTAGACTTAAATAAGTGGTTTTTTAATTTTTCTTTTCTTGTTATCTACAACTTTTTTCTAGCAGGTACAATAATTATTAAACACCATAATTAATAATAATCAATAATTATTTATTTCAACAACAAAATATCTTACAATACCGCTAACAAGTTTCCTATTTGTATAAACTTGTTGACACATTTAGTATACATGGTCCATGTTACTCTCGTACGTGGTCTAAACACACCTTTGTATCACTCTTCTTTCAAGTTACTGGAAGCTGCTAGATGCACTTAGCACATATGATTTCTGTTTTATGCGCACATTTTCCGCACAAGGCTCTGTGCCACTTTACACAGTTTTCGCTGGTCTTGTTGCATTTGCAGAGGCTGATTCTGCACTTTCTCCGCTTTCTAGTTGATTTCGGTCCAGTATCCTCTTCCTTTGCCTAATGTTCTTGCTCTTTCATTCCCTTGAGTTCATTAGCCAGCGGAAGTATGAACTTCTTCCATTCCATTTTCTTGTTTGTTACTGTGTTGTAAATGACCCACGCATTTATCTACACTAATACCATCTTCACGAAGCAGGGTTCTTCTTAACTTCATCTAAACTAATCGCAATACATTAGCAGGATTGAATAGGAATCGCCGCCCCATCTGACGCTTCACCACACAAATAACATCACAAAACGCAACTTCGGAAGCACACTGCTCCGTCCCTACTGGCGAACCGACAGGTCAAAGAGCAATGCGGCATGGCACATGCAAAGGCCTCTAATGGACGACTGGAGAGTTTTGCAGATGCAGGAGTATCACTAGTGCAATAAGGTATCTTTACATTATCTGTCATACGATTTTGGTGTATATGTGTTTGTTCGAGCCCAATTACTTTCGTTGTCAGATGATTACACTGATGTGGTCGAGGACAAACCCTCTGACACTCGTCTCCCTGATCTAAGGTCTATATATTGCTCACAGAGAGTAGTGTCAAACCTCTATTAGCCTAAACTAGTAGCAAGTTATTAGAAGGGATCTTGTAGCTACACCTGTATAGCTGTGTAATGGATAAATGCACCTTAATCGCTTGGCATATCCGTGTGTATTTAATTATCATGTTAATTCATGCCAAGAGTAGAGAATCAGAAATATTGGCCAGGCTATTCGCTATGATGGATTTGGAAATGCGATTATACTTATGTGTAATGGAGAATTATATTGACAAGTTTTTGTTTAAATATTATCAGCAGCAGACAATAATGCCAAATGAGTTAACAACGTGCTTACTGTTCTTTTTCGATTCAACATGGGATCCATAGAGAATCTTTTGATTGTCATTTGTGTGATCGACTTCTCCTCATGGAATCTCTGCCACACTATTCGGCAGACAGCATTGAATTTTTAGGACATTAATGATCAAAACCATAAAAAGAACGGATTGATTTTACGAGCAATGTTTAGTTATGCTTACACGCGATCTCCAGCCACCTGATTTCCTGCAAGGTTATGAAACAAGCGCGATATGAGAGTGCTCGACTCTGTGGTGGAATCACTGTTGAGTGGTGGAAGCGCAGATAAAGAAGGCATGGCAGTTAATGTATATATGCTTCCTCCTGGACATTAAATACATGACTGGATTTCATAGCTACGTAATACTACAGTGGTATAAAATATTACCAAGAACTGTAACCAATTTAATCAAACATAATCTTTCTAGGGCTAATTGTAAAATCTTCCTAAACTTTTTGCTTCCAGAGAATAAACATTTATGGAAAGGTGGTCATTTATATTGGAGCACTCCTACTCCGGAATAGGAAGATGATTTCACGAACTCTCGCACATGTCAATGACGTGTATCCAAACATCTCAAGCAAGGTATCGACCATCTGAACATCATGGATGACTGATTGACAAGGACCACTCACTGAATTATTATCACTTCCATTCAGCAACCATAAGAGGAACCTACAGTTGACGACAGAGATGGCGTGAGTGTTCGAATGAATTAGGCAAATCTCAGACATGTATACCGTTAGCCCATCCTGTGCGAGACGTAAAATTATCTCTTGTAGTTGATGCAGAATTCTCGCCTCCAATCCTTGTTTCAGAGCCTATGTTGTGAGTAATCAATATTGCGCTCTGTATTATTCATGGAAGAGTTCCAAAACTCCACTCCTACGCCCCCAACCCAGCCGCTTAAAGGTCTGGCTCAGCCAATCACGGTGGCAGCCAAACTCGATAGCGTTGGGAAGCTGCTACAACAAAAATCGATCATGAAATAAGATCGTAGGCACTCGGTTCAATGGTGTCCACAGATTTCCATGGAAGCTCCATTAGTCTCTTAAGTTCCCCATATTTTGACATGCCATGGACTCTGCAAATCCTGACCTACTTCCTCTGTCATTGGAGGAAGCATAGTTCGTCTTGGAAATACTGCAGCAATGTCTTACCCGAATATATATTCTGCAGCGATTGCAGCACAGTAAGAGACACGCAACAGATAAGAAACTGTTTACCCTGAACCCACTGTATATGCTTCACTGTCTTCTGAGAAAACAGAATAATTCTCGTGATGGTGTATCTTGAAGACTCGACTGGGGAATACTGTGAAACAGCAGATGCAGTAGCACTGTTTCGAACCATCAGTGTTCACTTCTGTAAAACCGTGATGCCTGTCTGAAATGGTAAGAAACTCAGACTGAAAGGTAAACTCTGAGGTTTCATCTTTCTTCAAAGTAGTTATATCTGAAACAAGTCCGGGCTTCTGGCGAAGCCAAAGTGGAAATATCCTCAAACCTCGACATAAGGATAAGATAAGGATACGAGAGGTTGTTTTCGGGTTTCCGAACACATGTAATATTTGGGGAGAGTGAACAACAAATGGCTTAAAAACCGTCAACGAAAATAAAAGTAACCTAGCACATATTGTGTGCAAAAAATTACAGTATTAGCAACATCCAACAAATATGTTCTATTGAGCAAAGCGATATCACAAAATGGAGCCACAGCAGCAACACAATACACAACAAATCAGTAACCCTATAATCTAGACAATTAAAACAAATAGAAGCCGCCAAAATAACCACCAAACATAATACAGGAAAATACGTACTAATAAATATAACTAAAAAACACTTACATATTCCTATAAAAGCAGTATTCAAAGATGCAACCAAATGCCGTAATTAGTAATAGATTGAGTCTCTTGGTTCAAAATTCACGATGGTGGCCAGAAAAACCCAGCACTGAGGCGCCTCCGTCGATGACGTCTGCAAGTACCGTTACCCCCACCCCCCACCCCAGGCGCCACCTCCGACAGGTCTAGACTTGTCGGAGACGCCTCTGCCAGACAGGCGCCACCTCCGACAGGTCTAGACTTGTTGGAGACGCCTCTGCCAGACTGGCGCCACCTCTGACAGGTCTAGACTTGTCAGAGACGCCGCCACCAGACTGGCGCCACCTCCGACAGGTCTAGACTTGTAGGAGACGCCGCCACCAGACTGGCGCCACCTCCGACAGGTCTAGACTTGTAGGAGACGCCGCCACCAGACTGGCGCCACCTCCGACAGGTCTAGACTTGTCGGAGACGCCGCCGCCAGACAGGCTCCACCTCCGACAGGTCTAGACTTGTCGGAGACGCCTTTGCCAGTCAGGCTCCACCTCCGACAGGTCTAGACATGTCAGAGGCGCCATCGCCAGACAGGTGCCACCTCTGATAGGTCTAGACTTGTTGGAGACGCTGCCGCCAGACAGGCACCACAGCCGTTCCAAGACACTGGGGACATGCGCCGCCCCCGACAGATGCCCAAGTGCCCGTCCTCTGCCTCCAGTTAATTAAATTAAATTCGCATATCAAATTAACCGCCAACGCCACGAGTT
This sequence comes from Locusta migratoria, assembly GCA_026315105.1. NCBI lineage: Eukaryota > Metazoa > Arthropoda > Insecta > Orthoptera > Acrididae > Locusta > Locusta migratoria. The sequence goes on from CM048751.1 coordinate 297,607,692, forward strand.
TCGTACTTACCAACGTTTTACGTGCAGATTGCAATCTGCACTTACACAGTTTATTTATGTTTCGTAAATGTTCGGAGTTACGCCTTACAATCTAATTATGCGATATATGTTTGAAGTTACGCCTTAAGGCAAATAAAATGCCGCCTACCGCACATAGCACGTCAATTCAATTCTAACAATCTATGTTTTTTTATCAGTAACAAGGGCGACTGCCTCCACAAGTAAGCACTTGCGTGAACACGGCCCCCGCCCCCGCTGCCGCCGCCATCGACAGCCCTAAAGATTGCCGCCCCCACGCGACCCGGTGTGGGACTTGAACCCGTGCCTCTAGAAATTTTATTTTACGAAAGTTATTACTTATATACGTACAACAACATTGGAAGAAAAAGAGGGGTCAATTATTATTGCGTACTTCGGACAGTAACATTACCTGGAATAACACGAGAGTTTCGTAAACAAATTGACCCTGCCAGCAGCCAGACCATCCACCACAGCTCCCAGTTATTGTTTTTAGACGTCTAGACGTGTTAAGCGTAATTTGAGTACAGCTCAACCCCCATTGCTACCACAAACAAACAGTGTTCTCTCGGCAAGCTACATAAAACATTTCTATAAACATATGCTAAATGTTTGAACAGAAATATCATAACGTTATATTATTTTAAGTATTCTCTCCCCAAGCTCTTCGCGTAGACTATAGCAAAAAGACGAGTTTAATAATAGCGCAGGTTACATAATAAACGGGATGTAACGGTAACGATCGCCACAAACTTATGTATCCATCTTAACAAGTACTCTTTAGATGTCCAGCTAATTGAAAATCAAGTCTAACTAGAGTCTAACATTTGAGACTACCCAAAAGAAAAGAAATGGTTCGGTTCGGAACTCGACCGCAACCTTAGGTCTATAAGCAAAATAAATGTATAGAACGTGCTTGGAACAGACGACGAATGTGTTAAAAAATAGCGTGCGTTAGATAATAAACGGGATGTAACGGTAACATACGCTACAAACTCACTCTTGTGATAAAACAACAACAACAACAGCAGCAGCAGCAGCAGCAGCAGAAGACAACACATTGTTTACACCAAACATTCAAAATAACGAAAATCGGCAATGACATCTAGCACAACGTCTGCATAGAAACTAATGATTTCTAACACACAAGGCATTTTACAGAACATAACGAAAGCCGCTCTGGCAGTCAGCACTAGACCGTTAGGGCTGCGTCTAAATAATACATCTGCAAGCACCGTTAACAATCGTCCAGAACGTGGCCGAGGAGACTGAGGCGCTCCAGTCACGGTCTACACGGCCACTGCGGTCGGGGATTCGAATCTCCCTCGGGCATGGATATTTGTGCTGTCTTTAGTATAAGGTAGTTGATAAGTAGTTTGTAAGTTTAGGGACTGATGACCCCGTAGTTAAGTCCCATAAGCTTAACATACATTTGATTTGAATCGTCCAGAATGCGCAGAGCGCTCTCTCGGCATGCTACATAAAAGAAAAATATGCTAAATGTTTAAACAAAAACACCTAAGTTACATCTCCTACGCAAAACCTCTGCAGACGCACCACTTTGACAAGAATAGCGCGGATTGCATTTATTTAATGGAGCTGAGCCAGGTCCAAAGTTCCGAAATTTAACACACTCTCTCTCTCTCTCTCTCTTTAGCGACCTTGCACTGTTACGTTTCCTTAGAGCGAGGTTTAGATGCGCATTTGGGTAGTTTAATTTTACCTCTTATTTCCTGGCTACAGCAGTACACATACACTCCTGGAAAATGAAAACAGAACACCATGAATTCGTCAACCCAGCAGAGCGAAATTTTATTGACTCATTCTTCGAGATGTATACCACACACGGTCACGCAGTCAGAACCATTTGCACGTCAATACAGTCACCAGAGCGTGCGCAATATCGACGCTAGTATCGTGTATACCCTGCTTTTGCAGCAATGCAAGATGCAACTTTCTCATGAAGACGATCATAGTGGTGCTGATTGAAGTCTTACAGTATAGCCTGCCTGCAATTTCCACCAGATGCCTCAATTGGACCGGATCTCGTGCCAGTCATGTTGACTGCACCAAAATGAAGTTTCATCCGGTCCCAGAAATGCTCAATGGGGGACAGATCTGGGGATAATGATGAACAGGGTAATTGACGTACACCTGGAACAGCACGCTGGGTTGTATGGCACACGTGTGTACGTGCATTGTCCTGTTGAAGAAGCACATTGCCTTGTTGGTGCATGAATAGAGGCAAGACGGGCTGAATGATGGTTTCAGTGAACAGTGTACTCTTCAATTTTCCGACAACGAACACCAGAGGAGAGCGGCGAGTGTAGGATATGGCTTCCCACCCCATGATCCGAGGTGTCGGCCTCGTTTGCCTCTGTCACACACACTCCAAATTTTCGCACTCCCCTGCATGACACCATACACACGTATGGCCATCATTGACACTGAGGCTGCGACGACTCTCATCACTGAAGACAACACGTCTATAATCGTCCCATCAAGAGCGCCTTCCATGACGTCATTGGAGGTGGGTTGAACGATGTTAGGGCGTGAGCAGAGGACACACTATTAGCACTTAAGATCGTGCATTATTTTGCAGGGAGCGATATTCTGCACTCGCCATTCTCCTTTCGTGATCGTCTAGAGAACATTGAACAGTTCACGGTACACTGAAACCATCATTTAACCTGTCTTGCTACCACTCGTGCACCAAAAAGGTTATATGCTTTTCCAACAAGACAATATAGATCCACATGTAATCTTTACCACCCAACATGGTCTTCAAGGTGTACGTCAACTACCCTGGCAGGCACAATCCCTGGATCCCTCCCCCATTGAACATGTTTGGAACCACATGAAACGTCATGTTGGGTGGTCTGCATGAGCGGCACGAAATCTGCAGGGTAGACCACTCCACATAACCACATTCGGAACCTCTACGATAGTTTCCATAAAAGTATTACAGCTTGCATTGCTGCAAAAGGAGGGTATACACGGCACTAACGCCAACATTGCGAACGCTGTGGTGACTGTACTCATGTGCGTAGGGCGCTGCCTGTGTGATTGTGTGTTCTATACAACCTCAAGAGTGTGACAATAAAATTTCCCTCTGCTAGGTCGACGAATTCATGGTGTTCTCTTTTCATTTTCCAGAAGTGTATAATTTATCGATTACCGACAGTCTACACTAAAACTTTTCTTTTTTCTTGAAACCAACGACCTAACAACACCCTTATTCCGAGGTAGTACTTTACCTGCCCAATCCAACACTGATTTTCAGAACAAGATCGATCAGCCCTTTACCCACAAAAATTCATACTCAAAGTTCCTTTCCTGTGACTCATTTTTCATTTCACTCGGATTTTTTTTAACTAGCTGTCTACCGCAAACGACGATGCTAACCTACACACCAGAAAATTTATAGCAAAGAAACCTCGCATTTTTGGATGCCCTATGTCAAAGTACAGGCGATGATAGATAACCCAATCCTAATAATAATAGCAACAGCGAAATTTAGTAGGCCCTCTAGAGACCAAAACACTCATCATATAGGTACGAAAGCTACCTTACTACACTTTCAACTCCATAGTTTTAACTACTTTTCAAGGTCATCCAACTGGTCACTGTCAACTACCGAAACACACACTTGCAGACCGTTGTACATAGCATAGTTCCTTCTCCAAATAGTAGCATTTATCATCTCTCCTGCAAATCTTCCAACCACCAGCATTCGGGATTTTAACGTTTATTTCCTAAATAATACAACAGTTAAGGCTATTCTACTCCGCACTAATGTGGAATTTCTATATAGAATTTTAAGATTACAATAGTTTTAAGGTCGTCATTCCACTATCAATATAAGCACCTTGAGTACAGTAGATGTGGGGTTCTTAGGATTTATAATAAGGTAGTAAATAAGAACACAAATATTAGAGCACAAAAACTTTGATTACATTTTATATACACGTTTGCAAACAGAAAACAAGTTCGCATATATACATCTACACACAGAATACAGTTATTTATTCTTTGTTGGTGTAACTTTAATTTTGTCTAATTTAATTTTTAGCTTGTAGCTTAGATCCACATTGGTATCTTCTACTTCTCTTTCCAGCCAGAAATTCGACAGGTACAGTAAAGGTATGTTCTCGAACTCCATTACGTATCTACGCACATTCCTGTAATCAACTCTTTTATAGCTTTAATAATCAGCTCTGCACCTTCTGGCAATGATTCTAGACGATAACTCTCGGCTATTTTAACTTTACCCAGTGGCGTAAGTAGGACTTGGCTCGGGGGGCGGAGAGGCGGGGAGGAAAGATCTGCTTGATGAGCAAAATTTTAGTCATTTTCCAGACAGACTACCAACTACCACTCCCGTTGAAGAAACTAATTCACTCCCATCCAATGAAAGATTATGGTGAAACACCCCAAGTTTTCAATCTGTACCTTTACCAGATTGCTGTTATACGATTTTTTTCTTTTTTACCGGTTTCTGGGAGGGGTTCAATCCCCCTCATCCCCCCCCATTGTTACGCCACTGAATTGACCCATTATTTCCTCCATGGCATACTGGTTATAGCACTCCACATCCATCTGTGTGTATGCCACCAATTCTTATGATTCACGGTCCTATGGTAATTCCGTATAGAAGGCTACTTTTGCAAACGAATTGTTGTTAAATATTGTTATTCCATCGGTTTTTAACTACGCAAATGGCTTCTCTGTAGCTAGGTGGACTACATCCAGTTTTCCACATTTGGATACAATGTGTTGTTGTTGTTATGGTCTTCAGTCCGGAGACTGGTTTGATGCAGCTCTCCACACTGAGCAAGCCTTTCCATCTCCTCATAAGAACCACAACCCACATCCGCTTGAATCTGCTTACTATACGCGTCTCTTGGTCTCCCTCTGCGATTTTTACCCCACACACTTCCCTCCAATACTAAATTTACGATTCCCCGATGTCTAAGAATGTGTCCTACCAAGTGATCCCTTCTTTTAGTCAGGGTATGCCAAAAATTCCTTTTCTCACCAATTCTGTTCAGTACCTCTTCATTAGTTATGCGATCTACCCACCTAATCTTCAGCATTCTTCTGTAGCACCACATTTCAAAAGCCTCTATCCTCTTCCTGTCCGCACTGCTTATCGTCCATGTTTCACTCCCGTACAAGGCAACACTGCACACAAAGGCCTTCAGAAAAGACTTCCTTACCCTTAAATTAATATTCGATGTTAGCAAATTTCTCTTTTTCAAAAATGCTTTTCTTCCCATTGCCACTCTGCATTTTATATCCTCTGTACTGCGACCATCGCATGTTATTTTACCATCCAAGTAACAAAACTCATCTACCACCTTCATTGTTTCGTTACCAAATCTAATTCCTTCAGCATCAGCTGATTTTCTAAGACTGCATTCCATTATTTTTGTTTTGCTCTTGTTAATGTTCATTTTATATGCTCTCTTCAACATGCTGTCCATTCCATTCAACTGCTCTTCCAGGTCCTTTGCTGTCTCTGACAGAATTACAATGTCATCAGCTAAACGCAATGTTTTTATTTCTTCCCCCTGAACTTTAAGCCCTATTCCTAATTTTCCTTGCTTTCCTTCACCGCCTGCTCGATGTACAAATTGAATAACATCGGAGAAAGGCTGCAACCATGTCTTACTCCCTTCCCAACTGATGCTTCCCTTTCATGCCCTTCGAGTCTAATAACTGCGGTCTGGCTTTTGTACAAGTTGTAAATAACTCTCCTTTCCCTGTATTTTACCCCTGCTGACTTCAGAATTTGAAAGAGAGTATTCCAGTCAACATTGTCAAATGCTTTCTCCAAATCTACAAAAGCTAAAAATGTAGGTTTGCCCTTCCTTAATCTATCTTCTAAGATAAGACGTAAAGTGAGTATTGCCTCCCGGGTTCCTATGTTCCTCCTGAATCCAAACTGATCTTTCCCGAGGTCAGCTTCTACCAGCTTTTCCATTCTCCTGTAGATAATTCGTGTTAAAATTTTGCAACCATGACTTATCAAACTGATGGATCTGTAATTTTCACACCTGTCTGCGTCTGATTTCTTTGGAATGGGGATTATTACATTTTTCTTAAAGTCTGAGGGCATTTCGCCTGTCTCATACATCCTACACACCAGTTCAAATAGTCTTGTCATGGCTGGCTCTTCCAGAGACTTTAGTAGCTCTGAGGGTATGTAATCTACTCCTGGGGACTTGTTCCGACCTAGGTCTTTCAAGGCTCTGTCAAATTCATCTCTCAGTATAGTATCTCCTATTTCATCTTGATCTACTTCCTCTTCCCTTTCTACAACATCGTCTCTAAGTTCATTTCCTTTGTAGAGCTGCTCTATGTACTCTTTCCACCTTTGAGCTTTCCCTTCTTTGCTGAGAACTGGTTTCCCATCTGAGTTCTTGATATTCGTAGAGTTGCTTTTCTTGTCCCCAAACGTCTCTTATTTTCCTGTAGGCGATATCTACTTTTCCCCTTGCTATAATTCTTCTACAGATTTGCATTTGCCTTCTAGCCACTCCTGCTTAGCCATTTTGCACTTCCTGTCAATCTCAATTTTTAGTCGTCTGTACTCCATTTCGCCTGTTTCATTTACTGCATTTTTCTATTTTCTCCTTTCATCAATTACATTTAGTATTTCCTGTGATATCCAAGGATTTTTTGTAGGTCTTGCCTTTCTACCTATTTTGTCCTCTGCTGCCTTCACTATTTCATCTCTCAATGCTACCCATTCCTCTTCTACTGTTTTATTTCCCCCTGTTTCTGTCAATTGTTGTCTAAATCTCCCTCTGAAATTCTCCAGAACTTCACTTTCCTTCAATTTATCTAAGTCCCATCTCCTTATTTTCCTCCTTTCTGCAGTTTTTTCAGTTTCAGCCTACAGTTCATGACTGTTATGGTCAGAGTCTATATTTGCCCCTGGGTATGTCCTGCAGTTTATAACCTGGTTCCGGTACCTATGTCTTACCATTATAATATCTATCTGATAACTTCCAGTGTCTCCTGGTCTCTTTCATGTATACAACCTTCTTTTGTGATTCTTAAACCAGGTGTTTGTTCCTTCTCATCCTTTTCCTACTACCGAATTCCAGTCTCCCATCACAATTAATTTTTCCTCTCCCTTAACTGTCTGAATAATTTCCTTTAGCTCCTCATATATTTCTTCGAGCTCCTCATCATCGGCAGAGCTAGTTGGCATATAAACAGGTACTACTGTTGTCGGTGTTGGCTTCGTATCTATCTTGACAATGATAATGCGATCACTGTGCTGCTCATAGTAGTTTATCCGCATTCCTATTTTCTTATTCTTTATCAGTCCTACTCCTGTGATACCCCCAACTGATTTTGTATTTGTAATCCTGTACTCACCTGACCAGAAATCCTGTTCATCCTGCCACTGAACTTCACTAATCCCCACTATATCTAACTTCAACCTATCCATTCCCCTTTTTAAATTTTCTAATTTTCCTACCCGATTAAGGGATCTAACATTCCACGCTCTGATCCGTAGAATGCCAGTATTGTCTTTCCTGATGACAACATCCTCCTGAGTAGTCCCCGCCCGGAGATCCGAATGGGGGACTATTTTACCTCCGGAATATTTTACCCGGGAGGACGCCATCATTATATTTACATACAGTAGAGCTGCATGTCCTTGGGAAAAGTAACGTCTGTAGTTTCCCCTTGCTTTCAGCCATTCGCAGTAGCTGTGTGGCAAAGCCACATTAGCTGATGTTACAAGGCCAGCTCAGTCAATCATCCAGACTGAAAAGGCTGCTGCCCCTCTTCAGGAACCACATGTTTGTCTGGCCTCTCCACAGATAGCCCTCCGCTGTGGTCGCACCTACGGTACAGCTATCTGTACCGTTGAGGCACGTAAGCCACCCCATCTCGGCAATGTCTGTGGTTCATGGGGATGGATACAATGTACCCATTGTTTTTAAGAAAATACAAACGGGAGTGCATCGTTGTAAACACGTTTTCCGTGTATCCTTTAATGTAGAATACATCCTGGGTTCCACTAATTTCGGATAGCAAGCCGACTCGTGACCGATCTCCCTGGCTGATTACTGTAAATGCAAATATTTTTTTAAGTCCCAGTCGTAGCCAGATTTCTCTACACCCTCTGCTTAAAATTATATGCAAACCTGGCTTGGACATCTGCTATAGCTGCTTCTTTCTCCAGCATTAGTTTGTATTCGTCATTACTTTAGCCATATATTAGAGTTTCCTTTTCTTCGCTTCGATCTCCTCAATTTGAAATTTCCTTTTTCGTGCACATAACACATTAACTGCACGTAGCAGTGTAATATTTTTAACGGGGAATGGCTTAAGTCTGTGTGATCCATTTACTCTTTTTCGCTGGAGCTGTGGAATAACATTGTTTGTAGATTCCAGTCCTAATTCGGCGAGGTCTCTATCTGGAGACATTGTGGAGAATAATGTTCTGGATTAGGAGAAATATGAATCTCCTGCTTTAATTTAGCTCTTTTGTGTAATAATTATATCGTCCTTGCTGGTGTCAGTATTACGAATCTCCACGTAATTTATAGGTAGGCAGTGGAACTGTGGCGGTTTTTTCCGCCATTTGTCCGAACTGCAGCAACTGTTGTGCTGCTTTCCAGCATTCTGTGTAGCCCTGCAGAAAACTTGGTTCCCTGCACAGAAGACCCCAGCCCTTCATGGCTATCGGGGATATTACAACAATCGCTCCATCTATCCAGGGTATCTGGTGGAGTTTGTGTCTATGTTCTTGCAACCGTCCCCAGCACTGCTGTGCCTTTCAACACGACCCTGGAGGCAGTGGCCGTTCGACTCCAGGCAATAGAGAAATTTACCATCTGTTCCCCATACCTTCCCCTGGATGTTGTTGTCTCTCCTACTGACCTCACTGTATTGGTTGCCCAATTAGCACAACCATTCCTCGTCTTGGGTGATTGCAATGCCTACCACCCTCTATGGGATGGAAATGAGAGCACGGGCCATGGTAGAGATCTTGAGAACCTTCTCATATAGCTTGACGTTTGCATCTTGAATAGTGGGGCACCCACACACTTCAGCATGGCGCATGGCTCTTTCTCCGCCATTGACCTATCCATTTGTAGCCCGAGTCTCCTTCCACATTTATCTTGGAAGATCCATGATGACCTTTGTGGGAGTGACCACTTTACTCTCCTTTTGTCGCTCTCACACTGTCACCCTGCAGGACTCCTGCCCCGGTGGTCGTTCCATAGGGCTGACTGGCACGGTTATACTTCTACAGCTGTGGTTACTACTCCATTACCAGATAACATCGATCTGGCAGTCCAACAACTAACTGAGGACATTATTTCCGCCACTGAAGCGACTGTCCCGACTACCACAGGACCACTTCAGCGCAAGTCGGTGCCTTGGTGGACACGGGAGATCGCTGACACTATCAGGGAGTGGCGACGGGCACTTCAACGCCACCGGTGCCACCCATGCATTGAACATCTGATCGCTTTTAAGCGTTTCCAGGCCCGAGCCCGGCGACTGATCCAACAGAGTAAGCGGGACTGTTGGGAGAGAGATGTAGACACCATAGGCTCCTGCGCCTCCACTTCTCAAGTGTAGTCGCAGGTACGGCGCCTCTTCGGGTACCACCCACCAAGCGGAATCCCGTCACTCAGAGTTGAAAGTGGTCTTTGTACTGACCTGACTGTTATTGCCGAGCTCATGGCAGGGCATTTTGCATGTTGCTCTGCGACCGCAGCCTACAGTGCGGAATTTCACGCCCTAAAAGAGTGGGTTGAGCAGAGGCAATTGTCCTTCCGCACACGTCGACGAGAAGTATACAATGCCCCTTTTAGTGAGTGGGAGTTCCAGACTGCTCTAGCTGCATCCCTCAATACCTCTCCTGGCCTAGACAGTATTCACAGCCAGTTTGTCCGTCAGCTATCAGCGGACTTTCAACAGCAGCTACTCGCCCTTTATAATCGTATCTGGACAGAAGGCCTTTTCCCGTCACAATGGCGGAGTAGTACTATCATCCCAGTGATGAAACCAGGCGAAGATCCATCTGACGCTGGGAGCTACCACCCCATCAGTCTCACCAACATTCTGCGTAAGATCCTCGAACGTATGGTGAGTCGACAGCTTATGTGGCTACTGGAGGATCGAGGTCTCCTGGCTCCACAACAGGGAGGCTTCCGTCAGGGCCGTTCCACCCTAGACAAACTCGTGTGCCTGTAATCAGCCATACATACAGCTTTTACTCACTGAGAACACCTTGTCACAGTCTTTTTTGACCTCCGTAAGGCTTATGATACAACCTGGCACCATCACATTCTCTCCACACTTTATGAATGGGGCTTATGTGGCCACCTCCCAACGTTCATACAGAACTTCCTGTCGCTACGCTCTTTTCAGGTTCGGGTTGGCACCTCTCTTAGCTCCGCTCATGTTTTAGAGAATGGCGTCCCACAGGGCTCCGTTCTAAGTGTACTGTTATTTTTTATAGCTATTAACGGACTAGCTGCGGCAGTAGGAACGTCTGTCTCTTCCTCCTTGTTTGCCGACGACTTTTGCCTTTACTTCAGCTCCAGCAGCATTAACATCACAGAACAGCGGCTGCAGGGAGCCATCCGAAAGGCCCAGACTTGGGCCTCTGAGCATGGTTTCCAATTTTCGGCACAGAAAACTCACGTCATGCACTTCTGTCGCCGCCGGGCAGCTCATCCGGACCCTGAGCTATATTTGAATGATGAACCCCTTCGCATTGAGGAGACACACAGCTTCCTAGGCATGCTTTTCGATGCCCGGCTGACCTGGATACCACATCTTTGCCAACTAAAACAAAAATGCTGGAGACACTTAGACATCCTCCGCTGCCTCAGCCACACAGGTTGGGGAGCTGCTCGCCCCACTCTACTGCAACTGTATAAAGCACTTATCCAGTCACACCTGGATTATGGCTGCCTTGTGTATGATTCTGCAGCTGCAACAGCACTGCAGATCTTAGATCCAGTCCATCACAGAGGCATCCGTTTAGCAACAGGGGCCTTACGTACCAGTCCTGTGACAAGCCTTCTTGCTGAGGCTGGGGTTCTCCCCCTGCAATTCAGAAGGCAACAGCTTACGTTGCCTGTATTCATGCCGTAATTCACCACCCAAATCGCAGGCTCCTCTTCCCAGCTGTTGCACTCCCTACCCCACGACGACGGCCGCGGTTGGGCCTCCCGATTACGGTTCGTGTTCGTTCCCTTCTTTCTTCTCTAGAGTCCCTTCCTATTCCTCTCCATTCCAGTACCGTTCTCGTACTCCTCCTTGGGTCATTCCTCACCTCCAGCTTAGGTTGGACTTGTCCCGAGACTCCAAAGCCTCTGTTGCACCAACGACTCTGCGTTTTTTTTTGTTGTTTTTTTTTTTTTTTTTTGGTTTTAGGGCGCACAACTTCTATGGTCATTAGCGCCCAGCCAAGAACATAGATTCGCTATGGCCTCAAAAAAATGGGGACTGTCAGAACATCCAGAAGAGGCTAAAAACGAAAGATAAAAGACAATTAAAAGGGTTAAATATCCTTGGATAGGTTGGCCAAGTTGATAAAACGCAAAAAAAGAGCAACTGCTCGTGTGTCATCAGCTAAAATTTCCTCCAGAGTAGACGGAAAGTGAAGGGCTACACGGAGATGATTAAAATTAACACAAGTCAGTAAAACATGTCACACTGTCAGCAGTTCACCGCAGGAGCATAGCGGTGCAGTTTCGGCGGATAGCAAGTGACGGTGGCTGAAACGGCAGTCGACTCTGCGTCAACAGTTCCAGGCCCTTCTAGATTCGTACCATGGCGCTTTATTTATATACACCGATGGCTCCCTAGTCGACGGCCATGTCGGGTATGCCTATACCCACAGCCGGCATATAGAACAACGTTCATTACCCTGTGGGAGTAGTGTGTTTACGGCGGAACTTGTCGCCATTTGGCGGGCCCTTGACCATCTCAGAGCCTGCTCCGGGGAATCTCTGGTTATCTGTACTGACTCCCTGAGTGGTTTGCAAGCCCTTAACCAGTGTTCCCCTAAACCATAAACATCCTTTGGTACGGTCCATTCAGGAAGCTGTATACAGACTAGGTACATCTGGTCGCACTGTGATCTTCCTTTGGACTCCGGGCCACATTGGAATAACAGGAAATGAACGTGTTGTCCAACTTGTGAAGGAGGCTACTACCTCAACCATGTTGGAAATCGGTCTCCAGGAGAGGGATCTCCGGGTGGTGCTCAATTGGAAGGTATTGAGCCTTTGGAATACGGAGTGGGCTGAATCAAACGCACCGAATAAGCTTCGTACTGTTAAGCCCTCTACAGCAATGTGGAGGTCATCCCTGTGAGCCTCTCGTAGGGAGTCCATTGTACTCTGCTGACTATGCATTGGCCATATATGGTTAACACACGGCCACCTCTTGCGTTTAGAGGGCCCACCAGTTTGCCGTTGTGGCGCCCAGCTGACTGTGGTCCACATACTGTTGTATTGTCCGTTTTTAGCCGCTTTGCGGCAGTCCTTTAGCCTACCAGATTCACTGCCATCAGTTTTAGGTGACAATGCCTCCTTGGCTAATACTGTTTTATATTTTATTCACGCATCTGGTTTCTACCCTTCCATTTAATGGAAGGCGCTTCTGCCTGATTCAAAGACCCTCATTTTTACACTGTTTAAGTTCCTTAATAGCCTCTAATTTTTCGGTTGAGGTGGTTTTTTAGTGTGTACAGCATGTCTCGCTCATCCGTTTTTATCCTAGTGATCAGTAAGCCATTGCATTCTGCTATGAAATTGTACTTTTATCCCTTTTGTGCACTCCTCTGTGTATAAGTGAAGTGTTTCTCTTCGTTTTACACTCAAGGAATTCTCTAATACTTATTCTCTGTGTTTTCGTTATGTCACATGTTACATCACTGCTTGGAACAGGGGACTGATGACCTTGTAGTTTGGTCCCCTATAAACAACAACAACAACAACAACAAGATCGAAGGCTTGCGGTCGTGGCATAATGCCGCTCAGATAACTCGCAATTACTTGTGAAAGGAGGTAGACATCAGTACGATCACCATTTCAATAACTTTTCTATTAGCTCCATTTCACTCGCTGTAATGTATGGTCTAAAATGCACAGAGCAGTAAGCTGCCAGCTATCCAACTTTTTCAATTCGCGATTTGGAGGCCTATATCTAGCGCACGAACTTGACAAACAGCGTCAATGGAAAACGACTGTTATGAATTATGAAAAGGTGAATGATTTATTTTAAACCTGAGATGTTTTAGTACCACGTCTGCAAACTTTCTTAGTCTGCCGTCCTCTGAAGCTGCAGACTCTGGTCCATCACTACGTCCACGAGCCTGCCTCCTTTCCCGTTGTCGGAGCTCCGTACACGACAACAGTTCGAGGGGGGGGGTGTAATGGCGTACCGTCAGCGCCACACGCCAGAGGTACAGAACGATCATAGAGAAGGCAGCGATCGAGTGGAAGCCAATAGCAAGCAGGCGTTGCGCATTGTGGAGTAACCAAAGATGCGCGCCCTCTACAAGTGGCCATATCTAGGCCGACATACGTCTGGACAGTTACAACAGTTGCTATTCATTTACGCGTGAGCACCCGTCAGTTACTAGTTAGAACTCTGACAGTTATAGTGGACGAGATTTAGGCTGAGTCCTGCTGGGCTACACATTCTAGCGACAGCTTCACGCAACGAAAGACAGACGCATGTACTGCTACGGCCAAGGAGGTTAGAATAAAGGGAGATGGCATTATCTGTGCCGAGCACATACGTCAGTTGAAGCCTGTCCACCATCTTGGTCAGTTTTGGAATGCTACATCTCCGTTAAAACCGTGCGTTAAGTCGACACTCTTACTGTCAATGGATGGAACTGGCACTCACAGCAAAGCACGAACTTTCCCTCACTATACATTCTTGACAAATAGTAATAAATACTCATTCTAACATATTTGAAAACTTTAGTATTAACGGGTAATTTGCACTCTTTTAACACGTTGTACATCACGACATAACCGTCTGACGTTTTATTCCTGTTTGAAGTGACATAAAACATTAGCTCTACAGTACGAACACTTAACCGAAACTAAGCAAAATGGCGGAGTCAGGCTTCACTTTTTCAGCGTAAGGGCGTCTCCCTCTATTCTAACCTCCTTGGCTATGGAAGTGTCCTGCCTGAGCGCCGACTGTGGCGGTGTGTGTGTGTGTGTGTGTGTGTGCGCGCTACAACTAGCAACGGTTGAAATTCAAGCCTGTTTTAATCTTGTCGCTGTAGCGCGTGCTCAGCGACAAGGTTCCAAACAAATATTTCGTCGTCGTCTGATTTCGCCGATATCTTGATATCAGAAGTGTGCAAAAGACGCACTTTATGGGATATCAGGAAGAAAACCTACCACAATAGATATATTTCTGAAGTGGAATGGACAGCAGTGGCTAATGCGTTTGGCTCAACAAGTAAGTATTTTATTTTTGATTTATTTATTTAGTACGATATTGATTGTTTATACAATAAGATATTGCTAAAGTTGAGGTTATTTTTAAAGCTCGTCTGTAAATTCACGAAACTAAGTAACTGGAAACATCTGTCATGTGTGGAAAGAGAAAATTGGTTGTGTATCAGTCCCTTCCAAATTTTGTGTAAACCATCCAATTTCGTATTATAAGACGCCTACTACTTTTTTTTTTTGTGGTTTTAGGGCGCACAACTTCTACGGTCATTAGCGCCCAGACAAGAACAGAGATTCGCTAGATCTCAAAAAAATTGGTGACTGCCAGTTAGAACGTCAAGAAGAGGCTAAAAACGAAAGATAAAAGACAATTAAAAGGGTTAAATATCCTTTGATAAGTTGGCCAAGTTGCTAAAACGCAAAACTCGAGCAGCTGCTCGTGTGTCATCAACTAAAATATCCTCCAGAGTAGACGGAAAGTGAACGGCTACACGGAGATGATGAAAATTAACAAAAGACAGTATAACATGTCGCACTGTCAGCAGTTCACCGCAGGAGCACAGCGGTGCAGGGTCGGCGGATAGCATGTGACGGTGGCTGAAACGGTAGTGACTGAACCGCAACCGGGCCAGGATGACCACCTCTCGCCAAGAGGGGCGTGAGGAGGTCCTCCAAGCGGTTGGGATCGGTTTTACAGTTCTCATTTTATTGTTGGACAGTGAAAAACCACGCACTGTGCCATGACGACACGATACTCCGGCGAAGAGCACGTTGAACATCGTCCGATGGGATGCAAAAGGTAGCCATGCGAGGCAGAAGAGCTGCAACCTTGGCTGCTACGTCGGCGGTCTCATTCCCGGGCACACCCACGTGGCCAGGGACCCACAGGAAAGAAACGTGACAGCTGTCATCTGCAAGCAACTGTAGGGAGCGTTGGATCCGATACACGAGAGGATGGTTCGAGAAAGGGTCCTTAAGACTCTGCAGAGCACTAAGGGAGTCCGAACATATGGCATACAAAGGTTGGCGGTGGCGGCAGGTATACAAAACGGCCTGGTGGAGGGCAAAAAGCTCAGCCGTGAAATTCGAGCACCGGTCAAAGAGCTT
The DNA here is from genome assembly GCA_026315105.1 of Locusta migratoria. NCBI lineage: Eukaryota > Metazoa > Arthropoda > Insecta > Orthoptera > Acrididae > Locusta > Locusta migratoria. Next base: position 297,623,294 of record CM048751.1, read on the forward strand.
GTATTGGAAATGGTCGTCCCCGATGATGAAGGCAGATCTGACACCGGCAGTGCTCTTGGAACCATCAGTGTAAATAAATATGGCATTATCGAACCGCGAACAGAGTTTGACAAGTCTCGAACGGTATACCAAATCCGGAGTGCTCTCCTTGGGGAGCGAACTAAGTTCAAGGTGAGTGTGAACCTGGGCCTGATGCCACGGTGGCAATGGGCTTTCGCTCAACCGAAAGGTGGAAGGAAGGGTAAAATCGAGCCACTGTAGTAGGCGGCGAAACCGAACTCCAGGTGGAAGCAAGACAATCGCAGACAACTGATATTGGCGATCGAGTGAGTCGTCAAAAAATAATCGGTAAGATGGATGGTTGGGCATCGACCGCAGGCAGCATGCGTACCAACACAAGAGTATGTCACACCGAGTGGTCAAGGGTAATACAGCAGCCTCGGCATACAGACTTTCAACAGGGCTAGTATAAAATGCACCGGTCGCCAGACGTAATCCCCGATGGCGGATAGAGTTGAGATGGCGGAGAATCAACCGCCGTGCAGAAGAGTATACAAGGCTTCAGTAGTCGAGCTTCGACTGAACAAAGGTGAAGCAGGACGGTACGATCCGCTCCCCATGACGTGCCACGGAAGAACGTTAAGGGATCGGGCACAACGGGCAGCCAGGTAGGACACGTGTGTGGACCAGCAAAGTTTACGATCCAACATGAGTCCCAAGAATTTCGTAGTCTTCACGAAAGGGAGAGCAACAGGGCCGACACGTAGAGAAGGTGGAAGAAATTCCTTGTATCTCCAGAAGTTTATACACACCCTTTTCTCAGTGGAGAATCTGAAGCTGTTTGCGATGCTCCAGGAATATAGACAGTCAAGACAGCGTTGAAGACAACGCTCCAGGAGACACGTCCACTGGGTGCTGCAATAAATTGCGAAATCGTCTACAACAAGGGATCTGGAAACGTCGGCTGAAAGGCAATCTACGATCGGATTGATTGCAATGGCAAAGAGAGCCATACTCAAGACAGAGCCCTGCGGTACCCCATTCTCCTGGCGAAAGGTATCTGACAAAACAGAGCCCACCCGTACCCGGAACTTGCAATCCGCCAAAAACGCTTGAATGAAAAGAGGAAGGTGGCCCCGAAGACCCCATGTGTGCAATGTGCAGAGAATGCCCGCTCTCCAAAAGGTATCGTATGCCTTCTCCAAGTCGAAGAACACTGCTACCGTTTGACGCTTCTTTAGAAAGTTATTCATAATGAAGGTCGACAATGTAACGAGGTGATCAGCAGCAGAGCGGTGTCGACGAAAACCGCATTGGACATTTGTTAGGAGGCGGCGAGATTCGAGGAGCCAGACCAACCGAGCGTTGACCATGCGTTCCATTACCTTACAGACACAGCTCGTCAGAGAAATGGGGCGATAACTGGAAGGAAGATGTTTGTCCTTCCCTGGTTTGGGGATGGGGACAACAATGGCTTCACGCCAACTTGTGGGAACATGACCCTCAGTCCATATGCGATTTTAGTTATTAAGAAGAAAACACTTGCCCGCAGGAGAGAGGTTCTTCAGCATCTCAATATGAGTGGAATCGGCCCCGGGAGCAGAAGATCGGGACAGGGCGAGAGCATGGTCTAGCTCCTGCATTGTGAAGGTGACGTTTGCATAAAGCACGGCGCCGGGCTCCGAGCGCATCGCGGCAGGCTGCAGTCCACTAAGGGACCGGAACATGATGTGGAGAAGAGGATGTACGAGGTATGGAATGTTCGGCAGCGGTGAGAATAACCTCTGTGAGGTAGTCGACCTGACTGTCACAGCTGGGAAAATTCTGAATGTGAAAAACTGCCATGGAAGAATAAAGCCCCCAGTCGGCTTTAGAAATGTTCCAACTGGTGGGACGAGGAGATGGGGAATGATGCAGAAAGTGGATGATACAAGGGAAATGGTCACTCGAGTACGTGTCAGAATGTGCATACCACTCAAACCGACCGGCAAGCTGAGGAGTGCATATTGCGAGGGCTATATGGGAATAGGTGTGTGTCGTGTCAGAAAGGAAGGTCGGTGCACCGGTGTTGAGGCAGACAAGATTGAGGTGTTGGAGAAGGTCCACCAAAAGGGAGCCTCTCCGACAAGGTGCCAGAGAGCCCCATAGGGGTGGTGGGCATTAAAGACGCTTACCAACACGAAAGGTGAAGGGAACTGGTCAACAAGGTGTAGCACATCTACCCTAGTAAGGGCAGATGACGATGGCGAATAGATATTACAGAGGGAAAAGGTAAATGTGGATAGAGTGATGCGGACGGCAACTGCCTCTAGGTGAGTATGCAATGAAGTGGGATGGTAATAGACGTCGTCTCGAAGGAGCATCAGAACCCCTCCATGGGCTGGGATACCTTCCACAGGTGGCAGGTCGAACCGCACAGAGGTGTAGTGTGGAAAGTCTTCACAATCACTTGGATATAACTTAGTTTCTTGGAGACAGACTAGAAACGGGTAGTGCAATCGAAGGAGTAGTTTTAATTCCTCCCGGTTAGAACAAATGCCGTGAATATTCCATTGAAGGAGCGCCATGATAAAAATGAGAGAAAAAAGAAGATAAAAAGGAACAAGCAGGTGGGGTCACCTTGACGGCCGCTGAGGACTGGACTTCGAGGGAGCGCTGCTACCGCCATTTAGGGGCAAAGGGTCATGTTCCATTGGTTCGACCAACGCGTCTGCCACCTCTCTGAGTTGATCAGGAGGGGCAGCTTCCACCACTGGTAAATGGCCGGGTGCCCAACAGACTGAGTGTCCCGGTGAAACAGAAGACGGCCGAGACCGGCAACTGTTGGATAGCGTGACCGAAGAGTCACGCCGAGGCTGGGAAGGGGTCTGTTCTTTTTGGAAGCCTTCTTAGAAGAATGACGGGTTGAAGAAGCGGTTGATGATTGAGAAGTCGGAGTCTTGAGAAAATCTTCACGGATGGGTTCTTTTTTGGAACTCAGGGCAGCAGATTTGGGTGCCCAGGATGTTTGTGAACTGGTCGACAAATTTACTGTAGAACGGGCAGAAGATATTGGAGAGGTGGAACGAGCAATTTTCGGGCTAGCCAACCTGACGACAGTGTCACAGAACGTGAGATCGCAAGTCTGATGCCTACCTCCTTAGTTGGTTGAGGGGAGGCGAGGACCTGGCTGAAAGTGACTAATGGGAGTACAGCGGGCTTCCTACTTGCTAATAACTTCCGAGCGGCATAGCTCGAGACCTTTTCCTTCATGCGAATCTCTTGGATGACCCGCTCTTCTTTATAAACGGGGCAGTCCCGTAAAGAAGCAGCATGATCACCCATACAATTAATGCAGAGAGGGGATGGAGGTAGACATTCACCCTCATGGGCGTCCCTGCCATAGGTGGTGCAGATGGCTGCATTTGGACAAGACTTACTAGTATGATTGTATCTTTGGCAATGGAAGCAGCGCGTGGGATTTGGTATGTATGGGCGAACGGAAATGACTTTGTAGCCCGCTTTCACTTTAGATGGTAGGTCAACCCTGTCAAAAGTCAAGAAGAAGGTGCGAGTCGGCACAAGGTCATTGTTAACCTTTTTCATCATGCGATGAACGGCCGTAACTCCCTGATCGGACATATAGTTCAGTATCTCCTCATCCGATAACCCATTCAGTGATCTAGAGAAGACTACCCCCCGCGAAGAGTTGAGGGTGTGGTGAGCCACCACTTTCACAGGGCAAGTATGTACAAGTGTAGCCCGAAGTAGCTTCTGCGCCTGGAATGCATTCTCTATTTCAAGTACCAAGGTCCCATTGCGCTGCCTGGAGCAGGTCTTCAATGGACCTGCGATCGCATTGACACCCTTCTGAATGATAAACGGATTTACAGCAGAAAAATCCTTATCTTCGGTACGTGATACCACCAGGAACTTAGGAATGTTAGGCAATGCTTTCTGTGGCTGAGAATCATCATGTTTCCGCTTATGGGTCAAGGTTATGGATGATTTGGAAGGTTTCGTAGCAGAGGTGTCCCCCATGATTACCGGCGTCTCCGATGGCGTGCTCCTTCCTTGTGGGGGCCCTCACTGAGGGCACACCCGCCTTAGGTGACTGTTCACACCTGAAGTCCCACCTCCCGAGAACGGACGGAGGGACCAATTGGCATGTTCGGAAGGTATCAGCTTCCTGGGCCCGGCCTTTTCCGGGGGGTACGTACGTGCCTTACATGTCTACCCGGGGTGGGGAGTTACGCCTTACCCCGTCACCGGCTACACAGAGCGTGGGTCGACCTTCAGACACGCACAGGGTGGGAAAAAAAGGAGAAAGGAGAGAAAGGGATGAAGGAGGAGGGAGAATCTCAAACGCCAAGGTGGAGATTAAAGGGTGAGTCGAGAACAAGGAGAAAGGAGAAAGAGGGGAAGGCTGAAAAACAGGAAAGGAAGAGGACCAAGAAGAGGAGAAGACTGAGAGGAAGTGAAAAAGAAACCGTGGACTGACGAAAAACGCCTGTCTCTGGGCGAATGCACAAACCGGGGGGAAAGAGAGAAGCGGCCTGGGACAGAAGAAAGGTCGCTTCGGCTCGGGGCCCCATGCGCGCCACACACGTACCGACAAAAGCGCTGTGGCGCCCCCTGGGGGTGGAAGAGTGACGGTGAGAAGAGGCAGTTGACGGTTGGTAAGCCTGAGAAAGCAGAAAATCCTCACAAATGGGTTCCTTTTTCAAAGTCCGGGCATCTTGTTTAGGTGCCTGCGGTTTACTAGAGGTTGATGAAGACTGTACTTTAGGAGCAGCAGGAGGAAGCAGGGACGTGGAACAGGCAATCTTCGGGTTGGTGGATCGCACAACTGTGTCAGCGGAAGTAAAATCACAGGCCTGGGTACTTGAATCCTTAGTAGGTGAGTGGAGGTGACGACCATACTATATGTGCCCACTGGCAGGACAGTGGGCTTTCGACTCGCCAACAACTTTCGAGCGGCAGATGTTGATACCTTCTCCGTAACCCGAATTTGCTGGATGACCTTTTCATGCTTATATACAGGGCAGTCCCGAGAGGAAGTCGTATGGTCACCGTTGCAGTTAAGGCAGTGAGGGGACGGAGGTGGGCAATACCCCTCATGGGCGTCCCTACCACAAGTGACACATTTTACTGCATTAGGGCAGGATTGATGGGTGTGGTTGTATCTGTGGCATTGAAAAAAGTGCGTTGGGTTACGTACGTAAGAGTGGACGGAGACGACTTCATACCCTGCTTTGTCGCTCGACGGGAGGTCAACTTTGTCGAACGTCAAAAACATGGTACAAGTCGGTGTCAGCTGGTTATCTACCTTTTTCATCACCTGTGAACGGCTTTTACACCCTGATCGCACATATAGATTTGTATGTCTTCGTCAGACAACCCGTCAATGGATCTCGTAAAAACTGCCCCCCGTGACGAGTAGAGTGTGCAGTGCGCTTCTACCTTGACTAAAAACGTGTGTAACAATGTAGTCTGGATTAGCTTTTGGGCTTGGAATGCACTGTCCGCCTCCAGCAACAATGTCCCATTGCGCTGACGCGAACAGGTTTTAACAGGGCCAGCAATCGCATCAACACCTTTCTGAATGACGAAAGGATTTACAGAATAGAAATCTTTTCAGTCGGTGCGAGAGACAACAAGAAATTTCGGTAGATTAGGCAGAGTCTTCGTTGGCTGAGGCGAATCTATCTTTTGTTTCTGGGTCAACGTCACTGAAGAAGATAAGGAAGTCATCGCGGAAGTGTCCCCCGTGATTACCGGCGTCTCCGATGGCGCGCTCCTTCCTAGTGAGGGCCCTCTCCGAGGGCTTACCCGCCTTAGGTGATTGTTCACACCTCAGGTCACACCTCCCGAGAACTGATGGAGGGACCAATCGGCATGTTTGGAAGGTACCAGTTCAGGTAATCACCACTCCCTGGGCCTGGCCTTTACCAGGGGGTACGTACGTGCCCTACTTGTCTACCCGGGGCGGGGAATTACGCGTTACCCCGTCACCTGCTACGCATGAGAATGCATGGGTCGGCCTTCAGACACGCACAGGGAGGAAAGAAGAAGAATAGAGGAAGTGAGGAGAAAGAAGGAAAGAAGTGTCTCAAACGCCGAGGCGGAGACTAATGAGGAGGAGAAGAAGGCTAGGAGAGTACAGCAAGGAGAGGTAGACAGAAACAAAGGCTAGGAAAGGAAGGAAGGAACCAAGGAATAAGAGAAACGACAACAAGAAACCACCTTAACTCGCGAAAGACGCCCGTCTCCGGGCGAAGGCTTAAACCGGGAGGGAAAGTGAAGCAGCCTGGGGCAGAAGAAAGGCTGCTCCGGCTTGGGGCCCCGTGCGCGCCACACACGTACTCACAAAAGAACTGTGGGCCCCCTGGGGGGGCCTTTACTACGTGGAATTATATGAAACTGAAACAAGTGGTTTTGAAGGTAAAAAGCTATGTAGTAAAACATGCACGACCAGCATGTGACGAAAGAAACCAGTAATTCTGAATCTTCTTACAAATCAATAACGGTGATATTTTTTACACGCAACCAGTCGTGCTTTCTTGTGTTTTGTGAATCTCTAGGCACTGTGAAAATTGTGCAGTGGAAGTGAATTTATATTGGTTAGCCTCATTCATTCTGGCATGCAGTTTGATAATTATTGTAGGCTCTCCTATTAAGGAACATTAGTCTTCCTCACCATGTATTAATGAAGGAAAACCAATCAGTTTTAGTAGAAATTTGTGAATTATTTTGAAATCTGAAACATTTACACTAACAGAGTCTTATTTGTTTATGCCACTGATCACATGTAGTACATTGTACAGGATGATATTGGACATAACACTTACTTTTCATATATTACAAAATGATCTTTCAGAAACAATATTAGATAAGAATTTTATTTCATCTGGAAACTTATTAAATAGGTTTATTCCCTTATTGCCAGGAACATTCTAATACAAACTTGTTTGTTGGGGTTACCTGTAGGTTATTATTGAATTTGGTGTTGTGATTATGTATGTCATAATTTTTGTTTATAGTGCTGATTTCCAATAGCATATTTTTTTCATGTACATCAGTGTGTCAAGAATCAGCACAGAAGGTAGTGGTAGCATTTTCAAACATGGGTTTTCATAATTGTCTTCCTCTACTCCCTGTAATAATCCTAATGGCTCTTCTGGATTCGGAAAGTCCCCAGATCTGCTGTGGTATTTCCCCAGAATGAGTGTTTATCTCAGATTACATTAAAGTATATATAGTAGACACAAATGAGTGCCTACTCACTCACACATCCTTTGAGTCCTTACAACAGCTTTTACTCAGCTTGGCATTAATATTTTCACTGGGTTTGTTCCATTTTAGATCACTTTGTATCCAAATGCCAAGAAATTTTGTTGCCTCTTTCTTAACATGGGTTGTTTACTGTGATGTCTGGATACAGCAAGTTGAGGTTTTGACAGTGATGGAAGTTCACTATTACAGTTTTCTTCTTGATAATAAGATGATTTATTGTAGACCATTTACTTGGTTTGTAACAGGGTTTATTACATGTTGGAGATCTTCACTTTTTGCTGCTTTTACTAATACTGTCGTGACATAAACAGAGTAACTTTGTGTGTACCTATCATTTATTCTTTTTGCCACTTTAATGACCTTTCATAAATTTTTTGTGTGTGTTATATAGTGCATGTGCATATATGCTGTAACATTTTGCTTGTATACTTTTTGAAGTTGTCTTTTGGCAACATGTTCCTATTCCCTTTATTTGCAGTAGCCTCTTACTGTACATTATTTTCCTTCATTAATACATGGCGAGGAAGACTGTAACATAAGTCATTTTCATTCGAAATTTGTGAATTGTTTTGAAATTAAAAACTGTAATACTAGCAGTCCCTCACCTAATGATCTGCTGTGGTAGCTCCTCTCCCTTTCGATTAGTTTATTCACTGTGTAACATATCTTGAGATATGTTAATTTGTTCTGTATTGTACTCAATTCGAAAGCAAGCTAAGGAATTAACGAATTACTTTACAGTGATTTTTAATTTGTAGGTGGAATATAATGTAGGGAACAAAATGATTAAATTTCACATCGAGTTTACCTTTTTCCCCATTCTGGCTGATGCTGAAAAAACAGGGTACTTAAATGTTTGCTGTATTACTTTAATCTTCATTTAAATGGTGCTCCATATTCTGTATTAAGGAAAAATATTGTTCCTAAACCACAGAAACGTTTTATTTACATAAATCATTATCTGTTTTCAGAGGATCATACTAAAATCTCTGTGTGACACCTTCCGCAGAGAACTAAAGAAAAAAACCAAAATTTTTATCTGATGATGCAGCTGCAGTGTGGCACAGCAAATGGAGTCACTTTGATTCCATGTTATTTCTAAAAGATGTGATGACACCAAGAGAGAGCTCATCGACTATAGCATTCATAGAAAGTGGCCAGGTAGAAGTAACTGTGGATGTACACAGTGAAAGCTCTATGTCCAAAGCAGAAGGATCACCATCAAATTTGGTATTTGATGGACTGCTCAATAGTGTAGACAGTGAGTAGCTGGATGACACACCACTACCTCCACCATTACCACCTCCAGCACCTAACCCACCAGCAGTAGCACCGCACCACTATCAGTATCACCGCCGCCACAACCACATCCAAAGCAAGGAGAGCTACAACCAAAGAGGAAAAGAAAAGGAAAAAAATCTTTTGAGGAACAACTGTTGCAGTTGGAGGTACAAAAAATAAATGTTCAATTCTCAGCCAGAGTGTGAAGACACTAAATTTTTAATGATGTTGTTGCCATACATTAAACAATTGGATCACTTGGATAAGCTTGACTTCATGGGAAAAACTATAGCACTGTTACAGACAAAAATTGAAAATAAAAAATAACAAAATGTCTTTATCTCTCTCTCTTTTTTTAATCCTCTTACCTTTTCCTATACCCTGCTGTGTCAGACTAAATTATTCAATTCTGTGGGTATCAATCACTGATGATGTTTTACCACTGTCAGGTTTTTTTTTACTGCTTAAAATTTATTTTTATTATTATAGTTTGAAATTATGAGTGGGCTCATCCCAAGATGGGGATACCACCCTTACACTTTGACCCATACCACTGGCATGTTCTCGAGTGCATGCGTGTTTGTAGGTGGCGTAACTTTGGTGATTGAGTTACAGACGATAGTTTGCTCACATTTAGTACATATATTATAGATTAAGATTTTGTGGTTAAAAATGATCTGTAGCTACACCCTGATATTACTGTAAGATATTGTGTAACAGAGGTTTTTTTTTCTTTCTTTTTGTATTAGTATCCCGTATATGGGTTTTCCGACATGTTGAGGACGTCATGGGTCACAGCTGATGGGTGGTATTCTGGTCTGAAGTTATGCCTTATGAGTGTTTATCAATGATTATATGAGAAAATATTTCGCAGACTTTTGACAGGAAATGCCATTTGAACACAGCTAGACAAAAATGAGAATCTGCATTAGTTACATATTCCAGCCAATTTCAATATTTCCTGCTCTTGAAAGTAACTTGTATTCAGGGAAATTGAGTAGTAGAATGACAAACATCATTTGTGTATTCGAATAGCTCAGTGTACAAGTAAACGTACAATACAGGGATACGTCAGTTACAATTTAACATTTGTTATATATGAGGAATCTGACACAGGAAATGTAGGTGTGCTGAGTGACAACAAAGTAGTGCTTTGTTTATTATGTATTTATAGATGAATCATCTTGGTAAGACCTTTTAATTTGTTTATTCATTATATTTCTGCCAGGTAGGTGAACTGTCAGTGGTGTGTAATGCGGCAAACGGTAAATGAACAGGAGACAAATATATTGTAGAATGTTAACTTGTATATGGCATGAAGAATAAACTACACTGATATTGGTAATAATCTGTATACTACCATTAACAAATTATGCTATACTGCTTAACTTTATTCATGTTTGTGCCATATAAAATGAATTGAGTAAATTAATGAGAAGGCTTCTACTTGGGAAAAAGACAAGCTGCCATCTCAGTTTTATAATACTGATGCTGTTAATAGGCTATTAGCTTAATATTTACATGATTACAGTTATGGTTTTCAAACAAAATTTGTTATCACACACATTCTGAGACCTATTTACAGCACACTGTTGCTTATGGGCAGTTCCACAAGCAATGGAATTACTTTCAGGAATGTTTTTGCTCTTTAAGGATACCATAATGAAAAGACCAAAAATAATTATAAAAGCCAGTTCCTTTTGCTGTATTTCCAACATACACAAAGAAACACAATTTTAATAATGTAAAAGTTTGTATTCCATTCATATATTAAGACTTAAGTGAAAAAAAAACTACCTGTTTATGGAATGACATAATTTGGACATGCATATTGTCATCATTTATAATAAATACTAATTTAGCTCAACAATTTACTATAAATATTTACAAAAATTAAGACATGAAGAGAACTAAATGGGAAACAAAATGGTTTAGAAGAGATATACATCAAAAAAATATTTTAACAAAGAAAGAAAAAAATCTCCGGTTATGGAATGACACTTCATAGTAACAGAATGATACTTTCACTTGAAAATTACTAATTTATTCTGAATTCCTCATTGGGTGGGGAAAATGGCAATTATTCCTCTAATATACTGTAGGTGCAGCTAGTTTCTGGACAATTTGATTTTTTCTTTTTTTTCCAACCTTTATCATCTTGTGTAGGTAATGTGAATACATATACATCTGTGTCACTCGGACTAAGAAATGAAATTTCATAACTGTCTTCAACATAAATCACCTGCCCCATAAAAATTCTTGCTATAAAAATGCAATCTCTCTTTTAAATATAAATTATTTTCACTCTGGTAAACTTTACATTGCTTTAAACAATTTGTTTTTAGGGGTATTTACAAGCTGAAATTTTAGACAAATAATAAAGCCATTTGCTCAGTTGCAGCACTTCTTAACACAGAAAGGAGCTTCAAAATAAAATAAAGTTTTAGGTAATAAAACTTATGAAAAATCCAATTACCAGTTCTATTTTCATCTTTGGGGTTTATATCCACTTCATTATGGAACTGCCTTTATCACACTGCTTTACAAGAAGTCTGCTACTTGCTATGTAAGTCTTCAAATATAGGCAATCAGATAATGTGTGAAAAGAGTGGTGAACAAGATACATTTCCAATTTTCTTTTGAACTGGTGTGGATTGTCAATTTCTTTCTTTGTTAGAAGGAATCTTGTTGAATATCTTACTATCAGGATACACAACTCCACTCTGAACTGTGGACAAGGAGGTAAAGACTACATGAAAATTGTTTTTGTTTCTTGTTTTGTGACTCTGTATATCACAGTTCAGTGAAAACTGATTTTTATTATCAGCAACAAAAACCACCAAGGAGTAAATTTACTGGGAAGTGAGGGTTAGAATTCTGAGATCCTTAACAAGGTTTCTGCATGAGGTATGATTATGTACTTTGCATAGTAGTATTACTGATCGCTTTAGCTGCACCTCCCCAGAAGATAATTATTTCAGACAGTAGGGAGTGAAAATATGCCAAGATACTTGTCTTTATTCCAGCACAGAGGAAGATGCTCCTGAACGAAGTTTTAGTGAATATTTTATACTTGTGTAGAAAACAAGAAAACTGTTTATGATTCTGCAATTAAATCACTGAAGGTTGTTGGGTCTAATAGCATATTCACATCATATATTGCACAGGGAATTTTACTGAGGAAAATAATTCAAAGCTGGACATACAGCAACTCAAGATGTCCTTTGTACTATCTGACAGAACACCATTGTTCAAGCATCCACCAATAATAATTTTTCAAAGTATGTAAAAGTTTAATAAAGTTCTTTCTAGTTGTTTTTTGAAGCTTAACGAACTTCCTGTTGATGTAACCTTTAAGCCTGTGCGTCTCCAAATCTGGTATTGTGGAAAAACATTTAAAAACCTGTTCAATGCAGTATTCATTAACACCAATGGCTGGGAATGTACTCAACTTCATTCCATATATATATACCCACTCCTTTCTTTTTCTTGGTTCTACAGTAATATATTAATTTTTATTCATCAACATTAGTCTGTTCTTTCAGTGATCTCCTTGTCATATGCCCAAGTCTGCTGAAATTCCATCAAACTTTTTATGTTCCGAATAGAAACAAGAAGTTCATCATTAATTGCTAGGCTTCTTGTCTTTTGATGTAAGACCAAATACATTTTGTATTAGTATGACTGGCTTTGTCCAAACTGTAGTAATCATGTAAACTGTAGCTGCATCTTCTCTGCAACCCTGTCTTTCACATGAATGTACCCTTAAGGAAAGCCTAGTGAATACATTTGATATCAATGAAATACGATGGATACTGCTGAAATGAGAAATTTGTAGTATGAATGTTTTACTAAAAACTTTCAATATAGGCCTATATATCTCAAAAGTAGGGATAGATGCTATAAATATCATTGTTGCTTTTAATGAGTTCTTCGAGGATTTCAATCAAATTCAAGATCAAGTTTTAGGAAGGTGGTTTGGAACACTAACCTCGTCTATCTAAGTGGCTTACAATTGAAAGACCTTTCACAATGGAGCTCAAGCAGTGGAATACTATTTTTTTAAACCCTTAAAAAGACTAAAAAATCGCCTTCAACTGGAACATATAAGCTGATTGCAACAGAATTTATCATACCAACTATGGAAAGAAAATTCATATTTGTATCCCCAAATGCACCTTTTCTTTTTCATTTCACTTGTGTTTTTCACAAAGACCATCTCTGACATTAATTGGCTGAAACCATTGTTTATAGCCTGGTTGAAAGTGTGTGTACAGCAATGAACAAAGGAGGCAGCTAAATTTTAAGGCAGATACTGTCACTGTACACTGGTGTAAACAAGAGATTTGTGTTATTATTTTGGTTTTCATGGCATTAGATACCTCGTTCACAAGACTTAATTACCATCATTTGGCAATAACCACTTCATGTGTTAAAACTTCCTACTATAGTATGTCTTGCTGCCATTTTTGCTTTCTTTTAACCAACTGTCAAGTTACTTTTGCACCACCCTGTAGAGAGCGATTTTATTTACACTGAAAATTTGTACCCTTACAAGTTAGTGTATCTGTATGAAGTGATACTATTAGATTAAGCAAACCTGTAAATTAAAAAATTATGTACAACATTATGTAACCTTAAGATTTTGAGTTATGAAAGATTACTCATCCCTTACTCATTTTTTCCTGTCGATACTAAATGCCATGAAGGAATTGCGTGATACATTACATAAATATTGATGTTTAATTGTTGATGGCATTTTTTACTTTAATGAGTGTACTAGTATCAAAATGTAGTTTGTTACAAGCCACCTTACAAACTTGTAAGCCTGTAAAATTCCCTGGTGTCCCTACCCATTTTACTTTTTATTGCTAATTTATACCTTTCTTTCCTTCCTTGAGTATTAGTACAGTTGCATGTATGACTTTGCAACATCAGCTGTCACTGTTTTGTTATCAGACTATGTTAAACATCATTAAATAGATCATACTTGGAAGGAGAGGTAAGAGGAAACTGTAGAAATAAGTCATACATTGACAAAAATATTAATTGACAATTATTTTCCCCACAATATCAATGTCACACATGGATTGCATAATTAAAATTCAGTTATAATCTATAACAAAAGCTTTCTTATATTGATGGCCTCTCTCTGAGACGAACTGTATCTTGCAGATGGACTAATGTTTGTTCCTACTGTAGCCTGATTGCTGGCAACATTCAATGATGGTCCAATGCCATCTCCATCAATAACAATGTTATGTAAAATAACAGTAGCTTTTACAACTGCAACTGCATTGTCGACAGTTTCTATTGCCTTCAGTAAAACCCTCCACTTCACTGGCAATATTCCGAAGGCACATTCTACAACCCCTCTGGCCCTTGACAACCTTTCATTAAAAATTGTCTTTTCAGGTGTTAAATTTCTTGCAGGATTGCGTATTCTTATATGTTTCCTGTCAATATTGCCAATGCAAAATGGAAATCGCCACTTTGTGTCATATTCCTTGGCAACACTTTGAAAAAATTCCTTTGTTGGTTCTGGCATGTGAATTGCCTGAAAGCATGTCCAGAGCTGTGAGACATCTTCACAATATCAGCCACTGTTGTCTTGCCAACTCTGAATGAAAACGAGAGTTGGCGAAATGAAGCACCTGTGGCACAATACCTGAAGAAAAGAAAGGAAAATATTTATACAGAGTTTTAGTTTTGTGAAAGTACTATGTCTAAACATGGAACATGTAACCCCTCGGGAACTCGTTTGAGTAGGAGTTTGGGCAAAATATTCAGGGCGCCATCTGCGGAAATAGACCAAACGTGCCTTGCATCTTTGACAGTGACGAAGCTGTCATCTGGAAGAATCAGTGTCCTGTTCCAAACAGCACAGTCGGGTCACAACTTCTCCCTAGCATGTCTACATCTGACTGCTGCTGTTAGGGCTCCGATTGCTGGCCCAACAGCAGCAGGTGTAGCAGAGGGCGAAATTCTGGAGAGAGTGAAAGTTTTAGTGATGGTTTCAGAAGGTTGTACCAATTAGAGGAGAAACATATGCACAATACCAAAAGAGGATACAGGCTGGATAAGTCTGCAGCACACGAGTGATGCAGTCGATGTACACGTTCGGGTTCCTAGAGGGAAGAGAGAGAGGTGCCATTGGAGCGGAGCGATTTTGTGCTGGTACTAATGACAACACTAATTAAATATGGCAAAAGAGTCTGGACTATGAATCAATTTAGGGTGATCGTCCCATTGCATTTTTCTCAGAGCACAATGGGACACTATTTCCATTTAAGTGTTTATTCGTGCAGTTAACACTTTGCGGTCATCTATGCTCGCAGTCCCTGCATTACGTGTTGTCAACAACGGCGCGCCATGCTCGCAGTGACGTAAAAAATAAAAATGCACAGAAAACTAATTACGGGCTATACTCGCAGTTTGTAAGTTTCGTTATGCATTTTGAGAATTTGGTCATGCAAAAAATCCTCTAGAAGGCAGCATATGCAAGAGAAATGTTGTGACACATTCTTGCGTAAGCAGTGCCGCCAAGATGTCACAGTACAGACGATTCCTTTTATGGTTATATGATTCCGGGCTTAAAGGGTGAGAGACCTCGTCTCTAACAGGAAGGAGAATAGGAGATGGCTGAAGTAGGGACTTGGGGGCCGTGTAAATAAAGCAGAGTATCTACTTTATACTCTGATCTCCCGGGAACATACTCACATTCGCATAAATAAAGCGAGTCAGAGAATATACTTCAAGCGAGTATGTTCTTAGCGTGAGTAAAGGGGTAGGGGAAGTTGCTCACAATAGAGAACTTACTCGTATTATGTATTAATAAAACCAAAGAAGGTTCTCACAAGCGGAGAACATTCTCAATGTTTTGGAGTAAGCTGCAGAGGATACTTTCTCAATGGTTTGGAGTAAGCTGCAGAGGATACTTTCTCAATGTTTTGGAGTAAGCTGCAGAGGATACTTTCTCAATGTTTTGGAGTAAGCTGCAGAGGATACTTTCTCAATGTTTTGGAGTAAGCTGCAGAGGATACTTTCTCAATGTTTTGGAGTAAGCTGCAGAGGATACTTTCTCAATGTTTTGGAGTAAGCTGCAGAGGATACTTTCTCAATGTTTTGGAGTAAGCTGTAGAGGATACTTTCTCAATGTTTTGGAGTAAGCTGCAGAGGATACTTTCTCAATGTTTTGGAGTAAGCTGCAGAGGATACTTCGAGTTGAGTCAGTTGTAGTGTTCCGTGTGAAAATGGCGGAGTTTATGCCGATTCGAAGAAAGATCTATGTGGCCCGGAATATCACTGAGGAGAGACATTGCAAAATGTTATATAGGTTCACTAGTGACAATATTACTTGGTTGGCAGATCACTTTCTTCCAGAAAGAATGTACGAAAGAAGAGGGGGGCGGCCTTTCGAACGATCTGAAAATGAGAACATTTTTAAGATATTTGGCTGATCCCGGTTTTCAGTCTGGTGTAGGAGAAGATATAGCAGTAAGCCAGGTAACAGTCTGCAACACTTTTTCATATGTGCTCAATCACGTCACCAGTAAAGCACATTTGTGGATTAAATTTCCAAGTGGCGCTGAAGAGCTGCAAAGGGCGAAGGTGAAGTGGCAGGAGAAATACCAATTTCCATGTGCAGTGGGGGCCGTAGACTGTACGCTCATTCCCATCATGAAAACGGCAGTGCAAGGCGACGAATATATAAATAGAAAAGGTTTTGCAAGCATTAACGTCCAGGCGACTTGTGATGCTGACGAACTATTTACAAGTGTCGACGCAATATGGCCTGGGTCAGTCCATGATTCCAGGATCTGGAAGAACTCTGATGCTTTCTCCTTACTGCGTGAAAACCGATGCAATGCTTTAATATTAGGCGATCGAGGGTATGGCATTGCTCAATGGCTAATGACACCTTTCCAGAATCCGCTAACACTGGGATATATATATTATACACACGTAAAATATAGATGAAGTACACTTACCAGGCGAAGGGGCACAGGCAGTGATAGCAACAAATAAACACACACACACACACACACACACACACACACACACACAAACGCAAGCTTTCGCAGTCTAGCTGCTTCGTCAGGCAGAAGGGAAGGAGAGGGAAAAGGAAATGATGAGGGTTTTAAGGGAGTGGATGAGAAGTCATTCCAATCCCGGGACAGGAAAGACTTACCTTGGGGGGGGGGGGGGAGGAGGGTAAACAAATACACACCCACACTCACACATTTACACAGACGCAAGTACACTTAGGCAGACATACTATACAATTTCCTTTTCATTTGCTTGATTTACTATTTTGCCTCGATTTGTGTACCACGGTACATAGGCCTCCTGGGGAACTCGCCATGTAAAAAAATGAGTAACGCATCAAGCTTGGTACCTCTGTGGGTGATGTGGAAACCCAAGCATTTTGTCAATAAAGAAAATAATTCAACATGTGCTTTTTCGTTTGATTCCATTATCATGTTAATTAAAATATGCAATTGCTTATTCCAACATTAACAGATTGCAGAATTAAATATCTCTGTGATCCATGAGTGACATGTTTTGAAAAGCCTAAATGTACATATTATTTCTTCCACCGTTCAGCATAATCTATCCATAACTTAGTTTTTTACAGGTTCAAGAATGTGGATAATATGTTCCCTTATTGTTCTACTTGAGCAATAATTGTTTCAACAGTATTTGCCAGACAGTTGTTTAACCAGGAACATCAAAACCTGTTTGAGTCATTCCATGTCATATCAACACACTTTAAATAAAAATTGTACCTCACCATCTTAGATTTTGCTGAAACTTGGTATAATTATATAGAAAGGGTGCTGAAACTAAGAAAAGTACCAAATGTCAATTTTTTATCTCAAACCATTCCTGAAATATGGTCATGTAAACTTGCCAAAAACCAGCCATAAATGTGTGAATAGACTTTTTTTTTAAATTGCCCTAGGAACTGCTCTAATTGAGCTAGAGAGCTGGGAAAGGTGTCATCTTGCAGCACTTTTCATGCTCTTTTCCACGGATGTACAACAAAACATAGCTTCTGATTAATAACATTTTTCAAACTACTAATTACTATTATAATTAATTTTCTTACAAAAGTACATAATTGAACATTTTCAAAATATTTCCATAACTACTTCATACTGTTGTAAATCACATGGCAGAATATAAATATGGGATGATAATGGGATCATTGTTAACAAAAATATTTCGTACTCTTGTTTTTCACTAGCAGCCCTAGTTTGACCAAACTGACCTTTAACAAACAGGAATTTCGTTAAAAGATACTGAAAGGTAAGTAAAAAAATATCAGATATCTCAAAATATCACCTTTTCGTTACAAACAGGAAGACAAAATTGAGCATATGAGCTTTGTCATTGTTTCCGACTGCCTGGAGCACAATGTGACTCGTATACATCTTTCAAAAGAAGCTTATTTCTTATCTAACAAATAAATCAAAAAAGCTTTCAAAAAAGATAAAAAATATACTATTATACTGATGGTTCTGCTGCTTAGTACAAAAATAAGAAACAGGGCTTAATTTTACACTCCCTGCAGTGGGTGGTGGTCAGATGTTGGATGCCACTGCTGCATGTGAAGTACAGCAGCCGTGTTCTTTTTGCAAATGTTTTGTTATGAATTTTTTTGTGACAAGTTAATTTATTGAGTGGACAAGGGTACGCTGAGAACCTGTCAAGCATAGAGCAGGAACAGCATTAATTATAAACTTCTTGGGCAGCACTAAAAAGTAATTCCATCACTCTATAGGATTGTGTTTGCTCTGGCCGCTGCTAATATCTGAACACTCAACACTACATGGTGACATAAACTGTAAAACATTACTGAAACATTTCCTGAACCTTTGTTTTCATGGGGAAGACTTCAACATAAAAGCTGAGTAGCACTTTTCACCCACAACACATGGGAAAGGGCCTTGTGATGGAGTAGGGGCTTCAGTTAAGAGAACTGGCAGCTTGTACAAGTTTGCAAAGGTCATACCAAAATCAGATCCGAATCCCATGAGATCTATTTGAGTGAGCAGTAGATAATATCACAAATGTTGATTCGCATCATCTCAAGACTACAGTGCTTCAGAAATATTAAAAAGTCAGCTTTAAGAGGAATTGAGAATCAAAGAAACACAGCAATTTTGCACTTTGCATTTTGATGTAGTGTTCGGAATGAGAGTTGTAAGAGGGTAGTACAAGACAAAGACAAGACAAGACAAGACAAGACAAGACAAACTGACGTTAGAAGATGTCTTGGGCTATGTCACTACTGTATATGGCATTAACTGGCTCGGGTACATTTTAGAAGGAGAAAAAAAAATGAACTTGATGAAGTGAAAATAAATTTTCTTCATCCTTGTGAACCAGCTAAGTCATTCTCCTATCCTGCACATACAGATGTCCTTTGAGTGTCAGTTGTGGATGTTCTCATAAAAATAAATCCATTTACTTCAACAGGGAGCACATACAGTCCTAATGAAAGTGATGCGAACCAAACCCAGTCAGCTTTATTAAAATGTAATCTTTGAAGTTCCAAGGCAATTTATTGGGAAACTACTTTCAACTCGAAACTTAATTTTTGTCTCATGTTAGGTTAATGTATAATTTTAGTAGTTTCATTCAAAACACGGTGTACTAGAACAATTATGTAAGTTTCAGTTTCTTGTTATATCCTCAAAATTATTTTTATCAGTTAATAAACTGTTAGTTAAGTTGTATGAAATTAAAATAAGCAATTAAAATTAATTATAAAATATGATTATTAGTTTTGTTTTAATAAGGTTAAGTTTTGTTATTTCTAATACTTATTTTTGCTTACCTTTCAGTATATTTTAATGAAATTCCTGTTTATTAAAGGTCGGTTTGGTCAAACTAGGGCTGTTAGTGAAAAACAAGAGCTCAGAATATTTTTTTTAACAATGAACCCATCATCATCCCACATTTATATTTTGCCGTGTGATTTACAACAGTATGAAGTAGTTATGGAAATATTTTAAAAATTTTCAATTATGTACTTTTTGTAAAAAAAATATAAATAAATAAAAATAAAAAAATAAAAATATTAATTAGTATTTGGAAAAGGTTAGTAATTAGAAGATACATTTTGTTGTATATCCTTGGGAAGAGCATGCAAAATGACACCTTTTCCAGCTCAATTAGAGCAGCTCCTAGGGCAAATTAAAAAAATTCCGTTCACACATTTTTGGCTGGTCTTTGAAAAGTTTACATAGCCATATTTTAAGAATGGTTTGAGATAAAATTGAAATTTGGTATTGTTCTTAGTCTCAGCACATGCTATAAGTATACTCAATTTTAGCATAATCTAAAATGGTGAGGTAAAATAGGTGTGTTGATTTGACATGGAATGACCCGTTTCAGGGGTGTGTTGCTGTAGGATATTTGCAAAGTGTTGTAAATGTTTTATAATTCCACTTTACAAAGAATTTTTTACCCTGTTATGAAAGTAACAGCATGTTGAATATCTGTACAACAAGAGTAAAAAATAAATTTCCAAAGCTTTCAGTAAAGCCAGACAGTACACAGAGTAAGAGTAAAAACCATTCAACCTTGACATTATAATCTAGAATATATTACTCTCATTGCTTCACTGAAAATAAATTTCTACTCAATTTACTTTCCTTTAGTGGGTGTGGTGCTGTGTAAATGAATACAATCAAACATTCATTTTTCAAACCATGTTGTTCAAGGATCACATATATAGTTAATTGTGCAATCTGTTGATTCTGGAAATTTCAATTAAATTACCATATGGAACATGATAAAGGAATCAAAATAAACAAGCACACAGTGAATTATTTCCTTTATTAACAAAATGCTTGGGTTTCCACATCACCCATAGAGGTACCAAGCTTGATGTGTTATTATTTTACATGGCGAGTTCCCCGGGAGGCCTATGTACCATGATACACAAAGAATAGCTTTACAGGAAAAGTAATAATTAAAAAAAAATATTTACAGGTCACTTGAGGTTCACAGTACACATTTAGAGCACATTGTCCTTTTCAGCTGTCATTAATTTCTCCCTTTTCCTTTTCAGCACATCGAGCTGGGTGAGTAAAACCAGTCTCTGCAGTTCAGAATTAGTTAAGTTCTGAGTTTCGTCCGTCTCCATACTGAGCCGCTGACGCTTCTGTGGTCTCTGTTGCCCCATAGGTGTGTATTCCGGAATCGTTACTTCTGGGGCTTCCGCGACATCCGTTACAATAGTACATGGCTCTAAGATCATCGAATCGGAGTCAACAATGGACTCCAAACTCGAAGGTTGGAGATAAGTACTTGGTGATCGAACAGGAGCCCCTACTGCACAAGCACCTACAACAGCAAAATAATATTAGTTCGTGTCACTACGACATTCTTTGAAACAAGAATATGTAGCAAGTAGGTTTATACATAAACTAGGAATGGTTTACTCTAATTATACGTATGCACTACTATACTTTGACTGAAAGTAGTCTAATTCAAACGACTTCTACTGAAAACTGTTACATTTTCATTGGATAACAAAACTGTTTGCTAATCCACAATTTAAAAGCGTTAAACAATAAAATAAAGAAAATGGTGACGGAAACTTAACAGAAATTATGTGTATGGAGGGATTACAATCGCTCGTGTCAATAAACTTTAAAAAGAGTTCCTCCCATTTCTTGAGAATTATCTTGACGTTGCCGGTCTTGTTGACATCCGTCTTGCATTTTATTCTGGACTTTATATTATGTATTTTTTTCATTATTTGTGATTCCGAAATATCTTTTCCGAAAGTTGCCTTATATCGGTATTGCACCTCTTTCAGGCTTTCAGCCTTCTCCCTTCTAGCAAGCGGGATTTGCGATTTATTGATAATCGCCGGATAGTCTTTTACAATCGTTAGGAAAGCCATTTCTTGATCTTCCATCCTTTTTCTAGAACACAAATCGTCAACACAAATTTCACGAAAACACTTCTACACACGTTTTTAAGCACACGCGGTAAACAAACTGGCCACAAGAGATGCTCCTTCCTTAGAACTTGCTAAAAAAGGAGGGGAAGTTGTAAGAAGGTTCTCCTTGACCAGACAATATGCTGCGCAGCTTTTATATACACGAAATTGAGAACATTCTCAGAGAACGTTCTTTTACTTTGAGAATCTTCTCTGGAGAATGTTCTCGTTTTTATTTATACGGCCCTTGGTGCCACATAACTAAGGGCAGGCTCCCCAAGGCAGGCCGGGTTCTGAAGCACAAAAATTATTAGTATCACTTGAACAGAATGTTAAACATAGGATTACTCAACTTTTATAGAGGTAGTTTTCGTACAACACATTTTACAAGCAATGACAGGCAAGTAACTTCTATGCTGGCCATATGCGAACCGTGAACTTCTCAAGTGTCAGCTCCTGTACTGTAAACTGAACTGTCCACCACTGTCCGCTGCTCAGTGTCTTCACCTCGGTTCCCCGCTAGGCGGCGCTCACAGTTTCAGGGGCGTGCCATCACTTCGCGTCTTCATTTGGCGGCGGCGGCACACGCAGCGGCGGCAGGGTGGACAACATATGGTGGTGCGGTTTCCCTCTAGGACTTCCGGTATCGCAGGATACTACACCACTCCTCATCCCCCCCCCCCCGAACCACCTCACCATCGTCGTGTAGGGCTGCTGGGAACGACGGCCGGGGGGGGGGGGAGAGGCCTGGAAGCGGATGCTGGAGTAGATGGGACTGCATCGTTCACATGGGACTCAGATAGGCACCAGTTAAGACTTGGCTATCGGATAGGCACTAGGAATCGTCAGTAGGCAGGACTCTTATCTAAACTATGTATCAGCATTCTGCAGTCAAGAACTATGTAAAAGTTAAGTATTACCCAGACTCCACGAAATATATATCTTGTTCTAATTTAGCTTAGTGTTCTAGTTTCTGCTGTCCCACTGGCTGGTCACCTCCGTACCTACACTAGCGTGCATCCTTTATTCCTTGTGTCGGTCTCTTTCTACTCGGCCACCGACACCTACAACCGGCGGAAACGAGACGCAAAAGTGGCGACGAGGCTGGGACACAAAAGTGGCGACGAGGCTGGGACACAAAAGATACAGCGGCCGGCGACAAACACCCGCCCGCACCCCGACATTCGTCCTGAGCCTGGCAGTGGGAAACGGCAGAAAACCAGCCAGAGGGTGCGCACCCACGTCCAGGCGCGCACCACCAGTGTCCGACGGGATGACGCGCCACCGCGTCAGGCTGCTCGACGACGGGTCCGGAAGAGACAGCAGAGGGGGCGGCCCCCTGCGGAGGCACCGGCTGCGGCGGCGGAGACACGAACGGCGGTTGCTCGACGTCCAGCTCCATAGGAGTAGCGCTCCACGGCAAGGGCGCTGGAAACTGAGACAGCAACGCCCGCCGATGCGGTGGCGCCGGATCTGAAACTGAGAACTCTGCGGCAGGATCACGTAGCCCAGACAGCCGCAGTTGGTTGAGATGTCGCCTGTACATACGCTGGTCCGGGTCCTGTACAAGAAACAAGACACGAAAAACACACTTTACGATGATACGACGTTCCCAGCGGCGGCGACGGCTATAAACTCTGAAAAATATTGAATCATTCACGGCAAAGTTTGACGATACAGAGGACCTGTGCGGAGGGTGTAGCAACTGTAGAAGAGTGCGATGTCGGCGCCCATGTAACAGTTCAGCACGCGACGCGCCGTTGCATGGCTGGGAACTGTATGACGATAACAACGGAATCAGTGCTTGGTCTCTAGTATGAGATGCACGAAGTTTGGACATTTGCCGCTTAAAGGTCCTCACAAAACGTTCCGCTTCACCGTTGAACTGAGGATGAAACGGGGGACTTTTAAGATGTTTGATGCCATTGAGTACAAAGAAAGGTTCAAAGTCACAAGAGTCAGTTGAGGGCCATTGTCCGATACAAGCACCTCAAGTAACCCTTCAATGCAGAAGATAGATGTAAGAGTCTTCACAGTACAAGCTGTAGTTGTCGAAGTCAAAGGCACTACAAAAGGGAACTTGCTGTAAGCATCCACTACACTCAACCAGTGAGTGTTCCAGAATGGGCCCCGCAAAGTCTACGTGTACCCTTTGCCACGGAGCAGTAGCCTTGAGCCATTAAAAAAACTGTTGCGGCGGAGCAGCTTGATGTTCGGCACATGCCTGGCACTCTAGTGAACTGTTCAATCTGTTTGGCCATGCCAGCCCAAGTGCAGTGGCGAAGGGCAAGGTGTTTTGTCCTGACAATTCCCCAATGGCCTTCACACAATAAACGAAGAATCTGCTGCTGTAACTGTTTGGGGATCACCACACGTGAATGGTCATTGTCAGTTCGTAGCAACAAAACACCTCTATGCACCGACAAACTGTGACGAAGAGCAAAGTAACGGCGGACAAGAGGATCACTTATCTGCTTAAGAGTTCAAGGCAAACCCATGCGGACATAATGCAACAAAACCTTTAGAGATGGGTCCGCAGCTGTTTCTTGCGCGATGCGCCGATAATCCAGATTTCGTTATGTAATGTTATTTTTGTAAATAAATACCTTTCACTTTGTTTTTATAAAACAAAAATGTACAATTTTCTTGCACCTACAATAAATCCTTCTATACAACTTTTTAATTTCCAAGTTTCAGCTACAAACTTGTGTAAACATAAATAAAGTTGGTAACTATAATGAGTTACCTCATTCTGAAGTGTAAAGTACAGTGGTGAAGCAGAACTGCAGCGATTTACCTGTAACTGTTCCTAAATTATGATTTTTGCTGTTGTTTTTCAAACTGTCTGGCCTACTATAATGTCATACTAACTCCCAGATCTTAAAGTGTTAAGGAACGTGATGGGACCATCAAGACACAGGTGAAGAAAGAAAAACAGTTTTGTCTGTCACACTTTCATACATCGTTTGTAAAAGTATCACGTGCTGTAATATTACTTTTGTCTGTTCCAGGCATTCATATCAGACGACTATCCGACGAACTACAATGCGTCGACTGCAGTAATGGGGCTGTGTACCCGTAGATTTTGTGCACGTGGCGTGTAGACGAAACCTGAAAACGGAGGTTGAGGGCAAAAGTCACAGAGAGAATGCTCAAATACAATGTTTATAAAGTGTTCATAAAATTACGCTTTGAAACACGAAGGGATAAATTTGATGCCATGTTGTAAAGTTTTATAAATGGTGTTCAAATGATGAAGAGACAAGAGTTTGCTCGATATTTTAGCAACGAATATGAAAGGGGGCCAGAAATTTGGAAGGCTTACCGCTTTGCAAAGATTATAAGCAGTCACGAGTCGAGTCACAGCATTCAGGAAGAAAACTTCACATCTCTTGAACGTGGTAAGTAGGAAGTTGCATTAAACAGCCAAATAAAATTTTGCATTGACAACCACAATACTGTCTAAATACGGAGGATGGACCCATGTTACTATATTTACGCTAGAGAATGTGTGTGAAGTTTTACCGGACAGCAGTCACACAGATACTTGTGCACATCACAACAATCCAAAGTGCCTCGACGAAACGGAAATTTCAATCTAATTATACCTGGATGGGCATATCAGTTTCACGCTGTTGGTCTGCAACATATAGACTTTTTTCTACGAAACTGAAGAGGATCCATACAAAAGGAAATGTCATGTCTCATCAAGGGAAACTGCCTGCTACAACTGTATTCAATGAAGTTTCGTAATCATGGCTAGTGTGTCTACTCAAAGAAAAGAACTACATGACAGAACAACACAATCAAACACGAGTGACAACATTAATGTTCAACATTTCAATTCCAAGAAAAGTTGGATTCTTCTTGTATGTGATTTATTGACAGTTGCCAGCACTAAAGTGTTATGTCTTGTACAAGAAAACTCATCCAAACAACCAGAAATTTGGGAAGATTAGGCAACGTTTTCTTACACTGGGGTGAATCGATCTTTCTTTTTTGGGTCGAAGTCAGAGTAGAAGAGAAGGAAGTCATTGCAGAAAAGCCCCCATGATTACCGGTGTCTCCGATGGCGCGCTCCTTCCTAGTGGGGGCCCTCACTGAGGGCTTGCCCGCTTTAGGTGATTGTTCACACCTCAGGTCAAAAATTAAAATGTTTGTAAATCTTATGGGACTTAACTACGGGGTCATCAGTCCCTAAACTTACAAACTACTTATGAACTACTTACGAACTAGGACGGCACAAACATCCATGCCCGAGGGGGGATTCGAACCCCCGACCGTAGTGGCCGTGCAGACCGTGATTGAAGCGCCTCAGGCACCTCGGCCACCGCGGCCGGCACACCCTAGGTCCCGCCTCCCGAGAACGGACGGAGGGACCAATCGGCGTGTTCGGAAGGTACCAGCTTGGGTCATCACCCCTCCCTGGGCCGGCCTTTACCGGGGGTACGTACGTGCCCTACTTGTCTACCCGGGGCAGGGAATTACGCGTTACCCCGTCACGTGCTACGCATCAGAATGCGTGAGTCAGTCTTCAGACACGCGCAGGAAGGAAAGAAAGAAAGAAAGAAAGAAGAAGAGAGGAGGAAGTAAAGCGAAGGAGAGAAGAGGTAGTGTCCCAAACGCCGAAGCAGAGACTAAAATAGGAGGGGAGGGCTAGAAGGGAAGAGGAAAGAGTGAGAGACAGAAGCAAGGGTTAGGAAAAGAAAGAACCAAGGAAAGAGAAAATCTATTACAGGAGACTACCTTGACTCGCAATGGACGCCAGTCTCCGGGCAACGGCATGAATGGGAGGGCAACTGAAGCAGCCTGGGACGGGAGGAAGGCTGCGTCGGCTCGGGGCCCTGTGCACGCCACATACGTACTCACAGAAGAGTTGTGGGCTCCCTCGGTGTGTTTACAGGTTGTGTGCGCGCACGGGTATTTATGTTCCTGTATTGATTTCATGGCGAAGAGCAACTTTTGTAAGCTTGTTCATGCAGTTGCAATTCGTGAAAGAAACGTTGTGGGGCCCTTTCCAAGACACGACAGGTGTTGACAGGAACAGCTGCGATGCAGCCATCATCTGTTGGCACAACGTTAGACCGGAAAGCTGCTTTATTGGAAAAAATTGCAGTGTGTTTCGGTAAATGGCTGCAGGCGTCAGCAGTGAAGATGCTTCGGTAGTTATCGCCTCTCTCGACAAACTGATTGAAAAGACAAGAGCAACCATATCTGCGCTTAAGGAAAATTTGCCACCTGCCCAAACAAGTGCTCTGCATTTTCCTTTTAATGAGGCAAGAGCTTCTGGCAAGAAGAAGGGTGAAAACCAGAGTTTTCTACTCTGTACAAAAAAAAAAAAAAACACGAAACCAGTAGGCCTAAATAATTTATCGGCACCGACACATTCGAAAGTTGTGGCGATTGAAGAAGGTCTCTTCAAATGTTTGTAAATCTATGAGAGTTAACTTCTGTTATTAGTCCCTAGCTTACAAACTACTTAAACCAAATCAAGGACAACACATACATCTACGCCTGAGGGACGATTAGAAACTCAGGCGCGGGAGGGTGCGCAATCCGCAACGTGGCTCTCCAGACCGCTCCCGCGCGGCGGAAGGTCTCTTGTTTGGTATTAATGTAAATATTGTTAATGATCACTCTCATATTTAAACCAATTTTTTTTTCTTTTCCCCCTGTAAGAAATGGTTACAAAATATTTGTTGCGGCCGAATATTAGTTGTAATTCTCGCTGCAAGGAGATGGGCTACAGTGTTTACAATGGACCTAGTTTGTTTCCGTGTTATTTGTATATTTTTCATGTTCTTATACATCCTCAAAGACCCAATATCAGTAGGTGATAGTTCCTTATATTTATTGATAATTTAATTATTTCACTATTTGCACCCAAATCTATAAATCACAGTATTGAAATTGTTTTTTTTTTTATATTTATTTACTTCAAATTACATTGTTTTGTTTACTTTCTCAGTGTCATCATCAAAGCTGATTTGCTGCCGCCGCATGACAAGTCATTGCTTGAGTGAGTTCTACGCCTTTAACTCTGCTGAGGATTTAGTTCAATCCTTTGTCGCGTGTAAATTACGTAAGTGACAATTACGTAGGTCAAGAACCCAGTAGATTAGGTGGGCCAGTGGATTCCTTGTAACGTATTAAGTCACTTACCAATTTTATCACACTAGGACCCATTGAAGTATTGGTGATGGGTTGTAATTATGGATATAATAAACATCTTTTTATTTAAAAAGTTCTGCGCACCTCCGAGAGCCGATAAGAGTCAGTTATGTTGTGAGTGCACTGCTGTGAACTTCTTGGCCAGTGAACGTTTTACACGTTAGTCGGTGAATTTTTATTTCATTTGTTGCGAAGAATCACGATTGATGGTGATAGTAAGCGGCAAGTTCTCCATAAACAAGTGACACACATTACATACAGGATATACGCAATCTTAGAGCGACAAGCAGCAAACGGCGGATATCTCAGAGACGTTGGGAGACGTCAGACCGCGGCGGATTAGCCGTGCGTACTGGGGCGCCGTGCCGCGGCCGCGGTGGCCGAGGAGACTGAGGCGCTCCAGTCATGGTCTGCACGGCCACTACGGTCGGGGGTTCGCATCCCCCCTCGGGCATGGATATTTGTGCCGTCCTAGTTCGTAAGTAGTTCGTAAGTAGTTTGAAAGTTTAGGGACTGATGACCACGCTGTTAAGTCGCTTAAGCTATAAAAAACATTTGGCGCCGTGCTGCTGTGCGCATGGCCGTTCGCCGTCGTGGGTGCGAATCGCCTCTCTGGCATGGATGTGTGTGTTGTCTTTACATTAGTTTACCTTAGTTTGTAAGCTACGGACTAATACCCACGCAGTTGAGTACGATAGATTTACAAAAATACAACCACAATCAGATGTCAGTAGCGAATGGCGTCAGCGTGCGAGTCGAGCAGCGGATTGCCATGAAGGTAACTTGTCGAAATTGTGAAAATTCGTGACAGGCTTTGTGATAATGCCGTGTGCTTCCACTGGCCTGGACAAAGATTTTCTTGTAAGAGCTGTGCTCAAAATTTACGTGACTGGTGAATTGCCTGCTGTTAAAAAAATTACGTTGAAAATGCACGATACTATAAATTGTGAAGGGGGTATTACGTCTATGCAAAGAATATTGCAGAAGAAGGGATTCAAATATGTACATACAAATGTGGGGAGAAATTTTAACGGAACGAAGTGACATTGTTGCTTCAAGGGCACAGTCTTTAAGAATTATTCTCGAAATGAGAAAATCCACCAAGAGAATACTTCTTGCCTGGATGAAACGTGGGTGAACTAGAACCACAGAAGGAAAGCATGTTGAAAAATAAATGGTTAGGGTGGTTTTAGAAGTACCAGTTGGTAAAGGAGCGGAAATAAGTCTACTCAACACAGGTTCTACTTTTGCATTCATTACAGAAAGTATTTGGTAGCAGTCGAAAAATTTGTGTTTCGACAGGATTCTCGCAATTAGAGCTGAACGAGGCCGATTGTAGGGGATAAAGGCGAGTTTCACTTCCTTTTCTTCCCGCTCTTCCTGGCCGACGTCTGTGTCAGCCTTCTTCTTCATTGCACGCATAACATGTGTCTTACTACAACCATTTTTTTTTTCTGAACACGCCTCTGACGTGCTGCAGCTCAGCTGGAAGACTGACGTGGTCGCAGATCGCACGTGCTCTGTGAACCACCGTTTAAAGAACCGTGTTCTGCTGCGCTGGATGCGTGAAGATACAGCCTTGACACTAAAAGAAAAGTGTAAAATAATACACATGACCACTAAAAGAAATCCGCTGAACTTCAATTACGCGATAAATCAGTCAAACCTTAAGGTCGTAAATTCTGCCAAATGCCTAGGAGTTACAATTACGAACAACTTTGACTGGAGAGAAAACATACAAAATATTGTGGGGAAGGCGAATCAAAGGTTACGTTTCATTGGCAGAACGCTTCGAAGATGCACCAGCTCCACCAAAGAGACTGCCTACACCACACTTGTGCGTCCTCTCCTACAGTACTGCTGCCCCTTGTGGGACCCTCACCAGGTGGGACTTACGGAAGATATTGAGAAGGTTCAGAGAAGGGCAGCTCGTTTTGTTTTATCACATTACGGGGGGAAAGCGTCACGGAAATGTTGCACGAATTGGGGTGGAAATCATTGAAACTTCGCAAACAGATCACGCCGCAATGAATAACGTCTTTCTTTTAATCACCGACTTTTACTTATGAATGTGAAAATATTTTGCTAGCACCCACGTACTTAGGGAGGCATGGCCATCCCAATAAAATAAGAGAAATCAGATCGAAAACGGAACGATTTAGGTGTTCTTTCTTCCCGCGCGCTATTAGAGAATGGAACGGTAGAGAAAAGTTATGAAAGTGGTTAATGAACCCTCTGCCAGGCACTTAAATGTGATTTGCAGAGTATCTATGTAGATGTGGATAGAGCCTGAAAGCCTGCAATAGCAGCCATACGGCGCCCAGCAGCTCACCTTTCGGGCGTCTGGGCCAGACTGAAGACCAACCGACGGCCAGCGGTGAAGCGCATCTCCACCCCCACACCTCCGGCCACCGCGTCGGGGCCAGGGGATGGCGAGGGAGAGGGAGGCGGCCGCCTCCCGGCTATATAAAGGCGACTCCGCGCTCCGCGATACTCCGCTCCTTTGTCTGCTCGGCACGGCGTTTTTCTTTGTGCGCTGCACACACAGGCGACTAGAGGCAGCTTGGGAGGGCACCCAAGATTTCCCGACCGGCCGATAGATGTCTCTACGGTTACGCTACCGTACTGGTATATCCTTGACTCGATGCAGAACACCCCGTCGTTCATTCTGGCATAATATGTAAACTGTTTCGTGTTAAGGTTGCCCAGTTCCATTTCAAAGTGACGGTGCACTGACACTGCATCACAAGGAGATTTACCTTGTTATTACATATGAAATTGTACTGCAGCAATAAGATGTTGTAATGAATTTAATAATAAAGGGTTGAAATGTTTATCTTCAACATGGTGTAATGGATAGCGTTCTAGATTGTCAACATAAGGGATCATAGTTCGTAACCACACACTTCCTTTAATTTTTTTGAAATATTTTATTTAAACACATTCTAGGAGTTGCTTATTAATGTAAGGCAAGTATGTTTTGCAGTGTTCTACATTATTTATATTTCCTTGTGATTAGAAAATGAAGGACGCAAATATTTCGCCGTTTATTTCCCAATCTATGATAATTTTACAGTGTGCCCTGAAGTAGGAACCCAATAGGACAGCTTCACGAGCGGCAACAATATTAATATTCTTCCTTACCATATATATTTGGCTGTCTGCTTCCGAAATACAGCGCTCTCAGAGTATTATCAGAGTGCACTCTAGATACTATTGTAGAGATTTATTGAAACAGCTGGCTTTCTTCACTAAGTCATGCTAGTACATTTTATTACTTATGTGCTCTCTGAACTATAATCATACTGTTCACAAAACTAAGAGTGCATGTGAACTTGATATTACAAGAAGTAAACGCGATCTTCAAATATAGTATTTTATTAAAAATTCTAGCAGGAGACAATGAGGAACACGGTAAATTACTCAGGCAGAATAGTATAAAATAAACCTATAGTTTATATTACATCAGTCGGTGGTGATATGGCTAAATTCAAAAAGCAAGAACCCCTCGTCTTCTAGATATCTATTCTTTAAAGGAGTTGATTAATAATTACTTCCTGTTTAAGTTTTAGCTTCACTATAAGAACTGACCATGTCACTCTCATGGGTAAATCACTTATTGGCTGTATACTTTTTCTGCGAATTAGAACGTAAGTTTTATGGTACAGACATAGTGTTGGCAACCACATTACACGTTCTCTGAAAATAATAATATAATTAATCTTTTGTGTTGGCCGTGAGATAAGTAATTAATGCTGTTCCTGCTCTGTGGCTGACAGGTTCTTGTATATAACCTTGTCCGGATAGTAAATTGATTACCATCGTAAAGCGAAAATTTCATTGCCAACATTAACACACTAAGCCCTTGCAGCCCGTAAGTAAAGTGTAGCCCTTTTCATGCATCTGTTTACAAACAATGTAGTCAGTAAGCCGCATGACATTTACCTATGATTATTATAGCAATAATATGACACATTCTACATCCCAGCGATACACTCCCGTCACGATTTCATAGACCTCGAAAATAAATAAATAAAATAAATCTGGACAGGCAGGGAATTATGAGGGCAGCTTAAATTGCTCCGAAAGCAGCAATAAAATCCGTATTCGCCTGCCTGACCACACTTTCGGAAATCGTCACATATTTGGAAAGAAACACAAAAATTTGTGATAAGGAAGAACATGATTTTTCCTTCTATAGGCTGCGTTTCACTCGAAGCTATTTTTTCGTACTTCGTTCTGAAATCAGACGGAAATGTAAAAACGTCGAATTTTGCAGAATATACTCGCATTACTTTCATAAGAAAGAGGCAGAATGCGTTCAAACTGCCCGCATCGAGGCAATTAATGTTTACCCCAGAATGCAATTCTTTTGGCTCTCGCTAACTTGTGATGCTATTGGTTGTTCTCATTTCGCACAGAGCTCTGGTAGCGTAACCGTAGAGACATCTATCGGGCGGTCGGGAAGTCTTGGGTGCCCTCCTAAGCTGCCTCCAGTCGCCTGTGCTGCACACCCAGGTGTGCACGTGTGCTTGGTCTCGCTTCGGTGCTGTCGCTTGCGTGCGTGCTTGGCTGTTCGCTGGTAGTGATCGCTGCGTCGTGGTCTGGTCTCGTGGTCGTGATCGTGGGCGCCATCAAGAAAGAGCAAAATTGTCGTTCTCTAAAAGAGCAAGGCTGTCGTTTTTACCGCGCGCCTCACGATCGGACCGGCGACTCTGGACCTCGTCACATGGCGTGGGTGTAGATGGCGTAGCTCTCACGGAAGAAAGAAGACATCGCTCCAATCAACGACTGGAATTCTTTTTTCGAAATTTTTGTGTCTTAGACTGCTAGGGACTGCTGCGGTCCAGGGACCCGTTGCGCCCCACAGCCGAACTGACCAGGCTGTGCGGCGGTTAGCGGTATCCCGC
The DNA here is from genome assembly GCA_026315105.1 of Locusta migratoria. Lineage (NCBI taxonomy): Eukaryota > Metazoa > Arthropoda > Insecta > Orthoptera > Acrididae > Locusta > Locusta migratoria. The sequence goes on from CM048751.1 coordinate 297,655,895, forward strand.
GCCCGCTAGAGTTAGGGAATCATCGACAGACGCAAAAATTTCGAAATATAGGTTACAAAAATTTCATTAGGAGACAACGTCCAGTGGATGCCTCACCATGGGGCACCCACAAGACGCCATTTCAGGGAACGTCTCCTCCTGTAGGACGAATTCGCTAAATCCCACTCCATTACCAGCCATTTCGTTGAATCCTAGTGATCAACTACTGACTTTACCCACAACATCAGACATTTCAGGCTCTCATCAAGCCCCCCTACCATCTTCCCCCACATCAGAATCAACTTCAGATTCGGACTACCAACTCACGATTGACTCAGACAGCTCTGACTCCTCAGTAGGAGTGGAACAGCCCGACAACACGCTCGGAGTTGATAAAATAGACTCCCCCCTCTACACGAACTTGAGGAGTGGGAAGAAAATCCTCTCACACTACACTGGGCAGCCCCCACAACACGAGAGTGCCCCAAAGGCACTAAATGTCGCGGAAAATGCAGCAATTGCACAGACGCGACCAACACACTTAGTCCCCACAGAGGACACTAACAAGGAGACAGGAACGACAAACCAAACAAAAACACCGGATCAAACCACAAATGCACCGAACGCACCAACTTTTGCAGCAATTGTGGCAACACAGACGAGACAGACGCAACAATTCAGCACTGAGGGACTTAAAAACCAACCAAAAACAGTCAACCAGGAGAAACAGACAGTTCAAATCACAGGGGACGCTATAAGACAATCGGAGTTTGCGCTAAATATTACGAACAAGCCAGAAACGACAGCCACACCTGTAGCCACCCAAACCCCAGACAGAAGACAAAACAGGGGTAGAAAAATACCGCCCATCACGGTTTACGAGACCACAGGGTACACCACCCTCATTGGGCAAATACAAGGGAAACTAACCGGCGCCCTTAGCACTGCTTACAAGGGGGACAGTATAGTCTATCAGGCTACAAACCCTGAGGACTTTCACTTTCTAAAACAAGAATTCAAAAGGCGAAACCTTGAATTCTTTACTTATAACGATGATCCAAAGGCCACCTTAAAAGTGGTAGTGAAGAAGCTGACACCACATTGGCACCCCACAGATGTAAAAAGAGCGCTCTTTGATGAAGGATTCGAAGTCCAGGACGTCTTTCAGATGACAAAAACAGCACATGAAATAGACGAACGGGGAAACATCCTACCCGCCCCCAGAAGGAAGACACCAAACTTCCAGGTGAATCTTCCAAACACGGCAGCAAATAGGAAAATATTTAAAGTCACAGCATTGTGGAATATGCGAGTTGCTATTGAACTTTATAAGAAGCCAAGCGGCCCCACGCAGTGTTACCTGTGCCAAAGGTACAGGCATGGCGCAACACAATGCCAACTTGCGCCAAGATGTGTTAAATGTGCAGGACCACATTTATCCCGACTTTGTAAGAAGAGCAGAGAAGAGCCACCCACCTGCGCAAACTGCAGAGGAGCACATCCTGCGTCATACAGGGGCTGCCCAGAGCGACTTAAGATCGTCCAGGCCTGGGAGAAGCAAAGAGCCCAGCGGCTAGGCCCTTTAAATCGTCAGCCACAGCCGGAGGCAAACTCTTCTCCACCCCCTCCAGAAATCTCAAACGAGGCGGCATTTCCTCGTCCTTCCCCTCCAGGTAGAGTGACTAGAAACTCTCCTCTGCCTTCAGAAAATTCCCCAATCAACACATCCTCAAACAACACTTCAACTAAAGTAAGGACTCTAGCAGAAGTCGTCAAGACTGGCCTTACTTTACCGGAATCCCCCACTCACCAAAATAACCCACAACCACAGAGATTACAAAATAGGGAGAGGCAGCCATCAAAAACTGAAACAACAAAACCCCAACAGGCTCCAGTTCAGGCAAATATACCCACCAAGGAGACAAAAACCGCCTCCCCATCCCCCCATACCACCTTGCTAAAAGTAGCAAAACCCATCCCCTCATCAGCTGCATCAAACAACAGCCTAGAAGAGCCCACCGAGGCACCCACCAGCATCACAGTTGAGACGATCAGCTCTCCACCACAATTCGAGCGTGAAACAACGAGCCACGCCAATCCAGAGGAATCCATAGTTCCAGAGCAGCCCTTCCAAATCTTACAAAAGATTTGGAACTATATCAAAAACCTATTCACAAGCAGCTTCCTCACCAACATCAAAGAAATCTATCAACAATTCGTAGCAGCCCCCGACCTTTTCAGTAAGTTGACACTGCTCATCACCAAACTACCAAACCTCTTCTGCGATGGCTCATTACAATCGCAATAGACATCCAATAATTGCCATTTGGAACGCCGATGGCGTTGCCCAGGACAAGTATGAACTCGAAATGTTTCTTGACAATCATGGAATTGATGTAGCACTCCTAAATGAGACCCACCTCACACCTGACGACAACCTTCGGATCAGGAACTACACACTTGTGCGTACAGACCGCCCAAATAGACCAGGCGGAGGGACAGCCATTCTAGTCAAAAATAGGTTAACCTATAGGCAAATTCCAATGCCCCCCCTCATAAACTGTGAGGCAACAGCAATCGAGCTGATATTAAATCAGCACCCAACAACGCTTATAGCTGTCTACCACCCTCCAAACACAAGGCTTTACCCCAGCGACCTGGACGATCTGCTGCAGGGGAACAATAAAATCATTATAGGAGGGGACCTGAATGCCAAGCACAGGGCATGGGGTTGCCGTGCTAGAAACACAGGGGGAAATAGTCTGTTGAGATACTTAAACGACCATCAGGAAGTACAAGTAGTGGCAACGGACGAACCAACCCATTTCCCGTATGACTCACGCTGTCTCCCAGACAAGCTGGACATCTTCCTTATGAAAAATATAAATCTACAAACTACAACAGAGGTGATAAACAACCTCAACTCTGACCACTGCCCTGTCATTCTTCGCTTTGAAAATGACCAGGACATGCCAACCACAAGGAAAAACACGACCTACCACACAAACTGGGCAAGGTACCAGGAATTGGTCTCAAACCACATTCCTGACCTTGCCCCAGACATGCCTACTACTGAGTCAATAGACATAGCCATAGAAGACCTCACACAGATTATCAAAGTTTGTGGGGAGGCATCAACCATCAAAGTCACACATGATCCTGGCAGAAATGACTTACCTCCGGACCTAACGCAACTGATTAGTGACAAAAACAGGGTTCGCAAAAGGTGGCAGGTATACCGCGACCCTCAGGATAGAAGATCCATGGAAAGAATGGCAGGGGAGATCAGAGTTAGGTTACACCTACTAAGGTGTGCGAGATGGAAACAAAGCCTAGAGACAGCTGAGGGAAACCCAGATAAATTCTGGAGTATCATTAAGGCAAGACGGCAACCCCACAAAGCCAGTAGACCACTACACGGCCAAAATGGGCTGGCCTACACACCCGAAGACAAAGCAAACGCCATGTCAAACACACTGGAGCTTCAATTCCAGGAAAATATTATCGACGAAGATGATGAAGAAGCCGAACAACTGGAACGCAGAGTTGAGAGGCACCTTGCCAGGAAACTCGACGAAATATCGGAAACCACGTTCCCGGTGGCAAGTGAACGTACGGTAACAGCTCTCATCAGGCGGATCGGTAATGCAAAAGCTCCCGGTCCCGATCTCATAAAACCTCCTTTCCTCAAAAATCTTCCTCAAATTGCTATCTCCCATCTAACAGCCATCCTCAATAACTGTCTTCAACTCCAATACTTCCCTTCAGCCTGGAAGGTTGCAAAAGTCATTTCTATACCCAAACCAAACAAAGATCTCCTCTTCCCTCAGAACTATCGTCCAATTTCCTTACTAAATCATCTTTCTAAAATACTAGAAATCCTTATTCAGACTTCCCTACAACAATTCCTCACCACAAATAATATCCTTACACCCGAACAATTCGGTTTTCGTGCTGGACATAGCACCACACAGCAAGCCATCCGCCTGGTGGAGCATATCTGCACAGAAAAGAGCCGAAGAAACAGCACTGCAGCCATTTTCCTGGACATTGAGAAAGCATTCGATCGTGTTTGGCATGACGGTCTTCTTTACAAAGTCTCCAAACACAATTGCCCACTCCACCTGCTGAAAATCATTCAATCTTTCCTGACAGAACGCAAGTTCTATTCTTCTATGGAAGGAGCAAACAGCCAACTAAAAGATATCGAAGCAGGTGTCCCTCAGGGATCTGTGCTTGGCCCCCTCCTATATCTAATCTACACTAACGACCTGCCGAAAGAGCCGGGCGGAAACATTGCCCTCTATGCCGATGACACGGTTTTATATCACAGTGGCAGGAATACAAACTACCTAGTCTACAGCATCCAGAGGCACCTAAACAAGGTTAAAACCTGGTGCAACAAGTGGAAGATTAAGATAAATGCAAACAAGTGTCAAGCCATTATCTTCACCCAAAAGATCAAACCTCCAATCATAAATATCGAATTTAATGAGCAGAGGCTCCCATGGAGAAAGCACGTCACATATCTGGGGCTGAAGTTGGACAAAAATTTAACTTTTCAGCTCCACATAAACGAGGCCAAGAACAAAGGCTCCGCCCGGCTCTTCCAGCTATACCCCTTACTGAAGGGCAGGGGACTGTCAATCAAAGCAAAACTACAAATCTGGAAAACCACAATTTTACCAGCCATACTATATGGCTCCGAAGCATACAGTATGGCGGCCATCACAAACCTGTCCCGCCTTGAAGTGGTGCAGAACAAAGCTTTCAGATTAATATCAAATGCACCATGGTACTCCACTAACGAGGAGATCAGAGCCATGCTGGGTCAACCCTCATTCTATTACATCATACAACAAAAATCCACCAAATTCTTTGCTTCCGCTCACGCCTCACCTTTCGAACTCATCAACTCTCTGGGCAGGGACGTCGATCCCGGAAACAGAGCACCGTTTAACACGGTAAACAGACAATACCCAAGATAAAAACTGCGCATCACCTCAGGAGTCAAACTCCTATAAACCATTAATCCCTCAACCACAGTTCACTCCACCATAAATTTCTTATCAAAACATATGTCAAATCACATCATATCATACAAAATGGGGTAGGATACCCCCAAGCCATTTACTTGAACCACGCGACATTCGAAGTACGAGGAGTCGTTTCTTGAGATGGAGCGTCTAACAAGGACGCTGGTGCTCAAAACAAATTGGGGGAAACCCAACCAATCATCCTACACGCGATACGGGGTATTCGCAAGCGGAGCGGCCGACCTGTGCGGACGCAGCGCTCGCGGACAACCTCGCCGTGGCTGGCAGTCAATAGCTCGAAAGAGTGGTTGCGAACAAGCTGAAGAGCGGACGACGTCGGAGAGCGCCGATCTCGCTGTCGCCTAGTGCGCATAGCGAGACAAAGAGCTCCGGCTCGTAGCTCCTTGTGACCACGGTTACAATTCCCTAGCGGGACTCACCCGTTCTTTGGTAGGGTATTTCTGTGCCAGGGGCCCGTTCACGTCGGATCACCCCGCGCACAGTAGGCCTTTCTCTTCTCTCCGCGCTCCCTTGCGCCGATAGACATTAGGGACTCCCCTCTTCTTAAACACATCTTGCCTATCACAAAGAAGCAAAAGTTGTCGTTTTTCCCTTCCTTAATAAATATCCTTCTGCTGGAAAGATGGCTAGTCTGCCCAGCAAAATCCCATACCGCACCAGAAGCCAGGCGCAAGCGCCAGAAGGGACGGTGATGCCGAGTTCACCCCTCGCCATCACAATCTCGCTCGCAGCTCACCAAGAGCAGATGGCAAAGGCTATTGCGCAAGCAAGGGCCGAAGCCGCTGCCGAAGTGAGGGCCGAGATGGCGGGCACACAAAACAACACACCTACACCGAACACACACACAAATGCCACATTTAACCTCGACTCCCCCGAAATCGGTCAACTTGTGATCGACGAGGACCAACAACACGAACACACAGACGATGGGGACGGCCCGTGGCAGGTCGTCGGACGCAAACGGAGCAATAGTCTCCCACTCGCCACACAGACATGTGAGCTCACAGGCTCAAAAGGCAAGCGCCGCGCGCTCTTGCCAACACCCACCACCCTACCAATTAGCACACAAAACACAGGGAACAACAGAACCGCACCTGTGCTGGGAAACACTCAGCCAACAGCCACGCAGGTCACAACACGGACTGGATTCCCACCAGTCATCATTCAAAACTATGGCGACCTCAGTCGCCTAAACAAAGAGTTCGTAGACTTACATAAGCCTACCACATACCACACGAAACTCACGAGGGAACACGCTGCACTGTACGTGGATTCCAAAACAGATTACACCAATCTCCTGAGCTTCCTCAAAGCTAAGGAGATAGAACACCAAACGTACAGAACCGCGGACGAACGCACGCAGCTGTACGTTGTGAAGGGGGTGGACCCAAACACACCTGGCGACACCTTGAAACAAGACATTCGTGACCTGGGCTTTGACTGTCTCAGAGCAAGCCGGATGACAGGTCAACGAACACACGCACCACTACCAAACTACCTTGTGGAGCTGGCCGACACAGCTCACTCCCGCGAGATCTTGAAGGTGAAATATTTCCTTCATATGGGAGTCAAGGTTGAACTCTTCGAACCACCTCGCGCCCCCCAACAATGTAAACGCTGCCAACGCTTTGGTCATTCGGCTGCTCGCTGCAGCCTGGCATATTGGTGCCGCAAATGCGGAGGCAGCCACTCAGCCCAACACTGTACACTGCGACAGTCAGACGCACGGAAATGCGCTAACTGTGGGCAGGCGCACGCGTCTACCTACAGAAGGTGCTCCGCCTACATCGCGGCCCTGATGCGAAAGACGCAGCAGCAAAATACAGTAGTAACAACCAAAACAGCTCCGAGATCCCCCCCCCCGCGACCCGTGATGAATGGGATCTCATTCGCCGCAATGGCAAGCGGGCAGGGGAGGGCAACGGACGCGCAGGGCCCGACAAACGCACAAAACACATCCCCAGCAACAGAAAAACAACCAACACAGACAACACAACAAACAAGCCAAACACTGCAAACAACGCTACTCGCCCCAAACAACACGGAACCTACCCCCTCCACGTCGAGCTGTTACACGCAAGACAAGATAAACGCACCTACACAAGGGAAACCAAAACCCCAGCGTAGAAGGGGACCCAGAAAACAGAGGGAACACTACCACACCACAACAAAATAATCAGCAACAACGGAACACCAACACTCCGGCACAAAACGTAACAAAGGAAACGAGAACACACGTTACTCAACCCCTCACCACACCGGAAACACAGGCGCCAACAGAAGCTATACGTACAGCTGAAACACAAGCCAGCCCAAACACAACGCTAACACAAGCACAAACGGCCGCCAACTCGCCAACACAGGCCGACATACCCAACATCCCAACAACACCGGGAGGAATATTGCAGGCAGTGATGCAGGCACTATTCCCCCAACACACGACTCAGCAGATCTTTTCAAAGATCTGGGGAGCCGTCACCACACTGTTCACACAGCTCATGACTGCCGAAACCGGCCAGTACTGGACTGTCATACAAACAGCGATCACAAACCTGTTTACTCCCATACATGGATAACACGCCACACCCGCCCCCCCACATAAACAACGTAACACTATCACAGATCCTGTTCTGGAATGCAGACGGGATCACCAACAAAAGGGCAGAATTTGCCGCGCTCCTTGAGGCAAAGGGGATACTGATTGCCCTTGTGAACGAGACTAAACTCAAACCTCACAACAGACTAAACTTTACTGGCTACTGCGTCTATCGTACCGACCGAGCGGACGGCAGAGAAGGAGGCGGAACAGCAATCATCATACACAAAGACATTGAACACACAAATATCCAGCTCCCTGCACTTGAAAGATTAGAGGCCACGGCCGTCAGGGTCAAGTTCAACGGAGCATACACTGCACTGGTGTCGCTCTACAACGCTCCTGGTAACATTGTAACACGCGACATCAGCACAGTACTCAACATTGCACCGCGAGTCATCGCCGCTGGAGATCTGAACGCAAAACACCGCGACTGGAACTCAATCAGACAAAATCGCAACGGCAAAAAACTGTACGAACACTCACTAGGCAGAAACTACATCACATTTGCACCGGTTGAACTGACATATTCCTTACCAAAGGAATCAAAGGCCAGACGTGATAGACATGGCTCTCATCAAGGGCATAAGTTACCCTCAACATTGAGGTTGTAAACGATCTGCCTTCCAACCACACCCCCGTTATACTTCACACGGAAGAAACACTGCAGTACAATGAACCACGCAGGATACTAAATTACAAGCGCGCAAATTGGGCTCTGTTCAAGGAAACGCTTGATAATCGTATTCCTGATACTCACGAGATTACACAAACAGAACAAATTGATGAAGCTGTTGAAGTCCTCACAACTGCTGTCCAAGACGCAATAGCCGAATCCATACCATTACATGCCACACAACAACACTCAGCGGCCCTGCCCCAGGAAATCCTGGGCCTTATCTCAATGAGAAACCGACTCAGGAGATACTGGCAGCGTACCAGGCGTCCGGTGTATAAACATCACGTCAACAGGCTACAGGGTATCATACGGGGTAAAATAACAACATTCAAAACGACACAATGGGACCAGAAACTCGCTGGACTTGATACCACGCGTCCTGGAGTGTGGGCTCTGGCCAGACACTTCACCAGGGAGAAACTCTACACGCCTACCTTACAGGGACCAAACGGCCCAGCATACTCAGCGGAAGAGAAAGCTGAGCTAATGGCCCAAACACTAGCAGCGTCATTCACACCGAACCTGGCTCCTTCCGACCCAGTGTTCACACTAGAGACGGACCAGGCGATCACACGCTTCATGGCCCAGCCTCCGCGCAACGAAATTAGACGTACTAGCACACATGAAATCACATGGGCCATCAAGCACACCACAGCCAGAAAAGCGCCTGGCCATGATGGCATTCAAAACCGGGTTCTCCAGGAGTTCACGGATAGAGCAGTAGAGTACCTGACACACATCACAAATGCCATCCTGCAACACCAACACTTCCCTGCCTTTTGGAAGGCGGCCAAGGTCCTGATGTTCAGGAAGCCAGGGAAAGACAACTCCCTCCCACAAAATTACCGACCCATCAGTCTGCTGAGCTCGCTCAGTAAGATAGTTGAGAAGGTAATACTTAAACGTCTCACTCGGCACTGCATCACCAATGACACCCTAAGACCGGAGCAATTCGGATTTAGGAATCACCACTCCACAACACAACAACTCCTCCGCGTAGTTGAACACATAACAGACGGCTACAACAAAAAGCCCACTGGGGCGGTGTTCCTGGACATCGAAAAAGCTTTCGATCGTCTCTGGCACAACGGCCTTATACGCAAACTTAACGACGCCGCGTTTCCCGACGGACTCGTGCATCTCATACACTCATATCTCACCAACAGAAGCTTCAACACTGACGTGCAGGGCAAACAGTCTACACGACATGGTATTCAAGCCGGAGTACCCCAAGGCAGCATCCTGGGGCCCCTCTTGTTTAACCTATACATTAATGATTTTCCATCCACACATAACACGATGACTGCAATCTACGCAGATGACACCGCCATCATGGCGCAAGATTGGAAGCCATCAAACATTAACTCACGCCTACAGACAGCACTCAGAACTGCCGAACCTTGGTTGGAGAAATGGCGTGTTAAAGTCAACGTCGACAAGTGTGAGGCAGTTCTGTTCAGACGCAGACCGAAACACTTGCGCAAACACCAACACTGTAGACCAATTACTCTACATACACGCCCAATACGCTTCCGTGAGAAGGTCAAATACCTTGGTGTCTGGCTGGACCGGAAACTCATATGGGGGGACCCCATACAACACATGACCAACAGAGCAAACGCGAGGCTCAAACAACTCTACCCGATGCTCAACAGGGAAAGCAAACTGAATAGCCGGGTGTCGAGGAACCTCTACATGACACATATTAGACCTCTGATGACGTACGGTGCTCCGTGCTGGGCATACGCGGCGCCAACACGGCTGCGCCGCCTGCAGCTCATACAGAACAAGGTACTACGCATCATTAGCAACGCTCCACGATACACACGCACCGTGGACCTTCACAATGAATACCGCCTAGAGCGCCTCTCGGTGGTATTCAAGAAACTCGCCACACGACTATACAGAAACTCGAGACACTCGAACAACCCCTTCATCCTACGCTTGGGGAACTACGATCACAACCATAGGTGGAAACATAATCGCCCAAAAACACTTCTCCTCAGAGACTAACCACCTACGGCCGTAGGGAACACCAACTCACAAACACGATGAACATGGCAAACCCCTGCAAAACAGCAATCTGACTGGCAATGCCAGCTGAGCACACAGCCGACCTACAGGCAAGGCAGGGAAACCATATTCATTCGCACTAAACACAAACAAACCTAAACAGTCCCGCACACTTAGCCAGTTCTATGACCGAACTGCCTAACCACCTTGACAGACTTGGCTATGTTACAGGTATTCTGCCACAGCCGACCCAGGAGGCATCATTGGAGCTCAGCTGCAGCAGAACCTCGCATCAAAACGGACTGATTCTTTATGACAAACCTAGCAAAGTTAATGGTACTGAGAAAATACCCATCACTAACATTACCAACCCTTGCATGATCTGTCGCAGATAGCATACCGCTACTGCCCTTCATACCTACCCCACTGTCGCAGAGGTTTTTTTTCCCTTGGCTCTTGCCTTGGCACTTTTTTTCCTCTGCCCTTACATACCTTTACCCTTTGTATACCTTTCGACCAATTCGATCTCCAGATGCACCGTATTAATGGGTGATCGCGCCCACACGTACGGATAACATCGCGGTTCCCACATCCCGTGATCCACCTTAGCAAACTAACTTAATTACGGAGGTGACAGTAGAACTTTTGTGATGGTCACCACGTTGGTGTGGGCGTGGAGGGGCCCCATCCTTGCCAAAGTCCGCGATACGGAAATACGTAAAATGTGATATCACCGCCACGATCACCAGCCTGAAGCTCATCTCGGAGGGGACCCAAGCATCATTTTGGTGTGAATACCGCGGTATTGAAAACGAAATTAGAGCCAATCTCAGGAAAGGAGGCTTGCCGGAACTCGCGGTTCAATCCAAGCCCATAAAAGAATCCCGGGGGTCTATAGGGGAGAACATCAAAAGAACCCCCATCATGAGCGTCGTCCTCAAAGTAGGGATGGGAAAAACTGACCGGTTAAAACCGATACCGGTATTTTAGTTTTGAATAACCGGTTTTTTTTCGGTATTTATTTGGTGTCGGTTGTAACCTTATTGCCAAGAACCGGGTAAAAGCACCGGTACGACTACTTCCTGTAGTAGTGGTTCAAAATGTGTTTTTTGTAAATAATTTAAAAAAATTAAAACTAGTAGATCCTAACATTTAGGGCTATTCCTTAAATTTCCGCTGCTGTGAAATTTTAAGTCATCGCAGTAACTAAGAAAAGCGATCACTGATAATGTAAGAACAATCCCGGCAGTCAGCAACGCGCAACAAACGCGTGGCATAAGAATTTAAGAACTGGTTCAGCTATTGAGGCATAGATGCACCTGTTGCCGTGTGGCGTGGCCTATTAGACGACGCGCGTGCACCGGCAGTGTACGAGACTTGCCTCCGTCTGGTCATGCAGAAGTTCCTTGCTGTCGCCGCCAGAAATCGGTTGTGTCTTAAATGGCGCCGGCCGCGGTGACCGAGGAGACTGAGGCGCTCCAGTCACGGTCTGCACGGCCACTACGGTCGGGGGTTCGAATCCCCCCTCGGGCATGGATATTTGTGCCGTCCTAGTTCGTAAGTAGTTCATAAGTAGTTTGTAACTTTAGGGACTGATGACCCCGCAGTTAAGTCCCTTAAGCTTAACAAACATTTGAACATTTCTTAAATGGCACCATCCCGAGTGTGGAAGTACTTCACGAAGTATGGTAGCAGTTAGGTACAATGCTCCATTTGCTTTAAAAAGCTGAAAACAGGTGGAGGTACTAGAAACATGCTGTGTCATTTAAGGAGAAAGCATCAAAAATGTTTCTTGGAAGAGAAGGTAAATTCGTTTCATATGCCCATTATGTAATCTTGGAATAATAACTTATGTATTATCATATTGTTATGCTAAGAAGTTTTATTAATGCGATTCCTTGAAAGAGAGGGGCTTTTTTAATAACCAATATGGGTTTACGTAACATTGTCCTTAGCGTAAGTTAGTTTAAGTAGTTTTTAAGTCTAGGGACGATGACCTAAGCAGTTAAGTCTCATAAGAACTCACACCCATTTGAACATTCGTTGATCATGTGGTACACAGCTTTCCTAATTCAATTTGCGTAAATGTACATTGACAACAAACATACTGTTAGTCGGAACTGTGACTTTATTTGTCGAAATACATCTGCAGCACTGATTGAAGTTCATTTACTGACTGTAACTTGTATATATATTGAGATATTCGTATGCGCTGGCTCACAAGTCCAACTTACGGAGTGGTTGGCTCAATATTCGCAATTGCCGGATGGAAATACTAGGCCAGTAAATATGTATGCTTCGTATATCGTCTTCTACGGCCTCCTGGCTAGGCTGACACATACTCGAGAAGTCGTAGTTTTGGGAGGGGATCTTGCAAAATATGTAAAGACTAGTGATTTGTCGTATAACGTAAATATATCTAAATTTTAATTAAATTTCTTAAGTTTCGGTTTCGGCCGAAACTAGAAGAACCGAAAATTCGATTACGGTTTCTGTTTCGGCCGCAAAATAAGTTTCGGTCGAACTCTACTGGAAATAGCAATAAAAAACCGAAAACCGGTTATTTAAAAAACCGGTTATCTTGAGCAATTTTTACAATGCGGTTAAACTGGAGATGAAAACCAGTATAACCGAAAACCGGTTGTTTCAGCAATAACCGCCATCCCTACCTCAAAGGCATTCCGCACGACACCCCCGACGAATCAGTTAAGCAGCAACTAGAAGACCAATGTTTCTCAGTCGAGAAAGCGTATCGCATCAGAGATAGGGCGAGGCAAGCTTTCACAATGAAGTTCCGAGTGCTGACATACGACAAGGACACGGTTGATACACTGCTCACGAAAGGCGCGGTCATAGACTTCGCCAGGAAAATGTGCGAACCATCTAGAGCGCCCCGATCAGTACCGGTACAATGCGGAAAGTGTCTCTCCTTCACGCACCCAACCAGCAAATGCGATCAAGAACGAAAATGTCCCCACTGCAGCGGCCCACACGACCTATCGAGATGCACACTCCAAAAGCTACGGTGTGCAAACTGCGGGGAAGAACATTCTGCCCTCTCGCATAAATGTACAGCAAGACCAAAGGAGGCCGCCTCAGATGAACTGCGTGCACCCCTCAAGGTCATCGACGAACCCGCACCACGCCCCAAGAGCGAGACTGACCTCGAAACAGAAATCGCACTGAAGGACGATGTACTTCGAGTCCTGGCAACGGTGCTGCTAGACGTATTCCCAGAGAGAAGAGAGGCCATAGAAAACTCCCTGCGGCATGTCACGCGCCAAATTTTCGAGAGGACGATTGAGGTTACACAAACTAGAAACAAACTACACTTCACAATTGACAAAGACGCCGGCTGGCATCCAGAAACTAGAGTTGTAAGACGCCCAGCCCGCTCGCCGTACACATTTACCCGGCAGCAAAGCCAGAACACCTCGGCATCAGAACAAACACCGCTAACACCAATAACCATACACTCCGAACCCTGTAACACAACGCCCAACAGACACTCCACTCATACCAACAAACACAACACCGCACACAACCAAGTAGAACCCGCCCGCACCATCCCCCCCCCCCCCCGCCCCAGCAATGGCCAATACACCACCGCTGAACGTCCCCTATGTAAACGCACAAGGAGTGAGGTCCAAACGCACATTACTTCTACACACTGCGCAACAGCAAAATACACACGTCACAGGCGTAACGGAGACATGGCTGACTGACAAAATTAAATTCAACCTACCGTCTTACAATACATACAGAAGAGAGAGACCAGACGGCAGAGGTGGCGTAGCCATATTTATTCGCAACACCATACCAGCTAAAGAACTTCCCCTCCCTGTGGAATATGCCAACGTCGAAGCAATCATACTCCAGGTTAAAGACAGAAACAGACGAACCCTACACGTCATCTGCCCATACAACCCGTCTGGCTCTCCGCTCCCCACACCTTTCCTCAGATACGCGGCAACACTGAATAGGGTAATAATCCTTGCACGTCACCAGAGGCTAGGCGATACGGCCGACAATGGAAATGTCCGCCGCCTTTTCAACTTTCTCACAACGGAACCCCTTGACAGGCTACCTGTAAATCAACCAACCTTCATCAGTCACCAAGGGAAGTCAACGCCGGATCATGTGCTCTACAGTTCTAACATCCGTGACGACATGTCAGAGCCAAAGGTAGGAGACTATCACCAGTGACCATCTCCCCATACTCTTCTCGACCACTTCCACAACACCTCCAGACGACGCCGCGACAAGACGCACAATACGCAAATACGCAAATGCAGACTGGGAAAGATACAAAAATTCCCTCACAGACTCTCTCGCGACACCCCTAACCATCACAGACGACGAAGACCAACTAGCGACACACAGACTGGAAACTGCAATCCAACAGACCATAGAGGAAGCAGTTCCCACTATCGTAGTGCAAAACTGGAAGCCAGCCATTCCCCAAGAAGCCCTTGACCTAATACAACAAAGGAAACGACTATACAGAGAGATAAGACAAACAATCGAGACCTCAGACGAGAATGGAATAGACTAAACGCCATAATTAAAGGTATCATATCCACACACAGACAACGACAATGGGATGACACCTGCAGGAAGGTAGACTACAGACAAGGGGGAAAATTCTGGCAACGTTTCGAAGGTTAACTCGACAAAGACAATCAACCAACTTCACGCTTATGATAAATAATGAACCGACGACAGACAAGCTCCAGCAAGCAGAGGCCTTCCGACAAGTACTGCAAGAAGTCTACTCTTTTCCATTAGATAACAACTTTGACGACAACTTCCGACACGAAGTAGAAAGACAACTACAACAGATACTTGCAACTCCATCAATAGAGACAGATGATGAGCAGACCCTAACAAAAGAAATCAGCGACACAGAAATACTTGACGCCATACACACAGGACGAAACTCTGCACATGGACAAAACGACATCAGATGCATCCACATTCAAAAAGCAACTTTACAATATTTTATACCTATCCTAACCCTTATGTACAATTACTGCTTATCAAATGAAACCCTATCCACCTCCTGGAAATCCAGCAAAACCATCATGATACCCAAACCTGAAAAACCTAAAACTGATCCTCGCTCCTACCGCCCCATATCACTACTGGATGTCACAGGTAAAACATACGAACGGATACTGACTGACCGCCTAAAGAAATATGTTGAACAAAAAGGACTCCTGCCCCTCACCCAATCGGGTTTCATACCACATCGCTCGACCAATGACCCTCTACTAAAACTACCAAGGGCTTCAATGTAGGGCACTGTACGTTTGCAGTTTTTTTCGACATAGAACGCGCATTCGACAGGCTCTGGCACTCAGGACTACTATACAAACTGACCACAATAGGACTACCAACCAAAACCGTTAGACTTATCAAGACATACCTAGAAAACAAAGTGTAGAGTACATGTCGCCGGCGAATACTCCCAAGAATTCACCCCAGAAGCTGGTGTCCCACAAGGAGGAATTCTCTCCCTGCTGCTGTGCGCGCTGTACACCGCTGACGTCCCCACGGTAACCACCCCAACAGAAACTGTCGGGCTCTACGCTGACAAGGCCTACTGGTGCACGGAACTACGGACCTCCACCGTACAACGAAAAACCTCGAACTACTTGCGACGACTGGAAACGTGGATGGCCAAGTGGAGAATCCGACCCAATCCTAACAAGACACAACTGATACTATTCCGACACAGACACCTCACCAAGAAACGACAACTGGCAGATAACATACAACTGACACTATGGAACACCCCACTGAGACTAACGAATACGACACGATACCTCGGATTATTCCTAGACCAATACTTGAACTGGAAGACACACCTAACCTACGTACTTAACAAAGTTAGAAAAAGACAAAACCTGATAAGACTCGTACTAGGACGACTATACGGATGTGACGACCAAACAGCCATCCACACATACAAAACGTACATCAGACCCGTACTGGAATACGCTGCAGCCCCCTTGGGAGGACTCCGTGCATCAGTAGCCGAATGACTCTACTCGACTGAAAGACGACTATTACGTAGCATTACAAAACTCCCAAGACTAACACCAAGTGACGACGTTTACAAAATCTGTAGAGTTGAACCACTACAAGACAGACTAACCAAGCTGAGAGCAAGGTACGGACGACATATACTGACCAAACGAGCTGACATGGAAGACCTACTAACGATACGATCGAGACTTACGAGAAGACCAAAATTCAAGTACATACAACCAGCGCGTACAGTGGCCCAAAACACCTCCTCGGAATTCCCAGAGCTAGCCCTAACTATGGAACCCATGACTGGTGAGGTGATGTGGTGTGGGGAGATTTCCAAATGTCAAAACAGACACAACCAATAGCCCCTACACACATGCACGCGCGCGCACACTCATATATACACATAAATTACAAATACTAACACCACCCACCAAAAACATCCACTCTCCACTAATACCTCTCTTCTCTCTTGGAATCCTACAATCCTTTGTAAATTTCTTCTACAATTTATTTTATCTTGTCAAAATTAATTACAAATAAATAATAATAATAAAAGAAAGTTTGTATATTTATATTTACATTATATTTTATATATTGTAGTAGCTATAATTTGTATAATCAGACAATATAAGAACAATGCTCAAATTGTAAATTGTTAAAAGTAAAATAAGGTAAATGATAATATCGTATAAATCATTATAATATAAGATACTTGCACCAATGCAAAATATGTGAAAATAATAAAAGATCTGTAACACCCTTGGCTGAAAAGGGCAAAGCTGATCCTCAAACAGCCCGCTCCACCCCATTAGGGTGGAGAATGAAAGTGGAAAAAAAAAAAAAAAAAAAAAAAAACCACACAAACTCCGCAGCCGGGGAAGAAGCCGCCAACTGAGCGCAACAGCGCACAAGCACGAACCTCGGTTCTGTGCGTCTCACAAAAATAGCAAAGTCGTTGTCTGACAGTGCGACAATTGAGTCGCCAAATAAAAAAGCAAAATTGTCGTGTTTAGCTGCGTAACTGCAGCGGCAAAATTGTCGTCTCACAGACAGTGTCGTATGGCAGTTATCTGCCTCCTCCTAAAAGATAGGGAAAGAATCCGCGTCACGGCAGGAGGCATCGCCCCTTTACCCGCGCACGTGCCGAATAGGGGCCAGACCTGTGTGGATACCTTCAGGCCGCGACGACCACAAGCGTAAGCAAACGCCACGCTAGTGGGCGCCAACTAAGCACATCTAGTACTCCCTTATTGTACGACCACACATACCTACACGCTACAGACTGACAATATGGACATGGAGACAGACAGTGGCCCCCCGACTCACTCAGTTACGCCGCAGTCGCCAGGGGCAGCCCACCGCCAAACCCCTCCCCTACTACAAGCAGGAGCAGCAGCCCCCCCCACCTCAATCCGGACAGGACAGGGTACGCCGACCAACACGCTACGAAATGAACAACCTACCTAAGGGCACCAACCAGTCAACTCTGGCCACAGCCATAAAGAAATACCTTAAAGGGGACCTCGTTGCCAGTTTATCCGACCTGGATGTGAAGGTAAATATGGTGGGGGGACAACAACAGCCACCATCAGGAGCGAGTTTAGGGGCATAGAAGACGAGATGAAGGCGGAAGGCGGAACTCAGAATGGGAGGGTTTCCGGAAATAGTGGTGCAGCCCAAGCCATACCGAGAGCCCCGCGGCACGGTTGAAACAAGAACAAAAGGCCCTCGCATGAGCGCGGTACTGATAGGAATTCGCACCGTATTAGCAATGAGTCAGTCAAAAATCAGCTACTGTTCCAGGGCCTCGACGTCCAAGGAGCTAGGCGTATCCTAGCCCGAAATCTCGACGGCGCGCCCACAAAAAAGATCCGTGTGCTGTCCTACTGCCAAACCACGATAGACAAGATTCTAACAGAAGGAGCAGTGATAGACCTAGCCAGAAGAGCAGGAGAACCCTCAAGAGGTCCCCCCTCCCCTCCCAGTGCAGTGCGGCAGGTGCCTCGCTTTTACACACCCAAACAAACAAATGCACGCAAAATGCGCGAACTGCGGAGGCAAGCACTCCGCTCTATCGTACGAGTGCCCCAAACGACCCAAGGTAGCCGACAGCGTCGAGCTGCAGGCCCCCATCAAAATCATCGATGAACCAGCACCACTACCTGCCATCGTGCAGAACTCTAAGAAGAAGTCACACTACGAGAAGACACCATCCGCTTCTTCGCAGCTGTGCTTCTGGATGTCTTCCAAGTCAAAAGAGAAGCAATAACCAACTCCATCCGCTACGCCGCAAAGCAAATACTCGAAAAGATCGTCGACGTAACGCAGACAAGGAACAAACTCCACATCACAATCAGTGGCCAGTGGCACCCAGAAACAAGACTACACATGCCCAACCAATCAACAAACACACAAAACACACCACTAACCACACCCAAACCCAGACGCCGCGCATCCCGACCCACACCAAGACACCCTCCGCCACAAACACAGGACACTCCCCAACGCCCATTACAACACACAGCCAAAGACACACAGGACACAGCCAAAGACACACAGGACACAGCCAAAGACACACAGGACACAGCCAAAGACACACAGGACACAGCCAAAGACACACAGGACACAGCCAAAGACACACAGGACACTCCCCAACGCCCATTACAACACACAGCCAAAGACACACAGACACAGCCAAAGACACACAGACACAGCCAAAGACACACAGACACAGCCAAAGACACACAGACACAGCCAAAGACACACAGACACAGCCAAAGACACACAGACACAGCCAAAGACACACAGACACAGCCAAAGACACACAGACACAGCCAAAGACACACAGACACACACAGACAGACACACACACACACACACACAGACACACACACACACACAGACAGACACACAGACAGACACACAGACAGACACACAGACAGACACACAGACACACACAGACAGACACACACACACACACACACACACACACACACACACACACACACACAGACACACACACAGACACACACACAGACACACACACAGACACACACACAGACACACACACACACACACACACACACACACACACACACACTAAAACACACACTCAAAAGTCCAAGCCAAAAGATGGCTGATACACCGACGCTAAACTTCCTCTTCGTTAATACGAAGGGGATACAGACCAAACGTGCGCTACTCATGCACACGTTACACGAAAAGGACATACACATAGTAGGCGTAGCGGAAACTTGGCTGACAGAGAAAATAAAATTCGACCTGCCACGGACAGGAAAGACAGACCGGATGGCAGAGGCGGAGTGGCCATCTATACCAACAACACGATAGCAATACAAGAAATACCACTCCCACCTGAACACACCAACATAGAGGCAGTAATTCTTAAGATTACAGACAGACAGACAGACACACACTACACGTAGTATGCATCTACAACCCGTCAGGCACACCCCTTCCCACTCCCTTCATAAGATACGCCATGACGCTAAACAGGGTCATAATCCTAGGAGACCTAAATGCCAGACACCACATGATGGGTGACACGGCCGATAACGGCAACGGTAGGCGACTGTTTGACCTACTAACCACAGAACCGCTCGACAGGCTGCCAATAAACCAGCCAACATTTATAAGCCATCAGGGGAAACCTACACCGGATCATGTACTCTACAGTCCCAATATACGCGACACAATACTAGAGCCGACAGTAGGAAACACCATTACCAGTGACCACCTACCAATAATTTTCTCGACCACCGCCCACATTCCCCCAGACCGCACTCCCAACAGACGAACCATACGGAAATACACAAATGCGAACTGGGAGAGATACAAAAATATCCCCTGAGAAAGCCTATCAATACCCCTCGCCATAACAGACGACGACGACGACGACTTACACCAGGCAACCACAAGACTTGAAAATGCCATCCAGCAGGCGACCAACGACGCAATACCGACTATAACAATAGATAACTGGAGGCCATCCATCCCCAAAAGCGCCCTAGACCTCATAAGAAAAAACGCCTATACAGACAAATACGACGAAACGACAGCCAGGAACTTAGGGGACAATGGAACAGACTAAATGCCAGAATAAAACGCATATCAGAATATAGTCAGAGGCAATGGGATAATACATGCAGACGACTAAATTACAGACAGGGAGGAAAGTTCTGGCAAAGCTTCAAAACCCTGACCGGACAAAAACAGGCGACCAATCTCATGCTAACAATAGACAACGAGCCCACGACAGACAAAAACGAGCTAGCAGAAGCCTTCCGAAATGTACAACAACACGTCTACTCATTCCCGCAAGACAACCGCTTTAACGAAAACTTCCGACTAGAAGTGGAACAAACCCTAGCCCAGACCCTAACTATACCAACCGCAGATGCAGAAGATGAACATGCACTTAAGAAAGACATCACCGGCACAGAAATACTGAACGCAATCCACACAGGACGAAATTCAGCCTGGGGACAAAACGAAATAAAACGCATCCACCTCCAAAAAGCACCCCCCCCCCCAACACCTAATCCCAATCCTCTCCCTCATGTTTAACTACTGCCTCGCCAATGAGACTCTTCCCCCATCGTGGAAAACAAGCAAGACAATAATGATTCCGAAACCCGACAAACCTAGAACAGATACTCGATCATACAGATCCATATCTCTACTAGACGTCATCGGAAAGACATATGAACGCATACTGACCGACCGACTCAGAAAGCACGTTGAACAAAAAGAACTTCTCCCCATAATGCAATCAGGATTCCGACCTAACCACTTCACGGATGACCCCCTACTCAAACTGACCGACGGAATAAGTCGAAGATTCAATATAGGACATTGCACGCTCGCCGTCTTTCTCGACAGAGCGTGCCTTCAACAAACTCTGGCACGACGGACTACTACTAAAACTAATAAGACTAGGCCTCCCAACAAAAACTGTACGACTGATACAGACCTATCTAAAAGAAAGGATATGTAGAGTACCTGTAGCCGATGCAGTGTCCCAGGAACTAACCCGACAGGCAGGAGTCCCACAAGGAGGTATTCTTTCTCCGCTACTGTACGCGCTATATACTGCAGACATACCCACTACGAATACCGCAACAGAGACAATAGTACTTTACGCAGACGACACGGCATACTGGTGCACAGAACCTAGGACTACCACCATACAACGAAAGACCACGACCTACCTGCAATGTCTGGAATGGTGGATGGCCAAATGGAGGATCCGACACAACCCCACGAAGACGCAAACAATACTATTTAGACACAGACACATCTTCAAGAAGCGACAACAACAAAACGACGACATTCAACTGTCACTAGGGAACATGCAACTCAGACTAGTTGACGAAGCCCGTTAGCTAGGCGTATATCTGGACAAATACCTAAAGTGGAAGACACACCTCACATACCTTCTCAACAAAACCAGGAGAAGACAATACCTCATAAGACGAGTACAAGGACAACTATACGGATATAACGACCAGACCGCCATACACACATACAAGACTTACATCAGACCTGCAATAGAATACGCTGCGGCCCCCCTAGGTGGATACACGCAACAGTTGCTGAACGACTATACTCGACAGAACGACGACTCCTACGAAGCATAACGAGACTACCAAGGACAACGACAAGCAACCCTGTCTACGAAATCTCGGGGGGTTGAACCCCTACAAACCCGACTAACACGTCTAAGGGCAAACTATGGACGTAACATACTGACCAAAAGGACGGACATGGAGAACATCCTAACGACAAGACCCTGCACAACAAGGCGACCCAGATTTAAACACACACTACCAGCGCGTACAGTAACAGACAACATCTCAACGGAGTTCCCGGAGTTAGCCCCTAAACAGGGCACCCTTAAACATCCCAACACTGCCGCATCTAAACAGAAGAGAACACACAAACACACACACACACACAAAAACAAACACACACACACAAAGAAACACAAACACACACAAAGAAACACAAACACACACAAAAACAAACACACACACACAAAGAAACACAAACACACACAAAAACAAACACACACACAAAAACAAACACACACACACAAACAAACACACACACACACACACACACAAACAAACACACACACACACACACACACAAACAAACACACACACACACACACACAAACAAACACACACACACACACACACACACACACAAACAAACACACACACACACACACACACACACACAAACACACACACACACACACACACACACACAAACAAACACACACACACACACACACAAACACACACACACACACACAAACACACACACACACACAAACACACACACACACACACACACACACAAACACACACACACACACACAAACACACACACAAACACACACACACACACACACACAAACACACACACACACACACACACACACACACACACACACACACACACACACACACACAACACACAGAACAATCCAATCAGAACTGACACACACCATCACCAAACACTTCCCCACTGCAACACAAGTATGTATATGTACAACTATATATGTTAAAAAAATGTAAATATGTACATATGTTTTTCTTACTTATGTATTCATGATTCCCTCTCCCTTATATTGTAAATATAAATCTTTCCTCAAGAATTGTATTGTTTACCAAAACATCAAAAATGAAGAAAATGTAACTTAAAATAGTATATTCACTTACTGTAAAATTATAAGTGCTAAAACCTGTGTAAAATAAAACTTAGCACCAAGCAAAAGAAATAAATAAATTGTAAATAAAATGTAACATCCCCAAGAAGGCTGAAAAGGGTACTCGCAAGCCCTAAAGCAACCCGCTTCATCCCCTCAGGATGGAGAATGAAAAGTGCAAAAAAACTCGCCAATTCGCAAGACGCGGAGCAGCTGGCGCACGGAGCAGACGTGCTGCGCGCGGTGCTCGTGCCTTCTCGCGGCTGCAAGGAGCAAGCTTGTCGTGTCCTGTCAAAAAAGGAGCAAAATTTGTCGCGCAAAACCTGACGTATGTGCGTATAGCGACGCCAGCGTTACCGTTCGCCGGTCTACTGGCGAGCGCGGAGGCTGCGGCCGTTATTCGCGCAAACGAGGAGCTAGCTTGGCGCCATACCTGCAGCGCCGTTTTACTCCCTTGCCGCCGCGAGGCATCCTCCTCGCTCCACCAGTAGGGTAGGGAAATAGCAGGCCAGGGCCCGCTGCACTGCACGGATACCCGCGTCTGCAGAGGCCAGTAACTGGCTCTAATGTGGTATCCCGCCCTCTACACGTAGAGGTGGGACCCCCACGTTATCCAGTGTCCCAAGGTGGCACCACACAAGTTAGTCCTAGTCTGACTTTTGTTATGGCTTCGACGGCTAGATCGAGGGAATCCTCACCATCAGACCGCGGCGGAAATTGCAAGATTACCCGCAGCCGAAGTAGGGCCACGCAAACACAACATACACATGAAACAGACAGGTATGTACCTATGTCACTTCCGACAGTGCCGGAGGAGAACGACGCTGAGAGTGTTGCTAGTTCAGGTGCGAGTGCCCTCGTCATTGAAGAAGGCCGCGCAGACTCAGGAGAAGATAGTGTGGAGTAGCTAGGAGGGAAAGCAGGAGAAACAGCTATATGTACAGAGCCGGAATACGAGGTTGCAGTACCAACTGCAAACTCGTTTTCCGCTTTGGAAAACGTGGGTGAAGATGAGAAGGGGTTTCCAAACGGTTGCCAGGAAGAAGGAGCGGGTACCGCCGATAATAGCTTACGTTGCCGACGGTAGTTCAGCACTCCTCAAGGAGTGAAAGGGGGGGATTACGGGTAGATTTACGGCGGTATGCCGCCCAAAGACGACAAAAATTCAGGCGGAAGCGGTGGCTGATTGGCAGCGCATTAAGCAGTTGCTAAAACAGAAAAACGTGGAATACCACACGAACTCTGTAAATGCAAAGCAGGCGCTAAGGGTGGTCTTCAAACACATCCCCATAGACGCTGAGGCGGAAGACGTGAAGGAGGAACTGGCAAGGGAGGGTTTCACTGTCACGTCTGTACACCAATTCTCCAGACCAGCACCAAAAGACGCCGAAGACTATAATAGGAGATGGAAACCAAGCTTTCTGGGGGTCCTCGAAAATAATGAGGATGCCCAAAGCGTTTTCAAGCTCAGATACATGCTGAACTACCAGGTAACGGTGGAGCGGTATAACAGGCCGGAAGGTCCTGGGCAGTGTCACCGATGTCAAAAGTTTGGATACACGAGCGCGAAATGTAACCTATAGGCGCACTGCGTTAAATACACGGGTCCCCACTTGACTAAATTATGCACAGAAGGCAGGTTGAAGAATCCTGTCTGTGCAAACTGCAAAGGGTCGCACCCGGCGAACTACCGCGGCTGCGAGCAATACCAAAAGCTATTGCAAAACCGGAGGCAGAGAAGTACCGCAGCAGCGGTAACTACTGTCGCCGGCCAGCAAACTCAGCAACAACAGGCGGGTTTCAATTTGCAGCCCGGCCAGTTCCCGGTCATGCGGCACAGACGGCCAGCATGGGCACCCCTCCCAACAACAGCGCCCCCCACCACCACCAACCCCGCCGCCGCCCCAGCGGCCGAGGCGAGCGAGGTGGTCGCGCCGGCAGTTACAGTGCAAACCGCCCGAAACAACTCTCGCCTCACCCCTCTCAGATGTTATGGCATCGAAGGAGAGCGACATAACTGCTGGGCAAAATACAGAGGTAGCGCCTCAAACCGCCCAGAGAAACGGAGTTGCTCTGATGGGCCTGCTCAGAGATTTGAAAGAGTTCAAGAGCCTGCTTGCAGGTTTCGAGTTAGCAGCGCTGGTCAATAAGGCGAAAGAGAGAATAGCGGCCGTACGCGCCGAAAAAGATAGATGCGCCCAAGGGCTGATAATAGCTGAAGCAGTTATGTCGTTCTTGTTTGATGGCCCATAATCGGAGAAGAAATTTTAAGATTTTAACCTGGAATGCCGATGGCATCACATACGAAAAAACCGTAGAACTCCAGTCCCTTCTAGACCGGCATGCCATAGATATCGCCTGTTTACAGGAGACATCTAAAACCAGCCGATCGACTGAAGGTACGCAATTACAAAGTCCACAGGGTCGACAGACCAGACTGCGAAGGCGGTGGCGTCGCCGTCCTTGTGAGGCGAGGTATTTGCCACCGGATAGTCGATATACCAAATTTGGTTACGGTCGAGGCTGCCGGAATAGAATTAAAATTAGGCAACCAGATGTATGTCATCATTTTGGCTTATAAACCCGCCCTCCCAAAACGGAACTACGGTGCACAGGACCTTCCGACGACGCTAGGGGTTGGTGAGAGAGTAATAGTAGCAAGGGACTTGAATTCCAAGTGCGAGGACTGGGGTGCAACAACACCAATGGCGGAGGCTGGAGATTGAGGGGGTTCCTCGAGAGAGAAGATTTCGTGGGAATAATCGCTCCCGATGAGCCGACTCGTATCCCCTATAACCCTGCACACAGGCCTGACCTCCTCGATGTCTTCCTGTGCAAGGGCATGCCGTGGGAAGCTGTACCATCAGTCCACCACGAGCTGGACTCAAACCACAGCCCAGTTGTCCTGGAATGTGCCAATGTCGAACACGTAATACGGAGTATGGCAAACACTACGTACTTAACGAATTGGGAACAATACAACACCCTGGTAGGACAAAACCTGGAGGACATCCCGCAAATGCGGACGGAAGAAGAGGTAGACTCAGCAGTCGACCACTTCACAAAAGTCCTCCAGACCTGTGCTCGCGAGACAAGCACCAAGGTGACGATCGAACCTGGTGCCAGGGACCTGCCCCCTGACATCTGGGACCTGATAGTCACTAAGCGACGCGTGAGACGGGAGTGGCAACGTTACCGCGACCCCGCCGATCGTCGTCTGCTTAGGCGACTTGAAGCCCAGGTGAAGGAGAGACTGTAAGAGCACAGAGGCCTTTGCTGGGAAGAAAGACTACAAAGCATGGACGACAATCCAAATGGCGTTTGGAAAATTGCAAAATCGTCAAAGGCTACTACAAGGGTAGACAGGCCACTCCGAGATCCAAACGGGCTAGTATATGACGACCAAGAAAAGGCAGAAGTAATGGCGACAGCGCCAGAGCACAATTCCGAACTCACGTCTTCGAAGATGACTAGAGTGAAAGGCAGGAAGAAATAGTAATCGGACGAGTGGCTCAACTGAGGCAACAGAGGCCAGAAACAGAGTTCACCTCAGTGTCAGATCGCCTTCTGTGTACTTGCAACAGACGCCTAGGGAACAATAAAGCCCCAGGTCCTGAGAAGGTCCGAGTCCCACACCTAAAAGACCTACCTCCTACAGCAATTACCTACCTCACCACTATCTACAACCAATGTCTATCCCTAACCTACTTTCCAAAACCCTGGAAAACTGCTCAGGTCCTTCCGCAAAACCATCGGCCTATTTCACTCCTGTGCTTTCTCGGAAAAGTACTGGAGTGCCTCATCCATAGAGTCCTCACCAACTTCCTCCAAACCAACAACATTCTCACTCCTGAGCGGTTTGGCTTCCGGCCTGAACACAGCACCATACACCAATCCCTGCGCCTGGTGGAATACATAATCAGGGAGAGAGACAACAGAAAAAGAAGTACAGGAGCGGTCTTTCTCGACATCGAGATAGCCTTCAATAAAGTCTGGCATGATGGCTTACTATATAAACTTTCACAATTAGACATCCCAGGACACATCATAAGCATGATCGACTCATTCCTGGCAGAGAGGAAGTACTCTGTCAGGTGTGGAAATCATGTTAGTACGATCAAGGAAGCTGTGGCGGGAGTCCCACAGGGGTCGGTTCTTGGCAGCATACTGTACTCTCTATACACCAACGGCGTGCCAAAATTGGCAGGAAACGAGATCGCCCTGTATGCCGACGATACAGCGGTGTTTAAAAGCAGCACAAACCTGAACTTTATAACTAGGAAACTCCAGACACACCTGGATGATATATCATCGTGGTGCAACCGCTGGAAAATAAAGATATACCCAGAAAACAATAGCGGTTATGTTCACCCCGAAATTAAAAGAACCAGACAGGAAAATATCTGTTGCAGGCAGGGAGATCAACTGGAGTGACTCAGCAACATACATTGGCCTGCAACTGGATAAAAGGCTGACGTTCGGGAAACAGATCTAGGGGGAAGGATTGTGCTGCTTTTAATCAACTCTATCCGCTCCTTAAAGGAAGAAGCTCCAAACTTACAAAGCCTGCATACTTCTAAGCATGCTATATGACTCGGAAATATGGTCGATGGCAGCAGACACAATCCTGTCCAAGCTGCAAATGCTTCAAAACAGAATCCTCCGAGTCATAGCGGACACTGACAGGTACATACCAAATAGACATATAAAAGAATATTTAGATGAACCTCCAATCTCAACTTACATTAAGAGAAAATCAGTTAGGTACACCATACCCCAATGCTTCGATGAAACGACCATTCTCCACAATCAACCGCCAATTTAGGGATTAACTGATTGCAGACAGACAGTCATACATACAAACAATTTAGATAAAACCATCACGCTATTTTTTGCACATTCATTCAGCTATATATAGAAGTCAGATGGGCAAAGCCCAGTGGTGCTTCAATGGAACAGAAAGAAAATATAGATACCTCATGCCCGGCCAATTCGCTCACCTGGAAAGATGACGTCAGTGATGTAAGACAGAGGGTGACAGGAAGCTTACGCATTATTTACCCACTGCTCAACCCGCCGTCGCCGCTACCATCCCAACACGGGATCACGCTGTACCTTTCACTGGTTCGTCCAGTGCTCAAGTATGCGTCCCCAGTCTTTGGAAACGCCGCTGATGTCCACATCCAGCTGCTGCAGACCATCCAGAACCGTGCCCTGAAGACTGCCCTGCATCTTCCAACGCGCTATCCAACCGACCTGCTTCATGAAGAAGCCTGCATTCTACAACTCCGGGAGAGATTCCGCGTCACCGCCAAGGACCTTCTCCAAGAAGACGGAGGAGTCCCACAACCGACACATCCGGCAATTGGGGATACAACAACACTTTAGGCCGACAATCCGTTGGCCTGACTTGCTGCGAGATTAATAAAATCTCGTAGCAAACCAGGAAAATAATAATAATAATAATAATAATAATAATAATAACACATCGTCAGTAATCTGACAGTCTAAGTCCACTCAAACAGCCAGGTTATAATACTTTTTTCCTATGTTTCAGGTACAGCAGGTGTAGCAGCAAATGCTTAGCCCGCACAACCATCGGACCAAGGTCCGTCAAGAAAGTGAAGCGTGAAGCTCGCCAATTCGCGGCATTCTGAGTTTGCCTGCCGCACTGCACAGACGTGTCCTTGGGAGCCGCGCTCGCTGCCTTTGTTGGCGCTGTGCTTTGTCCGGCGCGGAGCTCATCCGGCCGACCCACGTGGTCGGGCGCTCTACTGCACTGCGGTCTGTGTCTCGCGGACGCGCGAAACTGTCGTAACATGCTGTTCATGATGCTTCAGGCGGAAGAAAAGATATAGGTATAGGTATATGCAAAATTGTCGTCTCCCCTTGTACCGCGACATCACGCTACAGAGCTCCCACTCTGTACCCACTGAGGATAGGGACTTTTCCGAGCCAGGGACCCGTGGCGCTGCCCGGTATCCCGCGTTCCTGTAGCGTAGGTTCAGCACTGCACCAGCTACCTTGCGATGTTAACCAAGGTGTAGCTGATGATCTTTGCGGGGTGTCCGGTGGTCCTTCCTTATGCAAAATACAAATGTTTGTATAGCTTATGAGACTTAACTACGGGGACATCAGTCCCTAAACTTACAAACTACTTATGAACTAGCTATTACTAAGGATGGCACAAATATCCATGGGGGGATTCGAACCCCCCGACCGTAGTGGCCGTGCAGACCGTGACTGGAGCGCCTCAGTCCCGTCGGCCACCGCGACCGGTCCTTCCTATGCTGAAAAGCAGAAAACTCAGACGTTTGGCAGACTTCCATCCCAACCAATTGTGGCAGCCCACAGGGCGACCACAGGCTGAATATCCCAGTCAACTGAAGGTGGCGAACGTGGCACGTCAGCTACCAGAAAAGACAAGCCACGGAGGATGAGACAGAAGCAATGGCTACTCCTCTCCCCCCTGACACAGAGGAACTAATGGATATAGTCAATGTTCCCACAGGAAACAGATCCTCGGCGCTTGTAAATGACGCGCCCCCCCCCCACCCAATAGTAAGTTATGAAACGAAAGTTTACATTGATTTTGTGAAAGAAATGGCGCCAGGTCTTAAGGGTAAAATCATGTGCACTTACTGTGGTGACACAGTGAAGTACCAATTAAATACTCCCAAGGACTATAATTACGTCAAACAAAACCTTGCTTTACGTGGCATGCAATACCACACGTACGAAAAATCAAAATGTTCAAATGTTTGTAAATCTTATGGGACTCAACCACAGGGTCATCAGTCCCTAAACTTACGAACTAGGACGGCACAAATATCCATGCCCGAGGGGGGATTCGAACCCCCGACCAGACCGAACAGACCGTGACTGAAGCGCCTCAGTCCCCTCGGCCACCGCGGCAGGCCCACACGTACGACTTGGAACCTTCCAAGCTACAAAAAAGTTGTCATCAAATTACTACCAAACTTCGTAGAACCGATTCAGGTAGAAGATGCGCTGACGAAACTCAACTTCAATGTCCACAGCGTAATAAAATGAAAGAACAGAAAGAAGTCAATGGCAAAGTTCAGCTAGTCAACATGCCAAATTTCATTGTCACATTAAATAAAGGCCCAGATGCAGGCGCCATTTACAAAGTTAAATACCTATTATACACCAATTGCAAAATTGAATCCTATAGAAGGAAAGATGGCCCCCATACAATGCTATAGCTGCCAGAGGTTTAACCATGGCAGCCGAAATTGCAACGCACAGCCACGCTGCGTAAAATGTGCTGGGCCCCATCTGACCTCTCTATGTCTAAAACCAGCAACACACAGGACCCAAAATGTATCCACTGTCAGGGCAAACACCCTGCCAGTTATAAAATATGTCCAGCGTACCTAAAAATGGTACAAGCGATGAAAATGCAACCCAGAGCGGAAACTGGCAGAGCAAGACGAAGGCCAGCCCCTGCTATGAACACCACAAACTTCCCGCAAATGCGATCGCGCGGAAACGCGCAGCAGCAAAACCAAGCGGCGACCGCTACCCAGCAGCCTGCTGCTACCCCCTCCACCTCTGCTTGGGGCCTCCCAACAGAGAACCAATCAAATACGAACACATTCAGAACAGGAAACGAGATGCTTGGCCAACTTCATGGCATCGCCACTCTCCTGAAGTCACTTAACCTTTCAAAAGTCTTGTCCACCATCAAGCAAGTTATGGAACAGCCCAGAACAGCACCTGACATGCTGTCTAAGCTAATGGTTATTGCGTCGGGAATCATGAGCTACTTCAATGGCCCTTAATCCTCAAGACAGCTTATATAATGTAAACTGGAACGCTGATGGCGTTCTAAACAAAAACAAAAAACATCAAGAAAATGTTCTAATGTAACAGAGTAGACAACGAGCTCATCGCCGAGACACCTTGAGCCCGATCAAAACTTGTCCATACGCAATTACTGCTTATACAGGAATGACAGAATAGATCGTCCTAAGGGCGGTACCTTAGTTTTAGTTATAAACAGGATTCCACATAGACAAGTTGACCTGCCACAGCGTGATAGAATTGAGGCCACTGCCATAGAAACTGAGTTAGACGACAAGTTAGTTGTATTAGTTGCTGCTTACCATCCCCCAGATGGTAATATACCAGTAAATGACCTAGCAGCAATTTTAGATTTAGGGCAGACAGTCATATTAGGTGGGGACTTGAACTCCAAAAACAGGGCTTGGGATTGTGTTGCAACCAACGCCAGTGGCGCTGCACTGCACAAATTTCTTGGAGCAAACAACGATCTGAGACTGATTGCGCCAGAAGAGCCTACACACTTTCCACGCAATCTAAACCACAGATCAGACATCCTTGATATCTTCATAACGAAGAGTTTCGACAAAGCTTTCAATCCTGTGGTCATCAAAGAACTTGACTCCGATCATGACCCTGTAGCTCTTGAAATAACCGGTACCTGGCACGGGGGGTGGACAAGGCTTATTACTACACCTGCCACACGGACTGGGAGTCATAGTCTACTTTTGGAACTACACACTGCAAATCCGCTACGTCTAAACACTCGGAAAGAAATCAACGAAGCTGTGGAGCACTTCACAAACACGTTAAACGAGTGTACGAAACACTCCACAACAAAGACCAGGCATCTTAATCGAAGACAGGACCTCCCAGAAGAGATTCAGGAACTTCTTAGAACAAAGAAGAGAATTAGAAAGCGTTGGCAAAGCTATCGAGATCCAGTTGATAGACGAATCGCCAACAGCTTAGCCCAGGAGATCAGGGTAGCGCTTGCGGAGTTCAGGAGTGCTCGCTGGACCCAGACACTCATGACAATCCTCAAAAATTCTGGCGAATTGTCAAGTCTCGAAGGCAAACAGCAAAGTCAATCAAACCGCTCCATGGTGAAAACGGCCTTGTCTACGACCCCCCAGACAAAGCAGAGGCGATGGCTAACTTTCTTGAACAACAGTTCATGGAGAACACAGTCATCGACGAGGAGGCAGACGACCATGAAGAAGAGGTCATCAGGGCTGTTCCGAGAATACTACGTCGAAGACTACAGACTGCATTCCAACCTGTGTCCTGCCAAACACTCTGCTTAATCCTACAAGGGCTTGGCAACTCCAAATCACCCGGTCCCAATGGCCACTACAACACACAAATCTACCTCCCTTCGCCATTCAAATCCTAATCGACATTTACAATTCCTGTCTCGAATGCTCCTACTTTCAAACATCTTGGGAAACTGCCAAGGTGATAACCATTCACAAACCCAACAAAAATCCTCTTTTCCCACAAAACCACAGACCTATTTCCCTCCTATGCATACTAGGCAAAACCCTAGAGCGCCTAATCTTAAAAGCATTCCACCAATTCCTAACAGACAGAAACATAACCATCCAGGAACAATTTGGCTTCTGTGCTGGTCATGGCACAGTATCCCAGGCCACCCGAGTAGTTGAACAGATTTGTAAGGCTAGGGCGGAAAAGCAGAACACCGCTGCAGTATTCTTGGACATATTCTTGATCGTGTCTGGCACGACGGGCTAATATACAAGCTCCACCGAAATGACTGTCCGCAACATATACTTAAGATCCTGGGTTCATTTCTTAGGTGTGGTGTCGAACAAGTTCAAATTGCGCGCCACCTACTATCGCCGCGCGCCGCCATGCACGCACGGCGCGGCGTTCTTACGACGACAGCCACGAGCGCTCTCTGCTGCAACTCCGCTCGTGGCCACCTCTGAACGACATCGTTCACTTGGGACTGAGATAGCAACCAGTTAGGACCTTCGTAATCAGATAGGCACCAGTGAGGCACTACGCAGGCCTCTAGCTCAACTCTGTATCTGCAGTACTGATCTATGTAAAAGTTAAGTATTATATCAATTCTGTGCAAAATATATCTCGTTCTAATTTACTCTAGTGTTTCTAGTTTCTGGCTGCTCCCCTCCGTACCCACACCAGCGTGCTATCTTTATTCCTGTGTCGGTCTCATTCCACTCGGCCACCGACACCTACGACGGAAACGAGACACAAAAGCGGCGACGAGGCTGGGGACACAAAATTAGAAATAGGAAATTCTATGTCAAACTAGACAATTGTGACAGTAGTTTTAAGGAAATAGAGGCAGGTGTATCGCAGGGTTCAGTCCTGGGCCCCTCCCTCTATAGCTTTTATACGAATGATATCCCAAAGCGGCACAACACGCATCTCGCTCTGTTTGCAGATGATACTGCTGTATACGCTAGCCATCCAAACCCATGTTATGCCGTCATGAACACACAACGTCACCTAGACCAGATAACACAAAGGTGTAACTTCTCGAAAAAATAAATAAATCCAGCGAAATGTCATGCAATAATGTTCACAACCAGAAGGAGACCTCCTAACCGACAACTAACTATTTAAGGAAGGGATCTCCCCTGGTATGACAATATTAAATATCTATGTCTCAAAACTGATAGCAAACACTCATAGAACGATCACATCACCGACTCCTGTAATCTAGGTTTGGGCAGGCTCTATCAACTTTACCCATTGCTAAAAGGCAATGGCCTGACCATACCAACGAAGTTAATGATATGGAAGATGGTGGTCCTTCCAAAACTACTATATGGATGTGAGGTGTACAGTATGGCAGCTGACACCCACATCAGAAAAATCCAGGTAGTGCCAAACAAGGCGCTCAGAATAATCACTGACGCGCCTTGGTTTGTATTGAACAACACCGTCTAAAACGACACCAATATGCCGTTGATCTCTACTATAATCAAACAGAGAACCACTATAATAAATCGGAGACCTCCCCCTACGAGCTAATTGCAGCTCTAGGCAACGATCCTTTTATAATCTATATCTATAAATGTGAATGTATGTTCGGTGTACGTTTATCATGTCTGAACCACAAGACATAAATAGAGGCACCTGTTTTTCGCGACGCGCGAAATTTTACAATTTTTGCGGAAAATCGCGAAATCATTGAAATTTACGAAAACTCACGAAATTTAGTAAAATCTCATCAGTCATTTAAATTTTAAATGTACTGGCGGAAATTCGAGATTAAATGACAACCGATTGTACACCTTTCGATATATATTGTTTCGACTGCTAAACTCATTTCTCGCGCCGATTATTTATTTAATCTGGTGACTGGTACTGTACTGCGTGTTCGTAACTGTTTCAGATCGCTGGTTCTTTCGGTGTTTCGTGATTTGTTTTGTTACAGCATTAACATGGTCGTAACAGTGTTCAATCGCGAAAGGGAATTCGCTTCATAAGGATTCTTCGTTTTTGATAAAACGAGAAAAATTCTGATGTGCAAATACTGCAATGTGCGTATTGAGTGGCAAAGGAAAGACACGTGCCTAAAACATATAAACAGCAGTTCTTCCCATAAGAAGAACAAGGAGAGAGTGCTGTCGACAGGTGTGAAGAGACAAGTCACACTGACAGACATCAGTGCAGCGGCAGCGGCAAAACGCGCAGAAGTTGACAAAGAAGAATTTGTGCTATCAACAACACGAGCTTTCATCGAGGCAAATATACCCCTGGAGAAAGTGGATCATCCGAAACTCCGAGAGTGGATGAACAAATATATACCAGGGAATTTTAAGGGAATAAATATATGAGTTGAACAAATAGCCAGTTATATTGCGGGGCTTCTGAGAAGCAACTTCCCTGAGTTTTCATAAAAAATACACTCGTTGCCAACATCAGCAGACTACGCGACTGCCATAAACTTGTAAAAGCTGTCCCTTACAAAGTGTTTGTTGTACAGCATAAAGTTTTGGGATGGTGTACTGAAGTTTGCAACTTTGCATTTACAATGTGCGCGTGTATGCCTCATTCAGCACTTGCTCGCTTTATTTGCTATTTGAAACTGTACGCATATTTTTTCGTAATATTGTCTACTTACATTGAAGTGTAATCGAATTGATTATGCTTTCTGCACTCTGTTAAAATGCCAATAAGAATGCATCTTTATTTTTAGCTTTATATACGATTCGGTGTTATGAAATCCACGTTTCTGCAAGGTATTTCTCGTAGAAGATATTTACTAGTATATCCGCAACAGCGAATTATTTACAAATAGCAAAACGTAAACACACATTCTCATTGGGTGTCTGCCATTCGTGATTGGCTACTTCACCTCCCGTCATTCATTACACCGCTACTAACATCTGCATGTCAATAACAGGCCGCCTACACGTCTGCTGACGGACTCAAACCATTAGACTCGGGGAAAATACAAATACATGTGAGCTGAAACCATAAAACACAAATTTAATCTTGGTCGAAATAGATACGAGTTGATCGTATATCCGCAGTCCTAAGCATTTTCTATTCTATTTCAGTACCCCAGGTAAATGATGAACTGCATAGTTATTCCATTTTTCTCGTTTAATGATGTTTAGACCTAGGTAATGCATGACCTATACATTTGAAAGACAAAGAAATTAATAATTTATTTCCGTAAAAGATTGTCTAATGCCAGGTCTCTTGACATTTTTAAGGTGCTGGAGACTTGCCCTCAGCTGGAAGACTCCGGGGAAGTTGTGTGCCTCAGATCATAAAAGAAGAGGAGGAAAGACTGAAAGAAGCCGTGAAAAACGAGAAAATTTCCATCCTCTGTGATGAAACAACTGACAGAAGGGGCCAATGTGTTTTCGTAGTTCTGTTAAGAGAACTTGCTTGTGGTGACGATAACGTGCAAAAGTTATACGTGGGAGGAGTAAAGGTTATTGAAAATGCTAATGCTACAGAGTATTCTCGAGCAATTTTGAATGTTATTCAGAAACTCGATATTCACCATGACAATATTATTTCCATAACATCAGATTCAGCTAGTTACATGGGAAAGTGTATCAATGCGGCTCGGGTTCTTGTTTCGGAAGGATTAGTTCACACACAGTGCTGGCAGTGCTGGACACACAAACTGAACTTGATAGGCAGCGTGTGGGCCATGGAGCTAGGTGAACTAAACCATTGTATTGTGCAGACAAAGCACATATTTCTTAATACGCGAAAGAGGAAACATGCGTATAAGCAGTTTCTATTGCATAAATACAAAGGTGAAACGAAAGCAAAACTTTTTCCAATACCAGTTATCACCAGAGTGTTGAGTACATTAGTGACTACATCACTGACATCGTAGAATTTGTTGCAACTCTGGAAGAAGATAGTGTTGCTGTTAGGTATTTTAAAGCTTTGGCATCTAACGATGTGGAAAAAAAATCCATTGCCTTGCTGTCTTTCTTGTTGAGCATTGCTCAAAATGTTGCCATTTGTTGCTTACTCTAGAAAGCTCCAAAATCCCATTAATTCATTTATTGGGGTCTACGCTTAGTGACCTTTGCAAGAGTTCAAATTACTAGAGGATGCTTTTTTTTGTGGTTTTAGGCGCACAACTGGTAAGGTCATTAGCGCCCAGACAAGAACAGATATTCGCTAGATCTAAAGAAATGTGGCAACTGCCAGTTAGAATATCAAGAGAAGGCTAAAAACGAAAGATAAAAGACAATTAAAAGGGTTAAATATCCTTTGATAAATTGGCCAAGTTAATAAAACGCAAAACTCTAGCAGCTGCTCGTGTGTCATCGGCTAAAAGTTCCTCCAGAGTAGACGGAAAGTGAAGGGCTACACGGAGATGATTGAAATTAACACAAGACAGTATAACACGTCGCACCGTCAGCAATTCACCGCAGGAGCACAGTGGTGCAGGATCGACGTTTAGCAAATGACTGTGGCTGAAACGGCAGTGACCGATCCGCAACCGGGCCAGGATGACCTCCTCTCGCCGAGAGGGGCGTGAGGAGGTCCTCCATACAGTCGTGATCGGTTTTACAGTTCTCAATTTATTGTCTTACAGTGAAAACCAAGCACTGTGCCAGGACGACACGATACTCCGGCGAAGAGCCCGTTGAACATCGTCCGGTGGGACGCAAAAGGTAGCCATGCGAGGCAAAAGAGCTGCTGCCTTGGTTGCTATGTCGGCGGTCTCATTCCCGGGCACACCCACGTGGCCAGGAACCCACAGAAAAGAAACGTGACAGCTGTCATCTGCTAGTAACTGGAGAGAGCGTTGGATCCGATACACGAGAGGATGGGTAGAGAAAGGGTCCTTGAGACTCTGCAGGGCACTAAGGGAGTCCGAACAGATGGCATAGAAACGTTGGCGGTGACGGCAGGTATACAAAACAGCCTGGTGGAGGGCAAAAAGCTCAGCCGTGAAATTCGAGCACCGGTCAGGGAGCTTTTATTGGAAACGGTTGTCCCCGACGACGAAGGCAGATCCGACACCGTCAGTGCTCTTGGAACCATCAGTGTAAATAAATATGGCATTATCGAACCGCGAACGGAGTTCGACAAGCCTCGAGCGGTATACCAAATCCGGAGTGCTCTCCTTGGGGAGCGAACTAAGTTCAAGGTGAGTGTGAACCTGGGCCTGATGCCACGGTGGCAATGGGCTGTCGCTCAACCGAAAGGTTAAAGGAAGCGTAAAATCGAGCCGCTTAAGCAGGCTGCGAAACCGAACTCCAGGTGGAAGCAAGGCTATCGCAAACAACTGATATTGGCGATCGAGTGAGTCGTCAAAAAATAATCTGTAAGGTGGATTGGTGGCCATTGACCACAAGCGACATGCGTACCGACAAGAGTATGTCACGTCGAGTGGTCAAGGGTAATACAGCAGCCTCGGCAAACAGACTTTCAACAGGGCTGGTATAAAATGCACCAATCGCCAGACGTAACCCCCGATGGTGAATTGAGTTGAGACGGCGCAGAATCGACGGCCGTGCAGAAGAGTATACAAGGCTTCCGTAGTCTAGCTTCGACTGAACAATGGCCTGTTAAAGGTGAAGCAGGACGGTACGATCCGCTCCCCATGACGTGCCACTGAGGACACGAAGAACATTAAGGGATTGGGCCCAACGGGCAGCCAGGTAGGACCCGTGTGGGGACCAGCAAAGTTTACGATCCAACATGAGTCCCAAGAATTTCGTAGTCTCCACAAAAGGGAGAGCAGCAGGGCCGAGATGTAGAGATGGTGGAAGAAATTCCTTGTATCTCCAAAAGTTTATACATACCGTTTTCTCAGAGGAGAATCGGAAGCCGTTCGCAATGCTCCAGGAATATAGGCGGTCAAGACAGCGTTGAAGACGACGCTCCAGGAGACACGTCCGCTGGGCGCTACAATAAATTGCGAAATCGTCTACAAAGAGGGATCCGGAAACGTCGGTTGAAAGGCGTCTACGACCGGATTGATTGCGATGGCAAAGAGCCACACTCAAGACGTAGCCCTGTGGCACCCCGTTCTCCTGGCGAAAGGTGTCTGACAAAACAGAGCCCACCCGAACCCGGAACTTGCGATCCGCCAAAAACGCTTGAATGAAAAGAGGGAGGCGGCCCCGAAGGGCCCATGTGTGCAATGTGCGGAGAATGCCCGCTCTCCAACAGGTATCGTATGCCTTCTCCAAGTCGAAGAACACTGCTACTGTTGGACGCTTCTTTAGAAAGTTGTTCATAATGAAGGTCGACAACGTAATGAGGTGATCAGCAGCAGAGCGGTGTCGACGAAAACCGCATTGGATATTAGTCAGGAGGCGGCGAGATTCGAGGAGGCAGACCAACCGAGCGTTAACCATGCGTTCATCACCTTACAGACGCATCTCGTCAGGGAAATGGGGCGATAACTGGAAGGAAGATGATGTTTGTCCTTCCCTGGTTTGGGGATGGGGACAACAATGGCCTCACGCCAACTTGTGGGAACATGACCTTCAGTCCATATGCGATTGTAGGTACTAAGAAGAAAGCACTTGCCCGCAGGAGAGAGGTTCTTCAGCATCTCAATATGAATGGAATCGGCCCCGGGAGCAGAAGATCGGGACAGGGCGAGAGCATGGTCTAGCTCCTGCATGGTGAAGGCGACATTATAATTTTCACGATTAAAAGAGTCCACAGGGCCCACGAGAACTGCGTTCTCGACGGTCAGGCCAGGAATCGGGGATTGGACCTCGATACCGGACAAACGGCGTAGGCCACCCCAAACAACCGTGGAGGGAGTAAAGCGGTTAAAAGAACTAGTAAAAGCAGTCCAGCAAGCTTTTTTGCTGTCACTGATAATACAACTACATTGCGCTCTCATTCGTTTATAATTTATACAATTCTCCAAAGTTAGGTGGCAGCGGAAGGTGCGTAAAGCACGTCGCCGGGCTCTAAGCGCGTCGCCACATGCTGCAGTCCACCAAGGGACCGGCACACGACGTGGAGAAGAGGATGTACGAGGTTTGGAATGTTCGCCAGCTGTGAGAATAACCTCTGTGAGGTATTCGACCTGCCCGTCACAGCTGGGAAAATTCTGATCGTGAAAAACTGCCATGGAAGAATGAAGCCCCCAGTTGGATTTAGAAATGTTCCAACTGGTGTGACGAGGAGATGGGGAATGATGCAGGAAGTGGATGATACAAGGGAATGGTCACTTGAGTACGTGTCAGAAAGTGCATACCACTCAAACTGACCGGGAAGCTGAGGAGTGCATATCGCGAGGTCTACATGGGAATAAGTATGTGTTGTGTCTGAAAGGAAGGTCGGTGCACCAGTGTTGAGGCAGACAAGATTGAGGTGTTGGAGAAGGTCCACCAAAAGGGAGCCTCTCGGACAAGGTGCCGGAGAGCCCCATATGGGGTGGTGGGCATTAAAGACGCTTACCAACACGAAAGGTGAAGGGAACTGGTCAACAAGGTGTAGCACATCTGCCCTAGTAAGGGCGGATGACGATGGCGAATAGATATTACAGAGGGAAAAGGAAAAGATGGATAAAGTGATGCGGACGGCAACTGCCTGTAGGTGAGTATGCAATGTAATGGGATGGTAATAGACGTCGTCTCGAATGAACATCTGAACCCCTCCTTGGGCTGGGGTACCTTCCACAGGTGGCAGGTCGAAACGCACAGAGCTGTAGTGGGGAAAGTCTGCACGATCACTTGGACGCAACTTAGTTTCTTGGAGACAAACTACAAGCGGGCAGTGCAATCGAAGGAGTAGTTTTAATTCCTCCCGATTGGAACGGAAGCCGCGAATATTCCATTTAAGGAGTGCCATGATAAAAAATGTGAGAAGAAAAGAAGATAAAAAGTAACAAGCAGGTGGGGTCACCTCGAGGGCCGCTGAGGACCGGACTTCGAGGGAGCACTACTACCGCTATCTAGAGGCAAAGAATTATGTTCAACTGATGCTTCTGCCACCTTCCCGAGTTGATCAGGAGGGCAGCTTCCGCCGCTGCTAAAATGCCGGTTGCCCGGCTAACAGCAGTGCGTCCTGGCGAGACAGAAAATGATCGGGACCGACTACTGTTGGGCGGCGTGACGGATGGGTCACGCCTCGGCGGGGAAGGTGAGGAACTTTTTCTTGTTGGCTCTTCTGGAAGAGTGACGGTGAGAAGAGGCAGTCGACGGTTGGGAAGCCTGAGAACTCAGAAAATCCTCACGGACGGGTTCCTTTTTCAAAGTCCGGGCATCTTGTTTAGGTGCCCGCAGTTTACTAGAGGTTGACGAAGACTGAACTTTAGAAGCAGCAGGAGGAAGAGGGGACGTGGAACGGGCAATTTCGGGCTGACCGATCGCACAACTGTGTCAGCGAAAGGGAAGTCACAGGTCTGGGTACCTGAATCCTTAGTAGGTCGAGTGGAGGTGAGCACCTTACTGTATGTTCCCGCTGGGAGGACAGTGGGCTTTCGACTCGCCAAAAACTTTCGAGCGGCAGAGGTTGATACCTTTTCCGTAACCCGAATTTGCTGGATGACTTTTTCATCCTTATATACAGGACAGTCCCGAGAGGAAGCCCCATGGTCACCGTTGCAGTTAAGGCTGTGAGGGGACGGAGGTGGGCAATCCCCCTCATGGGCGTCCCTACCACAAGTGACACATTTTGCTGCATTTGGGCAAGATTGACGGGTATGGTTGTATCTGTGGCATTGGAAACAGCGCGTTGGGTTTGGTATATAAGGGCGGATGGAGATTACTTCCTACCCTGCATTGACCTTCGACGGGAGTTCAACTCTGTCGAACGTCAAAAACACAGTACGAGTTGGTGTCAGCTGGTTATCTACTTTTTTCAACACCCTATGCACGGCTGTTACACCCTGATCGGACATATAGGTTTGTATGTCTTCGTCAGACAACCCGTCAAGGGATCTCGTGAAAACTATCCCCCGTGACGAGTTGAGTGTGCGATGCGCTTCTCCCTTGACAGGAAACGTGTGTAACAACGTAGTCCGTATTAGTTTTTGGACCTGGAAGGCACTGTCCACTTCCAGCAACAATGTTCCATTGCGCTGATTGCGGTGACGCGAACAGGTTTTAACAGGGCCAGCAATTGCATCAACACCTTTCTGGATGACGAAAGGATTGACAGAATTGAAATCCTTTCCGTCGGTGCGAGAGACAACAAGAAATTTAGGTACATTAGGCAGAGTCTTTTTTTGCTGAGGCGAATCTATCTTTCGTTTCTGGGTCAAAGTCACAGAAGAAGAGAAGGAAGTCATTGCGGAAGTGTCGCCCGTGATTACCGGCGTCTCCGATGGCGCGCTCCTTCCTAGTGGGGGCCCTCACTTAGGGCTCACCCGCCTTAGGTGATTGTTCACAACTCAGGTCACACCTCCCGAGAACTGACGGAGGGACCAATCGGCATGTTCGGAAGGTACCAGCTCGGGTAATCACCCCTCCCTGGGCCTGGCCTTTACCAGGGGGTACGTACGTGCCATACTTGTCTACCCGGGGCGGGGAATTACGCGTTACCCCGTCACCTGCTACGCATGATAATGCGTTGGTCGGCCTTCAGACACGCACAGGGAGGAAAGAAGAAGAACAGAGGAAGTGAAGAGAAAGAAGTGTCCCAAACGCCGAAGCGGAGACTAATGAGGAGGAGAGGAAGGCTAGGAGAGTACAGCAAGAGGGGAAAGACAGAAGCAAAGGTTAGAAAAGGAAGAAACCAAGAGAAAGAGAAACGACAACAACAACCACCGTAACTCGCAAAGGACGCCCGTCTCCGGGCGAGGGCGTGGACCGGGAGGGAAAGTGAACCAGCCTGGGGCAGAAGAAAGGCTGCTTCGGCTCGGGGCCCCGTGCACGCCACACGTACCCACAAAAGAGCTGTGGGCCCCGAGGGGGGAGGGTAGTTTGTAAGGGGTTCTTCCAATTTTTGCACTTGGGGGGGGGGGGGGGGGTTCTCTGGTTTCGTATGTCTCCACTGTGACTTTTGTGTCAAACATGTATCTTAAGTCATATATTCTGTATCTTTGCTGTCCCTTTGGCAACGTAATAAGGAATATTCCCATAGGTTCTAGTGTTCCTTTGTCCTGCTTGTTAAAGTGGTGGACATCTGAGGGTACTAAGTCGAGTTGTGGAAGGCCTTCAGCCATCTCGTCTTCTGTTAAGTCTTCCGGTAGTCCCTTGGTAACTACTTGTAGTTGTCGTTCTTCTTGTGGCTGATGGGTGTATGCAGACGCTGAGGTAGTCGTTGCCGGGCGCGGACCGCCGAGCAGTCGTAGGGAGCGCCTGGCGCTAGCCAATCAGAGTGCTGCCAGAGGAGAGTTGCAGGCAGCAGAACAGCGGGCGTTGAAGACGTTGAAGGGAGCGGACTACAAAGTGAGCGTCCACGTAAAGTGAAAGCGAACGAAGCAGCTGCTGTACAAGAGGAAATGCAGGTAGTAAATAAAAGCACAGAGGACTTGCGCGCCCTTCTAAAATCAGTGCAACAACTGGTTGCCACACTCCTGTGGCTAGTAATCGCAGTGACACAGGCCCTTGAGGCCAATACAAAGAAGCCATCCATGGAATATAGGCACATACATTGTTTGGTAGCGTGTACATTTAATGCACACAGCATATGCCCACAGGTTGGAGAGTTTAGGCAGTTTATGAGAAACGAGACATCGCAAAATTTCAAGCTAAGAAATACGAACTGCCACAGAAACGACAGAATGAATCAGAGAGGAGGGGGCGCAGCCATCTTTCTACGAAAACACACAACATACAACGAAGAGGAGACACCGCCACTGAGGACACTTGAAGCTACAGTCATAACAATAGACACCAGCTACGGAAAAATAGCACTTGTGGCTACATACCTACGACCAGGGGCAACATTCGAAGACGACGACTTCACCACAATCTTCGACTCCTACGCAAAAGTCTTACTATGCGGCGACTTATACGCCAAACACCCCTCATGGAACTCTAGAGTCACAAATCCGCGAGGTGTCAAATTATTTGACCTGGAGGCCCGCCTCAATGTGGTCGTCACTGCGCCAGAAGACCCGACCCACATTCCATCGGTACCACACCACACACCAGATGTACTCGATGTCGCAGTCGTTAAAAACATCGATCCTGAGCTCCATCTGAAATCGATAAACGACCAACCATCAATTACCTACCGGTCGTAGGATATTTAAACCAAGCTATAGACCCGGCGCCACAAAATAACAAAACAATAGACTGGACACAAATTGAACGCTGGCTAAACAACAACATTAGACCAACATTAAGCCTAAACACCACCCAAGAAATTGACGCAGCAATAGCGGAAATAACAGGAAAAATATCGGCCGCCTATAAGAAAGTTTGAACAATTTTCCCAGAAGAAAACCATAGTGAAATGCCAGCAATGCTGCAGGATCTCAAATACCTGAAAAACCGTATAAGAAAAAGATGGCAACGTTTCAGAAACCCGGCTGACAGAAGGGAAATGAACCAACTGTCACGCGAACTACGGTAATGAGCACGAAAGTGGCGAGCAGAACAGTGGGAGGACAATGGCGGCACTCCAACTACGACAAAGGGAAGATTGGAAGCTGGTGAAGAGCTTAACGAACCCAGCACAACACAGAACAGCACTAATAAGAAACAGTGATCTAGTATTCGACGCCCTTAGCCAGGCCGAATACTATGCCGAAACGTATAAATAGCAAAACACAATAGAACTAGCTGACCATCAGCAACATAACGCAGAAGAAGACGAACTGATAACCAGAGCGGCGCAACAACTCCGAGAAGCCCCAGTGTAAGACTGACCACAATTAACAACACCGGCAGAAGTAAGGACAATTATACGAAACTTAGGAATACACTCAGCTCCAGGCCCGGACAAAGTTACGAACAAGTCAAGAAACTACCACGAAAACCAACCGTCCTGCTCACTCGAATCATCAATTGCTGCATGACACAATATTTCCCGACAGCGTGGAAAATGTCAAACATTGTCCCCATCCCAAAACCGGGCAAAGACAAGAAAAAACCGGAGAACTACAGACCGACCAGTCTGCTGTCAACTATGTCGAAGGTGTTAGGAAGAGTCATCCTGCCAAGAATAAGACCATCACAGGTCGGC
Organism: Locusta migratoria; assembly: GCA_026315105.1. Lineage (NCBI taxonomy): Eukaryota > Metazoa > Arthropoda > Insecta > Orthoptera > Acrididae > Locusta > Locusta migratoria. Next base: position 297,700,396 of record CM048751.1, read on the forward strand.
GACCACATAATACGCCCAGAGCAGTTCGCTTATCAAGAAAAGCTCTCGGCGGAAATACAACTCCTAAGAATAACAGAATTTATCACCAACAACATCAATCACTCGAGATACACGGCTGCCGTGTTTCTGGACGTAGATAAGGCATACGAAAAAAAGTTTGGAAAGACAACTTAATAGTCAAGCTCCACAACAACACGAATATCCCGAGTTGTTACATAAAGCTAATTGACAGTTACTTAAGTGAACGCCGATTCTACGTCCAGATAGACGGGAAAAGGTGAGAGACAAAACCACTCGCCCCAGGAATTCCACAAGGACCGGTACTATCGCCGACGCTGTTTACTGTTTACGTAAACGAGCTACCAACAAATCAAGAAACAGTCCTCGCACAGTTCGCCGATGACACGGCCATCCTTACCACAAGTCGAAGCCTGGACACAGCCATACGACGAATGCAAAGCCAACTTGACAAAACAGAAACATGGGCGAAACATAACAAGAAAGGTTAACGCAGAAAAAACTAAATCATTAATGTTCACGAGAAGAAGACCGGAACTGAAAGAAGCACAACTGACACTAGAAGGAATACGACTTCCACGAACGAATAATGTTAAGTACTTAAGAGTTACATTAGGTAAAGGACTTTACTTCAAAGAAGACGTAGAACAAAAGACAAAAATATCGAACACTATCCATATGCTTTACCGGATGTTCTATAGCAAGGAATTACAAATACAAACCAAAATAAATCTATACAAATCGATAATACAATCATGTTATATGGATGCCCCTCCCGGGGTATAACATGCGACAGCAACATACTCCAGTTACAACAACAAAATAGATGCCTTAGACTGACACTAAGAGCTCCAAGGTGGACACGAACTACAGAAATCCATAAAGAGACCCAGATTAAAACAGTAAAGAACCAAATAAAGGACAGAACCAGACAAATAATGAAAAAGGTTGAATTGCTCAGACCTAACGTGGCCCAACTTCAAGATGTCCGAGTAATACTCCCCAGACAATGGGTCAATGTAAAAGGTAAAAGTGCCTCTAGCAATAATAGACGAGTGAAAAACTCTACAAATTCATTCCAACAATGGTGGTCTAAAGGGCCAAAAAAGGAGCTCAAGGACCCCCAATAGTGAATAAATAAATGGTGCCCCAAGTAAGAAAACCCACAACCCGAACACGAAGTCCAGTCTCCAATGGAGATCGCACAACACAAAATTGGCAACACTCCTCAAGGAAAGGACAATGAATACGGTGAAGGCGGAACTCGCGGATAGGTCTGAGCTGGTCACGCAATCCACTATCGAGAATCCACACCGACCACAGCACCGAGAGGACAACCCGAATCAGCGACACTGCCGCCGCGATGACATCAGGCGACGCCGCGGCGAACGACAACATACAACAGCAACATGAAGCCGAAGCCGACCTCTAGTACCATTCCAACTCGCCTGCTTTGTACCATTCCAACTCACCTGCTTTCAGCACTGACGAAGAGGAAATGGACCAAGACGATGGAGAATTCCAACGCTCCTCAAGGAGAAAAAACTATCAAGGGTAAGAACACCTGCGACGATGGCGTACCAAACAAACAAACCATGGTTCAAACGAGAAATAGGTTCGAACCGCTGAACAACGCAGAGCAACAGAACAACAGAGAATCGTCGCAACTACCAACTGCACAAGCCTCGCAACAACAGGTGCCAAGAAAACCGAGAAACCCACCAATAACAATTCAGTACAATGGACACTACCTAACCCTGAACCCCGCCCTCTAAAATTACACGGAAGGGCCCATAAAAGCATTCCACAAAGGAGAGACTATCAAGTACCATTTTGAATCGCTAAAGGACCCGAGAATTGCATTAGACCCCTTTCACCATCACAAAATTAACAATTTCTCGCACCAACCACAAAGCGAAAGAGATCTAAAAGTGGTCACAAAAGAACTCCCAGAGACTCACAGGAGAAGAAATAAAAGACGACTTCGAATTATTAAATTTCGCACCCAAGGAGGTATACCAATATCAAAAAAGGGATGTTGAAACAAAAAACCTCAAACCCCTCGATATCTTTTGTGTCACACTAGAAAAGAAACCAGAAAACGAGGCAATATACCACGTAAGGTACATCCTAGACACAAAAGTGACGACAGAATCATACCAGACTAAAGACGGCCCCCCACAATGCAAGAAATGCCAGGGATTCTTCCACACGGCAAATTACTACAACGTGCCGACATGTTGTGTAAAATGCGGAGGCGTCCCAGAGGAGACGACTGCACCAAACAGGCGAACGAAACCGCACACTGTGTAAACTTTGACAAGGATGGACACGTGCGTCGTTGAGGGACTGTGGAGAATTTCAAAAAGCCATCAGGGCATACCACCTGCAAAGACCTCAAACCACCACACAAAATGCAACCACCCACCAGAGAATAAAGGTGACACCAATGCCAACGCAGCTCAACACAGGAACAGGCCAGCGGGCCAACACGAACAACGAACATGCAAGCAGCACAAACAACAACCAGAACCAGGGAGGACTAACATCAATATTCGATTTCATCAACCAACTGAAAAATCTATGGGCAAAATTTCAATGGACCAACATCACATCAGCACTGACTTTAACAACGCACCTGACGTAATGTCGAAGATCATGGCAATCATCGGAGGAGTGATGAAATTTTTCAGCACCTCCAGTGGAAATTAGGCCTCCTCCATGAACCCACTTACGATTTTGCAATTTCAACGCAAGAGGAATGAAGAGGAGAGGACTGTTGAAAGAATTTATAGAAAAACATAAGATCGACGTGTTATTTGTCACCGAAACTTACCTACCACCGACTGAATCCTTTAAGCTCAGGAACATGATCTGCCACAGAACGGATCGAATAGCCAGACTGGGAGAAGGATCGGCGATTTTCATGCGATCCAACATCATACAATACCCAGAACCAACACCACCGATGACGTCACTAGAAGCGACAATAGTCAACATCGGCACAGCACAAGGGAAAGTCCCATTAATAGCAGCGTACCTGAGCCCAAACGCGGACGCTCACTTTGCGGTCCGCTCCCGTGAACGCCTTCCACAGCCCGCTGTTCGGCTGCCTGCAACTCTCCTCTGGCAGCGCTCTGATTGGCTAGCGCCGGGCGCTTCCTACAACCGCTCCGCGGTCCGCGCCCGCCGACGGCATGGACGCCGTCTTACGCTCCATAGAAACGCTTACGCGGCAAATGGAGCAACTAATGGCCGTGATGCAGACTGTAGCATCCGCCGTCGTCGCCTCTGCAGCACCCAAACATGCCTGAGCTGCGCAGAGGATTGAAAATCTGCGTAGTAAACGCAGGCGGTCTCCGGACGAAAGACGCGGAATTTCGTCAGATCCTCCGCGACGAAAATATCGACGTCGCACTCGTCCAGGAGACCTTCCTAAAGCCTGGCGTTCGTGTTGGAGTGGCAAATTACCGCTGCTACAGGAACGACAGGCCAACACACGGCGGCGGAACGGCGGTCTACATTCGCAGATCACTCCGCCACCGCGAGGTGCAGGTACCCAACCTGCAAAGGGCAGAGGCGACTGCGGTGGCCATCCACACCGCGGACGGCAGGATCACCTGCTGCTCCGCCTACCGACCACCTGGCGCCCCCTTGGTACCGGCGGACTTCGACGCGTTGCTGTCGCTGCCGGGAAAAGTACTAATCGGCGGCGACGTAAACGCGAAGCACGCGGCCTGGAACAGCCGCCTCACGAACATCAACGGCCGCCGTCTTCAGGGCGTCATCACGCGCCACGATGCTACCGCGATCGGCCCGCACGAGCCGACACATTTCCCGAATCGAGGACAACCGGACGTCATCGATATCCTGATAGCCAAGGGTGTACATCAACACATCGAGGCGAGTACCAGGCCCAGGATATCCGACCACGCCCCGGTTATCTTCGAACTACACACGGACATTCTTCCGCCGTTCCGCCGAGGATTGGACCTCCGCGGCATAAACTGGGACAACTTCCGAGGAAATGTCGCGGAGAAACTCCAAGACGCGCCGGACGCGGCCGCTCTCGGTGCGGAAGCAGCTCTACGCCACTTCACGTCGGCAGTAAGAGAAGCGGCGACAGCAGCTACGCCAGCACATCCGCCGGACAACAGCGACTACAGGCCGCCTGCTCTCCCTCCGCCGCTCCTAGAAGCCATCGCCCGGAAGAACCGTTTGCACCGCGAATGGCAGCGAACGGGAAATCCGGCGACGAAGAGGGAGGTCAACCGCCTGCAAAGGCATATCAAAGCTGACGCCGACGCCTACCGCAATCAACAATGGGAGCGTAGGATCGAGCAGCTGAACATCGAAGACGGAAGCGCGTGGCGCATGACAAAGAGCTTCCTGCGCCGCACGCAACGTCTTCCACCGCTTCAGGTCGGCGCTGAGTTTGTGAGCGAACCGAACGCAAAGGCCAATGCCCTAGCGGACGTGTTCGCTCAAAACTTCACGCCGATCGACGACCCTCTGGACGAAGACCACGTGCGCCACGTCGCAGAGCGCCTCCCGGTGTACCTCGCACGGCAGGAAGAAGACGACACAATCGAGCCAGTCACCGCCGACGAGGTTACACAACAACTCCGCCGCCTCCAGAGAAGAAAGGCGGGCGGGACTGACGGGATCACGAACGCACTGCTGAAGAATCTGCCAGAGGATGCAGCCAACCTCCTGGCGGATATCTTCAACCAGGTGCTGAGGAGCGGGGTATACCCCGACACGTGGAAGCACGCCGAAGTCGTAGCGCTGCCCAAACCGGGCAAAGACGCGCGGCTCGCAAAGAACTTTCGGCCGATCTCGCTCCTCCCGTCACTCTCGAAAATCTTCGAGAGGCTCTACCTCCGCCGTCTTCTGTTGCATGTCGACACAGAAGGATTGCTCCCTGACGAGCAATTTGGCTTCAGAAAGCAGCACGCCACGACGCACCAGCTGCTGCGCCTCACAGAGGAAGCGTTTGGTGCCATTGACCGACGCGAGTACTTCGGCGCTCTTTTGCTCGACGTGTCACGCGCCTTCGACTCCGTGTGGCATGACGGCCTCCTGTTCAAACTCCTTGAGCAGGGGGTACCTGTGTCGCACGTGAAGCTCCTCCAGAGCTATCTCGGAGGAAGGACGTTTCACGTTCGAGCAGATAGTGGAATTTCCACGGAGCGTCCGATACTCGCGGGTGTACCGCAAGGCTCGGTCATTGGGCCAACGCTGTACTCTCTGTACACTGCAGACCTGCCTCGCCACGACCGCGTACATCTAGCAATGTACGCGGACGACACGGCAATCTACGGCCGCAGCAGATGCGTCGAAACGCTGCAGCGGCGTCTTCAGGGAGCAATGGAAGCTCTGACACAATGGTCGACAAAATGGCGGCTAGCGTACAACGGAGAGAAGACACAGGCGATAATCATCGCCACCCGCCGCTACAGGAGGGACCTGCAGAGAGTGACGGTCCGAGGAGTTGCTGTTCCATGGTCGGACACAGCAAAATACCTCGGAGTCACTCTCGATCGACGTATGACGTGGCGACCCCACGTCGAAAACATCAGGGGCAAAGCACTGGGTAGATTAAGGCTGCTCTACCCACTGCTCAACCCCACCTCACGTCTTCCAGCACGCACAGGGCTGACGCTCTATAAGGCGTGCATTCGCCCCCTGCTGGAGTACGCCGCAGTGGTATGGGGCAACACCGCCGACAGGAACTTGAAGCGCCTGCAAGTTCTCCAAAACAGAGCGCTGAGGCAGGCGCTACACCTTCCGCGCGACTTCCCCTCGGACCAGCTGCACGCCATCGCTGACGTGCTGCCACTTCGAGGTCGATTTAAGGAAGCAGCGAGAGCTTTCTATAATAAAATAGAGCACTCTCAGAATCGACTGATACGAGAGCTCGGCCATCGCCCACACTGGCGAGCCAATCTGCGCTGGCCAGACATGCTGCGTGAGTGACACCAGCAAGCCTCATCAACCGCTCCCTGCAGAGCAGCTTTTGACACCCAAAAGCTTAACACTAAAAAGGAAAACGATGCTTTATGAAGACAAAGCAGCGTAAGGCTGCTAACACTTCAAGACTTCTCTCGTCTCCAAGAAGACTGAGAAACATCTGCACGAGTACCCCCACCATATTCGACGGGGAGGACCGCTACCGAGCGGACGTACTGCGCGCAGCTCCGAGACTTCGAGGGTGCGCTCCGACTTTGTCGTAGCGGCCCAGGACCGTCGTTCCTGCAAAGTGGACACCACCGAGCATCGAATCGACGTAGAAGAAGAGGCGCTGCTACCCAGCGGCGCGGCAAAATTGTCGTGTGTCACCGTTGACGCGGCCCCTTCGTGGCGCAGCTGCCACCGGTCTACTGGCGGCGCCGTGGCCGCGAACGGCTGTGATAGTCTCGTTCACAAGCTGTCTGATCCGCCAGGTTCAGGGTTAACGTTCGACAAAACTGCCGCGGGGCATCCTCCCTGCTCCTCCAAGCGTAGGGACTTTACTACGCCAGGGCCCGTGGTATTACCCGGATACCCGGGTGTAGTCATAGCTAGGGCTGGCGCTGTTCAGGGAGACCTAACGGTGCCAACGAATGAACAACCAGCGCCCCTGGGCAGTACATGTCTGACACCCGATTCCGCTATAACCGTCACGTTGGGGAAACCCAAGGCCCCAGTCCGCTGCAGCGCCCAGAATACGGGCTCCCGCGGCCAACACCAGTCCAATATTACGAAAGCGAAACACCGCACACTACAGGAACAGGACACAATGCCAGCTCCGAAGCGTCCGGCCCCTAGCCGGCTTGCTGAGGATGACACGAAAGAGCCAGAACTGGAGATGGAGACAGGGGGGGAGACAGTCATAGCGAATATCCCCACCTCCAATAGCTTCGCCGCGATCGCCGCCGAAAATCTGGCGGAGGTCCCGGCGAAGAAAGTTCCCAACAAACAGGCGCCACCAGCGCAAAAACGGGACACAATCCCGCCAATTTTTGCCACAATTCAAAATGGAACCATGAAATTAAAGAGGTGGCCCCCCATTTAAAAGGTGGCCTCAACACATCGTGCAAGGGGTCGTCTGTCAAATTCCAGGCGTCCACCCAGCCCGATTTTAGATACTTACAAGACTATTTTAAGACAAATAAAATCCCTCACCACACGTACCCTACTGAGGAAAAAGACACCTATAAAGCAGTGATCAAGCGGCTGCCAGTCGACACTGATCCTGCTGAGATAAAGGAAGAACTGCTACGCCGAAATTTCCGCGTTATAGAGGTGAAGCAGGAAACGAAAGCCTCAGATCCCTCAAACCCGGCGGAAGGCCGAAAAAAGAAAGCGGCCTTCAAGGTCATCCTCCATCCCGACCAAAAGAACAGGGATTTACTAAATTTACAATATTTCATGTACTGTCGAGTGACCGTCGAGAAGTACCGCCCTCCTGACGGTCCCCTGCAGTGTCACCAGTGTCAACAGTTCCACCACTCGGCTGAACAGTGCCACCACCCTCCGCGGTGCGTGAAATGCGCCGGCGCGCATCTTACGCACCTGTGCAAGAAGAGCCGCGCCACTCCGGCCACATGTGCGCTTTGCAACGGCCCACACCCGGCAAATTACAGTCGGTGCCCCACAAGGGTGCAGATGATGGCTAATAGACCTCCGCGCACGGCTCCTGGAGCGGCGCTGTCGCGTTCGGCCCAGTCCGGCGCGGCGGCGTCTCGCAGGCCAGCCGCTGCACAAGGTAACTCAAACAGTAACGCTGCCGCCGACAGCCGCCAAGCGACTGCGCCGCAGCGCGAAGCGTTCCCCTCCCTTCCCCCACCACGCGCCCCGACGGCAGCCGCCGCCTGGCCGCCTCGCGCCCCCACCACTCCCGCCCCGCGCCTGGGCGACGCAGCGGCCGCTGCCGATGCGCTGCCTCAGTCGCCTGTCGGCGCTCAACCGGGTGCGGGCTCGCTGCTCGGCATGCTAGCCGAGCTGCGCCAGATGCTCGCGGGGCTCGACCTCGCGAACATCTTTAACAAAATTAAGGCCACCCTGGCGCAAGTACAAGCTGCCCCCGATGGCCTGTCAAAACTCATGGCCCTCGCGGAGGGTGCCATGACACTGTTCAGTTCGTTTAATGGATCCCCCTAGATCTAAGAACGTAACTATCACAATCTGGAACGCCGAAGGCGTTAAATACAAGAAACTGATTCTAGAGGAATTTCTAGACCGGCACGCGGCCGATGTCGTGTGTCTGTCGGAGACTCACCTGACTCCGGAAGACCGCTTTCAGATACGAAACTACTCCATCCACCGGGTAGACCTCGTCGGCCGACCCGGCGGTGGTGTAGCAATACTAGTGAAGAATAGACGGTGCTTCCGCACAGTTGAGTTGCCGCAGACACCGAGCATCGAGGCGGCCGGTGTAGAAATTCAACTAGGTCAGGACACCTGGCAGATAGTTTCAGCCTACCACCCACCTAGCACCACGGTAGTGCAGAGGGACCTTCAGGCCTTGCTAGGTATTGGCGATCGTGTAATTGTGGGGGGAGACCTAAACTCGAAGCATAGGGCCTTTGGCTGTCGCGCCGAAAACAGAAGTGGAGGGAGACTGCTTAGGTTTGTCGAGGGCCTTGTCGCCCTCAGCGTCATTGCTCCCGACGAGCCTACGCACTTTCCCCGAGATCCTACAAAAAATCCAGACATCCTGGATATGTTTGTAGCGAAAAACTTCGCTTTCGGAGCGACAGTCACAGTACACCATGACTTGGACTCCGATCACAGTGCGGTCGTACTGGATACCAGTGTCGAAGACGATGATGCCAGGAGGAAGGCAAGAACACAAGTAATAAACTGGGACCGCTACAAGTACCTGGTGGGGGAACACGTGGAGGAATTACCAGAGTTAAACACAAGAGAAGACATAGATGGCGCCATTGAACACCTCACTGACGTCCTCCACGCCTGAGCTCGCGCCACTAGCGTCAGACTCAACACGGAGTCTGTCGCCAGGGACCTGCCCCCTGACATCTGGGACCTCATAGTCACCAAACGCAGAACGCGCCGCCTGTGGCAACGCGACCGCGACCCAGACGACCGCCGCTTGCTAAGGAGACTTGAGGTCCAAGTAAAACAAAAACTACAGGAGCACAGGAGCCGCTGCTGGGAAGATAAACTCAGATCCGCCGATCGAGACATTAGCCGACGACAAATATGGCAAATAGCCCGGCAGCGGAGAACCCCCAACAGGATTAACAGGCCACTCCACGGCGACAACGGTCTAGCCTACGACGACCAAGAAAAGGCGGAAATCATGGCAAAGTCGTTAGTCACAATTCCGACCTCACGTCGTCGACGATAACGAGAGCGAGAGGCAGGAAAGAATAATCATCGGACGAGTGACTCAGATTAGAAATACGCGCCCAAGGACAGAATTCGAGCCCGTTAACGAGCCGGCAATTAGTGGGATCATCAAATGGCAGGGAACCCACAAATCTCCCGGCCCTGACAAAATCCGCTCTCCACTCCTTAAAAACCTTCCTCCTCCCGCCATCACTTATCTGACAAGCATCTTCAATGCTTGTCTAAAGCACACCTACTTCCCCTCGGCGTGGAAAACTGCGAAGGTCATCACACTCCCCAAACCTAACAAGAACCTTATCCTTCCAGAAAGCTACAGGCCAATCTCTCTTTTGAACGGTCTTAGCAAGATTCTCGAAAACCTCATCCTTGCTCCGCTCCGGAAATTCCTGACTGACCACAACATCCTGATGCCTGAGCAGTTTGGATTCCGCTCCGAGCATTCCACAGTACAGCAAGCCCTGCGTTTGGTAGAACACATCTGTCAGGCCAGGGCAGAGAGAGAGAGAGAGAGAGAGAGAGAGAGAGAGAGAGAGAGAGAGAGAGAGAGAGAGAGAACAGGAGCACTATTCCTGGATATAGAAAAGGCTTTTGACCGCGTCTGGCACGATGGATTAATCTACAAGCTAGATCAAATAGGATGCCCAGAACATATTATCTGGATAATCGACTCCTTTCTTGCACAGAGGCAATTCTTTGTAAGAAATGGAGATCGTTCCAGCCAGATACGACCGATTGCGGCCGGAGTACCTCAAGGTTCGGTTTTAGGCCCGGTCCTCTACACAATTTGCACGAACGACATACCCAGACAAGCAAGGGGAGGGATAGCGCTGTATGCGGATGATACGGCGATTTACCGTAGCAGCCGAAATCTTCCGTTCATACAGCGAAATCTCCAAGTACATCTCGACGAAATCACCCAATGGTGCAATATCTGGAAGATTAAGATAAACCCGTTAAAATGCCAGGCCATATACTTCACGCACAAGCGTAAGATCCCCGACCGCCAGCTAACCATTGGCGGCCAGGATCTTCCTTGGCGTGACTCCATAACATACCTAGGTCTAGAAATAGACAAAAAATTAACCTGCAATAAGCATATTAAAACTGCAGCAAACAAGGGCTCCGCCCTTATATCAAAGCTCTATCCCCTCCTCAAGGGTGAATCTCTTACAATAGCCTGTAAAGTCCTGCTCTGGAGGCAACTAATACTCCCAGCCGTCTTGTACGGCTCGGAGGCTTACTCCATGGCGTCTGACGTCCACCTTCTCAGACTCCAACGTCTCCAGAATAAGGCCTTTCGTGTCATCACAGGAGCTGACAGATACACAAAAAACACAGACATTAGGGAACAAGTAGGCCTACCCTCCATATACACACTAATTAAGAACAAATCAATTAAACTTTATGAACATGCACAAGCTTCGACCCACCAGCTCATTCAAAATTTAGGACAGGAACCTCCCAACATTTCAGTAAAAAGACCAAAACTTACCCTCACACGTAATTTTAGAGATTAGTTTTATGAAACAAGTACAAACTTAAATACGCCACTGCAAGGGGAACAAGTACAGACCTACACCACACCAAACAACACACACTTACACTGAAAACACGCACCCACACGAGAACAAACTTCAAATTCCCACTAGCGCAATCGGAAGTCAGACGGGTACAGCCCAGTGGTGCTTCCTTGTTCATTCAACATCCATTGCCGCTGCTACCCCCACCATGCATTGATTCATTCCTAGCACCATGCAGAGATGTCGTGGATGAGGCCTGAGTTCAGAGGATCGCTCACGAAGGGTGTGGCGGATCGCCGTTCGGACGAGCGTGCTCGTTCGACGGCCCCATCCGGCCCCCCACTTACGACGACTGGCGAGGCAGCGGGTGTGGCGGACCGCCGTCCTGAGGAGCCTGCTCCGAAGGCGGCCCCGTCCGGCCCACCCGCATCGACAACCCGGCGCGACATGGTCCACGCTATGGATTACTCCGACAGGAGCGGGAGCGATTCCGACTCGTCTTTGACGACGGAAGAGCTGGAGGCGCTACTTGCTGCGCATGGCGTAGCTCCTCCATCGCAGGAAGAGTGGGAGGCCAGGCGGAAAGCCACAGATACTGAAAAGTATCTGGGGCAGTCCGAGCCGCGCCAACCGAAGAAGCAGATGCCACCATCTTCGTCAAATGGCGGCAAATCCAGGGCGGCAGCAAACAAGAGCGCCGCCGCTCCGGAATGGCAGAAGGTTCCGGCGAAGCGTGCAGCGAAGCCCAGCACGCCACCACCGCCGGCAACGACGTCCACCTCGAGGCGCTCGAGGTGGACGCCCCGCTGCAACTGCCTCCTGTCGAGCAGCAGACCACGACTGCTGCTCCAGGACGCAGTTCACACGTCGACGAGGAAGAAGACGCGGAGCTGCAGCCGCCCACAGGGGCGCCCGCTCGATGTCCGCCTCCCATCGTCCTTGAGGTCACGGACGACTACGAGTCGTTTCTCCAGCTGATCAGGCAGTGGATCGGCAACGATTTCACTGCCAAAGCGGCTGGAGACAACTTGGTCCGTGTCCAAGTACAGACGTCGGCCGACTTCGACACGGTGACGAGGGAAGCCGGTGCACGCCAAATGCACTGGTACACCCACGCCACCGACCGAGAGCGGCTTCTGAAGCTCATCATAAAGGGCTTTCCGAAGACAGCCAGCCCACAGTTCTGAAACAGGAGCTTGTGCAGCTTGGATACACCATCCGCAATGTGACGCGCGTCAAAACGCACGTCACGAAGCGGGTATCGCCGTCCCTCCTGGTCGTCGCCACTGACATGCCGACCAACAGGAGGATCTATAAGGAGAGGAGGGTGGCCAACACCACCATCACCGTCGAGAATCTGCGACAGAAGAAAGGGCCGCCGCAGTGCTTCCGCTGCCAACGGATCGGGCATGTGGCTCGCCACTGCTCGTTCCCCGAGGTGTGTGTGAAGTGCGCGGAATATCACGCGACGGCCCACTGCACGCTACTGAGGAAGCAGACACCGACCTGCGTGCACTGCAACGGCCCGCACGTAGCGAGTTATCGCGGCTGCGAGATGATCAAGGCCGCGATAGCACGCCAGCGCGGGCTACCACAAAAGCAGCCGGCCGGCCGCTCCATCGGCGGTCCGCGCCCAGGTCCGCGCCCGGCCGCCTCGCGGCCGACGACGGCGCGTGGGGAGCAGCGGCCGACGAAGGGCGCCGGTCCTCCCAAGACGACGCCGGGCAGTAATGCTGCCACTACCGCCCCCATCAACGAGGGCACAAGAAGACGGCGTGCGCCCCCACAGAAGAGGGCACGGGAGCGCACGCCAGAAGAAGACGCGCGCGCGGAAGCTCCGCTGGACAAGACGCGGCGCGGAGACGACGCCGCGGCAAATGGCAGGTGCGGCGAGGCACTTGCCATAAACCGCACCGCAGCTGCCCCCAGAACCGCCTCAGATGACACCGGCGGGCTGACGGCAGCCATCGCCTCCCTGTCTGCAGCGATCACGCTGGTGGCGAACATCGCGGAGTCGCTGCAGAAGACAGCGGAGGCCCTGATGACGGCCACAATGCGGCTGTCCGCGTCTCAAGACGCGGCCGAGACGTCACCAGTCCGCCACTACGACTGACCAGCACCAGTCCCAGCCCTCCTGAGACAATTCGGAGCGGCCGCTTCGCGACCGCCCACAGCTGACGCTCCTGAGAGGGTCGAAACATGACAACATAACCCAACAAGACTGCCAAAATCGCATCCTACACGAATATTGGAGACATGGAAGGTGAGGCCTTCCGTCCCTCCACCAACCTGGAGCATGAGGGGAGCTCCACTGACGATCGACAGCGGCCCTCACATTCAATTCGAGTCAGTGATGCCGAGCGAGACGGACGCACGCGCGATGCGCTCCGCCATCCCGCACGCTGAAGCGACGGCGGCCGCTCCTGCGGACAGGGCCACGTCCCTGCACGCAGATGGGGTAGAGTCGAGTGCGCCAGACACGCTACCGTGCGCCGAGCGCCGCCAACAACACGGTCGGCCGTGACACAGTGTCCCGGGACACACGCGAGGGTGATACCTCGATCGAGGTCGTGGAAGTCACCAACCGTGCACCCGCGGCACTAGCACCATCATTGCCAACTGGCAATGATCAGACGCAGCAGAGCAGCGAACAAGCACTGCAGCTCCTTATGGACCTGCTACCGCAGCCTACTGCAGCATCATTAGGCCCTTACGAAGCTGAAGATGTGATCATGCAGGAACACATCTCGCGGAAGAGGGCACAACAAGAACGACGCGCCTGCAGCCACCAAATTTAGGAAGGAGAGCACCACGCCGCCTCCCAAGCTGCCGCCGAAACCGGCGCGCCCCTGCACACGACAGAACGTCGTCGACTACGAAGGCTTCGTCGCCCCTAAGAAGACGGCGAAGCCAGCAGCAACAACTACAACGTCATCGGTAGGAGTTGAAAACGCCTTCGGACCGCTGACGGACTCTGAAGACGACGAACTGCTTCCACCGCCACCGCAGCAACGGCGCAACCCACCGCCAATTGTAATACAATTCGCGGGCGCATTCCTGGAGATGCAGAACCATCTCAACTTAGCAGTCGGTCGTGAGAACTACAGTCTCAGGACTGTAGGCGACGATCTGTACAGAATCGCAGTTCGCGAATCCAACGATTACATCAAGGTGCAGGGAGAAGTCACCAAAAGAGGATGGCATTTCTACACCTACAGTGCCACCCGCATTAAACCAATAAAAGTGGTCTTCCGACACGTCCCGAAGACAATGAAGCCGGAGGAAGTGAAGGAAGATCTGGAAAACATGGGCTATGTCGTGTACAACGTAGTTCGCATGAAATCAGTGCGGACAATAGGCAAGACGTTACTGATATTAGTAATCGCGTCGAACACAGCAACCAACAGGAAGCTGTTCAAATTCACGCACATTGGGAACGTCGAAGTGACTCCAGAGCAACTCCGTTCCAAAAACGCGTATGCGCAGTGCTACAGATGCCTCGAACTGAGGCATGTAGCCAAGCACTGCAGCATGCCAGACTTCTGCGTGCGCTGCGGCCAGCAGCACGCAACGGATGAGTGCGAGAGGAAAGGAGTATCGCACTCAGACTTCACGCCCACCTGCAAGCTGTGTGGAGAGGCGCACGTCGCGAACTATCGCGGCTGCACCCGCCACAAGCAGTTCGCCGCGCGGGCCATCAGCAGGCAGCAGCCGCCGCAGCGGAGGAGGAGTTTTCTGGCGGGAAATCCTCGCCAGGACGGCGCCAGCCAGCCTGCACACACAAAGCGCAAGCGAGGCCGCCGACTCTTCCGCCTCCGCTTCTCGCCGCCATCGCGCAGAAAAACAGGCTGCAGAGGGAATGGCAACGGACGGGTAACCCCGCCGTCAAGCGAGAAGTAAATAGACTGAGGCGCCACATCAAAGCTGACGCAGACCGTTTCCGTTACCAGGAGTGGGAGCGGCGCGTGGAGCTACTGGACATCGAAGACAACTCGGCGTGGAAGCTTACCAAAAGCTTCCTACGACGGACGCAACGACTTCCGCCGCTGCAGGTCGGCACAGACTACGTGAGCGAACCGAACGCCAAAGCAAATGCACTGGCGGACGCGTTCGCTCAAAACTTCACGCCGGTTAATGACCCGATGGACGTCGCCCACGTACAACACGTCGCTGACCGTCTTCCGCTTTACCTCGCCAATAGAGAAGAGGACACCATAGACCCGATCTCCGCAGAAGTACGACTGCAGCTTCGTCGCCTTCGACTGCGGAAAGCAGGCGGGTCGGACAAGATTAGCAACGCTCTGCTGAAGCATCTGCCGGAAGATGCAGCTAACCTCCTAGCTGCAGTTTTCAACCAGGTGCTGTCGAGCGGAGTTTACCCTACATGCTGGAAGCACGCGGAAGTCGTTGCGCTCCCCAATCCTGGGAAAGACGCGCGACTTGCGAAAAACTACCGGCCGATCAGCCTCCTTCCAGCACTCTCGAAAGTATTCGAGAGACTGTACCACACCCGCCTGCAGGCTCACATAGAAGCGGAAGGCATCCTACCCGACGAGCAGTTCGGTTTCCGACGTCAGCACGCCACCACACATCAGCTGCTGCGCCTCACAGAGGAAGCGTTTGGCGCCATTGACCGACGCGAGTATTTTGGTCCTCTTATGCTCGACGTGTCACGAGCGTTTGACTCCATGTGGCACGATGGCCTCCTGTTCAAAATGCTTGAGCAGGGAGTTCCTGTGTCGCACGTAAGTCTCCTCCACAGTTATCTCGGAGGTCGCACGTTTCACGTTCGAGCAGAGAGTGGAATTTCCACGGAGCGTCAGATACTCGCGGGTGTACCTCAAGGCTCGGTCATTGGGCTAACGTTGTACTCTTTATACACCGCCGACCTTCCAACTGTAGATCGAGTCAAAATCGCTCTGTACGCGGACGACACGGCGGCTTACAGCCGCAGCAGATGCCCTGAAACGCTACAGCGGCGTCTTCAAGACGCAACAGACGCCCTGACGCAATGGTCGACAAAGTGGCGCCTCAGATTCAACGGGGAGAAGTCGCAAGCCATAGTTATTGCGACTCGTCGATGGCCACAGAACCTCGCGAGGATACAAGTACGAGGAACACCGGTGCCCTAGACAGCAACGGTTAAATACCTCGGCGTCACCCTCGACTCACGTGTATCGGCGTCACCCTCGACTCACGTGTAAACCCCACGTGGAAAACATCTGGGCAAAAGTACTGGGAAGAATGAGGCTGCTCTACCCAGTACTTAACCCCAACTCCCGCCTGCCAGTCCACGTCGGACTGACAATCTACAAAGCCTGCATCCGTCGCTCCTGAAGTACGCAACAATCGTCTGGGGTAACACCGCCAACACGAACCTGCAGCGGCTCCAGAATCTACAAAATAGACTGCTGCGGACGGCTCTACACCTGCCCTCAGACTGCCCGACAGAGCAGCTGCACGAAACCTTCGCTGGCCAACCATGCTGCGTCTTCTTTGAAATACGCTGCTATCTAATCAATAGGTCTACTGCAAGACAGCTTCCTACATCCGAGAGCATAATACTAACAAGAAAGAAATTTCTATTTTTTTTTTTTTTTTTTTTTTTGTGGTTTTATGGCGCGCAACTCCTATGGTCATTAGCGCCCAGCCAAGAACATAGATTCGCTATGATCTCAAAAAATTGATGACTGTCAGAACATCAACAAGAGGCTAAAAACGAAAGATAAAAGACAATTAAAAGGGTTAAATATCGTTGGATAAGTTGGCCAAGTTGATAAAACGCAAAACTCGAGCAGCTGCTCGTGTGTCATCAGCTAAAATTTCCTCCAGAGTAGACGGAAAGTGAAGGGCTACACGGAGATGATTAAAATTAACACAAGTCAGTATAACATGTCGCACTGTCAGCAGTTCACCGCAGGAGCACAGCGGTGCAGGGTCGGCGAAGAGCAAGTGACGGTGGCTGAAACGGCAGTGACCGATCCGCAACCGGGCCAGGATGACCTCTCGCCGCGAAGGGCGTGAGGATGTCCTCCAAGCGGTCGCGATCGGTTTTACAGTTCTCAATTTATTGTTGTACATTGAAAACCACGCACTGTGCCATTGCGACACGATACTCCGGCGAAGAGCCCGTTGAACGTCGTCCGATGGGACACAAAAGGTAGCCATGCGAGGCAAAATAGCTGCGGCCTTGGCTGCTATGTCGGCGGTCTCATTCCCGGGCACACCCACGTGGCCAGGAACCCACAGAAAAGAAACGTGACAGCTGTCATCTGCTAGTAACTGGAGGGAGCGTTGGATCCGATACACGAGAGGATGGGTAGAGAAAGGGTCCTTGAGACTCTGCAGGGCACTAAGGGAGTCCGAACATATGGCATAGAAAGGTTGGCGGTGGCGGCAGGTGTACAAAACGGCCTGGTGGAGGGCAAAGAGCTCAGCCGTGAAATTTGAGCACCGGTCAGGGAGCTTGTATTGGAACCGGTTGTCCCCGACGACGAAGGCAGATCCGACACCGGCAGTGCTCTTGGAACCATCAGTGTAAATAAATATGGCATTATCGAACCGCGAACGGAGTTCGACAAGCCTCGAGCGGTATACCAAATCCGGAGTGCTCTCCTTGGGGAGCGAACTAAGTTCAAGGTGAGTGTGAACCTGGGCCTGATGCCACGGTGGTAATGGGCTGTCGCTCAACCGAAAGGTGGAAGGAAGGGTAAAATCGAGCCGCTGCAGTAGGCAAGAAATTCCTAATGAAGACACAACAGCGAAAGGCTGTTAACATTTCAAACCAAGTTTGCTCGCGGTAATATACGAGCAAACTTAACGCAGAAGACAGCGGCCCTCGCCGCGCCGCCGGCAACCGCCGCCGCCGGAGCGCCCCCTCTACGCGCCGCGCCTTCCCGACCACTGCTGCAGGCAGTAGCGGGCTCAGTCGCGCGGCAGCGCGCCCAGGGTGCACATCGTGCGCCGCAGCTGCCCACGCCGAGCCGCCGGCCACCGCCAGCGCCAGCGCCAGCGCCAGCGCGCCGTCACCGTCCACCCCGGACGGCAGATCCAAATACCCCGCCCCTCTCACACTCTTCCCAATTACCTTGCCCTCTCACAAAAAAGCAAAATTGTCGAGCAACCTTAGGCCGTGCTCTTAGCTGATAGGCGAGTATTCTGGACAGCCAGAATTAGGGTTGTTAGTGTTAGGGGACGCTGTAGAGCCAGCGCCCCTGCTGCGGCGGGACAATCCCGCGTTCTACTAGGCCAGGCACAGTGTTTGAGGGTCCAGACAGCCTCCCGCGAGTAGGATACTACATGTCCCCCCACCTTCCCCAGCCCCCCATGCATTGATGGCGAAGGTCGGGCCAAAATGCAGAACCGTCACCAGTCGCCCAAGAGTGCACACGAAAAAAAACACCACCAACAGGGAAAACAATGCCAACCCCACCCCATACCACCCCAAGTATGGCGGAAGACCTCCACCCAAGAAAAAACAATGACAAAGAACTACCTTCATATGGAGGTGTAAACATTCAACAAACAGACGCACTCCCACCTACAGAAACAACGAACACACAAGAAGGTAATACCAGCACACAACCAGCCACATCAAAAGAAGAGACACACTTAATCCCACCCCCAACTGAGTCACGACGGCTTCCAAGTCGTAAGAGGGAAGGTGACAAAGCGGTCACGGAGGAAACCTCTCCAGTACGTAACCCGTAACCTCTTTGGGACCACTCCCAGCACCAATTTCCCCAACCAAGAGATCAACATGAGTAGCCGCTTCGCTACAGCTAACAAATACAACCTACTCCCACAAGAGGAAGACACGGAACAAAACCACCAACAACAAGAAAACAACACACAACCCAGGGACCAAACAACAACCGAAAAAGTGCCACCACTAGTAGTATACCGAACTAAAGAATACACTAAATTAAACGCCGCCCTAAAAGAACATATAAAAGGGGAACTCAAGGCGGTATACCGGGGGGACAACATAAAATACCACCTAGAAACTATAGAGGACTACAAAGCAGCAATTGCTTTTCTGCAACAGAAGGAAATCCCCCACTTCTTCCATCAAACGGAAGACAAAAGGGAGCAAAAAGTCGTCATAAAGCGCCTCCCAACCGAAGTCGAGCCTGCAGAAATAGAAGCAGACCTCGAAAGGAAACGATACAAACCAAGCCAGGTGCATCAGTACAAACGCCGAGACAACACCTCCAACCAGTTGATACCAATACCCATATGCGTCGTCACACTCCCAAAAGACAACAAAACAAACAACATATACCATGAGAGGAGCATCCTCCACACAAGAGCCACAATACAGGCATATGAAAGCAAAGACGAACCTACCATTTCTACTCGTTGCCTTAGACTAAATCACACGGCGAATTACTGCCGAATGCCAACGAGGTGCATCAAATGTGCAGGCTACCACAAGACACAAGACTGCCCCCTCAAACCAGAAGCCAAACCAAAATGCGCCCGGTGCGAAGGGGAACACGTGGGTACTTTCAAAGGTTGTCTGGATTTCCAGGAAGCTTTACGCAAAAGGAGACCATTCAACTACCACACACACACACACACACACACACACACACACACACACACACACACAGTAACATGGTTAGTATCAGAAACGACAGACCGAACAGACAGGGCGGAGGCACTGCCATATTCATTAGGCGTTCCATAACACATGAAACGTTAGTGACCCCACCACTCCTGTCAATGGAAGCCACACAAATCCACGACCATCACAGCAGCATACCTTCCACCAAACCAGCAACTTCATGTGAAGACATCGAAGCCCTGTTTCACCAACATCCCAAGGCCATATTAGGAGGCGATATTAACGCTAAACACCCGGTGTGGAATTCTAGGGTCACAAATCCGAAAGGAAACCAAGTGTTACGGTTAGAGGACACTCACAACATCAGAGTGCACGGTCCAGACGACCCAACGTACATCCCTAGAAATCCGGCACACCACCCAGACATATAAACGACGTCTTCATAGTCAAAAACATAAACAGCGAAATTTCTCTAGACTCAATAAACGACCTCACTTCCGACCACAATCCAGTAATAGCCTTGTTCACAAGAATCACGCCCACAGCAAATTGCCCACCAAATAAAAAACACCATATAAACTGGCAACAATTCCAACGTACTCTAGCAGAAACCGTGGAACCCACACTCACAATCAACAATAACAGAGAGACAATAGACCTAGCCATACAGGACCTCACAAACAAAATCAAACAAGCAGAGAAACAAGCATCCACCGTCACTTTCTTCAACAATCGCTACCACCACGAACTCCCCCACTTCTAAGAGAACTAAGACACAAGAAAAACTATCACAGGAAGACGTGACAACAAACTAGAGACCCAAGAGAACGTATTCAAATGAATGATCTCTCTCGGGAACTCTCAAGAAGGCTCGTGGAATGGCGATCAGAAACGTGGGGGATAGACTAAGCGATTTTGAACTCACCACACAGGACGAATGGAAGCTAATTAAAAACATTCGAAACCAACAACAACCAAAAAGAGCGATCGAAAGTGAACAAGGGATGGCTTACGAGTCCTTAGCAAAAGCAGAGCTCTTTGCGGACACTTTCGAAATACAAAACACGCCCCCACAATATGACCTAAATGCACAGGAACAGGCAGAAGCAGAAGAAATAAACCATGCAGCCCACCACTTCAGAAACACCCCGCCCTCCACTCAACCAACATTAACAACTCCATCCGAGGTCAAGAGTATTATAAGAAATAGAAAAGGAAGAACAGCCCCAGGGCTAGACAAAATACCGAACTACTGCAAGCTATGCCGAGGAAAGCCCTAGTATTACTCACCAGGATCATAAATGGATGCCTGCTAAACCAATACTTTCCCGAACCGTGGAAAACGGCAAAGGTGATTACGATCACCAAGCAGGGAAAAGACCCGAAATTGCCAAGTAACCACAGGCCAATAAGCCTCCTCCACACAATGGGGAAGATATTAGAGCGAGTTATACTAAAACGTATCGAAATCTCACTACAGGAAGACCGCACCATTAGACCGGACCAATTCGGCTTTCAGAAGAAAGTCTCGGCAGAACTACAAGTTCTACGCCTCACTGAACACGTCACCAGAAACTTCAACACTTCTAACTCTGCTGCAGCGGTCTTCCTGGATTGGGAAAAAGCATAGGACAAAGTGTGGCACAACAACTTAGTCCACAAACTCGCAAACAACACCTCAATCCCTGACACTTACATCCACCTATTGGACAGCTATCTAGCCGACCGTTACTTCATCGTCCAAGTGGAAGGGAAAAGATCGACCAAAAGATAAATTTAAGCAGGCATTCCCCAAGGATCGGTGCTATCTCCCACCCTGTTTAATATCTACTCAAATGACATTCCACTCACACCACAAGTTAAAACAGCCCAATTCGCCGACGACACAGCCTTCTTCACAAGCGGCAGACACTTCCCCACATTAATAAGAAGGTTGCAAACACAAACGAAATATAAATATGGTGCAGAAGAAACAAATTATTACTAAACGCCGACAAAACAGCTGCAATAGTCTTCACACACAAAAGGCCCATACTAGACGACCACCTCACGCTAAACGCACAAGAGCTACCATGGAGGAACGAGGTAAAATACCTAGGAATTACACTCGATAAGAAACTGACACATTCCCACCACATCCGCGAAAAGAAAACAAAAGGACTCCAAATGACAAATGCGCTCATACCTTTTTTCATGAGCAGAGAAATGTACTTAGAAACCAAACGGACATTGCTTAAAACGACAATCTTACCTGCACTCACCTACGGTTGCACTTCTTGGGGAACGGCAAGTAAGACCAACCTAAACCACCTCCAAATAGTTCAAAATAGAGCCCTCCGCTGGATCCTAGACGTACCACCCTGGACAAATATCGACATGATGCATAGGGAGGTGGACATAGATGAGCTGACACCATTAAACGTTTCGCCACCAAAACGTTCGAAAAACTGGACTACATCCGAGAGAACACCAGGCAACTGGAAGATGTAGGAAAAGTCAAGCCCAGACTGTGGCATCGGTACAAGGTGCCCAGAAGCATAATAGAAGCACCCACCTGACTCCTCCCATCTCAATTGTTAGTCAAGAGTTTGATACAAACAAATAGGAACTACCAAAAAGCAGAAGAATATATAGCCAGCAAAAGAAAAGTCCACCAGCAAAAACGTAGGAACAAAAACCACCAAATCTAGAAGTGAGAGGACAACCGAGAAAACCCAATTACAACATGACATAGTCCAAGCCCCAAAACCAAATGCCCGAGGCTGGTCGAGGGTGACCATGACCTTGAAAGAGAAATAAAAAGTGACCAAACAGCAAAAACCTCTATACAAACCCACACGGCAAGTCAGCAAATCTGACGGCCCTGCAACGCAAACACGTAAAAACACTCTCATCAGGCGGATCGGTAATGCAAAAGCTCCCGCTCCCGGTCCCGATCTCATAAAACCTCCTTTCCTCAAAAATCTTCCTCAAATTGCTATTTCCCTTCAGCCTGGAAGCTTGCAAAAGTCATTTCTATACCCAAACCAAATAAAGATCTCCTCTTCCCTCAAAACTATCGTCCAATTTCCTTGCTAAATCATCTTTCCAAAATACTAGAAATCCTTATACAAACTTCCTTACTACAATTCCTCACCGCAAATAATATCCTTACACCCGAGCAATTCGGTTTTTCCACACAGCAAGCCATCCGCCTGGTGGAGCATATCTGCATAGAAAAGAGCAGAAGAAACAGCACTGCAGCCATTTTCCTGGATATTGAGAAAGCATTCGATCGTGTTTGGCATGACGGTCTTCTTTACAAGGTCTCCAAACACAATTGCCCACTCCACCTGCTCAAAATCCTTCACTCATTCCTGACAGAACGCAAGTTCTATTCTTCTGTGATAGGAGCAAGAAGCCAACTGAAAGATATCGAGGCAGGTGTCCCTCAGGGATCTGTGCTTGGCCCCCTCCTATATCTAATCTATACCAACGACCTGCCGAAAGAGCCGGGCGGAAACATTGCACTCTATGCCGATGACACTGTTTTATAGCACAGTGGCAGGAATGCAAATTACCTAGTCAACAGTATCCAGAGACACCTAAATAAGGTTAAAACATGGTGCAACAAATGGAAGATTAAAATAAATCGTAACAAGTGTCAAGCTATCATCTTCACCCACAAAATCAAACCACCAGTCATAAACATCCAGTTTAATGAGCAGAGGCTCCCTTAAAGAAAAGTCGTTACCTACCTGGGGCTGAAGTTACACAAAAATCTAACTTTCAAGCAACATATAAATGAGGCCAAAACAAAGGCTCCGCCCGGCTCTTCCAGCTATACCCCTTACTGAAAAGCAGAGGACTGTCAACCAATGCCAAGCTGAGAATTTGGAAAACTACAATCTTACCGGCCATGCTATATGGCTCTGAAGCGTATAGTATGGCGTCCAATACAAACCTTTCCCGCCTTGAAGTGGCGCAGAATAAAACATTCAGAATAATATCTGACGCGCCATGGTATCCCACAAACGAGGAGATCAGAGCCATGCTGGGTCAACCCTCATTTTACTACATAATTCAGCAAAAATCCGCAAAATTCTTTGCCTCTTCTCAGGCCTCACCCTTCGGCCTCAACTCTCTGGGTAGGGACGTCAATCGCGAACACAGAGTGCCAATTAACAACACAGGTCGAACAAATGCAAAATCCCAAAAACCCAAATCTCGAAATGCTGAAATTGAGGACAAGAAGGCCACCCAGCATCCTTCAGAGGATGTGAAGCCTTCCAAAAAGCCATCAAATTCTACCGAACTCAGGCAGACAGATCTAAAAACAACAAGATACAACAATCCGACCACAACACAAAAAATTAAAAATACGCCAATGCCGACACCAGCGGAATCCCGAGCAAGAATAGGACAAAGAACGTCACCAAACAAATCATACAGCGAAGCTCTCACTGGAAAAAACACAAAACCAGCCAGAAAATAGCACTACAAACCTCACCAACTTACTGGGACCACTAAAAGCAATTTTTTCTAACTTTCAATGGACGAATATCATCACAGTGGTGACTAGTACCATACAGAAATTCCAATCAGCAAACGAAACAATGTCAAAAGTTATGGCCATCATAGGAGGACTGATGGAACTGTTTACACCCAATAATGGACGATAGGCAAAGAAGACGGAAAGCACAGTTCAATTTTGCATCTTTAATGCAAGCAGCATTAACAACAAAAGAACGGAAATCAATGAGTTCATAAAAAGGCACAAAATCGACATAAAATTCGTGCATTGGTGGGGAGCGCCAAAGATGATCTCGGTTTCAGGAAGGCCGGCGTGTAGCAGATTCCGTGTCAGTGTGGCAAGTCATATATTGGACATACTATGCGTACCGTCGAGGATCGATGCCTTTAACACCAGACGCACACACGATTGATGTATCCGAGCAAGTCGGCGGTCGCTGAACATTGTTTGTCTGAGAATCACGCGATTGAGTATGAACGTACCAGGATTCTGGTACAGACGTCGAGGTACTGGGACTGCGTCGTTAGAGAGGCCATTGAAAATCGCACTAATGACGACCTTATAAACCGTGACTGTGGCTGTGGCTATAATGTTAGCAAAGCTTGGGAACCAGCTTTTGGATTAATAAGGAGTAAATCTAGCAAACGTAACGTAATGACGACCACGGCGGACAGAGCCCTCATATCGACGTCATCTCAGATGCGGTCGCAATCGGTTCCACTGCGCGACCGCGGCGCGGGGCGCGGACCACGGAGAGGTCGCTCCGCGGGCCGAGGGTATTTAAAATCGCCCGCCTCAAACATGGACTCCAACAAAACGGTAATAACATCGCGGAAACACACACGCACTGGCGGCGAATCAGAGGAAGCGTCTGCCAGTAAATCTCAAAGGACGGAAACTGACATTGAGGCTGCCAAGCACCTACCCCTACCAGACACGGAACATATCCGTATGGATTATTCCGTTAGTACATCCAACAAGTTTGCTGGATTATCACTAGATGCTCCTGATGCTCCCCATCCAGGGTAAGCACAGAACCAACAAAAGAGAATACCACCTATTATTAGATATCATACAACTGATTACATGGAAACAGTCAAGGCACTCAAACCTGGTCTCAAGGGCAAAATAACATGCGCCTACAGGGGAGACAGTCAAATTCCAATTGTATAATTCAGAGGACTTTCAGAACTCTGTAAGGAATCTGACAAACATGGGAATACAGTTCCATACTTACAATCTGTAACCCCAAAAAGTCGTTAAGATAGTAATTAAAAAGCTACCTCCCTTCATCAAAGAAGAAGATATCAAACAAGAACTAACAGAACTAGGCTTCAACACCCAGCTGGTAGATCGTATGCACGAATCGCTACACCAAAGCGACGAAAACAAAACAAAGAAGTACAAATCCCCTAACTTTATCGCCACTATTGTTAAAGGAGACAACTTTGCTGAGCTCTACAAAGTCAGGCACTTGGTATACCAAAGTGTTACCATCGAATCGTATAGGAAAACAGCGGGACCGACACAGTGTTTTCGCTGTCAAAGATTCAACCACAGCTCGAGTAACTGTACTGCAGACCCGAGATGTGTGAAAATGTGGTGGAAATCACTTTACAAAACTATGCCTGAAGCCCACAGCGGATGCACCCAATTGTGTCCACTGTAAAGGAAATCATCCTGCAAACTACAGGAAATGTACAGCATGGCTCGAAATGGCCAAAGCCATGAGAGACAGGCAAGCACCGAGGGCGGCAACTGCTCAACCAGCAGCCCCTGCACGCTCCACCCAGAACTTTCCAGCGCTGCGCAACAAACGCCAGCAACAACAAGCGACGACTGCGTGGCAGTCTACTGCTGCCCCCTCCCCCTCTTCTGCCCGCACCGCTTCCGCTGCCGCGACCCCTCAACTAGGGATGGCGGTTATCGCTGAAACAACCAGCTTTCGGTTATACCGGTTCTTTTCATCTCCAGTTTAACCGCACTGTAAAAATTGTTCAAGATAACCGGTTTTCGGTTTTTATTATTTCCAGTACAGTTCGACCGAAGCATATTTTACGGCCGAAACAAAAACCGCAATCGAATTTTCGGTTCTTCTAGTTTCGGCCGAAACCGAAACCTACGAAATTTAGTTACAATTTAGGTAAATTACGTTATACGACAAATCACTAGTCTTTCCATATTTTGCAAGATCCCCTCCCAATACTACGCCTTCTTGAGTGTGTAATCCTAGCCAGGAGGCCGTAGAAGACGATATACGAAGCATACAGATTTACTGGCCTTGTATTTCCATCCGGCAGTTGCTAATATTGAGTTGGAGTTGTGAGCCAGCGCATACGAATATCTCGTCATATATAAAGTTACAGTCAGTAAATGAACAGTCATTGCTGCAGAAGTATTTCGAAAAATAAAGTCAGAGATCCGACTAACAGTATGATTGAAACTTCCTTGCAGATTAAAATTGTGTGCCGGAACCGGGACTCGAACCTGGGACCTTTGCCTTTCGCGGGCAAGCGCTCTACCGACTGAGCTACCCCGACACGACTCACGATGCCGCCCCACAACTTTACTTCCGCCAGTACCTCGCCTCCTACTTTCCAAACTTCACAGAAGCTCTCTTGCAAACACGCAAGACTAGCACTCCTGGAAGAAAGGATATGGATTGTTGTCAGTGTAAATTTACACGAATTGAACTAGGAAAGCTGTGTACCACATGATCAAAGAACGTTCAAATGGGTGTGAGTTGTTATGAGACCTAACTGCTTAGGTCATCGGTCCCTAGAATTAAAAACTACTTAATTTAACTTACGCTAAGGAAACATACACCCATGACCGAGGGAGGACTCTAACCTCCGACTGGAGCAGCGCAGTCCGTAACATGGAGCCTCAGACCGCACGGCTACCTCACAAGGCACCACATGATCAATGTTACCTAAACCCATAATGGTTATTAAAAAAGCTTTCAAGGAATCAAAGCAATAAAACTTGTTAGCTTAACAATATGACAAATTCAAAGTTATTATTCCAAGCTTACATAGTAAGTATATGAATCGAATTCACCTTCTCTTCCAAGAAACATTGTCGATGCTTTCTTCTTAAATGACACAGCATGTTTGTAGTACCTCCACCCGTTTTCAGCTTTTTACAGCAAATGGAGCATTGTACCTCACTGCTACCGTACTTTGCGAAGTACTTCCACACTCGGGATGGTGACATTTAAGACACAACAAATGTCTGGCGACGATAGCAAGGAACTGCCGCATGACCAGACGGAGGCAAGTTTTGTACACTGCCGGTGCACGCGCATCGTCTAATAGGCCACGCCGCACGGAAACAGGTGCATCGATGCCTCAGCAGCTGCTCAAAAAAAATGTTCAAATGTTTGTTAAGCTTATGGGACTTAACTACGGGGTCATCAGTCCCTAAACTTACAAACTACTTATGAACTAGCCTATGCTAAGGACGGCACAAAT
The DNA here is from genome assembly GCA_026315105.1 of Locusta migratoria. Taxonomy (NCBI): domain Eukaryota; kingdom Metazoa; phylum Arthropoda; class Insecta; order Orthoptera; family Acrididae; genus Locusta; species Locusta migratoria. The sequence continues at coordinate 297,727,846 of CM048751.1, forward strand.
ATCCATGCCCGAGGGGGGATTCGAACCCCCGACCGTAGTGGCCGTGCTGACCGTGACTGGAGCGCCTCAGTCACCTCGGCCACCGCGGCCGGCTCAGCAGCTGCACCAGTTCTTACGTTCTTATGCCACGCGTTTGTTGCGCGTTTCTGACTGCCGGGATTGTTCTTAAATTATCACAGATCGCTTTTCTTAGTTACTGCGATGACCTAATATTTCATAGTAGTGGAAATTTTAGGAATAGTCCTAAATAATAGGATCTACTGGTTTAAATTTTTAAAAATTATTTACAGAAAACACATTTCGAATCACTACTACGGGAAGTAGTCGTACCGGTTTTTTTACCCGGTTCTTGGCAATAACTAAAAAATACCGGGTACAACCGACACCAAATAAATACCGAAAAAACCGGTTATTCAAAACTGAAATACCGGTATCGGTTTTAACCGGTCGATTTTCCCATCCCTACCCTCAACAGCAGCATGCTGAGCAGCCACAAACGCTCCGCAACGTGCCTACACAAACCTCCACCGCACCAGGTGGTACTTCAATGCTATCGCAGCTTCATGACGTAACAAAACCACTTGGAAGCTTCAACGTTCCAAAAATAATCACCACTGTGAAAACCACTTATGGAGCAGCTCAGAACAGCACCAGACAACCTGTCAAAAGTAATCATATTAGCCTCGGCCCTTATGTCCTTTTTTAATGGGCCTTAACTTAAAGCAGTCACTAAACATAATAAACTGGAATGCAGATGGCATTCAGTATCAAAAACACGCGTTCGAGCTTTTTCTCGAAGATCATGGGGTGGATATAGCACTAATAGGGGAAACCCATCTGAAACCCCACACTAGATTTAAAATTAGAAACTATAGTATGATAAAGATAGGTTAAACCGTCCAAAGGGGGAGACGTTAATATTAGTTAAAAATAGGATACCTCATAGGCAGATAGATATCCCACAGCTGCAAAGAATCCAGGTCACAGCTATAGAACTAGAGCTCAATAGCACAACAGTAATTCTAATAGCTGCCTACCATCCTCCGGATGGTCTCATACCATCAGTAGATTTAGATATTCTGTTAGGTTTAGTGCCCCAAGTGATTATTGAAGGGGATCTAAACCCCAAAAGCCTAGCATGGGGCTGCAGAGCAAGCAACAGGAGTGGCCAGGAACTGCATAGATATGTCGAGGCTAGAAATGATGTAATAATCGTAGCTCCAGACGAGCCGACATACTACCCCAAAAACCCCAACATCCGCCCTGACATATTAGACATATAGGCCTAAGAGGAATTAATAAACTTACGGTAGCATGCATATACAATACACCAGGGCACCCCTACCAACCGACTTTAGATACCTGCTTACATTCCAAGAAGTAATCATAGTGACAGATGCAAATGCAAGACACCGAAATCTAGGGGACGTAGCTGAAACCACGAACGGAACAGAGGTATTTGACTTTCTAAACACAGAACCAATAGCACGATTGACAATAAACCAACCGACCTTCATAGGGCATAATGGAGAATCCACCCCAGACCACATACTCTTCAGCAGTAACATAAAAAACACAATCACCCACTAGGAGGTAGGGGATAAAATAACGAGTGACCACATACCAACAACATTCAGAACAACAGTAATACCCCTTCCTCCCACAACCCAAAAAACGGACAGTAATAGACTAAGTCTGCAGACTGGGAAAAATACAAGCGCATAATTAGAGAGGAATTAACGGCACTACTCACGATAAGAGGCGAAGAATTATAAAGCGTAATCAACAAATTATAAACGGCAATACAAAGAGCTATAGATGAAACCATTCCCAAGAAAGAAATAGTAAACTGCAAACTAACTATACCCCAAGCTACACTATGGCTAGTAACAGAAGAAAAGAATATGTAGAGAAATCAGGCTTACGGGAGACCAAACATTAAAACCAGAAAGGAAACGACTAAATGCGTGTATTAAGAGAGTTATATCAGAGTACAGGCAAATAAATGAACAGAAACCTGCGAAGAACTAGATTATAGAGAAAGAGTCAAATTCTGGCACCGATTCAAAATACTAACTGGCCAAAGAAGCATCAAAGAAAGAAACTTACCTAAACATAAACGATGACCCAACGACAGACGAAAAGAAAATAGCTTAAAAATTCAAAAACACCCTAGAAACTATACATGCCTTCACGCAAGACCCTAGATTTTACGAATACCAAGCACAAACAGAAAACTAAATACAAGAAAGTCTCAAAACACCAACAGCAAACAATGAAGAAGAATCAGAACTCACAGCAGAAATTACAGAAAATGGAATAACAGAGGCAATATTAAGCGGGAAAAACTCTGCACTTGGGGAAAATGGGATACGAAGAATACACGTAAGGAAAACACCACAGGAAGCGCTAGTACCTATACTATCACATATCACTGATTTTATACTACTGGATTGACAAAGAAACAACACCTGAAACATGGAGAAAGGGCAAAGTAATAATGCTACATAAACCAAAAATTGACCCAACTTCAGACAGACCTATAACACTGCAAAACGTATTGGGGAAATCATATAAAAGAATACTAACAGATAGGCTGCGAAAATTCACAGAGCAAAGACAAATAATACCCCATGAACAAGCTGGATTTAGGAAAAACCACTCAACTGCAGATCCTCTCAAACTTTCATGTGACATAACCAATGCAATAAACACAGACTAATGCACGCTCGCTATCTTCTTGGATAAAGAGCGTGCATTTGATGAGATCTGGCATTGAGGGCTACTAATGAACATCGGAATACCACCAAAATGACAACAATAATAAAGGTGTAAATATCAGGGAGACAGTGTAAGATCCACAGAGGGAAGGAATCATCAGAAAGTTTCACCCCACATCCCGTGTTCCACAGGCTGGAATCCTGTGTCTTGCTCTACACCTTATACACAACAGACATCCCTATGCAAACAACAAAGAGGCAGCAGCATTATACGTGGATGACACCGCTTACTGGGTATCAGATGTCAACACGGAAAGAATCAACAGGAAAACAAACACCTATCTAAACCAACTGGAAACATGGATGGCAAAGAACCAATAAAGCCCGATCCAACAAAAACACAAATGGTACTGTTTAGACATAGGAGCCTCACCAAAAAGAAAAATCAAGATAAGACAGATGTAAGACCTAAATTCCGGTCAACACCACTCCAATTACAAGACACAGCGAAATACCTGGGTTTGCACTACGACAAACACCTGAATTGGAAAACCCATTTACAAAAAACACTGAACATAATACGCAAAAGACAAGGTTTAGTACGTCAAGTGCAGGGTAGATTCGAGGGCAGCAACAATAAGACAACAGTTCACACATATAAAGCTTACATCCGCCCACTCCTAGAGTACGAATCGCCTGCACTACCAACAATGACTCATACAATAGCCAAAAAGATGTTCTCAACAGAAACTAGACTCCTGCGTAGTTTCATATACCTGTGCGCTTGGTGTTCTACTGTCTATCCTCATGAAACAACAAAAGTTCCTCCCTTACATACGAGACTAGTATCACTTAGGGCAGAATATGGACGAAGAACACTACAAAATAGACCAGACCTCGAAGACATCCTTACAACCAGAGTACCAAGAATCCTGAAAAAAAAACACACACACACACACACACACACACACACACACACACAGATACACTCACTCTAACCGAACAATAGCACAATACACTACAAAAATCTACCCTGACCTAGTACTCACAATGCTACCGCTCGCACATAATTGATAAACACCAACAAATCTCAATAGTAACACACGAAACAACAAACTCCAAAAACAGAAGACAAAGTAGACCGAAACAAGAAAATAAATATATAAACATTATAAAAAGCAAACCAGCCACTGGAAATGTTTTGGATGCACTGTGGCAGATCTGAGAAGGATGGCAGTTTTACTTGCCCAGAGGAACACCTTGAAAACCCATTTCAACGGAGGAGAAGCAGGACGAGCTTGGGCTGACCTTATTCTTGAGAGACTTAAGGATCAGCTGTCAATTCGCAAACCTTGTGGAACATCATATGCTAGAGCCTTAGCCTTCAATAAGAAGAATGTGATGGCTTTGTTTGATTTATTGGCAGATGCTTTAAAAAACACTCATATCCAGCAGACAGTCTATAACGTGGACGAGACAGGCTTGTCTATTGTCCGGAGCAAAATTCCCAAAGTGATAGGTATGAAAGGGGAAAAATTGCAGCTCTAACGTCTGCAGAAAGAGGGTTTACAATCGCCATTATTGCATTCATGAGCGTTTCGGGACATTATGTCCCGCCAATGATTATGTCCGAGCTGTACCCAACTCAATGCTGCCAGCAGACGTCGGCCTCTCACTATACAAGGCTGCTATTCGACCGGAACTCTAATATGGAGCCGTAGTGTGGGGGGAACACAGCTCAAAATGTTCAAATGTTTGTAAATCTATCGGACAAAACTGCTTGGTCATCAGTCCGTAGCTTACAAACTACTTAAACCTAGGTAAACTAACCTACGGACAACTCACACACACGCCCACACACACACACACACACACACACACACACACACACACAAAAAAATGTTCAAATGTTTGTAGAACTTATGGGACTTGACCCCGTAGTTATCAGCCCCTAAGCTTACAAACTACTTATGAACTACCTAAGACTAAGGACGGCACAAATATCCATGCCCGAGGGGGGATTCGAACCCCCGACCTTAGTGGCCGTGCAGACCGTGACTGGAGCGCCTCAGTCCCCTCGGCCACCGCGGCCGGCCACACGCCCCAGGGAGGACTCGAACCTCCACGGCGAGCAACCGCGCGCTCTGCAGCGAGACGCTTTAGACCGCTAGGCTACTCCACCGCGGCGCAACACTGCTGACACAAACCTAAAGAGTCTTCGAACAATGCGAAACAGGGCGCTAAAACTTTCACTGCATCTTCCATGGGACTTCCCGATGGCCGTTCTCCACCAGCTGCCGGACGTCCCAACACTCCGCATCCGCTTCCAAAGGCAGGCTACGAGCTTCTAAAAGAGCCGAGACATTATCAAATCCACTAATCATAAGTCTCGACCCTCGACCACACTGGAGGCCACAACAAAGATGGCCAAGATCAACTGCGGTTTGTAGAACAAGAAGCAGAACCATAAACGCAACAAGCTTTCAATCCACAGCAACAAAGCCAAACTGTTGCTAAAACAAGCAACAACATTTTGATTAAAAGCTCACGAAGCAGAGCAACAACGCCAAACAAAAGCTTCAACACTACCAGCAGATCGACCGAACATCAGAGAAAGGAGAAGTAGTTTCACAAGATGCAGCAGCCGCTAGATTACAGTCTCGCGCTACCAGTCGTAGCGCTCGCTAGCGCGCAGACGTCCGAGGGCGAGTGGCTTAAGACGCGAGCACAGTTGGGTCGACCTGGGCTTGAGGGTGCGCCGCCGCCACCGCCGTCGCCGCTGAGGAGGGCGCTATCGAAGCCGAGAGGGCGCCCAAGGTATGGGCGGAGATGTTGAAAGCCTCTGATACTGAGAAGTATCTGGGGCATTCGCAGAAGCGCCAGCAGACGAAGAAGGCGCCACCAGCAGCATTAACTGCCGGCAATTCCACGGTGGCCGCAACCGAGAGCGCCGCCGACCCCGCACGGAAGACGCTGGCAGCGAAGCGTGCTGCCGAGGCCACCACCTGCAGCAGCGGCCACTTCTAACACGTCCGAGGCGCTCCAAGTGGACGCCCCGCCGCAACTGCCTCCTGTCGAGCAGCAGACCCCTGCACGCAGATGGGGTCGAGTCGAGGAACCCAGACACGCTACCCAGCGGATCTGGCAGTACTACTCCCCCACCGAGCGCCGCCAACGATAGTACCGCGTACTATACCGTGTCTCGGGACACGTGAAGGTGATACTTCGGACGCGTTCGAGGAAGTCGCCGATCGTGAACCCGCGCCACAGCATATGGAGTTGCCAGCCGACAACGCCAACCGACAGCAAACGGAGGAAGCTGCGCTGCAGGTGCTGTGCAGCCTCATACCACACATTGCTGTACCTTCGCCAGCCCACAACGCCGTCGTTCCAGAGGCCATGGAGCACGACCACAATGTCGCCGTTCCGGTACCCGAGGACCGCGAGCATACTTCACGGAAACGTGGACAGCCGGAAGAACTGACTGCTGCTAGCAAATTTAGGAAAGCCAGCACCACTCCACCGCCGAAACCGATCCCCGCGCGACGACGCACGCGAGGAAAAGGAAAGGACAAGGACGGCTTCGAGCGCCCGAAGAAGACCGCTAAACCGACGAAACCTGCCGCCGCGCCTGAAGTATCGGTGCAGAACGCCTTCGCCGAGTTGACAGACTCCGAAGACGAGGAGCTATCGCTGCCGCCTGCGCGACAACAGCGCCGAAATCCACCACTGATTGTGGTGCAATTCTGAGGACCGTACCGTGAGCTACAGAACGCCCTCAATCTTGCTGTAGGACGAGAGAACTACAGCCTCAGGTCAGTGCGTTGAGGACTTGTTTCGAGTCTTCACACAAGAGACTCCTGCGTACATGAAGGTACATGAAGTGACACAGCGCGGATGGCACTTCTACACGTACGCAACCAACCGTGTGAAGCCAATAAAAGTAATTTTCCGGCACCTACCAAACACCATGAAATCAGAAGAGGTCAAAGAGGACCTGGAAACAATGGGATTCGTGGTCGACAACGTGGTGAGGATGAAATCGGCGCACACACGAGCAAAGCCGCCGATGCTCGCTATAGCCTCCAATAAGGCAACAAACAGGAAGCTCTTCAAGCTCACTAAGATGGGAAACATCGAGGTGAAAGCGAAAGAACTTCGATCAAAGCACGCCTACGCGCAGTGCTATCGATGTCTGGAACTCTGACATGTCGCCAAGCACTGCGGAATGCCGGACTTCTTGCGTGCGCTGCGGCCAGCAGCACGCCACCGACACTTGTGAGAAGAAAGGCGTTCCGCACAAGGACTTCGAGCCGACGTGCAAACTGTGTGGCGAAGCGCATGTCGCGAATTCTCGTGGCTGCCTCGCCACAAACCGTTTGCAGCACGAGCCAGCAGCCGCCAGCAGCAGCCTCAGACACGGCTGCCCGCGAGGTCGCCCCGAGGGCTGGGGGTAGGGCCACGATCGTATCGGTTTTCGGTACCCGTAGTCCTCCAGTCTGAGGGACGTCTCTCTGGGGAAGTGAAGCGTCACATACAGCTTCTCCTTCCCAAGTGGCTCCTTCCGCCTTCACGAGGTGTGAGGCGTGCAACCAGCACTGCCTGGACCGTAGCAAGTCTGGGCAACAGCTGGCCACCGAAGGATTGAGCTGCGACCCAACCCGATGCGAAAGCAAAGGGTGCATGGCGCAGGGGGAGCTGCGTCGGGGACAGAACAAATGTCCCCAGTGGAGGGGTCGAGAGTGGCGCTGGCTGGGGTGGCGGGGTGCGAGTCAAAGACGCACATCTTGCTGCCCTCTGTCCGCCATCTCTCCCCCACCCAAGGGAAGGGTCGAGGGTGGTGTTGGCTGGGACAGCGGGATGGGAACAAAAACAAAATAAAAAAACCACGTCCTGCTGCCCTCTGTCCGCCATCTCCCCCCCCCCCCCCCCCAGGGATGGGGTCGAGGGCGGCGCTGGCTGGGGCAGCTGGTTTTTTTTTTTTTTTTTTTTTTTTTTTTGTGGTTTTAGGGCGCACAACTTCTATGGTCATTAGCGCCCAGTCAAAAACATAGATTCGCTATGGCCTCAAAAAAAAACGGGGACTGTCAGAACTTCCAGAAGAGGCTAAAAACGAAAGATAAAAGACAATTAAAAGGGTTAAATATCCTTGGATAAGTTGGCCAAGTTGATAAAACGCAAAACTCGAGCAGCTGCTCGTGTGTCATCAGCTAAAATTGCCTCCAGAGTAGACGGAAAGTGAAGGGCTACACGGAGATGATTAAAATTAACACAAGTCAGTAAAACATGTCGCACTGTCAGCAGTTCACCGCAGGAGCATAGCGGTGCAGGTTCGGCGGACAGCAAGTGACGGTGGCTGAAACGGCAATGACCGATCCGCAACCGAGCCAGGATGACCTCCTCCCGCCGAGAGGGGCGTGAGGATGTCCTCCAAGCGGTCGGGATCGGTTTGACAGTTCGCAATTTATTATTGTACAGTGAAAGCCACACACTGTGCCATTGCGACATGATACTCCGGCGAAGAGCCCGTTGAACATCGTCCGATGGGACGCAAAAGGTAGCCATGCGAGGCAAAAGAGCTGCTGCCTTGGCTGCTGTGTCGGCGGCCTCATTCCCGGGCACACCCACATGGCCAGGAACCCACAGGAAAGAAACGTGACAGCTGTCATCAGCCAGCAACTGGAGGGAGCGTTGGATCCGATACACGAGAGGATGGTTCGAGAAAGGGTCCTTAAGACTCTGCAGGGCACTTAGGGAGTCAGAACATATGGCATAGAAAGGGTGGCGGTGGCGGCAGGTATACAAAACGGCCTGGTGGAGGGCGAAAAGCTCAGCCGTGAAGTTTGAGCACCGGTCAGGGAGCTTGTATTGGAAACGGTTGTCCCCGACGACGAAGGCAGATCCGACACCGGCAGTGCTCTTGGAACCATCAGTGTAAATAAATACGGCATTATCGAACCGCGAACGGAGTTCGACAAGCCTCGAGCGGAATACCAAATCCGGAGTGCTCTCCTTGGGGAGCGAACTAAGTTCGAGGTGTGTGTGAACCTGGGCCTGATGCCACGGTGGCAATGGGCTTTCGCTCAACCGAAGGGTGGAAGGAAGGGTAAAATCGAGCCGCTGTAGTAAGCGGCGAAACCGAACTCCAGGTGGAAGCAAGGCAATCGCAGACAACTGATATTGGCGATCGAGTGAGTCGTCAAAAAATAATCTGTAAGATGGATGGTTGGGCATCGACCGTAGGCGGCATGCGTACCGACACAAGAGTATGTCACGTCGATTGGTCAAGGGTAATACAGCAGCCTCGGCATACAGACTTTCAACAGGGCTGGTATAAAATGCACCGGTCGCCAAACGTAATCCACGATGGTGGATAGAGTTGAGACGGCGGAGAATAGACGGCCGTGCTGAAGAGTATACAAGGCTTCCATAGTCGAGCTTCGACTGAACAATGGCCTGGTAAAGGTGAAGCAGGACGGTACGATCCGCTCCCCATGACGTGCCACTGAGGACACGAAGAACGTTAAGGGATCGGGCACAACGGGCAGCCAGGTAGGACACGTGTGTGGACCAGCAAAGTTTACGATCCAACATGAGTCCCAAGAATTTTGTAGTCTCCACGAAAGGGAGAGCAACAGGGCCAAGACGTAGAGAAGGTGGAAGAAATTCCTTGTATCTCCAGAAATTGATACACACAGTTTTCTCAGTGGAGAATCGGAAGCCGTTTGCGATGCTCCAGGAATACAGACGGTCAAGACAGCGTTGGAGAGAACGCTCCAAGAGACACGTCCGCTGGGCGCTACAATAAATTGCGAAATCGTCAACAAAAAGAGATCCGGAGACGTCGGCTGAAAGGCAGTCCACGATTGGATTGACTGCAATGGCAAAGAGCGCCACACTCAAGACGGAGCCCTGTGGTACCCCATTCTCCTGGCAAAAGGTATCTGACAAAACAGAGCCCACCCGCACCCGGAACTTGCGATCCGCCAAAAACGCTTGAATGAAAAAAGGAAGGCGGCCCCGAAGGCCCCATGTGTGCAACGTGCGGAGAATGCCCGCTCTCCAACAGGTATCGTATGCCTTCTCCAAGTCGAAGAACACGGCTACTGTTTGACGCTTCTTCAGAAAGTTGTTCATAATGAAGGTCGACAACGTAACGAGGTGGTCAGCAGCAGAGCGGTGTCGACGAAAACCGCATTGGATATTAGTCAGAAGGCGGCGAGATTCGAGGAGCCAGACCAACCGAGCGTTAACCATGCGTTCCATCACCTTACAGACGCAGCTCGTCAGAGAAATAGGACGATAACTGGAAGGAAGGTGTTTGTCCTTCCCTGGTTTGGGGATGGGGACAACAATGGCTTCACGCCAACTTGTGGGAACATGACCTTCAGTCCATATGCGATTGTAGGTACTAAGAAGAAAGCACTTGCTCGCAGGAGAGAGGTTCTTCAGCATTTCAATGTGAATGGAATCGGGCCCGGGAGCAGAAGACCGGGACAGGGCGAGAGCACGATCTAGCTCCTGCATGGTGAAGGCGACGTTGTAATTTTCACGGTTAAAAGAACGGAAAGAAGGCGGCCGTGCCTCCTCTACCTGTTTGCGACGGAGAAAGGCAGGGTGGTAATGGGCAGAGCTCGAAACCTCCGAAAAGAAACGACCCAATGCGTTTGAAACATCAGCTGGGTCCACGAGGACCGCGTTCTCCACGGTCAGGCCAGGAATCGGGGAGTGGACCTTGATGCCGGACAAACGGCGTAGGCCACCCCAGACAACCGTGGAGGGAGTAAAACGGTTAAAAGAACTAGTAAAATCTGTCCAGCAAGCTTTCTTGCTGTCGTTTATGATACGACGACACTGCGCTCTCATACGTTTGTAATTGATGCAATTCTCCAAAGTTGGGTGGCGGCGGAAGGTGCGTAAAGCACGGCGCCGGGCTCGAAGCGCGTCGCGGCAGGCTGCAGTCCACCAAGGGACCTGGACACGACGTGGAGAAGAGGATGTACGAGGTATGGAACGTTCAGCAGCAGTGAGGATAACCTCTGTGAGGTATTCGACCTGACTGTCACAGTTGGGAAAATTCTGATTGTGAAAAACAGCCATGGAAGAATAAAGCCCCCAGTCGGCTTTAGAAATGTTCCAACTGGTGGGACGTGGAGATGGGGAATGATGTAGGAAGTGGATGATACAAGGGAAATGGTCACTCGAGTACGTGTCAGAAAGTGCATACCACTCAAACCGACCGGCAAGCTGAGGAGTGCATATTGCGAGGTCTATATGGGAATAAGTGTGTGTTGTGTCAGAAAGGAAGGTCGGTGCACCGGTGTTGAGGCAGACAAGATCGAGGTGGTGGAGAATGTCCACCAAAAGGGAGCCTCTCGGACAAGGTGCCGGAGAGCCCCATAGGGGGTGGTGGGCATTAAAGTCGCCTACCAACACGAAAGGTGAAGGGAGCTGGTCAACAAGGTTTAGCAAATCTGCCCTAGTAAGGGCAGATGACGATGGCGAATATATATTACAGAGGGAGAAGGTAAATGTGGATAAGGTGATGCGGACGGCAACTGCCTGTAGGTGAGTGTGCAAGGAAATGGGATGGAAATAGACGTCGTCTCGAAGGAGCATCAGAACCCCTCCATGGGCTGGGACACCTTCCACAGATGGCAGGTCGAACCGCACAGAGGTGTAGTGTGGAAAGTCTGCACGATCACGTGGACGCAACTTAGTTTCCTGGAGGCAGACTAGAAGCGGGCAGTGCAATCGAAGGAGTAGTTTTAACTCCTCCCGATTAGAACGAAAGCCGCGAATGTTCCATTGAAGGAGCGCCATGATAAAAATGAGAGAAGAAATAAGGATAAAAACCAAGTAGCGAGCGGGGTCACCTCGACGGCCGCTGAGGACCGGATTTCGAGGGAGCACTGCTATCGCTGTCCAGGGGCAAAGGGTCGTGGTCCATAGGTTCGACCGACGCGCCTGCCACCTCCCTGAGTTGATCAGGAGGGGCAGTTTCCACCGCCGGTAAAGGGCCGGGCGCCCGGCAAACGGAGCGTCCCGGTGAAACAGAAGACGGCCGAGGCCGGCAACTGTTGGACGGCGCGACAGATGGGTCACGCCTCGGCGGGGAAGGAGAGGAACTCTTTTTCTTGTCAGCTCTTCTGGAAGAGTGACGGCGGGAAGAGGCAGTTGACGGTTGGGAAGCCTGAGAACGCAGAAAATCCTCGCGGACGGGTTCCTTTTTCAAGGTCCGGGCATCTTGTTTAGGTGCCCGCGGTTTACTAGATGTTGACGAAGACTGTACCTTAGAAGCAGCAGGAGGAAGCGGGGACGTGGAACGGGCAATCTTCGGGCTGGCGGATCGCACAACTGTGTCAGCGAAAGTGAAATCACATGTCTGGGTACTGGAATCTTTGGTAGGTCGAGGTGAGGTGAGTACCTTACTGTATGTACCCGCTGGGAGGACAGTGGGCTTTCGACTCGCCAACAACTTACGAGCGGCAGATGTTGATACCTTCTCCGTAACCCGGATTTGCTGGATTACCTTCTCATCCTTGTATACAGGACAGTCGCGAGAGGAAGCCGCATGGTCACCGTTGCAGTTTAGGCAGTGAGGGGATGGAGGTGGGCAATCCCCCTCATGGGCGTCCCTACCACAAGTGACACACTTTGCTGCATTTGGGCAATGTTCACGGGTATGATTGTACCTGTGGCATTGAAAACAGCGCGTTGGGTGAGGCACATAAGGTCGGACAGAGATTACTTCATACCCTGCTTTGACCTTCGACGGGAGGTCAACTCTGTCGAACGTCAAAAACACAGTACGAGTCGGTGTCAATTGGGTATCGACCTTTTTCATCACCCTGTGGACGGCTGTCACACCCTGATCGGACATATACGATTGGATGTCTTCATCAGACAGCCCGTCAAGGGATCTCGTAAAAACTACCCCCCTTGACGAGTTGAGTGTGCGGTGTGCTTCTACCTTAACGGGAAACGTGTGCAACAACGTAGTACGTATAAGTTTTTGGGCTTGGAAGGCACTGTCCACTTCCAGCAACAATGTGCCATTGCGCTGACGTGAACAGGTTTTAACAGGGCCAGCAATTGCATCTACACCTTTCTGTATAACGAAAGGATTGACAGAATTGAAATCCTTTCCGTCGGTGCGAGAGACAACCAGATATTTAGGTACATTAGGCAGAGTCTTTTTAGGCTGAGGCGAGTCTAACTTACGTTTCTGGGTCAACGTCACGAAAGAAGATAAGGAAGTCATCGCGGAAGTGTCCCCCGTGATTACCGGCGTCTCCGATGGCGCGCTCCTTCCTAGTGGGGGCCCTCTCCGAGGGCTTACCCGCCTTAGGTGATTGTTCACACCTCAGGTCACACCTCCCGAGAACTGACGGAGGGACCAATCGGCACGTTCGGAAGGTACCAGCTCGGGTAATCACCCCTCCCTGGGCCTGGCCTTTACCAGGGGGTACGTACGTGCCCTACTTGTCTACCCGGGGCGGGGAATTACGCGTTACCCCGTCACCTGCTACGCACGATAATGCGTGGGTCGGCCTTCAGACACGCACAGGGAGGAAAGAAGAAGAGGATAGGAAATGAAGAGAAAGAAGGAAGAAGTGTCTCAAACGCCGAAGCGGAGACTAATGAGGAGAACAAAGCCAGGAGAGTACAAGGAGAGAAAGACAGAAAACAAAGGGTAAGAAGGGAAGGAACGAAGGAAGAAAAACCACAACAAGAACCACAGTAGCTCACGAAATATGCCCGTCTCCGGGCGAAGGCATAAACCGGGAGGGACAGTGAAGCAGCCTGGGGCAGAAGAAAGGCTGCTCCGGCTCGGGGCCCCGTGCGCGCCACACACGTACCCACAAAAGAACTGTGGGCCCCCTGGGGGGCTGGGGCAGCTGGGAATGCACATATAGTGCTCAACAAGCTGCCCTCTGTCCGTCGTCTCCCCCCTTCCCCGAAGCAGAGGTGCGCAACCATCTGCAACCTCTGCGAACTGGCGACCTTGTTCGTCGGTGTGGGATCCGGGCATGTATCGGCAAGTGCACTCCGCCGCGTCTCTGGGCAACCGGGACATGTTCCGCCAAACCGCTGCTGTGGTGACATGGCACGGCTAGGTTAGATGGGTCCAGACCCCGAACGACTGGGTGACCGGTCCACCACCTGAGTAGGAGTGGATCCTTGGCCCTCGGGTGGGAGCTCGGGCTAGTAGGGGGCGAAGGGCGAGGGGTGCATCCACCTCTCCGGAGTGCGGGGAGTACTTGCCGGTATGAGCCGGGTGAAATCGTCGATGGCGAGGCTTCCGAAGGGGACCAGTGTGCTGGTGTCGGCATACTGAACCCAGCGGCTCAGGTGTATAATCAGAACCCTTAACTCTGGGGCGGAGTTAGTGGGTAAGCTGCTTAGTCCCCCCTCATGCCAGAGAGGCCGGTCTGGGGTAAGAGACGGGCCTCCAATCCTTTCCCGTTTTAAATCACGATGGCCACAAATAAGGGAAATGGATCACAAGCTTCTGCACGCTGTCTCCCCTACTAGAGACGGGGGGCCCCGATGATGAAGTCGTGACAGAGGCTTCACTGGTGGAAGATGAGGAGCGTAAAGAAGCCCTGGAATGGCTGAAAAAAATTAACCAAAATGCTCGGGGAAATAGACCAGAAGGGAAAATACAACAAAACCTTTGCTGGGAAAATGAAGGACTGCCTCACAGCCTGGGCTGTAAGGCAGGCCAACTTAGAAGGACAGGTCGAACAACTTCAGCAAGAGCTGGAGAAGTTCACGAAAGTCCCAGTAACCGCAAAAACGTATGCGGGGGTGGCGGCACAAATCGCGCCCAAACCCCCAACAATGGGAGAGGTAATAGGAAGAACAGTCCAAAAACCAAACAGTGCAGTCTTTCTAAGACCGCTTCCCGGTCAAGACGTTAAAACTGTACAAGAAATTTTCACGAAAACAGTTAACCCAATTAGAGACAAGGTCAAAATAAACAAAATCAAAACAACAAAAAATGTTGTCATTGTCGACCTAGCTTCTGAAAAGGACAAAGACAAAATCATGTCTAATGAGAAACTATGCAAAGAAGTAAGATGTGAAGGTCCCAAAAAGAAAAACCCACTTGTCATACTATATGACATACCTGTTGACATAAATGATGCCGACATTATAGAGGGAATAAGGGCAAAAAACTTAGAGTCCATAGGACACGAAGAATTTAAGAATGAATTTCGTCTGAGATTCAAAACCGGACCCCGAGGGCGTGATGTTGTACACCACGTCGCCAAGGTCTCAGGAAAGCTGGCTGCAGCTGACTGCTATGGGGAGAATCTACTCAGAATACACCTCGATAAATGTAAAAGACTACTACATACAACTGCTGCGACCTGGACCATATCATGAAATACTGCACAAAAAAGGCCGCATGCTCACGCTGTGGATCAGAAGAACACTCCAGAAAGGAGTGCATCCCATGCACCAGGAGGGGAAAAAAGAGCTGTTGCACAACTGGACGCAACTGTCCCACCTACAAAATCCTCGAGCAGCGCCTAATCTCACGCATAGACTATGGCTAGTCCCAGTCTAATGCAGAGGATGCCTGCCACGAAAAGGAACCTGGAGCATGGTATGCAACTGGCGAACCCTGAACAACCCATGGTCCCGGCCGCAGCATCAAAACACCTCTCGCGCATTGGGCAAAAATATGGCAGGCTAGCCATATTCCGGCGAAGGCGGCAATAGACCAGTTTCACCAAAAGTCCATGAATCTCCCCACTAGACTCGAAGCTTTTACCAAGCCCAGTCCAGGAAGTCTTCGACCGCAAGGGATAGGCAGAAAACCAGCATAAAACTCACCAAGCTATCCTGATCAATGGAGAAGTAGATTCCGACGCCATCAACAGCTGGTCGAAACGTATCACCTACCCGACCAAATGGCTAATCTAGCTATTGCACAAATAAACACACACACAATAGCCGCTTGGTGATACAGGAGCTTCGCAGACTAGTGGACGAGATGAGACTGATCTCCCTTACAAGAGCTGTACACCCTCTCGGGACAAGTAGCATATGCCGCGACTAATTGGCAAGTAATTACAACAGGGCAGGAACCCAAAACTGCCATCGTCATCAAACGCTTAGTAACTCTGTTGCTAATGCAATGATTTTTTGTAGAAATTTGGATTTGCCAGAGTTTGTTGGTTGTGAGGGGACAGTTAAATTTATAAGAATGGTAGACACAGCCTTCGAGTTACTAAATTCTTGTAATGTAATGAATAAGGGTACCAAGTCACCAGTATTTAGGGGAAACAAAATTACTGTATGCAACACAGTGGAAAAATGTACACAGTATTTTATGAATCTAAAGTTGAATGATGGCAGTCTTCTGTACTTGTCACGGAGGAAAATGGGTGTATGTGGGATGGTTTTACATTTATTAAGTTTGAGGCAACTAGCTGAAATGTACTTCAAGAATGATTCTCCTAGTTAATATAAATTTCAGTACTGGAGAATGAGTCAGAATCACCTGGAACTGCTTTTTTCTTGTATCCGTAGAAGTGGGGGGAACAGGAACAAATCAAATGCAGTGCAGTTCAGAGCTACACACAGGAAATGTTTAATTACTCAAATAGAACCATCAAAAAATTCTAACAGTATTGGAGGTGACGTGGAAACACTTCTTTTACCTGTTTCAAATAATGCTTTTATGTCTAGTGATCATGACTACATTCAGGAATATGAAAAACTGACATTGTACTCTGAAAAGTTGTAGAGTATATTGCTGGAAGTATAATTAGGCACGTCTGTAAAAAGCTTAAATGTGTAGGGTGTTTAGAAGTCTTCCTTGCTCCACAAACAGAAATGAAAATAGGATTAATTGCTGTAAAAGATGTACGGAACAGCTTATACAATCCATCAAAAGATGTTATAAAATTATTCAAAGTGGCTGAAATGGGGCTGAGGAGCTGTGAACCAGCAATGGGGAAGAATAATTTTCTCTTAATATTGTATAATGAGGTATTCAAGATGTTGGGACATCAACAGAATTTATTTTGTGGGTTTGATCATTTGACTGTTTTTTCGGAATTTGGAGAGGAATCTCATTATTGTAGTTTAATAAAACTGCTGTTAAAGCATTACTTTACTTGCAGGTTGCATCATTTGTGCAAAACAAAATCTATGGAGAACAGGGAAAAACAAATCAGACAACTGTATACCAAGTTAATTTTGTTTAAAGGACAATGATACATCTTTCTTGCAAATTTGCCTACTTTGTCAATAAACTTCCAGTTGCTATAGGCTATGTTATACATGTGTTTTATTTACCCTTATAACCATTTGCTTTGTGGCAGAAATATTGGAATGACTATTTTTCAGCAGTTTATACATTGACTTACTGTATGTTTGTGGTGTGTAAGTACATAAAGTTTTATTTCATCACTCACCAAATGCTTAAAAAAAGTGGTTTCAGTAACGTGTTTTTTATTCAATGACAGTAGTAGGTTATAGCAGATTTCTCTTTACAAACAATTGTTACAGCAGTACATTTATTCAATATTCAATATTCAATATTGATTGCAGATCTGTGGTGTCTTTTAGGGCGGTGTGCACAGGTTACACAGAGGTTTATATATAAGCAACCAACTGAGCTATGTTGGATATGATAAATATTCTCTAGCAAGGTACAATCATCCTAGCGAAATATGGCACAAAACATCAATACTAGGATCCATTTGAACTGTTAAAATCACACAGAAACAACATATGCTGAAACTAAGAAGAAAAAACAGAATAGGTCTTTAACTTGCTTTTAAAGGACGAACATTTGAATCAAAGACAGATAAAAGGCACTTAAAGATTTTAAAGAAATTCGACGGTATTTATAGGGCAGATATGTCGTCAAATAAACGATTATTGATATGGTAAAAGAGTCACCAAAAATGCAGCAGTTCGGAAATTGTAAACATTAAACTTAGGATGCGATAGTAAACCAGAAAGGCTATTAATAGTGACAATTACTTTTCGAAATGCGTCGCCCGACTGGCAATGGTTAATATAAAACCTATGATTCATCGTTAGCACTAGCAGACGCCCAGTATCACCTGGCGTGACACAGACGTTCTCAAAAATGGCGGAAACCTTTTCAATTGGCTTCAACTATGGCGGCGCTGTGGCCAGTCTATGTTGTTTATCTACGTCTTTGGTCCTACGCTCCCCTCGTAGTTCCGTAAGATGCTAGCAGCTGTCAGGCGGTTCGCTGGCTTAGGGTGGCTCTCGCACGTCAGAGGGTAGCGTGGAGGGGAGAGCTCGTGCCGCCTGCCATGAGGACACGGCTGTGTCCCGCTTGCTGGCGTTTGAGGGGAGGTGGTGGTGGGGACAGCCGCTACCTGCCGCCTGCTCTGGCCAGTCTAAAGAGCTGCTTCTGACCGCAGCGCTATCATGAGACATCTTACGGAACTGCTGGAGACCCACCTTCCCCGCACCCCTGAGCGTAGGACCGGGCCCTTACGGAGGTTTCCCGTCTGTATATAAAAGCACTAATAGAAAAGAAACACATATTAAATGACCAAGTAAACATCAGCAACCAAACATTATTTAAACTAATAAAACACATAGTAGAGAAAGACAAACCTCATCACCCGCAAAATCACCACATAATATGACCACATAAGACAACAACAAAACAAATCCCTACCCACACATTAACACATGCAGAAAAAAATCGGAATCTCTCTCTCTCTCTCTCTCTCTCTCTCTCATGCACACACACACACACACACACACACACACACACAGACAGACAGACAGACAGACAGAAAGTCGCTAGGTGAACCAAAATCATATTTATAAACACACAATACAGTCAGTACATCACACACAAAGTTGATAGCAGACGCCTATTTTGACAGAAACCAAACAAAAAACCACACCTCACAGCACGAACCAAAGAACTCTAAAGCAAAGAACACACAAACAGACAATAGACAAACAAAACAAACGACATACAGAGCCTGCCAAGCCACAAAAATGGTTATGTTTCAAAAACTTTCGTAAGAAATGTTACTGTAAAAAGTGCAAAATAAGCAGTGACAGCAAGTGACAAGGTGCTACAGATCACACATGAAGATAAAAACATTTTAAAAAATCGTGAGTAATATTAATAGTCCAATTTATTTAGAATGAAAACAATCCAATTGCATGAGAACTGTTACAGATCGAATTTCGTAATAACTAAAACAAATAATGTAATACAAACCATTTATTGTACAGCTGACCACTGAAGATGCTTTAAAATAAAGCGAAACGCGTCTGGTCTAAAGTAGACCAATTTACAGTTGCAAAAGACGGTCCCATATCCTATACAAAATTGTGTAACTGCAACTGCGAAAGACAAGGCCAAAAAACGAAGAAATATGTATATCACCCCGTTTACATGGGCTCCCAAAACCGGATTTGGAAAATCGATTTACCAAATCCGGTTTTGGGAGCCCATGTAAACACTTCAAAATCGTTTCTGGAAATCCGCTTCTCTAAAGCGGTTTTCCAGTTCCACAATCGATTTTCGCTCCTATGTAAACGGAAACGATTTTGAAGTGTTATTGGTTTGTCAGTTCGAGCGTATTGTGTGCCGGCAAATATCTGCGTGTGCGTCTCAGCGAAAATGGAAGAAACTAACTATACCAACAACAAAGAAAAAAAGAAGTACTGGACAGAACAGGAGGTTATACATATGCTGTATCTCATTGAAGATAAACATATATTAACACTACTTGATGGAAAACGCTACAGGAATAGCGATATTTTCGCTGAATTAGCGAAATCTATGTTGGAAGGTGGCTATGTAAGAACACCCGATCAGTTAAGGTTGGTCTTTTTTTATTAATGTAATTTTGTGTGATGCAAGTTTAAATTTCGTTTTTACTTTTGAGGTAAGTCGCAATATTTCGTTCTAGGTCAAAGTGGAAATCTCTGAAGTGACTTTCAAGACGCTAAAAGAAAAAACTCAACAAGCGGTTGCGAGAGATCAGAATTTGCATTTTATGAGATGGCCAGTCTTTTAGACAGCAGGCCATCTTCGATAATGACGAAAACTGGTGTAGATTCTACACCGTCCGAAGAAGGTAGGTAACTCGCTCTTGTATAATTTGTAGTTAATTTGATATATATGAACAAGAAGTAAATGCTACAGTGTGCATTTCTTTACTGTGCAGAACCAGTAAACTCCCCGCTAAGTGAAGTAGAATCGCCAGCTGGCGAAGAACCTGAATCATTTACAGTGGCCACGGAAGACATCTTTTACAGTGTCTGCCACCACCAGACCTGCCAAAAGTGAGTATTTCTTACAGGATATTAGAAATTTACTTAGCGGTGCTTATATTTAAAATTGCCTATTGAAATCGCCTATTAAGAATACTTCACAGTAGCGATGTTCTTCATGGCTTCCTTGTACTCTCACTGTGATCATTTTAATGGTGTTGTGTGACGAGTGTTCATAGGCCTACTATACTCATATGTCAAAGTTTAAAAGTTGGATTTTTATAGTTTATTCTCATGATGTATGTACAAAATACATACATGCCAGTGTCTTTTCAGTATATATATATTCCTGAGTATACATAGCAGTTAAGACTTATATTGCATTGGGAAGCATTTTTTATGCCAATCCAAATCTCATGTAGACTATATGCAAAGTTGCAAACCAGCCTGTAACAACAATAACTAATAATTTGTATACATTACACAAAATGAAATGTATTTTGTTTATTCATAGTTGTGATTTTTATTCAGGGCGAAAAACACACAATGGAAAAGGTGGTGGATACTCAGGTGCTTTAGCATCATTTGCGAAAGATGTAAGAGCAAATCAATTAGAAGTTCAAAAAGAGCAGCAAAAATGGTAAGTGCTGGTGTAATTCAGTGTACTGCTAAGGGTTACTTTGCTCCAATTCTGCTCAGTTCTAAACAGCTAGGTCATCAGTCCCTCTTCAAATTAATTCATGCATTATGCAGTAGTTTTGTTAATTAGTTCTGAACATAGTCATCTAGTTTTAAACATTGTAACAACCATCAAGTAATATGGAAAGACATCATTGAAATATTTTTGAAGCCTGATGAAATTTTAAAAATCTTAGCAGCATAGCCCCTGAAGTGGGTTACTTTGCTCCAATAAATGTAACAATTAGTTTTATGCTGAATACTAGCTTGGAGCAATGTTACCCTCTTTACAATATATTGTTAAGTTACTGAAACATGGTATTTGTGCATTTTTTATTTATTTATATTTTTAGTATAAATAGAACATGCATATTTAACATTCAGTGTAGTAAAACTTTTAATAACACGTACAGGAAGGTAACAGTGACAAAGAAAAGGGCAATGTGTAATAAGTATTTTGGTGTTTCTAAATGTCTGAATATTGCATCTCATCGTCACCAAAAAATCAACTCTGAAACTTAAAAGTGTACTTCATTTGCTTGAAGTATTCAACCTATAGTCTCATTTGTGAAAATGACGATCTTTATGTACAGGCCATTATCAGATAAGTAGTGGTATCATGAATCACTTACATTAAACCATTCAGTAACACCAGAGTAATATTTGTGTTCATTAAAAATTCTTCAGTTTGTCTGTGGTTGTAATAGGACTCCTTAATTTTCCGTATAATACTGACACTTTGTGCGAATGTGCTTCATGTAAACTGGCAGTTTGTTCTTCTGTCAGGTCTTCATCACTGGAATAATGAAACACTGTCTACCTAGATTTCTAACCTGTTGCTTACTATTATCTAACACTGGGTCAGAAGTTTTTGTGACATTTCAACCAAGTGTTCCATTGAACATGGATTCCAGACTTTTTCAGATTCTTAGTTTTGCAGTCCGTATTTCAATTACAAAATATCTTATGACAACTTTATTATCTTGGCAGTATATTTTTAATGTGAGATTCGCCCTAACCTCAATAGCACATATAATACAGAGTTGCTTTCATCCATTTCTCCAGTGGACAATACAACCTTCATGGTTGCTTTTGATCACTAAGTTGTAAATAACTACTTGATTACAATTTTGTGCAGATGTCTGTGACTACAAGTTGCTACACATACATGAATGCCATTTTCATTCAGTTTAAGTACTTTTGTGGTAGCAGAATACCACCTTTTTACCAAAATTTTTTTAATATGCAGTAGAACAGGTTTGGTTAGTAGGAAACTCCCAAGATAAGGTGTGGCAGCTTAGGTCAAACATTGGGCTTATAACAACTCACAAAATTTATTACAAAGTGTGAATAGAATGTTAACATCTCCCATTTAAAGGGAGTATCTGATTTTGATGATGGATATACAAACTAAATACCATGAATCCAGTATTTCATGGGTATATTGAACAACTCAAGTATCACATCTGCATTTATATATATCTGTAGTATTGAAAGTTGTACATACATCATCAGTACATAGCCGCCAATTTCACTTCACTGTTACAGGTTATCAGAAGAGTTTGAGAGAGATAGGCAGTGGGAAAAACAGCTGCTTGAAAGTATTCAAGCTAAACACGCCGAGGATACCAAACAACTGGTGAACTCATTTTTGAGTGGGCTGCAGTGTATTTATGGTAGAAATGCCCAACCACCTTTTATGCAATACCAACCTTTCATACCTCCAACAAATATATTTACACCCCAAGTACCTTCCCCTGATGTATCCCCATATCTGGCTCAATCCTCGTCCTCCACTTCCAGTTTCCCATCCCCATGCAATATCCCTATTCCAAGTAGTCTCCCATCCCCTTCCAGTTCCCCATCCACCTCTAATAACCACATAAAAAAATATTAAATTGGATGTGAGTTTTGCTGCAAATAAATGAATTTTTCTTTGTACATAATTCTTTTGTATTCTTGAAATTTTAATTTTGAATCCTATCTATACCTCTGATGCACTTTTTCCCTTGCAATGCCTTTGTGATGTGCTGTGTATTGTGGTTGGAAAAAAAAAGTGGTTCTGGATCTAATGAACAGGAGGGGGGGGGGGGGTCAGTAAGTTCATTGATGTTTCAAGCATGTGGAAATTACAGTAAGGATTCAACAATATTTTTCAGGATAGATTGTTACTCATCACAGATCTATGATGAGCTTCAGGAAGACACAAACAACAGGTTTCAATTAAATATCTGTGATGAGTAGTAACTTATTATCAGAAATATTGTTCATACAAGTGGACATTTTGTGGCACATTCCAGTGTGTGTGTGTGTGTGTGTGTGTGTGTGTGTGTGTGTGTGTGTGTGTGTGTGTGTGTGTGTAATTAATGGTTTTTTTGTGCCAGATGAAAATTTGTTCCCCATTATTTTCCCCAGAAAGTGTTAATGTGTATGAAAAATAATGTATTCATAATCAGATAAACTTCGGTACCTTACTGCAAAACCTTTTGAGTATTGAAATGAAATTTATTGTTAAGGTATGCGTCTTCAATTTTAATGGAAATTAGATTTTACAAATATTATGATTCCTGTTCATCAGGTTTCACTAGTGTGTTACTAAATATCATTCTGGCTTGATTAAAATGATAAGTTACACCTTACTGCAGGGTGAAGGTGTTTCCTGTTTACAAATGAACATGGTAAAGGCAATACATCTTTTAGTTGATACTCCACTTTATAAGAAATACTGACCCACGTTAAGTAGGTTGTAACCCTCAGAAAATCATGCATTTGGTTAACCAATAAAGTTTGTCGTTTCCAATATTATTAGTGCTGAAGCATGTAGTTTTGGAGTGAATTTTTGTCTTGTTTGTTGATGGGCAAGACAATTGTCGAAAAGAAATAAATGAAACATGAAATTACTTATTCATGGCACTGTACACCAATCACTGCTCAATAACGTTCGACATAACTGTCCCACTGCACTGATTTCTGTTGTAAAATAAAATATGAACATAGTTGACAAGACTACTTTATTTCTTACATATACAAAATTTTATGTATAGGCTTATTAGCAGAGTATACATTGTATTTATTAAAATCTTAATCTTGACTGTCTTAATGGATAACTAGTAGCACAATATGTTTTCAGGCTATCTCTGATTCTTTCTGCATCTTGGTCAGCTTCGGTGCAAGTGTATTCATTTGGTTGTGGGAATATTTCATTTGATCTTTCAACATCATTTAGCCAGTTCTCAATGAAATTATCTTTGTGTTTTTCAATGAGGTTGTGTAGCACACAACATGTAGCAACAACCTGAGGAACAAACTGATAGTTTATGTCAACCCGTTTGGCAAGACACCTCCATCGAGCTTTGAGTCTGCCAAAAGCATTCTCCACAACAATTCTCGTAGAGCTCAAGTAAACGCCAAAACTTTCTTGTTCGGGTGAAAGTGTTCCAGTGTAGGGTTTCATCAGCCATGGCAGAAGTGGGTATGCCGCATTTTTTGGTGCTGTATTTTTACAAACCTCTTTTAGTTCGTTTTAGGTAGGTGGTTATGCAGTAATTGTTTTGGTGGAATATTTAACAACACAGTTCTTATGTATGAAATAATTCACAAGAAATTTATATTTAAGCTCTTCTTTTACAATGGGATACATATGAATCATCTCACTTTACTGCATAAGTGTTTTAATCCTGCACAAAAGTGTAAGTTACTGAAAATACATGTTAAAGCTACTAAGACATCACATGTACAGTATACATTAACTAGGCTATTGGGAGGTATATAACTATATCTTACTTTTGGAATTAGTGTGCTGGGCATTTTATAGAGTCCTGAATCCTTCAGTACTGATGCATCATGAACATTTCCAGTATGGCTGATGTTAATATTCCTGAAACTAAAGTGGATAATACTGGTATCATTTTTCCTACTATATTGTACTATTATTTTAAATGAATTATTTTCAATGTATTAGAAAAAATTTCACTTACCAATAATGACAGTCTACAACTGCCTGAAGAACAATTGATGTCCATCCCTTTCTGTTCACAAAATCTGAATATCCCTCCTGAGGAGCTAACACAGGAATGTGAGTTCCATCTATTGCTCCTATGACCCGAGGGAAACCTGTCATACTGGAAAACACATTGCTGATTCTCTCAGCTTCCTCAGTGTTTGGCATTTTAATAAATTTCGGCAGCAATACACTGTTCACAGCTTCAACAAACATATACAAGCACTTGTGGACAGAGCTTTTATGAACACCAAACTGATTAGCGATCACTCTGTACTCTGCACAGCTTGCTAATTTATATAGAGCTAGTGCCACTCTCTTCTCAACTGACATCGGCTCACGAACGAAGCAGGTAGATGGAGTCAATGCACTTGATAATTCAGTACAAAGGTACGTAAACGTCTGTTTCCTCATGCGAAAATTTTCCAACCATTCAAATTCACCAAAATGCTGGAGTACAATTACGTTCCACCAGTGTTCACTTCTCATTTTCTTCCATAAAGTTCATGATCTTGGTGGGTGCAATACATAGGTTTCAGCTGGAATTAACTGAGCCGATACGATTCGGGCGCATCGTCTTTTAAACAGTCTCCTCCTCCTCCGTACAAGCTCGCCAACTGTTATTTGATATTCATATTCCCTCTTCAGTAGGAACATCACAAATGCGCCGATTATATCATCCATTGCATTTACGATTTGTATACACAAACAGGTGACAGGAACATATGATTGCAAGCGGCCATCTTGAAAACATATGACGATCGGAAATCCGATTTTCGACAGGACTAGCAAAACCGATTCAGGCAGTCCCATGTAAACGCGACACGCAAAAACGGTTTACCAAATCCGGTTTTCGTCTTCCGGAAGATGTGTTCCATGTAAACGTAGTGTATGATGTCCAGTCAAGCATTTCCTGGAGGCCTTCACCTGAAGTACCAAAGTATCCATCTCAAGCTTCATCAAACAATTCAACACATCACTTTTAATAAATATTGTAAATTTAACAACTTAGTACCTAAATATATCAATGTAACGATCAGAAACAGTTCACATGCCGCAGAGAAAGCAAAATCATTAGCTCAAAAATGTTGGCTTGCAAGCGAAATTAGAACACTGTATACGAAAAAACTTTCTCTGAAACAAAAATTGTATTAAGCACACTTGCACTTAGCTTACACTGTAAATAGCAGTATTGTTCTGTTATATTCTTGAAAAAGTCTAAGAATATACCAGTGTCATAATTGAAGAGATAAGACAAGTACACAATAAGAAACTAAAGGCACTAATGGACAAACAGATACAGTCAAACACCACAAACAGATACAGGCATACACATCAATTCTATCCCCGTCTTGTAAACCTCACAGACACTAAGTTTACTTATGAAGAAACACAACTACTACAAAAATGTCCCAAACACAATGTAAACACGAAAGTAAACGAATTTATATAGAAAATTTCATAATAGAAACTGAAAATATGCTGTCTCAAGAACAGAAAAAGGAGACAAGCACTATGAACATAGGCCTAACAAGAGAATTAATAGGTAAAGAAATTAAAAGCATCATTGATACAAGACACCAACACAATAAAACAAGTCAATTAACCACAGAAACTAAAACCCTGAAAACCCTTAGAGAAAAACTACACAGAAAACATAAACATAACAAAAGCAGACAAGGGAAGCTCAGTAGTCCTTATGGACAAAGAAGAATACAACAACAAGACAGAAGAATTCATTTCAAAAAATAAAATAACAAAACTAAAATCAGACCCAAACAAACAGATTCCATACAAAAATGAAAAACACACTAAAAACTATAGAATACACACTGGATGACAAACAAATAGCTCGTATGACACGCATGAAACCTAATGCACCAAAACTTCGGAGCCAACAAAAGCTCCACAAAATAAATAACCCAATGAGAGCAATTGTAAATTCCAGTAGAGCACCGACATACATCCTTGCCAGACATATGCTAAATGTACTCACACAACAATATAAAGCACATAATTACAACAATCAAAACACAGTGGAACTAATTAACAACATAAAAGACTTATATATCCCTGACACAGCTATGTGGATATAATTTGATGTTGAAAACATGTACTCCACAATCCCAGTCAGAGAAACAATCACAATAATAAAACAAGACCTAATGACCTTCAATCAGTTTTTACGGGAACACACAACAGAGATAAGTACACTCCTACACCTTATCACAGAACAAAATTATTTTGAATTCAACAAAGTTTTACCTACAAGCAGAAGGGCTACCAATGGGATCTCCAATTTCAGGGAAGTTAGCAAATATTTTCATGAACAAAATAGAAAAAAGAATATTTGAAGAAATAGTACCAGGCAAATACAATATAATATACTGGTGGAGATACATGGATGATATCCTCTGCTTGATAGATGAACCAGAAAATAAAATAGACCAACTACACACAGAGATAAATGCAATACACAAGAACATAAAATTCACTCTAGAGAAGGAAGAAGCAGGCAAAATCAATTTCCTGGACATATCCATCACAAAGAAAAATAACTCACACTCATTCAGCATATACAGAAAACTACTGCTTCAGACATAATATTACACCAGTCTTCTAACCACCCACAGGCCCAGAAGGAATCAGCTCTGAGATACATGTTACACAGATTAAACACAGTACCACTAGACAAACACAATTATAACAAGGAGCTGGACATAATAATTCAGATAGCAAAGAGTAATGGATACAAAGAAACCCTCATTACAAAATTGAATAAAAGAATCCAAAAGAAAATACAGAAACAAAACACCCAAAACCAATGGCTCATAACACTCACAACTAACACCCAAAACAACAACAACAACAACATAAATGAAAGACATAAAACAGAAACTCAACAAACAAACTGGTACACACTTACTTACGGAAATAAACTGACACACAGAATTGGAAACATTCTCAAGAAACAAGGTATCAAAATAGCATATCAAAGCCATAACTCATTACAGAAATGCCTAATAAAAACAGAAAACTCTGACATCTACCAAAAATATGGTATTTACCAGCTCAAATGTAACAGTTGTGATGCTCTATACTTAGGCCAGACCAGCAGGACATTTGAAAGAAGATATAAAGAACAGAGACGAGCATGGAAATTTGGCAACAGCCATTCAACATTTGCAGAACACCTTAGGCAAGAAAACCACTATCCCACCACCATAGAAACCGACATGCAAATAGTCAGATTTAGCAATAAGAAACACCTCCTGACCCTCCAAGATAATTTCCAAATTCAAAAAGCACTAATAGAAAAGAAACACATATTAAATGACCAAGTAAACATCAGCAACCAAACATTATTTAAACTAATAAAACACATAGTAGACAAAGACAAACCACCTCCACCCGCAAAATCACCACATAAAACAACAAAACAAATCCCTACCCACACATTAACACATGCAGAAAAATCGGAATATATATATCACACACACACACACACACACACACACACACACACACACACACACACACACACACACACACAGAAAGTCACTAGTTGAACCAAAATCATATTTGTAAACACACAATACAGTCAGAACATCACACACAAAGTTGATAGCAGACGCCTATTTTGACAGAAACGAAACAAAAACACACCTCACAGCACGAACCAAAGAACTCGAAAGCAAAGAACACACAAACAGACAATAGACAAACAAAACAAACGAAATACAGAGCCTGCCAGGCCACAGAAATGATGTTTCAAAAACTTTCGTAAGAAATGTTACTGTAAAAAGTGCAAAATAAGCAGTGACAGCAAGTGACAAGGTGCTACAAATCACACATGAAGATACAAACATTAAAAAAAATTCGTGAGTAATATTAATAGTCCAATTTATTCAGAATGAAAACAATCCAATTGCATGAGAACTGTTACAGATCGAATTTCGTAATAACTAAAACAATGTAATACAAACCATTTATTGTACAGCTGACCACTGAAGAAGTTTTAAAATAAAGCGAAACGCGTCTGGTCTAAAGTAGACTAATTTACAGTTGCAAAAGACGGTCCCATATCCTACACAAAATTGTATAACTGCAACTGCGGAAGACAAGGCCAAAAAACGAAGAAATGTGTATATATTTGCTTGTGGTAGCGCGCAGACGGCGGACAAAGACCGCCCGTCGCAGGATCGCCGCCCCGGCCTCCATCTTGTCGCAGTGCCCTGCAGAGTGGGACGATGCGTGGCTACGACTTCAGCCACCGCATTTGAGAACGCCAGCGCGTCCCCCGCTCCAGCAGCGGGCAGCCTCAGCAGGCTAATCAGTGCCGCCCCCCCTCCCCTTGCGTGCAACCGCCGGGCAACAAGGCCGACTTCAGCCCGCCAAGATGGCGGCGCGGACCTAGCCAGGCGCACGCCCCAGCAGCAAACATTAACCGGAGGAAATTCACCTCTCGAAACCACGCCCATTCACCGATGCGCTCCCCACCATAAGAGCCCGTTCTTTGTTGTTCTTACAGTTGAGCACGTGGTTCTGTATAACGTATTCGTTTGAAAGTGTTTTACGAATTATAAGATTGTGTTGTGGTAGTGCGTCGTTCGATCTTGTGCATTCTTCGTTATTGTGCACCTTAACAGTGTTATAAAATGAGTTCTTTTATATGTGAAGTTTGCGGGAACGAGTACAATTATCGTAGGTTTCTTGAGCGGCATATTTCACATCCAGAAAATCTGAGAGAAGTGATGCCTTATATTAATAATGAACATTCATGCACCTATCAGTGCTACTTGTGTGATAAAGATTTTGCCTCAAAATTTACTCTCAAACGCAAAAAAAAAAAAAAAAAAAAGAAGAAGAAAATCATGGACAAATGGAACAGAAAACGAAGTGAATATTGTGTGCATTTGATGCGGATTCTAAAAGTGCTTGTTTGATCGTTTTCAGTCTGAACATGATATTTGTGTGAAGTCTGAAAACTTTTAATTCGCCTCGGAAGAGGAATTTTGTAGATGGCAAGAAGAAATGGAGCGCAGTACTCATTCCAAATTCGTTAAAGACAGTGGTACCAAGTGTTATGGCGCTGCCGAAACTAGTTATCAGTGTCATCGATCAGGCACATTTATTTCCGAAAGTGATGAGTAAGACGTATAAAGTTGACAGGAAGTAATAAAATCGGCGGGAGTGCCCCGCTGAAGTGAAGGTTGTTTGTAAGGAAGGGAAGTGCCATGTTACTTTCGTGTCCACACACATTGGTCACGATTTGGACATAAGACACCTGAATCTCACAGAAAAAGAACGTATGAGCATAGCTGAGAAGATGGCGCTTGGAATCCCGTTCCCTACCGTCCTTCAAAACATTCAGGAAACGGTGGAAAACTCTAATTTGGAAAGAGTGCATCTGACGACTATGCAAGACTTGCATAACACTGCGACTGCATATAATTTGTCTTCCAAGTCGGTAAGACATCCAGATGACCCACTCAGTGTTGAAGCTAGGTGCAAGAAGTGCAACAGAGTGTAAACCCTTGTGTATTATTTTACAAGCCACAGGTCACAAATAGTGATATCCACCCAGAACTGAGAAGTGACGATTTCATTATAGTTTTAATGAACAGTGCTCAAAGTGACATATTAAAAAAATGTGGAAACGACTGTATCTGTGTTGATGGGACTCATGGCTTAAATGGCTATGATTTTGAAATAACTACACTACTCGTGCTAGATGATATGAGGGAAGGGTTTTCCTGTGCGTTCCTCATATCTAACAGGAATGACTGTGATGTGATGAGTATATTTTTCAACTGCATTAAGTTACACGTTGGACAGATTTTCCCAAATGTATTTATATCGGATCTGGCAGAATCTTACAGTATAGGGTGGAACAAAACAATGGGATGTCCTAAAATGAGGCTATTCTGTAGCTGGCATGTCATTAAGGCTTGGAAGACTAACATATAAAACAAAATTCAAAATGAATCTAAGAGAAATGATGTATACAAGCTAGTAAAGGTATTAATGCAGTTTAGAGATGTTGCTACGTTTGAAAGAACACTACAAGCAGCACTCCAGAAGCTTGGTGAGGATCCAAAGACATCCGCTTTTGCTCAATATTTCAGGATACATTATGAAAAACTGTTAAGAGTTGGGCATATTGCCATAGGATGTGTGCCGGACTGAACACAAACATGCATCTGGAGAGCATGCACAAGACACTTAAGTACATGCCAATGCAAAACAAGTGAAAAGATTGGATAAAGGTATATCGACACTGATGTCATATGTCACAGCAAAGTTTTTCGACAGACTTGTCAGTATTAAAGGCAAGGTTACAAGTGAAGTGAAAGACATTCGCCACATGCATAATTCAAGTATAATGATGAACCAACACCAAATTAGGAAGGTAGGCAGTGTCTGGGAAGTACCAGCCTCTAAATCATCAGAGGTTTATGTTGTAGCAGGAAACTACATACACTGCAAGTGTAAATTAGTTTGCAGTGATCGCAAAGTTTGTATAAATATTCATGCACATGTATTGATTACAGCATTAAATTAAATATGTGTAAGCATATACATAGTGTGTCAGATGGAGAGCACTGAAGAAAATCCGTCTCATCTTTCTGAAGTACTTGATGCATTGGGTGTAGGTGATGAAGACAAGGCTGTGATTGATGAAACAAAACCGGTCCCAGGTACACCTATTGCGCGGCAAACTAAAGCAAGTAAACCTCTGTATTCTGCTGCAGTGCAAGGTCCTTCCCCCACCAAACCTGACGACCCAGTTTCCTCGCCAGCACCGAATGTGAACTTGGTGGTCACAAAAACGCCGCAAGGAAGAAATTTCCAAGTAGTAGCGGTCACAACAAAGGACAACGGCGCCCTCCAAAAGTTCCCCACTATGCTAAAGCTCGGAAATCTTGACAGAAATGTTACACAGTCATCCTTTTATGAAAACCTTAAAGCCCTAGGGCTCGCGCCGTACCTCACAGTTGCAGAGGTACAACGAAACAACACCGCTTTTCTCAAAAGCTTGTACCCTGACATAAAAGAGGGTACAAAAACTCCTGGCGCAATACCGAACAAAGGCCACGGTCGATATCATCAACCCACGTAGGTCACAAGAAACTACAAGCAGAAATCAAGCCCCAGCAATGAGCGTTGTCATCACACACGTGGATTTCCCCATAACCACTAAAGAAATAGAAGAGGAGCTCAATGCTCAGAACTACAACTTTATCAGGGCCAAGCGAGTGATCTCTAGCCGCACGAAAAAGGAAACAATGCACGAGCGTATTATATCCCGAGATCAAAACACAATAACACTTTTGAAAGACAACTTCAAAAATGAAGTTAAAATACTACTGCGTCGAGCCCTCTAACCTTCCACCACCTCAACACGAAATATGCGGCCGCTGCTACAGCTAAGAACACACAGACAAATGCAATCAGGCACCCAAAATTTGGACACTGCGCCGGCGACCACTTCACTTCAAAATGCGAAGTAAAGGCCGAAGAACCGAAATGTCCTAACTGCGAGGGAAATCACCATGCATTGAATGCAATTTGCCCCAAAAGACCGCAGGATCCTTCAACACCGGAAACCACAGCGGCAGTAAAATGCATCGATCCCTGCACCACACGATCCGGAAATACCACCGGAAGAAACCTACGTCAAAATAGACGATCTAATCAGGGCGCTTTCTGTACCACACTCGTCAACGTTCTACCAGAAAAGAACAAGACGTCACGAAGGGCATTTTCTCCCGCCGAATGAAAGCTATCCCAGTAGGCAACAACATCCACTACAGCATCATTAACAGCAGGAGGGAAAACCACTAGGTCCAGCCTCAAACACAGCCAACTACGGTCCCATTACTATACCAAATGCGACCCAGGCGACGCAAAGTTCAGATGTGAACGAGGACGCAGCAAAGAGGCAACACCAATAGCTCCCTAAAACGTCAGTCCCTCAATACAGTATGGAAAGGCAAATGAAGGAATATATCACAATAGGATTTGCGAATGTAAATGGTTTCAGACCAAAGAAGCTCTTGATAGAAAACCTAGTAAGATCTGAGGATGCACCCATCTTTGGGGTTATGGAAACGAGAGCAAGCTCTCTACCTCTAATAATTGACGATTACATATACCACCGACAGGACATAAAAGCCACACAAGACGCAGGAAACCCTATATTGGGCGTTGCGGTCTTCCATAAAAAGACAATTCCAGCCATCCGCGTGGACCTAACAGCTCCTTTCCACGAAATACAGGCAATCGTCCTCAAAATCCAAACCCCGAGCAAAGGACTCTTCTTTGTAATTTCCGTGTATATACCTCCTGGGGAAACATTGTCAACGATTTCGTACGATACGCTGACTCGTTAGGAAACTATATACTAATGGGAGACCTCAATGCCAGGTCATTCGCTTTCGGAGATAATACAGCCAACAGTAACGGGATTATTCTCGCAAACTACCTAGACGAAGACACCAACTGTTCGAGGATCGAGTACAACCACCCAACGTTTATCAACAAGAGGGGGGAAATCTATCCCAGACCACTTTTTGTGCAACTCAGATCTCCTAAAACACGTCTGCGACCCATGTGCTGGTGACAGCGTATGAAGTGACCATATCCCACTGTTTACCAAAACAACCATGTTAAAAAGCGGCTCTGAAAAGAAAGAAAAGAAAATCAACACGGTCTTAAAAGCCTTGGACACCAACAAATTCAAGAAAACGTTAGAAGAAACGCTCTCACAGCCCTCAAACATAGGAACAGAAAAGACTTAGAAAAATACAATCAAGACACAGTCAACACAATCCAAAGCGCACTACACGAATGTGCCCCCAAAAAGTGCATTATACCTCAACTCGAAAGGATTCCCCAACGCATACTGAACACAATCAAACATAAGAGGAAAATCTATCAGCTTTACAAACGTACACAAATAGAATCACACAAACAAGAACGGAACAAACTGAACCTTCTTGTCAAGCAACAATTGATGGACTACCGCTCGGAAAGATGGGCTCACACGTCAGAAACTCTACCATTACCAGGCAGATACCTTTTGGAAAACATTTCGACAAATTACAGGCTAGAATCACAAGGCAGAACCACCACTCTATCATGAAGGAAACAATCACCGACGACAGAGAAAATGCAGAAGCATTCAAACCGGTCCTACAAAATACCCATAGCCATCCCAGCAACGAGAGATTCACCAAAACGCATGAAGAAAAAATCACCGAAAAACTACCCATTTTAATCAACTTACGAACACCACCAACCAAAATAGAAAACGAACTCATCAAACCAATCACCAACGAAGAAATCGAAGAAGCCATTCTCTCAGGGAGAAACAGCTCACCTGGAAACGACGGAATAACTAGAAGAATCCTACGTCTAGCACCACGCCAAAAACTCTTAGACTGCCTCAATCCACTCTACAACACAGCACTGAAAACAAGCAGCATCCCTACACACTGGAAAGAAGCTAAAATAATAGTGCTTCCAAAACACGGAAAACCGCCTAATGATCCGACATCCTTCAGACCTATCACACTTCTGCCAGTAATAGGAAAATGCTTCGAGTCAATCATCAAAATCAGATTGAAAAAGAACGCGATCGAAACAAAATGGATTCCCGATATCCAGGCGGGTTTCAGAAAATTCCACTCTACAATAGACCCAAACCTAAGGCTCTGCAGCGGTGTTACATCAGGACTTAACACGGCAGAATGTTCAGCCGCACTACTCCTAGACATCGAGAGGGCCTTTGACAAGGTATGGCACGACGTTTTATATCACAGTTATTATCTAGAGGTGTCCCACCACAACTAACGAAACTTGTCGCAAACATCCTTGACAACAGACCGTCCAGAATACACGTCAACAACAAGCCCTCAATGTTCTACCCAGAAGCAGGAGTACCACAAGGGGCGATTTTGTTTCTCCTCTTGTTTTCCCCTCTACACGGCAGATATTCCACCAACTCAGCGATGGAATGAAGAGCTTGTACTGTATGCAGACGATACGGCCTACTGGTGCCATGCACTGACAATAGAACAAATTCGCAAATGCAAGATTACGTCAATAAACTGGAGAAATGGCTTCAAGATTGGAAAATCAAACCAAACGCAGGAAAGGCACAATTAATAATCTTCAAGCATAGACACATGGCAAACGCTCAAATACAAAACCCGACACATGCATATGTACAACTATGGGGAGAACAAATAAAAGCAAAAAAAATACAGCCAAATACCTGGGAATAACCCTAGACAAAGGCTTGAAATGGGATGCACACATCAACGAAACAATAGGAAAGGCAAGAAACACAATAAACATGATTAAGCTAATAAAAGGAAAGATGAATGGCGCACCTACAGAAACCCTAATTCACACCTATAAATCTTACATCAGGCCCATACTCGAATACGGAGCTCCAATATGGATGGCCAACAAACAGAACACAGAAAAAATGCAGGCAACAGAGACACGCATATTAAGAACTGCAGGGAAAGTATGTGCAAGAACCAACAACAAGGAAGTCTACAAAATCGGAAATAATAGAAAAGATAACCCAAACTTGACAACAGAGCTCTTCAACGAAACTATCATTTATCTCAGCTATCCGGCTTTCTAATACCCAAGACTAATAGATGTCTTAAAGAATGCATCCAAATAAAATCAGCCGAAATCGACACAATAACGTGTGACTTCTCAGACATCTAATAGTAGAAAACACAGAAGAATAACAAACCACATCTAACAAATAAATACGTATTATAATCTTTCATTCAAGTTATTAATCAGCAGTTGTGTCACAATATTTCATTCTTGTCAGGTACATTTTAATCTGATAAAAATGTGGGTAATTTGGAAGAATCCAGGTATCTTGAAGTTCTGGTGTATCACGAAGTTGCGATTGATATATATCAAACAGTACAGACTCGACTGGAAATAAATGTGCTACGTACTACGAGAGCTCTTGTTTAACCTACACCTAACCTTCTTAAGGTCACATGTCACTTTTTTAAGTGATGGTTAGGATGTCTCTACCACACTAAGACTATTCTGTAACACACAAGCACTCAGTACACCGAGGGGGTCACAGATGAACAATCCAGCGACGCCTGGAAATGCGAACGGTGCGGCCACACCCGCAAACACAAAGGACGCAAACACAAAGGACGCAAACACAAAGGACGCAAACACAAAGGACGCAAACACAAAGGACGCGACCAACCAAAACGCGCCTATAGTGGGCTTGGATCAAAACTACATAATTCTACAATTCAACACGAGAACATCCCCAAACATGACGCAAATCCCGCGGGTCACAGACCACCCACGACGACACGACCTATGAAAACCGTGCCACCACAGGACTGGTAATAGGCGAACCTGGCCAGAAACCACTGGACTGTCTTCAGCCAGGACAACACGACTAGTGTGCCATAAACAATGGTAGGCGCAAATCGCGCGGGCACATTTCCGGCCGTGCTCGACTACGCCACCGACAAAAACTCGGGCAATATGAGCCTGGCAACCGAGGGAACTGGTCAAAAAAAACTAAACCATGTACAGTTCATCGCAGAGACAGAAACCATGGGAGACGCAAACGAAGCATCACCCAATCAAGTGGAAATCAGCACGGACAAGCCAAATTTGGCAAAAGAAACACGGAGTGAAGCAAATCACGTGGACCCATTTCCGACCGGACACGACTCCACGACACATACAAAAGAAACCATACTGAACTCCGAGGAAAGCCTGCACTTCCTGAACGGCATACTCCAGGATAGAGCTCCAACAAAAGGAAAACCAGCCCTGCGAACAAGCAGGAAAGCATCACAAGCTGGTACAAAAGCACTGAAACGGGCTCAGTTCACCGAGGACGGATTTCAAGTGCCCAAAAAGAAACATTGCGAGGGCAGCGGTACTTACGGAGGCACAAGAAACTGCCACCACAAACAGATTCGTATCTTTCACAGACTTTCCGAAGGACACGAACAATGGTCAGGGTCCGGAACGACTGCAAGAAATGACTACACCGACTCCCCCTGCAGTAATCAAATGGAACGAGGGGTACAAAAAGCTTCAAGACCTCCTAAAGTGCACACCTACAGCACAAGTCAGGGTTGCAGGAAGGGGAACGTGTAAGGTTACCACCAGAACGAAAGAGGACTACGCCAAGGTGATGCAGGTGGTAAAAGACGAGCGTTTGCACTCCTACACACATTGCTCAGAGCCTTTGCGGCTCCTCAAGGTGGTATTCCACAGACTCCATACCAGATGGACCCCAAT
Organism: Locusta migratoria; assembly: GCA_026315105.1. Lineage (NCBI taxonomy): Eukaryota > Metazoa > Arthropoda > Insecta > Orthoptera > Acrididae > Locusta > Locusta migratoria. The sequence continues at coordinate 297,764,821 of CM048751.1, forward strand.
CATCTGAAGGAGGAACTCGAGGACATGGTGTTGGGGATAAGGGCCGTTTCTCGCATGAAGACACCCAGAATTAACAAAAATACTCCACTGCGCATGGTTGTGCTAATAGACAATTTTGAAAACCGTAAAATCTTCCAACTAAACAGCATAGAAAACGTCAGGAACATATCAGTGGAAAAGTTTTCTTGGTAAAGGCCGAAGACCACAGTGCTACTCCTGCTAGGGTTTCAATCACGTGGCAAGATATTGCACAATGCCCCCCAGATGTGTCAAGTGCGTAGGACCGCATCAGAGCAGGGACTGTCCAAACCCAAAGACTGACACCCCCAAATATTGCAACTGCGAGAACTCCCACGTTGCCAGCTACAGAGGTTGTGAAGCTTTCAAGAAAGCAGGTCTCAAACAAATGCAACACAACCTGCCGGACAGGAGGGTAATGGCTGGAGTCAGCTACAGCCGGATAGCTCGGGAGAGGGTGACAAATGAAACAGCAGGTCCAACACAGCACACGTGTGAGAAACCGAAACATGTGCGCTCGGACGAAATAAGCAATGGGAAACGACCTTAAACCCAGAAACGGCTCTGAACCCAGTGAACACACCGCACCCACAAACTTAGAGACGGAACTCCGTGAACTACGCCTGTTGATGCAGACGGTTCAAGAAGTGGTCAGGCCACTTCCTGAGCTGCTGAAGGCATTACTAACAGTGGCAACTTGGCCAAACCGACAGGAAATGACACCCAAAAATGAACCATACTGGGATTACAGTTTGCACATGGAATGCGAACGGCATACATACCCAGGAGGGGAGTTTAGGCAGTTTCTCCACGACGAGGCAGTTGATATATGCCTAGTGCAGGAAACTAAGCTTAAATCAGGGGTCTCTATGCGCGCGGTCAATTTCACATGCCACCACACAGATAGACTGACAGACTGAGGGGGCACGGCAGTTTATATTAAGAACTGCCTGAAACACCACGTGATTAAGCTCCCACAACTCCGAACAGTTTAAGCCACGGCCGTCGTCGTGAAGACAACTCTAGGCGAAATCACGTTTGTGTCAGCCTACCGCCAACCAGGAAGACCACTCGCCCCAGCGTACTTTACAGCACTGTTGTCACTTCGCGGCAAAATCATCGTCGCACGTGACAATGCAGCATGCCGAATGGAACTCTAGAGTGACCAGCGTGAGTGGACGACGCCAACTCACGGGGGTATGGCGGCACAACGCGGTAGCGCTGGGTCCATAGACCCCACACACTATCCCAATAATGGGGGACCTCCAGACGTGTTGGACATTGCGCTACTGAGAGGAGTAGGAAACAACACAGTAGCCACAAGACGGGTAGCGCTCTCGTCCGACCACCTGCCCGTAATATTTAACATGGAGGCAAATGGGGAATTCGTCACCAGTAATCGGAAACCATTGGGTAGGGTAAACTGTGATCAATTCCGTGAAGGAGTATACGGTACATTACACTCCATCTTAGAGCCAGGAAACGTAGGGGTCGACGAATGCATAAGGCAATTCACACAGATCACCATTCAGGCACTAGATGCAGTGTCCCCCAGAGGTCCGAGGAAACCTATGGACTTTTCCCGGCAACTCCCACCGGAACTGATAGGCGCCATAGCGGCGAAAACCGGGTTTTCCCCGAATGGCAGTTAACTAGAAACCCTGTGACGAAGCGCCACCTCAACGGGCTTAGGAGGGAGCTCAAAGTAGCGGTAGACGCTCACAGAAATAGGGATTGGGCGGGCAAAATAGCCACTCTCCAAATAGACGATGGGTTGGCATGGCAACTAACAAAGTGCTTCCTAAGAAAGGGACAACGCCTCCCGCCCCTGCAAGTCGGAGCCGAGGTAATATGCGAGCCCGACGCCAAGGCCAGCGCCCTGGCTGACGCCTTTGCAGAGAATTTCACTCCGGTAGAGGACCCCATCGACGAAGACCACATACGGCTGGTGCAACAACGGCTTCCGGTATTTTTCAATGGGAAACGCGATGACGATCTAGTGGAAATATGGGAAGAGGAGGTTAAGACAGAACTGAAATACCTCAATGTGAAGAAGGTAGGAGGATGTGACATGGTGGAGATCGGTGCACTGAAGCAACTCCCACCAACCGCAATCCCAAAAATCGCTGCCACAGTGGTCGTCATCCCTAAACAGGGTACAGACCCGAAACATCAGCAGAACTACAGGCCGATCAGCCTCCTCCCACCCTCACCATGGTCGTCGTCGAGCTATATAAGGGCGCTGCGAACAGGACTCTGCCTTTTTTTCCCGCTGTGACAGAAATGGAGCAGGAGCAGCCCCTTGATTTGTGTGAGTATACGCTGATATTTTAGTGTTGTATGTGTTTTCAGATACACTTATCGAAGAATTGTTGGTTTTTTACATGATTACTATACGCTAATGACTCTTTTCCCCCAACAGCTATGAAGAAGCAACGAACTACCTTGATAGAGGTGTTTGACCTCACTGGGGGAGAGGACTCTTGTAAGTATAAGCACTTATTTTTTATATCATTGGAGTATTTACAGCACATGCTAAAACATATTTCGAATGTATACTATATATCTAATCATGATGTTTCTATTCTCATTTTATTAAATGATGTAATTACAATTGACGAAGAAGAGGCGATGACGCCTTCGTCACCCTCGCCCCCACCGTACAGCGGGGGAGATTACTTGGTAGCTGCTAGCCAGCCGACTCCATCATCGCCGGTGCCGTCTACGGACGGGGGAAATAATTGTATTTCTGTGATTTTTTCGAGTGGATCGTATAGGGTGTAGGCTAGTTCTCCTTACATATGGCTGGTAGTTATTTTGATTGATTCGAGCGCATGGTCTGATTTACCTTTAAAAGAAGCAGAGTAGCACCCCACCACATTCTCTCTCTTATAGAGGACGCGATTATAAGCGTTCTACGGGTAGTTTTTCAGTTGGCCAGCTCTTTTTATCCTGCGGTAGTGCTTGTAGATAACCTTTTACGAGTTGTTTGTTGGCGTCGCAAGATAGCTTATACTGACTCTGCAATGCTTTCAATTATATGCATACCTAAAAATACTTTGTATTCTGCATTGTTAAGCTAACTTGGCGTGGAAAGTAGGTTGTTAGCGTCATTATTGTTTTAAATGTCTGGAAAAAAATCTCTCCGATTGGACTGATTCCGCGGTTAGTACAGCATGGCTTTATATGTGTATTTAAATGCTTCCTCATCTACAATATTGCTCGAATGCTTAATTTTAGGAACCTTCCGTCGTCTTAACGGATGAGTTTAGACGTGTGTATTAGTCTTGAAAGATGAAGAACTGTGTATGCCGTGTTTTTAAAGATATCGCAGTCTATGCAACTAAACTTGTTCACCTCATTCCTGCCTTTTATCTATCTCAGATAACTCACAGAGCTGGATTCTTGTTTTGCTCTTCGCCATTTTCATTCAGAGTAGAAGCTTAAAAGTTTTCTAACGACACCCCTCCAATATAATAAAAGCTATAATGATTCTCCTCCATTGTTAGAGCATCGACGTCTTAAAGACGTATCGGGAGAACGTGATAGCGTGTCCGTTCCACCGCCGTGGACGTATGCAGGAGGCAGACTTATTCATACAGATTTTTTCTAAAAACACCTGTTCGTTTCTGCAATAGTTACATCGAAATTAGCGCTCATCCTATTGTTTGTACGTGAAATAGTTCATCACCGCATCACATGTATGTTTTCATCATACACGCTAGAACACCGTGTGCGTTAGTTGCGATGGAATGTAGGTAATACGTTTCTGTGATGGCATGCCATTCATTTGGTTTTTGCTCCTATGTCTTTGATAGAAACGGGCCTGCACGCAACCCCATCTGGAGAAAAATAGCATAGGATGTTTGAAATTTCTATTTTGAATTGCATCCAAATGTGATACAGGTAAATGCAGAGTAAAAAGCTTGTGGAATAGCAAACGATCGTTTTACAAAAAACTGGTGTTTTATTACGTAGCTGGTGTTTCATCACGTATCTGTTGATTTCGAGAGTTGTATTAAATCGTTTTGATATAGATTATCTGGTGATTTTACGAGCGGTGGATGTGTCGCGACTGATAGAAATTAGGGGTAGATTCAAGTAAGATACAGGCTGTAAAATTGTAGCCATCAGACCAGCGAGGCGGACGTGCAGAAACGAAACTTATGTTTAATGTTTACACTGATAGCAAGAACGACTGTGTACAGATATAATGTTTAATGTCTGCTGGGGCAACGGGGGGCGCAGCGGCATCACGAGGCCTGTGAACCGCTCGCTGCAGCAACCCTTGGACAGAGCAAACATAAGGGAGTACGACCAGTGGAGCACGTAGGCATCACGCGCTGCCGCATGACCAGCCAACGCATACACACACCGTTCTAAATGTTTCCAGAGCCTTTCAGAACCATTCGTGCCGTGCGCATTACTGACTATGAATCTCCGTTAAAGGGTGGTGCCGAGCGCATTTCATCCTATAAAAGGACTGGTCACAGAGTACTAAGGGAGACTTGAGTTGTGGCAGTTGATGGAGGAGGGTGTTAGGAGAATGTTAGTATCAAGTCGCCAGAATGGGACTTAGATCCTTCTCTATGTAGGCAACACTTAGTCTGATGCGTTCGCCTCTGCTATTGGGACTTAAGACTCGGGGAGCAATGAGAACTTATGTTGCTAAGAAGACTTGTACTCGAACTTGTAAATAGAAGTGTAGATAGATGGGATGTGCCAGGGATACTTCCAGTATCAGCATCCTTACTCCCTGTTTCATGATTGAAGCCAGTATCTTCTGATTTACCAGCCGAGTTCCGTACTCTATCCCACCACATAGCCTTCCTTTCAGCACAGCAGGCTACGAGAAGGCAGCCCACCGCTTCAAGAATCTCCTGTCAAGTAAGTCTTCGACGCGCAATCCTCGCAGTCCTCCTCCTCCCTCTCCGGACTCGTCAGTGGGACACGACAGATGGTAGAAATGTATTACGATTTTCTATCTGCTTGAGCTATTTTTCAATGTGTATGCATGTGAATCAGGTATAAACAATATCAATAGAGGGATTCTACTTTCAAAGTTCGACTAATAATTATTTGCATTCTATATAGGACTGTCTTGTGTAGGACTGTCTTGTGTAAACTAATTAGATGTCCCCTGGCTATGATTAAAAATGTGTAATTGGATTTTTTTCTATCTTTTTCTAGTGCTGTGGATGGATCTGGGGGAGGCACTGCAGTTGAGGCGGTGGATGGATCTACTTAATAATAATTTTTGTTGAGCAAGAAAAAATAATAAAATTAAAATAAATAAAAAATTATAAGTTTCCACTCTCACAGAGAAAAAAACTCCTCGTCACATGAGCTCGGTGTATGTTATTAATAATGAGATGTATACAATTGTTTATCCAAGAACACCGATCTCATTTGACGCTGCATTTTTTCCTCTATGATGAATAATTTTTCTCAATAGAGTATTTCATTAAAAAATCCTGATCATAACGACACTTATAGAAAAATAATATATGTACAGCATGCGGAAACCTCTGCATTGCACGCGCTCTTCTTTAAGGAGAGATGCAATTACACACTTCTTGAACATAGCTTCAATGTTGGGCATACGTTATGGCTCGTAATTGACGCTTTGGATTTGTTGTGATATTTAAAAATTTGTGGGGATATGCAGAGTTTCAATTAGCTCAAACTGTATGTTTGTTTTAGAGTGATAAAACATTATATTCTCTTTTTATTGCGGGGCTGGAAGATTTGTTTTTATGTGGTGTGGTGTGTGTGTGTGTGTGTGTGTGTGTGTGTGGTTGGAGGCTCTGACTCAACCACACTTGTCTGTGATACCACATGTTTCCTGGAGGAGGAGTGTTACTGTCAGGGGATGGTCTGTTCAAAATGTTCAAATGTTTGTAAATCTTATGGGACTTAACTACGGGGTCATCAGTCCCTAAACTTACGAACTACTTATGAACTACTTACGAACTAGGACGGCACAAATATCCATGCCCGAGGCGGGGATTCGAACCACCGACTGTAGTGGCCGCGCAGACCGTGACTGAAGCGCATCAGTCCCCTCGGCCGGGATGGTTTGTATGGGGGTATGTTTGTACAGGCGCGCTTTGTTAGGGGAATGCCGTTACCTGGCTCTTACGTAGATGCTTGCAGTTGGCACCTGTTTGAATGGGGTGGGTGACGGCAGATCCTGCTTAGGTAGGGTTTTCCAGGATGACGTAGTTGTGGTTTCTGAAATGTGCGTTATCCACAGAACTGTTAGGAGAATACCGCGGTTGTTTGAATGGGTAACGCGATCGTCTCTTAAGCATGCCTACATCTCGCACCACACCGCCTGGTCCACCGACGCGCGGGCGCAGGGGGGAGTGGCCAGTGCGGGCACGTGTTCTGGAGTGCTTCTGGGATGCGGTATAGCTGTCGGCGTCTTGGTATGGGTGGGGGTTTGGTTACGTGATTTAAACCTGGGTAGTTACCTTCTTTTGGGGGCGTTTTTAATCGTTTGTTTAGTCTCTATAGTACTGCTCTTGGCGTTCGATAAAAAAATTTCGGGTGTTGTATTAGTAGATATATAAATATAGGCAAGGAGTTTGTTGTTGCTCTGAATCGTTCCTTGTTAGCTGTTCTGTGTGTCAGTCATTTTTACGATGTAATTGGGTGCGTTACAGATGTTTATCGAGAGTATAGATTTGTTAGAAGGTGGAATACGGCGACTGTTTGTGCTCGAGTGCTCGAGGTATGTAGTCTATTGACTGACAGAAATACTGTCTGGTGGAGTATGTAATGCAAAAGAGGTGCATGATCAATCGGTTAGATGTTCGGAAAGGATCTACCAACGACGTAGAGTTACCGAGTTGAAATATGCGCTACAGTTTTATTGCGATTGAGATCTAAAGAAATCGCTGTAGGATTATGTTCTTAAAACTTTGCGCTGTGTACGTTACGAAGTATTGCCTGTTTGATAGCCTGTTAGTGGTATTTAATTTAACGAGTTGTATGCGATGGTATCTTAACTTATACATACGTAGTAAATTCGACTAGTTCGTCATGGAGACAATGCGAGGTTACACTTCTCACTTTAACCATTGAGAGAATCTTTCCATCTAAAGGGTTGTTTGGTCAAAGTTATGATTTAGGAGGGAAACGATATCAGTAGTTCATATAGATCTACACACTGGAACTTAAACATAAGTCATTAAAAAGTTAAATGAAGTTTTAGTGGCTCTTTTCTTTCTTTTTGATGTGTATATGTAATAACTGCTGCTTTTATTGGAAGAAAACAAATTTGACTATGTGCAATACATTATAAAGTCCCTCTAACCTGAGTCACGATGATATCAAGTTACTTAAATTTTCATAATGAAGTAGCCAATTTATCAGTTTTGTGGAATTTTTTTTAACCGGTTACTTAAAAAGAATAGTTCTTTTTGCAGTAAAGTGGAATTACAATAAACCAAGTAACCAGACTCCACATAAGCAAAGCTAGGCTAGGGTGTTTTAGACTAATACCGAGACTCAGATTAATTCTAGACTTCTACTAAAGCATAAGATAAAACTGGAGGACTCAAACTTGTTGATTGCTAATTTTACTGGAATCTGTCATATACTACCTTAAATACATGGCAGCACAAATACTGAGCTCTTTAATTACTAAACAAAAATATAGTAGCTGTAACGTAGGCTGAAACATGCAGAGCCTAACAGTCAACCTCGCAACAAGATACTAATTTACATTAATTATTGGGATAATAATGAGTACATGGAAAAACAAATTGTTGATCTAGCATTACTGAAACAAAATACAATAGGTACAATGACTAAGTAGACTGAACCATTTAGACACAGAATTACTCTCAACAAAATATTTATAAATTAAGATTTTAGTCAGCCATTCTGCACATCCCCCTCCATTACCGCACTGGCAGCTAGTAACATTCAGTCTAGGAGTGCGCCAGGCAGCAAGTTACATCACACCAACTATAATTATGTAAATAATAAATACATGGCAGATACCATTGTTGCTCTTTTATTTATAAAACAAAGCATTGATCCTCCAGAAAACAATAGAACTGGACCATGGGCATTTCAAAATATGGTTAACCCAATTTGACTAGTTATGACTATGTTCTGCACTATTTCCCCACTTTTATTTATCTCAATTTTATTTATTTATTGTCAATTCAGCGTGCTTCCACAGCAAGTAAATGTTAGTAAAAAATGATGCACAACAGTTTCATCTCAGGTTAAAATTTTGTCCCAAATCTGATTTTACTACTGAAATAATTTTTCTTGAGTTCACTAAAAATTCAAAATCACTGTTCCTCATCATAAATGGTAAGCTCTCTGTCAATAGATCCTGCTGAAGCCTTATAGCAGTTATTCATTTCTCTCAGGTAAGGTAATCGTGAATATAAACATGTGCCGAGGTTGGAACTGCTGCCAAATACCAACGCTAGTGCTTATTTATTACACTCTTAATACTATTTTTCAACTTGTACATCAAGACAACAAAACTTGCACAATTCATGCAACTACTGCCATACAGTTTTTCACCAAAGAGAGCATTCCCAATTGTTGCACATTTCTGAAAATGTTATTTTTTGAACAGTATTTTGGGAAACTGTTAGTAAAAACTTGTTTGTAATAGACAGGCGTGATGTTTACATAATATGAATTGAACAAATATTTATTCACGAGTATGCCTATTAACAATTACAACAGTTTACGTTATTTGCAATAGGGCATGTCATTACTTATGAATGTTCATCTGTTCCATCATCACTGATCCTCTCCGTTATACAGAATTACAAAAGCCAAACGCATGATGACCTCGGGGTAAATAATAACCCTCAATTTTTGTATTTTTAATGTATTTGGTGCAAACAATCATATCCTAAAGAATGTTTCGTCTTCTTGTAGTAGTACATGAATCTGCAATGACATGTCATATATATTAAAACATGTAATAGAAACTACTTTTCAAACATACAAGTCGTCCTATCTCAACTCTTTATAAATCTTTATAATTGAGGGTTATTTCCCCCAAGGTCTAGAAAACTAACGGCTGCTTCCTCAAGACTACAATTATCTGAACATTAACTAAACTTTTGGAAAACAACACAGATACTTGACTACTTGATCCACATTTGACTTTACAGTGAACTTTTTTTATAATTATTGATTTTCATGTTTTACCAGTTTACAAATTGGTAAGTACAGTAGAAAGTATTCTAATGTACACACATTTTTTAACAATGTGAGGTCAAGATTGCATTTTTTTACTTATTGATAATGACCATTTTGGACTATGTAAATTGTCATCCTCAGATTACAATATTGAACTTCTTCATACATGAAGCTAAAAATAATATATAGTCACAGTTACAAATTCCAAGAGTTCCTTGTAAATATTTACAACATTATGTAAGATACCGTTACCATGCAGTAATAATTTTTGGTGGCTAATTGGCCTGGTGCAAGTCTTAATTGGACATCACTTTGGTGACTTACATGATAAATCTCTTAGCATAATATAAAATTTCAGCACCAACATGGTGTACTATTTCAGTTACAGTATAAATAAAACATTTGCCTCTATGCATGTAGGAGGCACACACAGCAGATACACATTTAACAGTGTAGAGTTACAAACAGCAACAAGCCAGCACTGAAGCATAAACAAAAGAGAACATAGTTTGATTTTTAAACAAAATTTTCTATTAATAAGACATTCTGTGCATGGAATTATAAGAAGAATACATAACGTTTATAAAAACAGTACAGACAAGTCATAAAATCAGCAAAATCTTAATGTAAACTGAAATCTGATGCTGTGTGCCAGAAGTTATGTAATTCAAAATTTAGAAAATTTTAATACCTTATATAGTTAAGTCACAAACCCGTTATATTTTTAAACAAACATTCAAGCCATAATTAAAACAAATAATTTATCAACTACAAAAAGAAAACTCCAATATTGCAATATGATTATTTACTGACGACCATCATCATGTTGTCATAAATCCTACAACTTACGTTTGAGTCTCTTTGATTAAGTGTAATGTTGCACTTTCTTTAACCTACGTTTCTAAACAATGTAAGATGAACACAATGTAGGATTTATACGACATGATTACGATGGCATAGCCCATCAAAACTGGTCGACAGTAAATAATCATATTGTGATCTTGGCGTTTTCCTTTTGAAGATTATTAAGTTATGCAGATAGTCTCCCTCCTGCGATGTCAGGTAGTGTTAAAACAAATATGATCCCTTGATTGAAAAATAGTTTAAGATACACATTATGCCATGTAATCAATTGACTGATACATTGTATTGAGTTCTTGAAAACTCTGATAGACCATTACAATAGTGTGGTCTCACATGACCGACTGCTAGGTGTAGCTTAAATAATATGAAATTCATCATAGCGAATCTAGCTCACTGATGAGGAGGCATACATCAGTATAACAACAAAATACCACACAGACTACAAATTAAGTAAACCATCACATGGACTAATGAGCACACCATACTCCAAACACAGCTAACAGCTAAACCAGGTCATGGGTCTAAATCAAGGCTCATTTATCGATAGTTATTGTGGATGTTACATCAAATTGGATCTAGGAAGCCTTAAATTTCACATAAAATGTACATCACTTTCCATACGAAAAACATGCAAGGCAATTTTAATTAAGTATTCTGTTTCCACAATATTAGTACACAGCCTGACAAAAAAGCAATAGGAAACTTAATGACTGGACAAAGAATGCATGTAGCACTACTAAACACAATCACTCAGTAAAACTCCAGCCTGGAAGCATGCAGTGATACAGATGGGAACACTGCTTGTCCTGGGGCAAGCCATACCACAACAGTTTTACGTCATCCTCGGTACCCCGGATACTGTCAATGGAACTGAGTTCACGGCCAAGGTAGTCCCACACATGGTCTTTCACAATCAGTTCTGTGCATCTCGTCAGTCACAAGCGAACATTAACACAACAGAAAGTTCCTGGAAATGATATGTGCCACAGGATGAACATTGTCCTCTCTAGAAATGCCAATACGCCACAATCACTCAAGAGGTGAAACACAATGTCACAGAGAAGAGGTGCCACTTTGTCATCAGTTCACTCTACCACTACCAGCCATGACCTGAAGTCATTCTTTAAAGCCTCCAGCACCGTGACGCCAGCAGCAGCACTATTGTCTCTCTCAAACCACTGGCAGAATGGAATCTCTTCATAAATCATCATGATAATCAACATCAATATTCATCTACTGTAATGTAGAGTCACATTTCATAAGTTCACACAATGTGACGAAAATGTAGCGGGAGTCTATTACATATGGAAGGTGCAGCTGATGTGCGTGTTGCGGTGTAGTGCTGTCCTCTCTTGTGGTGGTTAATTCTGATACACTGGAACTTTGATGATGAACATTCCTACTCTTCACATTATCACACACTCCAACTTCATTCCAGGCGAGTCATTTGAATATTACACCATTTTATCAGCTGGTCAAATGGAGATACACAGTGACGTCCCTCCTTTCGAAATGTCCGCTGTTAATAACATTGTCCAACACAATATCACATCTCCTTGTCTTCCGCTGTGATCACTCAACATCTGATGCTGTCCACACCCATCAGGTGCAATGCTGCCCCACACAAGTATACATCATCTCCGTGTCCTTCAGTATCACTACCTAACGTGATGTTTTCCACACTACATTCATCCAGGCCTGGTAACAACACTAAATATCAATCTAATGCAATCAGTTGGCCATTCCATCCACCACAAAATTGCAGACCTATAGTCATGTACATAACAAATGAATGTGGTGTATGCGTACGGCAAGATACATTCACATCCTAAATGTCTCCGGGATGCTTTACTTTTTTTGTCAGGCTGTGTGTTTTCAACAGAAATTACTATTTTGAATATTGTAGGAAATGAAATATTTTGAAAGCCACTTAAATGCACAAAGAATTTTTTTTTCAGTTGTTATTCTCTGAACACATTAGTTCAAAAAATTACAGTGTAATTGTACCAATATAATTGTTAACTTTTTGCAGAAGCTGCTTCAGTAAAACTAACATTTATCTTGACATTTTGATTGTGTCAATTACTACATTTTGTAGGCAAGACCATATTTTGTACTTACATTTATAAAACATGAATCTTCATATTCTACTAAAAAATACCTACTGCTATTTAATCTTTTAATATTGTGCACAAACTCACAGGTGCTCAGTCTAAATTAGGCTGTTTAGTAGTTGTTGAGTGCATGTACATCATTTGATACTGTGAACAAATAAATAAAAGCAAGAACATATGAACAAAATGTTGGCTGATTATTGATTTCATCCAACTATCAACACAGAAACTGAATTACAAATGCAAAAGAGAAGTATGCACTCAACAAAATTATTTAGTTCCACATTGCGAAGCAGCACTTTTGTACATTGGTAAAATAATCCCATTAAACAGTCTACCTCTTTTTTTTACACTAATTTTTTTTAAATATAGAACAGTAACATAAGTGTTAAAATAATATTTTTGAATATAACCGAATTATTAACTAAAAGATTTTTACATTAAATATGATATTTTGTTAAACACAAGAAATGTGAAAATTAGGCAGTAATTTAACGATTACTTTTCAGCATATTTGTCATGTGATTCGTCGCCATTAACTCACATCAGAAAGAAAGAAAAAAGCCCAAATCATGCTTTTTTAAACTAATGAATCAGGTGATTCTTCTTATTACCATGTCGGTGACATGTGTAAAAGGATTACGTATTCTGTGAGTAGCAGGAGTACTTTCAGAATTTCCTGTCATAACATGGTGTTTAGATAATGAGTTAGTCACATTATCACCAGAATAGATAATTCCGAGACATAGCAAAAGATCTTTTGTTGAAAATATCTCACAGTACTGATGAATTTTCAGCCACTTAATAACATGAATCAAGGATGTGTTAATAATGGATCATCATTTATTTTGTACTACCTGTAAACCCAGCGTTACTTTGGTGTTTATTCTACACACTCTTAGTCAACGTCCCCTTACCTCCTCCCTCTGCACCCATCTCTTTCTCTTATAGATTTGTATGCAATAGAATAGCAGGGTCACATTGAAAAACGCATTTTGTTGTTTATTTCATACAACCCAAGTTCTGAGACTAACTGAGAAGAAGAAGAAAAAGATATGTGGAATCGGTCGAGCCGTTCAAGTTATGGCGTGACCAAGGTATTTGGGGATCCATTTTTATGTTGCGAAGTACCCTCCACCATGCACTGTATGTAACTTAAGGTAGACAATGACCTTCCTCTTGTTTTGAAGGTCAAGTGTGCGAAATTTCGTGAAGATCTGAATGGAAGTTTAGATTTCTTGAGTCTAGGAGAAGTATGCTCCGCCATGCACCTATCAAAATATTTTCTTAGCTGACGTTTTCTACCAATAAACTACATTCCTGGCAAATTTCAGCTTCATAGGTGAAGTAGTTTTAGAGATTTTGTTTTTAGTCAGTGAGTGAGTGAGTGACCTTTTACTTTTATATAGATTGAGATTAAGAAAACAGATTTCTTAATTTTGGATGCAAGAGAATTAAGGGAAACTTGCAGACAAAAATAAAAAAGTAACATGCACATCTGTAATGCTAGCTTTATTTTATAGGTCATGCCTGATGCGACATTTAAGACATTTACAGCGAAACTGTTGTGAGCTGTAGACTTCATCATTTTGTGAGGGGGGGGGGGGGTCAGTTACAAAACGCATCATAAACTTCAGAAATTACATGCAAAAATTTGTTGCAGGTCCCTAACTACTACTTCCATTTTCCAATAATTGACGCATAAATCTGGATATTTCACGCAGTGGCCTCTTATTTATGACGTCATATCTCCTAAGTTGTGTGTCGAGCTCTTTTGTTTTTGGTTCAGAAACCTTCGTGGGCGTACGGTGAACAATTCACCAAAGTTTCATTGCAATCGATGGTTTATGAACACAGAGGACATTCATTTATACATATTTAGATGATTTAAGTACCATGATTTGAGTTCTCATTTCAAATTCTAGTCCTGGTATTGCAAAAATCAAGTGAAAGTCCACACTAGGGGGGGACTAAGTTCATAAATGCATTCGTATCTGACGACAACAGCTGAGCTCAGCAAAAATATAAAAAAAGCAAACACCATAAAAATATTATAAGTCTATTGTTAGAATTAACAGTATTAAAGTAGATAATAAGAAAATAGGAATGCGGGTAAGTTACTATGAACAGCATAGTGAACGCATTATCGTAGTAAAGATAGACACGAAGCCAACACCGACCACAGTAGTGCAAGTTGTTGTGTAACGCGTTGCAGTGCAAACCTATGACCCGACATAAGAATGTCAAATATATTTCTGTAGGAAATATTAGCGGTCAGATATTTATTTCCGATTTGTTTTGTTTACTTTTCAGATAAATAATGGATGGATTTCACTTGCTGTAGCGAGCTGAAGTTTCCATGGACTACTAAACAGAGACTTTATTTCTCGTTGAATTTAATATATGTTCTTTGTTTGTTATTGTTAAACATTAAAGGTAAAAAAAAGGTAAAACAGTCATCAATCCGAAGATTTGTTTGAACACCACAGTGCTTTACTAGGCATGGTCCTGTTTGGAGGTGGTATGCCGTAGCCTTCCTCCGACCTTCGAACTGACTTACCCAGCCAGTTATAGGGGGACCTACAGTTTAACGTGGGTTCCGAACCACGGTGTTACTCGGTATTTTTCACATGAGCAATACTGCCAGAGGTGAAAGAAGTGGAAAGTGACAGATAAAAATCCTGGAACCTGGTGGGGATCGAACCCGCGACCTTCGGATTTGTAGTCTGGCACTCTACCACTGTGCAACCGAGGCGCACGATTGTTAAACATTATTATCTGAAAATGTGCGAGAAGATTGACGGTCATTCATATTGTTCTGTGATAACTATGGAAGTGCCTCTGTGTAGTTACAGGAGCTAATAAATATTTGTTAAACATTAAACCTCGAGTTCGAGACAATTATTTCAAAAGTAGGAGTCTATTTTCTCACGCTGAAACAATTTTTGGAGAAGAAAGCCTGATGTTTTATTTAGGTAAAGAAGACTAAAACTAAACGCTTGGGATACAGACTAGCTGGAGCTCTTATGGCATTTCTTCATACAGGGAAGAAATAAGAAGACTCAATCGTAATCCTGACTAGTGACGAAATACTGATTTTACGGTCATTCACCCTAAAAAAAATTAAAAACATTAAAAAAACTCTCCCAGTAACACTACAAAGTTTGTGTGCCAACTAGCACGGCCGATGATGAGGATATCGAAAAAAAGTATGATGAGATAAAAGAAACCATTCAAAAAGTTAAGGGAGACGAAAACTTGATTGTGATGGGGGACTGGAACTCTGTAGTAGGATAGGGAAGAGAAGGAAATGTAGTAGGTGAATATGGGCAGGGAAAAAGGAATGAAAGAGGAGTTTGCTTGGTAGAATTTTGCGCAGAGCACAATTTAATGAGCACCAACACTTGGTTTAATCATCATAAAAGGCTGTATACGTGGAAGAGACCAGGAGACACTGGAAGGTACCAGATTGACTTTATAATGGTAAGGAATAGATTTAGAAACCAGGCTCTAAATTGTAAGACATATCCAGGGGCAGATATAGACTCTGACCATAACTTATTGGTTATGAACTGCAGAAAGGTAGAAAGGTTAGGAGATGGAACTTGGACAAATTGAAGGAGCCCCAGAAGTGGTTGAGAGTTTCAGAGGAAGCATTAGGCAAGGATTGGCTGAAACGGGGGAAAGTAACACAGTAGAAATGTTCAAATGTTTGTAGAGCTTATGGGACTTAACTACGGGGTCATCAGTCCCTAAACTTACAAACTACTTATGAACTACCTTATACTAAAGACGGCACAAATATCCATGCCCGAGGGGGGATTCGAACCCCCGACCGTAGTGGCCGTGCAGACCGTAACTGAAGCGTCTCAGTCTCTTCGGCCACCGCGGCCGGCAATACAGTAGAAGAATGTGTAGCTCTGAGAGATAGGGTAGTGGAGGCTGCAGAGGATCATATAGGCGTAAGGACAAGGCCTACTAGAAATTCCTGGATACAGGATATACTGAATTGATGAGAGGATAAAATATAAAAATACAGGAAGTGAAACCGGAAAAAGGGAGTACAAACGTCTGAAAAATGAATTGACATGAAGTACAGACTGGGTAAACTGGAGTGGCTACAGGGCAAATGCAGAACCATAGAAGAATGCATAACTAGGGGAAAGATAGATACCGCCTACAGGAAAATAGAAAAGATATTTGGAGACAAGAAAAGCAGCTGTATGAATATCAAGAACTCAGACGGAAAACCAGTACCACGCAAAGAGGGGAAAGCTGAACTGTGGAAGGAATATATAGAGGGTCTATACAAAGGAAATAAACTTGAAGGCAGTATTCTAGAAATGGAAGACGAAGTGGAGGAATATGAGATAGGAGATACGATACTGCGAGAAGAATTTGACAGAACGCTGAAGGACTTGAGTCGAAACAAGGCCCCTGGAGTAGATGACATTCCGTCTGAACTGCTGATGTCGTTAAGAGAGCCAGTCATGAAAAAATTGTATCACCTGGTATGCAAGATGTATGAGACAGGGGAAATACCCTCTGACTTCAAGAAGAATATTGTAATTCCAATTCCAAAGAAAGCAAGTGCGGAAAAGTGTGAAAATTACAGACGTATCAGTTTAATAAGTCATGGGTGCAAAATACTAACACGAATTATTTACAAACGAATGGGAAACCTTGTGGAATCCGACCTCGGGGAAGATCAGTTTGGGTTTGGAAAAATGTAGGAACACGGGAGGCAATACTCACATTACGACTTATCTTAGAAGGTAGGCTAAAGAAAGGGAAACCTACGTTTTTAGAGTTTGTCGATTTGGAGAAAGCTTTTGACAATGTCGATTGGAATACACTCTTTCAAACTCTGAAGGTAGCAGGGGTAAAATACAGGGAGCGAAGACATATTCAACCTATACAAAAACCAGACAGCGGTTATTTGAGTCGAAGGGCAAGAAAGGGACGCAGAGGTTGGGAAGGGAGTAAGACAGGGTTGTAGCTTTTCCCCAATGTTGTTCAATCTTTACATTGAGCAGGCAGTGAAGGAATGGAAGGAGAAATTTGGAGGGGGGCATTCAAGTGCAGGGAGAAGAAATAAAATCATTGCAGTTTGCCGATGACATAATAATTCTGTACGAGACCGCAAAAGATATGGAAGAGCAATTGAATTGACAGTGTCTTGAAAGGAAGATTTAAGATGAACATCAACAAGAGTAAAACGAAGGTAATGGAATGCAATGTCAGAAAGTCAGGCGATGCTGAAGGAATTACATCAGGTAATGAGACAATAAAAGTAGTAGATGAATTTTGTTATTTGGGTAGCAAGATAACTTCTGATTGCCGAAGTAAAGAAGATATAAAATGCAGAATGGCTTTGCGAAGAAAAGCGTTTCTAAAGAGCGAAACTTGTTAACCTCCAATATTAATTTAAATGTTAGGAAGTCCTTTCTGAAAGCATTTGTCTGTAGTGTAGCATTGTATGGGAGTGAAACGTGAACGACAAGGAGTTCAGATAAAAAGATAGAAGCTTTTGAAATGTGGTGCTACAGACGAATGATGAAAATTATATGGGTAGATCACGTAACTATTGAGGTGGTACTTAACCGTATCGAGGAAAAAAGGAGTTTCTGGCATATTCTAAGAGAACGGATAAGTTGGTGGGACCATTCTGAGACATCAAGGAATCGTCACCTTAGCATTAGAAGGAAGCGTGTGGGGTAAAAATCTTAGAGGGAGACCGAGGGACGAATACAGTAAGCAGATTCAAAAGGATGTAGGTTGCCGAACGTATTCTCAGATGAAGAAACTTGCACAGAACAGGGTAGCATGGAGATCTGCATCAAACCAGTCAGCAGACTGAAGACAACAACGACAAAGCACCTTTGTCAAAACAATTTGTACTTATTTACGAAGACAATAATGAATTGGCTGTTAGCTCTCACAATGCAACCTGCGTTCCAGTTTTAAACGGCTTTATCGTCAGCTGCAGACATTTTGGACACTGGTCTCCATGTATTTCTTTTACTGGAGAACTGCCCCACCCCCCTTTTTCGACAGAAAAAGATAATAGCTATGCCCCGTACGCAGTATACTACCGCTGTCACTTTTGGTTCAAATATTTATTTTACACTAGGGAGATCAGACATCCCATATTTTACAGGGCCGTCTCTTATTTACGCTATTTTTCTTTTCTTTTCTTTTTTTTTTTTTTTTTTCAAAAAATGACATTGTGAGAACCGTGGCTGTATTATGTTTTAATTATAAACAGCGTCCGTTCACAAGTATGGTATAAAATGTTTATTTACTTAGACCAGAGGATCTCAAACTGGGGGCGCTTCCCGAGTAAGAGGTAGAAACATAATATTTCTTTTTAATGAAAATTAATGTGCTGGTATGAATGATAGATTATGGTGCCAAATGGAATCGTTTGGCGTCCCACTTTCCGCAATCGTATCTCAATAACCTATCCTAGAATATACAACTTTTGTGGATCACGTTTAGAATGCCACACACAGAAACACTCAAAATTACGAAGGCGATATGCGTTAATTCAAATATATCAGATTTGTAAACAATTTACTTCTGATAATTGGAAAACAAAAAAGGTACAGGGTGGCGCAGGGGAACGGGAAATTTTGAACGTTACAGTTGGCAGCACTGTAGCGCCGGCAAATGTTCGAAACTGCACAATTGATGAGAACGCATTGCCATCTACTAATCGTGGAGAATTGGACTGGTGCTGAACGTGCAGAGAACATTTCGACAGCATTACCAGCTTGGACGTCATGGACGTGTCTTATCTGCGCATGCGATTACAACGTAATTTTGAAGAAACGGGATCTGCCTTGAAAAAGAAACCTCCAGGTGGCATTCCAACGGTACGTACCCCAGAGAACATTGCAGCTGCTAGAGCTGCAATCGAGAAGTCCTCGCCGCTCCGTTCGACAGCATGCATCTTCGCTAGGGATTAAGCGACGAAGCTTATAAAGAATATTGCACGAATTAGACTTCCATCCCTATATGTTGCAGATTGTGCAACACTTACCTGAACGAGACCCAGCGTCACGTATGGAATTTAGTAGCTAGATATTGTCTAAAATCAACGAGGACGCGAATTTCCTTGGTAACTAATGGATATCAGAACGGCATATTTGCAGTTACGCTGTGTGATTATTAATCTGATGAACATAGCCTGCTAGGGCTTAAAATTAAAACATCACGACGTTTAGTTCATGTGTAAAAACGTACGGAATAGTTAATACAGGGTGGCGCAGGGGAACGGGAAATTTCGAAACAACGTCATTTCCATGAATAAATTCATAAAACTAGTAATTTATTAACGAAAGTGAATGTATTCAGTGTGTCATTATTAATTATGTCTTTACAATCAAAATGTCTAAAAGTGTCTCTTTGATGATGACCATCGGAAAGATGTGCTCCATTTCGGCGTTCACACTCTTAACAGCCTGTTATGAAAACTCTGGAATGCGCGGTGTAGCAAATCTTGGGGAATGGCAGTGATTTCGTTTTGGACGTTCTCCTTCAGTTCATGGATTGTTGCAGGACGTGTACGGTAAACCTTGCCTTTTAAGATATCCCCACAGGAAGAAGTCGCACACGCTAAGATCAGGGATCTCGCAGGCCATGCAATGTCACCGTTACGTGAAATAATGCGTATTACAAACAACTGACGAACTGCTGCCATCGATTGTCGAGCAGTGTGTGGCGTAGCTCCGTCCTGTAGAAACCACATGTTTTTGACGTTAAGATTAAGCTCGTACAGTCTCGGTGTAAAGAATGTTTGAGGCATTTCAACATATCGAGCGGATGTTACTGTCACTGCACTACCATCCTCACGTCCAAAAAAAATAAGGGCCGATAACACCATGCATGATACAGCACAGCATATTGTGACCTTGGCGCTATGTAGTGGTCGCTGGTGAAACTCAAGGATTGACCTGTGCCCAATAACGAAAATTCTGTTTGTTCACGAATCCGTTCAGCTAGGTAGATAATGCAGTCCATTAGTGAACGGTCAGTACTACAGCTCTTTCATTCGGATTACTTATCTGACAAAACACTTATTTTTCTTCTGCCTTTTTTAAATACGGCATCATTTCGTTTGAAATTAGTGTACATTCTTTGCTGCGACAATGCTTTTTTTTGGTGCGAGTACAGAGGTAACTGCTTGGCACTGTGCACAGTTTCCAGCGATGTGTGAGGTGTATCCATGACCTTAATTACCTTGAAATTTGACAACCAAGTCATTGATGTTATCTCAAAACTTAAACGTTTCGTTTATAAGTAACGAAAGATAGGGAGGGGGGCACGAAAACGAATTTCGCATAAAACCCCAGTCTGCACTGCTCAGAACAGCACCGCAGAACAGGTATCAAATTCTTAGGACGCCTGTGGGCTGTTTCCGCCCTAATCCGGGTTGCCCGTTTCTCCCAGCAAGAGCCCTGCTCGGCCACCAGGTCGCATAGGGGTGGGTTAACTCGAGTTAACTTGGTTTGACCCGAAATAGTCCTAACCCGAGTAAGACTACTACCAACTCGACTTGCGTACGCGTGTTACTGTCACGGCCGCGCCGCCGAAACCCAGTTTACCAGAGTTGTCACGCCGAAAGAACCCGAGTCAGAATGTGACCGTCACGGCACTAGCGACACGTAGTGGGTAGCAGTGGCACTAGGCACAACGACCTATATAAACAACATAGACTGGCGAAATGCAACTCTGTAAATACCAATTGTATATTCTTATTGCAAATCATTAACTTCAATAGAAGAAATTCCTCAAATTATTGATAAAAGGTTTTTTTGTAAAATATAACTAACGCACAATACAAGAAATATAATATAATTAAGATGATGTAACCCACACGTGTGGGTAAAACTCAAGGCTGAAAAGAGCAAATGCAAGCTCTCAAGCAGCCCGCCTCACCCCCTCAGAGTGGGGGGGGGGGGGAGTCCATTTCCAGCTGGGTCGTCGTGGTGGTAGAATGTGTGGGCAGTGAAGAAGAATCTGTTCGAGTGAGGTGCTGCCTAGTGGTCTGCGCCCAAGCTGCACGAGGAGAATCCGGTCGGGCGCCCCCTATCGGTCCGCGCCGCGGGTATAAGGCATTCCGAGTCGGGCGGTCATTGTGTCGTTTCATTCGAGTTAGCGATGCCGGTCGAGGTGGACGCACGCGCCGAGCGCTCCGCTCCCGAGCATAGCGACGTAACTACGGATGTTATGGCGGACAGGGCCGCGTCCCTGCACGCTACAGGAGGGCTGTGTAGCACGCCGGATGTGCGAGAACGCTTCCCCGGTGGTGCTCCCCCTCAAACCGACAACGCTGTCGGTGATTTCCGCTTCGATAGACAAGCGGTATACATAACTGCGGAAGGTACGTCCTTCACAGTTCATATCGGTGACGGCACCGAGCCGGAGACACCCGCGTGTGTCACACCCGCGAGTGTACCGATAAACGCGGCCGCACAAACCGCGTCGCGCAGCAAGAACGATCGGCGTGATAGTGCGTCACTGGAAGCACTAGCAGCAACGTCCGTTCTCCCAGACGCAGAAATGGAGCAGGAACAAGCCCTGCAATTCCTGGTGGATATGATACCGCAGACCAAAGCCGCGTCAACATCAGCCACCGACGAGAAAAGGAAGAGGGAGCAGTCGGACGAGGAATCGTCCTCCATGCGCCCTTTCTTCAAACGGAAGAATCAAGCAGACGGCAAGGCGTCATCTACCACTGCAGGCAAACGCGGTAAGAAAACCCGCACTCGCAAGCAGAACACCAAGGCGGACAAAGACGGGTTCACGAAAGTGAAAAAACCCGCCAAAGCCGCACCGCGAGAAGAACCAGCAGCGTTACAGACCAGCAACAGCTTCCAAGCCCTCTCCGACTCGGAAGAGGACGAGGAAATAATGGACACCCAGACGACGCAACAGCGGCCGCCTCCTCCGATCGTGATCGAGTACAAGGAGGAATTCCGCACCCTCGAAAACCTACTGAAACTAAAGGTAGGCAGTGACAATTTGCGAGTGCGCGTCGCGGGTGAAAACCTGTTTAAAGTGATGGTTAAAACCACAGAACAGTACATAGAAGTGAACAAACTCGTGTCGGATAATAGTTTGCACTTCTACACATACAGCGCGGACAGAAAAAAGCCGCTAAAAGTGGTGTTCCGACACATACCACGGTCACATAAGCCAGAGTATGTAAAGGAGGACCTTGAAGAATTAGGTTTCGTTGTTGACAGTGTTATCAAAATGAAACAACGAAAAACCAAAGGCGCAGGACCGCTAATACTAGTAATAGCGCAAAATACAGAGCAAAACAGGAAACTGTTCCAGCTCAAAAGAATAGGAACTTTAGAAGTGACACCCGAACCTCTACGCAGCAAGAAGCCTTATGGACAGTGCTACCGCTGCTTACAATTGGGACACGTCATGAAACACTGCGGTATGCAAGATTTCTGCGTAAAGTGCGGTGAACAGCATGCCACTCGCGATTGCACGAAAACGGGTGTACCGCGAGTCGATTTCACCCCGAAGTGCAAATTGTGCGGCGGCGAACACGTCGCAACATATCGTGGGTGCGAAAGACACAAAGCTTTCGCGGAACGAGTGCTGCAAGCCTCGATGCCGCAACACAGAAGTTTTACGGCGGGAAAACGCCGCCAGCTCCACGTCACAGCAGCAGACAAAGGGGCCGAGGCGACGCGGCCGCACACGCAGAAACCGCCGAGGTGAGTCGCAGCAGACGCACAAAGGCGAGCAGACACGTGCGCCGGCCGGCGGCCGACAACATGGCGCGGCCGCCATCGCGCCGGGCCGACAAAATGGCGGGGCCGCCATCGCGCCGGAGCGACGGCATGGCGGACAGCGGCCGGCCGGCAGCGGCCCGGCAGCCATGACAGCGGCAGGGGAGAGCGGCCGCGCGCCCCCACCCGCAGCCGAGCAGCAGCGGAGGGGAGCGGGACAGCCAACCGCGGCAGCCAGCGGCGGCCATACTGTCGCCCCACCACCTCGCGCACGACAAGCAGCCAGGGCAGCAGACCAAGCACCGCCGCAGCGGTGGGGAGCGGGTCAGCCAACCACAGCAGGCGGCAGCGGCCATGCTGGAGCACCCCCCCCACCGCTCGCAGCGGGGAACCGACGACGCTCCGCCAACGGCGTGGCACTACACCCCGGCCCGAAAAGAAAATGGAGGCACAGCCAAACCAGGATTGGCTGACTACCAAGACTTTCCGGAGCTGGGACAGAGGCGCGGACAGGACGGATACGCAGCGGACTGCCATCGCGCCGAAGCACAAAATGGAGAACGTTTCGAGCGAATGTTCTCCATGCTTCTCGGCCTCATCGACACGCTCTCGCAGCGTATAGAAGAAATGCCGATAAAACTCGCGGCCGCAGTGCAGCAGATGCAACTCGCCGCCACCACCACAGCTCAAGACAATTAATATGGCAGAGCACAACCTCATAATCTGCCTCTTCAATGCCGACGGACTCCTGAAACAAGCAGGCGAGTTCCCGCAATTTCTCCGTGACGAGAATGTAGATATATGTCTCGTCACTGAAACGCATCTTAAACCTGACGTCAGGGTGAGCGTAGCGAACTCCTGCTGCTATCGCTACGATCGCCCAACTCACAAGGGAGGCACAGCGATATATGTACGACGCTCCATCAAGCACCACAAAGTGCAGGTGCCTCCACTGGCGCGTCTGGAAGCCACCGCCGTCGCAGTAGACACAGCACGCGGAAGAATAACGTTCGGTGCTGTCTACAGACAGCCAAAACAGCCGATGAACATGGCCGACTACCACGCGCTGCTTTCCCTCCCGGGTAAACTGTTTCTCGGAGGCGACTACAATGCGAAGCACGGCAACTGGAATTCTAGGATTACCAACGTGCAGGGGCGGCGCATCTTGAGAGTCCTAGAAGCCCACAACGCCGTAGCCCACGCATCGCACGAGCCGACGCACTTCCCACGAAATGGTGGCCAGCCGGATGTAATCGACTTTGCTCTAGTAAAAGGGGTAAATCATTACATCTCGGCCACTACACGGAAGGCGCTCTGGTCCGACCACGACCCGGTCATCTTCGTAATGGACGCAGAAGCCAACGCTCCAGAATGAAGAGGGCTGGACCTAAGACGCATAAACTGGGACGTCTACAAAACAACAGTGGAAGAAAAGCTAGAAGACGTCCCAGAACCCACGGATTGCGGAGCAGACGCGGCACTACGTTTCGTAACTGAAACAATCATCTCGGCGGCGACAGAAGCTACACCGCAACAAGGGAGAAACGCAGACAACAACCGAGGGCCACAGCAACTTCCCGCCGACATCAGGGACGCCATCCTCCGAAAAAATCGGCTGCTACGAGAGTGGCACCTCACACGCGACCCTGCCACCAAACGTGATATAAATCGACTCCGCCGCCACATCAAAGCGGCAGTCGAAGCTCACCGAAGGCAGGAATGGGCAGACAAGGTCGCTGAACTGAATACTGAAGATGGTTCGGCGTGGCGTACGGTCAAGAGCTTCCTTCGACGTACAGCCAGCATACCACCACTTCAAGTCGGCGATGACTTCGTCAGCGAACCGGACACGAAAGCCAACGCTTTAGCGGACGTTTTCGCTGCCAACTTCACACCGATAAGGGAACCAATAGACGAGGGCCACATCCAACTCGTCGAGGAGCGTCTACCTCGCTACATGGAGGCCAGGGATGAAGAGGACAACATCCCCCCTGTCACCACCAACGAGGTCAGACTACAAATCCGACAGCTGCAAAATAAAAAGGCAGGAGGTCACGACATGGTGACCAACCTCCTGCTGAAGCAACTGCCAGACTCAGCAGCACTCACAATAACCAAAATATTTAACGAGGTGTTGCAGTCCGGCGTTTTTCCACCATGCTGGAAACATGCAGAGATTGTGGCGCTCCCAAAGCCGGGCAAAGACCTGAAGCAGGCTAAAAACTATAGGCCAATTAGCCTGCTTCCAACAATATCAAAGGTCTTTGAACGGCTTTACCTGCAGCGTCTAAATCGACACATCAGGGCCGAAACGATCCTGCCGAACGAACAGTTCTGTTTTCGGCAGGGCCACTCAACAACACAGCAGCTACTGCGGCTAACGGAAGAGGCGTTCGGAGCAGTTGACCGACGCGAGTATTTTGGCGCTCTTCTGCTCGACGTGTCTCGTGCTTTCGACTCGGTGTGGCACGACGGACTCCTATTCAAACTATTTGAATTAGGAATCTCGACGTCACACGTGAAGCTCTTACAGAGCTATCTCGAGGGAAGGACGTTTCACGTACGAGCGGGCAGTGGAATTTACACGGAGCGCCAAATACTCGCGGGTGTACCACAAGGCTCGGTCATCGGCCCGACCCTCTATTCGCTCTACACGGCCGATATGCCGCGCCCAGCGAGAGTAAGCATCGCGCTGTACGCGGACGACACGGCCGTTTACACCCGCAGCTGGTCACCAGCCCATCTACAGAGGCGTCTGCAGGCCGCTACCGATGAGCTGACAGCGTGGGCAACCAAGTGGCGGCTTGCCTACAACGGTGACAAGAGTCAAGCCATCATCATCAGCAAGCGGCCGGTCCCTCCAGCGACGCCAACATTAACAGTACGCGGCACAGCTGTCCCCTGGAGCCGCACAGTCAAATATTTAGGGGTCACCATAGACCGAGGTCTAACATGGAGACCCCACATCGAGGTGGTCAGGGGAGCAATCCTGGGCAGACTCAGGCTATTGTACCCGCTGCTAAACCCATCGTCTACAATAGACAGACAGCTCTGCCTGACCCTCTTCAAGGCTGTGTTGCGGCCAAAAATGGAATACGCAGCCATCGTCTGGGGCAACACTGCTCCTACCAATCTGCAGCGCCTCCAAGGACTCCAAAACCGGACTCTAAGGATGGTGCTGAAACTGCCACGAGACTTCCCCAGCGATCTCGTCCATCAAGAAGCCGGCGTTAAGAAATTACGCCAACGCTTCCAGGACGCGGCGAGAGTCTTCTATGAGAAGGCCGCTACAGCGGAAAACCCACTCATAGAAGAACTGGGACAGAGACCACACTGGCGCGCGTCATTGCGCTGGCCAGACTTGCTGCGCCAATAAGAGAAGCAGCAAAACTTTACCAGTTAACCATGCCTTACAGCAGGCAACCATAATGACAACCGTAAAACCTAACCACTAATAAACTCAAAGAACATTATGAAGCTAAAATAGTACCAGACTATTGTGTCTTCACATTCTCCACAGAAACCAAGGTGGTTTCTTATAATAATGCTGACGGGCGGGCGGTCATTGTGTGCACTCGAGTCAGCGATGCCGAGCGAGACGGACGCACGCGCGACGCGCTCCGCCATCCCGCACGCTGAGGCGACGGCGGCCGCTCCTGCGGACAGGGCCGCGTCCCTGCACGCAGATGGGGTAGAGTAGAGTGCGCCAGACACGCTACAATGCGGATCTGGCCGCATTCTTCCCCCACCGAGCGCCGCCAACAACACGGTCGGCCGTGACACAGTGTCCCGGGACACACGCGAAGGTGATACCACGATCGAGGTCGAGGAAGTCACCAACCGTGCACCTGCGACACAAGCATCATCAGCACTGCAGCTCCTTATGGACCTGCTACCGCAGCCTACTGCAGCATCATTGGGCCCAGACGAAGCAGCAGATGTGATCATGCAAGAACACATCTCGCGGAAGAGGGCTCAACAAGACGACGCGCCTGCAGCCACCAAATTCAGGAAGGAGAGCACCACACCGCCTCTCAAGCTGCCGCCGAAACCGGCGCGCCGCCGCACACGACAGAACATCGTGGACGACGAAGGTTTCGTCGCCCCTAAGAAGACGGCGAAGCCAGCAGCAACAACTACAACGTCATCGGTAGGAGTTGAAAACGCCTTCGGACCGCTGACGGACTCTGAAGACGACGAACTGCTTCCACCGCCACCGCAGCAACGGCGCAACCCACCGCCAATTGTAATACAATTCGCGGGCGCATTCCTGGAGATGCAGAACCATCTCAACTTAGCAGTCGGTCGTGAGAACTACAGTCTCAGGACTGTAGGCGACGATCTGTACAGAATCGCAGTTCGCGAATCCAACGATTACATCAAGGTGCAGGGAGAAGTCACCAAAAGAGGATGGCATTTCTACACCTACAGTGCCACCCGCATTAAACCAATAAAAGTGGTCTTCCGACACGTCCCGAAGACAATGAAGCCGGAGGAAGTGAAGGAAGATCTGGAAAACATGGGCTATGTCGTGTACAACGTAGTTCGCATGAAATCAGTGCGGACAATAGGCAAGACGTTACTGATATTAGTAATCGCGTCGAACACAGCAACCAACAGGAAGCTGTTCAAATTCACGCACATTGGGAACGTCGAAGTGACTCCAGAGCAACTCCGTTCCAAAAACGCGTATGCGCAGTGCTACAGATGCCTCGAACTGAGGCATGTAGCCAAGCACTGCAGCATGCCAGACTTCTGCGTGCGCTGCGGCCAGCAGCACGCAACGGATGAGTGCGAGAGGAAAGGAGTATCGCACTCAGACTTCACGCCCACCTGCAAGCTGTGTGGAGAGGCGCACGTCGCGAACTATCGCGGCTGCACCCGCCACAAGCAGTTCGCCGCGCGGGTCATCAGCCGGCAGCAGCCGCCGCAGCGGAGGAGAAGTTTTCTGGCGGGAAATCCTCGCCAGGACGGCGCCGGCCAGCCTGCCCACACAAAACGCAAGCGAGGTCGCCGCAGCCGCCGTCAACGGTCAACGCCCTCGGAAGCGCGCGAAAACAAAGGTCGGTGGACGCAAGCGCGCGAAAATGGCGGAACAAGGCCGCCACACGGACGCCGCGCCGCCTCGACCTCCATCTAGCCGCAGCGCCCCGCCGGGACGGACAAAACACCGCCTCGCGTAGCCTCAACTCCTGCCACCGCATTGGAGAACGCAGGTAATTGAATAGCCGCTACACAGCCTACCAGAGCGATCTCTGAGGCCGCAATGGCGTCCTCCGAGAAAGCAATGGCGTCCTCTGCCGCACCGCAGCCAACCAGCGGTTGTCTGACAAGACAATGGCGCCGCCGCGGCGGAGCAGGCAGCCCTCCCCGCTCCAGCAGCGGGCAGCCTCAGCGGGCCAATCAGCGCGGGCCCCCCACCACCGCCGGCGCGCCGCGCGCCCAACCCGGACAGCCAGGCAGACTTCCCCCCGCCAAGATGGCGGCGCGGACCGAGCCAGGCGCAAGCCGCAGCGGCCGGCCGCCATGATGTCGGCGCCCGACAACATGGCGGACACGCCGGCCGCCATGATGTCGGCACCCGCCATGTTGTCGGCGCGCGAGAAGACGCAAACGACGCTCCTCGCCACACGGTCGGCGCGAACCAAGCACGCGACGACTGACTCACGATCTGCACGGTCAACGCTGGCGGCCTGCGGACGAAGGACGCAGAATTCCGCCAACTCATCAGGGACGAGAACATCGACATATGCCTCGTCCAAGAAACGTTCTTGAAACCGGGGGTACGAGTCGGCGTAGCAAACTACAAATGCTACAGAGACGACCGACCTACCCACGGCGGCGGAACTGCAGTCTACGTCCGCAGCACACTACGCCACCACCTGGTCCAGACACCGCAGCTGCAGAGGGCAGAAGCGACCGTAGTAGCGGTCGACACGGCGGACGGCAGGTTCACCTGCTGCTCAATATACCGACCGCCAGGCGCTGGGCTTATTCCGGGCGACTTCAATGCTATCCTGCCGCTACCGGGAAAGCTATTAATCGGCGGGGACGTCAATGCAAAACACGCGGCCTGGAACAGTCGCGTCACAAACGTCAACGGCCGACGCCTACAGGGTTCGATTGAACGGCACAACGCCGTAGCAATCGGACCACATGAGCCGACGCACTTCCCCAGCAGAGGACAACCGGACGTGATCGACATCCTCGTCGCAAAAGGTGTGCGCCAGCACATATCAGCGAGCACGCGACCGAGACTGTCAGATCACGCGCCGGTAATCTTCACTCTGCAAACATACGTACTTCCACCGGTACGCCACGGTCTGGACCTGCGAGGCATACGCTGGGAAGAGTTCCAGGCAAATGTCGCGGCGAAACTGCGCGACACACCAGCACCGGAAGTTCATGGCGCAGACGCAGCACTGCGCTATATCACCTCGGCCGTGAAAGACGCGGCAACAACAGCGACGCCGCCGCGCCCGCAGGAGGAACGGGACAGCAGGCCGCCGACTCTTCCACCTCCGCTTCTCGCCGCCATCGCGCAGAAAAACAGGCTGCAGAGGGAATGGCAACGGACGGGTAACCCCGCCGTCAAGCGAGAAGTTAATAGACTGAGGCGCCACATCAAAGCTGACGCAGACCGTTTCCGCTACCAGGAGTGGGAGCGGCGCGTGGAGCTACTGGACACCGAAGATAACTCGGCGTGGAGGCTTACCAAAAGCCTCCTACGACGGACGCAGCGACTCCCGCCGCTGCAGGTCGGCACAGACTTCGTGAGCGAACCGAACGCCAAAGCTAATGCATTGGCGGACGCGTTCGCTCAAAACTTCACGCCGGTCAATGACCCGATGGACGTCGCCCACGTACATCACGTTGCTGACCGTCTTCCGCTTTACCTCGCCAATAGAGAAGAGGACGACACCATAGACCCGATCTCCGCAGAAGAAGTACGACTGCAGCTTCGTCGCCTTCGACTGCGGAAAGCAGGCGGGTCGGACAAGATTAGCAACGCTCTGCTGAAGCATCTGCCGGAAGATGCAGCTAACCTCCTAGCTGCAATCTTCAACCAGGTGTTGTCAAGCGGAGTCTACCCTACATGCTGGAAGCACGCGGAAGTCGTTGCGCTCCCCAAGCCTGGGAAAGACGCGCGACTTGCGAAAAACTACCGGCCGATCAGCCTCCTTCCAGCACTCTCGAAAGTATTCGAGAGACTGTACCACACCCGCCTGCAGGCTCACATAGAAGCGGAAGGCATCCTACCCGACGAGCAGTTCGGTTTCCGACGTCAGCACGCCACCACACATCAGCTGCTGCGCCTCACAGAGGAAGCGTTTGGCGCCATTGACCGACGCGAGTATTTTGGCGCTCTTATGCTCGACGTGTCACGAGCGTTTGACTCCGTGTGGCACGATGGCCTCCTGTTCAAAATGCTTGAGCAGGGAGTTCCTGTGTCGCACGTGAGTCTCCTCCAGAGTTATCTCGGAGGTCGCACGTTTCACGTTCGAGCAGAGAGTGGAATTTCCACGGAGCGACAGATACTCGCGGGTGTACCTCAAGGCTCGGTCATTGGGCCAACGTTGTACTCTTTATACACCGCCGACCTTCCAACTGTAGATCGAGTCAAAATCGCTCTGTACGCGGACGACACGGCGGCTTACAGCCGCAGCAGATGCCCTGAAACGCTACAGCGGCGTCTTCAAGACGCAACAGACGCCCTGACGCAATGGTCGACAAAGTGGCGCCTCAGATTCAACGGGGAGAAGTCGCAAGCCATAGTTATTGCGACTCGTCGATGGCCACAGAACCTCGCGAGGTTACACGTACGAGGAACACCGGTGCCGTGGACAGCAACGGTTAAATACCTCGGCGTCACCCTCGACTCACGTGTAAACCCCACGTGGAAAACATCTGGGCAAAAGTACTGGGAAGAATGAGGCTGCTCTACCCAGTACTTAACCCCAACTCCCGCCTGCCAGTCCACGTCGGACTGACAATCTACAAAGCCTGCATCCGTCCGCTCCTGAAGTACGCAGCAATCGTCTGGGGTAACACCGCCAACACGAACCTGCAGCGGCTCCAGAATCTACAAAATAGACTGCTGCGGACGGCCCTACACCTGCCCTCCGACTTCTCGACAGAGCAGCTGCACGAAATCGCTGAGGTGCAGCCTCTGCGGAGAATATTCAAGGAAGCGGCGGTAAAGTTTTACCAAAAAATCGAGCAATCGCAGAATCCACTAATTCGCGAGCTCGGGCATAGGCCACACTGGCGAGCGAACCTTCGCTGGCCAGACATGCCGCGTCTCCTTTGAGATACGCAGCTACCTCATAAAAACGTCTACTGCAAGACAGCCTACGACATTCGAAAGCATACTACTAATAAGAAAGAAATTCTTAATGAAGACACAACAGCGAAAGGCTGTTGACACTTCAATCAAAGTCTGCTCGAAATAATATACGAGCAAACTTAGTGCAGAAGCGCGTCATTGTGTGCGGACGCAGGTCTGCCAGCGCTCCGATCCTTTGTCTGCTCGGCGCGGCGTTTTTCTTTGTGCGCTGCACACTCAGGTGTGCTCGTGCACGTGTGCTTGGTTTCGTCTTGGCGCTCTCGCTTGCGTGCGTGCTTGGCTGTTCACGGACAAAATATCGTCGCAGTCGTGGTCTGGTCTCGCGGTCGTGTTCGCTGGCACTATCTAAGAAAAGCAAAAGTGTCGTCTTCCAGAAAAGCAAATCTGTCGTTTTCCCGCGCCCAGCGAGCAGGACGGCGGTACCGGAGCATCCGTGCGCGGTGTAGATGGCATAGCTCTTCGAGAAGAGCAGAAGACTTCGTTATTCTACTACAAGCATCATTCGCGAAGTAAATACACTTCACGGCACAACGTTTTTTCGAGAATTTTGCGTCCTTAGTGTTAGGGACCCGTTGCGCTCCATAACCGACTGAACAGACTGTGCAGCGGTTAGCGGTATCCCGCGCCCGTGAGAGATAGGGACAGTTTACAGAACACAAAATTGTCGAAATATAGGGTAGCAAACGTTGTGAGATAGTAACTTCCGGTGGCTGCCCCGCTATGGGGCACCCACAGCAAATACAGAAATCGGCAGCCAGCGCCTCCACAGACCATACCTCTTCGGAAATGGCAGCATCAATTCAAACATCTTCTAACTCATCACCTTCCGCTAATTTTTCAGCACCTCAAACTCTCACACCACTATCATCAGACTAACTACGAGCCACCAGACTTAGCCATAGACACTTGTAGCTCGGACTCCTCCTCAGAGGAAGACAAAACCGACTCACCAAAAGCAGAATTACGTCTCAGAAACGGGAAACGGTCCCATGTAAAACAGGACAGCCCTCCCAACCAGCACAACAAGTGCAACCACAGTGCCATCCACAGAGCGCTCAAAGCAGCACTACAGCTACATCAAAAGAGCAGAAAGACAGGCAAAATGGCACTACCTCTGCTACTTCACAACCACATGAACCTCAGCCTACACATGCCCAGGATGCTGGATACACCAACAAACCTTCGCAACGCACAAACACGGATGCCAGGCCAGGAGTTGAAAAACAAACAGGCTCCACACAAACCGTGAGGCAGGGAAACGATCGAGGGCGAAGGGTACCACCCATACCGTCTATGAGACCAAGGGGTACACCACCCTAATAGGTCAAATTCAGAGAAAACTAAAAGGTGCCCTAAGCACAACGTACATGGGAGACAGTATTATGTACCAGGCTACGTGCTCAGAAGATTTCAGGTACCTAAAGGAAGAATTCCGAAAACGAAAAATGGAATTCTTTACGTACAACGACGACCCAACGAGCACGTTGAAAGTGGTAATAAAGAAATTGACACCACACGGGACACCAGAGGACGTCAAAAGAGCATTGGTTGACTTGAAATTCCCAGTGCAAGACGTCTTTCAGATGTCAAAACCGCAAACTGAAACAGACGAGGACGGCAGAACAATATCGGCACCTAGGAGAAAAACGAATATTTTTTCAGGTCAACCTACTAAACAACGCGGAGGCCCTAAAAATATTTAAGGTAGATAAACTACTTCACATGAGTGTCTCAACTGAATTATACAAGAAACCAAATGGCCCAACACAGTGCTACATCTGCCAGAGATTTAGGCATGGGGGCAAAACAATGCCACTTAGCGCCTAGGTGCGTAAAATGCGCTGGCCCCCACTTGTCAGAAGCCTGCACAAGAGGCCCAAATGACACTCCCATTTGTGCAAACTGCAGAGGCGCCCACCCAGCATCTTTTAGAGGCTGCCCAACTCGATTAAAAATAGTACAGGCCTGGGAACGAAGACATGCTCCAACAAGAAACGATCTTTCCACACCAAAGCCACATGAACTGCAACAAGAACTCCCCTCCCCTCCCCTAGACGAATCCCACTTCCCACCATCGGCCAAAGCAGTGGCGCTCACTAACAACCAGCTTCCACCCACAACAACAGGGTCACAAACGTCGCTGCAGTCACAGCACCAAGTCCAGCAGGAAGCTAGGACTCTGGCGCAAATCGTCAAATACGGACGAACACCGCCAAAGGCTCCTTCTCACTCATCAGTACAGGCCTCAGCCCAATGCACCACAGTAATCGAATTCGCACCACAAAACACAGCACCTCCAAGCAGACAACCCAACGCTCTGCAAACTAACAAAAGCTCACCCTCTCCAATTACAGGAAGAAAAACCAACTCTCAGGAACAAACTGCTATTACAGAACCCATTGCCTCAGGCTCAGGAGGACACATAGCAACCTTACCAATCCCGAAATCAATCAGCACTAAAGTCACAGCTCCAGAACCAAACACTGGCAAGCTGGACAATCACAAGACGCAAGTGGCGCCCAAAATCCCCACTGCTTCAAGTTCTAGTTCAAACATCAACCCACTCATCCCAGCAGCAACCAGCCCTGAAAAAGCCACAGAGCAAGCAAATACCTCTGTCGAGCTATCAGAGCATGCAACTCCAACAAAAATCGTCAGTGGACTACCCACTGCTGAACAAAGCCAAGAAAGTCCCCTTCAAATTCTGACCCAAATCTGGTCAGTCATAGCACGTATCTTTAATCCATCGTTTCTGGCCAAACTGAAGGAGGCATACACTCAAGTTATGAGCGCTCCTGAGCTATCAAAAATATCCATCATCACCAACATCCTTCCGCTGCTCTGCAATGGCGAATGAAAATAAACATATCGCGATCGTCATCTGGAACGCCGACGGTGTCAAAGAAGACAGATTTGAACTCTAAATGTTTCTCGACGACCATGGGGTGGACGTAGCTCTTCTAAACGAGACGCATTTAACCCCAGACGAGAGCTTTCGAGTGATAAACTATATCCTCATCAGAAATGACCGCCCCAACCGTCCAGGCGGGGGACAGGAATTCTCATCAAGCATAGACTCTGCCATAAACAAGTAGAGTTGCCACGCCTGATAAACACTGAAGTGACCGCTATAGAGCTAGTACTAAATCAACAGCTCACTCTCCTTGTTGCCACCTACCATCCACCTAACACTAGGCTATTTCATAATGATCTGAATGGACTTCTAAACAGCAACCACAGAACAATCATAGTAGGGGACCTGAATGCCAAGCACAGGGCATGGGGCTGCAGGGCTGGTAACACTAGTGGAAACCAGCTCCTGCGATACCTGGATGACCACCCAGGAGTACGAGTCGTCTCCACAGATGAACCCACACATTTCCCTTATGATTCTCGCTGCCTACCAGACAAACTCGATATATTCCTGATGAAAAACGTACAAATGCAAACCGCAACTGAAGTGATCAATACATTAAACTCAGACCAGAGCCCTGTCATACTCCGGTTTGAAGATGACCAAGAAACACCAAGCAATAGAACCACAAACATCTACGAAACTAACTGGTCCAGATACCAGGAACTAATAACACATCACATACCAGAAATCACACCAGAGATGCCTAACGAAGCAGAAATAGACCAGGCCATTGAATAATTAAAAAAGTCATTACAGCCTGTGAGAAAGCAGCCACAATAAAGATCACACAAAACAGAGGGAGGGAAAATCTACCCCTCATAAGAGACAAAAACAGGGTTCGAAAAAGGTGGCAAACCTACCGAGACCCTCAGGACAGAAGATCAATGGATCAAATGGCCAGGGAAATTCAGACAAGACTGCGACAGCTTAAGTGCGCCAGATGGGAACACAGTCTGCAGGAAGTGGAAAATAACCCAAACAAACTGTGGGGACTAACAAGGTCCAGAAAGAAACCCCAGCAAGCCAATCGCCCATTACATGGGCAAAACGGGTTAGTTTATACAACGGAGGGTAAAGCAGCCGCCATGTCGGATACGCTCGAGCTCCAGTTCCAGGAAAACATCGTAGACGATGACGAGGAAGAAGCTGACATACTAGAACAACGAGTCGAATGTCACCTGGACCGGAAATTCCGAGCCAGAGCCGATACAAACTTCGAGCCGACCAGCGAACGTCTAGTTGCCACTTTTATCAGACGAATCGGCAACGCAAAATCCCCTGGTCCTGACAATATAAAACCATCACTTTTAAAACACTTTCCTCAATCAGCCATTTCCCATCTCACTGCAATCCTAAATAACTGCTTAAACATCCAATACTTCCCTTCAGCCTGGAATGTTGCAAAAGTTATCTCAATTCCTAAACCTAACAAAAACCATCTTTTCCCCTCAAAATTATAGACCTATCTCACTTTTAAACAATCGATCAAAAATGCTAGAAGTCCTCATTCAAAACTCTCTAATTCAGTTCCTATCCACTAACAACGTCCTAACCCCCGAACAATTCGGTTTTCGTGCTGGGCATAGCACAACACAGCAAGCCATTCGTCTGGTAGAGCACATCTGCGCCGAGAAGAGCCAGGGAAACAGCACAGCAGCTATCTTCCTGGACATCGAAAAGGCGTTCGATCGTATCTGGCATGACGGACTGTTTTACAAATTATCAAAAATGAATTGCCCGCTTCACCTGCTAACTATCATCAAATCCTTCTTGAGCGACAGAGCGTTCTACTCGTCGTTCGAAAAGGCTAAAAGCAACACAAAACCTATAGAGGCAGGTGTCCCACAGGGATCTGTGCTTGGTCCCCTCCTATATCTTGTGTTCACAAACGACATCCCTAAAGGGCCAGGTGGAAACATAGCTCTATATGCGGACGACACAGCTCTATCATAGCGGAAGAAATAACTATCTGGCCTACAGCCGCCAAAGACACTTCAACAAAGTGACGAAATGGTGTAACATGTGGAAGGTTAAAATCAACGCTGGCAAATGCCAAGCTATAATCTTCACCACAAAACATAAAGATCCAATCATCAACATTACGTACCAGGATCAGGACCTACCATGGAAACGTGTCATAATGTACCTAGGGCTAAAGATAGATGTTTGACTAACTTTCAGGCACCATATAAGACAGGCCAGAAACAAAGGCTCCGCCCTGCTTTACCCACTATACCCCCTGCTCAAGGCCAGGGGACTGTCAACAAATACAAAAATTAAAATTTGGAAATTCCACCATTCTCCCTGCAATACTGTATGGATCAGAAATTTACAGCATTGCAGCGGACTCCAAGTTGAAACAGCTGGAAATAGTCCAAAACAAAACCTTCAGAATCATAACAGATGCAACATAGTACCAAAGCAACGAGGAAATCCGAGCTGCACTAGGGCTACCCTCATTCTATCATACCATCAAACAAAAGTCCATAAGTTTCTATACATCATCAAACTCTTCACCATTTCCTCTCATCAGCTCCCTGGGTAGGTATGACCTCCCAGACCACAAGACACCTTTCACCACCATCACCCGCCAATTCAGGAACCAATAAGCACACTTTCGACATCGTAACAAATCAAAAACACCAACAGCATCCTTTTACTTTTCATACAACTCACAACCATCAATAATTGGGGAAAGACTCCGCACACAATTACTGATAATTAAGCCATTCCGAAACAGTAGGAAGATTTCGTGAGTCACAGCGCCAACAAGGGCGCTGGTACTCCAAACACAATTGGGTGTTTACAACCAGCCAATCATCCCTCCAGCGGCAGCGGGCCGCCAGTCGTCGTCTGAGGTTGCTTGCCGCACTGCCCGGACGTGTGCTTGGGTGCTGCGCTCGCTGCCTTCGTTCGCGCTGTGCTTTGTCCAGCGCGGAGCTCAACCGGCCGACCCACGTGGTCGGGCGCTCTACTGCTCTGCGGTCTGTGTCTCGCAGGCGCGCGAAATTGTCGAAACACATGCTGTTCATGGTGCTTCAGGCGGAGGAATAGGTACAGTACATGCAATATTGTCGTGTCCTCCCTGCACCGCGACATCACGCTACAGAGCTCCCACTCTGTACCCACCGAGGATAGGGACTTTTCCGAGCCAGCGACCGTGCGCTGCCCGATATCCCGCGTTCGTGTAGCGTAGGTTCAGCACTGCACCAGATACCTTGCGGTGTTAACCGAGGTGTACCTGAAAAACTTTGCGTGGTGTCCGGTGCTCCTTCCCTATGCCAGACGTCTGAGTTTTCTGCTTTTCACCAGACTTCCACCCCAACCAACAGTGGCAGCCCGCAGGGCGACCACAGCCTGATCATGTCGCAGGTTAAAAAATCGCGAAAATCGCAGTCATCCAAAGGTGGCGAACGTGGCACGTCAGCTACCAGGAAAAGACAAGCCACGGAGGATGAGGCAGCAGCAATGGCTACTCCTCTCCCTCCTGACACAAAGGAACTAATGGAAATAGCCAATGTTCCCACTGGAAATAGATTTTCGGCGCTTGAAAATGACGCGCCTGATGCTCCCCGTCAGGGAACATCTCAGACAGGGCGGAAGTACAGAGTCCCCCCAATAGTAAATTACGAAACAAAAGGGTACATTGATTTCGTAAAAAAAATGGAGCCAGGTCTTAAGGGAAAAATCCTGTGCACCTACCGTGGTGACACAGTGAAGTAACAAATGAGTACTCCCGAGGACTACAATTACGTCAAACAAAACCTTGACTTGCCTTACGTGGTATGCAATATCACACGTACGACTTGGAACCTTCCAAGCTGCAAAAAGTCGTAATCAAACAACTACCAAACTTTGTAGAACCAATTCAGGTTGAAGATGCGCTGAAGGAACTAAACTTCAATGTCCACAGCATAATTCAAATGAAGGAGCAAAAAGAAGTCAATGGCAAAGTTCAATTAGCCAACATGCCAAATTTCATCGTAACATTAATTAAAGACCCAGATGCAGGCGCAATCTACAAAGTCAAACACCTATTGTATGCAAACTGTAAAATTTAATCCTATAGAAGGAAAGATGGCCTCACACAATGCTATCGCTGCCAGAGGTTTAACCATGGCAGCCGAAATTGCAACGCAGAGCCACACTGCGTTAAATGTGCTGGGCCCCATCTGACATCTCTATGCCTAAAGCCAACCACCCAGGACCCAAAATGTATCCACTGTCAGGGCAAACACCCTGCCAGTTATAAAAAATGTCCAGCGTACCTAAAAATGGTACAAGCGATGAAAATGCAACTCAGAGCGGAAGCTGGCAAAGCAAGACAAAGGCCAGCCCCTGCTATAAACCTTACGTACTTCCTGCAAATGCGATCGCGCGGAACCACGCAGCAACAAAGCCAAGCGGCGACCGCTACCCAGCAGCCTGCTGCTACCCCCTCCACCTCTGCTTGGGGTCTCCCAACAGGAAACCAAGCAAACAGCAACACATTCAGCTCAGGAAACGAGACGCTTGCCCAACTTCATGGCATCGCCACTCTCCTGAAGTCACTAAATCTTTCAAAGGTCCTAACCACCATCAAACAGCTCAGAACAGCACCTGACATGCTGTCTAAGCTGATAGTAATTGCGTCGGGGATCATGAGCTACTTCAATGGCCCTTAATCCCCACGATAGCCTATACATTGTAAACTGGAACGCCGATGGCGTTCTGAATCAAAAGTACACACTTTAACTCTTCCCGGATGACAATAGACATTGCGCTCATTACGGAGACTCACCTTGAGCCAGACCAAAACCTGTCTATTCGGAATTATTGCCTATACAGGTATGATTGATTAGGTCGCCCAAAAAGTGGTACCCTAGTTATAGTTAAAAATAGGATCCCACACAGACAAGTTGAGCTGCCACAACTTGTTAGACTAGAGACTACAGCCATAGAACTTAAGTTAGATGATAAGTTAGTCATATTAGTTGCTGCCTACCATCCTCCAGATGGGAATATACCAGTCAACGATCTAGCAGCACTCTTAGATATAGGGCAGACAGTCATACTAGGTGGGGACTCTAACTCCAAAAACAGGGCCAGTGGAACAGCGCCAGTGGAACAGCGCTGCACAACTTCCTAGGAGCAAACAATGATCTGGGTCTGACTGCACCAGACGAACCTACACACTGTCCACGCAATCAAAACCACAGACCAGACATCCTCGATATTTTCATAACGAAACATTTCGACAATGCATTCAATCCTGTAGTAATCAAGGAGCTTGACTCTGATCATGACCCTGTAGGCGTTGAAATAACCGGTGCCAGGCACGGAGGGGGGGGGGGGGGGGGTAGTGGACAAGGCTTATTATTACTACACCTGCCACACAGACTGCGAGTCCTACAGCCGACTTGTGGAGATGCACACTGCAAATCCACCAAGTCTTAACACTCGAAAAGAAATAAACGAAGCTATGGAACACTTCCACAAAACCGTTAAACGAGTGTATGAAACACTCCACAACAAATACCAGGCATCTGAATCGAAGACAGGACCTCCCAGATGAGATTCAGGAACTCCTTAGAACAAAGAGGAGAATTAGGAAGCGTTGGCAAAGCTATCGAGACCCAATTGATAGACGAATCGCCAACAGCTTAGCCCAGGAGATCAGGGTAGCGCTTGCGGAGTTCAGGAGTGCTCGCTGGACCCAGACACTGGAGGAGACGCATGACAATCCTAAAAAATTCTGGCGAATTGTCAAGTCTCGAAGACAAACAGCAAAGTCAATCAAACCGCTCCATGGTGAAAACGGCCTTGTCTACGACCCCCCTCCCCCCAGACAAAGCAGAGGCGATGGCTAACTCTCTGGAACTTCAGTTCATGGAGAACACAGTCATCGACGAGGAGGCAGACGACCAGGAAGAAGAAGTCATCAGGGCTGTTCCAAGAATACTACGTCAAAGACCACAGACTGCATTCCAACCTGTGCCCTGGCAAACAATCTGCTCAATCCTACAATGGCTCGGCAACTCCAAATCACCCGGTCCCGATGGCAAGCCACTACAACTCAAAAATCTACCAACCTCCGCCATTCAAATCCTAACTGACATTTACAACTCCTGTCTCACATGTTCATACTTTCCAACACCTTGGAAAACCGCCAAGGTGATAACCATTCACAAACCCAACAAAAATCCTCTTTTCCCACAAAACCACAGACCTATTTCCCTCCTATGCATACTAGGCAAAACCCTAATCCTAAAAGCATTCCACCAATTCATAACAGACAGTAACATTACCATCCAGGAACAATTTGGCTTCCGTGCTGGTCATGGCACAGTATCCCAGGCCACCCGAGTAGTTGAACAGATTTGCAAGGCTAGGGCGGAAAACCAGAGCACCGCTGCAGTATTCTTGGACATAGAGAAAGCCTTTGATCGTGTCTGGCACGACGGATTGATATACAAGCTCAACCGAAATGACTATCCGCAACATATACTTAAGATTCTGGCTTCATTTCTTAGGAATAGGAAATTCTATGTCAAACTAGATAATAGTGAAAGTAGTTTTAAGGAAATAGAGGCAGGCGTACCACAAAGTTACGTCCTAGGCCCCTCCCTCTATAGTTTGTATACGAACGACATCCCAAAGCGGCACAACACGCACCTCGCGCTATTTGCAGGTGATACTGCTGTATACGGTAGCCACCCAAACCCAGGTTACGCCGTCATGAACACACAACGTCACCTAGACCAGATAACACAATGGTGTAATTTCTGGAAAATAAAAATAAATCCAGCAACCTGTCACGCAATAATGTTCACAAACAGAAGGAGACGACCTAACCGGCAACTAACAATTGAGGGAAGGGATCTCCCCTGGTGTGACAATATTAAATATCTCGGTCTCAAAATTGATAGCAAACTCTTATGGAACCATCACATCACTGACGCTTGTAATCTGGGTTTCGGCAGGCTCTATCAACTTTACCCATTGCTAAAAGGCAATGGCCTGACCACACCAACGAAGGTAATGATATGGAAGATGGTGGTCCTTCCACAACTACTATATGGATGTGAGGTGTACAGTATGGCAGCTGACACCCACATCAGAAAAATCCAGGTAGTGCTAAACAAGGCGCTCAGAATAATCACTGGCGCGCCTTGGTTTGCATCAAACACCACCAACCACAACGACACCAATATGCCGTTGAACTCAAGTATAATCGAAAAGAGAACCACAGAGTTCTATAATTAATTGGAGACCTCTCCCTACGAGTTAATCGCAGCTGTAGGGAACGATCCCTTTATAATAAACTATAAACATCCAAAAAATACAATAACCCAACACTTTAGGGTATAATCCAACCAACACCTACACCATCACGAAACCCACAACCCACATGTTGTAAAAGCAGAAACTCAGACAGAAGGCATTAAGGCAAAGACCACCCGACCTTCAGGTATACATGGGCAAGCAAGAGCCCAGACTTGAACAGTTCAGCCAGCGGCAGCGGGCCACCAGTTGTCGTCTGGATCTCGTCGAGAGAGGTACGCTCCGCTGCTGACCGTTGGTCGCTGCAACCGCCGCTCTTCGAGAATCGATCGCCGCAGCACGTGGGTTCAGCGCCGAGCCTTGACTGGCCACCGCGCTACCCCCACCACCCGCCGGGTTTTCCCATCCGTCGCGCCAGAGCCACTCTGGCGCAGGTATAAAGGGACGTCGCTCAGAGACTTTATAAAACAGTCTGCACGGTCCTTCTATGCGAAGGCTGCGCAGTCCCCCCCAACAGACAACTTCGAGCGCTGGGTCATCAGATCCAGCGCCATGCCAACACTCGTTGGCCCCACCTGCTCCTGCAATAGGATCGTGAAGTTCCCACAACACTGACCACCAAGAAGACACTCGCAATTGAAGTGGTTCCTGCTCAATAATGCTCTTGGAGGCAAATCACAACTGTGCTGCAAACTCCATCATACCTCGAGGGTCTAAGTCTCCCTCCATCAGTTCAGTAAAGCCAGCCGTCGCAGTTCTGCTGGTGCAGCGGTGCGGATCGGACCTGTGTTGGAGCGCTCCGCTGCTAAGCTACCGCTGGGAGAAGCTGCTGAGAGTACGCTTCAAGCGAAATTGTCGTGTCCGCTGTTTTTACAGCTAAAAGAGCGAAATGTCGTTTCGCAACGCGTGCTCGGCTGAACCCAGCGGAGCGGACAAAGAAGAGAAGAGCTCTGAATAGAGCATGCCGGCACTCCCTCCCCCGTTCTTCATCCGGTATCGGGGGGAAAATTGGGTGGAATTGCTGACCTCGTTCGAGTCCACAGTGAAGCACGAGGTGAACTTCACCAGCGAGGATAACCACGCGCTCATCCAAGTGCGGGCGCAAACGTGGGAGGACTACGAGACCCTGTTTCCTCTGTTGGACCTCTACATCGTCCCCACGCCAGAGAAGACGCGGCGTGAGACGGCACCGCAGAAGAAGACGACAGTCAAGGAGCTCCTAAGGGGACTGCCCTGGCTGTGTACAGAGGATATGGTCCGCACCTGTCTGACACAAGCCGGGTTCGGCAGCACAACCGGACCAACAAGAAGAAGCCGCCACTCCACTCTTTATCCTCGTCGTGGACGCGGACGGTGACGGCCTGAAACAGAAGAAGGGGATCCAAGTACTTGAGCTGTACAAGCTCCTTGGGTTTCCCGTGACTTT
The DNA here is from genome assembly GCA_026315105.1 of Locusta migratoria. Lineage (NCBI taxonomy): Eukaryota > Metazoa > Arthropoda > Insecta > Orthoptera > Acrididae > Locusta > Locusta migratoria. The sequence continues at coordinate 297,807,713 of CM048751.1, forward strand.
GGAGCCCCACCCGGCAGGCATGGACACTGCCCCACAGTGTTACAAGTGCCAGGACGAGGGGCACGTGGTAAAACACTGCCGCAACCGCGCCAAGTGCGTTAAGTGCGCAGGCAAACACGCCGGCCACGAATGCCCGCTTGCACGCGAGTCCGAGCCGACGTGTGCCCGCTGCCGCGGACCACACGTCGCCAGCAACGCAACCAGCAAGAAGACGCAGCAGAACTCAAGTACGACAGCGAAGAAAAGAAGAGCCAGAAGACGTAGGGCCGTCCGGTTCGCGCCCGCGCCCCCGGAGCAGCATGCTGCCCCCCCTTCCTGCCGCGCGGCTGGCGGTCCCCGCCACCGGTGACAGAGGTGGTGGGGGGTGCCGGCCGCGGGGTGGGGCAGGCGGGCAGTCCGTTCCGGACCGTCGTGTGGAGCGCACTGCCGCAGCAGTACATGACCCTGTGCAACAGGAGGGAGCTGCGATCGGTGCAATCGACGCGGCCATCCGAAAAGCGGAAGCAAGATTCCGGATGGTCCTCCACGCCGAGATGGAGTCTGCGTGTCTCCGACTGCGCGAGTCCCTACTGCTGCAGGATAGGCGGAAGGACTCGCGAGTCGTCGTAACCACGACAGACGCGGAGACCACGATGGACTTCGCCAGCGAGAGGGAAGAAAGGTGGACGCAGACGCACCGGCCGAAGATGAGGACGCAGGCCGAGCAGACCGACGCCCCCGAATTCATTGTCTGTTCAGACAAGGGGACGCAGGCGGAATGCCCGGTACCGACTGCCAAGAAGACAAGGGACCAACTCAGCATGACAGAGGAGGTCCTGAACTGGAACGAAATGCTGATGTCGCAGTCCCAGTTCAACAACGAGAAGAGATGCTTCTACGAGGAGAAGGCGCGGGGACAATGGCCCTACCGCAAGGTCTTTCATAAGCCTTACTGGAAGGACCATGCCCCGTACCACCTCCAAGAAGATTACGGCGATCCTCCCAGAGACGAGGCAACAACAGCAGTGCTCAGACAGCTTCAGAAGGAAGCTGACAGAAAGGAGAGGGAAGAACGCCGCGGCAACTACCGCAGGCGCCACTGAGAGGACCGTCAAGGACACATCAGGTGGTTTCCACCAGCAGCTCTGGCCCAGGTTTCCGTGGTTCTCTGCTGGCTGTAAGGTAAATACTGGAGCTGTCGCCATGCCCACGGAATATTCCCAATTGGGACAAACACTGCCCCCCCCCAAAAAAAAACATAAAATCAACAAATAGGACCCACAAACTAATAACTCTAGCACCATCTTGAGAAATAAAAAGCGCCAAAACTGAATAACCCATATAAATAAGGCTGAAAAGGGCACAAGCTAAGCCCTCAAACAGCCCGCCCGCCTCCTTAAGAGGCGGGAATGAAACGTGCAAATAAATAAATAAATAAATAAATAACCCAGCCGTCTCCAGTAGCGAGTCGGCAGCGGACCGGTTCGGAGCCCGCTACCTGCTTTGCTGCGCTCTCGCGCTGTGACCTTTGCGTGAGTGGTTGCTTTGCGTACGCTCTCGCTAGTGTTACAACGCGGTTTGGCTGACTGCGATCCCGCCTGGGATTGCCGTCGTCTACGGTCCGTCTTTGGCGTTCAGTGCTTTTCAGCGCTAATCTTCTCACTCCTTGTCTCTGTGTGAGGATCCTCAGTAGCACTCTGAGTCATAGGGAACCTGTATACGCGTTCTTCTGGCTGGTGAAACCCGACTTTAAAGAAATAAGCAAATTGTTGTCGTCTCAAAAAAGAGCAAATAATCGTTGTCCCGGGTATAGCCATGTCGGAGAGCACTTACGGGATGTCTCGCATTGCCGAGATTAGAAGGAGGACGATGTCTGGTCAGGAAGGGCCTCCTTTACGACCACAGCCTTTGTCCCCCCCCACCACCGGTAAGCTCGAAGCTTGACCGCGACGCTAGGCGAGAGGCAAAATTTGCCCGTGAAGCCATGATAGCGGAGAGACTCTTACCTTACTGTAAGAAGGAAGCCCGTTACCGCTCCGAATCGGAGAGGAGGAGCAAGTGCCTGTCAGCTGATAAGCTGCGGGAGTGGTTGTCGGACGACGAACTTAGTTCGGCAAGTCACAGGGTGACTGGAGCCGTCGGCGTCGGCGCACTCGCGTCGGAACCACTTGAGGCCAACATGGTCTCTACCAGCCCGCAGCCTCAGGATATAGAGACGGCCGTGACAGCGGTCGCTCGAGGGTACACGACGTCCTCTGAGCGGCGCTGCTCCCTGGCAGGAGTGACGTCCACAGTCACTGACGTGAGGATTGTCTTCCTGCCCGCCCCTGTGCCTATTGGTGCAAGGTCGGCGCCCGAAACCGCGGTCACGCCAGGGTCTTCACCACGTGGCAAAGTACTGCACAATGCCAACCCGCTGCTCCAAGTGCGCCGGTGACCACTCATCCCGGGATTGCCAGAAGAATAAGGAGGACCCGCCGCTTTGCTGCAACTGCAACGAGGGACATTTCGCCGGCTACAGGGGATGCCGCGCCTTCAAGAAGGGGAGGCGCACAAATTGTGTAGTCCCAGGTCGCAGCTTCGCCGACGCCGCCAGAGGAAGGAGACCCGCCGCCCAGCCGTCGCAGCCAGCCACGGAGGACGGCCGCCCGGACCGGCAAGCGCCCGCGGCGCTAGCCGCGCGCCAACAGGCACCCCGCCGTGGACGACCGCAAGGGAAACCGCCGCCGTCGCCTCAGGCAATCCAACGCCCACGAATGCCGTGCGAAATCAGGGCACGCCTGCTCGCGCACGGACCACCGTCCATCCGCAGCCAGCCGCCGCCACAGTGACGCAGCCAGCCACCACCACCACCACCACCACCACCACCACCCCTATGAGCGACACACCTACATCGGCCGAGCTCAGCACGCTTCTGCAATCGCTGAGCCAGCTCCTGGAAAAGCTGCCAATTCTCGTCGAGGCAGTAATGGCGGCCCTCCAGGCCAACGCCACGAATTCAAGCAGTCACCATGGATAATCACCATATCCATGGACTAACCATCTCCACGTTCAATGCGAGGAGTCTCCATCCTCAGCAAGGCGAATTTCGCCTGCTCCTACGGGAAGAGGCGGTCGACATCTGTCTTGTACAGGAGACCTTCCTCAAACCTGGGGTGAACGTGCGAGCGGCAAATTACTGCTGCTACCGAGACGACAGGCTTACCCAAGGGGGTGGCACTGCCGTTTACGTCAAGAAGTCGCTGCGGCACCATCGAATACATCTCCCAGAGACACCCACATTGGAAACACCGGGAGTGGCCGTCGACACTACCACCGGAAGGATTATTTTCGTGTTGGTATACCGACCTCCCGGCAGAACCCTCGAGGGAGCGGACTTCGAAACCCTGCTGTCATTGGAAGGACGGCTTTTCATTGCGGGTGATTTCAATTCAAAACACGCCAAGTGGAACTCCCGCGTCACCAACGTAAATGAGCGCCGACTTTCCAGAATTGTGCACCGTAGCGGCGCCATCAGCCTGGGGCCTTATGACCCCACGCATTTCCCGGACCGAGGAGAACCCGACGTGCTCGACATCGCACTGTTGAAGGGTATTAGACGCTTCGCAACTGCGGAGACGCGCAACGTCTTTAACTCGGACCATGTTCCGGTCATCTTTGAACTGGACGTGGTTGGTTCATCCCTCCGAGATCAGCGCCCAAACTACAAGAAACTAAACACAGAGCGCTACCAAAAGGAAGTGCTTACCGCACTTGATGAAGCGCCGAACCCCGTAGACGTCGGAACGGACGCGACCTTGTTGTTTCTTTCCAGGACGATCCTGCAAGCAGCAGAAGCAGCAACTCCGAGACCGCCGCGTCAACCGCGAGACCTTTTGCTGCAGCTCCCACGCCATATCATGGCAGCCATCACCGAGGGTCGTGAAAGCTTTCCTTCGACGCCGTCAACGTATATCGCCCCTCTTGGTCGGAAACAAATACGCCAGTGACCCAGACGCGAAGGCCAGCGCGCTGGCTGACGCGTTTGCTGCAAATTTCACGTCAGTGGAAGACGTCGTCGATGAAGAGCATATTCGCAGAGTCGCTGAGCAACTGCCAATATTCCTCGCCGCCAGGGAAGAAGATGAAGTTATTTACCCAATAACAGAAAACGAGGTTGCAACGCAGCTTCGCTTGTTGAACCAAAGGAAGGCGGGAGGTAGCGACGGTATCACTAACCGCCTACTGACGAACCTCCCTCAGGAAACACATCGGCTCCTAGCGGACGTCTTTAACGAGGTCCTCCGCTCGGGTGTCTTCCCCAACTCATGGAAACATGCAGAGGTGGTGGCAATCCTGAAAACAGGCAAAGACCCACGTGAAGTGACCAGCTATCAGCCCATAAGGCCGCTGCCATCCCTCTCCAAAGTGTTCGAGAAATTGTACGTGACAAGATTGCTAGAACACGTCATGCGAGAGAACATCATACCGGACGAGCAGTTCGGTTTCCGAGCCGGTCACTCCACCACGCACCAGCTACTAAGGCTGGTCGAACCGGCAATGCGGGCACTGGAAACAAGGGAATTCCTTGGTGCAGTGTTTCTCGATGTCTCCCGTGCTTTCGACTCCGTCTGGTACGAAGGCCTAGTGTACAAACTCTTTGTTCACGGGCTCCCGACGTCCCATGGAAGACTGCTGCAGTCGTACCTGTCCGAACGGAGTTTCCACATAAGGGCAGATGACGGCAGATCTACAGATCTACAGAAAGGCGGATATGTGCAGGAGTGCCGCAGGGTTCGGTCATCGGCCCCCTGCTGTGCTCCCTGTACACTGCTGATGCACCGCGAGTCGCAAGCATCGAATTGGCACTATACGCCGACGACACGGCGCTTTTCACCCGCAGTATGAACGCGCTCACAATGCGACGCCGACTCCAAGTCGGCTGTGACGCCCTGGGTGCATGGGCCACTAAGTGGCGGTTGAAATTCAACGCCGCGAAAAGTCAGGCAGTCGTCTTTACTAGACGTAAACTGCCCGATGCGCTACCGCCGTTCGAGATCCTGGGGACTCCCGTCCCCTGGTGTACAACGGCGAAATACCTAGGGGTAACCTTAGACCAAAGGCTCACCTGGAAAGATCACGTCAGTGATGTAAGATAGAGGGCCACAGGACGGTTAAGCGTCATTTACCCACTGCTCAACCAGCAGTCGCCACTACCGTCGGAACACGGCATTACGCTGTACCTGTCACTGGTCCGCCCTATGCTCGAGTACGCGTCCCCAGTCTTTGGAAACGCCGCCGACGTCCACATCCAGCTGCTGCAGACCATCCAGAACCGCGCTCTGAAGACTGCCCTGCATCTTCCAACGTGCTACCCGACCAGCTACTGACCATCTTCACGAAGAAGCCGGCATTCTACCGCTCCGAGAGAGATTCCGCGTCACCGCCAGGACCTACGAGAAGACAGAGCAGTCCCACAACCGGTTCATCCGGCAATTGCGGACACACCACTTCAGGCCAACAACCCGCTGGCCTGACCTGCTGCGAGATTAACAAAAATCTCGTAGCAAACCAGGAAAAAGAAGAGAATATAATAATACATCGTCAGCAATCTGACAGTCTAAGTCCACACATACAGCCAGGTACTAATACTTTTTCCCTATGTTTCAGGTACAGCAGGAATAGCAGCAAATGCTTAGCCTGCACAAACATCGGACCAAGGTCGAGGTCCGTCAAGAAAGTAAGCGAGTAAGCCAGCCGTCTCGAGTCGGGCCGCCGCAGTCAGAGGGGCGTCGCACAGCGCAGCAGCCAGCAGCCAAGGCCGCTACCCCCTCCACCCCGCCGAGCGCCGAGAGCGGCGCAGCCCAGCAGGTCGCAGCAGTCGCGAAGGAGCGACTGAGGGGAGCGGATCGCCGCTTCCCCCCCCGCCCACCCAAGAGCGGCGCACAGGAGGGAGCAGCAGCAGTCGCCGAGGAGCGTGCAAAGATCGCCCTACTCCCCGAGCAACACACCGCCGCAACGGCATTCGTCGCCGCAGCAGCCATCAACTCCGCCAAAGGCGGTTTCACTAAAATTGTCAAAATGCCGCGACTGGCATAAAGTCAAAAGCAAAATCGTCGCAAAGCTCCCTGTGAGCACAGGTCCCACACCAGTGCCACGCGGCAAAATAGTTCTGCCTCCCCAGTAGGAGCTAGGGAATATCCTGTGCCAGGAGTGAGGCACCCTGCCCCCGAGCCAAACAAAGGTTTCGGCAGCACTGTCTGGTCTCGTGTCCGCGCACAGCAGAAGAGGTACCCCCTTACAGCGTGGCCACACAACACTACAACCAGCCACCCACCAAACACGGTCTCCAGTACATGTGAAAGAACGGTCAGGAGGGTTGGAAAAAAACCAACAAACCCAACGAGAAGTATGGAACCAGACGTGGGAACATCAGCGTCTCAGGACAGCCCGACCTCCCCCTGGACACCAGCATAGACAACAGCCGGCCCCCCATCCTGATGTCAAACCAACAACTTGAAGACCTCCCAAACGTGACCCATAGACCAGCAAGCCTCTCGCAATTGCCACATAGTGCAGAGTAGCAACACGAGGGAACTAGAAATGAGCTGGTCAGCAGTCGTCAGAAAAGGTACCCCATCTCCCCCCAACACAGCCAAAGCAACACTCCCCAACGCCCACAACCCCTAGAAGGAGCAAGCAGCGCCGCCTCCCCACAGTCGCCCCAATCAACTGGAGAAGGGGAATTAACAATCGACAGAAACAGCGTCACCAGCACCCCAGAAGAAGAAGAAATCTGGCAGGTCACCACCACGTATGAAGTAAAAAACATCCCCAAGGGGCAGACCCAAAAGACAATAGCAGCCGCTTTCGACACCTATATGGATAGGGAAATCAAACAATCGATCCAAGACATCAAAACTACACAAAGAGGGGTAGCATACATTAAACTATCCCTTAGGGGCGTAGCAAATCGCTTGCAAGGACTGTTCAGAAGATTCATCACTCTCTCGCAAGTGGTAGTCCAAGAACTCCCCCCCCTCCCCCAAAGCTAGGCATGGATGGGCAACGCCGCAATCCCCAAACACCAATGCTTAGTGTCATTATAAAAAGAATTCCCTACGATGTCACAGAGGATGAAGTGACTCAACAGCTAAAAGAACAAAACCTTTCCTTAGTTAAAACCTGGAGAATGCTAGACCGAAAGCGAAGAGGGGCGAAAACACAAAACTTTCGAGTCCTCACCAGAAGCCAGGAAACGGTGGATAGGATATTAAAAGAAGGCGTGGTCATAGACTACTCAAAGAAAGAGGGCGAACCTTCCCACCTCCCATCACCACAACCGGTACAGTGCGAGATGTCTAGCATTCACTCATGACACCGAAAAGTGCAACAGCAAACAAACGCCAAAATGCCCAAACTGTGGAGGAGACCAACTCACTGCATGCAACAACAAAGAACCCCCCCACCCTCCAAATGCGCAAACTGTGGAGGAAGTCACTCTGCGCTTTCACACAACTGCCCGCAAAGACCGAAGGACGCGCCAACAACGGACCTACAAGCACCCATAAAGCTCATAAACTCTCCCACCTCCATACCAGAAGAAGAAAATGAATTCAAACAAGAGGTGATACTAAAAGAAGACTTCATCCGTGTGCTCACGGGCACACTGATGAACCTCTTCCAGGATAGGAAGAACGACGTAACAAAGGCCGTAGGTCTGACGGTCAGCCAGATTCTGGAAAAAAGAATATGTCTAACGCAATCAGGACACAAACTGCACATCACTGTGTAAGACACTAGAGACCAAGAAAAGCGACTAAACACCACAAGCAACACACACACACACACACACACACACACACACACACACACACACACACACACATATAAGAAACACACAAGCAGCTAGGCAGCCGTTCCCCCTCCCCTCCCACAACAAAATGGCAGAAGAAGTCCCCATAGGAAAAACAAACCTACTCTTCGCCAATGTGCAAGGAGTAGGAACAAAACTAGCGATACTACACCACAGATTAGTGAACGAAGACATTCACATAGTAGGAATCGTGGAAACTTGGCTCAAATCCACCAAGAACCTCCATATTTCGCGATACAACACATACAGAAAGGACAGGGCCGATGGACGAGGAGGAGTTGCAATCCTGGTGCGTAGCACAATCCCAGCAAAAGTAGTGTCTATTCCTGCAGACCTGGAAGACGAGGAAGTCCTACTCATCAAAATAAAAGGACGAAACAGACAAGACATACTTATCGCATGCATATATAACCCCCCAGGCAATCCAATACCAGAAAGACTCTTAAGACACATACAGACGATACATAATAATGGGAGACCTAAACACAAGACATGAAATGCTAGGAGACAAGAGACATAACGCAAATGGACAAGCTCTGTATGACACAAACCCACCTGAAGCACACCCAAACAGACGAACCATAAGACACTACGCCACCGCAGACTGGGACAAGTACAAAAAAGACGATAACTAGAGAATTATCCACACCAGTAGCAATAACGGACAACCAAGACCTAGAGCTGACGGTCAAAAAAGTAGAGGAAACAAGCCATAAACGAAGCCATTCCCCTTAAAACGATTAACAATTGGAAACCCACAATTCCGCAAGCAGCGCTGGACCTAATCAGACAGAAAAAACGCATATACAGAGAAATAAGACGAACTGACAACCCAGACCTAAAGACAATGGAACAGACTGAACGCACAAACAAAACGCATAATCTCCGAATACCGACAGCAAGAATGGGACCAGACATGCAGCCAACTTGACTACAGACAAGGAGGACGCTTCTGGAACAAATTCAAAACACTGACAGGACAAAGACAAAAAACAGACATCACACTCATAGAAAACGACGAACCGACCACAAATAAACACGACCAGGTTTACATCTTTAAACGAACTCTAGAAGAGGTATACTCCTTCCCCCACGACGAAAAATTCGACATCCCCCACAAAAGAATAATAGACATTCAGCTCCCCCAAACCCTGTCAACTCCAACAATAGAAACAGAACAACAGGTCGCTCTCACCAAAGAAATAACTGACGAAGAAATACAGGAGGCTATCTTCTCAGGAAGAAACTCAGCCCCAGGAGCCAACGATATCAAGCGCATTCACCTGCAGAAAGCCCCACAACAAGTACTAATAACAATTCTATCAACCATATACAACTACTGCATGCATGCAGAAACTTTCCCCAGTACCTGGAAAACCAGTAAAACAATACTCATACCAAAACCCGACAAACCCCGAACTGACCCGAAATCATACCGACCCATTTCACTTCTAGACGTAATATGCAAGACATACGAACGTATACTGACAGACAAACTGAAAAAATACGCCAAAGACCAGGACCTACTACCCATGACGCAAGCAGGTTTCCGACAGGACCACGCAACTACCGACCCTCTATTCAAACTGACAATCGCAGTAACACAGGGCTTCAACACCATCGAATGCACGCTCGCGGTCTTCCTGGACATTGAGCGTGCATTCGACAAGCTATGGCACCAGGGAATGTTGTACAAATTTACGCAACTCGGTATCCCAAACAAGTTTGTCAGAATAATACAGTCATACCTGACAGAAAGAACCTGCAAAGTACACATCGAAGACTCGATATCGGAAGGCTTCTCCCCAAAGAAAGGAGTCCCACAGGGAGGCATCCTCTCCCCGCTGTTGTACACGCTATATACGGCTGACATACCAAAAGTGACAACCCAAAAAGAAACTGTTGCACTATATGCAGACGACACTGCATATTGGTGCACAGGACAAAAGACAATAATACAACGCAAAGCAAAAACATACCTCTGTAAATTAGAAAAATGGATGGTTAAATGGAGGATACGACCGAACCAGACAAAGACACAGACAGTTCTCTTTCAACACAGGAACCTGACCAGAAAACACCAGCAAGACGGTACTGACATACAATTAACACTACGGGACGCCCCACTTACACTAAGCCCGACTGCAAAATACCTGGGAGTGCACTTGGACAAGCACATGAACTGGAAAAAACACCTCGAACATATCCTCGACAGGACCAGAAAGAGGCAAAACCTAAGACTTGTCCAAGGGCGCTTCACAGGATGCAAAGACAGGACAGCAATACATACTTATAAGACCTTCATACGACCACTAATGGAATACGCGACAGCACCACTAGGAGGAATGACAAAACAAATAACGGAACGACTATACAGAACTGAAAGACTACTAACAAGAAGCACCTTAAGACTGCACCCACTAACCCCCTGCGACGAAGTATACCGAATTGCACACATATAGCCACTACAAACTAGACTCACCAAACTAAGAGCCAGATACGGCAGACACATACTAACAAGACGACCTGACATGGAAGACCTACTAACCACAAGACCGAGTACAACTCGACGACTAAAGTACAAATACATAATACCGGCGTGTACAACAGCACACAACACTGCCAAAGTCTTCCCAAACATCGCACCCACCATGACCCCTATGACTAGGAACACAGCACTACCTCCTCACCTAGACGAAAGAGAATAAAACACACAGAAACACAAAAATGAGAAGAAAAAAGGAAGAAACTACACACAAACCACAGTTAACAACTAGTAAGTTTATCCATTAAATATTTCTGTAAAAGTAAAATTTCGCTCAAAATGTCAAATTTTATGCTAAGATTATAGATAAGAACTATAGAAATTTGTATAATGTTAAGAAAAAATGTAACTAATATGTAAAAAATTGTAAATATGTAAAACTGTAAATGACAAATTGCTAAAATTGTAAAATGAAATCAATGCACTTGTAATTAATGCAAAATATATTAAATATGTAATAAAAGCAAAATAAATGTAAACCCATAGGCTGAAAAGGGCAAAGCACGCCCTCAAACAGCCCGCCCTCATCCTTAAGAGGAGGGAATGAAAAGTGCAAAAAAAGCCAGCCGTCAGTTTGTGCTAATCAAGAGCTATCTCGAAGGCAGGACGTTTCACGTCAGAGCAGGTAGTGGAATCTCCACGGAGCGCCAGATACTGGCGGGTGTACCACAAGGCTCGGTTCGCGGCCCGACGCTTTACTCACTCTACACTGCCGACACGCCGCACACAGGACGAGTGAAGCTCGCCCTGTACGCCGACGATACCGCGCTCTACAGTCGCAGCTGGAGCGTCAACACCTTGCAGCTGCGACTACAAACGGCAACAGATAACCTCACGCACTGGGCGACGAAATGGCGGCTCTCCTTCAATGGAGAAAAGTCGCAGGCAATCGTTGTTTCAACACGACCTGTACTAGACAAAGCACCGACCGTCACCATCAGGGGGAGTACCTGTGGCATGGAGCAAGACTGTCAAGTACCTGCGAGTCACGTTCGACAGCCGTCTGAGCTGGCAGCCTCATATAGAAGACATCAGGGGGAACGCATTGGGTAGACTACGGCTGCTCTACCCTCTGCTCAACCCAACTTCTACACTTCCGGCCGACGTCGGCCTCACGCTGTACAAGGCCGCCATCCGTCCTCGACTGGAATACGCGGCTCCAGTGTGGGGCAACACGGCCCCAACAAATTTTAAGAGGCTCCAGACGGTCCAAAACAGGGCTCTCAGGCTTGCTATACACCTGCCACGAGACTTCCCGACGGACGAAACCCACGCCATCGCGGGAGTAAAGACGCTCCGCGAGCGATTTGAAGAGATGGCAACAAATCTCTACAACAAGACGGAGGCCACAGGAAACCCGATTATTCGGCAACTAGGCCACCAACCACACTGGCGTCAAAATATAAGATGGCCAGACCAACTGCGACGTCTTCCAGACGCCGAAGCCTAACAATACAATACAACAGCTACATTAGTAGCAAATGTTCAAATGTTTGTAAAGCCTATGGGACATTAGTACCAGCATGGCCAACCATGGCACACCAGTGCCCAGAAAACTTGAAAAACAAACAGCCCACGATGCAGGGCAGCACAGACAAAGACAAATCGCCTCATAACTAAGAAGACACAAGCTTGCTGTAGCTAAGGCAGCGAAATCCTGCCAGTACTACATCACTATTTATTCCGCTTCTTATGCTTCCAACATACAGAACTTATTTTAGCCTCACTTGTATGCTGTAGAAGAACCAACGACCTGTGTGCTGTCTTCTGCGCTGGGGACACAACTATAGAAGACAACAGGTTAGTCAGAACTCTATGCTTTCCATAAAGTATTGGACAGCAACTACGGCACCTCGTGCGGACTGTATGGCGGTACAAACGCACACTGCTACGCAACAGCATCCGCAAGGATGTGGAGGTTTTAGGGATTTGTGGGAGGAAGCAGTACTAACTTCTCCGTCTGCAAATAAAACCCTAGGAAGCTTGTATCTTGCTCGACGTGTCACGCGCCTTCGACTGCGTGTGGCATGACGGCCTCCTTTACAAGCTACTTGAACTGGGGATACCTGTGTCACACGTCAAGCTCCTTTGGAGCTACTTAGAGGGAAGGACTTTTCACGTTCGGGCAGCCAGTGGAATTTCCACGGAGCGCCGAGTACTCGCGGGTGTACCTCAAGGCTCGGTCGTCGGGCCAACGCTGTACTCACTGTACACCGCCGACTTCCCGCGCACGGACCGTGTTCAAACGGCCATGTACGCGGGCGACACAGCGCTCTTCACCCACAGCTAGCAGGTACCCGTTCTTCTGCGGAGACTTCAACGAGCCACCGACGAGATGGACGCCTGGGCAGCGAAGTGGAGGCTCGCCTACAACGGCGAAAAGTCCCAGACCATCATAATAACATACAATCGGATTCCAGACAACGCGCCGACCGTCGCAGTCAGGCGAGTGGCAGTACCGTGGGGTGCAACAGCCACATACCTCGGTATCATAGTAGACCGCCGTCTAACTTGGCGCCCGCACACAGAGAACGTCAGGCTGCAAGCAATAGGTCGCATGAAAATGCTCTACCCATTGCTGAATCCAAATTCAACGCTGCCAGCAGACGTCGGCCTCACATTATACAAAGCTGCCATTCGACCAAAACTCGAATATGAAACTGTAGTGTGAGGCAACACTGCTGACACCAACTTCAAGCGACTGCAAACGATGCAAAACAAGGCGCTGAAACTCGCACTGCACCTCCCAAGGGACTTCCCGACGGCCGATATGCACCAGATGGCGGACGTCCCAACACCCAACACTCCGAAGCCGCTTCCAGTCACAGGCTACGAACTTCTACGAGAAAACCGAGACATATGCAAACCCATTGATCAGAAGTCTCGGCTCTCGTCCACACTGGATGCCACACCTCAGATGGCCAGATTAACTGCGGCTCACAGAAGAAGCAGAACCCTGATAAGTTGTTAAACCACAGCACCAAGCAAAACTGTTGCTAAAAGAAGCAACAAACATTCGACTCATCAGCTCACGAAGCAGAGCAAAGAAGGCAAAGGCCTCACCACTAAGAAGAAGAAACACATTATGAAGGCAAGGTAGCGAAAGGCCACCAGTACTTCAGCCAAAAGCGAGAGAAACGGGAAGAACAAGTTTCTCAACATGATGCAGCAGTCCAGCCGGCAGAAGCAGGCCAGCAGCGGTAGCGGTCACTTCGGTGGCGCTGCTCCCTGCAGCTTCCAGGCCGAAAGGCAAATCTCCAGTCTCGTTGAGCAGCCGCTCCGAGACTTGGACATCCAGCAGTGAAGTTTGGGCTTCACGAAATCGCCGAGAAGAAGACGCCGACGGAAGAAGGAAGAGCCGCCGCTCCCGCTCCGGGTACGGCCGATCACCATCAAAGGCTGGGCTACAGAGAACTTCCAGACCGGCAGCTACGAACGAAGACCGCAGGAAACTGCGAAAGAGCAAAATTTGTCTGTCATAAGAGTCTCTGACTCACAGCTCCCAGTGTGCCAGGCACACGAACTTTTTTTTCTTGCTGCACATGGTGATCGATCAGGATCGATCGGCATTGCGCCTAGGGACCGTTAGGGAATACCATGATCCAGGGCCCCGTTCACGTCGGGCAAACCCGCGGTCACTCGACTAGCTCTATCTTCTTTCTCCCAACTTCCACACGCCACAAGTAGGGTACACATATGCCTGCACCCGGCTCACCACCACCCGCCTCTCCCAACGAGCACGACCACATGGAGGACCAAAGTGAATTCCAGGTGGCCTTAAGGGACGCAGCAGAGCGGAGCGGAAGAACGAAGACCGGCAGGGTGAGCAGCCTGCCAGACCTGACGACGCTCGACTACGAGACCCTCACGCCCAAGGCAGCGCAAGCTGTCCCCAGGGCCCCCAGGGAAAGAAGACCGGAGGCGCAACGCCTCCACCAGCAGCCAGGCCATGGACTACGAAGAGGAGTCGCGGAAAAGGAAGAACTAAGACTACTACTCGCTCCTGCCGGAAGCACGACCACAAAAGGGAAGCGAAGCAAAGCAAAGCCGCGCCTGACGCAGACGGCTTTGTGAGAGCCACCCGCACCACCCCAAACAGAAAACTTCAGCCTGCAGCAGAAATTGCTGCATCCAACACCTATGAGGTGCTGCAAACCACCGAAGAACCAGAAAACCCACCACAAACACAGCCCAAGCCAGTTTCAAAACCACCACCGATCGTCATCACGTGTGAGGAAACGTACGACGATCTCCACGAGACAATAAGAAACATAGCAACATCACACTTCCAATTCAAAGTAGCGGGGAAAGTCACCTATCGCTTGTATACAAAGTCCCTAGAAGACTTCGACAAAGTAACCTCCGAATTAAGGAGGAAAAACTGGGGCACATATTAACCTTGTGATGAGAGGACCTCGATTGACAAAGTGAAAAACGAACTTAAAAAGATGCAAATAACATTGAAGTACGTCACACGAATTAAATCACCAAAGACGAGAAAGGACACACCACTACTGCAAATAATCGCAGCAGACACACCGGAAAATAGGAAACTCAGGAACCTGACATCACTAATAAATGTCAACATCACCATGGAAAAACCGAAAAGCAGCGAGATCTCATAAGGTGCTACAGGTGCCAAGGACTCTCGCATATAGCAAAACACTGCACCATGCGAATACGCTGCCCTCGATGTGCAGGAGATCACCCCGCCGAGGAATGCAAGAAGGACATAAGCGAACCACCCACATGTGCACGCTGCAATCAACAGCACCCAGCAAACTACATGGGCTGAGAAGCAGTGAAGTCCCAAATAGCCAGACAGCGAGGAAACATTGTTACAGATATTCTGGAAACACGACCACGTTGATGCATCACATTAAGAAAACACACCCTACTGCGTATTGTGGACTCAAGAGCTGGATAACAATTCTTCTAGCCTGCAAGCAATCAGCCTTCGAGCTCGCCGTCTGTACCGGCGGCATCGTCATTGATCAGGTCGTGGATGCTCCAGCATACCTGCCAACTTTTGAAAAGGGCTTTCAGTAAAACTCACGAGCCGCAAAAAGTCTGGGAAATAATTTCCACATAGTTCGGCTTGACGAAAATAATGTTACAAAATACAATAATGTAATCGTATCTACATACGTCATAGGCCATTGTTCAAGCGGACATAACAATCAACAAGAAATAGCAGTTGGCATGGTGGATATTGGTTTACAGCATGCAAAACCGGACCCTTGATAAATTAAGCAGATATGATATAGCTGAAAAAGGTTTTATACAATAAAACTTGTTTAAAAACAAGAAATAATAACACACACTGTAGATGATATGCTAGTTCGACTACAGCCTAATTTTCTCTCTGGCATAAAAGGAAAACTTTACCAAGAAAAAAGGAATGGAAGAAAACTGTGCATCTTCAATTTTGTCTCGCCTAGAGTGCAAACGTAATTATTTAGTCACAGGCGGTACCTAAAGACGTACTTCCTCATTGGTGGAAAGAAATGGTATTTATCTGTATCCTGGAAATCGATAAGTATGTTCTAGGTCTGAATGCCAATAACTGACTCATCAGCACTTTTCTGAATTTGCAGAGCAGAGCCTGTCGACACCTGAGATTCACATATAACTTTAAGAAATGTTATCCCGCCTTTAAATTCAATTCCAATGGCGTCACCACAGAACACGGCGTCACGAACATCAGAGTTAAAAGTACGAATCAGATCAATGAATAAATTTTCCACTATCGTAGACGTATCTTCGACCCACACAAATAATCGATTGAACATATGTGGTGTGATTATCGAACGTTAACGTTTCAATTTTTTGTGCAAATCGTAAAATAACACCGACCATCCGTAAAACCGTAGAATGATGCAGTTTCCGTAAATTTTACGGATAAACCGTAAAAGTTGGCAGGCATGCTCCAGCAAAGCGACTCCGGCAAACTCGTCTAATCGTGCCGCAAAACTTTTTGCAAACTTCGGGAGGTGACGCCCGAATTCAGATAGTGAAAGGATTATCAGCCTCTTCAAATTGTCGAAAACGGAGGTTTCCGAAATTACACGAGGAAAAAATTGGCAAAAATGATTGAAGAGAAGTATGACGTCGAGTCTGAGGTGTGTAAGAAAAAATAGCAGGAAGTTGAGCATGTAGCTCTGACATCAGATATTTGGACGTCAGACAGCAACAGAAGCTTAATAAGTGTCACCGGCCATTATATAGTAGAAACAACATTGCATTCGGGACTTATTTCTACTTCAGAAATGCAAGTCACTCATACATCTGAGAATATTGCCAATGCTATCAAGCGAATACTAGATAAGTGGAACATATATGCAAAAATTGTTACTATAGTAACGGATAACGCCGCCTCCATGAAAGCAGTGAGCGAGATTTTAAATAAACGGAACCATTTTTGTATCGCTCACACCCTTAATCTTGCTGTTAAAGACTGCGTAGAAAAAGAGAATATTGATTCGGTAGACAGCACAGTTAACAAACTGACATTACAGGTGTTAGAAAAATGTCGTGCGATCGTTTCGCATTTTAAGCACAGCACAAAGTCTTGGTATGCTTTGGCGTCAATGAAGAAGCAAATGAATTATGATGCTGTGAAATTAAAACAAGACGTTCGCCCAGTGGAACAGCACTTTTTACACGCTGGAGAGCCTGTTGAAGCTCAAGGTTCCGCTGTCTGCGACTTTACCGACGCTGGAGTCAGCGCCGCCAAATCTCGAGTCACAGGAGTGGTTGTTGGCTGAGGACCTAGTTGCACTGTTACGGCTCTTTGATAAAGTTACAGTAAAACTTTTATCCATTGTGTTGGAACCTGCTACTGTTTATTGAAATAGGTTTCAGAAATTACTGCAACTATAATGGAACAACAAATGATATTGATGAGTTAGCTGATAAACTGAACAAAGTTCATCCCAAAATACAATTTACAGTGGAGCATGAAACACAATCTGGGATCAACTTTCTTGACCTTTACATAACACATCAAGACAACAAACAAATTTCAAATATACAGGAAACCTACCACATCAGTTACCATAATAAATAATACATCATGCCACCTAAATCAGCATAAACTAGTCTTCTTCAAATCAGCACTTAACCGAATACATAAAATTCAACCCGATACCATTGCTAAAACTAAAGAAATAAATATTCTAAAAACCATAGCATTGAACAATGCTTATGACCCAACCATTGTAGATAAATTGGACGATAAAATTAAATCCAATCAAACAGCAACAACAAACGACTCCTCAGAA
Organism: Locusta migratoria; assembly: GCA_026315105.1. Classification (NCBI taxonomy): domain Eukaryota; kingdom Metazoa; phylum Arthropoda; class Insecta; order Orthoptera; family Acrididae; genus Locusta; species Locusta migratoria. Next base: position 297,825,375 of record CM048751.1, read on the forward strand.
GCAGAAGAAACCAAATTTATCTGTATGCCATTTCTCGGCAACATCTCATACAAACTGGCTAAGCTGTTTAAACCACACAAGGTCAAAGTAAGCTTTCACACTAAAAACCAAATAAAAGACAAAATAGTTCATAACACTAAAAGAACCACCACACCCTTTCACAAATCCGGTATGTATTAACATGCGACAGCTGCTCCTGCTACTACATAGGGCAAACAGGAAGAAGTTTTAATATCCGATACAAAGAACATACAGACGCACTCCGTTTAAACAACTTACAGAAATCCTCATTTGTTGCCCACCTTGCAGAAAACAAACATTCCATTACAGGCATAAATACCAACCTCAATATACTACACTCTGTAGACAAGGGACTAAAAATGGATCTCCTTGAACAATTAGAGATTTTCATCCACAAACATAAATCACCACACACAATTCTAAATGAGCAGACAGAATTAGCAAATACCTCATTCTTCCAGTATTTTGAAGACACTCTACAATTGAAGAATTATACAATTATTCACAAATACCCCCCTTTACACACACACACACACACACACACACACACACAAAATTCTCCTTGCACTTACACTCTTCCTTTCGTCTTCTTCTACTTCATCCCACTCTACCCCACCCCTCATACTACTCCCTACCAAAGCCCAAAATTATTTTGTAATTATCGAATCAATAACACACAAATTCAAATGTCTTATATGCCACCTAAAACAACACATGTGACGCATGTAAACAGATACTCAATACTCCTAATATTAACGTAACTATCATTCTGAAATCGTATTATATACATATGTTAACTTTGAATACAACTTTTGATCTTATGTAATCTAAATTGGCTTATTTATATTCTATAATAAGATAAGCTTTTGTCAGTCTTTGGTTTCACATAGTTCTTATCTTGTGGTATAAACATACTCTTTGGTTTGTTTACAAGCTGAAAGTAGTGCTAGTGGCTATAAAGTCGTAATGTGTGCGAAGTATTTGTTAATTTTACCACTTAAAAGTCGTGGGAGTAGTTGTGGCTTGTTGATGGAAAGGAAATGTAGTGAAATCCTATCCATAAGCGGACCAAATATGGACAAACTAAATGAAGTGCATAACTGTAAGTAATGTCTTGAAGACAAACTTATATTGTAATTATTAAGTATACCCTACCAAAATTAGTGTTTACTATTTTCTCGTTTTCTGCCCTCCCACAGATTCAAATGTAACTTGAAATAATTGTATACCATCTGAAGATAAGCTGCTAGGCAGCTTGAAATCGGTAATGGTTTAAATAAATCTTCATTAAGAAGAAACAAAAGGCGACTGGTTGCAGTAATTTCTGAAACCTAAAGTTACAGTAATTTTACCTGCAGAAAAATATCCGTCTGTCATCAGTGTTCCCTCTTGTTTTTGGAAACGAATTTCTACAAACACACTAATGATAGAGACGGGTAAATTTGTGCAAAAAGTGCTTGCCAGTGTAGTTGAAAAGCGGCTTGGAATGTACGAAACACATAGGACAGTAGCAAAAACTACTTTCCTTGGTCCTCTATTTAAGAAAAAAGCATTTCGTTTAGAAAGTAATGCAAACAATAGCCGAATGTGGGTAATAAATTAATTGAAGGAATGCTTACCAGTGGAGTACCCTAACTCATGTGACAAGCTCTCTACATCTACTTCTTGTGAGTCTCTTACATCTTCCACTGAAGCTGAAATTTGGGGTGTTTTGGACAGGAAAAACTCAGGAACCACGAGACAGTCAAATTCCAGTACTTTTTGTTCAGCAGCCTCTGTGGTAAAACTGCATGTAGAATTGCCATACATAGATAGAAATCAGGATCCTCTGCAATTCTGGAGTGGAAAAACAATGAATCCTTTAGGGACTAATAAAGATATGATAAGCCAACACCGAAAAAAGCTAAAATTTTGCTAAAATATTTGATTTCAGTATTAGAAGTGGTGGTGACAGTTACACGTTTTTTTATTTTATTTTCTTTATTTAAATTTAATTTTTCCATTGTTTAGAATTTTGCTGACACTTGCACACAAAAGCTTGGCATAAATTGTATTTCATATGAATTTCAAGACTTAAACGAAGCACAGGTATGTTAAGACAAATCTGAAGTCCCAGAATTCTCACTACAAACAATTGAAAATTAGACACGAGGACACCACTCAAAAAGATACAATGCAGACACAGAAGGGTTCTTTAAGACCCTACAATGATATATAGGTCTAACAAGTGCATTGACCAAGGTTCCAAGGGACACCCTACATCAGGGGTGAGTAAAGTGAAGTCTTATGGCACGAATGGCTAGAAGACCCCGAAGGGCAGCTTCTGCCGCCTAACTGGAAAGGTTTCCCGCAGGCACCTTTCCTTCGCGAAGTGTGAGGACTGTGGGCTGAAATGTCTGAAGTGTAGGTGACTATAATGGGCGTGTATGCTGATGGGAGGAGGGAGAGGGTTGAACACAGTGCCGGCACATAGACTACTACTATCGAAAAGCAACAATGGGGCCGCTGAGCTTAATGTCTCCGTCCGGACGGAGATGTTATAAGTCGATGTTAAGTTTTCTAAAACATCGAAACATCGATGGTGTGAAAACAATATCGGACCATCGATACTTCCAGACTGAAGAGTCAAATCGAGATCTAATAAAAATGTTGGTACAATCCAGGATGCCAAGTCACAAACGAAACAAATATCGTTAGATATAGACCAAACATTCGCGCCTTCGGCGCTCACGCACTGAAAGAAAAACCACCCGTCTAACCACACCTAACCTTCACTAACTATAACACTTTTTTTAATTCTTTGTTTTTTCGTAGTGCATTGTATTGTAAAAAGTGTGTTATAGTTACTGAAGGTAAGGTGTAGGTTAGACGAGTGGTTTTGTAAGTATGTGAGCGCCGAAGGCCTGCATGTTTGGGCTTGGTCGTAGTTTTTTCGATATATATCGTTACCGGCCGTACAACTTCGAGTGTATGCTTTCATGAAAATTACCGAATATTAAAAAGCTTGTTGGTTGAGCAATGTCTACAAAGTAGAGGCTTCTTTTTTTGAGTCTGCGACTTTCGATACAGGTAAATTGAATGCTTAACTCCTTTTGCATTGCATGGTTATGAAATACTTGTAAATCCATTTGTTGATTTGTTTCTTTTATGAAATGGTAAATAGCTATTTCCACCCCCATGAACCACAGACATTGCCGAGGTGGGGTGGCTTGCGTGCCTCAACGATGCAGATAGCCGTACCGTAGGTGCAACCACAGCGGAGGGGTATCTGTGGAGAGGCCAGACAAACGTGTGGTTCCTGAAGAGGGGCAGCAGCCTTTTCAGTAGTTACAAGGGCAACAGTCTGGATGATTGACTGAGCTGGCCTTGTAGCATCAGCTAATGTGGCTTTGCCACACAGTTACTGCGAACGGCTGAAAGCAAGGGGAAACTACAGCCGTTACTTTTCCCGAGGACATGCAGCTCTACTGTATGGAAATATGATGATGGCATCCTCTCGAGTAAAATATTCCGGAGGTAAAATAGTCCCCCATTCGGATCTCCGGGCGGGGACTACTCAGGAGGATGTTGTCATCAGAAAAGACAATACTGGCATTCTACGGGTCGGAGCGTGGAATGTTAGATCCCTTAATCGAGTAGGAAAATTAGAAAATTTAAAACGGGAAATGGATAGGTTGAAGTTAGATATAGTGGGGATTAGTGAAGTTCGGTGGCAGGATGAACAGGATTTCTGGTCAGGTGAGTACAGGATTATAAATACAAAATCAGTTGGGGGTATCACAGGAGTAGGACTGATAATGAATAAGAAAATAGGAATGCGGGTAAACTACTATGAGCAGCACAGTGATCGCATTGTCATTGTAAAGATAGATACGAAGCCAACACCGACAACAGTAGTACAGGTTTATATGCCAACTAGCTCTGCCGATGATGAGGAGATTGAAGAAATATATGAGGAGCTAAAGGAAATAATTCAGACAGTTAAGGGAGAGGAAAACTTAATTGTGATGGGAGACTGGAATTCGGTAGTAGGAAATGGAAGAGAAGGAAAAATAGTAGGTGAATATGGACTGGGCAGGAGGAATGAAAGAGGGAGTCGCCTGGTAGAATTTTGCACGGAACATGATTTAATAGTAACAAACACCTGGTTTAAGAATCACAAAAGAAGGTTGTATACATGGAAGAGACCAGGAGACACCGGAAGGTATCAGATAGATTTTATAATGGTAAGACATAGGTACCGGAACCAGGTTTTAAACTGTAGGACGTACCCAGGGGCAGATATAGACTCTGACCATAACTTGTTAGTCATGAACTGTAGGCTGAAACTGAAAAAACTGCAGAAAGGTAGGAAAATAAGGAGATGGGACTTAGATAAATTGAAGGACAGTGAAGTTCTGGAGAATTTCAGAGGGAGCGTTAGGCAACAATTGACAGAAACAGGGGGAAATAAAACAGTAGAAGAGGAATGGGTAGCATTGAGAGATGAAATAGTGAAGGCAGCAGAGGACAAAATAGGTAGGAAGGCAAGACCAACAAAAAATCCTTGGGTATCACAGGAAATACTAAATTTAATTGATGAAAGGAGAAAATATAAAAATGCAGCAAATGAAACAGGCAAAATGGAGTACAGACGACTAAAAAATGAGATTGACAGGAAGTGCAAAATGGCTAAGCAGGAGTGGCTAGAAGCCAAATGCAAATCTGTAGAAGAATGTATAAGAAGGGGAAAAGTAGATACCGCCTACAGGAAAATAAAAGAGACATTTGGGGACAAGAAAAGCAACTCTACGAATATCAAGAACTCAGATGGGAAACCAGTTCTCAGCAAAGAAGGGAAAGCTGAAAGGTGGAAAGAGTACATAGAGCAGCTCTACAAAGGAAATGAACTTAGAGACGATGTTGTAGGAAGGGAAGAGGAAGTAGACAAAGATGAAATAGGAGATAATATACTGAGAGATGAATTTGACAGAGCCCTGAAAGACCTAGGTCAGAACAAGGCCCCAGGAGTAGATGACATACCCTCAGAGCTACTAAAGTCTCTGGGAGAGCCAGCTATGACAAAACTATTTGAACTGGTGTGTAGGATGTATGAGACAGGCGAAGTGCCCTCAGACTTTAAGAAAAATGTAATAATCCCCATTCCAAAGAAATCAGGCGCAGACAGGTGTGAAAATTACAGAACCATCAGTTTGATAAGTCATGGTTGCAAAATTTTAACACGAATTATCTACAGGAGAATGGAAAAGCTGGTAGAAGCTGACCTCGGGGAAGATCAGTTTGGATTCAGGAGGAACATAGGAACCCGGGAGGCAATACTCACTTTACGTCTTATCTTAGAGGATAGATTAAGGAAAGGCAAACCTACATTTTTAGCTTTTGTAGATTTGGAGAAAGCATTTGACAATGTTGACTGGAATACACTCTTTCAAATTCTGAAGTCAGCAGGGGTAAAATATAGGGAAAGGAGAGTTATTTATAACTTGTACAAAAGCCAGACCGCAGTTATTAGACTCGAAGGGCATGAAAGGGAAGCAGTGGTTGCGAAGGGAGTAAGACAGGGTTGTAGCCTTTCTCCGATGTTATTCAATTTGTACATCGAGCAGGCGGTGAAGGAAAGCAAGGAAAAATTTGGAATAGGGATTAAAGTTCAGGGGGAAGAAATAAAAACATTGCGTTTTGCTGATGACATTGTAATTCTGGCAGAGACAGGAAAGGACCTGGAAGAGCAGTTGAATGGAATGGACAGTGTGTTGAAGAGAACGTATAAAATGAACATTAACAAGAGCAAAACAAAAATAATGGAATGCGGTCTTAGAAAATCAGGCGAGGCTGAAGGAATTAGATTAGGCAACGAAACAATGAAGGTGGTAGATGAGTTTTGTTACTTGGGTAGTAAAATAACATGTGATGGTCGCAGTACAGAGGATATAAAATGCAGAATGGCAATGGGAAGAAAAGCATTTTTGAAAAAGAGAAATTTGCTAACATCGAATATTAATTTAAGTGTAAGGAAGTCCTTTCTGAAGGCATTTGTTTGGAGTGTTGCGTTGTACGGGAGTGAAACATGGATGATAAGCAGTGCGGACAGGAAGAGAATAGAGGCTTTTGAAATGTGGTGTTACAGAAGAATGCTGAAGATTAGGTGGGTAGATCGCATAACCAATGAAGAAGTACGGAACAGAATTGGTGAGAAAAGGAATTTTTGGCATACCCTGACAAAAAGAAGGGATCGCTTGGTAGGACACATTCTTAGACATCGGGGAATCGTAAATTTAGCATTGGAGGGAAGTGTGTGGGGTAAAAATCGCAGAGGGAGACCAAGAGACGCGTATAGTAAGCAGATTCAAGTGGATGTGGGTTGCCGTTCTTATGAGGAGATGAAAAGGCTTGCTCAGGATAGAGTAGGGTGGAGAGCTGCATCAAACCAGTCTCCGGACTGAAGACCATAACAACAAATAGCTATTTATGTACCAGTCAGTACTGGAAATATTTTGAAAAAATAAATAATTCCAGCGTCAAATGTTCTCGTGGGAAAATATTGCAAACGTCTGGGAACACTACTAATCTGAAATGTCATTTGCAAACATTCATCTGAACTTGCTGGCTAACGACGTCCAGGGTGCAAGGACTACTGCATCAACATCACTTGCCTCACTCTTCGAAGAACCTACTGCTGTGCTTTCAACAAGATCTGCTACTATCCAACACAACGCTGCTGATGTGATTTTATCCAGTCCAAAATGCTGAGCATCGTGTGCTTTTACGCCAGCTAATGCCATCCAGCTGTTTCTGAGTGTTCTGATGATGCGCCAAAAGCGCGAAACGCGTTAAAGAGAAATAAATATAATTTGCAACAGAGACTACTTTTCAATTAAAAAAATGATTGAAAGATTTTTAAAACTGCGTCCTGCAATCAATAAAATTATTAACTGCCACACCAGTGCACCAAAAATGTTAAATGCGAAACAAATAGTTGATTTGACTGAAGTGTGTGAGGTATTACGGCCAGTTAGGTAACAACTCTTGAAATCTGTGGTGAAAAATTTGTAACATGTAGCAAAGTAATACCACTTACCAGATTACTTACTATAAAGGTAACTGGTTTACACACGAAACCAACAGTTGCAGAGAGTTTAAAAAATAATTCCTGAAATTAGAAAACTTTTGCTACTCACTGAACATGGTAATATCCTCGCAGTCGCCACTCTCTTGGATCCCCGATTCAAGAATATACATTTTCAAGATGCACTAGCCTGTTCAAGAGCCATTAAAAGTGTCAAGAACATGGAATCAGACATAGATTCTTCAATCAAGTGAAAATGAACAATTCCCTGTGAATTCCACAACAGAAGAGGAAGCTGCAGATAAATGGAGTGATCACTATAAACTTGTTTCTCAGAAGAATATTGTTTTAGCTGAACAACGTGACACCAACATGCCTATGGAATTAAGTTATTTAAATAAGTCCCTTAGCTGATTTAAAGCAAGATCCATTTTGTGGCAGGTCCTATGATCCAGGTTCTACCCAAAGTTGAAGAAACTAGCTATTAAACATTTGTGCTACACAGCAACTTCTACAGCTTCAGAAAGGCTTTTCTAAAACGCTGGTCAACATCTGTACCAACAACGAAACAGACTTAAAAGGAAACCTGTCAAAGTTACTTTTTTTTTTTTTTTTTTTTTTTTTTCAGAGCGTACCCAAAATGAAATCAACGAAAGGCGAGAAAACATTCATTGTGCTTGTAGTGCCAGAATTAAAGCAACTCTCTGGTTTGTTGTTTTTGCGGGTGTCTGAAATACTTTCGCGACGTTATGGCATACAAATCGATTAAATGGATGGAACTGAGTGAAGTGACTAATCAATTTTCGTTATGTTACGATTGTGTCATTACTATTTAACTTGCCTTACAACCTGAGCAATACCCGTTCATCAACCCACCCATCAAGACCCATGTTTAAAATTTAAAGACACTAATCAGTTTAAACACTGATCATTTGCAATTTTTGTTAAAAATTTATTATTACTTTTTAAGGTACAAACTGATCCATTAACGTTCATGCATCCAATCAGGCCTACTATACCCCATGTTTTAATCAAAAAATACTCATCATTTGAAACGTTCGTCATTTGTAATGGAAATTATAGTGTGATGAAAATTTAATACGTCATCCTATTTTTCGTTGGAACACGGCTGTCTCACTGGACACACACAAACACTGGCAAGATGGCATCCAAAACATCGATATTATCGAACATCGATATTTCCCTTTCGATATATTTTGTACATAGATATCTTTGAGCCAATGTTAAATTCGATTATTTTCCAATATCGATCATCGCTAGTGAGTCGCTCCACGCTTCCTGCTTCGCGGCTGGAAAACCCAGTCGGTGATCCCATTGGAGTGGCCATGGCGCACCCGCGCGGCCGCCTCAGCTCGCTCACATAGCTTTCACTCGCGCGTGCAGCAAATAAAGTTTTTGTGCCGCTCTCCGATCGCTGGTTACGACGTTCCAACGCTATGCGCTGCGCGTCGTTTTTAATTGGAGCTGTAAAGACGTGTTAATCTCAAAAGTGTTGAATGAAAGGTAGCGGTAGCTGAATTTTATCGAACTTTTGTAGACTCGCAATGTCTTTAATTACAACTTATTGTTCATGTTGGTGCAAGAATACCAGTACTTCAATACAGCAAACAACCGCACATTCAAGATAATTTACATGTAGACATGTTATTTAGCTCAGAATATGAAACGGTTACTTCTTCGCTAAAGGTTGCACGTGAAATTGGCTTCTTTGTGAGCCAATAGCAAGGGGATACTTTATTCGTAATTACATCGCTGTCATTCCCTGTCAACTTACCTTGCCAATAATTTTTTTGAAGTAAACGGTATAATGTTTGTTGGATGTTTTAGGGGGACAACACTGCAGAGATCATCAGTCCCCCATTCCATCACTGGGTGTCAACGAAGTGGCATGAATGTGTGAAACAGCCCAGAGTTACGAACGGTATAAAATGTCTGTATGTGACTAGGAACCAGTAAAAACAGTCTTGGTTGCAAAGTGGTGTTATTAATTACCAAGAACGCGTTCCGCCCTCAAAGCAGGCCATTATATCTGCATGACAAAGGTTACACGAGAACTACTACAACATTTAAAGTAGTGAAACAGGGGGCTGTTGCATAACGTTTGTCATGCAGATAATGTGATGATGCCCTGCTGTGAGGGCGAAACGCGTCATTGGTAATTAATAACACCACTTTGAATCCAACACCGTTTTTACTTGAAATTACAATTTCACTGGTTGCTGTATGAGCCACACCATGAACTGGAAAACTTTATATAGCTACGTTGCATGTATTTTGGGATTTTAGTACAGAAGTTACAACTTCTTCCCTATCGTGATCTATCGGTTACTACCCAATGCTAGCAATAGCGAGTCCAGTTTTGCCATTTTATACCATTTTCGATATATATATATATATATATATAAAATTTTATTTATTTTTCCTCGTGATCATCTGTGTATAGTGCCAAGTTGTAAAAGTAGTTTCATTATAGCGGCACTGATTTACTTGTATTAAACTCTACGAGAAAGAAGATGCACTTAAGCTAGTAGTATAAGGGCGGGGGTACGGGAGCAGGGTACCGCTTCGCTACCTGGGCACACCCCGGCCGCCGCGCACTCGGCCAATTGCCGGACCGCAGATCAGAGAACGCCGCCAAACTCTAACAATAGGATGATTGACAGGTTACACTTTACACTGGTGCACTTAACACTTGCAAGTAAACAACACCCCCTTTTCACACCACGGCGCTGCCGCCAGACAGGCGGCACCTCCGACAGGTCCAGACCTGTCCACCCCCACCAGACTACCCTTCACATACCTTCACCCTTCACATACCTTTCGACCACTATCTTCAGATGCACCGTATTAATGGGTGACTGTACCCACACGTACGGATAACATCGCGGCCCCCACATCCCGTGATTCACCTTAGCAAGCTAACAAATAGGGAGGTGACAGTAGAACTATTGAGTTAGTCACCACGTTGGTGTGGGCATGGAGGGGGCCCCATCCTTGTACCCCGCCACGGCGGTCACCGTCTTGCGCGTCGCGTGCTCCGTGTACGTCACTGCGTCGTGGATCACGTTCTCCGGGAACACCTTCAGCACGCCGCGCGTCTCCTCGTAGATGCGCTTCACGCCGCCTCTGCGCGCCAGACAGCGGATCGCCGGCTTCGTGATGCCCTGGATCACAGAGTAACATATACAGAGGAGCAGCCCCCTCTAAACCACTGTCCTACGCTCCCCTCATAGTTTCGTAAGATGCTAGCAGGTGTCATGCCGTTCCCTGGCTTAGGGTGCCTCTCGGAAGTCAGAGGGTAGCGTGGAGGGGAGGCTAAGGCGAGAGTTCGTGCCGCCTGTCACGATGCCACGGCTGTGTCCGGCGTGCCGGCGTTTGAGGGGAGGTGGTGGTGGGGACAGTCGCTACCTGCCGCCTGCTCTGGCCAGTTTAATGGGCTGCTGCTGACCGCAGCGCCATCATGGGACATCTTACGGAACTGCTGGAAACCCTACCTCCCCGCACCCCTGAGCGTAGGACCGGGGCCTTACGGAGGTTTCCCGTCTGTATATATTCGTCTGTGCCTGAATGATGTCACGCAGCACCTCGCGGTGCCGCCCTTGCCCAGCCCCTTTCCTCCCTTGCCGCGGCCAGTCATCTAAAAATACAGTCGGCTAGAAACAGCAGTCAGCGGCGCGACGCTCCTCTCCTCACGCTAGCGAGTCAGTTACGAAACGACCGCACCGGCGGCCTTCCCCCACCACGTCCCACCGAGGGCATATGAGCGCGCGCCGCGCCGCGCCCGTAGACGATGAAAAAGCTGAAATATTCAAAAACGTCTTCGATGAAATACACAAATACCCGGAAGACGACAAATTTGATTCAAACCACAGAGCGGAAGGTCAATGAACGCTAAGAATTAATGAACAGAGACTGCCAGCTAGACCAAGATCATGCCCAACTACTTTCCGACATCTCAAAACAGGAGATTACGACTGCTATGAACCACAGACATTGCCGAGGTGTGGTGGCTTGCGTGCCTCAACAATAAAGATAGCCGTACCGTAGGTGCAACCACAGCGGAGGGGTATCTGTGGAGAGGCCAGACAAACGTGTGGTTCCTGAAGAGGGGCAGCAGCCTTTTCAGTAGTTACAGGGGCAACAGTCTGGATGATTGACTGAGCTGGCCTTGTAACATCAGCTAACATGGCTTTGCCATGCAGTTACTGCGAACGGCTGAAAGCAAGGGGAAACTACAGCTGTTACCTTTCCTGAGGACATGCAGCTCTACTGTATGAACATATGATGACGGCACCCTCTCGGGTAAAATCTCCGGGCGGGGACTACTCAGGAGGATGTGATCATCAGGAAAGACAACACTGGCATTCTACGGATCGGAGCGTGGAATGTTAGATCCCTTAATCGGGTAGGGAAGCTAGGAAATTTAAAAAGGGAAATGGATAGGTTGAAGTTGGATATCATGGGGATTAGTGAAGTTCAGTGGCAGGATGAACAGGATTTCTGGTCAGGTGAGTACAGGATTATAAATACAAAATCAATTGGGGGTATCACAGGAGTAGGATAATGAATAAGAAAATAGTAATGTGGGTAAACTACTATGAGCAGCACAGTGATCGCATTATCATTGTTAAGATCGATACGAATGAGGAGGAAATCGAAGAAATATATGAGGAGCTAAAGGAAATTATTCTGACAATTACGGGAGAGAAAAACTTAATTGTTATGGGAGACTGGAATTCGGTAGTAGGACAAGGAAGGGAAGATAGTAGGTGAATATGGTCTGGGCAAAAGGAATGAAAGAGGAAGCCGCCTGGTAGAATTTTGCACGGAACATGATTTAATCTTAACAAACACCTGGTTCAAGAATCACAAAAGAAGGTTGTATACGTCGAAGAGACCAGGAGACACTGGGAGATATCACATAGATTTTATAATGGTAAGACAGATTTCGGAACCAGGTTTTACAGTGTAAGACATACCCAGGGGAAGATATAGACTCTGACCATAACTTGTTATTCATGAACTGTAGGCTGAAACTGAAGAAACTACAAAAAGGTAGGAAAATAAGGGGATGGTACCTGGCTAAATTGAAGGAACCTGAGGTTCTTAAGAATTTCGGGGGAGCTTTAGGCAATAATTGACAGAAACGGGGGGAAAATAAAACAGTAGAGGAGGAATGGGTAAAATTGAGAGATGAAATAGTGAAGGTAGCAGAGGACGAAATAGGTAGGAAGGCAAGACCTACAAAAAATCCTTGGATATCACAGGAGATACTAAATTTAATCGATGAAAGGAGAAAATATAAAAATGCAGTAAATGAAACAGGCAAAACGGAGTACAGACGGCTAAGAAATGAGATTGACAGGAAGTGCAAAATGGCTAAGCAGGAGTGGCTAGAAGTCAAATGCAAGGATGTAGAAGAATGTATAAATAGGGGAAAAATAGATACAGCCTACAGGAAAATAGAAAACATTTGGAGATAAGAAAAACAGCTCTATGAAAATCAAGGACACTGATAGAAAACCAGTTCTCAGCAAAGAAGGGAAAGCTGAAAAGTGGAAAGAGTACATAGAGGGGCTCTACAAAGGAAATGTACTTCGAGACAATATTGTAGGAAGGGAAGAGGATGAAATAGGACATACTGTACTGAGAGAACAATTTGACAGAGCCCTGAAAGACCTAGATCGGAGCAAGGCCCCAGGAGTAGATGATATTCCCTCGGTGCTACTGAAGTCTGGGAGAACCAGCCATGACAAACCTGTTTCACCTGGTGCGTAAGATGTATGAAACAGGAGAAGTACCCTCAGACTTTAAGAAAAATATTATAATCCCCATTCCAAAGAAAGCAGGTGCAGACAGGTGCGAAAACTACAGAACCATCAGTTTAATAAGTCATGGTTGCAAAATATTAACACGAATTATACACAGTAGGATGGAAAAGCTGGTAGAAGCCGACCTCGGGAAAGATCCGTTTGGGTTCAGGAGAAATGTAGGAACATGGGAGGCAATACTCACTTTACGGCTTATCCTAGAAGATAGATTAAGAAAAGGCAAACCTACATTTCTAGCTTTTGTAGATTTGGAGAAGGCTTTTGACAATGTTGATTGGAATAAACTCTTTCAAGTTCTTAAGCAAGCAGGAGTAAAATATAGGGAGCGTAAGGTTATTTACAACTTGTACAAACCAGACAGCGGTTGTCAGAGTTGAAGGGCATGAAAGGGATGCAATGGTTGGAAAGGGAGGAAGACAGGGTTGTAGCCTTTCTCCAATGTTATTCAATTTGTACATTGAGCAAGCTATAAAGGAAAGCAAGGAGAAATTTGGCGAAGGAATTAAAGTTCAGGTGGAAGAATTAAAAACCATTGGGTTTTGCCGACGACATAGTAATTCTGTAAGATACAGCAAAGGACCTGGAAGAGCAATTGAACGGAATGGACGGTGGGCTGAAAGGTGCATATAAGATGAACATTAGCAAGAGCAAAAATAGGGTAATGGAGTACAGTCTAAGAAAATCAGGTGATGCTGAAGGAATTAGATTAGGTAACGAAACATTAAAGGAGGTAGATGAGTTTTGTTAATGGGGCAGTAAAATAACAAATGATTGTCGCAGTACAGAGGATATAAAATGCAGAATGGCAATGGGTAGAAAAGCGTTTTTGAAAAATAGGAATTTGTTAACATCGAATATTGATTTAAGCCTAAGGAAGTCCTTTCTGAAGGCATTTGTATGGAGTGTTGCCTTGTATGGGAGTGAGACATAGACGATAAACAGTGCGGACAGGAAGAGGATTGAGGCTTTTGAAATATGGTGCTACAGAAGAATGCTGAGGATTAGGTGGGTGGACCGCGTAACTAATGAGGAGGTACTGAACAGAATTGGGGAGAAAAGAAATTTCTGGCATACCTTGACTAAAAGAAGGGATAGATTGGTAGGACACATTCTTAGATATCAAGGAATTGTGAATTTAGCGTTGGAGGGAAGTGTATGGGGAAAAAATCGCAGAGGAAGACCAAGAGATGGATACAGTAAGCAGATTCAGACAGATGTAGGTTGCCGTTCTTATGTGGAGATTAAGAGGCTTGCTCAGGATAGGGTATTGTGGAGAGCTGCATCAAACCAGTATCCGGACTGAAGACAACAACAACAACAAGTATTGGCAAGAACAATGCTCCAGGCATTGACGGCATCACAAGGAACGTCCTACGCAAAGCACCAAAAGAACTAATCAATTCGCTAAAGAAACTGTACAACGAAGTCCTAAAACAGCAGAAAATTCCAAAACAATGGAAAACAGCAGAGATCATACTGATTCTAAAATCTGGCAAACCTCCTCATGACCCAATATCAGATCGCCCGATAACACTATTGTCAGTAATAGGGAAAACGTTCGATGCAATAGTACGAAGCAGACTACAAAAATTCATTAACAAAAAGGAGCTGATCCCATCTCACCAAGCAGGATTCCGGAAAGGGCACTCGACCATAGATCCAATCATACAACTGGCCAGCAGTGCTACACAGGCCGTAAACTTTGGAGACTGCGCCCTGGCACTCGTGCTTGACAGAGCGGGCATGTGATAAAAGTCTGGCACGCTGGACTTTATTATAAGATGCTCAACATCGGGTTTCCAAACCAGCTAGTCAGACTTATAGCAGACAGCATAGACGATAGCCCAACTGAGATACACGTCAACAAAGGCAGGTCAACGCCCTTCTACCCGAAAGCGGGGGTATCGCAGGGAGCAATATTGTCCCCAATGCTATACGCATTATACACGGCGGACATACCGAAACCCACCAAGTGAAATGAGGACACTGCTTACTGGTGCCATGCACCCACAGCAAACGGCCTTCAACGACTAACGGCACAGTATATCCATATCCTGAAACCATGGCTGGTCAAGTGGAGAATACGGCCTAATGCCAGCAGAAGCCAGATAATAAGTTTCCACCATAGAAACCTAACGCAATACAAGCCACAAAAAACAGAAGACCAACGAATAGTGTTATGGGGGTAAACAAATTAAGCCACAGAAGACAGCCAAATATCTGGGTCTAACATTTGACTCAACTCTAACCTACAGGCAAGCAATCTCTGAACTAACAGTGAGAGCTAGAAAAAACCTAGGACTGCTCAAAACCAGCCAGGGAACGTTCAACGGAGCACCAACAGAGTAATTAATATACACCTACTGCAGCTACATACGTCTAGTCATGGAGTATGGAGCTCCAATATGGGTAACGGCAAAGGCACATACCCCCAAGAGTATTCAGAACTGAAAGGAGGATGCTGAGAATATCAGCAAGAACCAGTCCAAGCACCAGTAGGGGGGACCTATACCAACACACACAAATACAACCATTAGAAAAAAGACTCATTAAGCTAACCGCAAATGTAGGAATAGCTAGACTCCAAGCCGAGTCAAAAACAACACAACTGCTGAGACAGCCACCAATCACAGTTGCATATCATTATAAATACCCTTACCCACCGGCAGCAATGGCACAAACAATAGAAATAGAGAATCCAGGAAAATTCCAGTTTGATGGAATTTTACAAGAACACACTCCAACATTTAATTGAACCAGATCAAGAAGACTGATCCCAATATTCCAAATAAGTTGAGTAAGATAAATAAACTAAGTAGAATAGAAATTGTAATAAAATCAAAAGTAAATCAAAAATTGTAAACTAAGTTACCAAACCAAATAGAAACAATAAAAAGTGTCAAACCAGAATAAATGTAACCACCCTGGCTCAAACGAACCCATCTGTTCGGATACGAGCCCGCCACTCCCATCAGGAGTGGAATGAAATTTTTTAAGAAAAAATAGTTGAGGCTTTGTCACGGAAGCGAACAGATGTGCGTCGCCGCACTCCGCTCTACTCGCTAAGACAAAGGCGCTACTACACGCGCAAGCCCTCCTAAATAGACGAGCTGCGCGCGTCCCTCAAAAAAGCAAATTTCTGTGATGCTCTAAAAGGGCAAAACATTGTCGTGTTACTGTTAGGGCAATTTAGAGGCAGGTAAGCTTTTCCGGAAAGCCGGAAACAGGGCCGTTAGATAGGGATTCAGCGAACCAGGCCCCATTCATGTTGGACAAGCCCGCGGTTGCAGAGGCAAAGATAAAGGTGTAGGGGCTGTATAGAACACTCGCGATCAGGTGAAAGACACCACATTAATTTCACAACACACTGTTCAACATGGAAAAACCGAAAGCGAACAGAACAAGGAGCAGGGCTGCCAACAGCACCAAAGCAAGCTCGAAAACGCACGTGGACACACCACCTACAGATCTAGTAGTGGGGAGATGATCGGCCCATGTGGCACTCCTGCTGCTGGATAGAAAATGTCGGATGCTGCTTCTTTGACAAAAACTCTCGAGGGGCGTTGTTGTAGAATGTTGGCAATTAGGTTCGTTATTTTTGGTGGTATACCTATTTTTAGTAGTTTGTATTGTAAGCCCTGGTGCCACACATTGTCAAATGCCCTCTCTATGGCAAGGAGTAGTTTAGGCCTTTCGTTGATGCCACTGCATAGCTTAATTATTGGATCTATTGAGTGGTTTTGGCGGAAACCTGCTTGGCATTCTGGAATTAGTTTTTTTGTTTCGGCATACTTTTTAACCTTGGGTTAATGTTTCGAATGTTTTACCGATGACCGGAAGAAGCGTTATTGGTCTGTATGAAAGCGGATCATGTGGAGATTTTCCTGGCTTCGGAATCATGATTATCTTTGCTTCTTTCCATTGAGTTGATGGTTTCTAATGTCAGAGCCACGTTGTATAGCGGATTGAGGCTTTTAATAAGCTGTTGTCTTGGGGCAAGACGGAGTTGTGTCCTTTTAAAGCCGTCAGTTCCTGGGGCGCTATTTTTGCCCTTTAGAATTGCGGCTTCTATTTTGTCGTCGGTAACTTTTGAAGTTACGGCGGCTTCCTCTTCTGATGGTGTGTGCATTGAGTTTTGTAGAATCGGTAAATCGGTTTCTATTTTGTTTTCTAGGTCTTGATCGAAATGAGGATCTATTGGGAAGCTATGTATTTTGTTTAGGACGTCTCGAAATATGTTGGCCTTTTCTAGGCCGTCAGTTATGACGTCGTTGTGGTAGTGGTGATTCTTCTTTTTGTTTCAATACCGTGACGCTTCTAAAGGTATGCCAATATTTGTTTGCATGATTATGGTCCAAGTTTTTGCTAATTTCTTCCAATTTATTGGCCCTAAATTCGCGAAGTTGTTTCATCTGTAGGTTAAGCTTATTCCATTCCCTTTTGTACTCAGTCGCTTGTTTTCTTAAAAAGTTTGTATAACCATTTTTCTTTGATGGTACTGAGGATTCTTTGAGGAATTCGGTCTACTTCTCGTTTGATTATTTTGGTGGCAGCATTTTCTTTTGTGGCTATTATTGTGGCGCTAATGATGCTTTGATTGTAGTTGTCGAGTTCTGTTGCGGTGGTTATTTCTGTTGGTTGTGGTAGGTATGTTTTGAGATTTTCGCGGTATTTTGCTTCGTCTAGTTTTTTGATGTCTAATTTCTTTTCTTGTGTTCTCTCCTTTTTGTGATGGTATGAGTTTCGTTCTCGTGATTATGGGAATGTGATCGCTACCTAGGCTTGGGCCTACCCATGGTGGACTTAGGCGTGGGTATATTGATCTAGTACAGATGAAGTGATCTGGTATTGATGATACTGTGTTGCTTATGTAGGTCGGCTTATTGTATGCTAGGCGCATTATATCTGGTTCTTCTTCGGTGTATGTGTGGAGTGCTTTTCTATTGTTATTCGCTCTGTTATCTCCGAATTCTTCTGCCCTTGCGTTGTAGTCGCCCATTAAGATCACGTTTACGTATGTCTTCGCATAATTTATGAAATCGAAAGGTATGTCTTCTCCTGGTGGAACATACAATGTTATAATGTGGATGTTTTTGTTATGTTTGGCGCGTCCTTGAATGTGAACTGCTTGTATAGATTTGAATTGTTCTGGAAGATCGACTCTGATTGCTTTGAGTTTTTTGTTGTGAAAGATTGCTATCCATTTGGGCTGGTAGTTTACTACTATTGCGTCTACTTTGTGGCATACAAAGTCACATAGTGACATTGGTGATGTAGTTGCTTTAGTTTCGAGAACGCCTAATACCGATATTTTTTTCTTTTTTGAAAAGGTATTGCAATAGAGGTTTTCGGGTCCTGAAGCCACAGGCGTTTACAAACCCAATATTTGTTTTCCTTTCCTTGGTGTGCTTCCTTTTATAGCTGTGAGGGCTGTGGTTGAGTTGTAAATTGCTCCTTTTGGCTGGTGCTGCTATTATTATGTGGTTGTTCGGTGATAGATGTCTTCATTTTGTGTTATTATGAGTATTCCAGTGTTGGTGGTGTTCTTTTCTAGTTCTGTTGCAATATTTACGAATGTTATTTGGTCGCTGTCGGAATTGTCCAGCAGCATTGTGGGCCATCTGAGAGGTTGAATGTTTATATGGAGTTTGTCTCCGATTGGTACTGGGTCGAGTTTTTTTCCCGAAGAAAGTTTTGGAAACGCCTTTCATGGCATCAATGATTTTGGTCTGTCTGTCTGGGATAATATTTAACAGCGCCGTAGTGATGGCTCGTAGGAGGTCGTCGGTTTTGACGTAGTTTTCCTGTTGAGCCTGTTGGTCACCTTGTGTCGGTTTATCTACGCATTTTATTATTTTTGTTGCTTCTACTGTGAGTGCTTGTCTAGGTCTTTGAGGGCATCTTGGGTCCATGGGGTGGTGTTCGCCATCGCAGTTCACGCATTTAATTTTCTGTTTTTGATTCGCATCTGCTTGTGAAGTGACTTTCGCCACATCTTGCGCATTTTGGTGGTTGCGTGCAGCAGTCGGTTACGTGCTCGTAGCTAAAGCAGCGCGGCTGTGGAGGCAGCATTTGCGGAGGCTCGACTATAAAGGAGCGAAGATACATTCGAAAGTTTTCAGCTAGTAGCTTGTCGACTGTCTTTTGGTCGCGCGGGAGTACTCTGATGTTGGGAGTGAGTTTTAATGTTCTTTGGATTGAATCCTGACTGTTCTTTCGATGTTGTAACCCTGTCTTTTGAGCTCGTCCGTTACTTCTTGTGGCTCGATGTCGAAGTCGACGTTTTTGATAACCACACACATCATGGGACCTAAGTTGTTCTTAGTTTCCCGTATATTCTTCGGTTGTGCAATGTAGTACCTGGCTTTTGGTAGGTGCTGTCTCAGGAAGCTTTCTAGTTTTTGTTTGTATGTCTGGGCGTCTGTTTTTAACTGTGGCTGTACTATTCCTGTGAACCGTGAAGTCCGTTATGTGCTGTGCCTTTACACAAGTGATATCCCGATACCAACAAGACGAAACGAAGGGCTAGAACTGTATGCAGATGACACTGCATACTGGTGCCACGCTCAAACAATTGACGACATAAACACGCAAATTCAGACATACACAAACACACTCCAAAAATGGCTGGCAAAGTGGAAGATTAAACCCAACGCAACAAAAACACAACTCATCATTTTCAACCACAAAAACGCCACGAGCAACAAAAAACATAAACCGAAGGATGCAAAATTAACTCTATGGGGAGAAGTAAAAGCCAAGGACACAGCAAAATACCTACGACTAACACTGGACAGAACAATGCACTGGAACCAGCAAGCGAAAAACATCAGAGCGAGAGCATTGACCAGAGTAAATTTGCTGAAACTACTCAGAGGCAGAACGCCCGGAGCGAAAGACGACACAATTATCCACACATACAAATAATTTGTTCGTCCCACACTAGAATACGCCGCCCCAGTCTGGATGGCAAAAAAAAAAAAAACAACGCGCTAAAAGTACTGGCGACAGAAAGAAGAATTCTTAGAACAGCCACAAGGATCCACTACAGAACAAACAATACAAGATTTTACCAACTGACAAAGACAGAACCAATAAGCCAGCGATGGACCAAACTAACAGCAAACATAGGTATAAACAGATATAAAAACAGAACCAGCGCCACACAAATACTTTAAGATAAAATTCAGGAATTCGACTATCCAAAAACCAAATTCCCGTACCCACCGACAATAATAAAAATGTGCATCAAAATTTCCGACATTCCAACGCAACAGACATTTGACGAATCCGAGCTAGACGAAAGCAGCCTAACACACCTTTATCAGGACAATCACCGAAGAGAGAACCACACTTGAATAACTCACACATAGAAAACATCAAGAACAAGAAACGTAACAGAAAACACAAAAGAAGAAAAACACAAGCAACACAAACAAGAAAAATTAATCAATAGAAGACCAAAGTCTTCAACAGCAACTGAACAGTTCATTTGCGACAGTTCGCGCCACTCGGCAGTCGGCTGGTGTTGAGTCTCGCTTCCGGCGTAGCGGCGTGGACGGAATCATCGTTCTTGTTATCGATATTCGCCACAATTATCCCTTATGATCCCTGACTGGCCGGATCTAGGGTGTTAGACAAGGGACTTTCAGTCCAGGGTCCCGTTCACGTCGGGGTTACCCGCGGCTGCGTAGGCAAAGGCTAGTGGCTCCCCCTCCTCTTCTGGTGCTAGTTATTTTACGACTTAGACATGGATTCAAACCCTTCTGAAGTTTTAAGTCTCAAAGACAACAAGGATTCTTCATCCGCAAACACCGGAATTGACCCTGCTGGCAATGTAATAGTACTGGAGAGGACAAACGAGAAATTCTATTCAGTGAAGCAAAAAACTAATGCTCGCGGCGATTCAGTGAAACCTGGATACGTCAAGGAACCAAATTTGACTCCCGATTGTGACGAAGTAACCCATACAAAAGTTAAGAAACCCAATAAAAAAAGCAACTAAAATAAGTTATACCTATACATGACACACATTAGACCTCTGATGACGTACGGTGCTCCGTTCTGGGCATACGCGGCGCCAACACGGCTACACCGCCTGCAGCTCACACAGAACGAAGTTTTACGCATCATAAACAACGCTCCACGATACATACGCATCACAATGAATACTCTCGGTAGTATTCAAGAAACTCGAGACACTAACAATCCCTTCATACTACGCTTGGGGAACTACGATCACAGCCATAGGTGGAAACACATACCTGCCAACCTTCAAAATATAAAAATCAGGAGATCCAGTTTAGAAAACCGGGAGATTCTTCAAAAAAAATCAGGAGATAAGTTCTCTCAAAAACTGCGTCGCACTTACTATAAACCTTAAGATAACTGATTTTAGTGAGTGTTTTCTGTTTTCCTATAATCTCATAACGCTACATAAAGGATAAAAAAATTGTTGATATCATCCTGATATTTTGTAGCCAGGTAAATTGATTGATTTCTTGATCAAAACAAAACGTTCACAGCTGTATATTTGTGCCACACTGCTACCTGGGAACATGTTATGGAACAAATGGCCCATATAGTCAGCGTATTGGTAAACCGTACTCTATAATAAAAAATGTAAATAAGAACTATGCATGATCACTTTCAATTTTTTCAGCAATTTCAGTCTTTTATTGTTACTCGCATACTTTTCATTTTCTCTGCACGTATTTCAGTACATTGCTTTTTTCATCATGTGAAGTGGAAATGACATCGACAAAGAGAACAAAATAGAAAAAATGTTCCGAAAACTGCTTGAAATTGATTTCTTGCCATACTGGAACACATACCACCGAATTGAAATCCCATAATCACGTAAAATAGCTGTTTAAACGAAAGTTGACTTTCTGCAATTCGCGTATAAAACGGATGCCCCTAACTATCCAATCAAAAGGTTTCCAGCGATTAAAATACCACTGAAGTGAACTCACTGACGTACACTGACAAAACATCACATTCAAAAACAGCACAACATCGAAACACTACATGTGTATTTGCAAATACGTGCAAAGAGCAGAAACAATCATTATATAAGTCAAGCGCAACTCCTAATTTCCATGAATTTCGATACGTATTTATTTTTAACTGATAAATAAACAAAAGACTTTTGACCATTGGCGGAAAATCGAATCTTGGTTTTGAGGACAAAAGCTAAAACTCGGGAGAAATAATGGCAAAATCAAGAGGCGGGAGAAAAAGCGAAAAATCAGGATAATCCTGACTAAATCGGGAGAGTTGGCAGGTATGGGAACATAAGAGACCAAGAAACACTACTCCCTAAGAGACTAACCACCTACGGTCATAGAGACCAGCAACTTACAAACGCGTTTGAATATAGCGAACCCCTGCAGAACAGCAAACTGTGTGGGCGTGAAGGGGCCCCATCCTTGACCACGCACGGTTCACACTCACTCGAGTCAGTGGTGTCCGACGGGCTCCGCAATGTCGCACACTGACGTAGGCGCGACTGCTCCTGTGGACAGGGCCGCGTCCCTGCACACACAAGGGGTTGAGTCGAGCGCTCCAGTAGCACACCCGCGTACTACTGGGGCGGCTCCTCTCCGACGAGTGTCGCAACTGTTACAGTAACCGTGAAAACCGGTCACCCGACACGTTCACCAGCGTGTGTCGTTCCCGCGTCGACCGCCAGCACGATTGCCGACGCAGCCTAACGACCAACGCACCGCCACAGAGCACCAGGAGACTGATACAGATCTCCAAATGCTCGTGAACTTGCTACTGCACACAGAAGCTGCTCCATTAGAAGACTCCGAGGATGGAGAGCCCACGGAACAGGAGCAGATCTCGAGAAAACGTGCGCAACCGGACGACTTACCAGCCGCCAGCAAATACAGGAACGAGAGCACTACGCCTCCCCCTGGCAGAACTACCCGCCGGAGGTCGCGGACACGCAAAATAGTGGACGAGGACGGCTTCGTGGTAGCTACAAAGACCGCGAGAGCCACGCCGACACCAACCGAGGCACCTGTGGTAGCACTACACCGTTTGGCTGGGATCGGGCACCGGAGGTTTCACCTCCCTCCCGATCTCGTACAGCTGTATCACAACAGCAAACTAACGTCCATCGTGGGCTACGGATCTCCGGTATGGGACCGCAGGCTCACGAGGGTGACGCCTGCCATGGCCGTGAGAAGGGTGCAGCGCATCATCATCCTGCGTTCAGTTGGAGCCTACAGGACCACTCCCGGCGGGGCCCTCTTGTTGTTTATGCGGCTATGCCCCCTTGACATCAAGGTAAGGGAGCAGGGAGCTTGGTACTGGGACAAGAAAGGGAACGGAGGGACCGTAGAAAAAATTAAGAGTGAACAAATTCTAAGTAAAACAGAGATAAGGCAGAAAGGGCTCCAACTTTGGCAGCAATCTTGGGACAAAGAGGAATCTGGGAGGAGAACTCACGCTCTCCTGCAAGATATCCAGGAAACATTTCAAACTATCTAGGGGAATGCTGCACTTCCTCGCCGGGCATGGACCCTATCCGACATATCTATGTCGGTTTAGGAGACAGACTACGCCAGCTTGTGCATGTGGAGCCGAGATAGGCACGCCAGAGTGTCCTACGTATGACGACGTGGCTGCGGATCTCAGAAGGGCTCTGCCTAGTAATAACACCTTTCAGCTCATAAGAACCCCAGACACGTTCCGAGTACTCGACGAAATCGCCAATAATGTCTCGCGCAAAGTGCTTTGGGACTTTATCATGAATCAATAACCGGATCTGACCCAATACCCGATTGAGACAGCCACATCTGCCATGCCGTCGGGGGATGGACTGGTCTCCAGCAATGGAAGAATCCGCCATCCCCTGGATTCGGGGGTTAGATGTGGCAAACACCGAATTAGACCATAGACGTAGATGTAGGTTTTTCTTAAATAGTGGAATAAGACACACAGGGGAAAAAATTTTGCGGGGTGCTGTGGTGACAAAAGAAATTGGCCGCCCAGTGCCAGGGGCATGCTCACTGTGATTCGCTCTGTGAGCTGGCCACCACAAGCAGCTTTGTAATGCTGGCACACATGTAACACCACAGTAGTAGCATAAGACACATCACCCAGTATAAACATCAACAACCAGCAAGATGTCCAGTGGTTTCTGAAGAAACGTGTAATGTAATGAAATGTAATGTCACCTAGCCGTAACAAGTTGATGTATTATACTAATGCTCCCTCCACCGCAACAACGCCGCACGCCTCCGCCGGTAGTGATCAAGTTTACTGGCAGCTGCAGAGAGCTTCAAAACGCCCTTAACCTCGCGGTGGGACGTGACAATTACTCTCTTCGTGTTACTGGCGACGAACTATACAAAACCAGTGTCAAGACCACGGAACACTGCAAAATAGTGACCTACCTTGTGCAAGCTCGCGGGTGGCATTTCTACACTTACAGTACGAGCCGTGTGAAACGTATTAAAGTGTTTTTTCGCTACCTCCCGAGGTCCCTGAAGACGGAGGAAATCAAAGAAGACGTCGGACATATGGGTTACGCAGTGGACTGTCATCAAAATGAAACCTCGTCGCACACGCGGAAAAGAACCACTCATCTTGGTGATCGCAAACACAGCGGAAAACGCATCGGCAACGTGGAGTGCAAGGCGGAACCGCTAAGGAACAAAGCGGCATTCGCTCAGTGCTACCGTTGTTTAGAGCCGAGACACGTCTCAAAATACTGCGCCATGCCGGACTACTGCGTACGGTGCGGCCAAAACGCGCCACGGAAACGTGCGCACTTAAAGGTAAACGACATAAGGATTTCATCCCGACCTGCAGATTGTGCGAGGGCAACCACTTGGCTTGCTATCGTGGATGCCCCGTGCTAAAATCGTACGCCGCTGCGTTCGCGGGAATGTGAAGCAGCAGCAGCAGCAGGGACAAAGACCAGTCGCCAGTTCCCGCCACACGGCCGAGGACGCCGCCAGCAAAGACAGCCGAGGCAGGAGAGGTCGTCGCAGGGGAGCATCGACCTCCAGAGCCTGCGAAAACGAAGGTCAGTCCCGCCAGAACAACGCCTCCCTGGACAGCAAGCCACGCTCGCCGCTGCGCGCCCAGCGATAGCCCCACCCCCCGATGGCCGCCTCGGCAGCAGCCGCGAGGAAGCACCGCCCACCGCAGCGCCTTGCCAGACTCCGCCTCCTGCGACGACCAATCAGCGCGGCCCGCACAGCGACGCCACCCGGCCAGCCAGCAGCCAGCTCCCCACCCGAGCAGCGCGGCCGACTTTCCCCCGCCACGATGGCGGCGCGACGCACAACAACAAGCCTCCACCGGCCATGCTGTCGGACCCCGACAAGATGGTGGACACGCGGTACGCAGCCAAGCCGCGGACCGCCATGTTGTCGGCCCCGGCAGGGACGAGGAACGCATAGAGAGAATGCTCCGCTGTATGGAGCAGATGATGCAGCAAATGACGCAAATGATGGCCGTGATGCAACAACTAGCGTCTGCGGTCCAGTCTACGACAACCCACCACGCCTGAACACGCAAGGGGGATAAAAGTCTGTCTTCAACGCCGAAGGTCTACGGAAACAAGGCGGCGAATTCAGGCAGCTTATTCGCGACGAAGACACCGATGTATGTCTAGTCTCGGAAACACACCTCAAACCGGGCGTACGCGTCGGCGTAGCGAACTATGAGCGCTACCGCTACGACCGACAGACGCACGGCGGCGGCACGTCAGTGTACGTGCGGAGTTCACTGCGGCACCATCAAAGTTAATTCCCAGACCTCACTACAGCAGAAGCGAACGCAGTAAAGGTCGAAACCACACGTGGAAAGATCACCTATGCAGTCTACAGGCCGCCGTCGGGCCATTCTGAGTCACGTAGCCTTTGCGTGCGCACGCTGGTCTGCTAGCGCTCCGCTCCTTTGTCTGCCTGGCGCGGAAACTTTCGTTGCGCGCTCCTCTGCACATGCAGGCGCGCGCTTATTACTTCACTCTCGTGTGCTTGGTCGTTGTCAAGGTGCAAAATTGTCGTGTTGCACACGCTGCTGTTCGTGATGCTCGTCGGTATTCCAGGCTAGCTGGAATCTAGGGCGATAGATGGGGAATTGGTGAGCCAGGGCCCCCTTCACATGGGACCAGCCCGCGTTCAGAGGCCAAGGCAGTTTTTCCTACAGCATCACCTCATCCACACCCACTTCTCGTGGGCACAACACACACAACTCTGTGGTAGCCCTTTGGGCTTCCACAAAAAACATGGACAAACCCAAACATACTCGCAAAACAACACGCACAGCGGACGAATCAGGGGAATCGTCTGCTAGTAAAAGTCAGAGAATTGATCCTGACACTAATGCAGCCCTGAACCTGCCCTTACCCGACATTGAAGATATCCGAATGGATTATTCAGTGTCGACCTCAAACAGATTCGCGGGCCTAACGCTCGACGCCGCCGATGCTCCCCCCTCAGGAGAAGCATCCGACAAACCAAAAGCTGTCCGGGTACCACCCATAATCAGCTATCAAACTGAAGCGTACCTAGACCTGGTGAAGGACCTCAAGCCTTCATTAAAAGGTAAAATTGTCTGCATCTATAGGGGTGAGACAGTAAAATTTCAATTATTCACGGCAGACGACTTCTAGTTCGTCGTCAGAAGCCTCACTAACAGAGGCGTGCAATTCCATACTTACGACCTTGAGCCACAAAAAATAGCCAAGGTAGTAATTAAGGACCTCCCACCCTTCGCCAAAGAAGACGACATACAGCAGGAGCTGAAAGAATTAGGCTTCAATGCGCAGTTAGTCGTCAGGATGAGCGTGTCAAAAGATCCTGCGAAGGCGCAAAAAGCCAACAAACGAAAGTCAACCAACTTCATTGCGACAATCGTCAGAAATGACAACTTCGCCGAAGTTTATAAAATCACAAACTTGGTGTACCACACGGTCACCATCCAATCCTACCGGAAAAGGGACGGCCCTACCCAATGTTTTAGGTGCCAAAAGTTCAATCACAGCTCTCGGAACTGCACTGTAGATCCGAGGTGCGTGAAGTGTGGTGGAAACCACTTCACTAAACTATGCCTCAAGGCAACTGCAGATGAACCTAAATGTGCAAACTGCAAAGGCAATCACCCAGCCAGTTTCAGAAAGTGCCCTGCTTGGATCGAAATGGCCAAAACCATGAAATCCAGGCAGACACCAAAAGCGGAAGCTGCACAACAGTCAGCCCCTGCTAGGACACAAGTAAATTACCCAGCGCTGCGCCAAAAAGGCCAGCAACAACGAGCGGCCAATGCGTGGCAGACCGCTGCTACCCCCTCCACCTCTTCAGCCACACCCACAGCCCACTCCGCCGCCGCAAATGTGGCAACTGAACAGTAGCCTGCTGAGCAACCACAGACGCTCGACAACCTGCCAACAGACAACCCACCCTCCACAGCTGGTGGATCAGCAACACTCACTCAGCTGCAAGAAATTGCAAAACTAATAAGCAGTTTCAACATTCCCAAAATAATCGCCACGGTCAAAACGACCATGGAACAACTAGCCACAGCCCCGGACAGTCTGTCCAAACTCATGATCCTAGCCACTGCTGCTATGTCGATCTTTAATGGCCCTTAAACCCAAGGACACATTGACCATAGCAAACTGGAATGCCGATGGCATCCGTTTTCAAAAGCACGCTTTTGAGCTATTTTTAGACGACCATGGGGTGGACATCGCCCTAATAGGCGAAACACATCTGAAACCAGATGTAAATTTTAGGATTAGAAATTATGCTATGTTAAGGATAGATAGGATTAATCGTCCAAAGAGGGGACACTAGTATTAATTAAAAATAGGCTATTCCATAGACAATTAACAATCCCACAGCTCACTAGAACAGAAGCTACAGCTGTAGAAATAGAACTAAATAATTCTCCAGTTGTCCTAGTGGCAGCTTACCATCCGCCAGATGGGATCATTCCCCAAGTAGATTTAGATGTACTATTAGGTTTAGGTCACAGGGTGATTATTGGAGGGGACCTAAACTCCCAAAGTCTGACATGGGGATGTGGAGCAGGCAACAGAAGTGGTCAAGCGCTACATAACTATGTCGAAGCCAGGAAAGACATCTCGGTAATCGCGCCAGATGAACCGACGTACTTCCCAAAAAACCCAAACCACCGAACAGACATCCTGGACATTTACTTAACGAAAAACTTCCCATGGGCCTACAACCCAAAGGCAGTAAATGAACTCGACTCTGATCACATTCCAGTCACCCTGGTCCTTGCCGGTGCCAATCACCTGTCGGAAAGTGCCTCTTACACCAGATATAACACAGACTGGGAGCAGTATGAGCGGTTAGTTGGACTCCACATGAACGAACCACCTAACATACGTAACAAAAGACAGATAGAAGCCTCAGTGCAGCGCTTCACTACTGTCATAAATGAATGTTACGACCAGGCAACAACGCGAACCATCCACCAAACGCGGAAACAGGACCCTCCTGAAGAAATCCAGGAACTCCTGCCCTCCAAAAAATACTTTAGAAGGCGCTGGCAAACATACAGAGACCCGATAGACAGGAGGATCGCCAATAGCTTGGCTCATGAACTACGAGTCCATCTAGCGGAGTGGAGAAGTGCTAGGTGGGTACAGACGTTACACGACACGCAGGAAAACCCACAGAAGTTCTGGCAGATCGTCAAGTCTCGAAGACAAGCTCTGAAAGCAATCAGGCCTCTGCACGGACAAAATGGCATTGTCTATTCACCTGAAGACAAGGCTGAGGCCATGGCAAACTCGCTGGAACTTCAGTTTCGCGAGCATAACATAGATGACGACGATGCCGAAGATAACTAAGTCCGAGTCGAATGGGAGGTCAGAAGAACATTGCGTAGGAACCTCGAGACATCATTTGCCGCCACCATTTGCCAGGCAGTCTGTTCAGTCATTAAAGGGCTCGGCAACTCAAAATCCGCTGGTCCTGACGGAGTCAGACCACTCCAACTCAAGAATCTCCCACCCCAAGCTGCCCAATACCTTACAAAAAATATACAATTCCTGCCTAGAGCGCACACACTTCCCCACGAACTGGAAAACAGCAAAAATCATTACTATCCCTAAACCCAACAAAAATCCTCTCTTTCCACAAAACCATAGGCCAATCTCACTCCTTAGCTTCCTAGGCAAAATCCTAGAACGCTTAATGCTCAACTCCCTACTATCCTTCCTGAATGAAAGGCAAATTACCATCCCAGAACAGTTCGGTTTTCGTGCTGGGTATGGCACAACATCCCAAGCCACCCGAGTGGTTGAACAGATTTGCAAGGTAAGAGCGGAAGGGCAGAGCACAGGAGCCGTCTTTTTGGACATCCAAAAGGCCTTCGACAGTGTTTGGCATGAAGGCATAATCTATAAACTCAGTCAAATGCAGTGTCCCCTCCATATAATCAAAATAGTTAGGTCATTTTTAGGTAATAGGAAATTTTTTGTTAGTCTAGATAGAGGTAAGAGTACCATTAAACCCATTGAGGCAGGAGTACCCCAACGGTCTGTCCTGGGGCCTACTCTTTACAGCCTCTACACGAATGATGTACCTCAAAAGGACAATACCCATCTGGTATTATTTGCAGATGATACTGCTATCTACGCTAGCCACTCAAACCTCAATTACATTGTCATGCGTCTTCAGAGGCACCTTGAGGAAATTTCTCAATGGTGCAACTTTTGGAAGATCAAAATTAATCCGGAAAAATGCAATGCAATCATGTTCACAACCAAGAGGACGCCTCCCTTCCGCCAAATCTCTCTTGACGGGAGGGACCTCCCTTGGTGTGACTCGGTAAAATATTTAGGCCTCCAAATTGACCGCAAACTACTTTGGAACACTCATATAACCGAGATATGTAATCGGGGTATGGGTGCGCTAATTCAACTGTATCCCTTGCTAAAAGGCAATGGGCTTACTACTAATGCTAAGCTTTTAGTTTATAAGTCTACAATCCTCTTGTTCTTTATGGCTGTGAGGTCTGGGGCATGGCTGCAGACACACACTTACTTAAGATACAAGTGCTTCAAAACAAGGCACTAAGAATAATAACGGACGCACCCTGGTTCGTCACTAACACACACATACACAACGACACTAACATGCCACAAATCACACAAGTCGTTCAGAAACACACACAGTCATTTTACAACAGAACAGAGTCATCCCCCTACGAACTCATATCATCACTAGGAACTGATCCTAACCACATAAATTATAAACACCCAAGGAACACCACCACTCGTCAATTCCGAGCATAACAAAGCACTAACATACACTACACACAAAACAAAAATCACACCCAAACAAACAATTACACCGATACATGGAAATCGAACCCCACACTCACAGAACACGTTCATTCAGAAGGCATTAGGCTTAGCCCACAGGACCTTCAGTCAAAACAGGACTACGTCCAGATATGAGACAGCTCAGCTACAGGCCGCCATCGCAGAGATTCGCTTCTGAAGACTACAACAAACTACTTTCTCTACAGGGGAAGCTCTTCATAGGCGGCGATTTCAACTCAAAACACGCGGCGTGGATCAGCCGCGTCAGCAACACAAATGGTCGCCGCCTGTTAAGGATCATCGAGAGGCACGACGCAATCGCAGTCGCCCCTCATGACCCAACACACTTCCCACGCAACGACAATCACCAGATATAATAGACTATGCGATCTTGAAGGGGACGCGCGTCCACGTCTCCGCAATCACACGTCCGAAGATGTCTTCAGATCACGCTCCCATCGTGTATGAAGGTGCCTGGACCTACGAGGCATAAACTGGGATGCTTACCGCGACGAAATCTCGTACGCGCTGGCAGCAACACCTGACGCGACAACACACGGTGCGGGCGCAGCGCTACACCACGTCACGCGCAGCATAGTGGATGCCGCAACAACAGCAACACCTGAGCCTCAAGAAGCCGCAAACTGCAAGACGAAGCCGCTCCCGCAACACTTAAGGGACGCGATCACGGCCAAAAACCGCCTGCAGCGTGAGTGGCAACTAACACGCGACTCTGCAACGAAGAGGGAACTCAACAGAATGTGCAGACACATTAAGACGGATGTGAATGCACATAGGAACCAAGAGTGGGCCCAGAAGGTACAACTCAGCATAGAAGACGGGACGGCGTGGAAAGCGTTGAAGAACCATCAGCGTCAATCTCAGCGCATACCGCCGCTTCGTGTAGGTGCGGATTTTGTCAGTCAACCGACTGCTAAAGAAAACTCACTAGCGGACTTATTTACGGCACACCAATAAACGTCCCAGTGGACGCCGCCCACATAGCCGATCGACTACCACGGACGACGAGATACCCCTGATCAGCAATGAAGAAGTACAGCGGCAACTTCGACGGTTTAAACGGAAGAAGGCTGGCGGTCCTGACAAAAACACGCTTTTGAAGCAGCTCCCGGACGTGGAGACGGATGTTTTAACCAACATCTTTAATCAAATCATCACCACAAGACAATTTCCAGCGTGCTGGAAAAACGCGGAGATCGTCGCCCTGCCCAAGCCGGGCAAAGACGTCCGGGAAGCGAAGAATTACAGGCCGATCAGCCTCCTTCCGGCCCTGTCAATAGTGTTCGAAAGGCTGTATCTC
Source organism: Locusta migratoria (assembly GCA_026315105.1). Lineage (NCBI taxonomy): Eukaryota > Metazoa > Arthropoda > Insecta > Orthoptera > Acrididae > Locusta > Locusta migratoria. The sequence goes on from CM048751.1 coordinate 297,856,964, forward strand.
TGTCAGAGGATATAAAATGCAGAATGGCAATGGGTAGAAAAGCGTTCTTGAAAAATAGGAATTTGTTAACATCGAATATTGATTTAAGCCTAAGGAAGTCTTCTCTGAAGGCATTTGTATGGAGTGTTGCCTTGTATGGGAGTGAGACATGGACGATAAACAATGCGGACAGGAAGAGGATTGAGGCTTTTGAAATATGGTGCTACAGAAGAATGCTGAATATTAGGTGGGTGGATAGCGTAACTAATGAGGAGGTATTGAACAGAATTGGAGAGAAAAGAAATTTCTGGCATACCTTGACTAAAAGAAGGGTTAGATTGGTAGGACATCAAGGAATTGTGAATTTAGCATTGGAGGGAAGTGTGTGGGGTAAAAATCGCAGAGGAAGACCAAGAGATGGATACAGTAAGCAGATTCAGACAGATGTAGGTTGCCGTTCTTATGTGGAGATGAAGAGGCTTGCTCAGGATAGGGTATTGTGGAGAGCTGCATCAAACCAGTCTCCGGACTGAAGACCACAACAACACATGTATCGCCAAACCTTTTCAATGATGTATAATGGACATATCACTTAGATGGCTGAAGAGACGTTAGTAAAATCTTAAACATTGTCATGTGGAGCAAATTTTACCCTGCAAAACGATGTCAGTATCTTATTTGACAAGAATAGATGGTTACTGCATCTGCAGAGAGTAAATGCAATGTCATCTACAAATTCTTGTCTATGTTTAATCTGGTGGATCAGGGTAGGCCTGATACTGTAGTAATGGCATTGAGATTAAATTACTGACCCTGTTGCAAAGTGTTATATTAAAAAACACAACACATTGCAACTGGTGCCGAGTTCTGATATCAAGTAAATTAGGTTCTCCAACAGGCTTTTACTGGCACAATTCTCCTGAAAGATTATTCTGAATATAACTTACTGTTAAGCTTGTTCTATTTACATTGTCTAATATTTATTTACAGCAGCAGTTCTGTTTGAATCATTTTGAATGCAGTATTTTGTCTACATAGTAACTCCATGTACATATTAAGAGCTGGCCTGTTCAGTTTCAATAATTGTAAACTGTTACAGGTAAAATTGCTGAGGGTGTCTCTTTCCAAAGGATTCTGGATGATGTGAGTGAAGTGGCAAGGCTGCATCTCCTGACAAAACATGATCTCAACAACATAAAGAGAGATTTTGCTCTTGGAGATACTCAACAGCATGTTATTGATGAACTGAGTGTGAGCTTGTGGTTGGAGAAAATGAAGGATTGTGTTCTCCTCCACAAGAGAGAAGGCCAGGACATAGAACATTTTGATAGCAGTGACTGTTATAGTATTAATGACAGATTGCCACAAAAAGTTGTTGCAGAAATTTGGAAAAAATATTGTATGTGTAGATTCTACACACTGTACTAATGTTTATAAGTTGTTGGTAACAACATTATTAGTGAGACGATTTTGGTTCGGGGATTCCTGTGACATTCTATGTTTCAAATAGAGAGACTACGTGCATAATGACACATTTCTTCTGTGCAGTGAAGCAAAAAGCAGGAAGTATAGAAGCATCCGTATTCATGTCTGACGACACAAACACATTCCGCACTGCATGGACAAGAGTTATGGGACCTGCAGAAAATAACTTCTTGTGTGCTTGGCACGTACACCGCAGCTGGCAGAATAATTTGCAGAATGTGAATGGTAATCAGGAAAAGAAAGTGTTGGTGTACAAAACCCTCTGTACCTTACTTGAAGAAGTGGACTTAGATAGGTTCGAGGAGTTGGTGTGTGTGTGTTCGTCGAGCAGCTTAAAGCAGACGATGATACAAAAGACTTTGGCTTATACTTCTCTGCAAACTATTTGTCTCCTCCTCAGCAGTGGGCGTATTGTTTCCGTCGCAAACTGGGTATTAATACAAGTATGCATCTTGAAGCAATGCATAGCGTGCTAAAGTATTGTTACCTAGATGGTAAAACCAACAATAGACTTGACAAGCTACTTGTTGTGTTGATGAAATTAGTGCGTAACAAACTGTTTGATCGAATGGTTAAACTGTACAAGGGTGGCCATTCACACCGGATCAACCTTGTGGAGACTCGTCACAAACGCTCATCTGTTATTAGCAAGGATGACGTAACAGTCAATAGTGAGGGTACACAGTTTCATGTGAAGTCACAAACACATTGTGGCATATTACATACTGTGAATGAAATCGAATGTAAATTATCACGCAAGTTGATTTGTTCAGTATGTAATATACAGTAAAACCTCGTTTTTACATTTTCCTGCCATTTACACCATTTTTTGTCGGTCCCGTCAAATTTCCTATGTTCACAATATTAATTCGCCCCCATTTTTGCATTAACATATTTACACTTTTCCCATTTTTTACACTTTTTGAAAGCATGTTCGTGAAGAAAAAATGAAGTAATCTATATAGATTGACGGCGGCATGACTTTTGCCTTAAAATATAGCACTTAAAAATTATTCGCAGTTGAGTTTCTTGACACTTTGCATTTATTCAAATATTTCGCATTTCGTTTTTGGCAGTAAGTGTGTAGTTGACTCACAATGCGCCGATTCGTGGCGGTGTAGTTCTTCTTTCCGCCAGCTTCTTTGCCAGAGCAGCTGGCGTGTACTCAATCAATCAGAACCAGTTGCTTTGTTGACGTGAGAATGAAGAGTGGCATTGTTTTTAAATACATATTTCTGATTACTAAAGAACATTATCTGTTAAAGTTGGGTGTCATAGTACCCACAACCTCAAAAAAGCGATAATAGTGTGAGATGCCGATCCTGTGCAAGTGTTACAAAAATACTTATGCATATATTTGCACTCGAGAACTTGAATAAATTCTTTAATATCGTCACATGAAACATTGAGAAATACAAAAAGAACAGAACTTTAGGAGTTTTACTATGTAAATAATTCATGCCGATAAAAGGCAGTAATTTTGAAGATGTGTTACATATCCCTGCAGTGGCATCCTCAATTATAATGAATGAAATTACGTCAAAAATTTGTACTTCCCATAAAATTACCAGTTCTGCCTGGCACTTAAAATAGTGAACATTTGGATAACCTTTATTATATAATAAACCGGTGAGTATTTAGATGCCTATTACGTACATATATCACAAATAAACTATGAAAAAACAATGCTGATCCAGTAAGCATATTTTACCACTTAAAACATTATTTCCTGCATTTTACACCATTTCACTGAAGTCCCTTGAAAAGTGTAAAAACGAGGTTCTACTGTATGTATACATGCGTTTAGCTGTTCCTGTGTGGACAATTTAATTCACTTGAATATATGTAAGCATATACATGCAGTGTCAATGGCATATGGTCTACATTCCAGTACAGTGTGTAAATCAAGTGAAACAGCAAGAGAGGAGGCTTCTGCTATTTTGTGTTCACTTCAAGTAAGGAGTTTTGATTCAGAGAACACTTCTCTGGTGCGAGAACTAGTGTCCACATACCAGATTTTGATTAACCGTGTGAGTTCAGGTACAATGTCTACAGAAACCCTGAAATCGCTGCAGAAAAATGCTGCCCATTCATTGTCACTGTGTCAGACTGACTGTAAGGAAGCTCCACGTCATCCCTGCAATGAGAAGTTGCAAGTACAACGAAGAACTAGTAAGCCCAACAAAAGGCCAAAGAGCAGTGTGAGAAAACCAACACTTGCTGAAAAAGCAAATGATGATGCTGCTCTGAGACAGCCTGAAAGTGAAATTTTAGATGTTCATGTTGGATCTGATCACAACTACTGTAAGAACTAGATTTGGTTTGTGCGATTCTGAACATTCCATGGTTTCTAGGCCTCCTGGGGACACTCGCCATGTAAAATAAAGAGTAACGCATCATGCCTGGTATCTCTGTAGGTGATGGGTAACACAGGCAACATTAATAAATAAAATTGGAAATGTGTTGTAAAAGTTGTTTCATTTAATGATACCCTTTTGCCTATTTTTGTGTTGTTAAAAACGTTTAATTAAACCCACCATCTTAACATCTTCAGAACTCCGGAGATGGGAACTAGCCCTTCAGCATATTCTCTCTTCCAGTTTCCCACCTGGTCTCAACCTCCGCTAAATTCGAATTCCCACCCACCATCCTAACATCTTTGCATCGGTTCTCTGGACAGAGCCTCTGCCTCAAGTGGTATCTCTGTCTAACTTCTTAACTTCTTTGCTTTCTACAGTATGTCTGCCTAGGTGTACTTGTGTCTGTGTGAATGTGTGGGTGTGTGTGCGCATTTGTTTACCCTCCATTTTCCCCCCAAGGTAAGTCTTTCCTATCCCGGGATTGGAATGGCTCCTTACCCCTTTCCTTAAAACGCTCATCATTTCCTTTTCCCTCTCCTTCCCTTCTGCCTGATGAAGCAGCTAGGCTGCGAAAGCTAGCGTTTGTGTGTGTGTGTGTGTGTGTGTGTGTGTGTGTGTGTGTGTGTATTCATTTATTTATTTGTGATGCCGTTACACCTGTGCTCCTTCACCTGGTGAGTAATCTTCGTCTATTTTTTTTTTTATATTTAATTGAAATACTGTTTCACTACTTTGACAGATGTGTAACTTGGAGAGAATTTTTGGTATCTATGTAACCAAGACCGTTTATCATCTTGCAAGATATTGTTAAATGCAAAATATGAGTGATAACATATTTTTTTCCAATTCTGGAACAGTCTTAAAATATTAACTGAATAAAATTTACAGTAATTATTGACTAACATATGGGCCAAAGACTTAAAAACACTTTATTCTGCTTGAATAAACTAGCTTTTTGTATCAAAGGTGACCATACTAGTGAAATTAGCACAGTTTCCAGAACATTAATAATTACCCTTTCAGTATCATTTCATGCTGCTTTTAAATTACTTTTAGAATTTCATTGTGTTATGTCCAGCAATGACACATTTAATCAAATTTCGTGTATGCCTTACCTTGTCCTCAACATGTAAGTGTGATTAATGTAAATGGATACCCTGTGTGTGCAAAGCGTGGATTACATAATATCTCAATTAGTCCAGAGGCCAAAATTATTCTTTTTGGGGTATTTCATTCATTGTTTGGCACAGAGAGTGCTCAATTACTTGTAAGCTATATAATTGATGAAGTTTGCCCTTTAAACAAGTTTACATGGATATGTGATTATTGTTAAATAAAGGCATTTTTAGTTCACTGGATGACAAATATGCACTTTCTCCGGATATTTTTTACTCCAAGCAGTGATCTGTTTAGTGAGCTACAGCAGCTTCATTACATTGTTCCACCTTTTGTCACTTAACTGTGTACACCACATTACTGTTTTAGAGAATTACTCATAGTGGAGATGGAATTCGGAAGTGTGCTACACCTATTTTTGTTGATTTAGTTTCATTACACATTCTCAACATAACTTGTTAAAATGTAAGAATTTTGCAGCAAAATTTATAGTATGCTTTTAGCAGATGAGTCATTTGAACTTGGACCAGAAGAAAATGCAATGAACAATATTGTGAGAAGTTTTGCATAGTAGTAGACAGGCAGGAGGGAGATAGAGTTGCTGTTTATGTAAGTGAAGAGGTAAGATTATTTCAGATAGAGCTGAGCATTGGTCTTATATTATACAAAAGAGATTAGTGTTGAGACTAAAGATTTGAAAGCAGCTGGTTAAGATATTTTCTAATGAAAAGGACATACTACTTGAAAAGACTACAAATTATAAATGTAAAAAAGAAAACCCCACCCTAAGGCTTCACAATCAAAAGGCTTGTGTGACCTAATGAGGACACTAAGTTCATAAGTAAATCAAGCTGTAGGATACTGTGGCATCACACCAACTCATAGATCATATCATAAATGTTCATTAGTCTAGTTTTGTATTAAACATTGTGACTTTCGGCAATTGTTCTGTTGGCAGAAATACAATGAAAAACCTAATGAAGTTTGCAGAGGCAGGACAAATTTAAGAATAAATTATCCCATAAAATGTAATATGTACAAAGCAAAGTCTGCAGGTAAATGTTTGGAAACGTCATATTCAACTCAGTATTGGCTAAATAGGGCCTGCTATAAGAAAAGCAAAACTATTTTTGATTACCGTGCAGCTTTTTCTAAATCCGGCTGCTTCTTAATATTTAAGCTGGAATTTGCAAGTATGGCTTTTCTCCTTAACCATAGGAAAAGATTAAAATGCATATTGAGGGAAATGTCAGTCCTTTCTGGAATTTCCATTGTTTGAACCAATATTTAAAACACACTAATATCCCAGTCAAATATGTTAAGAGTTAAATGGCAAAGCAAAGCAAATGAAACTAAACTGGTATGTGTTCCAAGATGTCAATGAAATATCAATTTCACATAATAATGGAAAGTCCAGGTTGGAATTAATAATATAGTCAGGACAGTTTACAACTCACCGCAAAGACGTGGCGACGAGCTGCGACAGGCACATACAAAAGACACACACATACAACACATTCAGCTATTGGACATGGCCTTCTTCAGAAAATAGAGCACTCGCGCAATCACACAGGCACACAACACAGTCATACAACCATCACCTCCGACGACTGTGTTGTGTGCCTGTATGATTGCGTGAGTGCTCTATTTTCTGAAGAAGGCCATGTCCAATAGCTGAATGTGTTGTATGTGTATGTCTTTTGTATGTGCCTGTCGCAGCTCGTCGCCACGTCTTTGCGGTGAGTTGTAAACTGTCCTCACTATATTATAAATATCAATTTCACAACAGTATAGGAAACTGGGGGTCAGTCCTAGTATCCAATACCACCTGTCAGCTTTGAACAAAGATGTCGTGTGTTACATTGTACCTATTGATGATTATATTTGTGGTTATTGCAAGTCACAGAAAAATATTGTTACAGTAGTCCCGAAAACTCGGTAACCCGGCAGTCCGGATAACTCAGTCACACCCCCTGAAATTATTCCGTGCTTGCAGGATAGAAATGAAATTGTAGCAGTTACAGGCTATGTTGTGTATGGGTCCAGACATCTTTTTTTGTGCCATTTAAGAATCCTTTGTCTCATTAATGCTGTATGTAGATGCGTCTTCATACTAAAAACAGTTATGATCAAAACTATGGGAGTTCAACTTTTCAGTGTCGTTTAGAGTCAGCTTAGGCGTGATAGTCAAATAATGAACTTAGTTACAACAGACAACAATGACAGACATGTAGCACGACCATGCGCACTCTGCCGCTCACCTGCCTACAGCCTTTGTCTTTTGTTAACCGTGTTTTGTAAAGTACATGTGAGTGTAAGAAACGAATATCATTTGCAAGATATTGTCTTACATTTATGTAGTGTTACTGTATTCCACCATTTGTATTGTATTCTAAAGGAACAATAGAAAGTACTTTATAATGAAACAATCTCAGCTATTCATTTTCTAGCACCATTCCCGATAACCTGTCATTTTCACAAACTCTACCAATCTTCGGTCCACTTTACACAGAGTTTTCAGGACTCTTCTGTATCAATATATTTATTTGGATTTCATAGTTATGATCACACAATGTAACTGCATTTTGACATAAACTTGAGCTGTGCTTTCACTTTTCTACCTAACCACATTCTCATAAATAGTGATAGGCTGGCTAACTTAGGATATAATAATGAATTACTGTTGGGGAAGGACTTGAATTATGCAGCAGTTGCATAGTGTGCCGATGTTGGAATGAAACGTTTACTTCCCAAAGATAAGTAATTCTATTGAGCACAAAAGGGTACATATAGGAACCTGTCAACCACAAAGTAGAAACATTATTTATTACAAGGTCAACACAATAGATTATTCTTCTCCTTTTATGTGACAAGGTTTTCAAATAGCATTTAAAGATAGTTGCCAGTATCAGTACACTATGCCGCCACTGTAGCAGATATGATCTGTGTAGCTCAAGATTGTATAGTTACAGGTACGAGCACTTAGTATTTTCTACAGGAGTGTTTCTAATCGGTAAATAGAATTCACCCATATAACTAGTTCTAATTACCGAAATCAGCGGTTCATACTTTCTGCAGGAATGTTTGGTCTTGGTAACTAAAATTTACGTATATAGCTAAATTCTAATTACCGATATTAGTTCCTCATATTTTTTTCAGGAATGGTTGGTATTGGTAACTAGGATTGACCTATAGGTCTATTCGTCAACTCTATTTACTGATGGCAACACTTCATCTTTAATAATAGTAATAACAATATTATGCTGATATCATTGGAATTGGTAATTCTAGGTTTTGATTCCAAGACTTCTTTTGTTTTTTAAAAATATTTTCGTACTAGCTTTAGCAAATTCCAAAGTTTACCATTTGTTAAATGTTTCAATTTATTTTGGCGCCACCCACAATCTCTGTAAATTTCCCATATTCATTATTTTCTAATACTCTGATTTTTATGTACCATGATCTACTTATCTTCAACTTTCTCTCTCTTCCATTCCTAAATTCAATTCATTTCATTTGAAAATATTTAAAAATTCATACATTTCATTCTATAAAAGTTTCACATACCACATTAGACTGTTTAACATTCAGAATTGCATTTAGCAAATACATAATATAGTAATATCTGCAGACCAGGTATGATGTCTGCAGAAAAATAAGCATACCTAATCTGCAATTGTTACTGATGAAACTTCCAGACAGATTAATCTGGTTTTACTATGTGAGGAAGTTTCATTCGAGCACATACTCCGCCACAGAGTAAAAACCCCTTTGGATGTATTTTATGCCATTTAACACAAATGTTTCATGATGCCACATTTGAAAATAAGATAGTGTTATTTATATTATAAAACTACAATGTAGTAGTTATTTACAATAATTTACACTTTATGAAAGTACAGCATTAAAGGAAATGTAAAATAATGGCAGCAAAGGAGGTGCGAACAAGAGAATATTTGAAAACTGCATGTTCAGCTAACTTGCATGAAATGTTTTTCATCTAACAGTGCTCGGGAATCATCTGATTTTTAGAACAATTTTTTTTAAGTTGTTTCTCTTACAAATTCCATCAGACTACTTTAGGATACTCATGTGCCTGGGCAGCAAGTGTAACAATAATCCAAATAATACAGCTTTTTCTTATGGCTTTTGGCTTGTGTGTGTGGGGGGGGGGGGGGAGGGGGGGGAAGAAGTTTAAAGCTTTTTAATGTGGATTCTGAACCAAAGTGCAACTTTGAACTTGCAGCCTTTTTCACATCAAGATTCCACTGGGGTACGCAGCAGGATATTACATTATACACACAAACTGCTGGGACTCTTAACCAGGTACATTAGCTAAGTCTCTCACTGATACTGATTACAACAGACACTTAACACGTTGACTGCCATGTGACTTCACGCTGTGTGCCCGCCGGCAGTCACAGCAATTCCGTATGCCCGATGCAGTGTGGCCACCACCGGCCACATGCCCCATTCTGTTCAGTGGGGTATAGCACTGGTTTGCATAAACACCCAAAAGATGCAAAATGAAAATTGAAACAACCAAGAAATTACATGGTATAGAATCATTCAATTGACCAATGAAAGGAATGACCAACACTGTCCCCGTGAGTGGTGGTCAGTAACACTGTCAACTGAGCTACGGGAGCTGACAATTGACCGACCTATAAGACACCTCAAATGAAGACAGTGATACCAATTCCACACCCCCCCCCCCAAAAAAAAGCAACTAATAAAGAAATAGTATCTAATACTTACGCCAAATCAAATGTTCCATTCTAACATATTTTCACTACAACCCCTCTTGTATTTTCAAATTTGTTGCCTTTGCCTACTCTCAACCAAACTTGCCTCCTAACCTAACCTAGACCTCGGGATATGCTACAGATCACTGTCATTACAGTCGTTTACTCTTCACATTCTTTGGCTTTGACAACTCACAACTACAATGTCGTGTCCAAGCCTAACCTACACCTTGGGCTACACTACAGATTAGCCTGTCAGATAAACAAGATTTTCGCGTCTCACGTTCGTTTCCCTCACCAACTCACAACCAAACTGTTAGCTCCCTATCTACATAAACCTAGGCTGCGCTACAGATGAGCCTAGGGACTGATGACCTAGCTGTTTAGTCTCCTCGAAACAACAACAACAACAGATGAGCCTATCACCAAAACTAGATTTTCGCCTTTCATATTCATTGGCTTTGCCTATAGTGGTAATTATACATTTTGGTTAGCCTTATAGATAGTGGTGTAATAATGAACAGCATGTGAAATGCAGGTAGTAATATAACCTAATTATTGAAAGATGTTTTATTTATCACATTTTTCCACCAAGGTTCACATTCAGTTGTCAAATTTTGAGCTTTGATAATTACATTTTCAAACCTCTGGCCTGTGCTTAAGCATCATATTCTAATATTTGCTAGCGTGAATGCAAGTACTGGACGCATGCACACATCAGCCTAGATTTTAAGATCAAAATATCAGTTGGCATATTAGTATATGTTGGTTAATGCACGAGTCAGATGTTTGAAAACAGACATTGTAGACTGAAACAAGTATAACATATGACAACTAAATGTAAAACTATGACTGAAAAGTAGAATAAAACTGATGCCAAACAGCCAGACGGCAGTCATGTCTGTGTGAGTGTGTCTTTCTAACCCACGGAGGCCTTTACGGCCAAAAGTCATCAAATTGTATTCTTTTATTTGTGACTTTCTGCAGCTCATAGGACATCTGTAGTAAGCAACCTATCTCTCTCAAAGATACTGCTGAATCCTTCCTGGAATTTCCATTGTTTGATTGTACCTATTGTGAAGCATGTATGTGGTTTTTGGTATAGAAATCAAACATGATTGTGACAGACAATGTGTGTCCAGGTTACATGATTCAGTTCTGCAGTAAAGTGTTGAGCAATTTTACTCTTCTGTATTCCAAATAACACTGGCAGGAGCATAAAAGCATCAAATACCACTGTGAATGTAGCTTTCTTCTAGTGTTATTCGGAAGATTCACATTGCTCTATTTCTAAATGCATCATTTATCCGGTGCACCTATTGTTGGTTTCATTAAGTGTTTAACAGATTTCTATACCAAGACCCATGTACAGCTAAATGGAATACGTAAATACAGGCTAATCTGTAGTGTAGCCCGAGGTTTGGTTAGGCTTGGAAGATACTCTGTAGTTGTGAATTGGCAAAGCCAAAGACTGAAGAGCAAAGAACTGTTTGTAATGGCAGTGATCTGTAGTGTATCCCGAGGTCCATGTTAGGTTGTGAGGCTAATTTGATTGAGAGTAGGCAAAGCCAACAAATGTGAAAATACAAGAGGGGTTGTGGTAAAGATACGTTAGATGGGAACATTTGATATGACTTGAGTATTTGATACTATTTCTTTGTTATTTGTTGCTTTTTTTTTTGGGAGGATGTTGAATTGGTATCGCTGTCTTTATTTGAGGTGTATTATAGGTCAATTATCTGCTCCCATAGTTCAGTTGACAGTGTCACTGACTACCACTCAGAGAGACCGGGTTTGATTCCCGGCAGGGGACTGGGTGTTGTGTTGTCATCATTTTCATAATCATCGACACGCAAGTTGCCGAAGTACGGTCAAGTAAAATGATTTGCACTAGACGGCCGAACAATAGCAGAGGATATCTCCCAGCCAAAAATGCCTTACGGTTAATTGAATGATTCACTGCCATGTAATTTCTTGGTTGTTTCTGGTTTTATTTTTGCATTTATTGTGTGTTTATCGGTTTGGTTTCTTGTTGTTTTGTCCCAGTTTAGAATGTCCTCGCCCAAAACCCCAACATTCCGGCTCAAGTGAAGCATACTAAGCCACCTATCACCTTTGACCCCTGATGTCAGTGTGATGTGTTGTACAACTCTAAATACTGATCATTTGCAATAGGGATATTCTTTTGTTGCGAATGTGTCCTTACTTTCTACAATACAAACAGATCAGTTTACCTTCACCATCCAGCACGAGTTTGTTTCTTTACATTTAGTATGTCCCTGCCCATTACGTCATAGTAGAAGGATTGTGTGGGTACTGTTGGTGTTGGCAATATGGAAATTCTACACAAAAAGAGTGCAAAGCTCATTCAGTTAGCAATTTAAAAGTTTATTACTACATTTATTACTGAATGAAAAAAATTTAATTCAGTTGTAAAATGTAAGCTTTTGATCGAAGTTAATTCATTCATTCCTTTTGGGTACAAATGTTACAGCCCTCACAAAGGAGAAGAAACTAGGTGCTTCCATTCATAAGTATTACAATTTCATTCCTGTCCACAACTCTACTCCAATGCATTTTAAGTTATTGTTACTGTTATGAATTTTGTCAGAACTATTTCCAGAGATAACTTTTTCAGCAAGCAAATGCAAAGAAACAATCCCTTAAGAAGTTCACATGTTTATTTTAATCTCCTCTTTGTAAGTCGTTAAGTGTTACAAAAAGGAAGTGGCGTGAATAATTATGTGATGGCTGAGTTAAAGACGACAGTTTGTTTACCAGCAGAACATAGATTAAGATTTTGTACTTAAAAAAATGATCTGCATCTCCAATATGATAGGGAAGTATAGGTTAACAGCGCACAAGTGAGTGCTGAAGGTGGGGTGGTATCAGTGATTGATGGTACATTCTGTTGTTGGAATCTGTAATTTATGAGGATAATCCCATATTATTTATTACCTACAATACACGAGTATTAAGATAGTATCCCATCTATGGGTTGCCCAACATGCTGATGACATCATGGGTCAAAGCTAATGGGTAGTATCCCAGTCTTTAGTTATGCCAATTAAAATGAATAGTAAAAAATAATTAGGAAGGAAATGGAATCTTATTAAAAAAATAAAGAGAGGAATTGAAATATCATACAACAAGTAGCAAAAAAAGTAAAATCAAATCATTAATAACTACTACTGGAAAAGAGAGATTACTAAAAGAAATGAAGTCCTTGTACTTCAAAAAAGCAGTTGAAAGTTCACACATATGGCAGAGACAGTCTGCATATTCATTAGCACTCTCAGGAGGCAGTCAAAAACAATGGAGAGCAGGGTAGAGAATTGTTTGACACACATGATAGCTCTTACATTTGCTGTATGAACACTACATAACTATATAAACAAAATCCCACAAACTGGTACAAAATAACAAATAATGAAATTTTTATCCCTATTTCCTCAAAAATAATACGCAAATAGCAAACAAAAGGTCTGCATGACATATCTATAAGTTCAGTTACTTATTGTTCAGTTTTTCATAGTTACTGGTATTCATATTTCTAGTAGGTCTATGGAAGAATCTCTGAACATAGTAATACTATCCCTAAACACAAATGAGGCCACACACTAGGTGTACTGGCCCAATTGAATTGTTTTCTAGCAAGTTGTTGGTTTTTGAGGGGGCTAAACAGCTAGGTCATCAGTCCCTTTCTAGCAAGTGTTATAATGTATGCCGATGGTACTATTAACATTAAATTCAAACCATTATGTCAGTAATGACAGTATGACCGTTATTTGTACACAAAGAAATGACACATGAAGGTTCAAGCCACCGGCACATTTCCACATTCAAAATAGCGTATTAGCTAGTCCTATAAAGTAAAACCCTGCTTTCCTTAGTTGTATTAGGCTACCATGTCTGATATGTAGAGTGGTCTATTCTACGGCAAATAAACATTCATGCTTTATTCACCATAAGTAGTGCATTTACATGCAACCCGATATGGGAAATTATACGAAACAACATCGTTCCATCTGTTGCACAATTTGTACCACTAGATATTTGGAATACTGCATCATACGTAAAGTTGTACGAGGCCTTTCATATTAAACAACAATATATACCAAATTTCGAAACTACATGTAAGTGCACCTAAATAAATAACACTGTGAAATAGTTATCTCCTTTCTTAAGAGATACACTCCATCAGAAATTTTAATACTGCCAGAAACCTTAATACTGTGCTTCTGAAATCCGGAGGTAAGTATTAAAAGGCACTGAAGATGACAGTAACAGAATCAGAAATGGGCTACTTGCATTCATTTTTCATAAATCTTATTACGCCTATATACTGAAATCACACTTGCTGTCACTATAGCACAACAATCTGCACCTCAAACAACTGATTTGCGCCAGATCTGTAATGCGGTTGGTCATTGGAAAAACATATTTCTCATAATACGTAGTCATAAATACGAAAAACGACTAGAGCAACATCATTCAAACCAAGATGCAGGTGGTTTGTTTACATGCGTGAGGCGTCACACGAGCCCACCCACTTCCCTCGAAATGGGGGGCAACCTGACGTGATCGACTTCGCGCTCGTCAAAGGAGTACAGTAGTACATCTCGGCTTCCACTACAAACGCGCTCTGGTCTGACCACAATCCAGTCGTCTTCACGCTCGACACGGAAGTTACACCGCCAGTCAAAAGAGGGCTGGACTTAAGGGGCATCAGGTGGGAGGACTATCAAAACTCTTTAGAGGATGCTCTTACAAACACGCCTGACCCATAGGAGAACGGCACCGACACAGCGCTGCGCCACATCACACAGTCTATCGTTGCAGCCGCTACTGAAGCCACGCCACAACGAGAAAGGGACGGTGAAGAACGTCACGGACCACCGCCAATGCCACCTGAAGTGCGCACCAACGTTAAAAGAGAAACGACTTGCAGATACCTAGGGATTCACCTGGATGAAAAACTATCCTTCCTGCATCAAATAAAAACAGTGACAAACAACGCCACCACAGTACTCCACAAGCTTGCCAGAATTAATACTGCCGAGTACAGAATGCCACTAAATATGATTAAAACATAGTACTATGCAATTTATGAGGCAATTGTATGCTTTGGAGCAAGCTCATATGCGCACCAATTACGCCTATCAACATACGTAACACCTGCCAGAAGCGGACAAAGAAATGTCCTACCGAGGTTATCGAGAGCATTCGGAATAACGTTAACAGATGCCTTATGTGTAGTACTTGGCACATATCCTATAGATATAACCATTTGCTACACAGCAGATGCATACTGGATGAGGACAGGCAGACAAGACGAAGTTCAAGAAATTACTGGCGAAAAAATCCAGACCAAGATAGACCTAAAACAGTGGCGGATTAATACATGGCAACAACTGTGGGATGCCAGCACAAAAGGCAGGCGCACCTACACATTCTGTCCAGATATCGCCGAACGTCTGAGAATGAAACACTTCGATCCAGCAAAGGGAATGATCCATTTACTCACAGGCCATGGCCCATACCCGACTTACCTTCAGAATCTATACCCTGACCGAGATGACCTCTGCACACGCGGAGAGGTAGGCACACCAGAACATGTCGTCCTAATATGTAATTGGCATGAACCACAAGATACCATTGGTGGAGAACGAACTAAAACAAGCTCTGTGGTGTCCAGAAAAATGGAAAGAAATAAATGACACAGCAGACCGAATCTCCAGGACCCTCATGAAAGAGTTCAACAGTGTATATCGCAGAGAAATGTTTCCAAGGCAACAAAACCGAGATACAACAAATGACAGCAGCTGTGTTAGATGACGGGAACGGCTCAGAAGACAGTGAAGTTGAGTGGGACAATAGACGCCAGTGAGCAAGAGACCGCAAACAACAAGATGCTCTGAAGCACATTGCTACCAATCACAACTTGTCTCATGGCAGTACAAAAGTTAAAGAATGCATCAGACTTTGCTGATACAGTTCAAAAATGTACCCCTTCCATCACTGAAAGTCTTACCAAAAGCAAGAGTAGAAGAATTTCGTCAAAGGAAGTTACAGGAATGGCAGTGTTTCTCTGCAGTCAGAGGTATACAGAAAGGCCATGTATGGTCTTTCATTGCTCACAATGATGAGACTGATGTCCAAAACATTCTACCATACACCAAATGTTATTGGCTTCAATGAGACAATGAAGATGGATAAACACTTTAGTGAAACACCCTTAAAATTTAGTGCCCTGAAGGGAGGGACATTTATTGCTTGTGTGTACAATAGTAATTGGTGGGTGGCAGAAGTCGCTGAATTGTAATTCAGTAATTAGAAGAAGTGACTTAACTTTTTGTTGCCTCTGGTCCCTCTCAGGGCTACAAGTTCCCTGGCAAAAACAGACAAAAAGAACACTTGTTCTGTGCCATTGAGGAATATTTTGAAGATTATATGTGCACCTGTGCCAACAGGTTTCTCTGGGCGCCTGTAGGGAAGACACTGGATATGGAAAGGCTTCTCTCTTTTCAGAATTATTTCTGAAAGTAGGCTTAAAAAGGTGTTTTCTTATTTTACCTGTTTTATAATAAGCCTAGTTTTCTGTGAAAAAGTTATGTACTTTTACTGGTTATGAAAAATATTTAGCCCATCACTGCAAGCAAGCGATGTCCGATACACACAGTTTCTTGCGGATGGAGATTCTAAAGCCTATAAGAATGTTAGTGAAGCATATCCGTACCAAAATATTGAGATAAGGAAATTGGAATGTGCTCGACATGTGCGAAAGAGGCTGCGCACATGCCTCAAAAAATTAAAACAAATACTTCACACCCCCACATTGTCAGATGCCATTAAACACTTATGCAATGACATTTTTTATTTTTGAACTGAGTGTACTGTTAACTCAAAGAGAATCCAAAAGACCAGTGTAAGGTAAGCCATGACATACATTTGAAGAAGTATGCAAAATACGAACTATTTAAGAAAGAGATTGTCTAAGGGCAAGACAGATGATTCAGTGCTGTGTGGGTGACTATGCCCAAAATTTTCCCTTACCCAAACTGTCACCTCCCAGTTTTATAACACAATACTTCAGATGTTTGTTTTTACTGTGCACTGTCATGACATCATTAGTGCCTTTTATTGGCTTCTGGAGCATGTGTCCAAAAACAATCCAAACAACGTTGTCTCATTTCTGAATAACTTTTTACTGCATTACTTGCCTATCAAAAATGTTACGAAGGTTGTATTGTTTTCAGACTCGTGGAGAACAGAACATTTGCTTCCAAAAGGTTTTTGTTGGGCTAAAGACACTAAAATGGGGAGTCAGTGATGCTGTATTAACATTTAATGATGGAAACATGGGAAGAATAAGAGTTTTAAAACATCTTAGCATAATTTTGACTGATTCTTCCATCACTTCTTGGTAGAACAATCAGATAAATTAAAAACAATTTTGTGTGTGTTCCACTATTTTTTTTGGCTTACTTAACCGGTTTTCGGCTTCAGAGTATTTACTGCTGTGTCAAAGAGGTATCACCTCTTTGACACAGCAGTAAATACTCTGAAGATGGCCTAATAAGCCGAAAACCGGTTAAGTAAGAAAAAAAAATGTAGAACACACACAAAATTGTGTTTTTAATTTATCTTAGCATCACGCGAGGCTACCATACAGTGAAGGGATTGAAATTATTGGACAAGTCAAGACTCACAAAGGCAATGCGGGCAGCTGTTCACCACCAAAGAATCAAGGTCAACCAGAAGAATGAAGCTTTTATAGAAGCTAACTGCAACTAATCATAATTTAATGAAGCTGTCACCAATTTCATACTGCACTATAACATACTGCAGCTACTGAAGGTGAATCACACCAATAATTTGAATAGAAGAGACACAGGACCTTATATGTATAAATACCTATATCTATAAATGTGAATGTCTGTTCGGTGTACGTTTATCACAGCTGAACGACAAGACGCAGAGACTTAAATATTTGCACAGTTACTAATTTATACCTGAGGAAGGTTTTAGAAATGGTTTTATAGCAATGTGATATAGCATTTAGTAATTTGAAGAATATGACGCGAAATGCAAAATAATAATTACTCTTTGAAAATTATATTTACTCTTTGAAAATGGTTTTATTGGTTGCATTGTTGATTGAGGGTTGATGATGATAAAAGGGTGGAGTATATTGGGATGGGAAGTTATCTGTGTACTATATAAAAATCTACGTGTATGTGTGTTAATATTTCACTCTGCAGCAAAAACTATAGAACACAAACGAATGGTCTATGTGTAATTGTTGTCCGAAGTCTCCCGTTGTACACCATAGCAGTTCCATGCCGATAGCTATAAGGGGGTGGAAGATATGGTGCTTGAAAGTCATCTAATTATAAAAAAATTCTGACTGAAGGCCAGCGATAATGTTTGCGACTCTATCGCAAGGAGTTTAGATACAGCGAAACGTGATGTCACAGACCATATCTTTGGTCTATGCGTGCGACAATGTCTTCAGCTCTTTCTCTGTAAAGATAAGCATACGAATAAAGAAATATAAGAATAAATAAATAGCACACTACTTAATGAGAGCTTATCTCTCATAATCAACCAACACACCAGCGGAGCTGCAGGTTTAAGCTACCATGCCACATTCCTGGTGTCAACTTCCACCTCACTGATGGCTCCATCCACACTTCCCTCCATATTAAACCTACCAAACACCAAACACTTTGACAGTTGCCATCCCTTCCACGTCAAAAAATCCCTCCCTTACAGCCTGGCCACCCGTGGACGGCATATTTGCAGTGACAAGAACTCCCTTTCTGAATATGCTGAGAGTCTCACAAAGGCCTTCACAGACAAATTACCCCACAGACCTAGTCCGCAAACAGATCCCCCGTGCCATATCCTCACACATCCCAAATCTCCTCCTAGCACCAGTAACCATCCACAAAAGAGCGCTCCCCTTGTCACCCAGTACTACCCTGGACTAACAACTAAATTACACCCTTCGCCAAGGTTTTGATTTTCTATCGTCGTTCCCAGAAATGAGAGACATCCTGCCCAAGATCGTTCCCACCCCTCCTAAAGTGGTGTTCCATCGCCCTCCCACCCTCCACAACATCCTAGTTCATCCTTATGCCACCCAGAAACCCAGCTCACTGCCACAGGGATCATATCCTTGTGGAAGACCCTGCTGCAAGACCTGTCCAATCCACCCACCCAGCACTTCCTATTCCAGTCCTGTCACAGGGTTATCCTACCCTATCAGAGGCTGGGCCACCTTTAAAAGCAGCCATGTAATTTACCAACTGTGCTGCAAACACTGTGCAGCTTTCTATAATGGCATGACCACCAATCAGCTATCCATTAGAATGAATGGCCACCATCAAACTGTGGCCAAAAACAAGGTGGACCACCCTGTGGCACAGCATGCAGCACAGCACATGCTTGATTTCAATGACCGCTTTACAAACCGGGCCATCTGGATCCTCCCATCCACCACCAGCTTTTCTGAACTGCACATATTGGAATTATCCCTACAAGACATTCTCCGATCCCAAAATCAACCAGGCCTCAAACTACGATAACTTCCCTTTTTTCCCCATACCTTACAGTTCTTACCTCTCTATCCCAAACCTCAACTACTTTGAGTGGTGCGTGAATGAGCTATCATGTTTGTGTGTGTGTGTGTGTGTGTGTGTGTGTGTGTGTGTGTGTGTGTGTGTGTGTGTGTGTGTCCTCACCCGCCTCCACACTGCATTCTTAGGTTGCATCTCATTATTCCCATCTAACCCCTCCCCACCACTGTGACGTAACCTTCCTATCCGCTCCTCCCTCCCCGCCCGTTACCGATTTACTCGCCACAGAGGGCGATTCGAAGTGCGGCAGCCGGAGGTGATGGTTGTGTGACTTGTGTGCCCGTGTGATTGTGTGAGTGTTCTATTTTCTGAAGAAGGCCATGGCCGTTAGCTGAAAGTGTTGTACGTATGTGTGTCTTTTGTATGTGCCTGTCGCAGCTCATCACCGTGTCTCTGCGGTGAGTTGTAAACTGTCCTTACTATATTATTAATTCCAACCTGGACTTTCTGTTATTATATTTTACATGTATATCTGCTGTTCTTCTCCAATTCTGGTTGAGACATAAATAACATGGATAATTTACTTGCACAAACTTTAGAGTTGTCTTTGTTGGTTCCCTGCTTACAGGGTTGACAGACACGAATCACTGATACACATTGAAGATGCTGATGTGAACCCCCAAAATCTCAACTGGCTCACGCAGAAAAAAAGTTGAGGTCAGGTCTACTTACTTGCGCAAGTTGGCTTCCCCCACTACATTTTCACTGTGCTGTTGAATAGCTTGTTTATATGTCTGTGGAACATACATCTGCCTATTTATAAAGAGAGGAACATGAGGGAGGACGCTGTAATATCAATCTTCAGTGGAATGGGAAAAAATGTTAAACATTCTATGATTTTCTGGATGGCCACTACATGGAGGCCTGTACATAGCACATCAGTTAGTGCCGTGTTAAAAAGCTACATTGGACTTGCTTGGATTCCAAATTTCCACGCTTGTGTGAATGGTCAGTTGCGCGTCCCCCTAACCTCAGTAGTGTATTTACTTCACTGCCATTATGTTGTTGTGTGCATTGGGTTCTTTGTCTTTACTTTCACATTACCTATGGTTCGCTCACTATATAATTATCTGTAATACAACCTCCATTTCTCATGTGCCTTTCTGTTCACATTCTTCAATCTGTTCTTGACAACTCCAGACAGGTCATCCTGCATCAGTAGGTTTCTTGTAAGTCATCCCCAAGAATCAGTAAAATCCCAGCCAGAACAGCACTCTCATCACTCACCATAATGCATGTTGACATGGCAAAGTATTCAAAATTTTAAGTAAGAATTCAAAACATTTTGGAAAATTTAGTTCTTAAAGGGTGCGAATTTTACTTCTTATTCTTTAAGAGGAAATAAAATGTAGCCCATTACTCAGAACTTTCAAAATTAAACTGTTCAGGATAATGACTCCATGTACGCAGCAACATAGTAGTAGCCATGAAAGCTCCCTCATAACATAACAAAATTAAGTCACTTGGTGTACATAACACAGCAGCAAATGTAAGGCCATAAGATCACATTGAACACTTGGCAAAGCAGGAGCAAATTAAAGAATGTTAATAAACTGGGAGTACAACAATTCCTTCCTACGGTCATACATTGAGCACTTCACCACAAAGAAGCCAAATCTGCTGACATTATTTACTTACTCCCATGCATTTTCATTGATAATTGCCACAAAAAATTGTCTGCCTCTCAGTTATTCCCAGGCATATTTAGGTCAGCATAATAATGCCACATGAAACTTCATTAATTCATAAAAGAAGAAATAATGCTGGTTACCTTTGCCGATTCACCTCACACTGAAGTTCAATACTGAACGTCAGCAGCAACAGCAGCTCCAGACAGACAACTGCAGGTCCAAGTTTGCGAATAAATCCTGGAAAAAATTCATTAGTAGTTAGAAACTAAAGCAAAGGAACTTTTAAAACATAACTTTATTATTAATACTGGGAAGGGTGGCAGGTAATGTAAGTAGAAAATTTTTTTATTTCCATTTTCATGGTATATGGCTAGGTAACATGACATCACACACAAAACAAATGCAATTTTTTGAAACATTACGAATTTAGGATGAAGCAAAACGATAATGGTATCATGGATATCTGAATACTGCTCGAAGCATTATTCAGTTCACCATGCAAAACAAAATGGGAACTATCCCTTTGGAGCAATCCATATGAAGTAGTCCAGTGAGGGTTGCTTGAACTTTTTTTTAGATATTTTGAATTTGTTACAGTGTTTGATAACCCTACAATAGAGACGTTCAAATACATTATATATTTCTTCACCTTTAACTGTTTCTGAATGGTGGCTATTTTAATTTATAAGTGTGCAACCATTTTTCAAAAAACATGTTCAAATGTTTGTAGAACTTATGGGACTTAACTACGGGGTCATCAGTCCCTAAGCTTATAAACTACTTATGAACTAGCTAAGACTAAGGACGACACAAATATCCATGCCCGAGGGGGGATTCGAACCCCCGACCACAGTGGCTGTGCAGACCGCCACCACGGCCGGCAACCATTTTTCAGTTGTAGACATCAGCCATAATTCAGTTTATCTGCAGTGGGTCCAAGTTATAACTAGAGCTCAGATTTTTGCACATCTTTTTCTTTAACATACCTGGTGTTTTATCTTTACGAATTATATTTTGGAGGTACTAGACTATTTTAAATTCAAATTTAAAAAGCATATATTTGCACATTTTTGGCATTTGAGCATATTTCATTTTGTTCCCTTACAACCCAAGAACCTTAGACCAATAAATTTCCAAAAGAAGATAATATGGGATGAACTATCAGAATAAAAGCCTTTCAGGAAAATGTGGGTAGCTTATGGAGGCACATAGACCTGTTTTTCCACGTAGGTAGTCTCTTTGATAAGGATGCTCATGACTTATGATGGTTCATTGTCGCAAGATGCATTATTGAAGTAGAAACTTGCTTTGGAATTTGTTGCCTGCAGTGAATCTATGTTCCGGTCGCTCACCTAATCTCTGCTGTGCGCCGACTACGCCCTACTAGTTATTGTTGACATTTCGGAATATGAATCATTCTTGCATGTGTTACCATAAAGCTGAAAGTGACACTTTGCTACCTTCTTCAAATTACGATTTTTTCCAGGCCAGAAAACATCAGTTAACAGAAACTAATCAGGAGCAATTGTGCTTTCACAACAGACGGAAGATAATATTCTGCCAACTATGTGAAAGAGGTAAGTTTAATTTTTTTATTATTATTTTTCCAAGAATATAAAACAAATATTAATTTCATTTGTAAATTTGTGTACATGTTTCCTATGTATGAATGGGAACAAAAAACTTTAGGAATTGCCTTCGGCGTTCTTGCAAATTAAAAAGTGTTAAAAGTAATGAGGGGTTCATAGTTACAATTTTTAGACACTTATTTTTACTCCTAACTCTCATTTTTTAGTGACCACCTTGCAGGTAAACACGGTTCTCTTACATTTTTGTACAACTGTATATACTTATTGATATTTACTCACTTTTCCAACACGTTGGGCTAGGGTTGAGAAAAAAATTCTACTGGATCAATATGAAAAGACATCTCAGCACCAGAACAACGTAACCCAGACACGATTAAAAACTTCATCAAGCATTGCTCTCCTTATTTTTGAAGCAGATTTGCGACAAAAATGAGTTCAATGAAGGTCTTTGTGAGGCTTTCATAAAAGCAAACATCCCCTTGAATAACCTGGCGAAAGAAGGATTCTTGCAAAAAAATAAAATAAAATAAAAAATAAACATGCTTCAACACTTAGAAAGAACTATGTGGACCCATTGTATGAAAACGGAAAGTTATTCGATAATTTTTATGAAGGTAGGTATGTGAAACTCAACAGATATAATTTGGTATATACGTGGGCCAAAATAAGTCATTTAATCCTAAAAAATAAATTTAAATTATATTTGAATTTTTATGTTTATTACTTAAAATATAAATTTAAAATGAGAAGTTCAAGACAGGACTTTAGGAGATTGACTATCTCAAAACGTTCACTGCTAAAATTTCTTTTTAAAGAATACAATTTTTTGTGCGAATTAAATAACTATTATTTTGGTCAATGTATATACATACAAAAATAGTCAAAATATAGGTAGGTAGGTGCTAATACGGATATAGTGCCCCCCCTCTCCCCCCCGCCGCCGCCGCCACCACTGTGTGTGTGTGTGTGTGTGTGTGTGTGTGTGTGTGTGTGTGCGCGCGCACGGCAGGCAGTGCTGCGTGTATGTGTCAGTTGACAATAAACCTGCTTTCAGTATAAGTTCTGTGTTCAGTTGACAACCAAGCCATCAAAGTCAAGCCTGCTTCCATTTCAACGTGACATTGTTTGGTAGAGCTGCCGGGTATCCTGAGCAACAGCTGCAACACCGTTGCTCCGATTAGGCAACATAAAAGCCGTTGCTTACACGGACTAGAACCGGAATACAAGGGATATACTGAGTACATTCTTCTGAAAGTTCGTATTATCAGAAGACCCATGGACACCAAACCAGCGGTAAGCCAGCTGCACATCAAACACCCGTCGGTGTTCGCTGGAGACACGGGACAGGACCCCAACAAATGACTAAAAGGGTTCGACCGAGTCGCCAAGTACAACAGGTGGGATCATACTATGTGCTTGGCCAACGTTTATTTCTACCTGGACGGAACAGCCCAGCAACAGTTTGAAAACAACGAAGACAAGCTGAATGATTGGGAAACATTCCAGGCGGGGAACATAAGACGACGTTTGGAGACCGCCAGCGACAAATCTGCTCGGCGGAAGAACAACTGAAGAACCGGGCCCAACGACATGGTGAGCAGACACACTCGTACATACAGAATGTTTTGGCCCTATGTAAAATAGTTAACCCATTTTTGACAGGCCGACATCACACACCTAACGAAGGGCATTGCAGAAGACGCGTACCAAGCCCTTCTGATAAAAGACGTCACTAAGACTGTAGTGTTCATCCCCAATGTAGTCCCTATGGCCGCTGTGGAAGACCAGCATGACTTTGCTTCTCTCATACGACAAATTGTGAGAGAAGAATTACAATAGTTTATGGTAGCTGGGACTGTTGGACCACGTGAGCATCAGATTATGGCCATGGATGTAATCCCTGTAAATCACGAGAAAGCCGACGCCGCTGAGAAGGTGGTATTTCTGACATTAGCAACCGTCCGCCCCCGCCAGTCACCCCTGATGTGAAGAATGGCCTCGCCTACGATGACTTACGCTGCAGCCGCCAAACGACAGCCTAGAAACCGGATGACATGGCCACAACCAACACCCCAGCAACTATGACATCCTGCAGAAGAACAGGTGTCTGGAGGACAGAAGACAACACACCAGTGTATTTCCACTGTGGGCACCCTGGACATGTCGAACGCTACTGCAGAGAGAGAAGGCAAGTATTCAATTATTATTTTGCCGCAAGACGTCAGCCATCAGAGCAATTCTATCGCAGGCATTCACCTTCTGTTGCGTTCAGTCTAACTATGAAAAGAAGCCCATCACTGTACCCTGGACGAGGTCACTCCACTGCCGTTCACCATCACGGTACAGAGGTACCAGCCGCTCCCCTAGCCACCGCGACCAGGAAAACTAAGTGAGGCGACCACCTATGGAGATGACGCTGCCGTAGTTTAAAATCCTCTATGGACGACAGTACCTAAGATGTCAGGTAGTCTCATCGATGTCATAATTGAAGGCCAACCTGTCTGGGCACTGGTTGATTCAGGAGCCTCTTTCTCTGTATTGTCAGATAATTACTGCCGCACACTAAAGAAGACCATGTTCTGTGATACGGGGACAACTGTGCTGAAGGTCACAAATGGGAAATAAGTACGACAAGCAGGAACCATTGTCGCAAGAATAATTATCAACAGGACCCAGCAGTTTCAATTTGTCATTTAAACAGAATGTAGTGCTCATGTCATCCTCGGATGGGACTGCCTTCAGGCATCCCAAGCTATCATTGACTGTGGAAGATCTGAGCTGCAAATTGACAAATTATTCCGACGGTTACAGGTAATATAGAATTTTCTGGGAAGTTATTTGCCGTTGACAATGTGGCGATCCCGCTGTTGACAATGAGTTCCAGTCACAAACACAGATGACTGGTTAAACTGTGAAGTGCTTTGTCAATACTTAAAAGGTTATTAGGCTCACAAAAGAAATTTACATACCAGCGGCTATCATAAGCGTTACTGGTGGTTGAGAAGAGATTTGGATCACTAATTGTCACGAGCAGTCACAACTTATCCCCAAAGGAATGTGTATCGGGGCAGCTGAACTAATCCAGGATGGTGAGCTCAACGTCATCAACGAAGCCCCATGCTCTTCTGTTAGTATAGACAACACACTGGAGGAAACAACAGAACTGCTGATAGGGCCCAGACTGACCAACGAACAATGCCAGCGGGTGTTAGGTATACTATGCCAATTTTCAGGTGTATTCACACCCCAGCAGGAGAAAAGCCAGACAAAACGGCCCATGATAAGGCACCGTATCAATACTGGGGATCATCCACCAATTAGCCAGCATTCGTATAGTGTCACCAGCCGAAAGATGGCTAATGCTGGAGGAAGTGGAAAAGATGTTGCATGATGACATTATTCAACCTTCAGAGAGTCCTTGGTCATCTCCGGTGGTCCTCGTAAAGGAGGAGGATGGCTTGTGGTGATTCTGTGTTGACTATTGGCGGCTGAACAAAGTCACAAATAAAGATGTCTAACCATTGTCGCACATTGATGACATCTTAGACTGCTTGAAAGGAGCTACATCACAACATAATTACCAAAAATAATAAAATTTCCAACTCACTATATGTTGGTCAGACTGGACAAAGCTTCCAAACCAGATTCAAAGAACGCAATGTGGTTAGATACAACAGACCAAACAAATCTGCCATAGCTACACATATCCAAAACACAGGACAAACCTTTGATGACACTGAAGAAAACCTAATCATACTGCACAAAATAAACAAAAGCCACAAACTCAACCTGTGTGAAGAACTAGAAATATTTATACACAATATGAAATATGGAGACAACTCATTGAATGGAAAAGCTGAGACAGTGGCAATGAATTTCTTTAAGAGTTTCATAAATGTAATGGATGATTTAACCTAAAGCTATTGCACATCTTTCAAAGCGAGCCCATGAACAAGATCTCATAAAAACTGTACGTAAAATTTATGTCGTATGTAATTTAGAGACTCTTTCTTGCCCATTTTTTCTATCTGTGTCTCAAACAGCATTCATTTTGCAATATCCACACCCTTAGTAATATTCTGTTATAGACAAATCCACATAGTCTACAGTGTTTATTTAGTTAGTTATATAAGATCTTTGAGACAAGGCACTATATCTGTGAAATATTAATCTTTGATTTGTTTATGTTTTGGTTCTTGCCCATTGTGTATAGTTTTACTCAAATGTTAATGTGTGAAAAATTACTGAGTTATATACACTGAAACAAATTGTACGTAACAAAATCAATACTTAAATTTTTAATCTCTGTACCTACCTATATTAAGAGTTTGTATGCGCTTTGTAGCAAAGTAAAACACAAAATAATAACTGCCTGGATCCTGGCAGGATCAACGTAAGCAACCAAGGAGGGAGTGAATTTGTTAAAAGAACTAGTGAAGGCAGTCCAACAGCCTTTTTTGCTATCTTTTATAACACGACGGCATTGCGCTCTCAGTCGTTTGTAATGTATGCAGTTCTCCATCATTGAATGGTGTTGAAAGGTGCGCAGAGCACGTCGCTGGGCTCTAAGAGCATCGCTGCATGCTGCAATCCACCAGGGGACTGGGACGCGGCGTGGAGAAGAGGAAGTACGAGGCATGGAACATTCGGCAACAGTGAGAATAACCTATGTGAGGTACTGGACCTGGCTGTCGCAGCTGGGGAAATGCTGGTCATGGAAAACCGCCATGGAAGAAAAAAGCCCCCAGTCGGTTTTGGAGACTTCCAGGTGGTGGAACGCGGAGATAGGGTATCATGCAGTAGGTGGATTACACTCGGGAAAGGATTGCTCCGGTACATATCAGAAAGGGTGTACCACTCGAACCAATGCCCTAGCTGAGGAGTGCATATCTCGAGGTCCAAGTGGGAATAGGTGTGTGTTGTGTCATTTCAGATGTGCGTGGTGTCCGAAATGAATGTTGGTGAACCAGTGTTTAGGCAGACAAGATTGAGATGGTTGAAAAGGTCCGCTAGAAGGGAGCCTCTTTGGCAAGAAGCTGGATAACCCCATAGGGGGTGGTGGGCATTGAAGTCGCCAAGCAAAACGAAAGGCGGAGGAAGCTGGGCAACAAGTTGCAGCACATCTGCCCTAGTTAAGGCAAACGATGATGGGCTATGAGAGAAGGAAGGAGTAGGGAGAGTGAATGCGGATGGCAACTGCCTGTACAGGAGTGTTCAGAGAGAAGGGATGGGAATAGATGTCATCCCGAACAAGCAACTTAACCCCTCCATGGGCTGGAATACCATCCACAGGAGGTAGGTCATAACCAGGGCCAGGTTTTTTAATGACAAGTCATTTTTTTTCTCAACTTCAGGGTGAATTTTAGAACAATTTATACACAAATCTAGGCATTATAGTGTAGAAAAAATGTATTTTAATTGTTCATATAAAGTCATATTTCAACATATTTTAGTAATAGGTCATACTGCAGCCAACTTTTATTATAACAGGTCATATTTCCGGCAAATTTTGCCAAAATGCATATACTGTTCTTGTATCTTTCAGGATACAGGAATAAGAAAATGAATATGTTGCTCATGAGACAATATTTAACGTGTTATTATGAAACAAACATAAATTAGGACTGTAGTAGAAAAGCAGTGTAGCACAACAGTTGTTTCACGAACATAAAACACTGTTGTGCAGAATCGACAATACGCTCTCAGAGCCAACAAAGGTGGCTTCTGTCATAATAATAATAATCGCAGTCGGGCAGGTATTCACAGTAACCAGTTTGAATACAGCCTGTGCCTCGTTCATCATGCCTAAAGTAAAGTGCTCAGACAGCGTGAAGTTGCGAGGATTTATTTGAGAATTTGGATGGAAGTTCTTTAGTACTGATGGGAAAATACAATAGTACAATAGTAAACAATAGTAACAATAGTAAACTGTGCGAAGTTAAAGTTAGTGCAGAAAAGAGCTTTAATGTGCAACAACACTGTAATACCGCCATACACAGCGTTGGATTCGGTACCCGACAGGATGGGTTGAGAAAGGGTCCTTAAGACTCTGCAGGGCACTAAGAGAGCCAGAGCAGATGGCATAAAAAGGATGGTGGGGATGGTGGATGTACAAAACAGCCTGGTGCAGGGCAAACAGCTCTGCCGTGAAATTCGAGCACCGGTCAGGGAGCTTGAATTGGAACAGGTCGTCCCCGATGACGAAGGCAGATCCGACACCATCGGTGCTCTTGGAACCATCAGTGTAGATAAATATCGCATTATCGAAACGCGAACGGAGTTCGATAAGCCTCGAAAGATATACCAAATCCGGAATGATCTCCTTGGGGAGCGAACTAGGTTCAAGGTGGGTGTGAACCTGGGCCTGATGCCACAGTGGCAATGGGCTCTCGCTCAACCGATAGGTGGAAGGAAGGGTGAAATCGAGCCACTGAAGCAGGCGGCAAAACAGAACTCCAGGTGGAAGCAAGGCTATCACAGACAACCGATATTGGCGATCGAGGCAGTCATCAAAGAATAATGTGTAAGATGGATGGTTCAGACTCTACAGCAGTCGGCATGCGTACCGACAAGAGTATGTGACTCCAAGAGGTCAAAGGTAATACAGCAGCTTCGGCATAAAGACTCAACAGGGCAGGTATAAAATGCACCGGTTGCCAGGCGTAATCCCTGGCGAATGGAGTTGAGACGGCGGAGAAGGGACAGCCGTGCTGAAGAGTATACAAAGCTTCCGTAGTCCAGCTTCGACTGAACAATGGCCCGGTAAAGGTGAAGCAGGACGGTTTGATCCACTCCCCATGATGTGTCACTGAGGACATGAAGAACATTAAGGGATCAGGCACAATGGGCAGCCAGGTAGGACATGTGGGGACCCCAAGAATTTTGTTGTCTCCACGAATGGGAGAGCAACGGGGCCAAGACGCAGAGAAGTGGAAGAAATTCCTTGTATCTCCAGAAGTTTATACACACCATTTTCTCAGTGGAGAAGCGGAAGCCGTTCGCAATTCTCCAGGAATATAGGCGGTCAACACAGCGTTGAAGACAACGCTCCAAGAGACACGTCCGCTGGGCGCTGCAATAAATTGCAAAATCATCTACAAAAAGGGATCCGGAAACGTCAGCTGAAAGGCAATCCACGATCGGATTAATTGCAACGGCAAAGAGAGCCATGCTCAAGAAGGAGCCCTGTGGCACCCCATTCTCCTGGCGAAAGGTATCTGACAAAACAGAGCCCACCCGTACCCGGAACTTGCGATCCGCCAAAAACGCTTGAATAAAGAGAGGGGGGCGGCCACGGAGGCCCCATGTGTGCATGTGCAGAGAATGCCCGCTCTCCAACAGGTATCTTAAGCCTTCTTGAAATCTAAGAACACTGCTACCGTTTGACGCTTCCTTAGAAAGTTATTCATAATGAAGGTCGACAATGTAACGAGGTGACCAGCAGCAGAGCGGTGTTTACGAAAACCACATTGAACATTAGTAAGGAGGCGTCGAGATTCGAGGAACAAGACCAACCGAGCGTTAACCACGCAATCCATCACCTTACAGACGCAGCTCGTGAGAAAAATGGGGCAATAACTGGAAGGAAGATGTTTGTCCTTCCCTGGTTTGGGGATGGGGACAACAATGGCTTCACGCCAACTTGTGGGAACCTGACCTTCAGTCCATATGCGATTGTAGGTACTAAGAAGAAAACACTTGCCCGCAGGAGACTGGTTCTTCAGCATCTCAATGTGGATGGAATTGGACCCAGGAGCACGATCTAGCTCCTGCATGGTGAAGAAGACATAACTTTCACGATTAAAAGAGTGGAAAGAAGGCGGCCATGCCGCATCTGCCTGTTTGCAAGGGAGGAAGGCAGGGTGGTAATGGGCAGAGCTCGAAACCTCCGCAAAGGAGAGGCCCAAAGCATTGGAAACATCAGCGGGGTGGACCTCGGTGCCAGATAAACGGCGTAGGCCACCCCAGACAGCCAAGGAGGAAGTAAATTGTTTAAAGGAACTGGTAAAAGCAGTCCAGCAGGATTTTTTGCTGTCTTTTATAACACAACGACATTGTGCTCGCAGTTGTTTATAATTGATACAATTCTCCAATGTTGGGTGGTGGTGGAAGGTGCGTAAAGCACGTCGCCGGGCTCTAAGAGCGTCGCGGCAGGCTGCAGTCCACCAGGGGACCAGAATGCAATGTGGAGAAGAGGATGTACGAGGTATGGAATGTTCAGCAGCTGTGAGAATAACCTCTGTGAGGTATTCAACCTGATTGTCACAGATGGAAAAGTCCTTATTGTGAAAAACTGCCATGGAAGAATAAAGCCCCCAGTTGGCTTTAGAAATGGTCCAACTGGTGGGACGAGGAGATGGGGAATGATGCAGGAAATGGGTGACACAAGGGAAATGGTCACTCGAGTATGTGTCAAAGTGCATACCACTCAAACCTACCGGCAAGCTTAGTAGTGCATATCGCGAGGTCTATATGGGAATAGGTGTGTGTGTGTGTGTGTGTGTGTGTGTGTGTGTGTGTGTGTGTGTCGTGTCGGAAAGGAAAGTCGGTGCACCGGTGTTGAGGCAGACAAGATTGAGGTGGTGGAAAAGGTCCACTAACAGGAAGCCTCTAGACAAGGTGCTGGAGAGCCCCATAGGGGGTGGTGGGCATTGAAGTCTCCTACCAACATGAAAGGTGAAGGGAGCTGGTCAACGAGGTGTAGCACATTTGCCCTAGTAAGGGTGGACGACGATGGCGAATAGATATTACAGGGAAAAGGAAAAGGTGGAGAGAGTGATGTGGACAGCAACTGCCTGTAGGTGAGCATACAATAAAATGGGATGGTAATAGACATCGTCCCAAATTAGCATCGGAACCCCTCCATGGGCTGGAGTAGCTTCCACAGGGGGCAGGTTGAAACACACAGAGGTGTATTGGGGAAAGTCTGCATGATCACATGGACGTAACTTAGTTTTTTGGAGACAAACTAGAAGCGGGCAGTGCAATCAAAGGAGTAGATTTAATTCCTCTCAATTGGAACGAATGACGCGAATATTCCATTGAAGGAGTGCCAAGATAAAAAATGAGGGAAGAAAAGAAGGAACAAGCAAACATGGTCACCTCGACGGCCGCTGAGGACAGGACTTCGAGGGAGCACTGCTATCTAGAGGCAGAGAATCATGTTCCATGGGTTCGACCGACGCGTCTGCCACCTCCCCGAGTTGATCAGGAGGGGCAGCTTCCACCACCAGTAAAGGGCTGGGAGCCCGACTGACAGAGCGTCCCGGTGAGACAAAAAACATGGCAGAGGATGGCAACTGTTGCATGGCGTGACCCAAGAGTCATGCCACGGCGAGGAAGATGGGGAAGGGGGGGGCTGTACTTTTTGTGAGCCTTCTTAGAGGCATGATGAGTAGAAGTAGTGGATGACGATTGGGAAGACGGAGTTTTTAGGAAATCGTCACAAACGGGTTCTTTATTAGAATTCCGAGCAGCGGATTTAGGTGCCCGGGATGTGTGGTAACTGGTCGACGAATGCACTGTAGAACAGGCAGAAGGGATCGCAGAGGTAGAACGAGCAATTTTTGGGCTAGCCGATCTGACGACAGTGTCACAGAAGGTGAAATCGCAGGTCTGTGTGCCTACCTCCTTAGTTGGTCGAGGGGCGGTGATGACCAGGCTGTAATTCTTTGACGCGAATCTCCTGGATGACCCGATCTTCTTTCTAGATGAGGCAGTCCCAGGAAGAAGCAGCATGGTCACCCATGCAATTAATGCACCCTCATGGGCGTCCCTGCCACAGGTGTCACATTTGGCTGCATTAGGACATGATTTACTTGTGTGATTATATCTCTGGCAATGGAAGCAACACGTAGGATTGGGTATATATGGGCGAATGGAAATGACTTCTTAGCCCAATTTCATGTTAGATGGTAGGTCAACCCTTTCGAAAATCAAGGAGACAGTACGAGTCGGCACGAGATCATTGTCAGTTTTTTTCATAATGCGATTAACATCCATAACTCCCTGATCAGACATATAGTTGAGTATATCCTCGTCCGATAACCCATCCAGAGATCTTGTGAAGACTACCCCCGCAAAAGTTGAGGTTGCGGTGAGCACCACTTTCACAGGAAAAGTATGCACAAGTGTAATTTCTGTGCCTGAAAGGCATTCTCAATTTCAAGCTACAAGGTCCCATTGCGCTGCCTGGAGCAGGTCTTCAAGGGACCTACGATCGCATCAACATACTTCTGAATAAGAAAAGGATTTACAAAGGAAAAATCCTGATCATCAGTACGAGATACTACGAGGAACTTGGGAATGTTAGGCAAAACTTTCTTTGGCTGAGATTCATCATGTTTCCATTTTGGGTCAGGGTTATAGAAGATTTGGAAGGTTTCATAGCGGAAGTGTCCCCCATGATTACCGATGTCTCCAATGGTGCACTCCTTCCTTGTGGGGGCCCTCACTGAGGGCACACCCACCTTAGGTGACTGTTCGCACCTCAGGTCATACCTCCCAAGTGTGGACGGAGGGACCAGTTGGCATGTTTTAAAGGTACCAGCTCAGGTAATCACCCCTCCCTGGGCCCGGCCTTTACCGGGTGGGAGGGTATGTACGTGTCCTACGTGTCTACCAGGGGCAGGGAGTTACGCCTTACCCCGTTACCGGCTACGCAGAGTGTGGGTTGACCTTCAGACACGCACAGGGAGGGTTTATTTATTTTTTTTTTATTTTATTTATTTATTGTAGTTTTTAGGGCGCACAACTGCTGAGGTCATTAGCACCCAACACTGCCGATAGTAACATCGAACCGGGGTTAGAACTTAAATGGCTTTTGCCATATTTACACGATGTATAAAAAGAAACTGTCAGCAGAATGCGGATCATCAGCTAAAAATATCAGACATTTTGAATGGTAAACATAGATCATGACGGAGACGAATAAAAAGGTAGAAGGTGGTGCAGAGTAAAAGGTTCATCACAGTTCTCAGCAGAATCACCACAAAGTAAATAATGGTGGCTATAACGGCAGTGGCCAATACGAAGCCGGGCCAGGACAATCTCCTCTCGACGAGAGGGTCGAGATGACGTTGACCAAAGATCAGACACAGGTTTAATGGCCTGTAATTTGTTCCTTGACAGGGATGACCAATGTAAAAACCAACGTGAGATGATACGCCAGCAGGAAGGTCATCAGAGCTATCAGAAAAGGTAGATAGCAGAGAAAGGAGAACTGCCTCCTTGGCAGCCGGATCCGCAGACTCATTCCCAACACTCCCACATGGCCAGGGACCCACAGAAATGTCACAGTAGTTTCGCTCGCTGAAAGAGAGTTAAGACAACTGAGGACGCATTGTACCAGGGGATGGACAGGATATAGTGTCCGGAGGCTCAAAAGAGCACTCCAATAGTCCGAGCAAATGACACTCTTGTTGAGCGAGTTTCGGTGGACGTATTGGGTGGCTTGATATAATGCATACAGTGCAGCTGTAAAAATGAAACTCCACTCAGGGAGACGATATTTAAATGAGGCGTTGCGGAGCACAAAGGCACACCCAACACCCTGGTCTGCCTTTGAGCCATCAGTGTAGAAAACAAATTGTCATCAAATTTCAAACGGAGTGTGATAAATTCTCTCCGGTAAATGAAACTATGTGGAGGGTCCTTTGAAAGAGAATGAAGGTCCAAGTTAACACGGACTTCGGGGCTTAGCCACGGTGGAGAGTGCTGTCTCTAGTCGAGAAAATAGCAGGCATTGTAACGCTCAGCTGGCCAAGTAACGAACGCAAGCGAACTCCCGATGGTAGCAGAGTAGACGAGCACAAGGCAAAGAGACGCTCAAGTAATTCATTAAAGAAAACAGCATACGTTGGGTGTATTAGCATGGATGACAAACAGCTACCATAACAGCTGAGCAGGAGTTCCCGACGGTAAGAAAGGGGTAGTTCAGCAGCCTTGGCATAGAGGCTCTCAATGGGGCTAGTGTACATTCCCGACGCCAGACGGATCCCTTGGTGGTGGATTGTGTTATGGCGGCGCAGTATGGATGGTCGAGCCGAAGAATGAACAATGCTTCTATAATCCAGTTTGAACCGAACTAAGGTGTGATACAGATGGAGGAGAGTAGACCGATCAGCTCCCCACGAGGTGCCACTGAACACCCGCAGCACATTGAGAGCGGGTACAGCAAGCTGCCAAATGAGATATGTGGGGAGACCAAAATAGCTTCCTGTCCAAAACAAGTCCCAACAACGTCGTGGTCTCCACAAATGGGAGTACTATGGGGCCCAGTTGAAGGGACAGGGGAAGGAACTCCTTCCGTCGCCAGAAGTTCATGCAGACTGTCTGGTCAGCCGAGAATCAAAAGCCAGTGTCTATACTCCATGTGTGGAGGGTGTCTAGGCACCGCTGAAGGCACCGCTTCAGGAGACCCATTTGCTTAGAGCTGCTGTAGATCGTAAAGTTGTCAACAAATAGGAACGCCGACACTTACGGTGGTATATGATCGGCTATAGAATTTATTGCCACTGCAAATAAATCGACACTCAGGACCGAGCCCTGGGGGACCCCGTTCTCCTGAATAAAAGTGTTCGATAAAACCGAACCATCACGCTAAACACAAGGTCTGTTAAAAATTCCCAGATAAAAATTGGCAGATGACCCCGAAAACGTCATGTATGCAGAGTGCGGAGGATGCCCATTCTCCAGAAGGTGTCGTATGCTTTTTCCACATCAAAGAACACCGCTACTGTTTGGCGCTTCCATAAAAAGTTATTCATTATTGAAGTAGATAGGGCAACGAGATGATCCACTGCAGAACGGTGCTTGCGAAACCCACATTGGACATTAGAAAGGAGATGTCGCGTTTCATGCCACCATACCAGGTGCCCGTGAAACACGCGTTCCATCACCTTGCATACGCTACTGTTGAGGGAAATGGGGCGGTGTCTGGAAGGGAGAAATTTGTCCTTCCCAGGCTTTGGTATGCAAATGACTATGGCTTCACACCAGTGTCGCAGAAAAGTGCCTTCTATCCATATGCGGTTGTAGGTGGCCAGTAGGAAGTGCAAGCCCGTTGGTGAAAGGTGTTGCAACATCGCTACTTGAATGCCATCTGGTCCTGGAACGGAGGACCGTGAAAGACCAGAGTGCATGGTGGAGCTCTTGCACAGGTTAACTCTGTATTGCAGCATTCACGGTTCTGAGAGGTATAGGGCAATGGAGACGCCACCACCGTCCGTTTCCTAGTGAGGAAAGCGTCAGTGTAGTGTGAAGAACTAGACAACTCTGCAAAATGGCGACTAAGTGCTTTGGCTATTTGTGGAGGGTCAACGATGGTGTCAGTTGCGACACAGACCGGGAATCGGGGAATGAGCCATAGTGCCTGAAATTTTACTGAGGTTACCCCAAACGATAGAGGACAGGGTAGACCTATTAAAAGAGCTCATAAATGAGAGCCAACTGCCACGTTTACAGTAACGAAAGAGGTGACGAAAATAGGTACGCAGCCGTTTGTATCGGATGCAGTTGTCAAGTGTGGGTTGTCATTTAATGGTTCTGAGGGTACATCGCTGTGCTTGCAGAGCGTCACGGCAGTCCGCAGTCCACCACGGGACAAAGGTATGACGTGCTTGGATAGTCTTACAGGGGACGGAACATTCCACGGCCGTGAGAATAACTTGGTTCTCTATACTGAGAAATAGACGAGTACCAAAATCTGCCAGTGACCAATAGAGCTCCCAAACCGCTTTCATTATCTACCAGTGATGTGGATGCTCAAGCGTGCCAGGCGTCCTTAGGTGAATTACACACGAAAATGGTCACTCGAATGTGTACCTGACAGAAGAGACCATTCAAGATGCCGTGCCAGCTGAGCAGTGCAGATAGATCTATGTGGCTGAGGATGTTTGTGGAGTCTGAAAGATAAATTGGGTCACCAGTGTTCAGGCAGATTAGCTGAAGGTGGTTCAGTAAATCTGCCAGGAGGGAGCCCCATGGACATTGTCATGGGGAGCCCCAAAGAGGGTGGTGGGCATTGAAATCTCCCACCAACAAAACCGGATGTGGAAGCTGGTCAATAAGATCTAGTGACTGGAAAGGAGGAAGGAGCGTAAATATTGCACAGTGTGAAGATAAATCCAGGAAGGTTTACCGGACAGCGACAGCTTTTAGTTGAGTACACAAAGGGATGGGTGTACTGTGTACGTCATCCCGAATAAGCACCATTACTCCCCCATTGGCTGGAATTCCTGCCACAGGGGGAAGGTCAAAGTGAATGGCAGAGTAGAGTGGGAAAATAATTCAAGTACCAGGCAGCAATTTGGTCTCCTGTAGAGAGAAGATAATTGGCTGATGTTCGCAAAAGAAGTTGCAGTTCTGCCCAATTTGACCGGATACAACAAATGTTCCGGTGAAGTATATCCACAGTAAGATAAAATGATAAGGAGGTGGACATCAGCCCGAAGAAGGCGGCGGGCCATATTGTGAATGTTCGCAACTGGTGGTGTGAGACAGGAGGGTCTTGCTCAATATTATCAGAGGTGACCACGGCGGCCACGCGAGGGTGGTCGGCAGCCTAA
This sequence comes from Locusta migratoria, assembly GCA_026315105.1. Taxonomy (NCBI): domain Eukaryota; kingdom Metazoa; phylum Arthropoda; class Insecta; order Orthoptera; family Acrididae; genus Locusta; species Locusta migratoria. Next base: position 297,894,080 of record CM048751.1, read on the forward strand.
TCTTTGGCTGATGCACCTGGAGAGTATAGGCTTGACTTCTTGGAGCCCTGATAAAGTTCCTTTGTAGACTCAGATGTTTCGGAAAGGGTGCGGAGGAAATCCTCGCGCCAATCCTCCTTACACTTACGGGTCTCTATCTGTGGTTTCACCGCTGAAGATGAAGATTTGGAATAGGTATTCACACTTTTCGTTGAACTCACCGTTGTCGATGTAGACTGTTTGAAGACTACAGTAGTAAACTGTGGAGGCACTGCAACTACATACTGTAGTTACCACGCGGTGGTGTATTAGGCTTACGACTGGTGTACATCTTGCATGCAACTTGTATAGGAACCTTTTCCTTGACACATATTTCCTGTATGGCCCGTCAGCAAATACGGGACATTCCTGGGAGGAGGCAGCATGATTCCCGTTACAATTTATGCAATGAGGGAATGGTGGTGGACAATTCCCCTCATGTGCATCTTTACTACAGGTGATATGTTACCGGGTTCTTGCATGACTGACTTATGATTAAAGTGATGGCACTGGTAACACCGAGTAGGGTTAGGGATATAAGGTCATACTGTGACTACCTCATATCCTTCCTTGATCTTCGGCGGCAGAGCCACTCTGTCAAAGGTCAAAACGTTGTTCTTTTTCATCGCTCGGTGCACTGTGACGACGCCTTGCACTGCCAGATAATCCTTTAATTCATCCTCAGTCAGACCGTCCAAACAGGCAGAGTAGACTACCCCTCGGGAACAATTGAGGGTTGGATGAAGCTCCACACGAACCAGGTAACTATGAAGCAAATTAGTCTTGAGCAACCGTTGTGCCTGGGAAGCCACTTTCTGTTTCCGATAGAAGTGTCTCATTACGCAGACAGGTGCAGGATTTAACTGGACCAGCAGTGGCATCAACCCCTTTCTGAATTATAAATTGGGTTTATCGACGAGAAGGATTGGCCTTCCTCAGTACAGGTAACGACAAGGAACATAGGTGTCGATGGTTAAGTTATCTGTTCAGGTACACTATTGTCCAGTATGTCTAACGTCATGAAACTCTTTGCATTTCCTTTTTCTGTGGGAAACCATCGTGGATGTATCCCCCACAATTGCCAGTGTCTCTGATGGCACACTCCTTACTGTTGGGAGCCCCCAATGGAAGCACACCCACCTTGGATGATTGTTCCCACCCCCAAGTTGCACGTCCCTATCTACAGAAAGAGGGACCAATCGGCGAACGGGAAGATATCAACACAGGCAATCGCCCCTCCCCGGGCCTGGCCTTCACAAGGGGGTACACTCGCATCCTACATGCCAGCTCGGGCTGGGACTTACTCATTACCCAGTCACCCATATGGGTGGCCTTCAGGTGCATACGGGGAGGAATAAGGAAGAAATAGTAGGAGGTGAAGCCTCAAACACTGATGCAGAGGCAAATGAAGAGGTGAAAGAAGAGCTTAAACCAAAAAAATTGTAACTTCGGTTCCCCGAAGGATGCACACAACTCGGTCCCCAAGAGAGGGGAAAAGGACAGTAGAAGTGTCTGTAGGACGGATAAAGAGTGCCACAAAGGCCGCGGCCCCGTGCTATCCACGCACGTACTCACCACAGAGCGGTGAGCCCCCTGGGGGTAATCCATTGGTATGCGTGAGAAAGGTATGTGGGGGAGTGCGCATTGTACTTGATGCACGTACTTTATTTAAAGATATCTTAACGGAACCAATGTGTATTGATGATATTTAGACTAAGTTTGAAAAGGGAAAGACCTTTAGTTCTGTAGATTTGACATCGGGATATCATCAAGTGGGTATTCACGAGCATTCTTGGAAATATACAGTCTTTTTGTTAGATGAAGTATACCAGTATAAGGTATTATCATTTGGATTAAATAATTCTGTATCTAAATTTATTAGAGCACTGGACGAAGCATTAGGGAGAGATTTATTACAGCAACTGGTAATTGATGTTGATATTATCATAATTTCAGAAAATTGGGAAGACCATTGTGTGTTGTTAGGAAAACTATTATCTAGATGCCTAGAGAAAGGATTTACCTTAAAACTTAGTAATTTATTTTATTTATTTATTTTTTTATTTTTATTTATTTATTTATTTATTTTTTCTGTAAAGATGAAGTCAAGTTTTTAGGACATTATGTAGGCATAAATGACATAAGACCTGATCCTGAGCAAATTGCAGATATAAAAAGATTGTCCAGAACCTAGAACTGTTAAGCAGTTAAAATATTTTTTGGAGCTAATTAATTTCTATAGGAGATACGTGAAAAGCCATGTACTAAATAATCGCATTATACTAGATTTATTGAAGAAAAATCACCCAATGACAAAGCTTCAACGGCCTTTCAACAGATGAAGCAGGCCCTCATAGAATCTGATGTGCTAAAACATCCAGTATTAGGACAGCCGTTTAAACTAGCAACAGATGTGTCAGCCTATGGCATTGCTGCAGAATTGCTTCAGAATTACTGGGATCCACAAGTGGGAGACCATACCACAATAGCTTTTGCAAGTAGATGTCTAACCTCTCATGAAAGAAATTATTCCATAACAGAATAGGAGTTACTTGCAATAGCATGAGCTATAATTAAATTTCAAAATCTTGTATGGGGATCTAAAATAATAGTATATACGGATCATCAAGCATTATCGTTTTTGTTTGAAAGTAAGTTGATACATAGTAGGTTGATGAGATGAACATTTTTTTTACAAAACTCTGACATAGATATAGAATATATTGCAGGATCTACCAACATTGTACCAGATTCACTTTCTAGATTACCTGTAGGGATGCAAAGTGTCACAGTAAGTGAAGGCAAAGGTATCATTTTCAGTATAAAATTCTTACAGGTAGGTTATCATGACAATGTATGTATGTTTGCAAATAAAATTAGGACTATGGTTAGAACTGATAAATTCTTTAAAGCTTAGTTTGGTTGGTGTGCAAAGGGTTTAGATAACCATTTTAAAATTAATGACGGTGCCCTATTTTGGCTTAGCAATGTTAGAAACAATGATTAGAAACTTTGTATACCTGAACAAGTGCAAGTAGATTGAATATTGTTTATCCATAAAGGTTATGGCCACTTTGGAATAACTAAATGCATCAAGCATATGTCAAAATTCTGCTATTTTAAAAACCTGAGTAGAGAGGTTATAGGAAACTTAAGAGCTTGTCAAGTTTTTCAATGTGTTAAAGATTACAACAAGCTTAGTCCTTTTGTTCGATACCCTATAATACCAAAGGGCTTATATGATTTAACAGCTTGTGACTTCTACGGTTCTCTTCCTGTTAGTAGAGGGGGAGTGCAATACATTTTTATTATGATAGAATGTTGATCAAAATATGAGAGACTGTACCCCATAAAGCAAATACAGAAACTGTAATAGTGTGTTTCAAAGATGATTTTACAGATGTAGGTAAACCTAAGTGGGTTCTTTCAGATAATGGTCCACAGTTCATAAGCGAGGAATTTTAGAGTTCTTGGCATGGCAAAAGATCAAACACATTGCTATTTCAAAATACAATCCACAGTCAAACCCCGCAGAAAGAGTGATGCGAGAGTTAGGGAGATTATGTAGAACATTTTGCTCAGGAAAACATTCTTCATGGAGTACTCTAGTTAATGAATTAGAAGTCATGCTGAACGAGTTAGTACCCGATTTGTCTACAGGGTTATCACCCATAGAAATACTTAAAAAATTTATAGGTGAGCCACTGTTTAAGTATTTTGCTTGGCCACCTCATCCTAAAAGAGGTGAAATGACTATACAAAATCAAGTAGAGACCAATTTAAATACTGCATCTAACCATCATCTGAAAAAATAAAATGAAGCCATAATACTGAAGTATAATGTAGGAGACTTGATATGGATTAGCAATTTTCAACTGAATTCTAACTTAAAGAAAGTAGTAAATTTTTTGAAAAATGGTGCGGTCCTTACTAAATCTTAAGAATACAACATGAGAAAGCAGTACAAGTCTAAGATCCAGTCACTGGTAATTATTAAGGCTTATACAATGTCAATATAATTAAATCATATATAAGACCCTCAGAGAAATTAGCATTCTTTGTCGATTTGGCGGTGTGATGTCCACCAGGTCTCGAGCCATCTGCTCTGATTTTTCCTGTTCGTTTTCTTCAGAACAGATTCTTCACTCTTTTTCTATCCTTTAAGCATGTATCTTTAACTACCGGTATTCATTCTTAATAATTGCTATCAGAATTACTTACCCAATATTAGCGAATTTAGATATGCGATCTGTGTGTACCTGAAAGCTAAAGAGAACGTATTCAAAAAGAATACAGATTGAGACAACAATTCCAGATTAGACAAAATCAAACCCTGATATGAGTTTTTCTTACTTACATATATATGTGTTTAATCTGAAAAATATTGCCTAGGTGTGTTTGCGTGTGTGTATTTGTTTACTTCCTCCCCCCCCCCCAAGGTACGTCCTACCACTCCTGGGATCGGAATGACTCTTACCACTTTTTTAAATCCCGTATCCTTCCCTTTCTCCTCTCCTTCCTTCCTTCCTCTTTTTCCTGACGAAGCTGCCAGAGGTGGTGAAAGCTTGAATGATTGTGTGTTTTTTTTGTTTCTATCGGCTAGCCTGCACTTTGGGTAAGTCAAACATATATATTAATAAGGGCAGTTTAAAACTCACCACAAAGACGTGGCGACAAGCTGCAACAGGCACATACAAAAGACACACACATACAACACTTTCAGCTATCGGCCACGGCATTCTTCAGAAAAGAGAACTCTCAAGCAATAACACAGGCACACAACACAGTCATACAACCATCACCTCCAGCAGCCACAATTTGAAGTGCAGCAGCCGGAGGTAATGGTTGTAAGACAGTGTTGTGTACCTGTGTGATTGTGTGAGTGTTCTTTTTTCTGAAGAAGGCCGTGGCCGATAGCTGAAAGTGTTGTATGTGTGTGTCTTTTGTATGTGCCTGTTGCAGCTTGTCACCACATCTTAGCGGTGAGTTGTAAACTGTCCTTATTACTATATTATTAATTCCAACTTGGACTTTCCATTATTATATTGAAAAATATTATATTATATTATTCTATGTATTCTGATAGATTTCTGTTAGAGAAGCAGAATAAATCCATTTGTCTCTACATAGACGAGACCAGCTTCTAGAAAAGTTGAACATTGTTTATAATTTTTATAAAAGGTAATTTGATACTTTTGTAATAATTTCAGCTCACCTGTAGATGGGATACCACCCGTGAGCTTTGACCCGTGATGTCATCGCAGCACGGTAGTTTTGAGGTGTGCGTGTTTGTAGAAGGCGTGAGTGATTATGTGGTGGTTGAGTTTGTTTACAAACAAAACAGATTAACATTTTGTGTTTAAAAAGTTATCTGTAAGTTCTCTCTGATGGTTAGGTGTAGGTTAATCGAGAGATTTTGTTTTCCATACGTGAGTGCCGAAGGCGCAGAATTTTGGGCTAAGACCTGTGATTGATGATACATTCTGTTATCTATAATAACTACAGCTTATTTGTACCTGCAGTACACAGTATTAAGATATCCCATCCCGTATACTGGTTTTCCGACATCTTGACGACGTCATGGGTCAAAGCAGATGGGTGGTGTCCCAGTCTACAGTTATTCCATAATTTCATAAGTAATAACATGGGAAAGGGTTACTACTCAATTTTCTAAGGGAAATTTCTTTAGTATGTAGTGGTGATGACTACAAACTCTGTACACAATCACCCAAAACTTTAGGTTAATTTGGTTTCCGTATGTGTCATTGTTAGTTCAAACCCGTAAAAGAGGAGACAGCCACATAGAGAGAAGTAAGTGACTGTTCATAACAGACGGGCTACCCTTTTTCGACACATATTGTGCCCTTTAGTTAGAGGTGTTTCCCATTTACACTCATTTCAGGTGGGGAGACGTTACAGACGAGTGCACGTTTGGACACATGTTACGGGTGAGTGCATGTTCCAGGGAGGAATTAATAGAAAGTGAAAATCCTGTGTGGCTAAGGAACAAGGAAGTATGAGAGAGAGAGAGAGAGAGAGAGAGAGAGAGAGAGAGAGAGAGAGAGAGAGAGAGAGACTCATAGAATAAAGTTGTCCTCAACAGACAAGAAATGGGAGACTTGGTGGTTTTTATTAGGAGTAGTAGGCTTAACGGAATAGCTACTATCTCTTGTTAGGTACCCATAGTGAGGACCTAACTACTGCCAGTTCCTGTTAAGTGGGTGTGCAGGACCAAAAAAAGTTGCTGGCATCAATTAGTATGCAGGTAAATGGCTTGATACTCAATTTTTTAGTTTCCTAGAGGCAATTAAATACTTAGTAGTCTCTTCTTTCAAGTCTTAAACTTTGGTTCCCACTTTTAGATTAGCCTTAGGAATTGGGTTTCACTACTCTTCTGCAATGTGTGTGTTAAAGTGCTGATTTTTTCCCTGTCTTATTTTAAGCTCAAAGAAAATGTAAGGACTATGGCTTCACTTACAATATGATCCAGATTAAAAAAAAGTACTTATTTCCAGTTGATGAGTAGTTGTTCTCCTGACAAGGATAGTTTGTCACCATTATGGAGAAATGCAACTTTTTATACAATGTAAAACTGAGGAGGCCGACCTCAAAAGAAAATGTGTTTAATACAAACTGATGTATATTAGTATTAAGTACTGTTTGTTATTGAGGCTTGATAACTCAAGTCTGAGTGGGGGAATATGTAGTGTTACAAAATAACTACATTCTCCTTTATGAGCAACTTGAGTGTATCAAGGCTTTAATTTCATACGAGCTGCCTAGCATTGTGGTTAGCTACTGTGAGAATCTGTCTGATGCAGATATGATGAGCAGTCCATCATTGCACAGTGGATGCTAGGAGAAGGCAGAGAAAATCCACAGAATAAACCAATATGTAACCTCTGTTTTTGTGTATAAACTCCATGTACATTATCTTTAGTTTAAATTGTTATTACAGTAGTTGTTAATGACTGATTCACTTGGAAGTTCTGTAGAATCACACACAATGAAACAGAATGTACCACTGATCACATATCAGCCCAAAAATTTGCACCCTCGGCCCTCACAATTTCAGATGAATATGATGCCACAATTTCTTGGGTGGCACACAAATAATGGAACTGACCATTGAATGTGCTTTGAAAACAATCACAAAGAACGATAGGAATAATCATATGTTTTGAACCTGAGCAAAATAATCCTATTGGACCATTCCATGCCAAGTGATCTAATATCGAGAAAAGTTCCAATATGACCATCATGGAATTGGATGAATTTTTGTATGAACATTCACACTGGTTCTCAATGAACACTGGTAAAGTTTGTTTCATAAATGCAATACTTTCAGAGAGAGTCACTTTTTAAGACCATATCACAAGTTCCAATTTGGTGAGTCCTTGAATGTTTAGTAACTTTGAAATGATATATATCTGGTTGTATTTGCATAAAAGAAACAAAACTTGGCCACCTCGTAGAACTTTTAAAGCTCTTTAAAGTAAAATATTAAGAAAAGTATTTCTGAGTATTTTTCATATAGGCCTAGATAATTCGAAGCAAAGTTGGGCGAAAAAATAGCTCGTTAAAAAAGTGCGAACTTTAGTTTTTTATATCTCTGAAAGTAATTGTGGGATGTACATGAAACTTCGCACACCATAACTCGCCAACACAAGGTCTTCGAATATAAAGTTTCATTCTCCTATTGCTTTCATTTATTTCACAAATCTAGGGCAAATTTGACAATTTTCAGAAAGTGCTAAAAGTGGGTATTTTTAGTCAAATTTTTCAAAAAAAGTGTTTTCTCCAAATTCTTCCTAACTATGGACATTAGAAAAAGCATATCCGAAACTATCTAGAAAAGTGGATTTGGTTTTGCAGTGCAAGCATATAAGGCCCTAAAAAGTAGCATCATCATAGGGGTGCACTGGAAATTTGAACACATTTTTCTGGTACCCAAATTATACCTTTTTTTATGTCTAATAAATGTTTATTAATGCCTGGGATAAGTGGAATGAGCTAGGTCCTATTCACCAGGACTTCTTATTTCACTTATACCCAGCATTAATAAACATTAGACATAATAAAAGGTTTCAGGTATTTGAGTGCCAGAAAAATGTGTTCAAGCTTCCAGTGCACCCCTATGATGATGCTACTTTTTAGGGCCTTATATGCTTGCATTGCAAAACCAAATCCACTTTTCTAGATAGTTTAGAATACACTCTTTCTAATGACCATAGTTTAGAAGAGTTTGGAGAAAATGCTTTTTTGTAAAATTTGACTAAAAATACCCATTTTAGCATTTTTTGAAAAATCATCAACTTTATCCTAGATTTGTGAAATAATGGAAAGCAATAGGAGAATGAAACTTTATATTCTAAGACCTTGTGTTGGTGAGTTATGGCGTGCAAAGTTTCATGTAAGGTACATCCCGCAGTTACTTTCAGAGATATAAAAAACTGCAGTTCACATTTTTTTTAACCAGCTATTTCTTTCGCCCAACTCTGCTTCAAATTATCTATATGAAAATTCCTCAGAAATCCTTTTCTTAATATTTTACTTTAAAGAGCTCTAAAAGTAGTATAAGATGGCCAAGTTTTGTTTCTTTCCTGCAAATACTACCAGATATTCAAAGATGCACTATTGGAAGCTGTGCTATGGTCTTAAACAGTTACTGTATCTCTGAAAGTATTGATTTTCTGAAACAAACTTCACCAGTGTTCATTGAGAACATGTGTGAATGTTCACACAAAATTTCATCAAAATCCATGATGGTGATGTGGGAGCCTCTAGACCACTCGGCATGGAATGATCCTATTATATGATTTACAAGTTCTTGTCTATTACCTTGCCAGTCACTGTTTTAATTTTCCTAGTAAAGACAAATTTTCGTCACCGATATTAGGGCATTACAACATCGCTGCACTAAGTAAAACTTTTGAATGGTTCTACATAATAAAGAGAGCCCACATACCTTCAATTAGAAATAAGTGCATACCACTACTACAACTGAAGGTCACTTTGCACGAAAACGTTAAAATATTTGAAGACACGTATCAACGGAAACTGGAGTGCGACACCTCCACATCTGTCTTGTACAAACAACTGTGTGTTGAGGCCTAAATACAGCCAGCTTATGTTTCTGTATAGTTTAAGACGAACGTCACTGTAGGCGGAAATGATCACAAACTTATGTTTATTTAAGACTTACAGTTTGTGGAACATAATGTAAAACAGCTTTAAAGATATGCATTAAAACATAATTTGTGTGTGGTAAATATTAATACACTGAAAACTGCCAGGATGTTTAACAAGGCAGAATTTTTGCAGTTGTTATAGGCATCTCAAGAACGAGGCTTACATATAAAACAAGAAAAAAAATTATCACTATAGCTAATGATCACGTCAATTATTTAATGGCAATGGCTGGTGAAGATGTGAATTTATGTGTATACTGCAAAGGAATAGTATCTGATGTGGACAAAGCTGTCCAGTGTGAGGGTTTTTGTTGTTTATGGTATCATTGCAAGTGTGTGGAAATTTCTGATGACGAGTATGAGTCTACGATTATTTTAGGCGAAACATTGAGATGGCTATGTTCACAGTGTGGAATGAGACTAGATATTTTAGTGACAAAAGTTTGACATTAAAAGCATTTTAGAACTAAATGCTACTGTCAACAAGCTCGCACACTTAGTTAAGGGTGTGGTAAATGATAATGTAATCCCTGAAAAAGAGACTCGACATGGTTTCCGAAAATTCAATTGATTTAGGGAACAAAGTGTCACTTAACCAGGAAAAAGAGTTCTGTTTACCAGTACAAAAACTCCATCAAGAGGAAGAGATTATTCGTACAGTCTTTCAAATGTTGTAAAAGGCAACCAACGATACAGAAACACAAACAAGATGATGAAATCAGAGTGACAGAGTTATACAAAAACACAAACGTTCTATCAAATACTACTGAAGGAGTAACTGTCAATTCATACTCCTCAAAACCTTCTCTTTACAGTTCAGTTCTTGTGCGTGAAAATGCCTCTGCAAAAAATACAGATGTTAAAAACAACAGACTTAACCCAAGGAAAAAGGTAAAAATATGAAATCTGTTGTAATTGGATCTAATCTCATCTCAAAAAGTGGCCTTAAATCAGCAGAGAAAAAGAAATGGATTGTTATCTCTCGGTGTGACAATGAGACTGAAGTGGAGGAACTTCCAAGCTATATTAAAGACGGGGGTATTGTGAATTTTAGCTGTGATCAGCTTACAACAAAACATTCTTCATATAACAGTTTTAAGGTAAGTGTGTCAGAGAAGGATTTTACTGTTTTACTCGAAGAAGACTTCTGGCCAAGTGGCATTTTTGTGAAGGAGTATGAACTACCTAGAAACGCTTTTAAGACAAAACTTATTAGGCAAATGTTCAAATGTTTGTTAAGCTTATGGGACTTAACTACGGGGTCATCAGTCCCTAAACTTACAAACTACCTATGAACTACTTACGAACTAGGACGGCACAAATATCCATGCCCGAGGGGGGATTCGAACCCCCGACCGTAGTGTCCGTGCTGACCGTGACTGGAGCGCCTCAGTCACCTCGGCCACCGCAGCCGGCACTTATTAGGCCAACTGAAAATAGGACACAAACTCCTTTTTTAGGGAGCAGTCTCCTGACGTCAACAGCTGTAATCCGAAAGAAAAACATAAACCTAACCTATGTCTTTTGCACCAAAATGTTGAAGGTCTAGGCAATAAGTTCAATTATGTTGAACAATTTGTCATTGATTTCCTTCATGACTTTTGTACTAACTGAGCATCAACAAGGTGTGCATGATTTGAATCTTTAAGTTTATGAATTATACATTGATTTCATTTTATTTTAGAGCTGCTCATAAAGGCGGCGGAGTTGCTGTTTATGTGAGAGACACCCTGGTAAGATTTACCTCACAAATCTGTTTGTATGAATAATTATAGTATAGAGCTGGATTTTGAAATGGCTATGGTGAAGTTAACAGTTGGCGAAATTGTACTTTTTATTCTGGGGATATATATAGCCCCAAATGGTTCATTCCATGTTTTTAATGAGAAGTTAGAATCTGTTTTAAATAATATTTATGAAAATGAAAATGCTCATGTATGTGTTTTAGGTGAACTTAATGTAGACACACTAAAAGAGAACAGTAATAGGACACAATTTTTGGACCTAATTGCATCTTACGGGTTAACTGACTGTTTAGGACATATAATAACCAGAATGACGCATAATAGAACATCATCCATTGACCATGCAATTACTGATATAGATTGTTTTGAGGCTTCTGTGATAAATGGTTTTGTTGCTGATCACTTTGCACAGTTTATAGATTTCATTAATCTACTGACACAGAACTGGTTCAGATCTGTGGAATTTAAGAGAAAATTCACTGATAGAAATGTTGAAATTTTGAAGCATAGTTTAGCCACTGAAAATTGGGACCTTGTTTTTCCTAGTGAAGGGGTGAACAACCAATGGCAGGCCTTTTTCGATACTATCATATGGCACCTGGATATGAATTGCCCAGTAAAAAAATCCTACAAGCAAAATAAAATAGGCCTAAATGATAGTAAAATTGGAAAGGTCTCATTGGATGCTCATGTACTCTAAATATGTTCAGAAATGCTTAACATGTATGATATTTTTGTATATACTGGTAATGAATTGTATAAAGAAAGATACAAGAGATGTAAATTACTATTTCTTAAGGAGGTTAAAAAAGCTAAAGCTGAAAATATAAAATCTAAGATAGCAACATCTGACAATGTGTCAGAGAGTTCTTGGGCATTTGTTAAGTATATTAGAGGTCAAGATAGTGCAAGTATGAAAAAAGAAAATGTATCTTTAATAATAAATGAAGAGGTCATTCATGACCCTCATATTATCAGTGAAAAATTTAATGACTATTTTGTTGACTTGGTAAAAAATGACCCAATCGTACCAGGACAAACTTTTCATAATGATATAGACTTTAGTATGGTTGACTTGGGTATGCCACTTAAAATTACTACTAGAAACATTATTGAAGCCATTGATACACTTACGAATAAATCATCATCAGGATGGGACAATTTTTCTTCCAAACTCTTAAAGCAATGTAAATTAGAATTGGCTCCCGTTCTAACCCATCATATCCAGTTGGTCTTTACAAGTGGTATATTCCCAGATCTCCTTAAATTTACTATTGTGAAACCTATCTATAAAAAGGGACCCAGAACCAATGTTCAAAATTTTAGACCGATATCACTTACATCCGTTTTTAGTAAATTAATAGAGAAATTTCTTGTCAAACTTTATGATCATTTTACCACTAGAGGACTTTTGGCTGATTTCCAACACAGCTTTCGACAAGGCAAGAGCACAATATCTGCTGCTGTGGATTTTGTACATGATGCTCTGGACAAGCTCGATTCTGGTTGTAAGGTGGCAGGTCTGTTTTTTGATTTATCTAAGGTCTTTGACCGTGTTAACCAAGTAATTCTTTTGCACAAACTAATGGTATATGATGTACCTGGATGGATATTAAGACTTATTCATTCCTTTCTAAAAAATTCTATTTTACGGTGGAAAGACTTTGCAGGGGGGGGGGGGGGTGCAATCGGGCAAACGCATGGTTGGTTCTGGAACTCCTCAAGGTTCCCATCTTGGTCCCTGTCTCTATATTTATTATGTTAATGCATTCCCATCTGTTTGGAATGTTTCCACCAGAATGTATGCAGATAACAGTTCAGGGCTGTGTTGGGCAAATAGTAACCAAGAATTAAAGGCAGTTATTACAAACTTTGTCGAGGTTGCTTGCGATTTTTTTTTTTTTTTTTCCCACAGAAATTGATTTCAAAGTTAACATGAGCAAAACTGAGTTGGTGAATTTTGACATAGGAAACCATGTTCCTGCTATATCTGTTGTAAACAATACTACAATTTTTTAAAGTAATGACTTTTGTAAATTTTTAGGTATGTTTTTTGATAAAAACTTTGTATGGCAGAAGCATATTGATTATGTGTGCTCCAAGATGTTAAGTAGCACTTATCTGTTAAGACGTCTTTCACATTATCTGGACTCGCACACTTTAAGGATTGTTTATTTTTGAGTTATTTACCCCTACATGGCATATGGTTTATTACTGTGGGGAGGTACCTACCAAAGCTACATAAACAGAGTTTTCTTGATACAGAAAAGAGCAGTCAGACTTTTGGCCACTTGAGGCGGATGCAAGATCATCTTTTAGAAACTTATTTATTGATTATAAGCTGCTCACTTTATATGAACTACATGCTTACCAGGTTATCATACTGGTAAAAGAGGACCACAAATATACACATGTGAATGATCAAATACATGAATATAACACAAGACAAAAGCATGATCGTTTTAGAATACGAAGAAACTTTTCCAGAACTGAAAATAGCCCGTATGTGAAAGGAGTTAAAAAAAAAAAGTTCAAATGTTTGTATAGTCTATCGGACTTAACTACGGGGTCATCAGACCCTAAACTTACAAACTACTTATGAACTAGCTAACACTAAGGACGGCACAAATATCCATGCCCGAGGGGGGATTCGAACCCCCGACCGTAGTGACAGTGACTGAAGCGCCTCAGTCTCCTCGGCCACCGCGGCCGGCGAAAGGAGTTATCCTTTATAATAAATTACCTATCTACTTGAAGGAACTAGAAGGATCTAAATTTAAAAGTAAACTCAAGAACTGGCCTATATCTAAATGCCCTTACAGTCTAGATGATCAATAACTTGTACATCAAAGATTATTGCATTTATTGTTCTGTTGTATGGTATGAACATTTTACACTATATGTATATAAGTGTGTGAGTATGTGTATATATTTTGCCATAGATTATTGTTTATATACTTTGATTCCTCTTAAATCAGACAATGTATGTAGGGCAAATTTAGTATGTAATTTTATTTTGCTTGTCTTCTTTCTAGTACTGTTTTAAGGCTTGGCATGATATATCACAGCATTTTTAGCTATCATTTTTACACTGGGGTGCATGTTACCTCATTTTTATAGTGGACTGCAGTCTCTTTTCTATCAGATTTTTTTACATGTAATGTTTTAAGGTATGTCTATACCTCAAATAGCTTTTAATCTTTTACTCTTTATCTTGGAATGATTTTTAGCTGTATTATATCTATTTCTAATTTCTGCTTTTTTATGATCTAACATTATATGTACTCCTGCATGTTTTGTTTTACTGCATGGCACGATTTTCTATTTTACTTTATTTACTTTACCTCGATCCATTGTGACAAATATATGAGGAAAAAAATTATGACATATTGTAATGCATGGAACACATGCTCTATACGATAAAGTTAAAGTTAACATCAATCCAAAAACCTTCAGGCCAGGCACATTCCAAGTGACATGCAATCAATTAAAATACTTTTGAAACCTGAAACGTCATAAAGTCATAATATGGTTTCAAGTTAAACTGTTTTATTTATTTATTTATTATTATTATTCTTCAACGATTGCATGCATGACATTTGGGATGGCTACATGGCTGTACGATTTCGTATATTCTACGACAACAAATTTACCTGGAAAATGAACGTATTAACGGAAATTCATCCACAAATAAAAATGTAAACAAATACGAACGAACGATCACGCATGTCAACCCTCTACGTAAATGCGTTATGTGTAATTAGAGTGGTGACGATATGAATGTAAACAGAAGAACTTTCCTGTCGACACAACAGTAAAAAGCTAATGTTTCGCCTTCACCTCTTCAAATCACATTCTTACCAAGGCCTTTCATGCAATAAGCTTCTCTTCATCCGTTTCACTTCACGTGCTGGGTTTGTAACACTCTCCGGCCGGAACATGTCTTGAAACGAAACTGAAGTGAACACGCAAAAGAAATCAAAGTGCGAACTATGCGACGGAAAATAGATAGCACCGGTTACACGTGACACTCGCGACTCTGTTTCAGATGCGCGGTATAGAAGCAGTGCAGTGTGGCAACCTGTTCCTACTAAAAACCAACTCATGCGCAGTTCGCCATTGGTTGGCTTCCTGCGGTCGCTTGGCAACAAAACGACGCTTCAACGGCTCCCAAACAATTGACTGTACGAGCGGGAAACGGAAAAAGCGTAAGAGCATAAATACCAACGAGCTTGAATATACACTTCTTCGGTAGATTAAGATTCTAAAAAATTGGCAACAATTCATATCTTTTCAGAATTTTACACTCATTCGAGTGTACAGCTGTAAATATTTTTCTTTTTATAACTGTAATTAATTTGTATCTTAAAAATACTTATATATACTGTCTGTATTGGTAATTTCAATTGTTTTTTTTGACGTTGTCTATTAATTGGAACATAAGCAGTGGCGGATACAGAATTTTTTGCAAGGGGGGGGGGGGGGGGTGGCACGGTACAGAAGGTTGAACATGTCCTTAGTGGTGTAGTGAGACTAATTTTGAAATACACATTTCAAAATTAGTCTTACTTCGCCTATGTCACTGATATAGCTGATATATGCTCCAAAGCCAGTCACTTTCCAGAAAAAACTTTTTTATATACTTCCATCTATTAGTACTATTAATACACTATTCGTTTCTGTGCTTTATGGTGTCATTTGCAAGTGCCCATGATTACAAAAATATTACAACGATTAAACCTCATTAAATAGTAAAAAGTTTCATAATCTACAGTACCACAAAATAAAATAACCAGAGTCTAAACACAGGGAATTCAGGCTCTGAATTTAATTCGATTTGTAACTGTTTATCAGTTTGGCCATTTCCGAAGGAGGACTCGAACCCTGGTGGGAGCGGCAGCGTACTTCGCGACGTTGCACCCTAGATCACACGGCCATTCCCGCGCGGCGCAAATGAATGATGTCATTTTGATAAATGTAGAGTTCCATGCTCCTATACTCTTTTTCTTTATTTTGTGGTACATTTTTAAACTTTTCACTCTTTAATGTGGTTGAATCATTGTAATATTTTTTATAATCATAGGCTCTTGAGAATGACGCCATAGTGCGCTGAAACTGCAATACATATTTTCACTAATGAAATATTAAATGCTCTGGATAACCGTAAATCACCCGTTGGGATTGTTTGTGATCTTTGATTGTGTTAACCATGGAATTCTTCTAGATAAGCTTGCCGCCTCAGTTGCACAGCGGTAGAGTGTTAGACTACAAATCCAAAGGTCGCGGGTTCAATCCCCGCCAGGTCCTAGGATTTTTGTCTGTCACTTTCCACTTCTTTCACCTCTGGCAGTATTGCTCATGTGAAAAAATACCGAGTAGCACCGTGGTTCGGAACCCACGTTAAACTGTAGGTCCCCCTATAACTGGCTGGGTAAGTCAGAACGAAGGTCGGAGGAAGGCAATGGCATACCACCTCCAAACAGGACCATGCCTAGTAAAGCACTGTGGTGTTCAAACCAATCTTCGGATTGTTGACTGCTTTACCTTAAGCTTAAGTATTGTGGTATGAGTGGAAAGTGCACAAATGGTTTAAAACATACCTAACTGGAAGAGTTCAGAAAGTTGATATAAGTAATTCACACAATATACAAAAAACCGCCGAGTCCTCAAACTGGGGAACTATCAAGCATGGGGTGCCACAGGGTTCGGTACTGGGACCTTTGCTGTTCTTAATATATATTGATGATTTGCCTTTCTATGTTCATAAAGATGCCAAGCTAGTTCTCTTTGCTGATGATACAAGTATCGCTATCACACCCGAATCACAGGAATTAACTGATGAAATTGTCAATGAAGTATTTCAGAGAATTATTAGGTGGTTCTCTGTAAATGGGCTCTCTTTAAATTAAAAAAAAAAAAAAAAAAAAAAAAAAAAAAAAAAAAAAAAAAACAGTATATTCAGTTTCACACAATAAATGGCATCACACCATTAATTAATATTGACTTCAATCAGAAACCTATAGCTAAGGTAGAATATTCAAAATTTTTAGGTTTATGCATTGGTGAGGGATTGAATTGGCAGAAACACATTGAAGATCTGCTGAAACGTCTGAGCTCAGCTACTTATGCTATTAGTGTGATAGCAAACTTTGGTGGTGTACAACTCAGTAAACTAGCATAAAGGTAAAGCAGTCAACAATCCGAAGATTGGTTTGAACATCACAGTGCTTTACTAGGCATGGTCTTGTTTGGAGGTGATATGCCGTTGCCTTCTCCGACCTTCGAACTGACTTACCCAGCCAGTTATAGGGGGACCACGTGAGTTCCGAACCACGGTGCTAATCGGTATTTTTCACATTAGCAGCAATGCCACAGGTGAAAGAAGTGGAAAGTGACAGATAAAAATTCCTAGGACCTGGCGGGGATCGAACCCACGACCTCTGGATTTGTAGTCTGCCACTCTACCACTGTGCTACGGAGCAGACTATGCCTATTTTCATTCTCTGCTTTCTTATGGCATCATATTCTGGGATAATTCATCATTTAGTAATAAAGTATTCATTGACCAAAAGCGGGTCATCAGAATAATTGCTGGAGCCCACCCAAGATCATCCTGCAGACATTTATTTAAGGATCTAGGAATCTTCACAGTAGCTTCACAATATATATATATTCACTTATGAAATTTGTTATTAACAATCCAACTGAATTCAAATGTAATAGCAGTGTGCATAGCTACAACACTAGGAGAAAGGGTGACCTACACTATTCATGGTTAAATTTAGCTCTGTCACAGAAAGGGGTTAATTATTCTGCCACAACGGCATATCACAAAAGTCTTTGGTCACTTACTAAGTAGTATCAAAATTCTGACAGATAGCCAACTAGCATTTAAAAATAAATTAAGAGAATTTCTGAATGGCAATTCCTTCTACACTTTAGATGAATTTCTAGATAAAAGTTAGTACTTTATGGAAAAAAAATAAAGTAAAAAAAATAAAAATAAAAAATTAATAATATAATATTCAAGTATTGAGTGTCATGTAATATTATGTATAGACACACTTCATCTAACTGACACGTTCCACATCATTATGAAGTGTTGTATTCATGATCTATGGAACAAGTATTAATCTAATCTAATCTAACTAGTTATTGTTGAGGTTGCAAGCCGTTGCAAGCCGTAAGGGAGCAACCTACGCCGACCCAACTATAGTAGTGCATTGATAGTTAGATGGAAGTAAATTAATTAGACAAGTGAAGACGATTTTACCTGCTGATGCCACGAGCAGAAAACGTCTGCCCTATTTGAAGGACATTCATTTATTTCGGAGCAGTGTCGGGTTAAGGCTGTCGGAGGCCCGGGACGGCGGCAAGGCAAAATGAGGCTCCCCGTCCACTTGGAAATACATGTATTACCAAGAGTCGGACTGGCCATATAGTCAGGGTGGCATTTGCCAGCTGGGCCCCACCCTGTCCGGGGCCCCTGCTCTACCAACCGAACACTGCATGGGTTCACGCGGGCTTAAGCCCTTTCTACACGGGAACTGAGAGCTTACGAGATTACCCATGATGCACCGGTCACGCGTACTGTGTAGATGCGTCCACTTGCACAAGATGCACGCATACGCTCGCTAGTAGACGGAATAGGATGGATCCTATTCTCACGCGTATGGAAGTGCTTCGCGCATGCGCACACGACCGAATGGGGAACCAAGCTGACAAGCGAAGCCAAGTCGGGAATTTGTTTGAGAATGTGCACTTGTCTCCTGCTCAGAGGAACGTAGTTCTTCGACTCAGTCGTAAATATTTTAGGAGGTGATACTACACAGGAATTGCATTAAAAATTTAATATAACCTGTGTACAATTTTTATTGAATACAGAGATATAGCGGTTAATATAAAATCCAAACAAACTTAGAGCAAATGTAAATCAAGAAATTTTAACTGATTTATCCGTCGTTCTTGGTAGTACAACATCACACTTACTTAAAAGTAGAATTTTGTGTATCTTCTGCACGTTCATTTCCACTTAGTTACCCGGTTTAGGGCTTACTAAGACATATTCAGACTTTAAACTACGTCTAAAAACGTTTATGTAAATAAAAGTCAATATGGTGATCTCAGGGTTGCCAGATTGAACTCGAGGCAGGCCCGGAGACCAGACGTGCCCCCTTCCCCCTTGGCCAATGGCTCACCCCCCCCCCCCCCCCCAACCAGGATTACACGTGAATTCTAAAAGGAAAAAAAAATACCTAATCATCTCCTCCCTCCCAGCAAGTATCCCCCCCCCCGTGGAACATTGCTCTAGGGGTGGCCTTCACATGCCGCAGCTAACCGGCCAGGCCGCCAGTTGCTGTGGATCAACAATCGGCACACTTCAGTCGGCGTGGCAGCATAAGTGGCGGCAGCATCTAAGCTGCTCACTAACACTTCGAAGAGTTGCCGCTTGCGGCTCCGCGCACTGTAAAGGCGGGTCCACACTGAGCGCGCCGCTGCAGTCCGCGCACTGCTGTAGCACAGCAGAAGGCGCCGTCCGCGCCGCGCCGCGCCGTTCCGAGGCGCGCACTGTGCTTCCAGTTGGAGCGCGCGCACGTCTCAAGGTGGAGCGAGCCGAGATTGTGAGTGCCGCATTTATTGTGCCGTACCATCAGTTAAGGAAGAAGAGCAAGAATCGGCGTCATTGGGTAACCCCAGTGTTAAAGAGTAGGGCATTGTACGGGGGAAATGATCTTTTCAGTCAACTACTTGCAGGCGACAGTGGACAGTTCGAAAACTTTTATCGAATGTCTTTCGAAGACTTCGAATATCTGTTGAAAGTGATCGAACCAGACATAATGAAGAAAGACACAAATTGTAGACGTGCTATATGTACCAAAGAGAGACTGGCAATAACTTTGCGCTTTCTGGCAACTGGAGATTCCTTTACAAGTGTGATGTATCTGCTCTGTGATGTTCTCACTTTGCTTCCGGTCCCACTCCATAACGAGGACACCTACGCGAGAACACACGACTTGTCAGCGCGAATTGAAGAACGCAATAATCTACCGCGCCCGCCAGCCGAAGCCCCGTCTAAAGTGAGCGCGCGCAAACGCGCCACTGCCTTTGATGTACCGACAATAGCTGGACCTTAGCCTCCAATAGTATAAAAGCCGCGCGCAAACGCGCCACTGCCTTTGATGTACCGACAATAGCTGGACCTTAGCCTCCAATAGTATAAAAGCCTTGTCACTAGGAGTAAACGTATGTCGCCGCTCTTGTTCAAAGAGCTGCCGCTAGAGGCGCCACATAACAACCTCACAGCCGCGAAACTTGACTGACGTGCCTTCTGCTAAAATACATTGCAATGCTCATTGTGCAACCTAGAAGAGTGTAACTTACATTTTTTACATGAGACTCTACAACTTTTTAAGTGTGTTGCGGCAAATGGTATATTCTTGTGTACCATTTTGCAATCGGGGCTCCCGAAATAAAGCTACTGGAGTTAGTTGTCACGAATTTCCGAGCAATGAATCCACGAGACAATATGGATAAAATCAATAAGTAGACATAGTGTGAGTATTTCCTAGAGATCGATGATTGTATAATTTATTGTTGCCTACATAATTTTTATCTCGTACATGAAGGATGAATCATGGCAGCCCAATGAGCAGTATGTGCTATGCAGTAACCATTTTCTTACCACAGACTATAAATCCGGCCTGAAGATAAAGAAATTGTTCAAATGTTTCTTAAGCTTATGGGACTTAACTGCGAGGTCATCAGTCCCTAAACTTTCAAATTACTTATAAACTAACATATACTAAAGACAGCACAAACATCCATGCCCGAGGGAGGGTTCGAACATTGATGGGGAACGGCGTTGCGCATCGGAGTAAAGAAATTGAATCCTAATGCAGTTCCTAGTATTTTCGAAATGTATCTGCCAAGCAAACTAATTAAGCTGAAAGAATCGAGAAAAGAAATTGAAATATCTGAGACGAAATCTGTGAAACGGAAGGACGATAAAATCGCTAAAGACAAGGGGAACAGAAGGAAAGAAGCCATATTTCACAGCCTCATAATAAAGATACGTGTCGTCGAAGAGAATACAGATTTTGAGGACTGTTTCAACAAGACCAGCATTGTACAATCTTCGTCACCAATGACGGCCTTAATTAAAGGAAAAGACTGAGGTGGTCTTCCATACCCGAGAAGTACATGTTTCTGGCAAGACTATGAAGTGTGACTAACGAGCCACTGGAATCAGTCATAGAAAACCCAGAGGTACTGTTCACACTGTTAAGTATGCTACTACCCCATGTTAGTCGTAACCCCACGTTACAGTGCAGAGCTCCTGAGCAGATTAATATTGCAAAACTTTCTGCGGGCCTACTCAACGGAATTCACGAACAACTGACCAGGTACGCAGGGAATATTTTGCGAAAATAAATGAAAATTTAGAAAGAAAGCTCTCTAGGAAAAGCCGCAAAACAATTTCAATCAATTAGGCCTAAAATCAGTGTACATGATAATGACAACAAATAACCGATGTTATCATTGTTAAATAAAGACAGTAACATGGACTTCAATATTTGTTCTCGACATCAGTGACCAAAATGAGCCGATGTGCTACATGGACATATTTTTTAAGCCTTATTTCCTACACGGAATGAGGTTGGCTTGTGGCGCGGCGCGGTTCGCCGTCCGCACTGGGCGCGCGCACCCGCGCACACCGGTTTTGCGCAGCGCGGCGCGGCACGGCGTGCTCAGTGTGGACCCGCCTTAAGGATCGTGCTCCATGTGAAGGGGCACAGTTATCGTCTGCTCCCTGTTACGTCCACTTGCTGCCGCGTAAAGAAGTAAACTTGGGGGCATAAAATGATTAAACGTAATAGTGCGCCGGCCGCGGTGGCCGAGGGGACTGAGGGGCACCAGTCACAGTCTGCACGGCCACTACGGTCAGGGGTTCGATCCCCCCTTGGGCATGGATATTTGTGCCGTCCTTAGTCTTAGCTAGTTCATAAGTAGTTTGTAAGCTTAGGGACTGATTATCCCGTAGTTTAGTCCCATAAGTTCTACAAACATTTGAACATTTCTCGTAATAGTGCTGTCCTTTCTATGAGAGATAAATACGAGATTATTACTGTACTAAAAGAGATGCCTGTTGTCATAAATTCATTTACTGTAAAGTACGTATTGGCAAATGAAACTGTACAGTTCGATTATTCGAATAAACCAGTTTTAGAACACCCACGTTCTCCAATTAGTTCGGATAATCGACGTTCTAATGTAATATCAATTAAACATTATACACCGAAGCACACGATATCAACAACGATCGCGAATTGTATATGAATTGATCGACAGTGCTATACTACGTACGGCGAGAGTTGAGCTCTGACAGCTAGCAGCGCAGTTGCCAGGTTCGACAGGGAAGTACGGTGGCCAGTGACCGGTGCTTCGTTCTCCTTTATGTTGTACTTAGGCGAAAATTACTTCACTGTCGTGACATTAATAAATAACAGTGCACTACGGGAGATTTGGACAATATGATATCTTAAGAACCTGTCATCCCTTTTTACAATACAAACTGATCCATTTACGTTCACGCATCCACCTATCGTGCCCAATGTGTAATTAAAAAATACTTCATACATTTTGGTGAGGCGATCCTCGGCAGCAATAAATTTTGAAAAATGCATATTTGTACACTTTGCTGACCAAATTTGTTCCGCAAACTAGTTTCGGTGATTACACCATTTTCAAAGCGTAAAATATGGGGCAAGTTACATTATATACATTTTCGTAGCTTCAGCTGCACAAAACATCTAATTTCTAGCATAGTGCAGTGCAGTGTGTTTTAACGGTGTCTTAATTTTTATTAGGTATTTGAGTCAAATGTTCAAATTTTTGTAGAGTCTATGGGACTTAACTACGGGGTCACCAGTCCCTAAACTTACTAACTATTTATGAACTACTTACAACTAAGGACGGCACAAATATCCATGCCCGAGGGGGGATTCGAACCTCCGACCGTAGTGGCCGTGCAGACCGTGACTGGAGCGCCTCAGTCTCCTCGGCCACCGCGGCCGGCTGTATTTGAGTCAATTGGATAAGATTAGATGTTTTTACAGCTTGAGTTTCCAAAATGTATATAATGTAACTTGCCCCATTTTTTATCTTTGAAAATGGTGTAATCACCGAAACTAGTTAGCGGAACAAATTTGGTCCGCAAAGATGTGCCTGAACTCGGCCGCCTTCGCTCACCGCGGTCAGTATAGTTTTCCACAAGACACACAAACAGTTGATTTTTTTTTTTTTCTGATTGTACATGTCAAACAGATCTTTGTGTATCATTACGGTCACAAGTATAGTATAGTTTTCCACAAGACACACAAACAGTTGATTTTTTTTTTTTTTCTGATTGTACATGTCAAACAGATCTTTGTGTATCATTACGGTCACAAGTTTTACAAACACAACAAAATAAACTTCTATCACTATATATGATCACCAATCACTTACTAATGCCGCCATTACTAGTTTACCACTAAACGAACCTACACCGAAGCAAATAAAAATAACAGTAGTAAAATATTACAGTTATAGGCACATACCTTATTATTCATATTTTGCTGATGATCTCGCTGCATTCAGAAGAGTCTTGTTTTTAAGAGCCATGTTGTAGAAATATTAACATCTCATTTTCAAATTCATTTGAACACATATCTCGGCCTTCACAAGTTCAACGCACATTCGGTTTCTAGCATCCGACCATAATGCACTCATTACACTAAACACTCGTTCAACGTGCGCGTTACTGACAGGAATTGCGAGGACATGCTGCATTATATTGAACAAGATTGATGCATCTGCTTTTTCAAAAAAACTCGCTCAACACTTTACAACACTTAGTTTCCTTCCTGTCAAGATTTGATACTAAATACTTCAAAACAGAAAACTCCTGATACAGTTCGTTTCCATCAAAACTAATTTTCAATTTCTTTCCCACTTTAAATGAAAATAGTTTTGGTTGACATAAGTCTAGCACTGATACAACTTCATACACAATGTCATTCCCACTAAAGCTGTACCATTTACCAAGATAGTTTAATAACCTGTTGCAAACAAATGTGCACTTTTTTACTACAATATTCTTTTCTACTTCTGTAAGGTGTTCTAAAGACATATTAACTTCAAATCCATAAAACTTATCCTCCTTACGACCCTTATGTAAAAGTCTGATTGCTTTACAAAAATCTGTCAAAGTTGCTTTTAAAAAATACAGAAAGCACTCTGGTAGTGTTAGCGAATACTCGTTTATTTCGTCTTATTGTGAACTAATAAACTTCCCAATTAGGGGATGTGTTTTTTCCTCACCCCGTGCTACATAATACATCTTTAAAACTCGCCACATCTTAACAAGACTGTCCACAGCTGACTCCAAAGACTACCATCGTACTACAGTGTGTCGCAGTATTTCGCTGTAATCATGCTGAGCAAACTCGCAAAATGTTTTTAGTTCCTCCGATTTTTTTTTTTTTTTTTTTTTTTTTTTTTTTTTTTTTTTTTATGATGAAGAAAAGTCTGAATATATTTTAAGAACTGGAGTTTCTATGTCATATTTTAGAAGCCTGAATCCAAACTTAGCACAGTTATGTAAAATATGACAACAATTGGCTTTGATTAAGTTTTCATTTTCTTCTTTCAATATAGTGAAGACAGGATTGTGTTCCCCGAAATTAACTGATGCATTGTCAGCTGAATACGAAACTACATTATTTAGTGTCAGACCATTTTACAATAAAATGGATTTTAGTTTGTTTGAGATGGCTTCTGCAGATTCGTTAACATCTTTGTAGAAATCAAATTTTCCCTTATCTTTGGAAAAGTATGTTCAACTATCGGATAATGTTTTTTATTGCCCTTGTTTGAAGCGTCTGAACCTAATGAAAACGGAACATTTCGCTTTAATTCGCTTAGTAGCTTCTCTTTAGCATAAGGCAGAAGCACATTTTTTACTAATGCCTCGCTTTTTGTTCGACCGCATCTTACTTTCGTTGCCACTGAGGAATCTCTAAAAACATAAGGATAAAGCGTATTACCACAATCTTGAGAATTGTAAGAATGGTGGTGTTTCACACCATGGTAAGTCAAAGTTAATTGCGTTGCAGTGACTTTGTCGTCTTCTGCATAAAATTGTTTCGGCAAGAATTTATGATGCGACTTATTCTTCTTTTGTGTGGTAATATTCGCTTTTTGTCTTTCTGACTGTAAATGTTTACTCACAGCTTTCACTTCGTCGTACTTAACAGTAAATGAGATATTGCATATTCTGCACTTACATACACTCATCAGTATCGACTTTTTGTAGCCGCTCTTTATAATTTTCTTCCTGCAACCATTCTTCACGGAACGAACTTAGATATCGTCTCTTCATTTCACTGTTATTACTCACTAATCTGAGTTAATGTAAGCTTGTCTGTTCACACATGATCCGAGTATTCCAAAAATTGCCGGTAAACAGATAACAAACAATGAACGAACGAACACAAATAATAGACGTCGCCAGTTGACACGTTGCCGCAACAGTGTTTGCTTAATAATGCGCTAGCCGATTACTACCGACGCAACAATGAAAAGTTTTCAGAGGAAGAATAGAAAAGTAGCGTTTTGTTGCAATAAGAAATTTACATTTATATAAAGTTATTCCTAATTACTATAGAGGAGCCGGCCGGAAATGGCCGAGCGTACTGAGGCGTCTTGCCACGGTGCGCGAGGCTGCTCGCGCCAGAGGTTCGAATCCCCCCCCTGGTGCACGGATGTTGTGTTCGTCCTTAGTTTAAGTTACATTAAGTTCGATGTAGATCGTCGCTACATGAGCATAGTATTTAAAAAGCGTCGTAAAAAAAAGAAAAATTAAGATGAAGGTTACATTCAAGCCCGGAAATGAGAGTCATTGGCCCATACACCCGGAGAATTCATTCCAAACCCGGGCACTCCGGGCGGCGCCCGGAGATCTGGCAGCCCTAGGTGATCTACCAAGAACCGACGAAAGAATCAGTCAAAATATCCAAATCAGTTTGTTGTACATACCAAGAGCTGTATCTCTGTACTCAATAAAAATTGGACGCACATTATAAGAAATTTTAACTGCAGATCGTCTTTATTACAATCTTCTAAAATATTTGCTATTTTTCCTGAAACATGCTGTAGTTAAAAGATGAAATATTTGTTTTGGGTGAGCATTAGTTGAAGCTGTATCAAAGTGAAAGGTCTGAGCTTGTTCATCATATACATAGGCGCCCCAAACTGCAGGGGCTGGAAGTATGTAATCGTATTTTATAATGGGACGTTAAAACATATGAGCGACGTAGTTACGCATGAACTGCACGAAAACAATAAAATACGGTTTCACAGTGGCAGTCTAAAACACAAATGTTTTATTCATCACAACATATCATACAGTTTTGAAAAGTGATGTTAACGCGGTGATTCATTTGCTGTAAGTTGACAACAAACGAAGTAGACGCGTGAAGCAGACGACTCAACAGATGCGTACCGTTTGAACGCTTCTTTGTAATTATTTTATTTTTATTTGTTTATTTATTTGGGCTTTAGCATAAATCTACTATTGAGCCACTTACAAATACAAAATTTGATATAAATACATTTCTGAATTGTACAAATCGAAAATTTGTTCTTCAGCATTTAACAGCAGAAAAAAAAAAACCAATCTTGATTTTTAAAGCACCATAATTACCAAGCAGCTGTAAATAAAATGACAGTTTCTAATCATTATTAGAGAAAAAAGCACTTTAAACTGATTGAACAAAGAATTATGGAGGTATTACACCAGCCTGTCGCCACCAGTGCATATTTCAAATGACTATGCCAAAAAGTTTGTGATGCAAGGAAGTTGGAAAGTCATCTCTTCTCTCTTGATTGTAACGATATGATTTTTCTAAATTCATATCTTGAAATTGCTGGCTAAAATAAATCTTGACAGGCTTCTAAGCACCGTTCTGTCTGCCATTACTATGAATGTATAACTCTGGTCTATGAGCATAAAACTAGCGCGTGTCTGCACATTGAGATGTTTTCCATACATTTTCACATTGTCCGCCATGTTTAAATTTGGCATACGACTTTTCAACAGTTATTACGTGACAAAGAATTGCTTACTTACTTCTGGATTTCGAATTTATGTCATTACGCGATGTAATAGACTAACATGGAAGCGTAATCGAAACGCATTTTCTTCTCGTTTTCTTGAAGTACTTCATAGCAGCCATATTTGAATGTAGTAACGAAATATTAACTTCTATGGCTGGCACGCTCAGATAGCTGACGTTCAACATCCAGGTAGCATAGAGATCAATGATAGAACTAGATATGCTAGATGTTGAGAAGTGACTGAGATCACTTAATAAAAGATGAGTATTATGGTCCAGAGCTGAGTGGGAGAGGCCGACCCATGCTGCGGAGTTCGGCGCCGCTCCACGTCGGAGGTTCGAGTCCTCCCTCGGACACGGATGTATGTTTTCTTCTTAACATAATTTAGTTAAGTAGTTTGTAAGTCTAGGGGCGGATGACTACTGCAGTTTTAATCCAAAGATTTACAAACATTTGATCGTTTCTGGTCCAGATTGCAAGCAGATTAGGTTCCTTTCAGAGGTGGCAATATAATAGCTCCGTAATTAGCAGTCATATACAACTATCGTTCCATTAAACACCAGTGTCTAAAGACAGACAAAGTTTACACCAAGAAAGGACATACTGAGATGGGCACGTAATTCAATGGATTACTCCTCACGTCGATATACAGTAGGATTTTGCGGCATATAATGGCTTGCACATTACCACCACCTTCAAGGAAATGATCTGTTCCAGCATAACCAATACGAGTTGAGAAAATTTTGTTCTTCTGCAACATAACTAGCTCTTTAATCTCAAGTAGTAATGAATCGTGTAATGTCAAATTGATTCCGTACTTCAAAATTTCCAGAAGGCATTTTACACTAACGAGGAATTTTTAATCAGATTTCGTGCTTACGAATTATCGTCTCATCTGTGTGACTGGATTCATGGTTTCCTATAAAGTTTACAATTCACAGTATTAGGCCGAAAATCATCTAGTATTCTTGAAGGAAGTGTCATAAGTCGTCTGTTTCTCCTAATGTATAGGAATGATCAAGGAAATAATATGAGTAACGTCTTAGGTTGTTTGCACATGATGATGATTATTTTTACAGTCTAGTAAAATAATCAGAAAATCAGTACCATTTATAAAATGTTCTAGACAAGGGCTCTGTAGGTTGCAAAAAGCAGCAACTGGAGGTTCATTAACCCAAAATATCTAACGCATTCGTTTCATAGTTGTTTCAAATGTTACAGTTCAACAGTTAAACAGGAACACACTCAGGGCACAGATATTGTTCGTTGAATCATAGCTCCGTATAGATTATTGCTATTCAAGCACTCCTATGACCACAATTTTGTGGCAAAGGGTTCAAGAAAGCGGGTACTGGCAAAAAATCTAGATTCTTTGTTTTAATTTACATTTTTTAGATGTAAGCTAAGTGGGGTGTTCGGACCCCTCCCTTATATACGTCCATGGAACAGCGACTGAGAAAACGGGTCGTAGAACTCGTCCAAGTGGGCCGCTAACGACCGCACATTCGCGAGGGCCACAAAGAGACCGCCGCACCGCCAGAACCAGTCTGCCCCATTGTGGGCGAGCGTGCACCGTTTACCTGCTGCCAGTGGCCGGTATTCCCACAGGACGGCGATCTTGCAGGGGTGGCCAAGGTTGCAGAAGTGTCAGAAAAACGAGCCAGGTGTTTGAAAAGATGTGAACTATATACACCTATCTGTTTTAGACGACAATAAAGGGTGACGAAAGGAGGATATGAATACTAGGGTGGGCCGAAAAATGTGAATTTTTGAGAACGAGTTGTAATAGGGTTTGAACGTTGCGTATTTGTGTGCTGATTAAAGAAAAAATAATTTTAAAAAATCTAACTTAATATCTTCAGTTCGCACAAAGGGCTTAAAGTTTCTAAAAAAACGATAAATTTATAGAATTTCTGAAAGGTCATATAAAAATAAAACCTAACACATTATATAAATACGAGATATTAGCAAATTTCCGTAACATTTTGAACATTTAGAAATGTTGTCATATTTCGATAGTTAAGGCCTTTAGCGCGAACTGATTACATAAGCTATGACTATCAAAATATTTTTATGTTAAACTATACATGGATACGCAGTTTTTGAGTCCTATTAGGACGTGATACTGAAAGATATATTTTTATATGACCTTTCAGAAATTCTATAAATTTATAGTTTTTTTAGAAACTTTAAGCCCTTTGCGCGAACTGAAGATATTAAGTTAGATTTTTTAAATTATTTTTTCGTTAATCAGCACATAAATATGCAACTTTCGAGCCCTATTACAACTCGATACTCAAAAATTCACTTTTTTCGGCCCACCCTAATGAATACGGGATTTCTAGTGAGCTGCCAGTGGTAGCTTGCTAAAACAAAGCTTATATTGAATTACTAGATGACCCGGTGAACTTCGTATCACTCACCTCTTAATATAAACAATTTAAATTATATATATTTTAGACCCAGTAGCTTTATAAAGACATCATCAGATAGTCTAAGTATCGGTGAACTTCAAATGTGCAAAATTTTATCGCAATCATACGAATGATATTGACATCCCAAAGAAAAGAGCTCTTTCAGTTTTACACATATTTTCCTGTTTTCTGGCCAACTATTCCAAACTTTTACTTCACTCGAACATTCCTCTCGCTTTGAACGCCGAATGTTCAAAACTTTATCGCAATCAGAAGAATGGTATTGATATTTCATACAAAAGTCTCTTTCCATTTTTTCTGAATTTTCAAATTTTCCGGGAAACTTTTCCAAATTTGTATTTCATAAGAACGTTACTCTTGCTTTGAACGTCAAATGATCAAAATTTTTCACAATCGGGTGAACGGTTCTCAACTTAGTGTTGAGTACATTTAGAAACACATTGAAAAAGGAGCTTAGTTCGAATTTTGCGACTTTTTAACTGTCCCTATTTTTTTACTGAAAACTTTTCCACGACCATAATGCACAAAGCAAAAAAAGAATTATCCCTCTCTGTCGTACGAATAATCAGTTATAGCGCTGAATTCAATCAAAAACAGATTAAAAAACGCACTTTTCTCAAATTTTCCAATTTTTCCGGTAGATTTTCCAAAAAATTTATTTCATACAAACCTTCTCCTGTCAAGCGATACTCAAGTGATGCTCTTACAACCATGTGGCAATTGAATTTCATTCACAGAAGAAAAACTTGCTTTCGGTTTTTCGTAAATTTTCCTACTTTCCGGGCAGCTTTTCCAAATTGTTATTTGATTCGAATCTTGCTCTTGGTTTCAACATGAAATGTACAAAATTTTATTACAATTGAAAGAACAGTATTGATAGCTCACCGGAAAAAGCTGTTTCAGTTTTCCCGATTTTCCTCTTTCCCGGAAAACTTTTCCATATTTTATCGCCGTTTAAACCTTCCCTGGGCTTACATGAATATTTCAAGACCAAAATTAGCCAAACCGTTTCAGCCGTTCTCGAGTTTTAGTGAGACTAACGAACAGCAATTCATATCACATAAGTAGCAGTGAAGAGAAATACGGAAGAGTATCAGTAGTGGTGACGACAATGAAAATAGCAGGGTAGTGTTAATGACGCAAATGAGAAATTACAGATATAGAAAGGCGATATTCGTTAATAGAGAATGCCAGTTCCTCTTAGACTGACACACGAATGTATGTGAATGCTTACAATAGTTTATGTTAAAAACTTAACTAACACTAAACATTCTATGCCTAGACAGTAATTTACCAATATTTCTATTAAGCAACTAAGTTATATTAAACAGAGTAGGAAATGAGGCCTAGACAGTAATTTACCAATATTTATATTAAGCAACTAAGTTATATTAAATAGAGTAGGAAATGAGGCTTTGTGCCTTACGATATTTCGCCCAGTCTTTCAGTTCAGACATGTTCGTCACCGCCTCCAATAAATAGTCGTGTAGCAAACCCGCAGTTTGGAGTGGCATAAGACTTGGCAGAATCGCCGAGGTCGTTTGGCACTGTGATCTGCCCAGGTCGCAGCAGCTGGTTTTAGGTAGGGTTGCCAGATCTCCGGGCGCCGCCCAGAGTGCCCGGGTTTGGAATGATTTCTCCGGGTCTAGAGGCCAATAACTCTCATCTCCGGGCTTGAATGTAACCTTCATCTTGACTTTTTTTCCCTTTTTTACGACGCTTTTTAAGTACTATGCTCATGTAGCAACGATCTACATCGA
Source organism: Locusta migratoria (assembly GCA_026315105.1). Taxonomy (NCBI): domain Eukaryota; kingdom Metazoa; phylum Arthropoda; class Insecta; order Orthoptera; family Acrididae; genus Locusta; species Locusta migratoria. The sequence continues at coordinate 297,925,387 of CM048751.1, forward strand.
ACTTAACGTAACTTAAACCAAGGACGAACACAACATCCATGCCCTAGAGGGGGATTCGAACCTCTAGCGGGAGCAGCCTCGCGTACCGTGGCAAGACGCCTCAGTGCGCTCGGCCATTCACAGTGCGCAACTCTTCGAAGGCGCAGCTGTTGATGTGAGCAGCTTTGATGCTGCCGCCACTTCTGCTGCCACGCCGACTGAAGTGTGCCGATTGTTGATCCACAGCAACTGGCGGCCTGGCCGGTCAGCTGCGGCATGTGAAGTCCACCCCTAGCAAAGTTCCACCGGGGAGATACTTGCTCGGAGGGAGGAGATGATTAGTTTTCTTTTCTTTTTTTTTTTTTTCTTTTAGAATTCATGTGTAATTCTGGTTTTGTGGGAGGGGCGGGGAGGTGGTCGCAGTTGGGGGGGGGGGGGGGGTGAGTCATTGGCCAAGGGGGAGGCGGGCACGTCTGGTCTCCGGGCCTGCCTCGAGTTCAATCTGCCAACCCTAGTTTTAGGTGTGATCAGTGGCGGATTTACCAGTAGGCTGGAGCCACAGAGTAACATATTTGTCTGTGCTGGAGCCTAAGACGGCAAATTTGGGGCCAAAAGTTTTAAACTTTAAGAAAGTGTAAGAAAAGTTATCTAATTACGTCTAATTGTTGTGTAAGATGTATTAAGGAATACTGTGCTCTTATTATCTCAGTAATATGAACAATTGTAAAAATAATCTGGGAAGTGACCCCTCGATCCCCTAGATCACAGTCATACTAATTACAGAAAGAAAGGTGGTGTAGTTAGGAACCATAGTGCACAAAACATAAAGCAACAATTTCATCGACAAAAAACTACAGTTTGTATAATTGTGAAATGGGGTATGGACATTGGTGGCTCGTACAAAATTTGACCATTTGACCAGTGTGCTACAATATCACAAAAATAAACAGGAAACAAAATATACTAAAATAAAAAGTAAACCTTTGTATGACTGCCTTTAATTAAATATCAGTTAATATTGTACTGACAGTAAGACCTTCAGGGGAATCTATAACAGCGCTGCCAGCTGCATGTATTCACTGCAGTAGTAAATATAACGTTTAAAAATATTATTTTTATTTACAGAAATTAAAAATTTAGACTCAGAGGTATTTGAATACGAGCCTCACAAAGGTAGGTTTGAGAGACAACGTGCAAGACGCCTGAGCCAGCGCACTATTTGACTCGGTATGCCGCAATATTCGTCATATACCATTCTTCCGCAACCGATATACGCAGCGCGAAGAGACATATTGGTCTGGTGCTGCAGTCGGTCTCAGCACACTTGAGTCGCCAGGCCTGACGCCACGTCTGCGCATACGCACTAGCGAACAGACGACTGCGCCGCCTCTCTGTGCACGTACCAGCGCGGCTGAATCCCACTTCAGCACACGGAGATGGTTTCCAGCCATTTCGGCGACAGCGCTCCAAAATGCGTTTTCATCCTTATTATTAGGATTCTAACACGCATTGGAAGGGAACTGGCATAATTTTATTGTGATATCTGGCTCTTATTCCAAGAGAAAGGATGTAATTTTACAGCGATATCTCGCTTGCGTTCGAAGAGAAATGGCATAATTTTAGTCATATATTTACAGTGTGCTGTAGCACATTAGCACATTATCACCAGCCGCCACTGGGTATATATGGATTGAAGAGGTCGGTAGGGGCGGCAAAATTTGAATAGCCTACTGGCGGCAAAAGTGAAAATCCATCATTGGGAGTGTTGCGAAGGAAATCATAGTTTTCCACGTCCGCGAACATTTCAGCACCCAACAACCAGACGCCACTCCACAGCTGTATGCGAGAGCTCGGCGACGCCGCACGTCTTAGTAATATACAGCCGGCATTCGCCCGCATCTGACAGGAATTGTACCGAGTTGGGGGGCAAGTATCGGTATGTAGGGTCCGCGCCGAAATATTGAGCCTCTGGTATTCATCATATCCATAAGTGTAAAGAATTTTGACTATTGTCCATTTCATCATGATTGACCCCTGACTTTGAACTCATATTCTGGTCACATGGCACGACGAACATCAATGTTTCATACCTCGCAGTAATCTTTGAAATGTCTACTTTTATTTGGTTTATGACTATTACGTTTTATTTGAAACGGGGACGACATACGCGGTGATATTTAAGAAAAAGCGTGCTTTTCCAGATTTTTTTATTTATTTATTTATTTATTTATTTTTTTTTTTTTTGACGTATGTCATCTATATAGATGCACAGAAATCAGACCGTAAGTAGGAGAAAGTTTTTCTTTGCACAATTTAAAGATCCACCCTTGATCTACTTACAGACGGAGTTTCATTATTTTCTGGTTCGTCGTTTCGTGGTTATAATATAAAACGCAAGAAGCTGCGATTAAGATTACCGTTGTAACTATTGAGACGTAGAGGGCATTGTTGTTACGAGTGAACTTTTGTTAGTGACATCAGATGTAATTACTAATGTATTATCTCCATGTTTGTCAGTTAAGAGTTCATAAAGCAACTGCATTAGTGGCTGCAGTGCATGCGACGCTATGGCGAGTGTAGTTCTCACACCAGCGCGCCGCCGCTATTGCAATGTGCCAGAACCGCCCATTCAACTGTGAAGAATGGCAACACAGCACACGCGAATACGTAGCACCACAGACAAATATATACAGAGTAAGGGCCCAGTCCTACGCTCAGGGGTGCGGGGAGGGAGGGTTTCCAGCAGTTCCGTAAGATGTCCCATGATGGCGCTGCAATCAGATGCAGCTTATTAAACTGGCCAGAGCAGGCGGCAGGTAGCGGCTGTCCCCACAACCACCTACCCTCAAACGCCAGCAAGCTGGAAAAAGCCATGGCCTTATGGCAGGCGGCACAAGCTCTCCCCTCAGCCTCCCCTCCACGCTACCCTCTGATGTGGGAGAGGCACCCTAAGCCAGCGATCCGCCTGACACCTGCTAGCATCTAATGGAACTACGAGGGGAGTGTAGGACAGTGGTTTAGGGGGGGGGGGGCTTCTCCTCTGTATATGTTACTCTGTGGTAGCACATAGGTACATTAGCGCTTGGTGTAGATTTATGAGCATAAAAATATAACAGCTGTGAAAGGCAAGGACAGAGCTTGCATTTCTATATACATACATACTCCGCAATTCACCATAAGGTGCATGGCAGAGGGTACACTGTACCATTACTAGGCATTTCCTTTCCTATTCCACTCCCAAATTGAACGAGGAAAAAACGAATGCCTATATGCCTCCATACGAGCCCTAATTTCTCTTATCTTGTCTTTGTGATCTTTACGCAAAATGTAAGTAGGCGGCAGGAATATTGTACTACAGTCAGCTTCAAATTCCGGCCCTCTAAATTTACTTAACAGAAATTCACGAAAAGAACGTCGCCTGTCTTCCAGCGAACCCCAATTGAGTTGCCGGACATTTCCGTGACACTCGCGCATTGGTCGAACCTACCGGTAACAAATCTAGCTGCTCGTCTCTGAACCACCTCTATGTTTTCCTTTAAACTGATCTGCTGTGGGTCCAAAACACTTGAGCAATACTCAAGACGTGGTCATACAAGCGTTTTATACGCGGTCTCCTTTACAGGTGAAGTACATCTTCCCAAAATTCTCCCAATAAACCGAAGTTGGCTGTCCGCCTTACTCACAACTGCCTTACATGCTCGTTCCATTTCATATCGCTCTGCAATGTTACACCTAGATATTTTAACGACGCGACAGCATCAAGAAGCTCACTACTAATGCTGTATTCGAACATTATGGGATTGTTTTTTCTACTCATGCGCATCACCTTACATTTTTCCACATTGAGAGCTAGCTGCCAATCTTCGTACCAACTAGAAATTTTGTCTAAGTCATCCTGTATGCTATTACAGTCAGTTACAGACGACACCCTCCCATACACCACATCATCATCTGCAAACAGCCGCATATTACAACTTACTCTGTCCAGCAGATCATTTATATAGATAGAAAATAATAGCGGTCCTATCACACTCCCCCTGGGGCACGCCTGACGATACACTAGTCTCTGATGAACACTCGCTGTCGAGAACAACGTACTGCGTTCTATTACTTAGGAAGTCTTCCAGCCAGTCACAAATCTGTGAACCTATTCTATAATCTCGTATCTTCGTTAGCAGTCTGCAGTTTGGCACCGCGCCGAACACCTTTTCGAAGTCGAGAAAAACACAATCCGCCTGTTGCCTTTCGTCCATGGCTCGCAAGATGTCATGTGAGAAAAGGGCATGCTGATTCATGGAAAGAAGCTTTTCCGTTTCAAGGAAATTTACTATATTCGAACTGAGAATATGCTCCAAAATTCTACATGAAACCGATGTCAACGATATTGGCCTGTAATTGCGTGGGTCAGTTCTCTTTCCTTTCTTATAAACGAGAGTCACCTGCGCTTTTTTCCAATCGCTAGCAACTTTGCGCTGAATTAAAGATTCGCTATAAATGCAAGCTAAGTAGGGGGCCAATGCCGCAGAATAGTCTTTGGAAAACCGAACTGGTATTCCACCCGGACCAGCAGACTTTTTCGTATTTAGCTCTCTCAGCTGCTTCTCTACACCGGAAATAGCTATTGCTATGTCCCCCATTTCGGAATTAGTACGTTGATAAAATGATGGTACATTTGTGCGGTGCTCCTGCGTGAAAGATTTCTTAAAGGTTAAATTTAGAACTTCAGCTTTCCGTTTGCTTTCTTCTATTACTGCCCCGGAATGATCAACGAGTGACCGGACAATGGGCTTTGAACCGCTTATCGATTTTACATGACCAGAATTTTTTCGGGTTCTCGGAAAGATCTTTTGCTAAGGTATGGCTGTGATAATTATTGTATGCTTCGCGCATCGATCTTTTTATAGACGCACGAATCTCTACTAACTTTTGCCTGTCATCATTTGCGTGTCCTTTTTTGAATCGAGAGTGCAACAGCCTTTGCTTTCTCAGCGGCTTTCTAACATTATTATTATACCACGGTGGATCTTTTCCATCCTTAATCGTCTTTACTGGCACATATGTCTCTAACCCTTTATTAACAATGCACTTAAATTTAGCCCACAATTCCTCTACATCCATAGTCCTGGAATTAAACGATGCCCATTCATTTTCTTAGTGCGATCGTAACATTTGCTTATCGGCTTTTCCCACCAAAAACACGCTCCTAGACTTCTTGATTGGTTTATGAACTTTGGTCACCATCGACGCTATGACGATATCATGATCACTAATTTCTGTCTCTACACAGACATCGTTAATAAGGTCAGGCCTGTTTGTGGCTATAAGGTCTACAATATTTCCATTGCGCGTGGGTTGCCGGTTTAACTGCTCAAGACAGTTTTCGGAGAATGTGTCCAAAAGCAGTAACTAGCGAGTGTATACTCTTAAGGTTGAAGTCTCCTCCGACTAATATTACATGGCACGGATACCTATGCACTACCTGGTGTAGACTTTCCTTGAATGATTCTAAAACTCCTACACCAGCACTGCGGGGCCGGTGAAAACACCCAACTATTAACTTTACTTCTTTTAGACCTTTTATACGTGCCCAGATAACTTCACAGTTACTTTCACTATCGATCTCAGTAGAAACAATATCTTTATCTACAGCGATGAACACTCCTCCTCCATTTGTAACCGATCTATCTTTCCGATATACATTCCACGCTTCGTTAAATATTTCTGAACTCGCCACATCATGATTTAGCCCGCTTTCGGTGCCTAAAACTATATGAGCGCAATAACTTCCATGCAGAGCGGCAAATTCGGGAACTTTGTTTCTAATACTCTGTAAGTTCGCGGCTAATATTTTGATGTTCGAATTTTTGTTCCGAACGTGGTCTGAATTCGCTGTTTGAATGTTGACAGGCGAGTGCTCATCAGAGTTAGCGCCTAGCCTAAAAAAAAAACCATGTGCACTCCACAAGTACTCTGCTACCCGAGTAGCCGCTTCCTTAGTGTAGTGCACCCCTGATCTATCTAGGGGCAGCCTACAATTCCCTAACCGATAACGCAGATCCAGAAACCTGCAGCCATGACTGTCACAGAGTCGGCGAAGCCTCTGGTTCAGACCCTCCACTCGGCTCCAAACCAAAGGACCTCGATCAACCCTGGGAACAATGCTACAAATCGACAGCTCAGCTTGCACCCCGCGTGCGAAGGCAGCAGCCTTCACCAATTCCGCCAGCCGCTCGTAGGACCTGAGGATGTCCTCAGAAGCCAAGCGACAAGCGTCATTGGTGCCGACGTGAGCCACGACTTGCAGTCGACTGCACCCCGTACCCTTGTCTCTTTCGTCTGTTCGTCTTGTTAATTCGTATCATCATTAGGCGAACTGCAGCAGTCTACGCCTACCATTATTATGACAAAAGGACTAATCAGACAATAATGAAACTCCGTCTGTGAATAGAACAATGTTGGATCTTTAAAGTGTGCAAATAAAAACTTTTTCCTAATTACGGTCTGATTTCTGTACATCCTTAGTTTACATACGCCGGAAAAAAAGCACGCTTTCTCTTAAAAATTAGCGCGTATGTCGTCCCTTTTTCAAATAAAATGTAATATTCATACACCAAATAAAAGTAGACATTTCAACGATTCCGGCGAGATATAACATCGATGTTCGCCGTGCGATGTGACCAGCATATGAGTTCAAAGTTAAGGGTCAATCATTATGAAATGAACAGTAGATCTCTGTGGGGGAGTCACTAATACTAGAGGAGTAGACAATATTCAGTCCTGTCACACTGACATAGATTTAGATTATTTTGTGTCGTTCATAATCTTGTTTCTATTATTATGTTAAACCCCGTAAAGATTTTAATACGGGATTTTAATGCCCAACTGGGAAAGGAAATACAGAGATATAATTGGAAAATGGGCTCCGCATAAACACACCAATAGAAACGGACAAAGGCTTGTTGAAATCTGCAGAACTTATGGACTCATCTCTAAATCTACATATTTTAAAAGAAGACCAAGCAAGCTTATGACATGGAAACATCCTGACTGGACAAAAGGAGAGTGGTAGCTGGACCATGTCTGCATGGACAAATTCTTTCATAAAGAAATTTAAAATGTTAAGGTACTGAGAGGAACAGACACAGGTTCAGATCATTATATGGTCAACATTAAAATCAAATTCACCTCATTAAGTAAAAAAAGACAGAGAGCAATTGGAGATAAAAGAAAGTATGATCCACATAAATTAATATAAAATGACAAGTATCAGAAAAACACACAGAATACAATAATAGCAGATAATCTTCAGGAACTAATACCAATCTTAAAGCAACATGCCGAAGAATCGGCCGCAATAAACCAACGTAAAAGACATGCATGGTGGACTACGGAGTGTGATGAAATTCACGACGAAAGGCATCAAGCTTGGATAAAATTTCAGACTCACAGACCAGAGGAAAATGCATATAACCTCAAGAACACCAAGAAAAAATTCTCTCAAATTATCAGAAAAACAAAGCGGCTATATCAAAAGGATGAACTGAGTTCCATTGAAGAAAACTACCACAAAACCAATTCCAGGGATTATTTCAAAGCCTTTGATAAACAACTGCGTAAATTCAACCCTCCCACTTTCCTGCTGAGAAATAAAGATGGAAGAATAGCTCATAATAACAAGGAAAATGCAGAAATCATGGCAGAAGCATTCAGCAAGCTCTTTAACTGTGACGAACCTGAAAGGCTTTTAACAATAGACACGAGCACCCCTGTAACAACCAAACCAGAAAATATAAGCCCACCTACAGTACAAGAAATAGAAAATGAACTTAAGGAAATGAGAAACTACAAAGCATGTGGTGAAAATCAAGTGTTTGCGGAAATGTGGAAGTATGCTGGCACAACAACTCGAACGTCTCTACATACTATTTTACAAAAAATTTGGACAACTGAAAAATTTCCAGAAGAATGGACCACAGCTATAATTACCCCACTTCATAAGAAAGGAGACAAAATGATCCAGATTTTACACAACAGGATCAGAGAACAACTGGATAAGGAACTGGGGGATACCAAGGAGGTTTCAGACCTTGGAGGAGCTGTGCTGAGCAAATAATTACTCTAAAATTAATCATGGCTTATTACCGCAAAAGAAACAAGCCTCTCTCAATTACATTTATAGATTTTAAGAAAGCCTATGATTCTATCCATTGGCCCTCATTGTTAAACATTTTGAGACATTTCGGACTCCACTAAAAATTAATCAGATTGATAGAACTAACCTTGACAAATACAAATTCCAAAATTAAGTTCAGAGGGGAACTTTCAGGATTATTCATGATAAAAACTGGTCTAAGGCAGGGAGACGGTCTGTCACCCGTTCTTTTTAATTGTGCCCTTGAATACATAATGAGGGAATGGTATAAGGCCAATCCAAAGAATATTAAAGTTGGAACACAAAAAGATAACATCAAGTTGAACTGTTTAGGATTTGCTGACGACTTCGCACTTCTTGCAAACAACATTCAAGAAACCAAACAACAAATACGATCATTACAGGAAATAGCCCAGTGTATTGGCCTTAAAATATCCTTTGAAAAACCTGAAATAATGGCAACAGAACCGCCACTGGCAAACAAAATTAGAATTGGAGTACATAACATAAAAATTGTTGAAAAGTTTAAATACTTGGGAGAAATAATAACCCATAACTTGAACGAGAAACCATCACGGCAGAGTAGAATAAATAAACTAATTAAAATTCATCATGTTACCAAGAACACATATAATAAAAAAATGCCTCTCAATAGCCACAAAACTGAAACACTACAAAACAGTCACACAGCCACAAATAACATATGCTAGCGAAACTATATTTAAAACAACCAACACTGTAGTAATAGACAGGCTACTTAAAATAGAAGGGAGGATCGTCAGAACTTGCATAAATAAGAAATACCAAAAAGACGGGATTTGGAGAATAGCTTCAAATGAAACTGTTTATAAATAAGTGGAACCAGTGACAAGTACAATGAAAACTAAACGGATCTCTTTCCTAGGACATTAGATGAGAACACCAGAAAATAGAATCAGCAGGAAGATAATTGAAAAGTTATGGAACAGCAAGAGCAACATAAGATGGATCACAGAAATCAAGGAAGACGTGATGAAACTACAGATAACGATGGAAGATTTGAAAAACAAGACAGACACACTCAAGATACTTCAGGACAAACACTTCACACTACCAATAAAAATTAACAAACAGAGACTGGGAAGGGTGATTTCAGATGAGGAGAGAAGGGTACGATCTGAAAGAATGAAAAAGTATTGGGCCAACAAAAAATAAATAAAAATAAAAAAATAACAAAAGAATCAAATTCATAATATTTATGTTGCCCATAAAAGTAATAAATAAAAAAAAGTAATAAATAAATAACCTCTGTATTATTAAATTGTCATGTTTAATTATTTTTGAACTAAATTGTGTTAATGCATAACAACAAATTGTAATAACTTTTGTAATATTGACTAAGGTGGTCCAATGAAGGCCATAAAATCAATAAATAAAAAAATTAAAATTATGTTAATTTTATCCTTGCACCGTAATACTGTTCATCGGTATTCTTAGAATGAATATCGATCTGTCTTAATGAATTCGTCATCAAAAAGTTGTTCGTGACCATTTCATATCTGTAGTACCCTCTCATGCACATATTCTGAACAGGATTCAATTGTCTACAGATTGTGCAGGGCCGGATCTAGGACACTTGCCAAGGGGGCAAACTTAAATTTCCGGCCCCTTCTTTCACCCCCAACCCCCTGTAAGAATCGACTTTTTGATACTAATTGGGTTACATATTTCTAAATAAATGACACAATCTCACAACATGAACTTATTTTATTGACTGAATTAAGGATAAAGGAAAACAGAACAATTTTAATACATACAAAAATATTACAAGATTACTCATCGTACAAAAATCAATTCAAAATTTCGCTTTTCGAACTTTTTTTTAACAAAACTGTTTTCGATATCATCATAGTTTAGAGAAGCAGCTCGTTTGTGCTCTATGGATATTATACTCAGATTTGTTAAGCAGTCATGCTCCTCAAGTGTATTTAATTAGTTTCAGCTTGCTGAAACTTCTTTCTTCAGACGAAAGAGAAACTAGAGTGGTAAGATATATTTTAACGCTTTAGTAAGGTTGGAATACCCCTCTACCAATTTATTTTTATAAATTAAATTTAATGTTGATGATGTAGTGGAATCTTGCAAGGCTCTGTCTACTGCCAGCACATGTTGTCTGAAACTTTCAACTTCAAGTTCTTCCTCGCTAAGATCTTCTGCCAGTTCCGATGCTTTGGCCTTAAAGTCCTCCACTTCCATTTCTCGAATTTGCACACAACACAGAAAACTAATTTTTGCACCAATTTTCTCAAGTGCGGTAAACCTGGTACTAAGCTCTGTCAATTATTCCTTATTTTTTCTGTGAATGTTGGATAGGCCTACTTCATCCTCACAAAGCTCACCGGCCATTTTCTTCTTTCTCCGAATCATTTTTTTTTTTTCGAACAGCTTTATCAATTGTAAAGTATTAACTTCGCAGAAACTGATTAACATGAGCAATTTATTTTAATATTGCATACCAGAAACAAGTTAAAGTAATGAATTTGAGTTTTCTCATATTTTTTAAAATAGATCTTGCCTCTGATTTTGTTTCTGGTGTTGACAATTCATAAGTTTCAGTTTCTTCCAGGACCTTCAAAACTTTATGAAAATGCTTATAAATAGCTTCAACCGCATCTACTCTTGCAGATCACCTAGTCTTGCTGAATGTCTGCTGAATTTGCTCCTACTAAATTTAAAGAGTGAGCAGCACATGTTACAAAGTAGGCCAGTTCATTCTTCTGAAATATTCTTGACTGGACCCCTTTGTACTTTCCAGCCCTGTTTGCCCCATTGTCATGTGACTCCCTGCAGTACTTAATGTTCAACCCATCTTGTTCCAATTTTTGCAGTATCTCTTGACTTGACTAAGGCATTCTCCTGTTTTGTCTGTAACTGTAGAAAAGTCAGTAAAACTTTCCGCAACCTCTGAGTCATTCGACTTGACATATCGAATTACTTGTGTCATCTGCGCATTGTGGCTGATATCTGGAATGCAGTCAAACATCAGTGAAAAGTATTTAGCAGCTACAATATCTTTAATTATATATATATATATATATATATATATATATATATATATATATATATATATATATTGTCAGCAATCAAGTCACGGAACTCATCTTGTATATTTTTGTAATAATAGCTAATCTGGCCTTTCTTGTGGCGTTCAATACGCAGACCAAGGGGGAACATAATAGTATGATTCAAGATCAATTGTATTTAGAATTTTGCCGCTATGTGGATCAGCAAAATCGCCATCTTTTTTGCTCCTCTAAAAGGACTTCCTTGCTTAGCTAGAAAAAGGACAGCATCAATAATTCAGTAAGATTCCTTCAGTTTTGTCTGGTCATGCTGGCCAGTGTGCGATACTTATCAGATGGGTTTGTCGGAGGACATCGAAAGAAGGGCAGCTTGTTTTGTATTGTCGTGATACAGGGGAGACAGCGTCACGGAAGTGATACAGGATCTGGGATGGGAATCATTAGAACAAAGGCGTTTATCGCTGCGACGTGAGCTGCTTACGAAACTACAATCGTCAACATTCTCCTCCGAATGCGAAAATATATTCTTGCTCCCACTTACATAAGTAAGAAAAGATCAACTGAATAAATACGTGAAATCAGAGCTCGAACAGAGAGATTCAGATGTTCTTTCTTCCTGCGCGCTATTCGCGAATGGAATGGGAGATAAATAGTATAAGAGTGGTCCGATGAACCCTCTGTCAGACAGTTAAATGTGATTTACAAAGTATCCTGTGTAGATGTCTGTCAATTCCACTGCTACTGAGAGAGGACTCTAGATCCTTAATGCTTTCGACTTTCAGTAAGAAGTGTGCGCACCTGAAATACATTTTTTTGTTGTTGTAAGGACTGGAACGTTATTCAAATTCACCTGTTCTACAAATATTACCTTGATATGAAATATGAATATTCATTTATCAGAAAAAGGAAATCTATGCAAATTAATAAACATTGTGTATTTACTTATGCAATAACGCAAACATCTCCCCCATTCTGGCTAATATCTAGTAGATTTTTAAAGTTTGATTAGCTGAAGTACCTGTGACAGGGCGACACTGAAGTCAGCAACCAGGAATTTTAGTTTTATTAAATGATTTCGGTATTTCTTGCAGTCATTTTACTTTTAATAATTCTGTGTCAGTTAATTTTATTAAATTATACCAGACAGATACATTCTATAACCACATCCTCACTTTCCTTGCCGTATGTTTCGGGTCGTTATCTTGATAAATCTTAAGATGTTCACCAATCCCTATTTTTCGGCACCCTTTTTGACAGTGTTCTTCAGTATTCAAAGGTACTGAAATTTGACCATTTTACCCTCAATAAAAACCAATTCACCAACTCCATTTGCCGACATACACGCCCGCACCATTACATGTCCACCGCCACACTTCACAGCTGCTTTTAGATTTTGCTCTTGAAGCTCAGTAGTAGGACGCCACCAAACTGTTATCCTTCCATCTCACTGAAATATGTTAAATTTACTCTCATCAGCAAATACAACGTCATTCCACCATAAATTGTCTTCTCTACTGTAAATTGCTCTTTGGCAAACAGCATTCTCTTCTTTTGATTTGCTTTACTTATGCAATAAGGCCGTGGAATTTACCTCTTCCGAGAACTCTCCGTATTGTTTCGGGATGCTCTTACTTTACGAGGTCTTTCGCAATCTCACTAGTGAGTTTTGGAGCACTTAACGTGGGTTCCTGTTTTATTTTTCTGATTATGTAACTCTCTTCTCTCGCAGAAAATGTTCTTGGGCATTCGGTATGGGCAAACTGTCAATCCTATCTTCCTCTTGGAATCTCCTGCTTGTATCCGAAACAGTACTTCTCATCGTATTTAACATATCAGCAATTTTTCGACAACTTTTGCCTTTGGCTGCCGCTGTTCGAATATGGTTTCTCTTCCTCTGTGGCCCATCGTTGTTTAAGGTGCTCACAGCACACTGACTAGCTGAATGTTTACGTTCACAACGTCCGTAGCTCCCCTACACGGGCTCTCTGCACAATTGTGTTGTAAGGTGCCCGCCTACTTCAAGTGAGCACTCACCCTTCTCAACTGCTAGCCGTATATGTACTTCGTGTAATTGATTGCAAATGGTCATTGCTGGACGGCAACTTCGCCATAATATCAGTTAAGGGAATGTTCGCTGAACTTGGCGGTGGGGGAGCGAGGGTGACTTCGGGGAGCCCGCGTGCTGCTCTTGGCCACAGCCGCCCTTCGTAGAACTCGACGGGAGACCAGCCAGTATTCAAACAATGGCCGCGGAATGCAACTGTCGTTAGTGAGGTGGACAGCTTACTTAAACCACAGAGTAACATATACAGAGGAGCAGCCACCCCTAAACCACTGTCCTACTCTCTCCTCGTAGTTCCGTAAAATGCTAGTAGGTGTCAGGTCGTTCCCTGGCTTAGGGTGCCTCTCGCACGTCAGAGGGTAGCGTGGAGGGGAGGGTGAGGGGAGATCTCGTGCCGTCTGCCACGAGGTCACGGCTGTGTCCGGCTTGCTGGCGTTTGAGGGGAGGTGGTGGTGGGGGCAGCGGCCTGCTCTGGCCAGTTTAAAGGGCTGCTTCTGACCGCAGCGCCATCACGGGACATCTTACGAAACTGCTTCAGCACCCCCCGCCCCGCACCCCTGAGCTTGGGATCGGGCCCTTGCGGAGGTTTCCCGTCTGTATATATTTGTCTGTGCTTAAACACACGCCGCAGCCCAACCGTCAGCGAAACAGGTGAACGACCTGACACAGATCATGAGCCTGAGATCTATTTGCAGGCGGTGATAGGCCGAATAGCGCCTTCTCCATGTACCACTCATTTGGTCGCGAATGAAATGAGCCGTGCAAATCGCAATCAGCTGAAACTGCGGACGCCATGTTGAAAACTGCACAACTAAGTAGTATTTGTCAAGTTCTGTGTGAACGATTGCTCACAGTGCAACGGCATAAAGACACGCGTTATCTCAATTTAGTTGTTTGTATGAACCCATCTCTACTCTGGTGTCTGAGCATAAAACTGCAATACGCCTGCACATTCAAATTTTTTGCTCACATTTTCGTACTGTCCGCCATGTTTAAAGTTGTCAAACGAATTTCCATCAGTTATTAAGCAACAAAGAAGTGTTTGCTTACCTCTTGATCTCAAATTTATGTGGATACGCTATGTAATAGGCTAATATGGGAGTACAATCGAAACGTGTTTTCTTTTCATTTCCTTGTAATACATCACAGCAGTCATATCTGAATTTGGCAACAAACGAAATATGAACGTCTATGTCTAAATGTTCAAATGTAAATCTATCTGACCAAACTGCGTGGTCATCAGTCCGTAGTTTACAAACTACTTAAACCTAGGTAAAGTAACCTAAGGACAAACACACACACCCATGACTTAGGGAGGACTCGAACCTTCACGGCGAGCAACCGCGCGCACTGCAGCGAGACGCTTTAGACCTCTCGGCTACTCCACCGCGGCCGTCTGTGTCTGGCACGCTCAGACAACTGAAGTTCAACATCCAAGTAGTATACAAACTCCCACTGATTTTTGTTGTAGACTGTGACTGCAGCGCTCCAAGCGGCAGCCAAGCTATGTTTCTGGATACAATATTGGATGAGTGCCAATAGTAGCATTTATATTGACTTTAACATACTTTTTACATTATGGAACGTATGTAGAGCCATATAAAAAGATAATAACTTAAATAGTTCCACATTTGTCTCACTTAGGTTTCCTAAGATCCGTGACGGTATGAATTGGAACATTATAGAATATTTTATTTACAATTATTTTGTAATCCATGGATTTTTACTGAAGAATTAAAAATTTAAAAAAGAAATGGCTAGTAAATACTACAAGAGCTGCCCTTTGACAGAAAGACGTTTTTCCACTCAGAAACGCTAAGGTTTCTTCACTACAATTCCAATAATATCGGTGAGGGTGGAGCGTAGGAAACGTAAATAGGACGCAAGAACTACAGTATTTAACGTAAAAAATCAGCCACCACAGCTGTAACTGGAGCAAAAACGTAACAGACATGCCACTAAAATGGAGAAGCAATCAGACTGTTTTCCAACAAAGAAGAAACCAATTCTGCAATGGCAAGAATCTCCAAAAAACGGCTGTTTAAGCTAAAATAATTACACTCAAAAGAATATGCATGTATAAAAAAAGTATGAAGTGTAAAAATGTACGATTCATTAGCCTCCATACCAAACTGATACGCGTCAAAAAAATTGCCTGTCCTGGTAAGAAGGGAGCATAACAGAAATTTATCTTTATATTCTACTTACTTTCAGCGGAATTATCTGCAAATATAAACATATTCGTAAGTATTTCTTTATGACGAAGTTTTCCTTCATACCAGTGAATCAATGGAATTCGGCTGTTTTTACGACAATTTTCCGATTATATATGTCTCTTGAAATTTTACTAATGCTTGTATCGTAAAAATTATAGTACCTATTCGTTAATTACGTACAGAAAGAGTTATAAACAAACATCACTTTCTTTGGCGGCTGGCCCACCACTAGGAGCGCTATTGTCGCTGCAACTGTCAACTGATAACAACTGCCACTGTATATGATAAACAGGACAAACATCAAAGCACGTTATCCAATATCGATACCCCTTCCACACACTGCCGCCAGTGTTTGTCTCAATCTATCTTTGTTGTCTGCTCGTCTCAAAACTGTGTTTATTTGTTCGTTCTTCGTCGCCACTTATTTTGAGGTTTACATACATCTTTCTAAGGCCAGTCACGTCACGACGTCATATCAATCTTTCTCGAGGAGAATGTTTTGACGGAACTGTCGTCTCCTAACATCGGAAGTTAACCAATTTTCGTAAGGCTATTTTCATGTTGTAGTCGACGATTACAAGGTTTACATGCAAATGTGTCTTATTAATCTTTATTTTATTATTATACTTTGTTTTAGCGCAGGGGCGTATCCAGGATTTTGGTCTGGCAGGGGCTGAGGTCATAAAAATATTGCGTTGCAGAGCCGCATCAAACTTTTCTTGAGTGAGTAACTGTATTTTCTTAACCCTTTAGTTTGTCATTTTATTGTGGCAATTGCTAAAAACGTTTTAACTGACATCTAGGGTTCTCTTCCAATTAACACATCACTGTTCAAATACCTGAAAAACAACTTGTATGTAATTTATTTTGGTATACACAGATGTTTAAACTTCTTCAATTTATGAAAATTCATCGTAAGGATGGTTCAGGATCCGCAACTGTAAAAACTTTTTGTGAAATTATTTATTTTTTATTTTTACGTCACAGTTGCACAATTTTGAGTTGAATGACTAGTTTCGGACGAGACCGTCCATTTTCAAACCATTAGCCATGGTTTTAACATGCATCTGGATTTATTACTGTTTAAAAACCAAGGATAACGGTTTAAAAACGGACGTCTCGTCCGAAACTAGTCACAGAATTCAAAATTGTGCAGTTGCAACGAGAAAATAAAAAATAAATAATTGCACAAAAACCTCTTCACTTGAAATTGTTTGACACATCGAATAAAACATTTCTCTCAAAAATTAGGAATTTGATTTTTCCCCTGTGCCTGTTACTACAATTTCCAGAAGAATCACTGATGTCCATAAAATCAACATTAATTTCTGCGTAAAATTGCATTAGAAAAATTAATAATTATTACTTTTTAGTCTTAGTTAACGTAATACCTGAAGTACATCACAGACTGTCCCAAGGATTCTCTTCTCTGTTACATAACTCTTGTACTTAAGGACCCCTTGACTTATTTAAAGTATCAGCAAGAACGTCTTTCTAGCTTCCTGAATTGCTGCTATCTTCATTGAAATACTTTATTACTAATATTTTCCAACATCTTACGAATTTTATCGTTTTCATCCTCTACCTGGGCTCTAGTGAGGCTCCTTTTTTGAATGACTTACAAATATGGTTGAAATAGATACACATTAACGT
Source organism: Locusta migratoria (assembly GCA_026315105.1). NCBI lineage: Eukaryota > Metazoa > Arthropoda > Insecta > Orthoptera > Acrididae > Locusta > Locusta migratoria. The sequence goes on from CM048751.1 coordinate 297,942,511, forward strand.
ACTGCAACCCCCAACTTAAAGAAAAAAATAATGGTAATTAACACTACGCAAAAATATTAAATACCAGTATGTAAAAAAATATTATACAGCATGAAGTCAGAAGTTAAACACAGTAGCTGAATTACCAATCATCAATTTTGCACTGAAATGGTGCTTAGCATTCGATCACTATTGCTTTACACACAGATTGAAATAGTATCAATACTCAACAGCTAGTGGCAAATTTCAACAGGTAAAGGTACCGGTCTGGCACACAATTTTATCTGACAGGAAGTTAAAAAAAAAGGATCTTCCGTTAAAACATCTTTTTCTTCCTTTCTTTTCATTCCACGTAGCCACAGCAACGCAAGGCAACGTGTTGAATTGATGTATTTTCTTGGTGAATCCATCTTCGCTAGAGTACTTATATGAACTTTCCCATTCATTTCATATCAGACTGAGCCACATCTAGACGTAGCCGGTTTTAGCTAATGATGCAAATATTTCAACTGGTTATCCTCTGCACCCCTTCGTTCCTCTTATGCATAACAAGTTGTTTTGATAGCACCCTATATTTTTTACATGCTAAAATAAGGTTTTGCAGATCTAATTAAGTTATAAGATTGTAAAATATCCAGTCTTATGCACATTTTTATCAATATAATTTTTTTAATGAAGATCATTCATGGATTTCCACAAGACTTGATTTTCTTTTACTTTAATTATTGTGCATATAAGCTATTCCATAAAGCCAAGGACGATTTCTCACGTAGACGTAATTAGCGCTCTCTAAATGTAATTTTTCTAACTGCTAGGGCTACACAGTAGAACAGTTAATATTTGCCTTAAGTAAACTGACATGAGAGTATTTTATTGTACATTTTTACAAGACCTTTAAACCATGGCTTGTGAATTTTTACTTATATCTGAATATCCTACACGACAAGAGCCGCTTTGATTTATTCCATTTATACGACCAACATGTAATGAATATGCTTAGACGAGACACCCACAAATAACATTTAATAATGGTCTGATTACCTCCTTCCAGATGGTGAAGCCATATGAATATGAAGACTACGTGAGGAGACAAGCTAGAAAAATCGATAACAGAACTAACGTCATTCCAAAGCAACGACATAATCAGAAAATGAAATGATGATCGTATAGCATTTTTGGGTGGGAGATCTCGCGTGGGATTGCTCGGGCGCCACTTCAACGACTTGCATGTCGACGATGATGAAAATGTTCAAATGTTTGTAGAACTTATTGGACTTAACTACGGGGTCATCAGTCCCTAAGCTTACAAACTACTTATGAACTAGCTAAGACTAAGGACGGCACAAATATCCATGCCCGAGGGTGGCCGGCCGCGGTGGCCGAGGTGACTGAGGCGCTCCAGTCACGGTCAGCATGGCCATTACGGTCGGGGGTTCGAATCCCTCCTCGGGCATCGATATTTGTGCCGTCCTAGTTCGTCAGTAGTTTGTAAGTTTAGGGACTGATGACCCCGTAGTTAAGTCCCATAAGCTTAACAAACATTTGAACATTTTTTGAGCCCGAGGGGGGATTCGAACCCCCGACCGTAGTGGCCGTGCAGACCGTGACTGGAGCGCCTCAGTCCCCTCGGCCATCGCGGCCGGCGTGATGAAAATGATGATGAGTAAACACATAACACCCAGTCCCCTTTCAGGAATCGAACCTAGGCCCCAACGTGTTAGGCTGCAGCTACATTGCTTCCGGAAGTCGTCCGTTCCGATCCGATCCGGCGCCGGTGTCACCGGAGAAAAAAACAAACGCCAGATGTCTAATGAGCGCGCCTACATTGGAGGGAGAAGCGCCGTAAGTCCGGTACCGGACTGCTGGACTGGCCGACCAAACATGTTTGTTTCCAGTCCGGCAGCGCCGGCCAGCGGAGCGCCGTGAGTGGGCCGATCGACAAGGAATTTCTGAGGAATGAGCCTCGCTCGTGGGACCAGCGGATTAAAGGCTACCACAGCCGGGATATTAGGCGAGAATTGTGGCAATATATTGGGGAGCAGTTATTAAGTCAAAGGTAAATATCGAAATTATGTTGTAATAGTTTTAATACTTTCTTTCATATCACTACATGTTACTACAAATGACTACTAATTTCAGTCATATTACGTTTAACATACAATTTTTAAATCAAACTGTCAAAAAGAAAAGAACACTATACAATGAGTTCGTTTTGCCACGGAACGGCGCCAAACCCATTCAAGTATGACTTGCTTTTGTCTCTGATTATATGAGCCTGTTGTGACGGTCTGTTGAACGTTCTTGATGAACCACTTTCTTGACGTTGTGATACATTCAAGTCTTGTTCTACGTTTGCAGAGTTGAAGAAGTCACCACCTTCACGGTCAATAACTATGTTGTACAGTAAGCAGATACATTTCACTATCCTCTCCGCGCCGGCCGCGGTGGCTGAGGAGGCTGAGGCGCTCCAGTCACGGTCTGCACGGCCACTACGGTCGGGGGTTCGAATCCCCCCTCGGGCATGGATATTTGTGCCGTCCTTAGTATAAGGTAGTTGATAAGTAGTTTGTAAGTTTAGGGACTGATGACCCCGTAGTTAAGTTCCATAAGCTTTACAAACATTTGAACATTTTTTGAATCCTCTCCGCTTTGCCAGGTTCCGTTTCAATACATTTTCCCAGTAAGGGCCACTTGGCAGTCATGATTCCAAAGGCACATTCCACACATCCCGATAGCCTGTAATTGAAAACTTTTTCGTTGTGTGAAAGATTTCGTTTAAAAAAAAATGTTCGTAGAGGTTGAAGGACTGAACTACGGGGTCATCAGTCCCTAAACTTATAAACTACTTATGAACTACCTTATACTAAAGAGGGCACAAACATCCATGCCCGACGGGGATTCGAACTCCCGACGGGGAACGGTCTCGTGCATTGTAGCATAGCGCTCGGCCGCTCCGCCGCAGCGATTTCGTGTGAAATAAGGTTTCATAAGTTTTCAAAGGATATGCATCACCAGGTGCATCCAATTATTCCAACGATTCGTCTTCCTTCGTGAGCGTAGTTCAAATGAGTCCTACTGCCCAACAACCTGATGGGAACTCATTTTAATGGACTATTCCTAATGTATTGCTAATATATCTTTATGTATAACCTAACGTTTATTTTCCACAATTTTCCTCATCACATTCAGTGCTCATATTTATCAGTCTTGAACCAAAGAGTTGTTTCATTGTAATTTTCAAGTCATATATAGGTACCTCTGAACAGTTGCTTATTTGATATTACATGCAGGTGAAGAAATGTTAACAGACATGTATGTTAATAAATATATTGTACTGTAACTGAGGCCAGAATTTATTTATTATCTTCTAATATTATTTGGCCATTTATATCGTCTCTTATGCCAAGTATATAGTCAAACGTTTCTATAGACATACGATAGTTGTCTTTGAACTCGTCTGGAAAAATTCGCAATGTCTGGCAGTTGTAAAAAATTCCCCTGAAGATCTGTCTTCATTGAAACAATGCACCCAAAAGTTCTTGTCTAGCAGCAGCCAACACAAAACATCATCGTCCGAATCACCAGCATCTCAACAGCTGCAACTGCTGACCTATAGCGTGTATTTGAGTGCAGTGCGGAAACCGATGACTGTCGACATTACACTGGGCTGACGCTCACTGACAGTGTATTCTCTTCCATTGTTTACGTGAGGGCAGTCGGCATCCAGCGTGCCGCGTGCGTCAGCTGCGCGCCTTAGCCGAATCGGCCCGGGCCCAGTGTAGGCCTTCAACACCTGACGACACCAGATCGCCGGATAACTCATTACCGGACAGGTTCGAAGCGGACGTCTTCCGGATGCAATGTAGGTGCAGCCTTAGTCAGCGAGGCTGTTGTCTGAGCTACGAGGGCGGACATAATTTATTCCTGGATAAAGCGAACGAAAAGATGAAAACACACAAATGGATTCGAATATTTCGCTTGACTTATATATCAGAACGAAGACAGTAATACAGGTCGCCGCGTCCCCCTACCACCACAGGCAAATACAAATACATTCACGTTATCGAAAAATGGGATCGGAAATAGAATTCACAACTGGAATTGAATACGTGTCACATTATGTATGTAAGTCAAACAATGACAGTTATAGCACATACCCGTCACAGAAGAACCACATAATCGAAAAATCAACACACAGTACTTCCTCCAGAACAAACGGAACAAGCAAACGTACAACTGCAATCAAATATTTCGCTTGACCAATGTGAAAGACCATGATGAAACTGCAGATTTAGCTAGATCTATGAAGCTGAGAGACATCGATACTCCCCCCCCCCTGTCGACTCTGTTTTGAAAACTCTCATTTCCAGGAGATATCCCTTCCACAAACTAACTACAATTTGATAATGAAAAACTCATAAAAACGTACTTGTTCTTACAGACCACAGGAAACACCGAATTAATCAAAGACGACAGAACAGTTTGGTAGGACACCAGTTATATGCATTTAATATACAAGAATGCAAGATAACTCGGTTTCAGATAATTTCAAAGTCAAATTATAACACTTTTGCAGATTTTTGCACTTTGTAATGCTAGTCAAAACAGACGAGTGCAACTGAACCGTGTGCTTGACTCAACTATCTATCAAACTAAGCATTGTTAAGCTTAAGGGACTTAACAACTACGGGGTCATCAGTCCCTAAAATTACAAACTACTTATGAACTAGCTTATACTAAAGACGACACAAATATCCTTGCCCAAGAGGCGATTCGAACCCCCGACCGTTGCGGCCGTGCAGACTGTGACTGACGCGACGCAGACCGCTCGGCCACTGCGGCCGGCAGACTAGCATAGCTTCATTATAGACGGAGGCATCAGTGGCGGCGCTAGGCGTCGGCGACGTCGGCGCCCGCCGACGGCCTCGCGCCTATGGGGGCCTCGCAAAACGTTATTAAAATTTTAACTTTTTAATTAAAAAAAATTAAATTTATGTTTAACGGCGCTGTTCAACTGCTAGGTTATGTAGCGACGACCTACATCTAACTTACACTAGGTTAACCCAAGCCCGAAAATAAGATCCGTACCCTAGGGTTAGATTCTAGCCCCGACGGGAGCGACCTTGCGCACCGTGGTATGACGCCTTAGTGCGCTCGGCCATTCCCAGCAGGAAACCATTTAGCTGTCCGCATTTATTTCCGTATGATTGCAGCAGTTAAAAAGGTTTGTCTTATCTGAACTTAGTTTACTGTCCGACACATTAAACAATAAAAATAATGCAACAAAACAAAATAACGATAGCCCAGCTCAGTTAGAAATAAGACAACAATCCACACACGCTGTGCAGTTGACAACGAGAATCGTCACCTCAGCACGGCTCAAAGTCTCGTGAGTGCTGCCGACTGTTAAGGGAATTCCCATACAACACCTGTCGAGAATCTACGCATGCGCACTAAACGGCAGTGACGAAATGACGCGCAAAACTGAGTGTGTCAATAGACTCGCAGTTGATATTCAGATCATTAGCCACGTTATTTATGTGTCTCAGGCAAATACCGATGCACAGCGGCTTTTCTGTTTTTAGGATGTTTCATTCGTTCTACATACACCCTCCCACTTCACTGACAAACAATGAATTCTAATACAATCTACGGAAGTTATGGTAAAAACAAACTCAAAACAGTCCGGAATCATCCCTTTCGTTGGAACTACACTTATCAATGTACAAACAAAAAATAATTATTAGATAATCATGTCTGGAGGACTCTCAAGAGAAAGAGACATAGGGAGGAAATGGGAGTCTGGTGCAACAAAAACAAGAAGAGAGGCTGAGACAGATATATCCACCCAAGCTATGAGTTTGAGCATGATGAAATTTCTGAAGAAACCTACTTCAGCTAAATCTGCTCCAGAGGCCTTTGATGAATCTGTCCTCCAAGTTTCTATAGTCGCTGAAACAGAAGTGGGGCCAAATGAATCTGTTATACTTTCTGATGCAGTATCAGAATTGGGCGAAACTGCTGTTATCCAACATTCCGAGCCGAATAAGGAGTTACGAAGTGAAAATATTTGTGATTCAGAAAAACGAGAGGACATGTTTCTTAAAACAGTCACTTACAGAATTAGATCCGGGGAAGTGGGTATTTTTCAGTAACATATTCATAGCGTCATGACTTAATTCAAAATGGTCCCCAACAAGACCTCGAGAAATCTGATGAGAATTACCCCAAACACGCAAATCAGAAATTTTACTAAATTTAATTTTACAAGAAAATTAAGTAACGGTGAAGAGCAACATCACAGATGGTTGGTTTACTCCACATCTCAAGATAAAGTTTATAGTTTTCCATTTAGACTTTTATCACATTTGCAGACACAGATTGTAAAAGAAGGCTGTTGTGACTGGAAAGATCTGAGCAGGATATTGCAAAAACATGAACAAAATCAAGGATACATGGAGTAAATGGTTAAATTGATGGAATTCTATAAAGGAAAAAATTATGGGAAAACAATAGATAAGGAAAACGAGAGACTGATCAGGGAATCACTAAAGTATTGGTATAACTTGTTGGAAAGATTGATCGATATTACCAACTACTTAGCCTCACACAATCTGGAATTTAGAGGTCATCGAGAATCCCTTAACCTGAATATACTGGAAACAGTATAAATTTTGTAAACCTATTTAAACTGTTGTCAAAATATGATCTAACACTAAAAGAGCACTTGCAACGTATTAATGAAAAGCAACGTTCTCAGCATTATCTTAGCCACGTGATTCAAAATGAATTAATTTAATTATCGTCAAAATCTGTCATTAACGAAATTGTGAAAAGAGTCAAACAAGGAAAATATTATGTCTTCTTGCTCGATTGTGTCAGGGATGTGAGCCGTGTGGATCAAATGTCAATAATATTAAGATTTTGCAATTCTCAACAGCATAGATAGAGGAACACTTGTTGGGTTTATTGCCTTTGTATTTGACAAATGCAGTTTTATAGGAAATAAAAATAAAAGATCTATATATGTATATACAGGTAAAACTGTTGAAGACAGGGATATGATATTGGCGGCAATATGGTTGGCATTAATAAAGGTGTTTGAACAAGAATACTCAATATTAATCCAGGAGCATTCCTCACTCCATGTGGATGCCATTCTTGGAATTTGCTTCTTACAGACGCAGCTAACTCAACTATAATAACTACAACCCCGCCACGTCCTAGGATTTTTATCTGTCACTTTCCACTTCTTTCACCTATGGCACTATTAATCATGTGAAAAATACCGAGTAGCGCCGTGGTTCGGAACCCACGTTAAACTGTAGGTCCCCCTATAACTGGCTTGGTAAGTCAGTTCGAAGGACGGAGGAAGGCAACGGCATACCACCTCCAAACAGGACCATGCCTAGTAAAGCACTGTGGTGTTCAAATCAATCTTCGGATTGTTGACTGCTTTACCTTTTTTACGGAAAAAAATGAAAGGGGCCTCGCAAAAACGAGTTCGCCGGCGCCCAGTTTCCGTCTAATGCTGCCACTGGCAGGCACTTACCTTTAAAAAAAGGTGGATAGGCGCCAGTGGCAATCGCGTTCTAGACGCGCGCGGCTGCCGCCAACCTTGCCGGCGGTTATCGAGGGTGCGGGGTGCAGTCGACTGCAAGTCGTGGCTCACGTCGGCACCAATGACGCTAGTCGCTTGGGTTCTGAGGATATCCTCAGGTCCTACGGGTGGCTGCTGCCCTCGCACGCGGGGTGCAAGCAGAGCTGTCGATTTGTAGCATTGTTCCCAGGGTTGATTGGGGTCCTTTGGTTTGGCGCCGAGTGGAGGGTCTGAACCAGAGGCTTCGCCGACTCTGTGACAGTCATGGCTGCAGATATCTGGATCTGCGTTATCGGGTGGGGAATTGCAGGGTGCCCCAAGATAGATCAGGGGTGCACTACACTAAGGAAGCGGCTACTCGGGTAGCAGAGTACTTGTGGAATGCACATGGATTTTTTTTAGGCTAGGCGCTAACTGTGATGAGCACTCGCCTGTCAGCACTCAAACAGCGAATTCAGACCACGTTCGGAACAAAAATTCGAACATCAAAATATTAGCCGCGAACTTACAGAGTATTAGAAACAAAGTTCCCGAATTTGCCGCACTGCATGGAAGTTATTGCGCTCAGATAGTTTTAGGCATCGAAAGCTGGCTAAATCATGATGTGGCAAGTTCAGAAATATTTAGCGAAGCGTGGAATGTATATCGGAAAGATAGATCGGATACAACTGGAGAAGGAGTGTTCATCGCTGTGGATCTCTACAGAGATCGAGGTTGAAAGTAACTGGAAGTTATCTGGATACGTATAACAGGTCTAAAAGAAGTAAAGTTAATAGTTGGGTGTTTTTACCGGCCCCGCAGTACTGCTGTAGGAGTTTTAGAATCATTCAAAGAAAGTCTACACCAGGTAGTGCATAGGTATCCGGGCCATGTAATATTAGTCGCAGGAGACTTCAACCTTAAGAGTATAGACTGGGACCTCGCTAGTCACATTTCAGGCGGTACAGACAAGCAGTCTTGCGAGCTACTTTTGGACACATTCTACGAAAACTGTCTTGAGCAGTTAAACCGGCAACCCACGAACAATGGAAATATTCTAGACCTTATAGACACAAACAGGCCTGACGATGTCTGTGTAGAGACAGGAATTAGTGATCATGATATCGTCATAGCGTCAATGGTGACCAAAGTTCATAAACCAATCAAGAAGACTAGGAGCGTGTTTTTGTCGGGAAGAGCCGATAACCAAATGTTACGATCGCACTTAGAAAATGAATGGGCATCGTTTAATTTCGGGACTATGAATGTAGAGGAATGTGGACTAAATTTAAGTGCATTGTTAATAAAGGGTTAGAGACATATGTGCCAGAAAAGACTGTGGTGTCGCACAAGTACAAAGTGCGCGCCACCTACTTTCGCCGCGCGCCGCCATGCACACACGGCGCGGCGTTCTCAGGACAGCCACGAGCGCCCTCTGCTGGAACCCCGCTCGTGGCCACCACGGAAAGACACCGGGCACTTCGGACTGAGATAGCAACGAGTTAGGACCTTCGTAATCAGATAGGCACCAGTGAAGACTTTGCTATCGTACAGGCACTAGGCAGGCCTCTAACAACTATGTATCAACATTCTGCAGTACTATGTAAAAGTTAAGTATTGATACATTCTGTGCAATATATATCTCTTTCTAATTTACTCTAGTGTTTATAGTTTCTGGCTGCTCCCCACCGTACCTGCACCAGCAGGCTATCCTTATTCCTGTGTCGGTCTTGTACCACTCGGCCACCGACACCTACGACGAGGCTGGGACACAAAAGCAGCGACGAAGTTGGGACACAAAAGTGGCGACGAGGATGGGATACAAAAGTGGCGACGAGGATGGGATACAAAAGTGGCGACGAGGAGTGATAGAACCTTGGACCAGCCCGCTTACAGCAGCCAGACAGCAGCAGTCGGAGCACGCAGAAATTGCTCCCGCCCACCCACCCTTATTATAAGATTTTTGGGGGAACATATTCAGTTACGTGTTTTGTGGACTTTTTTGTTGCAGAGCGTCCTCTTTCATATTGCATTTGTGTTTTGTTATAATTTACTTGTATGCGCGGCGCCTAATCGGTCAGCATGGCCACTACCCCGAACCCAAACTTAATGGAAATTATTCAGTTACAGACGGCGCAAATTACCCAGCTACTCCAGGCGGTGGCCCAGCTCACAGCGCAAGCAGCTAACCAACAACAGCCGCCGCTTCAGCAGCCCACACCTGCCGCCGCACCGCTTCCGACGTTCCGCCAGTACAACGAACGTGAGGAAGAATGGAGCGACTATTTCGCACAGTTTCAAGAACTCGTCGCGGCTCATCAACTTACAGGTCAGACTGTTAAGCATCTTTTATTGTCCATGGTGGGCCCCAAAACCTTCGTATTACTGCAGAAACTATTTCCGCAAGCATCTCCTCGTGATATAGACTTTGAACAAATAGTAGAGGCACTAAATGCTCATTATGAGACAAAAGTTCTTGTAGCCGCTGCACGGTACCGATTTTTCAGACTTAAAAAATTACCGCAGTAGTCACACCAAGAGTGGATTACGGAATTGAAGGGCTTAACCCGCAAATGTAAATTTACTTGCTCTTGTGGACTTTCGTATAGTGACGTGATGTTGAGGGATGCGATTACGCAGAATATTCAGGACCCCAGAATTAGAGCAGCAATTCTGAAACAGTCTGACCCCTCATTAGACAGTGTACTGCAGCTTATAGATGCGCATGATACTTTTGACTTAGCAGATGTAGAAATGCAAAGCCACAGTGTAAATTCAGTGCGCCGTAACAGTCGCTTTCCTAGCCGTAGTTCTCAGTGTAGCACTAGTGATTCTTACAATAGTACAGGCCGTGCTGAACAGACAGTGAACAATAGCCAGTGTAAAAGTGCGACACAAAGGTCGCCCCGTCGTGTTAGAAACAGTGATTTGAATAACGGGCGCCAACGCTCATTTCAGAAAAATGTACGTAAATCTTGCCCCCAGTGTGTGTCTCGCCACAAGCGTGCTCATTGCCCTAGTCGCAACGCAACCTGTTATCAATGTGGCAAATTGGGACATGTGCAGTCGGTGTGTATGCAAATTAAAAACTCAAAGAACAGTAACGTTAGAAACGGTGCTTCGCAGAGTGCGAGAACAGTTCATTCTGTAAATGTTATACGGGCTGTGGAATTGAACAGTGCTTTCCTTGGATCTCAATTGCAAGAAAGTAGTTCTGCGCCTATGGCACAACTATATAGTGCACCACGTAGCAAGCGCCGACGAGCGCGTAAAACAGTGCAACGGCAAAGGGTTCGGGACAAGCAAAATGACTATGAACAGTGCATTCCTGTAGTGAAAATAGTGCCTTCTGCAACTGCTCCCTGTAATAGTGCCCAGTACTGTGTAGCTAGTGACAGTAGACACCAAGTAGCTACTCAAAAGTGTAGTGCAGTAGTTAGTACATCTGGAGTAGCTTCGCATTGCGCGGACGCCGATCCGGCGGTAGTGTCATCTAGTGACAGTGTGGTTAATCCGCTGCGTGCCGAGTCTGCGCCGCTTACTTGACTACGCGGCCCGCGCAGACGCAGCAAACAAACCGTAGCAGACGTTGCCCACATTCGCGCACCTGTCGAGCGCCGCAAGCAGAAACTGTTTGTGACTCTCTTCATAGAAAATAAGAAGGTGCAATTTCAGCTTGATACTGGTTCCGCTGTCACATTAATAAATAAAGATACTTATGAACTTCTGGGTTCGCCAAAATTGTCGCCGTCACAGCAAGTGTTAACAGCTTATACAGGTGAAAATATTCCCGTGTTAGGAACATGTAGCCTGCCCGCCTCTTTTCAAGGTGTAACAAAAACAGTTGCTTTTGTTGTTCTTCAGGCCAAATCTACACAGAACATTTTTGGACTAGATGCTTTTGACTTGTTTGGTTTATCAATTCAAAGAGATGTGCTTCAAATTTCGTCAATAGTGCCTCAGGATAAAATCAATGCATTGTGTGACAAATACAGTGACTTGTTTTCGCCGGAACTAGGTTGTGCAAAAGACTTCGTGGCACATGTGACTTTAAAAGAATCTGCAGTTCCAAAATTTCGTAAAGCTAGACCAGTGCCTATCGCATTGCGTGATACAGTTGCCGAAGAACTTAAACGTTGGCAAGATAGTGGGGTGATTTCTCCTGTTTCTGCGAGTCAGTGGGCCTCGCCTTTAGTAATTATACCCAAGCCGTCAGGAAAACTTCGTCTCTGTGCGGACTTTAAATCAACAGTGAACAGTCAAACAATTGTAGACACTTATCCCCTGCCCAGACCTGACGAACTGATGGACAAATTAGGACAGTCTCGCTTCTTTTCTAAGATTGATTTAGCAGAGGCATACTTACAACTTCCGCTTGATGACGAGTCAAAACAGTTTTTCGTCATTAATACTCACATGGGCCTTTTTCAATTTCAACGCCTACCCTTTGGTAGTTCTTCCGCCCCCGCTATTTTTCAGCGTTTTTTGGAACAGCTGACAGTTTCTGTACCGTGTTGCTCGAACTATTTAGATAACATTGTGGTATCCGGACGTACAGTTGAAGAACATTTAGCAAACCTGGAGTGCCTTTTCAAAGTTTTGACTGCAGCAGGTCTACGTTGCAATAAAGCAAAGTGTTCGTTTTTTCAAACTGAAATAGAGTACCTAGGTCATGTGATTAATGCCCAAGGAATACATCCCTTACAGTCACATCTTCGAGCAATCAAAGACTTGCCTCCTCCTAAGAATGTGCATGAATTGCAAGCAGTGATGGGAAAGCTTAACTATTATTTCAGATTTATTCCCAATGCCTCTCAGATTGCAGCTCCACTGCATCACTTATGTAGGAAGAATGTTCCTTTTGTATGGTCTAAAGATTGTCAGGTTGCCTTTGACAAATTAAAGTCTGCACTACTTAGTGATGCATGTTTGATTCCCTTTGACCCACAGAAGCCTGTAGTGTTAGCAGTTGACGCCTCGTCGTACGGTCTGGGCGCGGTAATCTCACATCGCATTGGATCTCACGATTGTCCTATTGCCTTTGCATCCAAGCTACTGACGCCAACGCAACAGAATTACAGTCAGATAGAAAAGGAGGCCTTAGCAATCATTTACGGCGTCACAAAGTTTCATCATTATCTCTATGGCAGAAAATTCTATTTGTTGACAGACCACAAGCCTCTCACGTCATTGTTCTCACCCACAAAGCCGATTCCGCCACGTACGGCACAAAAGCTTCAGAGATGGTCCTTGATATTGTCTAATTATCAGTATGAGATTTTGTACCGACCTACCACTAAACATGCCAACGCGGACACACTTTCCCGACTTCCGGTTGGCCAGGATGTATCATTTGATTCTTCAGAAATGGCATGTTGTCAGATAGACTCCAGAGATGCTTCCGCTGTCGCAGACTTTCCTTTGAACTCTCGTCGGGGATGCACAGGAAACAGCTGTGGATGCAGACCTAAGTGTGGTAGCACGTTTTGTTCGCTTTGGTTGGCCTGCCAGAGCCAAAGACATTGATCGGCCTCTGGTTCGACGTTATTTTGCACAACGTCATGCATTATCTTTAAGTCAGGGTGTTCTGTTGTTACATACGGACAACGACCAAGCAAGAGTGATTGTTCCTCGTTCCCTGCAACGAGAAGTGTTACGCCTCCTGCATCAAGGACATTGGGGTATTGTTAGGACAAAGCAATTAGCCAGACGTCATTGTACCTGGGTTGGTATGGACGCTCAGATAGAGAGCATGACGTCACAGTGTACTGTTTGTGCGGAGCATCAGGCGGCTCCTCCGCAACGTTTCTCAGACTGGCCACGCCACAAGGGACCATGGCAACGTTTACATATTGACTTTGCCGGACCTTTCTGGAATACGCGCTGGTTAATTGTTGTAGATGCTTTCAGCAAGTTTCCTTTTGTGATTGCCATGAACTCAACGACAGCGTCTAGTACAATCAGTGCCTTAACATCAGTGTTTTGCATCGACGGCTTGCCTGAAACTATCGTCAGTGACAATGGACCTCAGTTTGTTAGTGCGGAATTTCAACAGTTTTGTCGTGTGAATGGTATTCAGCATATCACCACCGCACCTTTTCACCCTCAGTCCAATGGTGAAGCAGAACGTTTCGTTCGAACATTCAAGTCTCACATGGAGAAGATGAAAGGTAGCAAGCTCTTCAAATTTTCCTGTCTACGTATCGGTGCATGCCACGTGACGGCCCGTCTCCTGCCGAGCTGCTACACGGCCGCCGTCACCGCACTCTCCTTCACCTGCTGCAGCCTCCCACGCACCGAGTCGGTTCGTATGGCGCTACGCGTTTTCAGGTTTCTACGCCGGTGCTGTACAGGGTGTTTGCTGGAAACAAGAAGAAACTATGGATGCCGGGCACCATTCAGCGCGTGCTCGGTCGCAATATGTATGTTGTACGTTCTTCCACAGGGTCGGAGCTGCGGCGCCACGCAAACCAATTGCGTCTGCATAGGCCGCACGATCCTGTCTCCGGTTTCTTGATTCCAGACTCAGTTCACCGCCAGGGAGCACAGCCACATCGTTCGTCCCCGGACTACGAGATCGCTATGGACGTCGACGTACCTCCGACGCAGTCGTCGCCGCCGCTGTCGCCGCCGCAGATGACAGCGTCACCGATAGGGACTCCGGGACCGTGCGGGCCCCCCCAGCTTGGGCCACGCACCTCAGAAGAAGATGACCTGCTCCATCTGGGCGGCAGGGTGCGCACTTCCCCAGGTTTCGGTGGGTTCCCTGGAGGATCGCAAGGCGGATGCCGGGGCGCGTACGGCGTCTTGATCCCAGCCTCAGCTACGACGCCCGTCCCACCAGTAACGCCCCCGCCCAGGCCCTCCTCCCAGTGCCGTCGCCGTGGCCCTCAGCCCTACGCCACGACGGCGCGGCGGTTTGGGGGGGGAGGGGTGTGGTGTCGCACAAGTACAAAGTGCGCGCCACCTACTTTCGCCGCGCGCCGCCATGCACACACGGCGCGGCGTTCTCAGGACAGCCACGAGCGCCCTCTGCTGGAACCCCGCTCGTGGCCACCACGGAAAGACACCGGGCACTTCGGACTGAGATAGCAACGAGTTAGGACCTTCGTAATCAGATAGGCACCAGTGAAGACTTTGCTATCGTACAGGCACTAGGCAGGCCTCTAACAACTATGTATCAACATTCTGCAGTACTATGTAAAAGTTAAGTATTGATACATTCTGTGCAATATATATCTCTTTCTAATTTACTCTAGTGTTTATAGTTTCTGGCTGCTCCCCACCGTACCTGCACCAGCGGGCTATCCTTATTCCTGTGTCGGTCTCGTTCCACTCGGCCACCGACACCTACGACGAGGCTGGGACACAAAAGCGGCGACGAAGTTGGGACACAAAAGTGGCGACGAGGATGGGATACAAAAAAAGACGATTAAGGATGGAAAAGATCCACGGTGGTATAATAATAATGTTGAGAAATCAACGGCTGTTCCACTCTCGATTCAAAAAAGAACACGCAAATGATGACTGGAAAAATTTAGTAGAGATTCGTGCGTCTATAAAAAGATCGATGCGCGAAGCATACAATAATTATCACAGCCATACATTAGCAAAAGATCTTTCCGAGAACCCGAAAAAATTCTGGTCCTATGTAAAATCGATAAGCGGGTCAAAGCCCACTGTCCAGTCACTCGTTGATCATTTCGGGGCAGTAACAGAAGAAAACAAACGCAAAGCTGAAGTTCTAAATTTAACCTTTAAGAATCTTTCACGCAGGAGGACCGCACAAATGTACTATCATTTGATCAACGTACTAATTCCGAAATGGGGGACATAGTAATAGGTATTTCTGGTGTAAAGAAGCAGCTGAGAGAGCTAAATACGAAAACGTCTGCTGGTCCGGATGGAATACCAGTTCCGTTTTACAAAGACTATTCTGCGGCGTTGGCCCCCTACTTAGCTTGCATTTATCGCGAATCTTTAATTCAGCGCAAAGTTCCTAGTGATTGGAAAAAAAGCGCAGGTGACTCCCGTTTATAATAAAGGAAAGAGAACTGACCCACACAATTACAGGCCAATATCGTTGACATCAGTTTCATGTAGAATTATAGAGCATATTCTCAGTTCGAATATAGTAAATTTCCTTGAAATGGAAAAGCTTCTTTCCATGAATCAGCACGGGTTTAGGAAATATCGTTCATGTGAAACTCAGCTTGCCCTTTTCTCACATGACATCTTGCGAGCCATGGACGAAGGCCAACAGGCGGATTGTGTTTTTCTCGACTTCAAAAAGGCGTTCGACACGGTGCCACACTGCAGACTGCTAACGAAGATACGAGCTTATGGAATAGGTTCACAGATTTGTGACTGGCTGGAAGACTTCCTAAGTAATAGAACGCAGTACGTTGTTCTCGACGGCGTGCCCCAGAGGAGTGTGTTAGGACAGCTATATTTTGTATCTATATAAATGATCTGATGAACAGAGTAAGCTGTAATTTGCGGTTGTTTGCTGATGATGCTGTGGTGTATGGGAGGGTGTCGTCTGTAACTGACTGTAATACCATACAGTATGACTTAGACAAAGTTTCTAGTTGGTGCGAAGAATGGCACCTAGCTCTCAATGTAGAAAAATGTAAGGTGATGCGCATAAGTAGGAAAAACAATCCTATAATGTTCGAATACAGCATTAGTAGTGAGCTTCTTGATGCTGGCACGTCGTTCAAATATCAAAAAAATGTTCAAATGTTTGTTAAGCTTATGGGACTTAACTACGGGGTCATCAGTCCCTAAACTTACAAACTACTTATGAACTACTTACGAACTAGGACGGCACAAGTATCCATGCCCGAGGGGGGATTCGAACCCCCGACCGTAGTGGCCGTGCTGACCGTGACTGGAGCGCCTCAGTCACCTCGGCCACCGCGGCCGGCGTTCAAATATCTAGGCGTAACATTGCAGAGCGATATGAAATGGAACGAACATGTAAGGACAGTTGTGAGTAAGGCGGATAGTCGACTTCGGTTTATTGGGAGAATTTTCGAAAGATGTACTTCACCTGTAACGGAGGCCGCATATAAAACGCTTGTACGATCACGTCTTGAGTATTGCTTAAGTGTTTGGGACCCGCAGCAGATCGGTTTAAAGGAAGACATAGAGGCGGTTCAGAGACGAGCAGCTAGATTTGCTACAGGTAGGTTCGACCAATGCGCCAGTGTCACGGAAATGCTCCGGCAACTCAATTGGGGATCACTGGAGGAAAGACGACGTTCCTTCCGTGAATTTCTGTTAAGTAAATTTAGAGGGCCGGAATTTGAAGCCGAGTGTAGAACGATCTTACTGCCACCTACTTACATTTCGCGTAAAGATCACGAAGACGAGATAAGAGAAATTAGGGCTCTTACGGAGCCATATAAGCATTCTGTTTTTCTCGTTCCATTTGGGAGTGGAATAGGAAAGGAAATGTCTAGTAGTGGTACAGTGTACCCTCCGCCACGCACCTTACGGTGAATTGCGGATTATGTATGTAGATGTAGAATCCCACAATAATAGGCCACCCAGGCATTATTGTAATCATGAAAGTGTAGGCAAGAGACACTTAAGTAAAGCTTTTATGTTTGTATGGAACAGTCTTTTCCTTTAATTTAGCTACGATTTTCTCGCACTTACAGGCAAAATGGCGCCCCAAAAATTTTTGCTCCCCCGGCAGGCGGGTATGTGGCCGGGTCGTCTCTCCCTCCGTACAGTGGGGCGCGATGTTGAGCGGAGGGTCTTGGGGGCGGAAGCTTGTACTCGGACCATAGCGCAATGGCTGTTAGGGCAATCCCCGCCTCTTCTTCCAGTGCAGCCGTCTTACAGCGTACAACTTACAGCCCTTAAAAGAAAGCGGGTTATAGCACCGAAACTTTGAAGCTAGCGGGACGTGGGGGAGTCACTATCAACTTTCAACCCCGGTTCGGGAATATCGTAGATCCGGCACTGTAATCAAATACATCTTTCGCGTACTACAAGAAAACACTTGTATGTTGGGAAACAGGATCATATTTCATTACTACGTTTCAGTTTCTCAAGCATTGGATTTGAAAGTAATTGCACAAAATTTTTATATAAATGTTGAATCGTCATATTCTTCAAAAATGTACAAATGTTTGTAGAGCTTAAGGGACTCAACTGCGGGGTCATCAGTCCCTAAACTTACAAACTAATTATGAACTACCTTATACTGAAGACGGCACAAACATCCATGCCGGATGAGAGATTCGAACCCTCGACGAAGAACGGCCTCGTGCATTGTAGCATAGCACCTACAATCTGCTCAGCCGCTCTGCCTCGGCGCATATTCTTCAATATAATTTTTGTCATGTCCGTGTTTCTTCTCCTTCCTCGTTCCAACAAACAATCTTATGATCATTAATTATATAACTATTCCTGCCATTGTCAGAATTTCTCCGGTTACCTGTGATAACCCTACCAGAATCACCGCTTCAGTTATCTCGCGTTTCCTTATAGTTAGGCGTTATGAAGTGTTCAAATGTTCTAACGTTTGAAGAGCTTGTGGGAAATAACTGCAGGGTCATCAGTCCCTAAACTTACAAAGTACTTATGAACTAATTTATACTAAAGACGGCACAAACATCCATGCCCGAAGGGGGATTCGAACCCCTGAATGCAACGACAATGCAGACCGTGACTGGCACGCCATAGAACTTAAGCCGCTATTAACCGGGGAGTGCAAAACTGTCCCTTAGTGGTGTACCGTTATCGCAAAAATTGTCTAAATGACGCTTTCGCCCACCACCCGCAGCTGCAGTGAACTCTCCGGAGCGCCACTCCTCCCTGCAGCTCTGTTGGAACAGCCTGGCATATGGACTAGACCGCTCTCATGCACTCAGCAGCTCACCAGTATCTTAACAACTTATCAAGTAACAAGGGCAAAGCTATGTCACATTTCTCTCTCTCTCTCTCCCCTCTCTCGGTTTATTTTATTTTTTATTTTATTTTATGTTTTATTTTTTTGTGCCTCTTGGGGGCGGGGGGTTCTGGCAGGCCCCCCCTCTAGATACGCCACTGTTTCGGCGATAAAATCCAAATGTTTCATAACGACTTAAATATTTTTCGTAACTGAATGTCCTCCTAAAAGTGAAGTCAGATATCTGAAACGGAAAAATTGTTTATGTTTTGTAATATTGTAACAGAAAAGACCGAAACAAATTGTTTATCTGAATAAGATTGTAATGTGATGACGCAATTTTCACGTCAGACATTTTAAATGAAAAAATCAGTGCTAATTAAGGACAAAAATTCAGTTCTGTAAGACGGTATAAACAATATCAGTGGACAAGTCGTAATGGATACAGTAAAAGACTCTATTTATGCTCTTATAAATATTGTTCGCTGTGTTCGTATGTTTATTTTTTCGCTTGAAAATAGATGTCGATATTCTGAAATGATGTTTCAGTTCCCAGAACTTTATCACACTGTTGTTGTTGTTGTGGTCTTCAGTCCGGAGACTGGTTTGATGCAGCTCTCCACAATACTCTATCCTGAGCAAGCCTCTTCATCTCCACATAAGAGCGGCAACCTACATCTGTCTGAATCTGCTTACTGTATCTATCTCTTGGTCTTCCCCTGCGATTTTTTCCCCACACACTTCCCTCCAACGCTAAATTCACAATTCCTTGATGTCTAAGGATGTGTCCTAACAATCTATCCCTTCTTTTAGTCAAGGTATGCCAGAAATTTCTTTTCTCCCCAATTCTGTGCAGTGCCTCCTCATTAGTTACGCGATCCACCCACTTAATCTTCAGCATTCTTCTGTAGCACCACATTTCAAAAGCCTCAATCCTCTTTCTGTCTCCTCTGTTTATCGTCCATGTCTCACTCCCATACAAGGCAACACTCCATACAAATGCCTTCAGAAAGGACTTCCTTAGGCTTAAATCAATATTTGATGTTAACAAACTTCTCTTTTTCAAGAACGCTTTTCTACCCATTGCCATTCTGCATTTTATATCCTCTGTACTGTGACCATCATTTGTTATTTTACTGCCCAAGTAACAAAACTACCTCCTTTATTGCTTCGTTATCTAATCTAATTCCTTCAGCATCACCTGATTTTCTTACACTGCACTCCATTACCCTAGTTTTGCTCTTGTTAATGTTCATCTTATATGCACCTTTCAGCACACTGTCCATTCCGTTCAATTGCTCTTCCAGGTCCTTTGCTGTATCTGACAGAATTACTATGTCGTCGGCAAAACGCAATGTTTTTAATTCTTCACCCTCAACTTTAATTCCTTCTCCAAATTTCTCCTTGCTTTCCTTTATAGCTTGCTCAATGTACAAATTGAATAACAATGGAGAAAGACTACAACCCTGTCTTACTCCCTTCCCAACCACTGCATCCCTTTCATGCCCTTCAACTCTGACAACCGCTGTCTGGTTTTTGTACAAGTTGTAAATAACCTTACGCTCCCTATATTTTACTCCTGCTTGCTTCAGAACTTGAAAGAGTTTATTCCAATCAACATTGTCAAAAGCCTTCTCCAAATCTACAAAAGCTAGAAATGTAGGTTTGCCTTTTCTTAATCTATCTTCTAGAATAAGCCGTAAAGTGAGTATTGCCTCCCGTGTTCCTACATTTCTCCTGAACCCAAACTGATCTTCCCCGAGGTCGGCTTCTACCAGCTTTTCCATCCTCCTGTATATAATTCGCGTTAATATTTTGCAACCATGACTTATTAAACTGATGGTTCTGTAGTTTACACACCTGTCAGCACCTGCTTTCTTTGGAATGGGTATTATAACATTTTTCTTAAAGTCTGAGGGTACTTCACCTGTCTCATACATCTTACACACCAGGTGAAACAGGTTTGTCATGGCTGGTTCTCCCAGAGACTTCAGTAGCTCTGAGGGAATATCATCTACTCCAGGGGCCTTGTTTCGACTTAGGTCTTTCAGGGCTCTGTCAAATTCTTCTCTCAGTACAGTATCGCCTATTTCATCTTCATCTACATCCTCCTCCATTCCTACAATATTGTCTCGAAGTTCATTTCCTTTGTAGAGCCCCTCTATATACTCTTTCCACCTTTCAGCTTTCCCTTCTTTGCTGAGAACTGGTTTTCCATCAGTGTCTTTGATATTCTTAGAGCTGTTTTTCTTATCTCCAAATGTTTCTTTTATTTTCCTGTAGGCTGTATCTATTTTTCTTCTATTTATACATTCTTCTACCTCCTTGCGTTTGCCTTCTAGCCACTCCTGCTTAGCCATTTTGCACTTCCTGTCAATCTCATTTCTTAGTCGTCTGTACTCCATTTTGCCTGTTTCATTTACTGCATTTTTATATTTTCTCCTTTCATCGATTAAATTTAGTATATCCTGTGATATCCAAGGATTTTTTGTAGGTCTTGCCTTCCTACCTATTTTGTCCTCTGCTACCTTCACTATTTCATCTCTCAATTTTACCCATTCCTCCTCTACTGTTTTATTTTCCCCTGTTTCTGTCAATTGTTGCCTAAAGCTCCCTCTGAAATTCTTAAGAACCTCAGGTTCCTTCATTTTATCCAGGTCCCATCTCCTTATTTTCCTACCTTTTTGTAGTTTCTTTAGTTTCAGCCTACAGTTCATAACCAACAAGTTATGGTCAGAGTCTATATCTGCCCCTGTGTACGTCTTACACTGTAAAACCTGGTTCCGAAATCTATGTCTTGCCATTATAAAATCTATCTGGTATCTCCCGGTGTCTCCTGGTCTCTTCCAAGTATACAACCTTCTTTTGTGATTCTTGAACCAGGTGTTCGTTATAACTAAATTCCTCTTTCATTCCTTTTGCCCAGACCATATTCACCTACTATTTTCCCTTCCCTTCCTTGTCCTACTACCGAATTCCAGTCTCCCATAACAATTAAGTTTTCCTCTCCTTTAATTGTCTGAATAATTTCCTTTAGCTCCTCATATATTTCTTCGATTTCCTCATCATCGGCAGAGCTAGTTGGCATATAAACCTGTACTACTGTTGTCGGTGTTGGCTTCGTATCTATCTTGAAAATGATAATGCGATCACTGTGCTGGTCATAGTAGTTTACCCGCATTCCTATTTTCTTATTCATTATCAATCCTACTCCTGTGATACCCCCAATTGACTATGTATTTATAATCCTGTACTCACCTGACCAGAAATCCTGTTCATCCTGCCACCGAATTTCACTAATCCCCACTATATCTAACTTCAACCTATCCATTTCCCTTTTTAAATTTTCTAATTTTCCTACTCGATTAAGGGATCTAACATTCCACGCTCCGACCCATAGAATGCCAGTATTGTCTTTCCTGATGATCACATCCTCCTGAGTAGTCCCCACCCGGAGATCCGAATGGGGGACTATTTTACCTCCGGAGTATTTTACCCGATAGGATGCCATCATCATATGTTCATACAGTAGAGCTGCATGTCCTCGGGAGAGGTAACGGCTGTAGTTTCCCCTTGCTTTCAGCCGCTCGCAGTAGCTGTGTGGCAAAGCCACATTAGCTGATGTTACAAGGCCAGCTCAGTCAATCATCCAGACTGTTGCCCCTGTAACTACTGAAAAGGCTGCTGCCCCTCTTCAGGAACCACACGTTTGTCTGGCCTCTCCACAGATACTCCTCCGCTGTGGTTACACCTACGGTACGGCTATCTGTATCGTTGAGGCACGCAAGGCACCCCACCTCGGCAATGTCTGTGGTTCATGGGAGTGGTTATCACACTAAGTTGTCCAAAAACATACAAACAAGCGCAAGGCCCCACCAAAAAAAAAAAAAAAAAAAAAAAAAAAAAAAAAAAAAAAAAAAAAAAAATTGATACGCTTTTGCAGTATTATATTAAATGGTTGGAGTCTCACTTGCCTCTCAGCGCAGCATAGCTGAGGGCCCACTGGCATCTGTCTGGTGGACACAGACCCCCCTCTCTCCGTTACATAACCATGCCGACCGCCGTGGGCCAGCACACATCATCGAGGCCAGCTGCGGCTGGCCCGGACTCCCCCTGCAGTCGCAATGACGTCACAGAGCTGTTTCCCTCTTCCCTCCTCGCCACTCGCCATAGTGCTGCTAGGGGCCCAGCATTCTCGGCCCGGTAACCCCATGCTCCTCTCCCCTTGTACCTGTCGCCTGCTCACTCCCCGCCCCCTCGCACGTCTGTCTAGAGCTGTCGGCAAACGTTTTGTGTCCCAGCCTCGTCGCTACTTTTGTGTCTCGTTTCCGCCGGTTGTAGGTGTCGGTGGCCGAGTAGAAGGAGACAGACAAAGGAATAAAGGATGCACGCTTGTGCAGGTACGGAGGTGAGCAGCCAGTGGGTTATCAGAAACTAGAAACACTAGAGTAAATTAGAATGAGATATGTATTTCATAGAGACTTAGTAATACTTAAATTTTACATAGTTCTTGACTGCAGAATGCTGATAAATAGATTATATAGAGGCCTGCCTACCAATTCCTAGTGCCTAC
This sequence comes from Locusta migratoria, assembly GCA_026315105.1. Lineage (NCBI taxonomy): Eukaryota > Metazoa > Arthropoda > Insecta > Orthoptera > Acrididae > Locusta > Locusta migratoria. The sequence goes on from CM048751.1 coordinate 297,965,548, forward strand.
CCGATAGCCAAGTCTTACTGGTGCCTATCTGATTCCGAAGTGTTAACTGGTTCCTATCTCAGTCCCAAGTGAACGATGTCGTTCAGTGGTGGCCACGAGCGGGATAGCAGCAGAGGGCGATCGTGGCTGACGTCGTAAGAACGCCGCGCCGTGCGTGCATGGCGGCGCGCGGCGAAAGTAAGTGGCGCGCACTTCATACTTGTGCGACACCACAAAACGGAACGAGGCAGTTAACGTGTACGAGAACGGGAAATACGACACTACGAGGCACAGTTTCGTCAGTACATGGCACAAGCCGCTTAGCGTGATTTGGGCTTCCAGAGCTCTCTAGCGACAGTTTTCAGATCGCAAGTAAAGCAGACAAAAGGGATTACAAACGTCTGAAAAATGAGATTCACAGGAAGTGAAGACTGGCGAAGCAGGATTGGCTAGAGGACAAATACAGAACCGTAGAAGAATGTATAACTAGGGGAAAAATAGATACCACCACAGGAAGATAAAAGAGATATTTGTAGACAGGAAAAGCAGCTGTATGAATATCAAGAACTCAAACGGAACACCAGTACTAAGCAAAAAGGGGAAAACTGAACTGTGGAAGGAATATATAGAGGGCTTATACAAAGGAAATAAACTTGAAGGCAGTATTCTAGAACTGGAAGACGAAGTGCAGGAAGATGAGATAGGAGATATTATACTGAGAGAAGAATTTGACAGAGTGCTGAAGGATTTGAGTCGAAACAAGGGCCCTGGAGTAGATGATATTCCGTCTGAACTGCTGATATCGTTAGGAGAGCCAGTCATGAAAAAATTGTACCACCTGGTATGCAAGATGTATGACACAGGGGAAACACCCTCCGACTTCAAGAATATTATTGTAATTTCAATTCCAAAGACAGCAAGTGCAGATATATGTGAAAATTACAGAACTATCAGTTTAATAAGTCATGTTTGCAAAATACTAATACGAATGAAAAAACTTGTGGAATCCAACCTCGGGGAATATCAGTTCCGATTTAGGAGAAATGTGGGAACACAGGAGGCAATACTCACATTACAACTTATTTTAGAAGATAGGCTAAGGAAGGGTAAACCTACATTTTTGGCGTTTGTAGATTTGGAGAAAGCTTTTGACAATGTCGACTGGAATACACTCTTTCAAACTCTGAAGGTAGCAGGGGTAAAATATAGGGAGCGAAGAGTTATATTCAACCTATACAGAAACCAGACAGCGGTTATTAGAATCAAAGGGCAAGAAAGTGGCGCAGATGTTCCGAGGGGAATAAGACAGGGTTGTAGCCTTTCCCCAATGTTGTTCAATCTATACATTGAGAAAGCAGTGAAGGAATGGAAGGAGAAATATGGAAAGGGAATTAAAATTCAGGGAGAAGAAATAAAAAGTTTGTGGTTTGCTGATGACATAGTAATTTTGTAAGAGACAGCAAAGGATCTGGAAGAGCAATTGAATGGGATGGACAGTGTCTTGAAAGGAAGATATAAGATGAACATTAACAAGAGTAAAACGAAGGTAATGGAATGCAATGTCAGAAAATCAGGCGATGCTGAAGGAATTAGATTAGGTAATGAGACAATAAAAGTAGTAGATGAATTTTGTTATTTGGGTAGCAAGATAACTTCTGATAGCCAAAGTAAAGAAGATATAAAATGCGGATTGGCTATTGCAAGAAAATGGTTTCTGAAGAAGCGAAACTTGTTAACATCCAATATTAATTTAAATGTTAGGAAGTCCTTTCTGAAAGCATTTGCCTGGAGTGTAGCATTGTATAGGAGTGAAACGTGGACGATAAGGAGTTCAGACCAAAAGATGATAGAAGCTTTTCAAATGTGCTGCTACAGACGAATGATGAAAATAGATGGGTAGATCACATAACTGTTGAGGAGGTGCTTAACCGAATTGGGGAGAAAAGGAGTTGCTGCCACTTCCTGACTAAGAGAAAGGATAGATTGGTAGGACACATTCTGAGACATCAAGGAATCGTCAACTTAGCATTATAAGAAAGTGTGTGGAGTAAAAATCGTAGAGGGAGACCGAGGGGCGAATACAGTAAGCAGATTCAAAAGGGTGTAGGTTGTTGAACTTATTCTCAGATGAAGAGACTTCCACATGCCGGCCGTGGTGGCCGAGGGGACTGAGGCGCTTCAGTCACGGTCTGCACAGCCACTACGGTCGGGGGTTCGAATCCCCCCTCGGGCATGGATATTTGTGCCGTCCTAGTTCGTAAGTAGTTCATAAGTAGTTTGTAAGTTTAGGGACTGATGACCCCGTAGTTAAGTCCCATAAGATTTACAAACATTTGAACATTTGAGACTTCCACAGGACTGGGTAGCGTGGAGAGCTGCATCAAACCAGTCTGCGGACTGAAGACCCCAACAACAACATAATAATGATACATAATTAATGCACCATTAAATAACTTGAGGATATATTCGCGTTGTCTGTTACGCTGAAATGGCAGCAATGAGCAATCATTTCAAACTATGTATTAGCATCGAGAGCTATTCTATGACAGGTGAAGCGGAAGAATTACTGATATGAGGCGCTGCATTAATTGCAGGCTACTCGGCGAAATAAGCAGATGAAAAATACGCGGTCGTCGAAGTAGGAAAAAATAGATGTGACGGGAATCACGCGGGAGTGGCCGCGTGGTCTAAGGCATCTTGCTACGGACTGGACTGTCGCTCCCGCCAGAGATTCGAGTCCTCTCTCGGAATGGGTATGTCAGTGGTCTTTAGTGTAACTTAGTTTATTTAGTTTATAAATTTATGGGCTGATGTCCTTAGCAGTGTGGTCCAATACGTTTACAAAAATTTGAAATCGAGTGACACGCAGTGCAATTTGAATTCGGAAGATGTTTTGTAACTGAAGATGTCGCCGTAAGATTTTGAAATTGTAATGAATATTACAGGGTCAGTTGTTTCAAAGAAACGCACAAATTTAAGAAAAACAACTCCTGAGAAGAGAAGACTTGCTGTTACTCTTCGTTTCTCGGCAGCAGGAAGTGCCTATGAAACCCTTGCGTATTTATTCCACATTTCACAGCCAGCCATATCTCATTTCTGTCCCAGCAGGTTGCGAAGCTTTGGTTGAAGGCTTGCGTAAACTTAATTCAGTTATATTAATAGAACTGAAATATATATTTAATTTATCACATATTTAAGTTTTCACGTTAACACAAATTCGTCATTTTCAATAAAGGAAAATTCTTTAGCCTCAACGTCACGCACACTACAAATAAATGCGCCGGCCGCGGTGGCCGAGGGGACTGAGGCGCTTCAGTCACGGTCTGCACGGCCACTACGGTCGGGGGTTCGAATCCCCCCTCGGGCATGGATATGACCCCGTAGTTAAGTACCTTAAGCTTAACAAACATTTGAATTTGAACGAATAAATGTGACAAGGAATCTGCTACTGTCGATCCCCCTTTCAAGTCCACGTTTAGTACACACTGCTGCCTCCTACATATTTTCATTTGTGCTTCATAAAAAGCAGTCTAAAAACAAAACGTTGTTATCGTTCTTTCATAGGCCGACAACGTAACTTGATGATGAATCATTTTCCAATACAAGATAACAAATCCTGTTGTTGCTGCTGCTGCGGTGTTGAGAAATGAGAGACTTGTTTTATTTACTTAACACACGACTGGTGCCTCCAATGTAGTAATTTTTAGGAGGGAGTCATGCTTTTTAAAAATATTTTTATGACGTCGAACATTCCACAGGCACGGCTCTGCCTCTTATTAGAAGGTAACGAGTACGTAAATGTTGCTTCTTGTCTACTTCATTTCGTGAAGAAACACACGGAAAGGCGACAAGTAACTCTGTAGATAGAAAGAGCAAAATCAAATACTACCGTTGCAAAGGAACATTTAACGCTAGCAAGTCACTAACATTATATTCTTACAGACACTGCCACGGAACGGATCTTTTTTGTTGACAGCATGTTGTGAAAATCGGTATCCTATCCAAAACTAGCAGCGAACAACGTTGTAAAACATGCTTCAAACTCATTGCAAACGTGCTTTATTAATGCCAACAGCAAGGAAAAAAAAAAAAAAAAAAAAAAAACCACATGTTCATGACGTCTTAAATTCGTTGTGGAGATTCGACTTCTCTGAATTATTCTCCCACCGACACGATTTTCATCGAAAGGAATCACTTTTTCCATCCGACAATAGTGGGGTAGCGCCGCTTTCAGCGCAGTGACCTTTGACGTTTTGAGCATCGACGATAGTGTCATCGACGACAGGTACGCTTCGAACAGCGATCGTCATACAGCTGAAAGGATTCTAGCTGATAAAGCTAAGGCAATACTCTCTCATGTGATTAAGAGAAAAATATTGTAAAGTGCTAACTATAGAAGCATGTACATAGTACACACACACACATTAAGAAATAAATCAGTTTCTAACTTTGATGAAAGTGATACCTAGAGAAGCGTGTACATGGCACACATTGTATGCCATCAAATTACAGAATCATGTACATGGTACATATTCATAAAGCACGCATACACATTATGCACAGAACTGCATGGCACACAACTAGAAATAATGGGTCTTAACTATGATAAACGAGTTTTTTTTTCCTATAACACATTCATATTAGTGCTTGTGTTTGCGTGTGTGTGTGTGTGTGTGTGTGTGTGTGTGTGTGTGTGTGCGTGCACGCGAGTGTGTATGTGTGTGTGTGTGTGTGTGTGTGTGTGTGTGTGTGTGTGTGTGTGTGTTGCTGTACTCTCTCTCATCAACATACACTCGATTTCCTCATTAATGTTGTTACCCTCACCACTATCATCAAGTAGATAGTGCGAGTATGGTACAGTTTCAATACCACATGCAGAAACTACTCGTTTATCGTCGTCACAAGACAAGCCAATTCTCGATTGTAGCTTAATGTACACTTCATGACAATGTGACCGAATACTTTTCTGCTGAACTATATGTGGATGTTGCGGTGGAGCACCGGAAAGACAGCTGTACAAGCACTGCAGATAGTCTTCAATCATGAGGACATTCAATGCCCATCGCTTAACACACTTTGCCCATCTCTGGATGTCACACTCCAACGTGCGATATGCATACATTTTAGGTCTTAGTCCTACAAATTCCACAATCGTTGAGCCATTTGACTCGTCTTGCATTAGCCTGATTACCCTTTTTATTCTGTAGAATAATTCCATACGGATTATTGGCTGCCTCACCGTGGTACCTCATCACTGCATATGGATCACATTTCTTTACCCAGTATACGAAGGAATCTGTATCCATATACAGCAATTTTGGCTCAGCAAAATGAGATTTCAGAAACTCATAATGAAACTGGTACATACATGTGAAATTTGGACAGGTCTAGTATGCACATCCCCACATAGATGGGTTTCTTGAACTCTACTACAGATTGCCCCATCTCCACAGCAACAAAGTCCTTATCAAATATGGTGACACCAACATGGGAAGACAATGACGCTCTTAAGGACGAATGACAAATAACGTTCTTGTAAACAACATCACAGCCCTCCCCCACAATTGCTCACTTGAGCCACCACTGACCCATGCCCGCCCCCGATTATGTATATTAAATTTACATATCAAATTAACCACCCACCACTGCCGCCACCGTCGACAGGTATGCCTCCGATTATTATTTTGCATAATAGTCATACTGAAGTATGCATTTACCAGCTGAAAAATGCTCCTGCCATAGCACAGTAAAGGCGAATATGTTCTCTAACACAAAAGTGTGTAACCAGCTGCCTCAGTCCTCATTCCAACTTCCTCACCAAAAATTTTGGCATGTGAACATATTCGCGTTTTTTTTTTCCTCCTGCTGAATGTGAGTAAGACAGAGACAGTGCTACAGGCAGAGAGAGCAATATATCATGCAATAGAGAATGTGTCAGTTCAGGAGAAAGGCATATGCATGAAAACAGCAGTGGGAAGCGAAACGAGATGTCGGAAGTCAGGAACAGTGGCAACAACAAACTAAGACAGATGCTGATAGTAGCAATTGGAGCAAAAGAGAAAACAGTGGGAAACAGACAAATGGAGACCATACATAAAGCATGAGCGTGTGGCTCTCCAATACTATAGCACGAAACAATTTGTCCAATTATCCCCATCCCCAGTACCCATGTGCTAAAGTTTTCTGGTCTACAGGTCAAACCCCAAGCAAACTATCCCCATGGACATATGTGTTAAGGAGACAATCGTGATTGGAGACAATGAAAGCCGACTATAAGTGAGAAAGAAAGAATACTGGCAACAGGACAGGAAGTGAATGGGACAATGGCAGTGGGGCAGAGACGATGAAAGTGGCAGAAACAGCGGTGAGGAATCATGAGGGAAAGGGATGAAGACATTGAAAGTTTGACACAGACAGAATACGGCAGAGGGAGAGACAGTAAACAAACGGGCAGAGAGATATATAGACACTGACATTATGATGGCATTTCTGACTATGACGGCTTAACTGGGCAAAAGTATTTACAAAGTTATGCGTTAAAAGTGCGCGAATATGTTCGCATGCCAAATTTTTTGGCGAGGAAGTCGGAATGAGGATTGAGGCGGCTGGTACCACACTTTTGTGTCAGTGAACATATTCGCCTTTTCTGTGCTCCGGCAGGAGCATTTTTCAGCTGTTATTAAATTTATTTATTTATTTTTCTGTTGCACAGAACGCACTGAAAGTCTTAAGGACTTTTGTGAATTATTTGTAGACATACAATACAGGCAAGTACTGAGTTATTCTAAGACTAGGTGGCTGTCCCTTTCCCCTTGCGTCACAAGAGTGATTGAAATGTATTCTTCACTGAAATCATATTTCATTTCTCAGGATGACATTCAGATTCTGATTAAAGTGTTTTGCCAAGATGTATATAGTGAAGTACGATTGTGGTATGTTCATTCTGTCATAATTTCACCACGCTGTTTAAGCTCAAGAAAAAGAGAGAAATTAGCTTGTACAAATTAAACATATTCTTGGGAGTGTGTTGAATGTTTTTCAAGAAAGACCATTGCAGAGTTTCCAATCTTTAAAAGTAAAAGAAATTTTGAGAAAAAGGAGGAATGAAGGTTATAATTCTAAATGCGATATGCTAGAAGGAGAAACAGCATGTGTGTACGACGCAGCAATTACATACTTGTATCTTACGAAATGGCTGGTACAGTAAAGAGTTTTGTTTTTGCTTAGGTGGATGGGTTTGAAGAATGTTCCAAATTGGGAAGACGTGAACAATCAATTCCCTACTTAAAGACAAGCTTAATATATAATTCTCTGACCAATTTTGCAATTTTCAGAAGTTTTTGACAAACCAGGCTAATGTTAATGGAGGAGATCAGTTGTCAAATGACACCTGGTGTAAATATTTGCAATAGACAAAGAATATCGCTTGTTTTTCAGAGAGTCTTAAAATGGTAGAATTTATGCTTTACACAGTCACAATACAAGTGCGGATTGATTTTTTTTTCACTAGTATACAGTCAGTGGACCAAAGACAGAAACAGATTCAGTGTTGAGTCTGTTAACCCTTTTCGGACCCTCTGGCTACAAATGTGTACATAACTTCTACGGTGTCTAAGATGGTTCAGAAGCATTTTTTCTCAATGGAAAGAACATGTATACGGCAGTGGCGGCTGGTGACCAGAAAAGATGGTAGTGCACTTTTTCTCCAATAAAAAGTTCGGCCACTCCATTGTGGCAACTCAACGCATTCAGAAAAAAATGCTATCATAGATGTATATGGATCAGAAACAATCACACGACCGCAGACACAATATCTACCCGTGGCATTAAAAAAAATTGATTTGACGACTTTTCGTTTTAACTGTCTGTGAAATTGTCAAACTGGGAATCGGTCTACCTAGCCTCTTGGTTTATAACTTCTCTTCAAACCTGCGTAAATTGAAGGGTTCAGAAAGCAAGGAAATTACCTGATTCATTACTTCACCTATTCCTTGAGACTCAAAATTAACTATAAAACACGCTAAACAATGGACACAACGCACAGTTACTTCGCTCGCAGCTATACGTGAACTGGTAGGAAGGCGCGAAAAGCTCGCTTTTTTTTAAAGGGCCGACGACACTGGTTTCTTCGGGAGAGTTGGGACTCTGTGTCTGCGGCTGTCAGGGTGGCTCGACCGCGATGTGTATACACCAGTTGGTTTACACTCAAGGCGCCTATAGGGGAACACTGTTGCCAAGCGTTGCCCCCGCACCCCGCACACACCCTGAGACACCCTAGTCGGCGTTTGCAGGCCGGCTGCAAACCCAGCCGCTGTCGGCGAAGTTCGGCCCACTCGGGAGCGGTCGGTGTGTAGCAGCCCGGGCGTTTCAAAAGAGGTAAATGGACCGCTACTTCTCCCCCTGCATAGGATCTCTAACAGTAGAGTTTAACAATATTATTATTCCTGGGGGTAGCGCAACCTGCAAACGTATGCAGGAGCCGCCACTGGTATACGGCATCTGAGTGTTTAATCATTTCACCATGCACAATTACTGCCACCTGCGGAAGATTACTATAAAAATATTAAGAAGCGAGTGTTGCACTGCGCAACAGTTTACGGACTTCAATGAACGCGGAAATTGTGGGTTACTTGTATTCCACTGTACTACTGAAAGTAGAAGTTGTTACTTTGCGAAGTAGTTATTGAACGATCAGTTTATTTAGTACAACAGTTGGTACTATAAAATTAATTTAATTAATCAGTAAAAAAAAGCCTTGTTTTTCAGTATATGCAGTGTTGTAGTATGAAAATGGGTGCATATAATTGCATAAATCTTGCTTCTAAAATCATTGAAAATTTAACTTAAGTGTATTACAGCATTAAAAATAATTTCCTTGACAGAGAAAAAAAAATCAGGTCTGAAAGGGTTAAGGGAATTTCTCTTGTGTTCGGTTTTATGATTATTTTTTGCAAAACAAGAAATTACTTTCAGAAATTGGATCATCAAATAAACACAGGAGGTATCACGAAAGACGCCTGCTAGGCGTCCGCGGGTCGCGCGGTTCGGCTCCCGGCCGCCGCCACCGCATCCGCCGGCCACGGCAGCCCCCGATTCTCGAACTCTATTTTGTCGTGGGCGCATACACTAAGTCTAAAAAACATTGCCATCTGAGTAACCTAAGGTTACCTTTATTTACAGTAGATGTCCAAAATGATGTCCCTCTATGGAAAGAGCGGTCTGACATCTCTTGAACATATTTGCGAACACTCGACGAATTTCGGTTGTCGAAATCTGGGAAATGGCTAGTCGAATCTTTTTTTCACGAAACAATAAATTCTGACAGGTATGTGAACAATATCCTGCATCCAACTTTTTCAAGAACTTTCACCCAACGAAAAGCTTTATGGTAATTTCATGCAGGACAATGCAAGACCATACATTACCAATGCTTCTATGCAGTGGCGTAACTATGGGGGGGGGGGATGAAGGGGATAGAACCCCCCCCCCCCCAGAACCCGAAAAGAAAAAAGAAAAAAAAAAAAAAAAAGAGAAGAAATCTTATAACAGCAATCTCGTAAAGGTAAAGATTGGAAACTTGGGTTGTTTTACAATAAGCTTTCATTGGATGGGAGTGAATTAGTTTCTTGGACGGGAGTGGTAGATACTAGTCTGTCTGGAAACGGACTAAAGCCAAGTCCTAGTTACGCCACTGCTTCTACGGCAGCAATACGAAGTGTTTTTGATGATAGGATAGTTGACTGGCCTCCTAGTTCTCCAGATCTAAATCCCTGTGACTTCTATCTTTGGGGAATGTTAAAAGACAAGGTGTATGCAAGCAATCCCCACACACCCGAAGAGTTGGAGTACAGGATTCTACTAGTCATTTCCCAGATTTCGGCAGTCGGATGCGGTGGCAGCGACCGGGAGCCGTACCGCGCGAGCCGCGGACGCCTGGCAGGCGTCTTTCGTACAAAAACGTTTAAACCAGGAACTTAAAGACGAAAGTAGTGCACCTTTGGTCTCACAGCACATACTGCGAGTAGAGCGTCAGATAAACGGAGAACGGACATGTTATGTATACATTTTTCTCTCTTGTTATGTCATAACTGCATAATTGCAACGTAATGGTCGCAAAAGCTTCAATCGCAACCCATACAGTGACTATCGACCTGTCATCACATTTCAGGAATACGCGACAGGCCTCCGACAGAAGAATTCGCTAGATTAATGGACACACCAGTCAATTTTACTCTTCTGCGGTGTACAGTACATAGAGCAACCTTACGAGGTGTTTGCTGTAGGTCCTTCGATCTGTAGGGGGATCAAGTGTGTTGCGGAGCACTCCAACGTGGATGTGATTACCTAAGATATGTAGTAGTTTGCAACTGCAACAGCTATTTATTTTTAAGAATTTTTAGCTTTTCGTGTAGAACATTTCGATTTTACAGGTCTATGAATCTAGGAGAAAATACCGGAAAACATGTTGTACTATATGGAAAATGTATAGTACAACATGTATGAAGTGTTTAGCAGCACAATTAATATGTGTATGCTACAAGTTATGCTGTATAATATGTGTGAAGTGCATAGCAGCACAATTTATGTGTGCATGCTACTAATGTGAAAATCAATTTGTGGCTAACACAAATTGTAAGTAGCAACACTTAGGCTTACCAGTAAGTCAATATTATTACGTCAGTTCTGTTCGCCACATAGGTCACTTGTTTTGTTTATGTCAGTTATGCTCGCCACATATTTCCCTTGTTTTGTTTTCTTGTAATTTTAACAGATGCACGAATCCTAATACACACCACCTGTAATATAAAAAACCGTTCACTATCTGATGATGATATGCTAGGCATATCGAAACCGGTAATGGTAGAAATGTAAAAAAATTGCATAAAAGGCGACTGGTTGCTGTCATTCAAGATACCTTATAGCGCGAATTATTTGCAGTTCATACTGTGTAGCCAAGGTAGCAAATGTGAGTTTGAGTTATATAATTTTCAACGCAATATGAATGCGAGTGGTGGTGTTTCCCTTACGTAGAAGAACTTAATTCCGCCAGGAAAACACCCATCTGCTTTTAATACTGTCATTATTTTACCAACAAAAACGCTTCCAAAAATTTACGCACGCGCTAGTGTTTAATTTTATTAAAAAAATCTCACGGGTTGCAAACAGATCTATCTTTTATGGTCGTCACAGGATTGTCCAGATTAATGTAGGTTCAATCGCTACAAAAAAGTTACGCTCGCGATTACGCGCGTGCGTTTTAAGTGCGATATGAATCTTCGTTTCAGTTTATTTAAAAAATAAATCTCTCAGGATGTAGACAGATGATCTTTTACTACAGTCACAGTATTGCCAATACAAGCATTTTAAGACAAGGTACGTTGAGGTGAAATACCTAGAAGGGACATTTACGTAAAATGCAATGAATTGTCAACTTGGCATTAGAAGGAAGCGTGAGGGGTAAAAATCATAGAGGGTGACCGAGGGACGAATACAGTAAGCAGATTCAACAGGATGTAGGATGCCAAACGTATTCTCAGGTGAAGAGACTTGCATAGGACAGGGTAGCGTGGAGAGCTGCTTCAAACCAGTCTGAAGACAGAAGATCACAACAACACAATTTAACCCTTCCGCCATCTTGGAACTTATCGCAATGCACCAAACGTCGAAGTGTGGTCGCGTGTTCGAGATTTATCGAAACGGCCGCCCGTGCAAGCGTTCTTTACGATTACCGAAACTAGTTTGGGTATAAATATAAAAATAACAAGTGTTTTGCATTAAGGCGGATCCACAAACCCACACAAACCAATGAGCGTATCGAGCCATGCTACTGCGAGAGGCGTCCGTGGAAACATCGAAATATTCAATCATCTTGGGTCGAAGATCGCAAGTTGTTAAATTTTTGTGTGGCTCATTCAGTGGTTTTATCTTTGAAGTTTTGGTGCCTTGTCATGTTGTCAGTTGTCACCGGGGAAATTATGAATCTTGAAATATTTTGCTTTTGCATGTTATAGGAACACAATGCTTGATACGCAGCTAATGTAGTGCTTTCGATGTAAGTGTGTTGGAACTGTCATGCTTGTTGTGGTATTTGTTAATTTCTTCATGTCAATAAACGTGACAGTTAATGCAAATCCGATAAGTGTCAAAAGAGGAAAAATGCTATTGACAGACGTCAACGAATTGAAGAAACAAGAAATAAACAGACGTCGGAAGATGCGAATAGAACAGGTTTGAAACATTGTGTACTTACATGTTTTTCAAATGATTTTGACATTGCTATTGTGAATGATCTGAATATGATTGTGGTTTTGAGTTACTTAGAATTTGCTGATCACAGAATCGGATTTACCAGATTATAGCCTGTATCCCATTGCAAATGTTATTAGTATTGTTACTTTTCTCTCGTAACCCGTGACGATATGATTACTTAATGAATAAACTATTTGTTGTTATCGAACATCCAGAAAACCGAAAACAAGTTACTTTTAATGGGCATGTTGTGCACACATCCCTAATGACATTTTCTTTGTATTTGTGCGATATCTTATCAAGAGTCCTAGATTCACAGATGGTCCGCAATTTTGTTCAAATTTTCCGTCCACTATTCTTTAATCAACAAAGTAAGTTCTGTAAATATCTTGTTCCCAACGTTTAGTACCGTACTTTAGACGTTCGGATTTTCAGTGAAAGATACACAAATGTCGCGGCTATATTTTAAACTTTTAAGCCAAGTTTGAAATGCTATTATGCAGTGGTAAAGATGTGATCGAACGTTTTGCAATTTGCACATATTTTTTGTCAGTTAGGTCACTACTTTGCTCAAAGTGTCTCTTGAAAATTTGATTTTATTGTGTTATACCTTAGAAATCGCTCCTTTTGTGACCTTATTGTCTGGTAACTTGTTTATGAAACCCGCAACCTGTACTGTTATCACTTTTTGAGGACATGAACGAATGTTTCCTGATAACAAATTTGTTGTCTAAGTAGGTATGTAATTTTTGAATAATTGTAGGATCTCAGAACTAACAAGTGGTAATGTTAGGTACCATAAAAACGCACCTTTATCGGATAAATTCAACATTTTTTTTTTACTTTAAAGGTATACAATCGTTCTATAAAGTTAAATTTAAGATGGTATAGTTATAGTATATGACAATTACCTCCTCTTGGGTAAAATATTCTGGGAGTAAAATAGTACTCCATTCGGATCCCTGTTTGGGACTACTCAGGAGGATACTGTAATCAGGAAAAATAACATGTTTGCATTCTACGGACTGGAGTGTGGTATAGTAGACCCCTTTATCATGTAGGGATGTAAGAAAATTTGGCGTAACTGTAGACTGGGATACCACCCATCTGCTTTGACCCACGACATCATCAAGATTGCGGAAAACCAGTATACAGGATATCTTAATGCTTCTGTATTGTAGATACAAATGAACGGGTGGTATCCCAGTCTAAAGTTATGCCATAATCTGTTGTTAACAGAATGTAGAATTGATCACAGGTGTTAGCCCAAAACTTCGCGCCTTCGGCACTCACATGCGGGGAGAGGGGGGGGAGGAATCTCTGTTAACCTACTCCTAAGTATCGGAGAGAAGCTATAGATCACTTTTTAAACACAAAATATTAATCTGTTTTGTTTGTAAACAAACTATTGTCTTTAATTCAACCACCACTTAATAACTCGCGCCTTCTACAAACATGCATGCACCTCAAAAGTACCATGCTGCGATGACGTCGGGGGCAAAGCTGACGGGCGGTATCCCCGTCTACAGGTGAGCTGAAAATTTGGTAATTGTGAAGAACGCTTGCACGGCTTCCCGTTTCAATAAATCTCGAAAGTGCGACTACACTTCGATATATGATGCATTTTGATATGTTCCAAGCAGGCGGGAGAATCTGATTTGTTGATGTACGAAACAGTGACCATTTTAATAGAAAGTTAGGTTAGGTATAGGTTAAACAAGAAGTTTTTTTTTAGTATGTAATCTCCGGTTCGGGACGGTAGAATTGCGGCGAAGTCTGTTGCCCATGTTATTAGCATGGCGGTATGTTGGCAAGTTTGAGTGTTTCTGAACCGGATATTCGGGCGCTACGCGCCCTCACATACTAAAATAAAATTCTTGTTTAACCTACACCTAACCTAACTTCCACTTAAAATGATCACTGTTTCGCACATCAACAAATCACATTCTCTCGCCTGCTTGGAACGTATCAAAATGCACCCATGCAAGCGTTCTTCACAATTACTGAAAATTTTAGAGGGGAATCTATAGATTGAAGTTGGATATAGCCTTGTGGGCATTAGTGAAGTTCGATTGAAAGTTAAACAGGATTTTGTGTCTTGCGACTACTGGGTTATAAATACAAAATTAGCTGGGGGTAAAGTAGAACTAGGTCTAATAATGAATAAGTAAATAGGAATGCAGTTAAACTACTATGAACAGTACAGTTATCACATAATTATAGCCAAGATAGTCATAAATCCAATACCCATAACAATAGTAGGTCTAAAAGTTTTAATGCCAACTAGTTCTGCTGATGATGAGAAGGTAAACTATGTTATTCAGGCAGTTAACGGAGAGAAAACTTGATTGGGATGGGGGATTTGAACTCAGTAGTAGGATAGGTTATGGACTGGGGTAAAGAGACGAAAGAGATCGTCACCTGGTAGAATTTTGCATGGAGCACAACTTAATCGTCACAAACACTTGGTATTAGAATCATGAAAGTAGGTTGTAGCCTATATGTGGAAAAGACCAGGAGATATGGTATAATTTTACTTCCCATCCCTGCACGTGATTGTGTTGGCAACATTGACAATGTGGTAGAAAATCTTTGCCAGGATGTCAATATTAGAAATCCGAACCACATAGAATGTCTTGATTAGTGTTTCATACTTACCATGAAGTTAATAAATAGGCTGTATGGTTATCAGGTTTTGTATGTATCCTTGTGCACTCAGTAAAAGTATTTGTCCTTGTACAATTAAGATGACATGCTAAACATTTGTGTTTTCATCTGATTGGCAACTGCAGATGTCAAGTGATTGCTACCATTTGGCATCCTTTGCCAACTTTATCATGTGCAGTCACTGTGGTGGGGAGTAAAATTTAACTGTAGACACCGGATAGGTATTTATATAGTGAGGCATAGATTTTAGAACCATGTTTTAAACTATAAGACGTATCCAGGGGCAGATATAGACTCTGACCGTATCTTATTGGTTATGAGCTCTTGACTGATAGTGAGGGAACTGCATAAAGGTAGGAAAAGGAGATGAGACATGGAGAAATTCAAGTACCATGAGGTTCTTTAGAGTTTCAGAGAGTCCTTTAGGCAACAATTGGTGGAAAAGAGGGGAAGTAAGATAGTAAAAGATAAATAGTGAAGGCAGTGGTTAAAGTCAGTTTATGAGTCTGTGACAGGTGCTTGACGTGTAGACATTGGCAATGGCACGACGAATAATGTGAGGTGATGGCGTTAAATGAGGAGTCTCCAATAAGAATGCATGTTTGATGTCTAGTAAATGTGGAGTTAGTTTTAAAATTAGTTCTGGTGCTTGTGTGCAGCGATTTTGGCAATGTACTGGTAATTGATATTTCATTTATAGTTTGAACGTTTTTACCAGTTTTAACGATACATTGTAACAGAGTGATATACCGAACAACTGATAATTTACATTGAGTGTTTATGAGGATGATTAATTTACTCACCACCATAGAGCAGGAACAGCATTTATTACCGGTATTAATTTTGTGGTGAACAGAAAAGGTGCGTGCTCTTTCAGAGAATCAGGGGAATAGTCTTTTGTGTCCACCACAAAATAAATAAATAATGCTGTTCCTGTTCTATGGTTGACAGGTTCTTGATGTACCTTGTCCAGTGAGTATATTAATTATTCTCTTAAGTACTACATGGTTACAAACCAAAAAGTGTACCTGAGAAGCACCAGTTGCTGACTCATCATTTGCACTTTAACCAAGGCAGCAGAGGAGAATATAAGTAGAAAGAGAAGACCTAGAAAAAATCCTCGGATGTCACAGGAAATACTTAATTTAATAGATGAAAGGATAAATAAGTTCAATTCTTTAGTAGTCTGATATTTCTGGTTTAATTCACCTTTCTATAGTTTCATGTGTTTTATCATTCTGTTTTTGTTAGGATGTATATGACAAGTTTAATTTTTTTTCACTGCATGACTCACTGGGGAGAGACTATGTAAGCCACAAAAAATTTCTTCAGCTCCTACTGTCCAGTGTTAAAGATGTGAGCAACCTATGAAGCTTACAGAAATCATGGTGACAGAGGGTGGTGGAATTATATGCACATGAGTGTGTGTGTGTGTGTGGGGGGGGGGGGGGGGATTTATATTGACATCAGAGTTTTGTATGCTAGGACCTATTTTGGCATACATCTACATAAATACTCTGCAAGTCACACTGAGGTGCATGGCAGAGGGTTCATCGAACTGCTTTTATGATGTCTTTCTACAGTTCCATTCTGTAATAGCTTACGGAAAAAATGAACACGTCACTCTTTCCATTTTCGATCTGATTTGTCTTATTTTATTTTGATGATCATGTCTTCTTATGTTTGTGGGTGCTAACAAAATATGTTTGCATTTGGAAAAGAAAGTTGGTGAAAGAAATTTTGCAAATAGATTGGGTCACAATGAGTAAAGCCTTTGTTTTAATGATTTCCACTCCAACTCGTGCATCATTTCTCTGGCACTCTCTCACTTTATAGTGATAAAACAAAATAAGCTGCCCTTCTCTCAACTTTCTGTAAATCATCTGTCAGTGCAATGCCACCTAGCTAGAAGGCCTGTGCGCTGACTGCCAGGAATAGTCATCACACAACCAAACTATTTGTCTTCTGTAGCGTTGTGCTCATTTTGGGAATATGTACATGTTGGACACTGTGTTTCAGAATGTTCTTAATGTTATTTATGTGATTCACAGACAAATATGTTTTCCTATAAGATATTTATGACCTATTAGTACGATATCTTACCAATTTTGGAATCTGATGATTCATATTAGGCATTTTGTCTCATATCAGGAAACATCTGTATGGAGAATCACATAGATAACACAAAAGACATTCTGAAACAGTGTGCAAACTCATCACAACACTATCTAAGACAAATAGTTTGCTTGTGTTATGACGTCTCTTGGCAGGCCGTGCTCAGGCTTTGTGTATAGGTGGCATTGGTCAGTCCCACTTGGTGGGGATCCCACAATGCGCACCAGTACTCCAAAATACAGTTTCTTTAGTACAACTGTTGCATCCTTTAAGTGTTCTGCCAACAAAACGTAGTCTTTGGTTCACTTTCCCTACAATATTTTCTATGAGATTTTTCCCATTTAAGTTGGTTGTAATTTTTAGTCGTAGGTATTTAGTTGAATTTAAGGCCTGTAGGTTTTCTAAAGTATGACTTCACACTTCTCATTATTAAGGGTCAATTGCCATTTTTTGCACCATGTAGATATCTTACCTTAATCATTTTGCATTTGCTGTTGATCTTCTGGTAGGGCCTAGGTTAACCGAGAGATTTATTTTTGTATGTGAGCGCCGAAGGTACGAGTTTTCGGGCTAAGACCTGTGATCGGTGGTACATTCTGTTATCTACAATAACTACAGATTATGTGTATCTACTATACAGAAGTATTAACATATCCCGTATACTGTTTTTCCAACATCTTGATGATGTCGTGGGTCAAAGCAGACGGGTGGTATCCCAGTCTACAGTTATGCCCACCAATAAATACGCCACCACCTGTTTTATTCAATCAATCCTTTCTGAACACCACTTGCCCCTTAGTAAAAATTCAGTATTTTCTATTAGTGTTCTTTCCACAGCTACAACAATTTACAACTGTTAGACCGATGTGTTCGTCCTATCTTTGATCTGTGCCGTTTGAGGTGTGTGTTCCCCAGACTCTTGACCTAAAAAGTATGCCCAGTCCATGCCACACAGCCCCTGCTACCGATGTAGCTGCTTCCTGCATGTAGGAATCTGCAGCCCACACGGTCACAGAACAGTCAGAGCCTTTGATTCAGACCCTCAACTTGGCTCTGTATCAGAGGTCCACAGTCAGTCCTGTCAACTGTGCTGCAAATGGTCAGCTCTGCTTTCATCTTGCAAGCAAAAGTGGCAGTCTTTAGCACTGCAGATAGCCACTCAAAACCTGAGAGTATCTCTTCAGATCCCAAGCGAGACACATCATTGGTACACACCCGAGCCACCACCTGCAGTTGGCTGCACCCCATATCCTTCATGGCATGTTGAATGACTCCACCTGGTATGCACACGGAGTGCATATTGGCCTTCTTTCCCTCCTGGCAGCCATCTCTCTTAGGAGCTCCATTACCCACCTAAGACTGGAGCTGCCAACTATGAGCAAACTCATCCTCTGTGAAAGCCTGGATCTTGCAGACTGTGTGGTGACTTCAGGATGAGAGACACGATCCAGCTCAGAACCATCGTCCTGAATGGATGGCACCTCAAACCTGTTCCCAAGACGAACTGGGGATGCCTCATGATCGGTCCCCCGAAATGTCTTACGCTGCCTGCCACACACTGGAGCGACCTCCCGTGCAACTACGGGTGGGGTATCTGCCTCATTGATAGCAGTTTCAGGGTATGCTGCTACCGCAGGCTGATTGGTGGGCATGCTGGACAACTATTCATTTCCTATGATGCCCTTCGACCTCAGCCTCAAGCTGTGCCATTCAGGTTAACACTGCTTGAAGCTGGGATCGAAGTGTCACCAAGCTCAGACTTCATCAGCACACAGCAGTCACAGTCCGTATTCATGATTACAATACCCAGAAACATTAAAGACTAGAAAGACATGGTGTAGACCCGACAGAGGGTAACTAAGGTAAATGAAGACGGCTAGAGATGGTACTCACACTTTTAGTAAAAAAGCTGCTTACATTCACATGTATCGCTGTGATCGGTACTGCACTGTGCACTCTGCAACGGCCATGCAGTATAACTGAAGTCCAGGATACCAGCCATCAACTTTTGACTCATGATGTCATCAAAATGTCAGAAAACCTGTATACAGAATAATATCGTAATATTTATTGTAGATAATAAATAATCTGTAGTTATCCTTGTAAATTACAGATTACAACAACAGAATGTACCATTGATCACAGGTCTCAGTCCAAAAATAAATGTCTTTGACACTCACTTGTGGAAAGAAAAATTTCTGTTAACCTGTGCCACAGTATCAGAGTGAAGCAACAGATCACTTTTCAAATGTTTATTCTAAACTAGATGACCCGATGAACTTTGTATCATTTACCTCTTAATATAAACCATACTAATTTAAATTGTATGTATTTTAGACCCAGTAACTTCATAAAGGCATCATCAGATAGTCTTAAGTATCAGCTTGATAGCGGACGGAAAGAGTGGGCAAATCACACGCACATTTCCAGGATAATGTTCATGTCACATTTGTGGAATTTCAGGGAAAGTTTAAAGGGTGATAAAATATGGAAAACTTGGGAGGAAAATTTAGATTTAAAACATGTAAAATAATGACTTGGTTGTTTTACTTCACTCAAATCTTCCTCTCACTTTGAATGTCGTATATGCAACATTTTATCGCAATCAGATGAACGGTATCAATATTTCATAGAAAAATCTATTTTTTCTGAATTTTCCAATTTTCCGGGAAACTTTCCCAAACATTTATTTCATAGAAACGTTACTCTTGATTTTAATGTAGAATATGCAAAATTTTATCACAATCAGACAAATGTTATTGATATCTCATTGAAAAAAGCTCTTTCAGTTTATTGCGAATTTTCAAATTTTCTGGGTAACTTTCCCAAATTTTTAGTTCATAACAATGTTCATCTTTTGTTGAACATCAAACATTCAAAATTTTTTCGCAATCGGATGAACGGTTCTCAACTTATAGTGTTGAGTACATTTAGAAACACATTGAAAAATGAACTTGGTTCGAATTTTGCGACTTTCCTTTTTAACTGTCCCTATTTATTTTCCTGAAAATTTTTCCAAGACCTTATTGAACAAAACAAAAGAAGAATCAACCCTCTCCATTGTGCAAATAGTCAGTTATAGTGCTGAATTCAATAAAAAACACATGAAGAATGCACATTCAGTTTTTCTCAAATTTTCCAATTTTCTGGTAGATTTTCCAAAAAATTTATTTCAGTCAAACCTTGTCCTGTTGAGCTGTAATCAAGTGATGCTCTTACAACCATGTGGCAATTGATTTTTCTTCATAGAAAAATTTTCCTACTTTCCGGGCAACTTTTCCAAATTTTTATTTCATGCTAACCTTCCTCTTGCTTTCAATGTGAAATGTACAAAATTTTATCGCCATTGGATGAACGGTATTGACAGCTCGCTAAAAAAAGCTGTTTCAGTTTTTCCCAATTTTCCTTTTTTTCGGACAACTTTTCCATATTTTATCACCGTTTAAACCTTCCATGGACTTATACGAATATTTCAAGACTAAAATTAGCCAAATCGGTTCAGGTGTTCCCAAGTTTTAGCGAGACTAACGAACAGCAATTCATTTTTATATACAGGGTGTCCCACTCTACTGTTTCACCCCAGATATCTCTCAAACTACAAGAGAACTGAAAACCACTTTCACGGTCATGAACGTATGGCATGACTTATGAAATTAGGCAATATGAGAAACTCTAAAACGTAAAGAAATATTATTTTCAACAAAGACTTATGTTTCTTTAAATTTATACCTAAATTATTTCTTAAGCAATCGATAGGATGAAAAATCACAAAAGAATAGTGTTGGTTGCATTGCAATGCATCAGTTACATCCGAAGAAACTGCGAAGCGAAGTTTGAAATACATGAGCTGCGCTGCTAGCGCACCTCCGAATCTCAAGCAAGATTCACATTTTAGAGTGTCTCATTGCACTTACTTTCAAAAGCCCCTGCCGTACGTTCATGGCCGTGAAAGTCATTTTTCAATTTTTCTTGTAGTTTCAGAGATATCTGGGGTGAAACAGTTGGGTGGGACACCCTGTATATAGATGAAACAAAGGAGCTTACACAGAAGCATGGTAGATATTGAACCTAACTGGTAGGAATCACTCATTTTAATTACGTATTGCATAATACAAAACACTCAGAACACTGGTATGCAAACAATAACAAAGCAGACAACAATTGTTGCCTCATGAAGTATGTTCAGTCAGTAATTTTGGCTGCTGCTTCAAAGTTAAGACTACTGGGCAAACCCTCCCAACATTTATTGACTGATTCAGGACTAGGGACAGCTCCACCATCTAACATTTACACACTGTAGATAGTGTGGTGTGAGTAATGCTTTTGGCAAAGCCAACAAACGTGAAAAGCGAGAAACAATTTGTGGTGACGACTGATCTGTAGTGCAACTCGAGGTCTAGGTCAAGTAGGCAGACAACAATTTGATTGTGAGTTGGCGAAGCAAATGAATCTGAAAGGCAAAAATCTGTTTTTGGTGACATGCTGATCTGTAGCACAGCCCAAGTTATAGGTTAGGTTGGAAGGCAACAGTTTTCTTGTGAGTTGACGAATTCGATGCACGTGAAAATACAAAAGTGCTTGTGGTGAAGAAGATTATATTAGAATGGAACATTTTCGTGATTTTATGTGTAGTATAGGTTAATTAAAGTTTTCAGTATTGTTTTTATGCTATTGGTTTTGTTCAAGGGTATTGTTTGTTACCTCTGCTTTCATTTGAGGTGTCTTATAGGTCAGTTGAGCTATTTGATACTGTGAATAGTTTTTTGGTCATTTTTGGTTTTTATTTAGCATATTTTGAGTGTGTTATATATTATATTTTTGTGTGTATTTGGTTATCTTTTCCCTGCTTAGAATGTCCCACCCAAAATCCCCACATTCCTGTTCTGGTCCTATTAGTGTCATTTTATTAGTGTTACATTAAGTTTCTAATGTTTATATCTGCATTTGTCAGGGTTTTTCGCAGTTATTTGGGCACCATATTGGGTACGAGTATATAGGTCATTGCCGCCGTGTTTATGATTTCATAGGTCAAAGCAGATAGGTGGAACATTGCCTTAAAATTATGCCCTTATATTGTATATATGAATTGAGTCATTTGATAGAAAAAAAGGATATCTTATTTACAACAATTTCATTAGGGAATAAATATATGCTGAGAAGCGGTAGTTAGTATACACAGTTCTTTGAAGAGGTTTCTACACAATGTCCACAAATTTACTCCAGAAATAAGATGTATTACACACTTTTGACTCTGAAAACTTTTGTTTGACTTAGAGTTACCTCATAGTATTATACAATAGGACATTATGGAATGAAAGTAATAAAAGTTTGCAAGGTTTTTTATTTTTAAGTAACATCTGCTGACACTCAAATTGGAAATACAGATTTGTAAAGGTATTTCTAGAGATCGGCAGTATGCTCCTTCTAACTGAATTTATCATCAAATTATAATACCAGGTATTTAACACTGTCAAGTGCTCTATGGTCTTCTTCATACTTTATGCCTATATTGGTTGGAAACCTGTTATACGAATAATAGGTTTATAGTGAGACTTGTCAAAAATTAATATCAATGTGTTAGCTTTAAACAGTTTATTAATGTCCATGAAAATATTATTAGCAGACCTTTCTAGAACTAAGCTTGACACGTATTAATTGCAATACTTGTATCATCTGCAAACAAAACAAACACTGCTTGTGGCATTGTAACAGATGAGAGGTTGTTAATGTAGACAATGAAAAGCAATGGACCTAAGATGGATCCTTGTAGGACATCACATTTAATTTCTTCCCAATCTGATGATGACCAATGGCGTAATTCACTAGCCCCTTGCAATGACACCCATTGTTTCCTGTTAGGGAGATATGAATGAAACCATTTTGCAGCATTGCCTGAGACACCACAGAATTCTGTTTAACTTAAAAGTATGTTGTGTTTTACACAGTCAGATGCCTTCGATAAATCACAGAAAATACCTGTGGCTTGTAATTTATCATCTAATTCATTAAGTACATTCTCACTATCTAAATCTACAATCATACTCCACAAGCCACTTGACGGTGTGTGGTGGAGGGTACCTTGAGTACCACTATCGATTTTCCCTCCTATTCCAGTCATGTATTGTTTGTGGAAAGAAGGATTGACGGTATGCCTCTGTCTGGGCTCTAATCTCTCTGATGTTACCCTCATGATCTCTTCGAGAGATATACGTAGGAGGGAGCAATACACTGCTAGACTCCTTGGTAAAGGTATGTTCTCGAAACTTCGACAAAAGCCCGTACCGAGCGACAGAGCGACTCTCCTGCAGAGTCTTCCACTGGAGTTTAGCGATCATCCCCGTAACACTTTCATGATTACCAAATGACCCTGCAACGAAGCGTGCTGCTCTCCGTTGGCTCTTCTCCACATCCTCTATCAATCCCACCTGGTACGGATCCCGCACCCGTGAGCAGTATTCAAGCTGTGGGTGAACAAATGTACTGTAATCTACTTCCTTTGTTTTTGGACTGCATTTCCTTACAATTCTCCCAATGAATCTAAGTCAGGCATCTGCTTTACCGACGATTGATTTTATATGGTTGTTCTATTTTAAATCCCTCCTAATGACTACTCCCAGATAATTTATGGAATTAACTGCTTCCAGTTGCTGACCTGCTATAGTGTAGCTAATTGATAAAGGATCATTCTTTCTGTGTATTCGCAGCACATTACACTTGTCTACATAGAGATTTAATTGCCATTCCCTGCACCATGCGTCAATTCGATGCAGATCCTCCTGCATCTCAATACAATTTTCCATTGTTACAACCTCTCTATATACTACAGCATCATCCACAAAAAGCCTCAGTGAACTTCCGATGTTATTCACAAGGTCATTTATATATATCGTGAACAGCAAAGGACCCACGACACTCCCCTGTGGCACACCTGACATAACCCTTATTTCGGAAGACTTCTCTCCATTGAGAATGACCTGCTGCTTTCTGTTATCTAGAAATTCCTCAATCCAGTCACACAATTGGTCTGATAGACCATATGCTCTTACTTTGTTCATTAAATGTTTGTGGGGAACTGTATCAAATGCCTTGCGGAAGTCAAGAAACACAGCATCTACCTGAGAACACATGTCTATGGCCCTATGAGTCTCGTGGACAAATAGCGCGAGCTGGTTTTCACACGAACACCTTTTTCGAAACCCATGCTGATTCTTACAGAGCAGATTCCTAGTTTAGAGAAATGTCATTATATTCGAACATAATACATGTTACAAAATTTTACAACTGACCAATGTTAGAGATATAGGCCTATAGTTCTGCAAATCTGTTCGAGGACCCTTCTTGAAAACAGGAATGACCTGTGCCATTTTCCAATCTTTCGGAACGCTATGCTCTTCTAGAGACATACGGTACACCATTGCGAGAAGGGGGACCAATTCCTTCGCGTACTCTGTGTAAAAACGAACTGGTATCCCATCAGCTCCTGTGGCCTTTCCTCTTTTGAGCGATTTTAATTGTTTTTCTATCCCCCTGTCACTTATTTCGATATCTGCCATTTTATAATCTGTGCGGCAATCTAGGGAAGGAACTACAGTGCAATCTTCCTTTGTGAAACAGCTTTGGAAAAAGACATTTATTCAAAGGTTTGTTAAGCTTATGGGACTTAACTATGGGGTCATCAGTCCCTAAACTTACAAACTACTTACGAACTAGGACGGCACAAATATCCATGCCCGAGGGGGGGATTCGAACCCCTGACCATAGTGACCGTGCAGACCGTGACTGAAGCGCCTCAGTCCCCGCGGCCACCGCGGCCAGCGGAGACATTTATTAATTCCGCCTTTAGAGTGTCATCCTCTGTTTCAAAGCCATTTACGTCACAGAGTGTTCTGGGAACGACACTACAAATTGTTAGCTCAGATTCCACCCCGCAAGTGAGGCTTTCTGCCTTCACCAACTCCGCCAACCACCTGTATGAACTGAGGATGACCTGTGAACCCAGCCGGCAGGAGTCATTGGTGCCGACATGAGCGACAATTTGCAGTCGGGTGCACCCAGTGAGACCCCTGGCAAGCAGAGTGCACACTGGCCTTCTTCCCCAACCTTTCCGCTATCTCCCTAAGGGGTTCCATCACCCGCCTAACATTGCAGCTCCCAATCACTAATAAACCCCTCTCCCTGTGTGCCTGCTATGACCTTGCTGAAGGAACGGCCACATGCTCACTCACAGGCAGAGCGGGCACTGCTGCATGGCCAGCCCCCCTTTTGAGCCTCCACCTCGAGCGCCACGAACGCCGTTGAACCCGCCATTCCCTTTGGGGAGAGGGTGGCCCAATCGGGTCCAGTACACACAAAGATGTCCCGACAGCAGGGGCCGTGGGTGAAGCATGTGACACCTGAGGTGTCCCATGCACCGCACCAGACTCCCCACTGATGCTACAATCTGAGGCAGCAGCCTGAAGGCGGCTGATCGCGGCCATCAGCACGCTCAGCTGTTCGCGAATGGCGGTCAGCACCACCTGCATTTGTATGCAGCAGTCACACATTCTATCCATCCTAAGAAATCAACAATTTATTGTAGAGATTAAGTAATCAACTTGTAACAAGACCGCTAATTCACTACAGGTGACTAATAGCTGACTAAACAGTGGTTATTAGAAACTTCTTGTTGGAAACAATGGAAATTAGCAAAAACCGTATCTGGACTGAAATCAAAATATACGCGGAAATCACTGCTCTAACGTAAAAGATCTACACGAAATATAGAAGCTCCCTAAGCCAAAGAAAAGTTGCAGGCGACTGACAAACACGTACAATCAACTGTATTTATCAAAATATGAGAGAATGTACTCTTAAAACGCAAAAAAACACAAAAGAAATCTTTCAAGTAGGTGACAAGAAGACTCTTAAAAACAGAAGCATTGGGCTCTGCCAGTATCTGCCCCCAAGGTCGAGCAACGGAGAGGCTTCTCTTGTCATCGAGCACACATTTATTAAACACGGGACAGTCCACATGGAGCCCTTCTCAGTCATAGATCTCTCACTTTGTTCTCCAGCCCTTGCCCACACCACACAATGGGAAGTGGGTGATGACCTGCATGACAATGACCATTTCCCCATCTGGCTTCACCTGCCAGATAGAGCCCAAACGCACACCACCTCAATGGGTAGTCACTGTTCAGCCAACTAGCTGAGCTGGGAACTGGTGACATTGTCCAGGAATGGGTAGACTGTATCACTCAAATGATGCACAATGTTGCTGAAGCATCTATGTCTTTGTCATTAGGACATCCGAAATGGCAGCCTGTCCTGTGGTGGACTGCTGAGTGTCGCTTGGCAATTAGGGCCAGGCATACTGCTCTGCATGGGTTTAAAAGCCAGCCAACTGCAGACAACCTCACGACCTTTCAGATGGTGAGGGCAAAATGTCGTCAAATTATAAGACAGAGCCTAAAGAGATCTTGGCAACAGTTCCTGAGTACTGTTACTTGCTTCACTAAAAGTTCCACAGTATGGGAGCCCATCAGGAAGATGTCTTGGAAAGAAGGGAGGTGTCTAGAGGCTGGAGAAGATTTCCCCTTGGTTATTACAGAGGTCTAGACTCCTTTTTAGATTTGACAAATTTTAATGAAGATTGCAACCCAGACATAATGTTTCAGTATGAATTTTTTAGCATTTTAAATAGGCATCATTATACGATGGTGTACACTGACAGATCCAAACAAGGGGCCTCTGTCGGGTGTCTGTAGTGTTTCCAGATCACATCGTAGGGATTCGCTTGCCCACTGCCTACTTGGTTTTTTCATCAGAGCTGCATTCCATCCTCCATGCACTATAACACATTCAGTGTGCTTGAGATACACAATTTCTACTCTGATCTGATTCCCTTAGTGCCCTGTAATCGCTGCAGGTTATGTACCCCTCTGAAACTATCACACAATTGATCCATTAGCAACTGTACATCCTCCAATGGTGGGGTAAGGTGGTGTCGTTTCTTTGGGTACCAGGGCATGTGAGGATTGGGCGTAATGAAGTGGCTGATGTGGCTGCCAAGGCTGCCTGCAGTGATGTGAATGTCAAAAAGTGTGCTATTCCCTTGCGGGACGTCGAATCTGTGATTCAGGAGAGGTCCCTTCAGTTGTGGTTAAGGAGTTGTGGCTGGCAGTGACAGGTAATAAATTGCGGTTGGATAAACCAACTGTCCAAAGTGAACCTCCTGCCAGTCATTCAGGTGGTTTGAAGTGACCCTGACGTACCTTCACATTGGGCACTGCCCTTTGACCCACAGCTTTTTATTCTCTTGAGAGTATCCACTGATTTGTGATGCCTGTGGTGTGCAAATCACTGGACACCAAATTTTAACTGAGTGTATTTTATATCTTGCTAAGAGTGTGGTGGCTAATCTTAGTGGTTCCTTGCCCTCTGTTTTAGCTGATAACAAAGTGAGTGTGATAAAAATTTTACAATTTTGTGAACTCTCTCGACTCTGCCCTAGTGTTGTTAATTAATGGTGCACTGATACCTTTTATATCAGAAATCAGCATACCGCTATTCTCTGATATTGCATTTTAAGTACTTCTAAAATTGTATACTTTAGTAGGCCAACTTACATTACTGATTTGCAATATGTGTTTGTGCATTTCCTTTGTTGACAATGCAGTTCATCCTTCTATTGCCTGTTCCTATTTATGTACTGTTGACTTCATTCACACTCATCATCTAATAATTTTGTCAGGGTGCTAAAGACCTTGCTGTTGTCCACCCTATACATCCTACCCTATCCTATCCTATCCATTTGTGACAAGAAGAGCTTACCAGGTGAATTACTGCACCTAAAAGAAACTTTCAGAAGAACTGGCTAAGATGAGAGACAAATAAGAAGAGCCTTGAGGAATGATGTAAGAGTGGAGGAGAGAGACCAGAAAAGGAGGAAACAACAGATTGTGTGTTCCTACCATAAGCGGGACCACAAACAGCCAAGATCGTAAGAATCCTTAAGAAACATAAAGTGAAGATCGTATTTCATGCAGCAAGGAAAATCAAGGATTTTCTTAAATTGACCAAGGACCCAATAGGACTGGTGAACACCGGGTGTTTATAAAATAGGGTGCGAATGTGGGACGCAATACATACGACAGACGCAACATTGTGCCCCGCAGAACACATAAGAAACGTGCCCCTTGGACAGTTAGACAAATCCGCTTTGGTAGAGCATAGCATCAGTGATAAACATATCTTCCACTTTGAATATACTAAGAAGTTATGTAGTGCCAGCAGATTTTGGGACTTGGTGATCAAAGAAGCCATAGAGATTCGTCTCTATGACAAGTTGATTAATCGAAATAATGATTACCAGCTTAGTACAGTGTGGGATCCTGCAATTCAGAAAATTTGACAAGAGCACTCCAGTGCAAATAGATCTGTGACCAAGTCGGTTACAATCAGACACTGATGCTCGACCGCCGCACACGTGTCTTCACCAACACCGCCGACAGCGTTAAAAGTGCGCCATCCAATTCCAGCTGTGTCTGATCGTTCACCACTCAGAATCTGACAGCAGTCCAGCGGCTATATAGGAACATGGCATACAGCATCCTGACACTTTGCCTGAAGATGATAGATACACAATTCATCAAAATGTTGCGCCTGGATGACGATGCCACTCGACTGATAACCTGTGAAGATTTCACTATTATAGGCTTTCTTTTTATTTTCTACTTTTTCTTGTCGTTCCACCAATCACAACATATTCTATTACTATTTTGGATTTATTTTTTCCCAATGCTTCATAAGCTGCAGTATGGATGGCTTTTTAACTGTCTCGTACATCTTATCTGCAGAAGTTTCCTCAGTGTAATCAATTTTTTCTGCTATCCTTTTTTGGTACAAAAAATGTGGAACTGTGGTCAAGACTTTGTAAATTATATTAAATAATATTGGCTATCTGTGAATGTGTTTCCTCTTGGATTTCTGTGTTTGTAATAAACTTGAATAAGATCTTAGACATTAGCAGAAAATGATCTGACTTGCACTCTGTAGCTCTTGTAGCCCTCACATCTTGTACTGCTAGCTTTGTTGTTTGCTTGATTATGACGTAGTCTGTAACGGATTTGAGATTAACACTTGGTTTGGTCCGTGTATATTTATGGGTGTTCTAATGCTTGAACCAGCCATTTAGAGTTCTCAAGTCATTTTGCTGGCAGAATTCTGTCTACTTTTGCCATTATTATTTATGGTGTCCTCCCAATATCTTCCCACTATGTCGTTGTTGATTTCCACCTTGTTCTTGCATTTAGGTCTCCAAGTAATAGGATTTTATTGTGATTCCCTATATTTTCAATACATCTTCTTAATTCAGTGCAGAAGTAGTATTTTTTTTCTCTTTTTTCTTTTTAGAAATACTTTACCTTTATGATTCTTCACCTTTGTCAATACTAAAATAAATAAATAAATAAATCACCTGAAAGCCTTTTACTAGCCAGAGAATTGTTCATAGATGTTAGTAGAGCAGTTTTTCCCTATTATGGTCTTCAAGAACCCACTAAAAACATTTTATTCGCTATAGAATCATTTACAGCATTTTTAGTTTACTAAATATCGAGTCAATTAACCAGATCTAGCATAATTGTTTCCATTTTAGTTCTTTAGCTATCAACTACCAGTGTTTTCTTATGGTTGAATAAATAGAAATAGTTTACAGTAACAATATTTTGCATTTGTCTAAACGAAAAAATTGCTTTGAAATGGTTATTTCTGTACATATTTCCTCAGAAAGCGACTGCAATGATCCTAACATAGATTTAGTACGATGATCTCTCGTAAGTCCTTTTTTGTTTGTAATTATTTCACTCCCTGCATTACCCAAAACGGACAATGAGGGCATGGTTAAAAACCGGTTTCTTTTCATTTGTCAATATTTTTTTTGTTGTTTGTTTTTTCTATTATTTTGTTTCCTATGGCATAGTGCCACTGTATGCTACAATATAATGTACAATATTAACAGAATTCAACATTGTTATAGCATTTCTCTTTTTGTCATTGATATTACTCATCAAGACAAACCCCCTTCCAAGTAAAAATATCCCAGCGAGCCCCTTCCAAATAAAAATACTCTGGTGTTTCTCTTCCCCTCTTCCTGAACCATATCAAAACTACATTATCTCAAAGGAAACAAATTTAATCTCTCTTCTTTTGCTACAATTTTCTTTTAAATTGCTGAAAAAAGTTTTTTTTTTTTTTTTTTTTTTTTTTGTTCTGTGTGTGTATTTTTCGCAATGAAACACATTACCATATTTTTACATTATTTCCAACAGATAAATATATTTTACTTAATGAGTGTTTTGCATTTCAGGCAAGACTGAAAAGTGAATTATGCTTATTAAGAAATGTTCCCTGGTATAAACAATTTGTAAAGAATAATTTTTAAAAATTTTTCTGAAATCTCATAGAAGTGATGGCTGCCCCCTCTCCCCCCCTCCATAGCATGACTTTGTAATCCCCTTGGGGATCATGACCCACAGGTTGAAAAAACATTTCTCTAGACCACTTTATGCAGTAATCAATTCGACTTTGGCTGCCTCAATATCGAGGAAAATATGTTTTCATCTGACAAATGTGTTTGTAACATTACTCCCCTTGCAGAAGCTACACTAAAAATTGGATTGGAGTTGAGATCGAATACTGGAATGTAGGCTTAAAAAAAATAAATAAATAAATAAATACAATCACTGCAATGGATTTTTATTTTGAGGGATAATGCTGAAGAATCTGCTGTGCAGCACACAAAAATGGAATTCCTCAAAGAAAATTGGTACAGTTTATTGTACAAAATAATGTGTCAACACACATCAGTCAACACACAAATCCCATGTCAAGTAATAATTATAAACAAAAGTCCACCATGTGTGGAGAAACAGAAGAAATAGTTTTCCTACATTTAATTAAAAAAAAAAAAAAGTCTGCCTACTTCGGCAAGAAAAGCACAATCAGTTGCCCAAGAGTCAAGGTGCCAAGCGTGACATTCTTCCATTGCCAGGTGGTGTCCTGGAGCGGTGCAGCAGCGAGGCAGTGGCGGTACAGAAGGGAGAAGACCTGGCTTTGTGACTGTTCTGGCTCAGCTGTGTCAGGGCTTAAGTATCCAGAGGCAGCAGGATACTGTAGGAACTACTGTTTCGTCACGTGTGTGACAGCAGGAAAGTAGTTCCATCTGAGCATGCACTGTATCGGTGGTGTCAATGTCACCTGTCATCTTTTTTCGACACGTTTGCCCGGTTATCTGATTGGCTGCAACCCGCGACCTCCTTGTGTTCAGTGGGCTGTCAATCGTGCACACTGAACGACGTGACGTGTCATTCCTCCCCCTCCCTCCCCAGTGGCGAGGCCGTGAGAGAGCAGCTCGTGTCGATATCATCAGGAGGCGTTGGAGGGATGTCAGCTGTTTGGGAGGGTTCTGGAATAACCTTCACATCCGTGGGTGTTGGGTAGAGAACTACAAGCTGGCACGTAGGACGGGGTGTGTACCCTGTGGCAAGGGAGCGTAGAAAAGCACAGGGTGGTTTTACAACATTCGGAGGAGCTGGAATGGGAATAGACTGTGTGTCGTCTGCTTGCAGAGTTGCGGCTGCACGAGGCCACAGTTGGTTGATATGTTTGTGGCAGATTAACCTGAGGGAGACAGTGACTTGTGTCATAGCTCTACCAAGGAGTATGGTGACCGTAACTGGTAGCAATAGCTGTCGGCCTTGGGAAATGAGGGGGCCCAGACCAGATCCTGAAGAGCATATCAGTGGGAAAACCGTCTACGAATGAGGATGTGATGAATGGACAATTGATTATGTTGCCCTAGTAGTTTTTTAGCTGGCGAGTTGCCATCCTGCAGTGTGGCATGATAGGAGGCCAGGAATAATGCGATGGGCAGTCTTAGTGTGAATGGAGGCAGAAGCTTTGAACAAAGTTATCGGGGCTTGTGGCCTGTGATCAGGGTATAGGAACTTCCATAGACATAATCGTGTTATTTTTTAATGCCAAAGATAATGGCCAATGTCTCCTTCTCAGTTTGACTTAATTGCACTGCACTGAGGATAGGACCTTGGAGACAAAAGGAGTGGGTCTTTTCACCCCATCAACCACCTTGACAAAATCATCCCTACCTCATAGGCGGAAGTGTCAGTGACAGGGTTCAGGGGAAGGAATGGATCATAGGCAGCGAGACAGGAGGAGTGGAGGAGAGCCTGCTTCAGTTCCACAAATGCCTTGGCACAAGCTGGTGTATAGTCTGCTTGACGTTTTTCTGAAGAAGGTTATGGAGAGATTCAGCAATGACTGCCGCACGGGGAATGAGTTTATGGTAATAATTGAAATATCCCAGAAGTGACTTCAGCTGACTAATAGATTGGGGAGGCGTCAGCAGCTGGATTGTTGTGTG
Source organism: Locusta migratoria (assembly GCA_026315105.1). NCBI lineage: Eukaryota > Metazoa > Arthropoda > Insecta > Orthoptera > Acrididae > Locusta > Locusta migratoria. Next base: position 297,997,979 of record CM048751.1, read on the forward strand.
GGACTAATGGCAGTGGCACTGAGACTGGGCCCCAAATGTCCAATGCTCTAAAAAAAAACTGCACATAGATTTATTGCACCAGAGGTTTGCATTTTTAACATTGGAAAACAATGTTGCCAAATTGGTCACAAGATCTTCAGCATTGGAACCTGCAACTATTTATGTTATCCAGGTAATTTGCAAAACTGGGTATGTTTCAGATGAGGTTTTCAGATGGCACTGGAAAATTTCGGGGCCACTAGCTATACTGATAGAGGCCAAAAGGGTTATTAATGACGAGCTTCTGCCGGGATTCAGCATCTAAGGGAAGCTGGAGGTATGCATCCTTGTGATCAGGTTTTGCAAATATGGTACCACCTGCCAAACGGTTCAAGATTTTCTCAATTTTAGGGGTAGGGTAGGAGTCCACCACAGACTGTGCATTGATCATAATGGACACCTCCACTATGAAACCTTCCAAATCTTCTATAACCTTGACCCAAAAGCGGAAACATGACGATTCTCAGCCACAGAAAGTCTTGCCCACTATTCGTAAGTTCCTGGTGGTATCGCGTACTAACGATCAGGATTTTTCTGCTGTAAATCCATTTATCATTCAGAAGGGTGTCGATGCGATTGCAGGTCCCTTGAAGACCTGCTCCAGACAGCGAAATGGGACCTTGTTGCTTGAGATTGAGAATGTGATCCAGGCACAAAAATTACTTTGGGCTACACTTGTGCATACTTTCCCAGTAAAAGTGGGGGCTCACCGCACCCTTAACTCTTCGCGGGGGGTAGTCTTCATGAGATCCCTGGATGGGTTATCCGATGAGGGTATACTCAACTATAAATCTGATCAGGGAGTTACGGCTGTACATCGCGTAATGAAAAAGGTTAACAATGACCTCGTGCCGACTGGTACTGTCTTCTTGACTTTCGACAGGGTTGACCTACCATCTAAGGTGAAAGCAGGCTACGAAGTCATTTCCATTCGCCCGTATATACCCAATCCTACGTGCTGCTTCCATTGCCAGAGATATAATCATACCAGTAAATCTTGTCCTTATGCAGCCAAGTGTGCCACCTGTGGCAGGGACACACATGAGGGTGAATGTCTACCTCCATCCCCTCACTGCATTAATTGCATGGGTGACCATGCTGCTTTTCCACGGACTGCCCCGTTTATAAAGAAGAGCAGGTCATCCAGGAGATTTGCATCAAGGAGAAGTTCTCAACCTTAGCCGCTCAGAAGTTATTACTGAGTAGAAAGCCCACTGTACTCCCATCAGGTACTTACAGCCAGGTCCTCACCTCACCTCGACCAACTAAGGAGGTAGGCATTCAGACCTGCGATTTAACCTTCTGTGACACTGTTGTCAGGTCGGCTAGCCCGAAAATTGCTCATTCCACCTCTCCGATTCCTTCTGCCCATTCTACAGTGCATTCGTTGGCCAGTTCCCACACATTTCAGGCACCTAAATCTGCTGCCGGAAGTTCAAAAACAGAACCCTTTCGGGAAGACTTCCTCAAGACTACATCTTCTCAATCGTCAACCGCCTCCTCTGCCCGTCATGCCTCTGAGATGGCTCACAAAAAGAATAGCCCCTCCTCCTTCCTTGCTGCGGCGTGACTCTTTGGTCACGCCATCCAACAGTTGCCGGCCTTGGCCGTCTTCTGTTTCACCGGGACGCTCCGTCTGCCGGGCACCCGGCCCTTTACCGGCGGTGGAAGCTGCTCCTCCTGATCAACTCAGGGAGGTGGCAGACGCGTCGGTCAAACCTATGGAAAATGACCCTTTGCCCCTAGATAGCGATAGCAGTGCTCCCTCGAAATCCGGTCCTCAGCGGCCGTCGAGGTGACCCCGCTTGCTTCTTCCATTTTATCTTCTTTTCTTCTCTTATTTTTTATCATGGCGCTCCTTCAATGGAATATTCACGGCATTCGTTCCAATCGGGAGGAGTTAATACTAATCCTTCGATTGCACTGCCCGCTGCAAGAAACTAAATTACGTCTATGTGATCGTGCAGACTTTCCCCACTACACCTCTGTGCGTTTCGACCTGCCACCTGTGGAAGGTACCCCAGCCCATGGAGGGGTTGTGATGCTCATTCGAGACGACGTCTATTACCATCCCATTTCATTGCATTGCATTGCAATGCATTGCCGCCCGCATCACTCTATCCAGCTTTTCCTTTTCTCCGCCAAAAACGCTTGAATAAAGCTCTTCTCGGCGAGAGGAGGTCATACTGGCCCAGTTGTGGATCGGTCACTGCCGTTTCAGCCACCGTCATTTGCTGACCCTGCACCGATGTGCTTCTGTGGTGAATTGCTGACAGTGCGACATGTTTTACTGTCTTGTGTCAGTTTCAATCATCTCCGTGTAGCCCTTCACTTTCCGTCTACTCTGGAGGAACTTTTAGCCGATGACACACGAGCAGCTGCTCGAGTTTTGCATTTTATCAACATGGCCAATCTATCAAAAGATATTTAACACTTTTAATTGTTTTTACCTTTCGTTTTTAGCCTTCTCTTGATACTCTATCTGGTAGTTACCAATTTTTTCTAGATGTAGCAAATGTCTGTTCTTATCTGGGTGCTAATGACCTTAGAAGTTGTCCGCCCTAAAACCACCAAAAAAAAAAAAAAAAGTCACTTTGCTGCTCGTTACCAGAGAGACTGTGAACCAAGAAGTGCTGCTCCATCCACACTCTGTAGTTGACCCATGCCTCGAGCTTACAGGATCTTTGGCGTAGCGTCAAGAGTGCTGGACTGCTGTGCATATCGCTCTCGGTTTTTTATATAATTTTGGGATTAATATAATTATTTTAACTGTTATTCATGATAATATTCAATCTAGAGGTGTTCTAGTAGAGGATCCTCAGTTATTTTAGCGTTGGTTGTGCCGTATTTGCTTTAAGTGGTGTTATTTGTGTTTGCGTGTGTGCTGGCATTGACGTCTTACTGCTTTGTTTGCATCTGGTGGCGAGTGGTTCCAGCCGTAGCGGTCTCCGAAAGCTAAGTTCCAATAAGTGTTTGTGTATTCTAGTTAAATTATTAACGTTAGTAGATTTCAGGAGATGTTGTCACGTTAGTTATTTATTAAATTTAGTACCTTTCAACCGGTGTCTTCTTGCTGTTTTTAACGTAATTGCGGTTGGGAAACTTTCCGTTATTATATTTGATAACTCTTGTGCTCTCACGGTGTTTAGCTAGTTTATTAGTGACGCTTGAATTTGAACTTGTTTATACAAGCAACAGTGTAAAGATTTTGTGGTAGTGTTATTTGCTCTTTTCTGATACTAGTAGTTGTAGTATTAGTTATTGTTGTTACTTTATTTGTAGAGACTGAGATTTGTTTATTGCATAGTTAAGAGGTACTCCCTCGTTCTTTTGTAGAAACATAACTTACATAAGGTAGATGTCTAGTTTTTCTTAACAAATAATTGTGAAATTTTACCATGAGTGAAGAGTGTAGGCTATGTTGTAGGGACGTGCGTAGTGGGCTGCGGTGTGGGATTTGTAGTAAGTATTTTCATGGTGGGAATGCAGTGGGTAAGCCAGTGGGTATTGTGGTGAGTTTCTCTCCTGGAATTGTAGGATTTGCAGCAGGAATAAGATGATAGAAGAGGAGCGTTTGATTTGCACTCTTAAGGTGCAGTTGAAAATGCTGAAGAGGAACTAGGTAGGCTGAGGAGGGGAACGGGGGCTGGGGAATGGGAACTGACAGTTGGCAAGAAGGCAGTTAGGAGGAGGTATTCAGATAGCTTCATGTTGCAGGTTGCAAATAGGTTTGAACAACTGTCAGAATTGAGTGGAGATGAACCTCCTGTAGCTTTAGGTGTAGGGAGTACGCAGCAGACCTCAGCTGTTAGGAAGCCGAAAGCTGTAGAGAGGTCTCTTAGGAAGAAGAAGGTTCTGCTGTTAAACAGTTTTCATGGCAGAGGTGTTGGCCAGCAGTTGCAGGAAGTACTTGGGAGTGAGTACCAGGTCACCAGTGTAGTGAAGCCTAGTGCAGGGTAGATCAGGTAGTTATAGTGGGTGGGGCCGGGAATAGTCTTGATAGGGATGGGGAACATGATGTAGGTGGTGAATGTGCATTTTGTGCAGCTGTTTCAGCGTCATGATAGGCCTCGTATTAATACAGCTGTCAGGCATATTAACATGGGGCTTGAGGAAGCACTGATGATGGAGGGCATGGATCACATTGCAGTGGTGCCAGTTGAGACTAGCCAAAGGTCGGATTTCACTAGGCACAGTCTGCACCTCAGTAGGTATGGGAAGGGGAGATTGGCTTATAGGTGACAGTGTAGTAGGGGGTGGGGGTGTCACTCATGGAAAAATTCCTGTACTGGTTGGTGTTAAGGCTGCACCTATTTTGGACTGAGGACAGCTGGTAGGTATTCCTGCTTAAAGGAAGTCCCTCCAAGGAAGGAACCACCTTTGACAAAGTCTAAGAATCTAGGTAATAAGGGAATTACTATTTTTCATCAGAATATACAGGGTATCAGAGATAAAGTTAATGAACTGCTTATTGATATTGATTCTGACATTATTGGTATTTCAGAACACTTTTTAAGTTATGTGACAATTCAGAGACTTTCTTTGCCAGGATACAGGTTAGCTGCCTTCTTCTCTAGGAGTTCCTTGCAGTGTGGGGGAGTGGCCATGTATGTTAAAAACATTTTTCTCATTGGAGTTAATCAATTTTTCCAAACACTGCACAGAAAAGATATTTGAATGTTGTGCAGGAGTTGTTAATGTTAATGGAACTAAACTAGTAATTGTTATTTATAGGTCCCCTGACTCAGATGCTAAAATGTTTCTGCCCAAGTTGGAATTGGTTCTGGGTTCACTTTATAGGAAGTATAAAAATTTAATTCTGTGTGGAGATTTCAGCATTAATTGTGTAGGTGATAGCTCAAGAAAAAGTCAGCTGCTAGATCTATTTAATTCCTATAACATGATGCAAACAGTATTTTTTCCAATGAGAGTGCAAGGAAATAGCAGTTCTACCATTGACAGTATTTTTGTTCATTCTTCATTATTAGAGGATCACTCTTGTCAGCTGAATAGTAAATGGCCTATCAGTCCATGATGCCCAAATTTTAATTCTAAAAAGTATTTGTTCTCAAACAAATGTTAAACATAAATATCCCTACTCAGAAAAGTTAATCCAGTTGCAATTGAGACCTTTTTAAGCCTAATTAAGGAACAAAAATGGCAGGATGTTTATAGTGCTGATAATGCAGATGATAAATATAATGCTTTTCTGAACACATTTCTTATGCTGTTCGAAAGTTGCTTTCCGCTAGAATGCTCAAAACATGGTACTTCCAGTAACATGCAGTCAGGGTGGCTGACAAAGGGGATAAGAGTACCATGTAGAACAAAGCAGGAATTGTATGAAAATGTTAGAAGCACTGAGAATGAAGATGCAGTAGCTCATTACAAACAGTACTGTAAGGTTCTGAAAAATGTCATTAAGAATGCAAAAAGCATGTGGTATGCAAAAAGAATAGCAAACTCTCAGGATAAAATTAAAACTATCTGGTTTGTCATGAAGGAAGTGTCTGGTCAGCAGCAGAAGGTAGAATATATAACCTCAGTGTGTAGTAGAAATGTTTCTGTTACTGACAAGTTAGATAAATGTGCAATATTCAATAATCACTTTCTCAATATATTAGGTGAACTAAACAAAACCATAGTTTCTACAGTTAATCATATAACATTTTTAGAAAATTCCTTTCTGAAGCTGTTATTGAAATGGTCCTTCATGATACTTCCATAGGGGAGATTGAGAAAATAATTAAATCACTAAAGACTAAGGACTCTTGTGGATATGATGGGGTATCTAGCAGAATTCTAAATTACTGTTCTCCATATGTTAGCCCAGTACTAAGCCATATTTGTAATTTTTCCTTTCAGAATGGTCAGTTTCCTAACAGATTAAAGTACTCGGTAGTGAAACCACTTTATAAAAAAGGAGAAAGGGATAATGTAGACAAATATAGATCTATTTCTATGCCATCTGTTTTTTCTATAGTTATTGAAAAGGCTGTGTATTCAAGATTACGTAATCACTTCAGTTAACATAAGTTGTTGTCAAACGTACAGTTTGGTTGTAGAAGTGGTTTAACGACTGAAAATGCTATATTTTCGTCTTTCTGTGAGGCACTTGATGGGTTAAATAAGAGGCTATGGACCTTAGGCGTCTTCTTTGATTTAACAAAAGCATTTGATTGTGTTGATCACAAAATATTGTTGCAAAAGTTGGAACATTATGGAATACGAGGAGTAGCTCACAACTGGTTTACCTCTTACTATAATAATAGACAACAGAATGTAATTCTTCGCAGTGTAGAAAATGGCTGACATACAATTGCAATGGGACACAATTATGTGTGGGGTGCCCCAGGGATCTGTTTTGGGACCATTGCTGTTTTTTATTTATATAAATAATATGCCTTTTGAGTATGACAGGTGATTGTAAAATATTTTTGTTTGCTGATGATACCAGCTTGGTAGTGAAGGATGTCATTCGTAATATTGACACAGTATCAAATAATGCATTTCAAGAGATAAGTTCATGGCTTTTAGAAAACACATAATGGGCATTTGATGAGTGAGACTGAACAGTTCAAATTTCTAAGTGTTCATATAGACAGTAAACTTCTGATGTTATCTATAAGGCAATGAATATATACTGTGAGAAACAACGGTTCTATAACACTCTCCTGGGAACATGCATGAGATCACTGTAACGTCTAAATATTTCTCTCCATTGCGGATGACATACTGTGTTCTGGTAGCTAGAAATGCCTGAACGGACACAATTGGTCCATTATCCCACATGCTTGCATTTTGTTCATCAGGCGACAGTGCAGTATGGTAGCGAATGCCTTGCAGAAGTCGAGAGACATGCCATCTACCTGCAATCCTGTATCTACTGTCCTCTGGATGTTGCGCATGAATTATGCGGGCCAGACTTAATGTGATAATTGCTTTCAGAAAGCATGCTGATTTTTACAAAGGAGATTTCATTCATTAGAAACTTTATAATACTCAAACATAAAACATTTTCCACAATTCGGACTGTTGTCAGAGATATAGGCATATAGTTTTGCACATCAGCTTGATGACCCTTCTTGTAAATGGGAACAACCTGCACTTTTCTCCAATCCTTAGGAATGCTTTGATCCTCTAGAGTCCTGCTGCTAGAAGGTGGGGAAAGTTCCTTCACACACCCCGTGCAAAATCTAATTGGTATACCACCAGGTCCAGTGACCTTTCCTTGTTTTCAAGAATTTAGCTATGTCTATATCTGCAATGAAGTTCCTCACTTTGTTGTTGAACCTCAATGACTCTTTCCCATCTGTCATGATTTTACTTGGCACGTAATTATCTAATGTGTGTTGGACGGTGCTCTTGAACTTCATCCATATATGCGCAACAGTACCAGTGTTAGAGAAAAACTTTTGTGTTTATCAGGTAATTATTCTGAAATATCTCACTTTTCACTTTTCCTAAACAGGATGATCTTCCTACCTTTCTTGGTATTTCCATATGTACAGTTGTATTTATTGATGCCACAATGGCTTTCTGATTGCTGATTCCCTCATATATGCTTAATGAATTAAAAATTTGGATCTTTTTGTCATCAGCAGGTCTAATATGTATCTCCGTGAGTCTGTCCTCCTTTTAACTGCTCAAGGTAATTTTTGGATACTGTACTTAGTGCAGTATTGCTCTATTTTCTGTATTGGTCTACTCTCTGTCTTAAACACGTTTGTGTCTCAATTTGTAGCTGGTAAGTTCTGATCACCATCTAAAAGTATAACTTCACTAGAAAATCTGTAGGAAATATTTTTCCAAGTCTTCCCTCAGATGTTCCATCACTACTGCTTCTGAACTAGGTGGTTTATAAAGACTTCCAATGACTAAGTTTAAGCCGCTGGGTTCATGCTGACTTTTGCCCAAATTATTTCACTTTCCAAATCGGTACTAATTTAAATGGATACAATCATATTCTTTATCGCCATAAGCAGCACTCCCCTTCAGTGTTCTACCTATCTCTGTGGTATATGTTCCAATCTTGAGTTTAGGATTTTATTACAACTGATATCTGTTTTGAGCCAGCTTTCCGTCCCTAGTACTTTGTGGGCATTGTGACTAAAAGTGAAAGCAGTCCTAGGATCTTTCCTTAGATGCTTCTTATAATTGTCATTTCTTTCTCCATTCTATTGTGCTGAGTGCTGCCATGACCGGAATCGGTAAGTATCTTAAAGTGACTGTGGAGGGATTTCTCTATTCTGAAAATCCCAAATGTGGACTCCACACATAATCTGCTCCTATTGAAGCCCCTTACCATGTATAGTGCAAGTCTGACCTATTCAGGGAGATCCTATATTTCTCCACTCAATAGCAGAGGTAGAGAAATTTTCACCAGAGATCAGCATGGAATGATCGGAGCCCCCAGTTTAAACCTTCCACTCAGCTGCATATCGATAGCCCCACTTCTACCCAAGCCGTGAGGCTAGCTGTCTTCAACAAATCCGGCAGCTGCCCGAAGGAGCCACGGATGACCTCTGAATCTGGGTGGCAGGAGTCATCAGTGCTGACACGAGTAATGATATGCAGCCACCTGCACCCAGTGCTCTCTCTTGTTGCCAGCAGAGCCTACTCCACATGTTGGATGAGACCGCCAGCAAGCAAACAGTGCCTTATCACTATTTCCCTACATTGGAGCTCCCAGTGACTAGCAAACCCACTCTCTGCATCTGCGCAGACCTGGCAGAAGGTTTGGCCATTGCGAGGCAGGCTGGCTGAGAGAGATCATAGCAGTGGGCAACCCTCAAACTGTTCAGGTGTAGTGGACAACCTTATGGCCAGTTCCCCGTTTCGCCACCTGACTCTTTGTCATCTCGTGACTCTGGCACAGCTTTGCCAATAACCACCAGGCAACTGTAGACACAGTGGCATCAGGAATTGGAGACACATAGTAGGCACCAGAGTTATCCCAGCAATCACCTCGGGTAGTCAGGTGACACTGCAGACCAGAGCAGCAGCCTGGAGACTTGACACTGGCCAATACAGCCTCCAGCTGCTTACAGCCAGTGATCAACTCCCCCTGAACCCATACACAATGGGTGCAGTCAAGTCACTTAAAATTACCATACACATCAAAATGCAGAGAATAAAGCCTTTAAAAACAGAAACACTAACGAAATATTAGAAATTGACTAGTAATAAAAATATGGAAATGTTAAATTATTTAATTTAATCCTCTGAAGCTGACATTAGATTAGTTACTGCTGCTACAAAAGTGATTCATCACAATTTAACTTGGGTGAGAGGTGGGACACTGCATCTCCTTGGTAGCAACGAAGTGAGGATTTTCCCTTACGAAAATTTCACGAGTGGACTGTGAATATCAGGAATCGGTAAAAACTCAAATTTCCAACATTTCTGCTACCAGAAAAAGATCCTGCAAGAATGGGACCAATGACAACTGAAGAGAATTGTTCAGCATGACGGAAGTTCAACCGTTCCACAAATTGCAGCAGATTTCAGTGCTGGGCCATTGAGTGTCAGCGAGCAAATCATTCAGTGAAACACCAGCAGTATGGGCTTTCGGAGGCAGAGAGTCATTAGTGTACCCTTGCTGATTGCGTGACACCAAACCTTATGCTTTGCCTGGACCCAGAATCAACAACAATCTCATAAATCCGTGCATCCTGCATGTCATCAGGGGATTGTGCAAGCTGGTGGAGACCGTAATGATGTGGTGTGTGTGCATTTGGAATGCTATATGCCCCCTGATACATATCTGGTAAGTGACTTATATCCGACGGACTTGGGTAGTTCAAGCAGGACATTGTGACAGCCCACACATCCAGAATTGCTACATAGTGGCTCCAGGAACACTCTCCTGAGTTTTTACACCTGCACTGGCTACCAAACTCTGCAGACACGGACATTATTGAGTGTATCTGGAATAGCTTGCAACGTGCTGTCCAGAAGAGGTCTCTATTCCCCTAGTACCCTTATGGAGATATGGACAGCCCTGCAGGATACATGGTGTCAATTCCTTCCAACACTACTACAGGCATTACTGTAGTCCCAGCCATGTCATGTTGCAACACTTCTGTGTACTTGTTGGTGCCCTGTGCAATATTAGGTAGTTGTACTAGTTTGTGCAGTGTAGATTAGATAATGGGACAATAGAGGTGCTACATGGTCACAGTGCAGATGATATAAAATGTAGAATGACAATGGAAAGAAAAGTGTTTCTCGAAAAGAGAAATTTGTTAACGTCAATTATTTATTTAAGTGTTAGAAAGTCTTTTCTTAAGGCATTTGTGTGATGTGTTGCCTTGCACGGGAGTGAAACGTGGGAGATAAATAGTTCAGACAAGAAGATAGAAGATTTTGAAATGTGGAGCTACAGACGAATGCTGAAGATTAGGTGGGGAGATTGCATGACTAATGATGAGGTACTGAACAGGTGGAGAAAAGAAATTTCTGGCATACCTCGACTAAAAGACGAGATCAGTTAGTAGGACACATTCTTAGATGTCAACGAATCTTAACATTGTAATTTACAATATATTTAAAAGCTTTTGCTGGTCCATGGAGGTTTTTTGAAATAATCAATTATAGAGAAAAGTAAAGGTATATCCTGTGCAAGCGGCAACATACAACATACTGTCTAATGGTGATGTAAGGTAAGTCCAATTATTCTCGAGGAAATTTTTCTAACTCTATAAGCCTGCTGATGGGTAACTGAATAAAGATTTTCAAACTGTGTGTGGGTTTCTTAAACATGTTTCAAAGCTTTGAGGATTCAGTTGTTAAAAGTGTCAAGTATACGGGTATTTCTATGGCTCCCAAGCCAATTTTTTGAGATTTTTGAAATAATGGCATTAAATATTTTGCCCAATTTTAGTAGTGACTGGTTCTTGGAAGTTTTATTGTGGACAGTGCATTGCAGATGCATTTGTACATTTGTGATGAATTGCTCATTATGGATCCAGCACATATCTTCTCAAAATAAGTAAGGTGTGAGGTAAAAATTTTACTTACCACATCAGTGGCATATTGTGCTAATGTTGCGAACAACTTTTGAATGTTCTTTGCAAACTCAATCATATGAGAGGGGTTAATACACTGCTGATATAAATGTTTACCTAAGGTTCGTATATTAAATTCTAAATGCATCAGAAGTTATGGTATTTACATGTTCTTACACAGTAACTTCCACTGCTTTATGTGAACACCTCTGCTCACACCTGAACATTGTTGGCCACTTCGGTACACTGGCAGGTGTGTCATCAGTCGAGAGCAGCCCCTGTCTCAAGTGTGCATAATTTCATCAAGATATGAACAAAACCATAGATTTCTATGCAATAGAAACATATGGAGACATTGGAAAAAACATTTTGAGTTTTTCTCAAATTTTCTAATTTTCTGGTTGATTTCCCAAAAATTTTATTTCATAAAAACATTGTCCCAAGAACAATGAACACATCCAAAAACATCAACCCAATTGGAGGAGCCATTCTCAAGTTATGGTGTGACCATGGAAAATACGGATTCATTTTTATACTTAAAAATTAAAGTCAAACGAAGGTCAAAAGCAACTGCAAAACATTTATATAGCCTACTGCATGGCGAAAAAATTGGCAAATGACCCTAAAAAATGAAAAGTTCTAAGTAATCCATACGAGCATTAAAGGAAATCTGTTAAACGTCATTTACTGATAAATCAGTCAAGTCTAAAGGCTGGCTCAACAAAATACCTATGAATTAAAACAACCTAAATTGGAAAGAACACACAGAAAATATCATGGGGAAGGTGAACCAGAGATTGTGTTTCATTGGCAGAATACTTAGAACATGCAAAGAAACTTCCTACACTACATTTGCCCACCCTATTTTATATTATTACTGTGTATTGTGGGATTCTCATCAAATCAGACTGTCAGGACGTAGAAAAATTCAGAGAAGAGCAGCTCGATTTGTATTATCACAATATAGGGGAGAGAGTATCGCGGAAATAATCCAGGAGCCAGGATGTAAATAGCGTTAAGAATGGCATTACTCATTGAGGTGAGAGCTTGGAAAATATCTTTCTTCAACTTTCTCCTCCAAATGAGAATATATTTTGTTAGCATCCACCTACATTATAGAAATCAGATCAGAAACTGAAAGATGTAGGTGTTCTTTTTTTCTCTGCGCACTACTAGAGAATCTAGCAGTAGAAAAATATCATGAAAGCTGACTGATGAACCCTCTACCAGGCAGTTAAATGTGATTTGCAAAGTAGATATGTAGATGTACATGTATAAGAGGTTTCATTGTACAATAGGACTGCTATCTGTGTACATCGGAGAACCTTGTGCAGAAAGAGAGGAGGGGAATATGGCAAAGGTTTAGTTGTGTAGCAGCAGTCAGTGTTAATAGAGTGTCTGAACACAGGGCCCTCAACTCTGCTCTTTAGCAGAGGCCATTCATATACATTTTCAGTCGGTCAGTTGCTGTGTCATGTGAATGGTTGTGCAGCAGAGTCAGTGTACGACATGACTGATTTTACACATGTTCTGCCACAGTAGTACAGCCAAAGTAGCAAGGCATTAGGCGCTGATGAGTGTAGTGTACAGAAGTGTTGGAGCACAGGTGGGCGTGTGAGCTGCCCACTAACACCACTTGAGTGCAGCTCGCGATCTCTTACTTTCAAACGTGGCAAAGACTGCTGAAATACATGATCGACAGCTGACACATGAGTTTGAAGTGACATTAAAAGTATTCTTTACAGTGTGATAATTATTACAGTATGGGAATGCAGTAATTCCTTACAATATACTATAGTATTTGCATAATATTTGAGGAAGTATTGCCTTAAAGACCCATCTTGCTTTGCACAGTGGTGCAGTAGAGAGAATAATTAATGTCAGCTTATAACAATTTATTTGGATAGAGCCACAAATAAAGAAACAATATTTTTTATTGTGTGATGCTGTAGTGAGTACAGCAGCATCAAAAAATGCTATGTTGCCTAGGTTGAAGGCAGTTATGTTAAAAAATCTGTTGTTCAGGCCAGTGATACGCAGCAGAAGGGGAGGGTCTAATGCAAATCAATAAAGGAGAATAAACTATCAGTTTTGTTGACTTAATTTTCTGCTCACAAACACAACATAAACATAAAATAAAAAAAGAATACATTAGTATTGAATATTTTATCAAATAATTATAAATTTAATATCTATAATATTACTGAGAAGTGTTAAGTTTGGAACCGACCTAGTAGTACAAAAATAAACAAACATATGTCTTCTACACTCTCTAATTCTGTTTTTATTTTTATTTGCGTTATTAACTTCTAAATATTACGAGTGAGATTAGTGGTCATCTACTGTATTGTAAGGGGGGGGGGGGGAGGTGGACACTTTTTCACAAGTATTTAGTTCCAAATATGCTGCAGGCACAGCGGCGAGTACTCTTCTTGGGGGAAGTTCTTGTAAAATGTTTCAATATTTTTTTCCCTCATTAATTTTGTCCTGCTATGAACGACAAACAGGCTTTGATGCTGATAACACCATTCTAATGACGTGAAGTGAACAGGCCTGGCTTCTTGCACTCTCACTGATGACCGAGCAATATTAGCCAGGAGGTGGAGGGTTGAAATCATTGCTGGTAGTGCCCGTGGTAAGTAGTGTGAGCGCTCGCAGGTGCCTGCACTCCCACTCAGGTGGTGGTGATGTTGATCACATCTTATATTTTGCAATACCTTTTAAGATAATGAAGTAATCACCCTACTGCTTCGTGTAATTTAAATGTGAGGGTGGTTAAAAATAATAGAAAACTAACACTATCAAATATCTGACATGTTAAATGCATTACAAAGTCCAGAGAAAGTTGCTGCATGTTCCTATAAAATGAAAAGCTGAATGGAAGGCAGTTTTAACATATTAGCTGCACTCTCAGCTTTGTGTGTACCTTAGAATAACAGCAATCAGTAATAATATTTTTTTGTGGTTTGAGGGTTTAAAACACCGAGAAATTGAGAGAAGGGCACTGGAAAGGAAAGGAGATAACCTACATTAGTGTGAGAAGAGTGTACGAGAGGGTAAATGCTTTTGAAACTGGAGTTCACAGATGATCAGTTCTCTGATTATCCCCCCCCCCTCATCTATTACTAATAAGACTGTAGGATGGCCTCGTGCAATTATTTATGAGAACCAGCTTATGTCATTATAACTGAGGTTCTTAAAAACTGTTTTTCACGTGCACTGTAGCTGCCTAAGATGCTTGGTGAACACAAGACGATGTGTGTTAAAGCTGCCACATCATTTCTGTCACGATACAATGCTGGAGGACATGACTTATGAAATGTATCATCACAGCAGAGATGACACTTGAGTGCAGCACCATGGCACAGAAAGTTGAAGGCGGTATTTAGAATGGTGATTCACGTTTTCTTAAGCCAAGAAGAAATTGTCTCACTCCTTTGCCAGAAAAGTCCTTTTACCCTCTTTTGAGATGTGAAGGCACCGATTCTGGGGTGTTATCAGCAAGGAGATGAAACATTGGGCAATGATCCTCGCAATGGCTTGTTGAAGAATGAGCCACAGCCAGCAACATGGAGACATCATACCAAACTTCTCTCTAGAAGTGTTTTTATTCTCCCAAACTGCTGCTGCAATTCTTTCCATCATTTGGAGAAGGTAGTTTCAGGTCTTACTGTGTCTTACGTACAATGTTGACCTTGCTGCTTCCCGGAGACAAAAATTTGATACTGCTGGTGAGGTTTAAGAAGTGATGTACTCTTGCTTACGGGCACAACCAAAAACCTTTTATTTGGGTGGAATAGAAAAGTTGGGGCAATGAAATGAGAATTACATCAAGAACGAGTGTAGTTAGGTTCAAAAATAGCAATTTGTATGTGTCTGTAACTGAAATATATGCTTTGTAAATTACAGTATACTGTTACTTTTTGAGTCATCCTCTTTCATAGGTTTCCTCAGCTTCTGTTAAAACCATGACTTAGTATTCTCTAATGTGAAAATTGCATCAAGTCTCTCGAGTTAAGATATAACACCTAAAACATCAACATCATACAAAGAGAGAGAGAGAGAGAGAGAGAGAGAGAGAGAGAGAGAGAGAGAGAGAGAGAGAGAGAGAGAGAGAGAGAGAGAGCAAAGCTGTGTATGGTGATAGAGAACTTTATTTGAAAATAATAAAATGTTGTTCCAAAATGCTGTAATTATTTTTCTTCTATCAGCAGGCAAGAGAACTTTTCCTCTAACACAGGAAATTAAGCAAAGAAAGTTCTTTGATTTAATAGTAACTATTGCTGATAATGTAAACTTTGTGTATATAGTCTGTATGCTGTATTTATATGATAATTCTTTTTAAGGTTCGTCAGCAGTCAAAAGATATTGCCAATCACATCCGCAAAAGAGTTCAGCAGAAAACAGGCTGTGTTTTGAAGGCAGCCGAGATGAAAGAGAATTTAGAGTTACAAAATCATCAGGACAGAAAACTCAAGTCTCTGCAACAAAAGTACCATGAATGCTTAGACGAAGTTGGGCTCGCTCATACGCATGCAGCACTTCAGGTAAAAAGAACCATGTTTTTTTAATCTCATTTCATATGTTAGTATGAATTAATGTCATCTCCAAATTACTTTTAATAAATAATAGTTTTAGGCAAGCTATCGAAATGCTCTGATAAAATGGAAGAAATCAATTTCATACAAATACTAAAATAAAGAAAGAAAAAAGAACCCCCCCTCACACACAGAAGATTAAATTCCTTCCTGTGAAATTTCATCATCTGATAGATTCAGACTAAAAATTACCTTGGAGTTGAAGGATTTCCATTGCTTTTAAAGATTGTTACAGTTCGCAATACTTACCTGCCTGCACAGTTCCCTGAAATTACCAGATGCAACTTCTGTGAAAATTTGTTTCAGCCCTTATTACTGAGGATATATTTTCTACATTACCAGTTGATGAACCTCCAGCATGATGCAGGAAAAATGGCTGAGCAACTGACTTAAAACAGTCTATCAAAATTGCAATGAGAAACATTCTTTATTTCAGATGTGCAATTCATTATCAAAACACCAACTTTGTTTTGTTGTTGTTGTTATGGTCTTCAGTCCGGAGACTGGTTTGATGCAGCTCTCCACCCTACTCTATCCCGAGCAAGCCTTTTCATCTCCTCATAAGAATGGCAACCCACATCCAGTTGAATCTGCTTACTATATGCGTCTCTTGGTCTCCCTCTGCGATTTTTAACCCAAACAGTTCCCTCCAATGCTAAATTTATGATTCTTCGATGTCTAAGAATGTGTCCTACCAAGCGATCCCTTCTTTTAGTCAGGGTATGCCAAAAATTCCTTTTCTCACCAATTCTGTTCAGTACCTCTTCATTAGCTATGCGATATACCCACCTAATCTTTACCATTCTTCTGTAACACCACATTTCAAAAGCCCCTATTCTCTTCCTGTCCGCACTGCTTATCGTCCACATTTCACTCCCGTACAAGGCAACATTCCACGCAAATGCCTTCAGAAAAGAGTTCCTTACACTTAAATTAATATTTGATGTTAGCAAATTTCTCTTTTTGAAAAATGCTGTTCTTCCCATTGCCATTCTGCATTTTATATCCTCTGTACTGCGGCCATTGCATGTTATTTTACTACCCAAGTAACAAAACTCATCTACCACCTTCATTGTTTTGTTACCTAATTCCTTCAGCATCACCTGATTTTTTAAGATCGCATTCCATTATTTTTTTTTGCTCTTGTTAATGTTCATTTTATACGCTCTCTTCAACACACTGTCCATTCCATTCAACTGCTCTTCCAGGTCCTTTGCTGTCTCTGACAGAATTACAATGTCATCAGCAAAACACAATGTTTTATTTCTTCCCCTGAACTTTAATCCCTATTCCAAATTTTTCCTTCCTTTCCTTCACCGCCTGCTTGATGTACAAATTGAATAACATCGGAGACAGGCTACAACCCTGTCTTACTCCCTTCCCAACTGATGCTTCCCTTTCATGTCCTTAGAGTCTAATAACTGCGGTCTGCCTTTTGTACAAGTTGTAAATAATTCTCCTTTCCCTGAATTTTACCCCTGCTGACTTCAGAATTTGAAAGAGAGTATTCCAGTCAACATTGTCAAATGCTTTCTCCAAATGTAGGTTTGCCTTTCCTTAATTTATCTTCTAAGATAAGACGTAAAGTGAGTATTGCCTCCCGGGTTCCTACGTTCCTCCTGAATCCAAACTGATCTTCCCCAAGGTCAGCTTCTACCAGCTTTTCCATTCTCCTGTAGATAATTCGTGTTAAAATTTTGCAACCATGACTTATCACACTGATGGTTCTGTAATGTTCACACCTGACTGCACCTGATTTCTTTGGAATGGGGATTATTACATTTTTCTTAAAGTCTGAGGGTATTTCGCCTGTCTCATACATCCTACACACCAGTTCAAATAGTTTTCTCATGGCTGGTTCTCCCAGAGACTTGAGTAGCTCTGAGGGTATGTCATCTACTCCTGGGGCCTTGTTCCGACCTAGGTCTTTCAGGGCTCTGTCAAATTCATCTCTCAGTATAGTATCTCCTATTTCATCTTGATCTACTTCCTCTTCCCTTCCTACAATATTGTTTCTAAGTTCATTTCCTTTGTAGAGCTGCTCTATGTACTTTTTCCACCTTTCAGCTTTCCCTTCTTTGCTGAGAACTGGTTTCCCATCTGAGTTCTTGATATTCGTAGAGTTGCTTTTCCTGTCCCCAAATGTCTCTTATTTTTCTGTAGGCGGTATCTATTTTTCCCCTTCTTATACATTCTTCTACAGATTTGCATTTGGCTTCTAGCCATTCCTGCTTAGCCATTTTGCACTTCCTGTCAATCTCATTTCTTAGTCGTCTGTACTCCATTTTGCCTGTTTCCTTTTTTTGCATTTTTATATTTTCTCCTTTCATCAATTAAATTTAGTATTTTTCTGTGATATCCAAGGATTTTTTGTAGGTCTTGCCTTTCTACCTATTTTGTCCTCTGCTGACTTCACTATTTCATCTCTCAATGCTACCCATTCCTCTTCTACTGTTTTATTTCCCCCTGTTTCTGTCAATTGTTGCCTAAATCTCCCTCTGAAATTCTCCAGAACTTCATGTTCCTTCAATTTATCTAGATCCCATCTCCTTAT
Organism: Locusta migratoria; assembly: GCA_026315105.1. Taxonomy (NCBI): domain Eukaryota; kingdom Metazoa; phylum Arthropoda; class Insecta; order Orthoptera; family Acrididae; genus Locusta; species Locusta migratoria. The sequence continues at coordinate 298,016,179 of CM048751.1, forward strand.
TTTCCTACCTTTCTGCAGTTTTTTCAGTTTCAGCCTATAGTTCATGACTAACAAGTTATGGTCAGAGTCTATATCTGTAATGTAATACAACTAGTACATTTGCAAATGGTCACAATTGGCAGATATGATGACATCATCTGACGTATAGTAACAGTGCTTTTTGTCAATCATGCTGCATTTCAATAACAGTGTCACATACCAATAAATAAGAACTGCATACAGATTTATTAAAAGTTCATAACAGCTGCATGCAATAAGTACAGTAGAACCTCATTTTTACACTTTTCAAGGGACTCCAGTAAAATGGTGTAAAATACAGGAAAACGTAAAATACATGAAGTAGTGTTTTAAATGGTAAAATGTGCTTACTGGATCAGCCTTGCATTTTCGTAGTTTATTTGTGATATATGTACATAATAGGCATCTAAATACTCGCCAGTAAGTTTATTATACAATAAAGATTATCCAAATTTTTACTATTTTAAGCACAGGGCAGAACTGGTAATTTTATGGGAAGTAGAAATTTTTGACATAATTTCATTCATTATAATTGAGGACGCCGCTGCCAGGCTATGTAACACATCTTCAAAATTACTGCCTTTTACTGGCATTAATTATTTACGTAGTAAAACTCCTAAAGTTCCGTTCTTTTTGTATTTTTCGATGTTTCACTCGACAATATTAGAGAATTTATACAATGTTCTCGAGTGCAAACATATGTATAAGTATTTTTGTGACATTTGCATAGGATTGGCATCTCACACTATTACCGCTTTTTTGAGGTTGTGGGAATTATGATACCCAACTTAGACAGATAACATTCTTTATGAATCAGAAATATGTATAAAAAAAAACAAAAAACAATGCAACTCTTTATTCTCACATCAACAAAGCAACTGGTTCTGATTGTTTGAGTACACGCCAGCCACTGTGGCAAAGAAGCTGGTGGAAAGAGGAACTACAGTGTCACAAATCGGCGCATCGTAAGTCAACTAGATATGTACTGCCAACAATGATATGCGAAATATATGTTTGATTAAATGCAAAGTGTCAAGAAACTTGACTGCGAATAATTTTTAGGTACTATACTTTAAGGTGAAAGCCATGCTAGCATCAATTTATGTAGATTACGTCATTTTTTCTTCACAAAGATGCATTCAAAAAGTGTAAAATGCAGGAAAAGTGTAAATATGATAGCGCAAAAATGAGGGCGAATTAATATTGTGAACATAGGAAATTTGACGGGACCGAGACAAAATGGTGTAAATGGCAGGAAAATGTAAAAACCGGGAACGTAAAAACGAGGTTTTACTGTGTATATATATACAATTAGCTTAGCAGAAACATAAAGAAGTTTTATGACAGATTTCTTAAAAATTGCCTAAGGCTGAAACAGCTTTTGCTATAGTAATAAAATATTAGCAGCATCAAAAGGATAAAATCTTTTATAATAGACGTCTGTCTAACTGAAAATGTAGAAAGCGGTTTAAAGCAAAACATGCTGTCTTCATTTTTGTACACAACAGTTGAACCTGGATTCACATACGTTGAACATGACACAATGAACAATATTGAAGTTTACAGTACAGTAGAGCAATTGCTACAGAATAACAGTGTTCACAATTTATTGTAAATCATTCTGTTGCTGTGTCATATACCAAAACATAATTAAATATCAATCCTGTTATGGCCTAAGGGCCGTTCATATCGCGCGCGCCGTCATTGGGTTCTGTGGCAGGTGCGGGCCCGGCCGTGGTAGTTCCCGGCCCTGCCACAGGAGGGCACGGTCGGCCTAACAGCTGACGCGAGCTGCGCGCCGTCTGCTGGCGGGCCCCGTCAAACGGCAGACGTGACAGCCGTGCCAGTCAACAAGTGTACTGCGAACGAGACATAGCGTGCTTTGACTAAGAGTGTTTACTTCAGTGGCGACGAGGATATTGGTTGCGTGGTCTTCCTGCCGCAGTCATGGCAGAACAGCTTAGCGCGTTGCTGACGAATCTTCAGTCGTTACCGGAAATTTTGGCTCAACAGAATGCTTCTCTCACGGCGGCTATTGACACATTGACTAGGGCTGTGACACAACAGATCGGGTTGCGGTCTTCTGTGCCCGTTCCTCCGTTTCCTCCCTTTGACGACTTTGCCGAGGATTGGTCCGACTACGAACAGCGTTTACGCCAGCACTTCGTAGCCTTCCAGGTGTGTGATGAAGGTAAGCAAAAAGCTTATTTCCTTTCGTGGCTCTCGCCTCGTCTTTTTCGTTTGCTGGGCGATTTAGCGCCGCTTCAGACGCAGGCATCCCTGTCCTTTCAGGATATCTGTTCTCTTTTTGCGGCGTATTTTCGCCGCCACTCTCACGTGGTGTCGGCCCGCATATCTTTCTACCGTTCGCGGAAACAGCCGGGTCAGTCGTACCGCGCGTGGGCCACGGAACTGCAGGGGCTAGCCCGTCGTTGTTTGTTTCGGTCCGAACCGCACGGTGATTCGTATGCGGACTCTATGGTCCGCGATGTTTTGGTTTGTTTTGCTCCCGACCTGGACGTTCGCAAGCAGGCTCTTCAGTCTGACGATCCCTCATTAGCGGAGGTTTTGCGTATTGCGTGCGCATTTGAAGTTTCGGAGGCCGTGGGGAGTCAACTTTCCGCTATCCTCAGTTGACGATTCGGCCCCGTTATCCGCGGCGCCGGTTTCTTCGGTGGCTGTTGTTGCGTCGCCCTCCCCTCCCTCCCTTCGCACGCCGCGGCGCTCGCCTGCGTCGTATGGGCGGGGGGAAAGGCGGCGCGCGTCGCCCGCTTCAGAGAGCGAGCCGATGTCATGTCTTTCGTGCGGAGCGTCCCATTCTCGGGAATCGTGCCCGCATAGGCGGGCCACCTGTAATCGTTGCGGCAAGTTAGGACACCTCGCCCGAGTGTGCCGCTCCTCGGCTACGGGCCGCAAAAGGTCCTCTCCCCCTCGCGATTTCGGCACAGCGCCCATGGATATTAATAAGGTTGTTCCCGTCGGCGTTCAGCCGCCGAAGTTGTTTATAGACCTCCGCATTCTGCGGACAACGGTTACGCTTCAAGTGGACACAGGCGCGACGACATCGCTTCTAAGTGCTGCAACTCATCAAGCTTTAGGCTCCCCCACTTTAAGTCCAGCGCCTTGCGCGTTGGTTGGCTACGGCGGCCACCCTATTCCACTATTGGGGTCGTTTGTCGCCGAAGCTACATATCAGAGCGTTAGCCGCGCGGTACCGTTTGTGGTAGTAAACAGTGCAACGGCTACGAACATTTTCAGCCTCGAAGCTTTCCACGCTTTTGGCTTTTCTATTACCGATTCTGTCTGCTTGGCTTCCGATCAAATTCCGTACGAGAGTCTCAAGCAGCTTCGCGTGGAGTTCTCGTCCCTGTTTGTGCCGGGTCTTGGGTGTGCTACGAATTTTCGGGCCACAATTACACTAAAAAGTACGGCTCGCCCCGTCTTCTGTCGGGCTCGGCCTCTCCCGATCACCCTCCGTGGCGCTGTTAAATCGGAATTAGATCGCCTGACGGCGGAAGGTATTTTGCGTCCTGTCACAGCAAGCGAGTGGGCCTCCCCTCTAGTTGTCATACGCAAGCCCTCGGGTGCCCTGCGTTTATGTGGCGACTTTAAGAAAACTGTAAATTCTCAATCCGTCATTGATTCTTTCCCCATGCATCGCCCAGCGGAATTGATAGATCGGTTGTCCGGGGGCCAGTATTTTTCAAAAATAGACCTGGCAGAGGCTTATCTCCAGTTGCCTTTAGACGATGCCTCCAAACAGGCGCTGGTGATTTCTACGCCTATTGGCCTCTATCAATATCAGAGATTGCCATTCGGGGTGGCCAGTGCCCCAGCAATCTTTCAGCGTTTTTTGGAGCAGTTGCTAGCGCCGGTCCCCTGTTGCGTGAACTACATGGATGATATTGTGGTGACGGGATCCACAGCTGCTGACCATATTGCCAACCTCCGTTCATTGTTTTCCGTTCTGGAGGGGGCTGGCCTCCGCTGTAATTTCCAGAAATCTTCTTTCTTCCAACCGACTATCGAGTACTTGGGCTACGAGGTATCCAGGTCGGGGGTACGTCCCGTGGCCGAGCACGTGCGGGCGGTCGCAGATCTTCCCTGTCCTTCTTCCGTTCACGAACTCCAAGTATTCCTGGGCAAGATCGCCTATTATCATCGCTTCCTCCCACAGGCAGCCACAGTGGCTTACCCCTTGCATCAACTGCTACGTAAAGGCGTCCCGTTCCGCTGGTCTCCTGCGTGCGAGCGAGCTTTTCAGTCACTGAAAAGGGCCCTCCTGGAGGCTCCATGCCTCACTGCATACACCCCGGGGGTCCCACTTGTGGTGGCAGCGGACGCCTCCCAGCATGGTGTGGGGGCGGTGCTGGCACATCGGTTTCCCGATGGGTCAGAACACCCGTTGGCGTTTGCATCTAAAACTCTTACTGATGCGCAGCGCCGGTATTCCCAGGTGGACAAGGAGGCCCTAGCCATCGTTTTTGCTTTAAAAAAATTTTACGTTTATCTCTATGGGTCAAAGTTCACGCTTTACACGGACCACCGCCCGTTAGTGTCATTGTTCCACCCGTCAGCGGCTCTTCCGGACAAGGCAGCCCATCGTCTTCAACGCTGGGCCTTGTACCTCTCTCGTTTCCATTATGAGATACAGTACCGCTCGACGTCTCATCACGCCAATGCCGACGCCCTCTCGCGCCTCCCGGTAGGCCCTGATCCAGTCTTCGATGCTGAAGAGCTTTTGTGTTTTGCAGTTGACGAGTCGGCTAAAGATGTAGTCTCCGGTTTTCCTATCAATAGCTTACGGATCGCGGAGGCTACCGCGGCTGACCCGGTCCTCCGGGTCGTCCTTAAACGGGTGAGGCAAGGCTGGTCGGAGCGTCCTCCGGGCCGGGCATCAGACCCTCTCCGCAATTATTATGCTATTCGGCACCGCCTTAGCACCTACGAGGGTGTTTTACTTCTGTCCACGGAAGACGGCTCCCATAGAGTGGTGGTTCCTGGGTCCTTGCGCCACCAGATTCTCGGTCTTCTCCATCGGGACCACTGGGGTGTCTCTCGCACGAAGATGCTGGCTCGCCGACATGTATATTGGCCGGGTATAGATGGGGACATCACTCGCCTCATTGCAGGATGCTCTTCGTGTGCATCCCAACAAGCGGCTCCACGCTCATCTCTCTCTCCATGGCCCACTCTGTCTGCACCTTGGGAACGACTCCATGTCGATTTTGCGGGGCCGTTCTTAGATAGCTACTAGCTTTGCGTTCTTGACGCATACTCCAACTTCCCATTTGTTGTTCGCCTGACCTCCACGTCTGCGGAAGTTACCACACGTTCCCTGTTAAAGATATTTTCTATTGAGGGTCTCCCGGCCGCACTGGTGACAGATAATGGGCCACAGTTTACTTCACAACACTTTCATGCTTTTTGTTCTACTCATGGGATCCAACATGTCCTGGCCCCACCTTTCCACCCGCAGTCCAATGGGGCGGCGGAGAGGTTCGTCCGCACTTTCAAGACGCAAATGCGCAAGTATGTGGCACATCTTTCAGTGGAGGAGGCCCTCCTTCGATTCCTGACATCTTATCGGTCCACTCCGGCAGGTCAGCAGAGCCCCTCAGAGCTCCTTCACGGCCGCCCTCATAGGACACTGTTATCCCTCGTGCATCCAGGCCCTCCCACACCTCTTCTTCGTCCTCGGTCACGTTTTCCCCCAGGCTCGGCTGTCTGGGCTCGAGGCTACAGCCGCCATCCTCGTTGGGTCCCGGCCATGGTCGTTCGGGAGCGTGGCCGACGTCTCTGTGAGGTCCGTTCCCCTACCGGGGTCCTCACCCGCCACCATGATCAGCTGCGGGTCCGCCACCCTCCTCAAACGCCTACAGTCCCTTCCTTCTCGTCCAGGTCCAGCCCCCCACTGTTGCGGGTGCCATCAGGGGACAGTTCTCTCCCGACTTCCGCTTCGCGGGCATTGGCTGGGGGGCAAGGCAATTTCCCGTCACCGTCGGGGTCCGGGGCCCGCTTCCCCGCCGCAGTCCCAGCGGCCAGCTACAAGGAGTGGACAGCTCCGGTCGCCGGCAGTGGGGGCACCTTGCAGCCTGCCGACGGAGGCCCCGAGTTTCCAATGGAGGAGCCACAGGAGGGAGGAATGGAGGACCCGCCGCCATCGCCAGTGCTGGGAGCAGCAAGACAGCGCTCGCGTGGGCGAACCCCTCGTCGCTCGAAGGGGTTCCGCCCGTATGAGGTGGTTCCGGCTAGGGAGTGGATGGAGCCGCCAGACGATCGGATGGAGGTGGAAGCGTCCCAGCAGCCAGACCTCTGCACTGCCGTTCAGGGGTCCGGCTCCTCACCCCAAGGGGGGAGGGATGTTATGGCCTAAGGGCTGTTCATATCGCGCGCGCCGTCATTGGGTTCCGTGGCAGGCGCGGGCCCGGCCGTGGTAGTTCCCGGCCCTGCCACAGGAGGGCACGGTCGGCCTAACAGCTGACGCGAGCTGCGCGCCGTCTGCTGGCGGGCCCCGTCAAACGGCAGACGTGACAGCCGTGCCAGTCAACAAGTGTACTGCGAACGAGACATAGCGTGCTTTGACTAAGAGTGTTTACTTCAAATCCCTCCTTTGGTACATTCAAATGCACTTTTTTTCTTTTTGTAGCCAGACCCAGTGTCAGTTTTGGCTGCAGAAATGGAAAGAATTTCTGGCCAAGCAAAAATAAGAGGTAAACAGGCAATTGAAAAGCTAAAAGCAGAAAACAGGAAAGCTTTTGAATCTGAAAATCTCCTTAAAGCACAGAAAAAATTTCTTCGGGCTGCAGAAGACCTTAGAGCTGCAAAGATTGTTGCTGGGAAGAAAACAGCTGAAGACAGGTATGGCATTAACTGTATTTATCCCTTATATTGTTGTATTTTAAGTGTTATTGCTCTTTATTGTTGTTTTTACCTTTATTACTGTTGAATCTATACTAAAAGTTTGTTTTTATAATGAAAAGTCCAGATCAGAATTCAACAGTATAATGAGGACAGTTTACAACTCACTGCAAAGATGTATGTTGAGCTGTGACAAGCACATAAAAATAACACATATATGCAACATTTAAGGTATTGGCCATTGGCTTACTTCAGAATAGAGAGCATTCACAGAATCACACAGGCACGCTTTAAAGTCACACAACCTTCATCTCTGGCTGCCGCACTCCGAATCCTGGTCTACAATGAGGGAATAGGAGGAGAGGTGAGGGGAGGTGAGGAACAGGATGGTTGCCTAATGGTAGTGGTGATGGATACAGCACAGTCTAAGAAGCTTGTATGTACTAGATGGGTGGACCAAATGAAGCAGGGAGGGAGGGATGGGGAGCAAAAGCAAAACAAACATGCACATGCACATGCATACTTGTGTGCAAGTCAGCATAGGTTGAGGCCTGGATAATTTCAGGATCAGAGAATGTACTATAAGGGCATTCATTTTCTTCACACCCAACAGTTCATACCACCCTATGTACTGCACCTTGCCCAATTTTTGTTTGTTTGTGTGTGTGTGTGTGTGTGTGTGTGTGTGTGTGTGTGTGTGTGTGTGTGTGTGTGTGTGTGTGCCCTCTCCTCCCCCACCTCCCCACTCATTTCTAAGCCACATTTCATTCAACCCAACTAGTATGCATATGCTCCGTAAGGCCATGCTGTATCATCCCCACCACTGTTCCACAACTTGGCGTTCTCTCTTCCCCTATGCTCCTTTTCCCTCACAGCAAAGAATGATCCAGACTGAGGCAGCCAGATATAACGGGTATGTGCCTGTCACAGCTTGTTATTCATCTTTGTGGTGAATTGTAAACTGTCATTATTGTATTGTTAAATTTTGTTTTGTTGCTTAGAAATATAAATTCATTTACTGTTTCCTATAAGTTAGGGAATTCAAAATGAATTGATGGAGATGTCTTGTTTATAGACAGACTACAGCTTGTTCAGAAAGAGAAGAGAGCTCTCTAGTTCTGAATTGGCAGCAATCAGTAGGAGTCAGTTAACATTGGTCTGCTATATTTTGCACCCGGCTGCTTCTGACCACAGTACTGTAAAAAAAATAGACTAGTGGATGTAGACATTGTGAAGTGATTGTTGTGCTATATTGTGTCCTTGTAATCATACCGCACACGGCAGTGCACGGTATTAACATGTTAGTAAACAGTGCGAGCGAATTTGCGATTCTTTAGGGGCCCATATCTCAGTTTCTATTCATCTCGGAGTGAAGGGGTAAAGTGTTCTGGATAGATTTTTGGCCTACATATTAGAACAATGGGTATACTATAGCTATCATACAGTACACCGGCATAATTTTGAAAGTTACACACTTCCTGAAGCCCATCCAAATTGAGCAAATCAGGTTGGCGTTTGTACATGACGTCTAGTCTATTGTGGGCTTTAAATGGCTTACAAAAGCACCATTCATTCATTCACGGTTCCTGAGAAAATCTAAAAAAACCATGATTTTTGGATACCAAAAAAAGGAATTGTGGAGATGGTCACCATATGTTCTTATGATGATATTTCCAAGGACGTTTTTAAATTTTTCCAATATCGAAATCTGTTACAGAGATCCAGAGGTTGAAATTTATCATAGTTTTGCGCAAAATCACAATACTAGATTTTTAGCCGTTTTAGCACCGTGAATTGCAAATATCTAAATAACTAACCATAGAAAATTTTTCAAATATTTACAATACATCCCGCAGACATTTATCTATAAACGGCATTTTTCAGGTTCCGTGAATCTTAGTTCGTTAGCAAGATACGGCCGAAAAACTGCGATATTTTGCTAGAAAAAGTGCATATTGTACTGAAAGACAGCGTTTGGACAGCTCTGAAACTTACCATGTGATTCGAAAAAAAGTACTCGGCAAAAAAAATTTGATTTTTGTACATCTTAAAGATTTAAATCTTCGGTCGATGGAGGGGTGATTTTTGTTTTCATTTACTGTACAGTTAATATGCAGCATCTGGTTTACTGAACTATTGCAACATATTTTAAAGAGTTTGCAAAGGTAAAAACACATTGCATAGACTTCTCGTATGGTTGATTTTAGGTCACACATAGCTGCAGATGAAATGTAGATAACATATTGAAATTTTATGTAAAGTTTAGAGCAGAATGATATCTTATTTGGTTCTTGAGATATTAGTCCGTGAATGATAGCACGCCTCAGTAATAGGTCCGAAAATGCTATTTCTGATTGTGAGGTAACATATCTTGAGGAATAAGAAATGACAAAAATGTTATGTGTATGTTGTTTAGGTGTTCGTCTGGAAAATCTGTTTCCCGTTTTTGGAAGTGTGTATTCGTTATCGCGATACGCTACAAAAATCATAATTTTTGTATCAAAAGATCCAACTGCTTGCATTGGCAAATCTACACTTCTGTTCATGGCAAATCATTGAAATTTTTACGATACGTTCTAATATTATGATTCCGAAAAGCTTTGAAATTTTTTCCAATAATACCATCCATTACCGAGATCTGTATTCCAAGTTACCACACATATTCATGACAAATATGCATATAATATCATGTCTGACGAGTAATTATGGTTTTAACTAATGTAGCGAATGTACAGCAAGGGTTCTTGGTTTGGAGGTCACGAACCTGTGTTCCTAGTCGCTGTTTATTTACCCATAATATTTATAAAAGTTACAAATCATCGTAAATTTTTATCTGTAATTTATTTTGTTATATTAGGCACAGATCGCCGTACAGTGTGTGTGTGTGTGTGTGTGTGTGTGTGTGTGTGTGTGTGTTTCTGTGCGAAAAAAATTTTTACACTGCATGGGTATACCCGTCACATATTTCTGTAAATACTATCCAAATTTTACTCACCATTGATTTCACGTTACATAAGCAGTATACTCTGATGGAAGAGGAAAAAGATGGGAACCAGCTGAAAAGTGCTCCTGCAGAAGCACAGAAAAGGCGCATATGTTCTCTGACACAAAAGTCCTTATTCTGACTTCCTCACCAAAAATTTTGGCATGCGAACATATTCGCGCTTTTTCAGCTGAATGTGACTAGGATAGAGACAGTGCAACAGGCAGAGAGAGTCAGAGAAAGTGTCAGTTCAGGAGAAAGGCATATGCATGAAAACAACAGTGGGAAGCGAAATGAGATGTCGGAAGTCAGGAACAGTGGCAACAACAAACTAAGACAGATGCTGATAGTAACAATTGGAGCAAAAGAGAAAACAACGGAAAACTGAGACGAATGGAGACCATACATAAAGCATGAGCGTGCTGTTCTCCAATACTACAGCATGAAACATTTTGTACAATTTTTCCAATTCCCAGTACTCGCGTGCTAAAGTTTTCCAGTCTACAGGTCAAACCCCAAGCAACCCATCCCCAGTGAAAGCCGACTGTAAGTGAGAAAGAAAGGATACAGGCAACAGGACAGGAAATGAATAGGACATGAGTGGGACAGAGAGGCGATAAAAGTGGCAGAAACGGACAGCGGTGAGAAATTGCGAGGGAAAGGGATGAGGACATTGAAAGTTTGACACGGACAGAAAGTGGCAGTGGGAGTGACAGCAAACAAACGGACAGAGACGTATATAGACACTGACAGTGGCCCCCCAGGGGGCCCACAGTTCTTTTGTGGGTACGTGTGTGGCGCGCACGAGGCCCCGAGCCGGAGCAGCCTTTCTTCTGCCCCAGGCTGCTTCACTTTCCCTCCCGGTTTATGCCTTCGCCCGGAGACGGGCGTATTTCACGAGTTCAGGTGTTTTCTTGTTGTCGTTACTCTTATTCCTTGGTTCCTTCCTTTCTTACCCTTTGTTTCTGTCTCTCTCTCCTTGTACTCTCCTTGCCTTCTTCTCCTCATTAGTCTCCGCCTCGGCGTTTGAGACACTTCTTTCCTTCTTCCTCTTCACTTCCTCTATCCTTATTCTTTCCTCCCTGTGCGTGTCTGAAGGCCGACCCACGCATTATCATGCGTAGCAGGTGACGGGGTAACGCGTAATTCCCCGCCCCGGGTAGACAAGTAGGGCACGTACGTACCCCCTGGTAAAGGCCAGGCCCAGGGAGGGGTGATTACCCGAGCTGGTACCTTCCGAACATGCCGATTGGTCCCTCCGTCAGTTCTCGGGAGGTGTGACCTGAGGTGTGAACAATCACCTAAGGCGGGTAAGCCCTCGGAGAGGGCCCCCACTAGGAAGGAGCGCGCCATCGGAGACGCCGGTAATCACGGGGGACACTTCCGCAATGACTTCCTTCTCTTCTTCACTGACATTGACCCAGAAACGTAAGATAGATTCGCCTCAGCAAAAGAAGACTCTGCCTAATTTGCCGAAATTTCTTGTTGTGTCGCGCACCGACGGAAAGGATTTCAATTCTGTCAATCCTTTCGTTATACAGAAAGGTGTCGATGCAATTGCTGGCCCTGTTAATACCTGTTCGCATCAGCGCAATGGCTCATTGTTGCTGGAAGTGGACAGTGCTTTCCAAGCCCAGAAACTTATCCGGACTACGTTATTACACACGTTTCCAGTCAAAGTAGAAGCGCACCGCACACTCTACTCGTCACGTGGGGTAGTTTTTACGAGATCCCTTGACGGGTTGTCTGATGACGACATCCGGTCCTATATGTCCGATCAGGGTGTGACAGCCGTCCACAGGGTGATGAAAAAGGTAGATAACCAGCTGACACCGACTCGTACTGTGTTTTTGACATTCGACAGAGTTGAACTCCCGTCGAAGGTCAAAGCAGGGTACGAAGTTATCTCAGTCCACCCTTATATTCCAAACCCAACGCACTGCTACCAATGCCACAGGTACAACCATACCCGTGAACATTGCCCACATGCAGCAAAATGTGTCACTTGTGGTAGGGACACCCATGAGGGGGATTGCCCACCTCCGTCCCCTCACTGCCTTAACTGCAACGGCGATCATGCGGCTTCCTCTCGCGACTGCCCTGTATATAAGGATGAAAAACTCATTCAGCAAATTCGGGTCACGGAGAAGGTATCAACATCTGCCGCTCGAAAGTTGTTGGCGAGTCGAAAGCCCATTGTCCTCCCAGCGGGTACATACAGTAAGATCCTCACATCAACTCGATCTACTAAGGATTCCAGTACCCGGACTTGTGATTTCACTTTCGCTGACACAGTTGTGCGATCTGCCAGCCCGAAGATTGCCTGTTCCACGTCCCCGCTTCCTCCTGCTGCTTCTAAGGTACAGTCTTCGTCAACCTCTAGTAAACTGCAGGCACCTAAACAAGATGCCCGGACCTTGAAAAAGGAACCCGTCCGTGAGGATTTTCTGCGTTCTCAGGCTTCCCAACCGTCAACTGCCTCTTCCCGCCGTCACTCTTCCAGAAGAGCTGACAAGAAAAAGAGTTCCTCTCCTTCCCCGCCGATGCGTGACCCATCTGTCGCGCCGTCCAACAGTTGCCGGCCTCGGTCGTCTTCTGTTTCACCGGGACGCTCATTCTGCCGGGCGCCCGGCCCTTTACCGTCGGTGGAAACTGCCCCTCCTGATCAACTCAGGGAGGTGGCAGGCGCGTCGGTCGAACCAATGGAACATGACCCTTTGCCCCCAGACAGCGATAGCAGTGCTCCCTCGAAATCCGGTCCTCAGCGGCCGTCGAGGTGACCCCGCTCGCTACTTGGTTTTTATCCTTATTTCTTCTCTCGGTTTTATTATGGCGCTCCTTCAATGGAACATTCGCGGCATTCGTTCTAATCGGGAGAAGTTAAAACTACTCCTTCGATTGCACTGCCCGCTTCTAGTCTGCCTCCAGGAAACTAAGTTGCGTCCACGCGATCGTGCAGACTTTCCACACTACACCTCTGTGCGGTTCGACCTGCCACCCGTGGAAGGTGTCCCAGCCCAAGGAGGGGTTCTGATGCTCCTTCGAGACGACGTCTATTTCCATCCCATTTCCTTGCACACTCACCTACAGGCAGTTGCCGTCCGCATCACCTTATCCACATTTACCTTTTCCCTCTGTAATATATATTCGCCATCGTCATCTGCCCTTACTAGGGCAGATGTGCTAAACCTTGTTGACCAGCTCCCTTCACCTTTCGTGTTGGTAGGCGACTTTAATGCCCACCACCCCCTATGGGGCTCTCTGGCACTTTGTCCGAGAGGCTCCCTTCTGGTGGACCTTCTCCACCACCTCGATCTCTAAAACCGACTGGGGGCTTTATTCTTCCATGGCTGTTTTTCACAATCAGACTTTTCCCAACTGTGACAGTCAGGTCGAATACCTCACAGAGGTTATTCTCACTGCTGCTGAAGGTTCCATACCTCGTACATCCTCTTCTCCACGTCGTGTCCAGGTCCCTTGGTGGACTGCAGCCTGCCGCGACGCGCTTCGAGCCCGACGCCGTGCTTTACGCACCTTCCACCGCCACCCAACTTTGGAGAATTGCATCAATTACAAACGTATGAGAGCGCAGTGCCGTCGTATCATAAACGACAGCAAGAAAGCTTGCTGGACTGCTTTTACTAGTTCTTTTAACCGTTTTACTCCCTCCACGGTTGTCTGGGGTGGGCTACGCCGTTTGTCCGGCATCAAGGTCCACTCCCCGATTCCTGGCCTGACCGTGGAGAACGCAGTCCTCGTGGACCCAGCTGATGTTTCAAACGCATTGGGTTGTTTCTTTGCGGAGGTTTCGAGCTCTGCCCATTACCACCCTGCCTTTCTCCCTCGCAAACAGAGGAGGCACGGCCGCCTTCTTTCCGCTCTTTTAATCGTGAAAATTATAACGTCGCCTTCACCATGCAGGAGCTAGATCGTGCTCTCGCCCTGTCCCGGTCTTCTGCTCCCGGGCCCGATTCCATTCATATTGAGATGCTGAAGAACCTCTCTCCTGCGGGCAAGTGCTTTCTTCTTAGTACCTACAATCGCATATGGACTGAAGGTCACGTTCCCACAAGTTGGCGTGAAGCCATTGTTGTCCCCATCCCCAAACCAGGGAAGGACAAACACCTTCCTTCCAGTTATCGCCCCATTTCTCTGACGAGCTGCGTCTGTAAGGTGATGGAACGCATGGTTAACGCTCGGTTGGTCTGGCTCCTCGAATCTCGCCGCCTCCTGACTAATATCCAATGCGGTTTTCGTCGGCACCGCTCTGCTGCTGACCACCTCGTTACGTTGTCGACCATCATTATGAACAACTTTCTAAAGAAGCGTCAAACAGTAGCAGTGTTCTTCAACTTGGAGAAGGCATATGATACCTGTTGGAGAGCGGGCATTCTCCGCACATTGCACACATGGGGCCTTCGGGGCCGCCTTCCTCTTTTCATTCAAGCGTTTTTGGCGGATCGCAAGTTCCGGGTACGGGTGGGCTCTGTTTTGTCCGATACCTTTTGCCAGGAGAATGGGGTACCACAGGGCTCCGTCTTGAGTGTGGCGCTCTTTGCCATTGCAATCAATCCGATCGTAGATTGCCTTTCAGCCGACGTCTCCGGATCTCTTTTTGTTGACGATTTCGCAATTTATTGTAGCGCCCAGCGGACGTGTCTCTTGGAGCGTTCTCTCCAACGCTGTCTTGACCGTCTATATTCCTGGAGCATCGCACACGGCTTCCGATTCTCCACTGAGAAAACTGTGTGCATCAACTTCTGGAGATACAAGGAATTTCTTCCACCTTCTCTACGTCTCGGCCCTGTTGCTCTCCCTTTCGTGGAGACTACGAAATTCTTGGGACTCATGTTCGATCGGAAACTTTGCTGGTCCACACACGTGTCCTACCTGGCTGCCCGTTGTGCTTGATCCCTTAACGTTCTTCGTGTCCTCAGTGGCACGTCATGGGGAGCGGATCGTACCGTCCTGCTTCACCTTTACCAGGCCATTGTTCAGTCGAAGCTCGACTATGGAAGCCTTGTATACTCTTCAGCACGGCCGTCGATTCTCCGCCGTCTCAACTCTCTCCACCATCGTGGATTACGTCTGGCGACCTGTGCATTTTATACCAGCCCTGTTGAAAGTCTGTATGCCGAGGCTGCTGTATTACCCTTGACCACTCGGCGTGACATACTTTTGTCTCTGTACGCATGCCGCCTGCGGTCGATGCCCAACCATCCATCTTACCGATTATTTTTTGACGACTCACTCGATCGCCAATATCAGTTGTCTGCGATTGCCTTGCTTCCACCTGGAGTTCGGTTTCGCCGCCTACTATAGCGGCTCGATTTTACCCTTCCTTCCACCTTTCGGTTGAGCGAATGCCCATTGCCACCGTGGCATAAGGCCCCGGTTCACACTCACCTCGAACTTAGTTCGCTCCCCAAGGAGAGCACTCCAGATTTGGTATACCGCTCGAGGCTTGTCGAACTCCGTTCGCGGTTGGATAATGCCATATTTATTTACACTGATGGTTCCAAGAGCACTGCCGGTGTCGGATCTGCCTTCGTTGTAGAGGACAACCGCTTCCAATACAAGCTCCCTGACCGGTGCTCGAACTTCTTGGCTGTGCTTTTTGCCCTCCACCAGGCCGTTTTGTACACCTGCCGCAACCGCCAACCTTTCTATGCCATCTGTTCGGACTCCCTTAGTGCCCTGCAGAGTCTTAAGGACCCTTTTGTCGCACCATTCTCTCGTGTATCGGATCCAACGTTCCCTCCAGTTGCTGGCGGATGACAGCTGTCACGTTTCTTTCCTGTGGGTCCCTGGCCATGTGGGTGTGCCCGGGAATGAGGCCGCCGACACAGCAGCCAAGGCAGCAGCTCTTTTGCCTCGCATGGCTACCTTTTGCGTCCCATCGGACGATGTTCAACGGGCTCTTCGCCGGAGTATCGTGTCGCAATGGCACAGTGTGTGGCTTTCACTGTACAACAATAAATTGCGAACTGTCAAACCGATCCCGACCGCTTGGAGGACATCCTCACGCCCCTCTCGGCGGGAGGAGGTCATCCTGGCTCGGTTGCGGATCGGTCATTGCCGTTTCAGCCACCGTCACTTGCTATCCGCCGAACCTGCACCGCTATGCTCCTGCGGTGAACTGCTGACAGTGCGACATGTTTTACTGACTTGTGTTAATTTTAATCATCTCCGTGTAGCCCTTCACTTTCCGTCAACTCTGGAAGAAATTTTAGCTGATGACACACGAGCAGCTGCTCGGGTTTTGCGTTTTATGAACTTGGCCAACCTATCCAAGGATATTTAACCCTTTTGTCTTTTATCTTTCGTTTTTAGCCTCTTGTTGATGTTCTGACAGTCACCAATTTTTTGAGATCATAGCGAATCTATGTTCTTGGCTGGGCGCTAATGACCATAGAAGTTGTGCGCCCTAAAACCAAAAAAAAAAAAAAAAAAAAAACTGACAGTGGGACAACATTGCTGACTATGACGGCTTAACTGGGCAAAAGTATTTACAAAGTTATGCGCTAAAAGTGCGCGAATACGTTCGCATGCCAAAATTTTTGGTGAGGAAGTCGGAATGAGAATTGAACCAGCTGGTTCCACACTTTTGTGTTAGAGAACATTTTTGCCTTTTCTGTGCTTCTGTAGGAGAATTTTTCAGCTGGTAAATAAATACGTCTCATTATGACTGACAAAGTGGTTGATGACCTATCACTAGCAACACTAGATATTCCTTCCATACCTTGGAGAAGGGTAAGTGGCTGTACATTATGGAGTGGAGTGGGGAAAGTAATTATAATGTTGTTGAACATTGTGACCCAAGAGTGTAGATAATTTGTTCTTCTGGGAGTAAGGACTTGAGTCCTGTTTGTGGGAGTAGGGTTAGTTCTCCAGTAGTAGAAATTCATCCAGATCAGTATTCAAAGTATCTTCATCCATTTCAATGTTTGAAACTGTTACACAGGTTGCATTGTGTGAGCAACTCAATAAAATATAGAAAATGAAAAAGAATAAAAATTATGTTTGTGGATATGTCTCGTGAGGGTATGGAGTTTTATGTAAACAGGGTAAGCTCAGATTTGTAAAATGATCAGATATCTGCATAGACTGCATTCTGCAGCTCTTTGGCTCCATGCATAATATAGAGGGCACTGGTAACCTGCTCCAGTAGGCGTGGTGGGCGCAGGACATCTAGTATTGCTTCTTGTGTCTTGTGCACGTTTGCTAATGGTATTTGTAGCAACACTGGGCTGTTGCCAACTGTGGCAGCAGTTATTACGGGGGTGCCAAAAGCATATGCCTTATGATATATGTTGACTAATAATAATAATAATAATAATAATAATAATAATAATAATAATAATAATACACTCCTGGCCATTATAATTGCTACAACATGAAGATGAAGTGCTACAGCTGCGAAATTTAACCGACAAGAAGAAGATGCTGTGATATGCAAATGATAAGCTTTTCAGAGCATTCACACAAGGTTGGTGCCAGTGGTGACACCTACAATGTTCTGACATGAGGAAAGTTTCCAGCCGATTTCTCTTACACAAACAGCAGTTGACGGGCATTGTCTCGTAAAAAAATGTTGTGATGCCTTGTGTAAGGAGGATAAATGCGTACCGTCACTTTTCCGACTTTGATAAAGGTTGGATTGAAGCCTATCGTGATTGTGGTTTATCGTATCGCGACATTGCTGCTCGCATTGGTTGCGATCCAATGACTATTTGCAGAATATGGAATCGGTGGGTTTTGGAGGGCAATACAGAACGCCGTGCTGGATCCCAATGGCCTCATATCACTAGCAGTAGAGATAACGGGCATCTTATCCGCATGACTGTAATAGATCGTGCAGCCATGTCTTGATCCCTGAGTCAACAGATGGGGACGTTTGCAAGACAACAAGCATCTGCACGAACAGTTAGACTATCAGCTTGGAGACCATGACTGCGGTTACCCTTGACGCTGAATCACAGACAGTAGCACCTGCGATGGTGTACGCAATGATGAACCTGGGTGCATGATTGGCAAAACATCATTTTTTCAGATGAATCTAGGTTCTGTTTACAGCATCATGATGGTTGCATCTGTGTTTGGTGACATCACAGTGAATGCACATTGGAAGCATGTATTCGTCATTGCCATACTGGTGTATCACCCGGCGTGATGGTATGAGGTGCCATTGGTTACATGTCTCGGTCACCTCTTGTTCGTATCAACAGCACTTTGAACAGTGGCTGTTAAATTTCAGATGTGTTATGACCCGTGGCTCTACCCTTCATTCGATCCCTGTGGAACCCTACTTTTGAGCAGGATAATGCATGACCACATGTTTCAGGTCCTATACGGATACAGAAAATGTTCAACTGATGCCCTGGCCAGCACATTCTCCAGATCTCTCATCAATTGAAAACGTCTGGTCAATGTTGGCCGAGCAACTGGCTCATCACAATATGCCAGTCACTAGTCTTGATGAACTGTGGTATCGTGTTGAAGCTGCATGGGCATTGTACCTGTACACACCATCCAAGCTCTGTTTGACTCAATGCCCAGGCATATCAAGGCTGTTATTATGGCCAGAGGTGGTTGTTCTGTGTACTGATTTCTCAGGACCTATGCACCCAAATTACGTGAAAATGTAATCATATGTCAGTTCTAGTATAATATATTTGTCCAATTGATACCCGTTTATCATCTGCATTTCTTCGTGGTGTAGCAATTTTAATGGCCAGTAGTGTAGTAGTAGTAGTAGTAGTAGTAGTAGAGGAAAGTTCAAATCAATCCAGAACTTCCTTTTTTTTTCTTTTTTAATTTCAAAGTGTGAAAAGTGGCTTTATGTTTCTACACAACCTCCAGCTACAGGTGTGGAATATTTCAGCATACAAAAATTTAGTATTATGACTAAACCATTTTAATCATCAGTGCTGCAATGTTTGTCCCCAAGGAATTCCTTCAGGGACCGAAACAGGTGGAAATCTCTTGGAACAGTCAGGACTATAGGGGGTAATATCTCCCAACCAAGTTCCTGGATGTGCGTTGAACAGTATGCATTGTCTTCCAAAAGAGAACACACTTTTCAATCAAATCTGGACGTTTCTTCTGTAAACTCTTGTGCATGTCACGCAGAACACTTTAGTAATACTCGCTGTTGGTGGTGGTACCGTGGGGTAAAAAAATAAATGCGTATAATTCCCTGTCTGTACCAGACTATATATGTCATCAGTTTACCAGTGTACACATCTGATCAAAATTTCTTGTGAAGTGGTTCTTTTCAATTCTGAAGTGAAATGGTGAACCCATGTTTTGTAACATGTCGTGATGTGATTCAGAAAATCCTGGCCTTCCCTTTCGTAGGGTTTCTGCAGTTCACTACAGACTTCAACTCTTGCATGTCTGGTCTACAGCAGAAAGCTGCTTTTGGTCCCAGCATGCACTCTTGGGAAAATAAGTGATCATTAATATTGTGTTCACTGTTCGAAATCAAAATGTTCATATGTTTGTAAATCTTTGGGACCAAACTACTCTGGTCATCAGTCTATCGACTTAAAAAAAAAAAAAAAAAAACTACTTTAACTTAAACCTATTCTGAGGACAACACACGCGCCCATGCCAGGGGGAGGACTCGAGCCTCCAGCAGTAGTGGCCATACAGTCTCCGACACGGTGCCTAGAGCTGCATGGCCATCCCTGCATAGATTTTCTGTTCTTAACGGCAGATTATACACCCTTACAAATTCACGGCAGGTTATGTGACAATTGTCCATTATCGGCTTCTCCACCCGCTGAATGTTCTCAGGAATGACTACTGTGGGCTGTTATCCACCGTGACGGGTATCATCAGTAATAGAGACATGGTCATCTCTGAAGTGCATTCACCATTCAAATTTCCTACTTCAACTGATGTCTCATCACTGTGCTGAGCCTGAAGACGTCTGTATTAATTTCAGCAGTTTTTATGCACTCAGTACTGAAAACTTCACCACAACACACTGTTCCACATAGATGTTCACACTGTTATCAACCATCTTGGATAACAGTCTATACAGAGTGTGTGGAGTGAGCACCGCCCACCAGTAACAGCACACTGGTGCCAGTTTCTAATGCATACAAAAGCTCCAGCCCAGGCATCCATTTAAATCTGAAAAGAAAAAAGTCGGATTGAGTTGAATGACCCCCTAGTAGTAAGAGGAGGAGGAAGGGGAGTGTGTGTCTTGTGCCTAGTTTGAAGGGTGCAACTCCCTCTTCATTTTATGGAAACACACAAATAGAGATAACACCACTTCCAACTTTTAGTACAAGTGATTCCATCTTCAGGTGATAAGAGAATGTTGTAAATAGAGATTGAATGAGAGAAACTGGTTAGTCAGAACTATGGAGTACAAAATAAAATATAATCAGAGAAAGATAACATACAGCCACACAATCACTCGGACATAACTTATGCACTCATGACCTTAAGCTCTAGCCGCTCTGATCCAAGTCATTGGATACAGCTGAAGATGGAAGTCATATTTGTATGAAGTATATCTGAGAGCCATCCCCATGAACCACAGACATTGCTGAGGTGAGGTGGCTTGCGTGCCTCAATGATGCAGATAGCCATACCGTAGGTGCAACCACAGCGGAGGCGTATCTGTGGAGAGGCCAGATAAACATGTGGTTCCTGAAGAGGGGCAGCAGCCTTTTCAGTAGTTACAGGGGCAACAGTCAGGATGATTGACTGAGCTGGCTTTGTAACATTAGCTAATGTGGCTTTGCCACATTTACTGCGAACGGCTGAAAGCAAGGGGAAAATACAGCCCTTACATTTCCCGGGGACATGCAGCTCTACTGTATAAAAATATGATGATGGCATCCTCTCGGGTAAAATATTCCGGAGGTAAAATAGTCCCCCATTCGGATCTCCGGGCGGTGACTACTCAGGAGGATGTGATCATCAGGAAAGACAATACTGGCATTCTACGGGTCGGAGCGTGGAATGTTAGATCCCCTAATAAGGTAGGAAAATTAGAAAATTTAAAAAGGGAAATGGCTAGGTTGAAGTAAGATATAGTGGGGATTAGTGAAGTTCAGTGACAGGATGAACAGGATTTCTGGTCAGGTGAGTACAGGATTATAAATACAAAATCAGTTGGGGGTATCACAGGAGTAGGACTGATAATGAATAAGAAAATAGGAATGCAGGTAAACTACTATGAGCAGCACAGTGATCGCATTATCATTGTCAAGATAGATACGAAGCCAACACCGACAACAGTAGTACAGATTTATATGCCAATTAGCTCTGCCGATGATGAGGAGATCAAAGAAATATATGAGGAGCTAAAGGAAATTATTCAGACAGTTAAGGGAGAGGAAAACTTAATTGTGATGGGAGATTGGAATTTGGTAGTAGGAAAAGGAAGATAAGGAAAAATAGTAGGTGAATATGGACTGGGCAGAAGGAATGAAAGAGGAAGTCGACTGGTAGAATTTTGCACGGAACATGATTTAACCGTAATAAACTCGTGGTTTAAGAATCACAAAAGAAGGTTGTATACGTGGAAGAGACCAGGAGACACAGGAAGGTATCAGATAGATTTTATAATGGTAAAACATAGATTCCGGAACCAAGTTATAAACTGTAAGACATACCCAGGGGCAGATATAGACTCTGACCATAACTTGTTAGTCATTAACTGTAGGATAAAACTGAAAAAACTGCAGAAAGGTAAGAAAATAAGGAGATGGGATCTAGATAAATTGAAGGAACATGAAGTTCTGGAGAATTTCAGAGGGAGATTTAGGCAACAATTGACAGAAACAGAGGGAAATAAAACAGTAGAAGAGGAATGGGTAGCATTGAGAGATGCAATAGTGAAGTCAGCAGAGGACAAAATAGGTAGAAAGGCAAGACCTACAAAAAATCCTTGGATATCACAGGAAATACTAAATTTAATTGATGAAAGGAGAAAATATAAAAATGCAAAAAAAGGAAACAGGCAAAATGGAGTATAGACGACTAAGAAATGAGATTGACAGGAAGTGCAAAACGGCTAAGCAGGAATGGCTAGAAGCCAAATGCAAATCTGTAGAAGAATGTATAAGAAGGGGAAAAGTAGATACTGACTACAGAAAAATAAGAGACATTTGGGGACAAGAAAAGCAACTCTACGAATATCAAGAACTCAGATGGGAAACCAGTTCTCAGCAAAGAAGGGAAAGCTGAAAGGTGGAAAAAGTACATAGAGCAGCTCTACAAAGGAAATGAACTTAGAAACAATATTGTAGGAAGGGAAGAGGAAGTAGATCAAGATGAAATAGGAGATACTATACTGAGAGATGAATTTGACAGAGCCATGAAAGACCTAGGTCGGAACAAGGCCCCAGGAGTAGATGACATACCCTCAGAGCTACTAAAGTCTGTGGGAGAGCCAGCCATGAGAAAACTATTTGAACTGGTGTGTAGGATGTATGAGACAGGCGAAATACCCTCATACTTTAAGAAAAATGTAATAATCCCCATTCCAAAGAAATCAGCCGCATGTCAGTTGGTAGATCACGTGGGTGCTATCGCAAGTGGCTCTGCCCTTGATTGTGTACACCCTCCGGGTTACGGGACTGGAGTAAGTGGTGGTGGAAGGATGCATAGGGCAGGTTTTACAACGGGGGCAGTTACAAGGGTAGGAGCCAGAAGGTAGGGAAGGTGGTTTGGGGATTTCATAGGGGTGGACTAGGAGGTTACGGAGGTTAGGTGGGCGGCGGAAAGACACTCTCGGTGGATTAGGAAGGATGTTATGAAGGACGGATCTCATTTCGGGGCAGGATTTAAGGAAGTCGTATCCTTGCTGGAGAGCCACATTCAGAGTCCGCTCCAGTCCCGGAAAGTATCTGGTGACAAGAGGGGCACTTCTGGGATTCCTCTGTTGAAGGTTCTGAATTTGGGGGATGAGGAAGTGGCTCTGGCAATTTGCTTCTCTATATATTATAGAAGGAGACTTTCCTGGTGGGAAAAATATGTATAAAATAAAGATTGTTTGACTTACCCAAAGTACAGGCTCGCCGATAGAAACATAAATCACAAATAAAAGCATACAAACATTCACTGGCAGCTTCTTCAGGAAAAAGAGGAAGAAAGAAGAAGAGAAAGGGAAGGATATGGGTTTTAAGGAAGTGGAAAAGGAGTCATTCCAATCCCAGGAGTGGAAGGACTTACCTTAGGGAACAAAAAGGAAGGTAAACAAACACGCATACACTCACACATATCCACACTCATACACACCTAGGCAGACATTTGTAGAAACCCACGTTTATGTCTGCAAATTTTTAGGCCTACAAATGTCTGCCTGATTTTCTAACAGTACATTCCATTACCTTCGTTTTACTCTTGTTAATGTTCACCTTATATCTTCCTTTCAAGATACTGTCCATCCCTTTCAATTGCTCTTCCAGATCTTTGGCGGTCTCTGAGAGAATTACTATGTCATCGGCAAACAGCAATGTTTTTATTTCTTCTCCCTGCACTTTAATGCCCTTTCCAAATTTCTCCTTCCATTCCTTCACTGCCTGCTCAATGTACAGATTGAACAACATCGGGGAAAGGCTACAACCCTGTCTTACTCCCTTTCCAACCTCTGCGTCCCTTTCTTGCCCTTTAACTCTAATAACCGCTGTGTGGTTTTCGTATAGGTTGAATATAATTCTTTGCTCCCTATATTTTACCCCTGATATCTTCAGAATTTGGAAGAGTGTATTCCAGTCGACATTGTCAAATGCTTTCTCCAAATCGACAAACGCTGAAAACGTAGGTTTCCCTTTTGTTAGCCTGTCTTCTAAGATAAGTCGTAATGTGAGTATTGCCTCCCGTGTTCCTACATTTCTCCTAAATCCAAACTGATCTTCCCCGAGGTTGGATTCCACAAGTTTTTCCATTCGTCTGTAAATAATTCGTGTTAGTATTTGCACCCATGACTTATTAAACTGATAGTTCTGTAATTTTCACACTTGTCTGCACTTGCTTTCTTTGGAATTGGAATTACAATATTCTTCTTGAAGTCAAAGGGTATTTCCCCTGTCTCATACATCTTGCATACCAGGTGATACAATTTTTTTCATGACTGGCTCTCCTAACGACATCAACAGTTCAGACGGAATATCATCTACTCCAGGGGCCTTGTTTCGACTCAAGTCCTTCAGCGCTCTGTCAAATTCTAATCGCAGTATCGTATTTCCTATCTCATCTTCCTCCACTTTGTCTTCCATTTCTTCAAATTTATTTCCTTTGTATAGGCCCTCTATATATTCCTTCCCCTCTTTGCTTAGTACTGGTTTTCCGTCTGAGTCCTTGATATTCATACAGCTGCTTTTCTTGTCTCCAAATATCTTTTTTATTTTCCTGTAGCCAATATCTAACTTTCCCGTAGTTATGCATTCTTCTACAGTTCTGCATTTGTCCTCTAGCCACTCCTGCTTAGCTAGTCTGCACTTCCTGTCACTCATTTTTCAGACCTTTGTAGTCCCTTTTTCCTGTTTCACTTGTTGAATTTTTATATTTTCTCCTCTCATCACTTAAGTTCAGTATATCCTGTGTTATCCAGGGATTTCTATTAGGCCTTGTCCTTCTGCCTATATGATCCTCTCCAGCCTTCACTACCCTATCTCTCAGAGCTACCCATTCTTCTTCTACTGTATTACTTTCCCCCCTTTCAGCCAATCCTTGCCTAATGCTCCCTCTGAAACCCTCCACCACCTCTGATTCCTTCAATTTGTCCATGTTCCATCTCCTAACTTTTCTACCTTTCTGCAGTCTCTTGAGTTTCAATCTGCAGTTCATAACCAATAAATTATGGTCAGAGTCTATATCTGCCCTTGGATATGCTTTACAATTTAAAACCTGGTCCCTAAATCTATTCCTTTCCGTTATAAAGCGATCTGGTACCTTCCAGTGTCTCCTGGTCTCTTCCACATATACAGCCTTATTTCATCATGATTAAACCAAGTGTTGGTGATCATTAAATTGTGCTCTGCGCAAAATTCTACCAAGCGATCTATTCTTTCATTCCTTTTTCCCAGTCCATATTCACCTGCTACATTTCCTTCTCTTCCCCTTCCTACTACCAAGTTCCAGTCACCCATCACAATAAAGTTTTCGTCTCCCTTAACTTTCTGAATGATTACTTTTATCTCCTCATATGTTTTTTCAATATCCTCATAATCGGCCATGCTAGCTGGCATATAAACTTGCACTACTGTCTTTGGTGTTGGCTTTGTGTCTATCTTTACTACGATAACGCGTTCACTATGCTGTTCATAGTAACTTACTCGCATTCATATTTTCTTATTCATTGTCAGACCCACTCCTGCATTACCACCAACTGATTTTATATTGATAACCCTGTACTCACCTGATCAAAAATCATTTTCATCCTGCCACTGAACTTCACTAATCCCTACCATATCTAACTTTAACCTATCCATTTCTCTTTTCTAATTTTCTATCTTACCTATGTGATTAAGGGTTAGAACATTCCACTCTCCAACCCGTAGAATGCCTGTTTTGTTTTTCTAGATGACAACATCCTCCTGAGTAGTCCTCGCCCGGAGATCCGAAGGGGGAACTATTTTATCTCCGGAATATTTTACCCAAGAAGACACCATCATCGTATAGTCATACAGTAGAGCCTTCCCTGTACTTCAACATTAAAATTAGAAAAATCGGTTCAGCCGTTCTCGAGTTTTAGTGAGACTAACGAACAGCAATTCATTTATAAAGATTGTTTCTTTCTGGTTTCTCTTTTACTATATCCCATATAGCTATTATTTCAATGCCTGACATTGCTATCTTTTTCTCATAGTGCATTTGTTGAGATGTCTGAATTACTTTTCTTAATGTTTTGCAGTATTACTTGTATTTAGCAAAATCATCAGCATTGGAACTATTCTTGGCTAGCAGATATGTTTGTCTTATTGTCTTACACTAAATTCATATTCCTTGTGAAATCCATGGTATTATCATAGACATCTGTTAGTTACTTTTATAGGAAAACTGTTTTCAAACTGGAAGTATTAATGAATATATTACACTTTTCATTCATGCCATGACCACTGTAAACATCTTTCCAGTTCATATCTTTGAGCAGTTTTCTAAAATACTCAATTTTTAATGGATTGATTACTCTCCTGTATTCAGATTTAGCAGTCTGAATAATCTGCTTAGCATGATTACTCTCCTACAGGGTCGGACTGGGCTAAAGGGGGCTGGCTACTCAAAAGCCTGAGATTTTCAAAAGAGATAGATTGGCTGGCCAGTACTTACCTTTTTGCTGTACTGTCAATAGTGACAAACAGAAAAAATAAAATAACAAGCTTTCGGAACTGTGTTCCTACTTCAGGTAAGAGAGGAGGGGAAAAAGAAGAAAAAAAGGAAGGGGAAGGTAATTCACTTATGAATTACCTTCCCCTTCGTTTCCCATTCCTTTATTCTTCTTCTTCTTCTTCTTCTTCTTCTTCTTCGTCCTTTCTTTCTGTGTGTAACTATCGGTGGTACAGAACAAAGGTAAGTACTGGCCAGCCAATCTCTCTCTTTTGAAGAATGATTTATCATCTCTGTGGAGAATTTCCATCATTAGTCAAATATACAAATTATTCATTTTCAATTATATACATATTATTGTTAAGTAAATTTAGTTACAATTTAACATAATACAACAAATCTGAAGCTAGTCAATCATTTCTTCAAAAGAGGGGAAGTTTCTGTTAAGCTGTCAATAACTTGGTCGTAGAAGCTGCTATTGTCGTCATCTTTGATTAGATCCGATTCTGTGTTTAACATATTCAATGAATCTAACAGTTCTTGTTCCAGTAAAGACCGAAGTCTCATCTTGATGCGCTTCAGTGCAGAAATCCGTCTCTCATAAGTCCCTTGTGAGAACGAAATTGTAAGAATTACACAATAGGCAACATACAAGTTGGAGTGTGTACTGATGTGCATATTATATTGTGACAGAAGTTTACATGCACATGGTATGCAACTCTGGCAGGCATCCAAACCACTTCAGGAAAACAAATGGCGTTCTTTGCAGTACGGTGTAAGGTATCTTCTCACTCTGTGAATCTGAGCTGTTCATGTCTTGTTCCCTAGATGGAACATGTTCTTCCCATAGAGTTTTGGACAGTTCATTAAAACTTTTTGCAAAAGATTCTAATTCCATTGACAGCACTTCTCTATCGACATTTTCAGTTGCTGCGAGAGACTTTAATGCATCATAAGGAATCCCATTTTTCTTAATTTCATTGAAGTTTTTTTGGGTCCAAACAAGCAGCATCCTTAATTAAGTGTTCATTGCAATTGAATTTTATTTCTATTTTTACTAAAGCTGTGTTAAAAATGACTTCGTAGACAGAAATGCAGTAGAGTCTCTCTGGTTCCGCAGACAACAATCCCACTTGGTCTTGGCATGTCTAATCATGTTGTTTTGGGTTTTTAGATATTCTTCATAATGGCAATGTGGTCTGTATGTCAGCCTCAATATTTTCGGCTTCTGTTAATGATTGAAATTGGGATGCAAACAAAGTTGCAGCTCTGAATAAGTTTTCAAAATTATCTAACAGTTCCCGCAAATTTATTTCCAAATTTCTTATAAGCCCTTGAGCTTCAAGATAATCTAATGTAGGAGTTGGAGATATTGCCTTACTGGCGTTGATAGGTCAAAAATGTTCTTGAATACAAAGACTGTCAGGATTGTTTCAAATTTCAAAAAGGAATCTATCAATGCTTTCACTTGAAACGAAAACTTTGCCTCGAACTCCACACTAGATGATGTGGCACTCAAAGTTTTTATCAACGCGACATATTGACTTTTCTCAAGAATATTGGTCAAGGCTCTGTCTTTAGCCCACCATGTCATTTTTTTTATGTTCTCCAATCTTCTAAGTTTGTCTTGACCAGAGGTTATTTCAGAAATTTTGCATAGTTGTCAGTGCAGGCTTATAAAGTAGCATGCCTCCTCCATTATGCATAAGCAACATCGCTACTATTGTTATGAAAATTTCAGTGTGTGTTGTTTTCTGCGTAATGGAGGAGGCACAGTACTTCAGACTGAAAAAGATGACA
This sequence comes from Locusta migratoria, assembly GCA_026315105.1. Lineage (NCBI taxonomy): Eukaryota > Metazoa > Arthropoda > Insecta > Orthoptera > Acrididae > Locusta > Locusta migratoria. The sequence goes on from CM048751.1 coordinate 298,044,137, forward strand.
CAGCACAGAACATTGTAAGCAGAATACCACACACATGACATTCCATAAGATAGGTAAATATTTGCACTTCACAATGCAATAAATTCTCAAAACGCGTAGTGCTGAACATAAAGAAAGCATTTCTGGTGCAGTGTTCCATTGTTTAAAACATAAACCTCTCACCAATGCAGAGAGAGAGAAATGGAGTCAACTAGTGCTACTATTAGCCTAACCACGAAACATACAAAACAGGTGTTAGAGTTGCCACAGGATTTGTGACTCTTTGAAGAGTCACAGACTCAGTAAAGGCAGTTTCAAAATCATTCTGATTGCTTATATTCGCTAAACTGGCATGAGCCCATTGTTAGACTGTGTTGTAAGGGTATAAAGAGAAGTTGCAGCTTAGCTGCATAGGGCATTGAAATAATTCGACGGTGACCAGTGAATTTGTTCGTCTCGTGCATCAGTTCCATGTGGACGCTAGTTGGTATGGTTGCCTGTTCATCATTGAGTTTTTGGCTCATTTATTATTATTATTATTATTATTATGGAGACCGGCAAGTGCTCTGAGCCAACTGCACCGGCTTTGGCTATCCGTAGCACGTCTCATGGAGCGTTTTTCTGCTTTAAATACACATTTATAAAGGCTGTATCTGAAATGACTGTAGGTAACGAAATGGCTGGTAGAGGGGAGTGAGTAAGGAACCCATGTCCGGAAATGTCATCCAACATCACTATGAGCACTTCTTTGTCTTTGATACTAAGAAACAAACTCTTCCACTGAAAGCTCTTTGCTTTCCATGATTTGTGAGAAGGCACTATGAACCAAAACAATCAAACACTTCCAATGAAAATTGGCTCTTAACTGCACACGTTAAGAGCTATGAGCAATTGGACAGTAAAAGAGATGTGTTTATAGAACTCAAGATGAAGACATCTTGGTAGTTCTTAAGGTATGCGTTTCAGAGCCTATGTTTACTGGGCTTTTTTTCTTGGTTTTGTCCATACTGCCTCCTTCCAAAATATCGAAAGCAAAGAGCTTTCAGTTGAAGAGATTTGTTGCACAGTTTCAAAGATAAAGAAGTGCTCCCAGTTTCATTGGATGACATTTCCGAACATGGGTTCCTTATCAAAATATTATGTACTCACTACCCTCTGCCGTCCATTTCATTTTCTACATTCATTTCAGAAGCACCCGCTATAAAAACATAAACATAAATATCACATGAAAAATTATGCATAACACTATTACACTAAAAACAACACACACACAATCATCGAACCTACGGCAGGAGCGGCTGCGCAATCCATGGCATGGCACCTTAGATCATCACGGCAACATTGAAACATTCGACAGTAAAACATTATTACATATAAAATTGTTCTTGAAGACAAATTTCAGCGAACACATAGGTAATTAAAGGATATTGTTGTTCTTGAATAAAATTTTGTGGAATGTGTTATTAAAAAGGATGGTCACTACCGATTACAGTACACACCAGTTTAAGCAAAACTGAGTAGCAGGCTTTTTAAACCATTGACGTAATGAATTGATTGCAGTTTAACGTCCCAAGTTCGCTCACCACTGCTTTCTGTTTTTTCCCCATTTTATATTATTCTCTACAATGTTAAACTTTTAATCATAAAATTTAAACTTAGCTTCATTTTGGATTTCATACACATAAAACTAATATATGAGTTTACTTGTAATTAGTTGAAGTTTGAACAGATAATATTCGAAATTTGCTGAAACTGAAATATTTTCAAAAATTCTAACAATTAACTATCTGTGTAAGTTAGATTACTTCTCTTAGGGTGATAATAGCAAAAAGTGCAATTGTCACACTATGCTCATGTTATGAAAGCATTTTTTGAGGTGTATCATTTTTCCGAACTATAGTGCAGTACGAAGCAACTTCATTCAAGTTTTTAAATAAAAGAATTTCTCTGTCAATTTTGATGAATATCAAGCATACCAAAACATGGAGCTGAAAACGGGAGCACTGTATTGATACAGTGCGGTTGAAAGTGTTACAGTTGCATCTTCTCTTGATGGTAACTCTCACTATCATTGCAGCAATTCAGGAGATATTTAATATTCATAGAATATATGACTTCAACTGCTATTGGGCAAAGCTGAAAATTTGTACCCAGCTGGGATTCGAACCCGGGTCTCCTGCTTTCTAGGCAGTTGCGCTGACCCCTACACCACTGGGGACACAGTGATCACCGCACCTGCAAGTACTACCCATGCACGCCTCCCGTCAGATACAAATTCCCAGTGGTGTAGGGGTCAGCGCAACTGCCTAGAAAGCAGGAGACCCGGTTTCGAATCCCGGCTGGGTACACATTTTCAGCTTTGCCCAATAGCAGTTGAAGTCATATATTCTATGAATATTAAATAATAACAACTGCAGGATCAGAATGTGACGTCTGTTCTTTCCGAACAGACGCCACATGTATATATATAATTCAGGAGATATTGGCTTGAAACCATTGTGTTAGTGAATAAATTAGATCACTCCAAATAGCGCTCAACATGTGCTCGATACATGTTTAACTATATTTAAATTTTATAATTAACAGTTTAACAATGGAAGGAATAAAATAAAATGATATAAATGGAAAAATAGTGGGAATCAAACCCAGACCACAAAACTATCACCCCAATGGCCTATTCAACGCGCTATGCCAATGTCAAATGCGTCTCAAACTAGCGTATACACCATTTATAATGTAATCTGGAATCTTTCATGAGTGTTTCTTCTTTTGCTGTAGTCCACCCAATAGAAATGTTTTAGGAATTTAAAAGGTTCATTTACCTGCTTCTTCTCTCAATGTTTAATCCAAATCGGTGAGACCCATCCGCAATCTACCCTCGATAGTTGTATCACACAATATTTTTTGCTACGATAGTGAGAAAAAGATAGGGTTCAATTCGGGATTTATGAAGCAAAAAATGGGGGAAAAAAGTTCTATTTTTAGACTCTTGATGTTCAGGAATGAAATCTGTTATACTAACAGTACTCAACCACAAGTTGTTGTGGCTTGCCGCAGATTAAATTGAAGAGCAAGATAGGAGAAAGCATACATTTCTAACATGTGTAATTTCCTACTGTGAATGAGAATTGGATGTATGTCCTATACTCCTTGCTCCCCTTATCTTCACAGCTTTCTTTGATCCACTTTCTTTGTTCTTTTCTCTCTGCCCATATCATCCACCCCTCTCTCTGTGCACCTCCTTGTCCCCCTCTCCCTGTCCATCTCCTTCCCTCTCTCTTTGTCGAATCCTCTTTCACCCTCTTTCTGTGCATCTGCTTCTCCTCCATCTCCCTCTCCAGCTCATCATCATGCTCTCCCTGTTCGTCTGCTCCTTCTCCCTCACCACATTAACTTCCTCCCCCTCCTCTATTTTCTCTTTGAACTCCGTATGGCGTAGAGGCATGTTTCGTATTATGTTCAAAATCTTGTATCTCCAAATGTTCTTGAAATTTGAAATTCTAACAAAGTGTTCCACTGAATATGCGCATGTTTTTATATACCTAATTATTCAATATATGCCATGTATGAATTTATATACATTTTAAAACAGGGAAAAGTTTATGTATAATATATTCAAGAAATCTGTACCTAAAAACCTTCCCGTACTTAAATGTAACATTGTGTCAAAATTTGAAAGCAATCGGTCAAGAACTTTAGGAGATCAATAAAATGTATATAAACAATAAAATCTGAAAATGCTGATTTATATTGTTTTCTGTAAGATCATAGAATTAAAATGAAACAAATCATTTTCGTATTAATCCCACGACCTTACAAAAAACAGTACAAACAAGCATTTTCAGTTTTTATTGTTTATATAAGTTTGTGGGACAAATTCCAGTTCCATACACGTTTACTTTCAGACAGACGACATTTAGGTTAAAACTAATTCCTCTCAATCTTCAAAACTAAAGCTATTGAAATCTAACAGGGAACCACTGATAAAACATTTTGCTTGCAAACTGTAAACTGGACTTGTTAAACTAGAAAAGCCATTACACTAGAAATGTAATTTATTTACCTGGTTGCCTTTCATTCCGATTTTGCAGTTTTTCAAGCTCTTGAGATGTAGATGTGAAGGAAAGCCTTATTGCTTTTGATTCAAAGCCACTGTTAGTAATTTGATTTTTCTTCTATTTTTTCATTTTTCGGAACTGGATTTGTGTTTATACATGGCTGAATGGGACTAAAAACATAGTAATGTCAGTAATTACTGCATAGAAAGGGTTCAAGTTAATAGCTTTATTTGGAAGTCAAAATAAAATGTAGCTTACCTTCTCCGTTGTAAAGGATGATTTAGATTTTTGTATATGTCATAGCTATTAAACGAGAATTACATCCAGCTACACGACATCATCAACAAATCACAATAACAAATAATGTTATGAACCTGCGAATATGTGACAACTGCAGCCAGTGACGTCCGCACCCAACCTCATATCTGTGACATTTGCACCCATTCTAATGGGCAACTACCTGCTTACTACCTCACGACCTACCTGCAGCCCATACTCTTGTTCAGCCACTCCTGCACCCATGGCTGTTTCATGCCCCCGTCTCCCTCAGGAGTCCTTGCTTACCAGAAACACTCTCTCGGCATAGTCTGCCTTCAGTGTCAAAGTCCTTGTCTACCTCACCGACTGACCGCTGACTATGTGCGCCACTCTGAATATGATACTGTAGACAGGACCTTTTGATGTCTGAAACTTAACTCACAGTAATTATAGAACAGAAATATCTTGGAGTATTTGTAATTAGAAAATAGCATAAAGTTAGAGAATTGGTGTCAGGGTCTACAATTTTTTCCATATTTAATTTATTTTCAAGCCTACAATCACATGAGCATATTTTTTCCGTAGCAGATGACGTCCTGTTCCAATGCGGGCCTTCTAGCTATGTAGTTAGCTGTGGAACGAAATGCAGAGAGCCAAGTATCGAGTTGTCTATTGTCACTGAGAAAACTGTTTTAAGTAAAGGAGGTAAAGTTAGATTTTGTTATCGATTGTTTGTCAGTAAAACTTTAAAAAATTAAAAACCAAAATACTAGGATTTGTGTGTGTTCTGTTTCGTGGAATCTGCATAACTCCAATGTGCGGAAACTATTTGGTAAAAATACATTATTTTCAAACATATTACATTTATTTCCCATAGTTAATGTGATACTCAAAAATGAAGTATGGTACAGCACATACTTCGAAACATATGCAGTGTAAAATCTACTCGCTGACCAGTTTACGTTTCTTACATTTTAGGTCCAACATTACTACATAGGAAATAAAGCCAACATATTGAAATTTTCCTCAGTGAATTTGTAGTTATAATTTGGGAAGCAAATAAACAACAACAATATTATAAGTAACAAGACCCAATGATGGCCTAAGGCCGAAATAAGCTTATAGTGAGAAAATAAAGTTTTAAAGAAGTGTTAAAATAATTTATAATTATTGTGGTATTGAACATGTTGATCAAAGACATACTCTACACTGTGGGCGCCAGAGAACGGAAATCTTTCTCTTTCATTTATGAAGTCGGTCACAAGCACACTTGATATTGACATTACATTAAAAGTTGTTCATTTTAAAAGGAGAGTCACAAACGTAATTTCTCTTGCTTCCAGCACCAATTTCACTGATGAGATATGCAGCAACTATTGTCCTGAACAATGTTTAACAAATTAAGAAAGCCGGCTTGAAAACACTTTATCTTGTGATTAAATGAGAACAGAAGTGCAAGACACCAATGGAAATATACAGTTTTTATTCTAGTTGAGCAATGCATGTTCTAAGTCAAAAGTTAAGTTCATACAATCGACAAGGCCTAAAAAAGTAAACTGAATTTTTCCCTTTTATTTTTTTGTTATACTAATTTAGATGCTGCACAGGGTGCAGCAGTGATGTTGTTAGGGTTAATAATTTTCATAAAAGAGGAAAATACACTCATTGTTACAATGTGAGTATTAAATTTTGTTTAATGGGTTACAACAAGGAAAAAATTTTCAAATACTTCAATGTGTCTCTTAAGATGCAGTGAATTAAGATATATTGCACACTTATAATTTATAAACACTTTGCAAAACGAAACACGAACCTGAGACTCAATATACTTTCTATGGAGATGTTGGCTATTACCTTAAGCTTTGTGAATTCAAATGGTCAAGCTGAAAATTATCTCATCTAAAATTACAGTAACTTAGTAATATATATTACCATCACATCATTTTTTTAATTTTATTTATTTATTTATATATTTTTTTTATTTTATTTTTGTAAATGATAGTGATTAGCCCAGTAAAGGAACGAGTAAAGTTTCTTTCCTTAATGCTGTTAAATGAAAAGTTACATGGAAATTGTCTTTTGTTTCTTATGACAAATAAAAGTTAAATTCAAATGCAGGGCTGCTGCAAGCCAACACTTGTCACCGGGCAGCAAGCATATGAGGCCCAATCTCCATAAGGACTGGCCCCAAGGATTTCGCCTTCCCCTCCACCTGCTGATAAATGTAGCCATCTTTGTGATATTTTAAAAGCCAGTATGCTACAACATTCACATTTGCCAGTTCAGAAGCTCTCCCCCCCTCCCCCCCCCCCCCTCTCCTCGGGCTTGTTCACAGCCAGGAGCCCGCAGCAGCGCCTGCTCGCAGCAGCAGCGCTGTTCCCAGCACTCCTATAGTGGCTCCTGCTGCGTGCTGTCAGCCGGGCCCTCTTTGCACGCCTGCCGCTCTGCATGACGGTCGCCCACAGCAGCACTGTGGCTGCTGCCTCATGTTTTGCACCACACTGTCGGCAATGCGTCTGGCAGGAGGCAAGATTCCGCGGCCACTGACTCCCGCCCCTACCCACCTCATCTGATGGACTGCTGCTGCGTCTGTCTTGTGCAACACAGCAGCAGGTTCATTTATCACACACTTGACATTCCTAAAATATTCAGCCCATGTGAATCATCCAGTGTATTGTAGGTACGGCAGGGGGCCTGGAGGGCCCGGACAGGGTAGGGCCCGGCTGGCAAATGCCACCCTGACTATATTGCCATCCGACCCTACTCTCCTATATTCACATTTAGCAGTCTTCATAATCTGTTTAGCATGATATGATAGACCATTGATTAATGGTTTTATAATATGATTTTGTTCCTTTGATTTGTCTATAAAATGTTATCAATGGCTGCCATAGAGGATTTAGTTATCCTAGTTGGAAAGTATACAGTATGAGTTATATTGAAAGACAATGTTACTAACTGCAGTAAATGTATACTGGAAGACTGCATAAGAAAATCTGTATTACAGTTATCAACAACCAAGATTTCTTTGTTTCTTTCTATTAAATAACCCAATAGAGCTTGTTGATGATTTAAGAATAGATTTTAATTTACTGCAGGTGCTTGATAAATAGTTATTATTATATAGTATCTATTAAGGAAGTCTACTTCTGTTGCACCCACTTCTAAATCTTGCTCTAGACATAATTTATTAATGTCAATGATCTTGAATTTATGGCTGTTTTTGATAAATTTGACAATTCCTTCTCCCTTTCTACAGAAGTACGAAGCTAACTTAAATCTGGAAATGTTTAACGTATCTATATATTCACATCAAAGTCCTGTTTGTCAATTCTGTGGGCAACAGTGTTGATGAAACACAACCACTGTTCCCTAGTCTTGAGGCTTAATGGCTGGCAGGTTTGAATTTTGTATGGGAAGAAAATTACAGAACCATTGGTTCAGTAAGTCATGGCTGCAGAATTTTAACATGAATTATGTACAGAAGGATAGTAAAGCTGGTAGAAGCTGACCTCGGAAAAGACCGGTTTGGATTCAGGAGAAATGTAGGAAAATGGGAAGCAATCCTCACTTTACTGATTATTCTAGAAGATAGATTAAGGAAAGGCAGACCTACATTTCTAGCTTTTGTAGATTTGGAGAAAGCTTTTTATAATGTTGATTGGAATATACTCTTTCAAATTCTGAAATCAGCAGGAGTAAAATATAGGGAACGGAAGGTTATTTACAACTTGTACAAAAACCAGACCATAGTTATTAGAGTTGAAGGACATGAAAGGGATGCAGAGGTTGGGAAGGGTGTAAGACACGGTTGTAGAATTTCCCCAATGTTATTAAATTTGTACATTGAGCAAGCTATAAAGAAAGGCAAGGAGAAATTTGGAAGAGGAATTAAAGTTCAGGGTGAAGGAATAAAAACCTTACGTTTTGCTGATGATATCATAATCCTGTCAGAGAAAGCAGAGGACCTGGAGGAGCAACTGAATGGAATGGACAGTGTGTTGAAAGGAACATATAAGATGAACATTAACAAGAGCAAAACAAGGGTAATGGACTGCAGTCATAGAAAATCAGGCGACACTGAAAGAATTAGATTAGGTAATGAATCAATAAAGGTGGTAAATGAGTTTTGTTACTTGGGTAGTAAAATAACATATGATGGTGTCAGTGCAGAGGATATAAAATGCAGAATGGCAATGGGAGAAATCTGTTTTTGAATAAGAGAAATTTGTTAACAATGAATATTAATTTAAGCATAAGGAAGTCCTTTCTGAAGGCATTTGTATGGAGTGTTGCCTTATATGGATGTGAAACAAGGATGATAAACAGTGTGGACAGGAAGAGGATAGAGGCGTTTAAAATGTGGTGTTACAAAAGAGTGCTGAAGATTAGGTGGGTGGATCGCGTAACTAATGAGGTACTGAACAGAATTGGGGAGAAAAGGAATATCTGGAATACCTTGACTAAAAGAAGGGATCGATTGGTAGGACACATTCTTAGACACTAAGGAATTGTGAATTTAGCATTGGAGGAAAGTGTGTGGGGTAAAAATTGCTGAGGGAGTCCAAGAGATGAATAATGCAAGCAAATTCCAATGGATGCAGGTTGCTGTTCTTATGAGGAGATGAAAAGGCTTGCTCAGGGTAGAGGAGGGTGGAGAGCTGCATCAAACCAGTTTCCGGACTGAAGACAACAACAACAACAACAACAACAACAACAACAACAACAACATGGGAAGAACAACCATTTGTTTGTTTGATTAATATCCTGTGGTAATTTGAAAACCTTCTTGGTGTTTTCACCATTTTTGGATGACCGAAATTGTCAACACTGTCATCACTAACAGTACCTGTTCTCTCAAACTTGTGAATGAAATTCTTGATTGTTAGGACACGTAGACCAGTCATCTTCAGCCTGATCGCAGTTGCAAACTACCTTCGAGCCGCAGTAGGGCTGTTGTGGCTCACATAATAGGATTTCACAAGCGCCGTATGCTCAGTCACGCTTTACCTTGATATTTTCACGAGCGAATAGCCAACAACTGCATGCACATACTATCCCACTGTGCCCCAGGTCATCCGTGGATTTTGAACACCTTAATGCTAACCATTCAGACATTATGATGATTTTATTTTGTATTGTTCAATAATTGTCACCCTGTATGTGTTAATTTTTTGTATATAATAGTAAAGAAGTTTTGAAATTTCCTGCATTAGGGCATGGCAATCTGGAAGTATCCATCACTTCTTTTAGTGTAGTCTGCAACCTTTACATATCATTGTTGTGTCAATAGTTTCATTGTTCAGGCTGTAACAGATGGGCACTCCATTGTGAATCTGCACAAAGTACAAAATAGATCCACATGATTCGATCTTTGTTGTGGAAAGTGTTAAAGCTGGGGAAATGATCTGTAGAATGCAGGATGGTGACAGCTGCTTATTGCAAAGCTTCAGTCATAAGAGATGTTGAAAGATCAGGGTATTCAACAACTGATGACAATTTGAAAAAGTCTCTTTACTTTATGAATTATCCTCATAGTTTTTAAGTGTAATGTATATCATCATATTGAATTGTAACCGAGCTGTGATCTGCTAACTGAACTTAATTTGACTTCTGTGTTTCAGACCTGAAAGGATACCTTTGATGTCAACTGCGGTAAATGTTCAGAGAGATTTGCCCAGTAATACTGTACGTCATCAGCCCACTGATACTGGTACTAGGAAAGTTCAGCAGACCTCAAGAGTAACTGGGCATTTTGATGGTGATGCAAGTGATAACTCCATCTCAACATCATGTTCTGATGAGGATGTTTTAGATCCTTGTTATGACTTTCAGCCTACTAAGCCTTCAAAATATAGTAGAAAGTCAGACATAGCGGACAGTGCAGCAGGTTTTGGTGAGGTGCTAGAGGCATCTTACCCAGATCGGAGGACTACAGAACAGACAAGTGGGAGAAAGAAATCACCACAGTTTGTGGAACTTCCTGAAGTGTTAGATGATGATGATGATGATGATGATGATGATGATGATGATGGCAGGTTGGTAGCTAAGACTAGTATTACAATCTATTCAGTGTATGAAGGAGTTTTTTATTTTTGAAAGTGAGTAGAAGATACAAGCATTATCTATTTTCATCCTTCTTCAAAATATGATATTCATTCTCAGGAAGTTACCAGAGAGCCAAGAGAGAGCATCAGACCAGTACTACATGTACAGTGACGTGTCGTCTACTTCTCATAATCCTGCATCGACTTTGAGTGCTTACAGCAAGAGACTGGGACGAGATCAAAAGGCTCCACTTGTAGTTACAAGCAGCAAGGCCAGTGGCCCAGAGCCGGATCCATCAAGGATTCTTACCTCTGAACGAAAATCTGTGCTCCGCCCCATGACCAGCGGTCCGAAATCGGATCCGTCGAAGATATCTGCCGTTGAACACAAACCTGCACTCCGACCTATGATTAGTGAACAACTGACAAGTTCTGAGACTGCTTCACACTACTCGGTGCCCAGAACAGTTCCTGTGTGGCAGGCAAAAGAATCTCGGAGAAGTGTGGCATCTGTTCCCTCGAGTCGCCAGGTGCATTTTTACGACCACAGTTCTCGATATCAGCAGCAGTGCTATCATCCAAAGGATGTAGTTCAAAAAATTGATGAACCATTTCAGGTTAGAATAATTAATTAAAACTGTGTTTTTGTTTATGACTTGTAATTTTCTATATGTGCATGAGATTCTATGTACAAGGATTGATCCAGAAGTAAGTTTTCCCTTCATTTTTACGTATAGACAACATTGTTTATTGCCATATAAATTTACATGGTTGTGAATATGAAAGTTAGCTATATTTTCTACACAATTAGCATATTTTCCTATGCATTTATCCTCGTGTCATAGAAACTCATTGAAACATTTCACCTCTTTGACTACATTGTCTCTCCGGAAGTACTGGACACCCAAGTGTTCCTTTAACTTGGGGAACAAGTGATAATCACTATTCATAAGGTCTAGACTGTAAGGTGGAGCATGACAGTCCAATCAGAGTTGGTCAAAAGTCTCTGGTTTGGCAGGAGATTTGATGTCAGGCATTACCATGAAGCAATGTTACACCTTCTGTCAACTGTCCTCAGTGGTGTTTCTTGATAGCTTGCCTGAGTTTATGTAAATCTTCACAATAACTGTCCAAGTTGATTGCTGTCTTAGGTACCATGAAATTGATTAGCAGTATCCCCTTATGATTCCAAACACAGAGACTGCAACTTTGCCAACAGGACTTGTTTGAATTTCTTTTTGAGTGATAACCCCCTGAGTGATGACAATGTTTGAATTTTTTCTTTAATTTCTGTAGACAAATGAAATATACAAATTTTGTCTCCCATAACAATGGAGTCCATCATTACTCCCTTATCTTCTTGACAGTTTTGAGGAAACTGGTTGGCACAGAGAAGGAGTTTTTCCATGTGTTCATTTCTCAGCATACATGATACCCATCTAGTGCAACATTTTTGATACACCAATTTTTCTGTCAAAGTTCTTTCAATTGTGCCACAAGTTCACAGTGTTGATAATTGTTTTGAAACACGTCATGTTGGAGTTTCTAGATAACCGCCTTCACAGCTGAAAGTCTTCCATTTTTTTTCTTCATCATGAATCTCATTATGGCTGATACTAAACTACCTGCACTAATTTCACATGAGTTGAATGTACATACACGTGTCAACTGATGATGAATATACATGGGTGTAGTCCCTTTGGTATCCAAAAACCAAATTACAAAACTAATCTCACACTTGGTGGGATCATTCTCGCTGGAGGACCAAGCAAACATATTTTCATTTGATGATGGCATTAACTCCCAAAGGGCGGACGTAGTACTAGGCATAGCTGGTGTAAAGAAACAGCTGAGAGATTTGAAAACAAACAAGTCGCCAGGTCCAGATGGGGTACCAGTTCGGTTTTACAAAGGGTACTTTGTGGCATTGGCCCCATACTTAGCATGCATTTATCAAATCTTCAATCCAGCACAAAGTTCCAAGTGGCTGGAATAGGTGCAGGTGTCTTCCACATATAAGAAAGGCAAAAGAATGGACCCACATGATCACAGACCAGTATCATTAACATCAGTTTGCTGTAGAATTCTTGAACATATTCTCAGTTCTAATACATACAGCACTTTATTAGTTATGGGTAGCAAAGTATGGCTGAATGTAATGGAGAGTGAGGGAAGAAGCCACACTCTGTGGTGTTCATGGATTTCACCCTTGAACCTTCCCACATGGATCAAACCTCGTAACATAGATAGTTTCTTGTAAGATTTTTGCTGTAACTAAATAAATTTTATTTTTACATAGGTCTGGAGTACATAGTCCATAATGGTAGTGACTGGTTTAGTTTCATGTTACAAGACCAATATAATGTTGCTTGTGCGGACAAGTAAGGTTTCTGAATTTGTATGTGACTCAGTTAACTTTCTCATTTCTATCACACAAATTACAATCCTCTGTCCCCACGGGTCTCCCATTGTGACACTTAACACGGCTGCTGTTTTACGTAACTATTTCAGTATGTAACAAATAGCATATTTTATAAATTTTCCATCCCAGGAATTGTGCCTCCAATTGAAATACACAGAAGATTGAAAGTTGTGTACGGTGATGATTGTATCAACATCAGTAACACGCAACACTCAGTTGTTTGTACTCATAATAAAGCTACCTCAATATGTGTGACACAGTTCAGGTCACAGCATACGGCAGTCGATGAACACACGAGAGGGAATCATTGGTTAATAAATACAGTGCTCTGATGTAAGTGTGGCATATTGTGAGATTATGTACAGGACACCATTGAAGAACTGTGACACACAAAACTTTGAGCATGCTAGTACCTTGAATGCTCACTCCTGACATCAAACATAGGAGACTGAACATCTGTGAACAATTTCTTGATGGTTTCTTAACAGGTGTTATTCAGTTAATGTGATAGAATTTCTCCAATGAGATGGAAAACATTATTCAAAAGAGATGGCGTGGCTGGCTAGTACTTTCCTCAGCTAAGTATTGCTGTCATATCACACATGCTATTTGGGTACCCGCCCATTCCTGGCATAAACGTACGTCTCCTCCTCCTCCTCCCTCTTGTTAGAGGTACACTATGTGATCAAAAGTATCCAGACACCCCCAAAAATATGTTTCTTTCATATTAGGTACATTTTGTTACCAGGTACTTCAATTGAGCAACCTCAGTAGTCATTAGACATCATGAGAGAGCAGAATGGGCACTCTGTGGTACTCACGGACTTCAAATGTAGTCATGTGATTGGATGTCACTCGTGTCAAAAGTACGTATGCGAGATTTCCACACTCCTAAAAATCCCTAGGTTCTCTGTTTCTGATGTTATAGTGAAGTGGAAGTGCAAAGGGAGCTGTAAGCACAAAAGCGTACAGGCCGACCTCGTTTGTTGATTGACAGAGACCACCGAAAGTTCTCCCCAGGGGGCCCACAGCTCTTTTGTGGGTATGTGTGTGGTGGGCACGGGGCCCAGAGCTGAAGCAGCCTTTCTTCCGCCCCAGGCTCCTTCCCTTTCCCTCCCAGTTCATGCCTTCACCCGGAGACAGGTGTCTTTTGTGAGTCAACGTGGTTTCCTGTCCCAGTTTCTTTTTTTCCTTGGTTTCTTCCTTTCCTAACCTTTACTTCCGTCTTTCTCTCCTTGCTGTACTTTCCTAGCCTTTCTCTCCTTCTAATTAGTCTCCGCTTCGGCGTTTGAGACACTTCTTTCTCTTCACTTCCTCTATTCTTCTTCTTTCCTCCCTGTGCGTGTCTGAAGGCCGACCCACGCATTATCATGCGTAGCAGGTGACGGGGTAACGTGTAATTCCCTGCCCCGGGTAGACAAGTAGAGCACCTACGTACCCCCGGTAAAGGCCCAAGTCCAGGGAGGGGTGATTACCCGAGCTGGTACCTTCCGAACATGCCGATTGGTCCCTCCGTCAGTTCTCAGGAGGTGTGACCTGAGGTGTGAACAATCACCTAAGGTGGATAAGCCCTCAGAGAGGGCCCCCATTAGGAAGGAGCGCGCCATCGGAGACATCGGTAATCATGTGGGACACTTCCGCAATGACTTCCTTCTCTTCTTCTGTGACTTTGACCCAGAAACGAGAGATAGATTCACCTCAGCAAAAGAAAACTTTGCCCAATCTCCCGAAATTCCTTTGTTGTCTCTCGAACCAACGGTAAAGATTTCACTTCTGTAAACCCTTTCGTCATTCAGAAAGGTGTTGATGCGATTGCTGGCCCTGTTAAGACCTGTTCGCGTCAGCGCAATGGAACATTGTTGCTGGAAGTGGACATTTGCCTTCCAGGTGCAAAAATTAATACGGACTACATTGCTACACACGTTTCCTGTCCAGGTAGAAGCGCATCGCACCCTCAACTCTTCATGGGGGGTAGTTTTCACGAGATCCCTTGACGGGTTGTCTGACGAAGACATACAAACCTATATGTCCGATCAGGGTGTAACAGCCGTGCATAGGGTGTTGAAAAAGGTAGGTAACCAGCTGACACCAACTCGTACTGTGTTTCAGACTTTTGACAAAGTTTAACTCCCGTCAAAGGTCAAAGCAGGGTATGAAGTTATCTCCGTCCACCCTTATATACCAAACCCAACGCGCTGTTTCCAATGCCACAGATACGACCATACCCGTCAATCTTGCCCTTATGCAGCAAAATGTGTCACTTGTGGTAGGGATGCCCATGAGGGGGATTGCCTCCCCTCACTGCCTTAATTGCAACGGTGACCATGCGGCTTCCTCTCCGGACTGTCCTGTATATAAGGATGAAAAGGTCATTCAGCAAATTCGGATCACGGAAAAGGTTGTTGGCAAGTCGAAAGCCCACTGTCCTCCCAGCGGGCACGTATAGTAAGGTCCTCACCTTCACTCGACCTACTAAGGCTGCAGGTACGCAGACCTGTGATTTCACTTTCTCTGACACAGTTGTGTGTTCAGCCAGACCGAAGATTGCCCGTTCCACATCCCCGCTTCCTCCTGCTGCTTCTAAAGTTCAGTCTTCGTCAACCTCTAATAAACCACGGGCACCTAAACAAGATGCCCGGACTTTGAAAAAGGAACCTGTCTGTGAAGATTTTCTGCATTCTCAGCTTCTCAACCATCAACTGCCTCTTCTCACCGTCACTCTTCCAGAAGAGCCAACAAAAAAAAAAAAGAGTTCCTCTCCTTCCCCGCCGAGGCGTGACCCACCAGTCACGCCGCCCAACAGCAGTCGGCCCCGATCATGTTCTGTCTCGCCGGGACGCACTACTGTTAGCCGGGCAACAGGCATTTTACTGGTGGCGGAAGTTGCCCCTCCTGATAAACTCGGGAAGGTGGCAGATGTATCAGTTGAACCTATGAAACATGACACTCTACCTCTAGATGGGGACAGTAGTGCTCCCTCGAAGTCCGGTCCTCAGCGGCCGTCAAGGTGACCCCACCTGCTTGTTCCTTTTTATCTTCCTTTCTTCTCTTATTTTTTATCATGGTGCTCCTTCAATGTAATATTCACAGCTTTCGGTCCCATCGGGAGGAATTAAAACTACTCCTTTGATTGCACTGCCCGCTTCTAGTTTGTCTCCAAGAAACTAAGTTACGTCCAAGTGATCGTGCAGACTTCCCCCACTGCACCTCTGTGCGTTTCGACCTGCCACCTGTGGAAGGTACCCCAGCCCATGGAGGTGGTCTGATGCTCATTCGGGACGACGTCTATCATCATCCCATTTCATTGCATACTCACCTACAGGCAGTTGCTGTCCACATCACTCTATCCACCTTTTCCTTTTCCCTCTGTAATATCTACACCTTGTTGACCAGATCCCTTCACCTTTCGTTTTGGTAGGCGACTTTAATGCCCACCACCCGCTATGGGGCTCTCCGGCACCTTGTCCGAGAGGCTCCCTTTGGTGGACCTTCTCCAACACCTCAATCTTCTCTGCTGTAACACCGGTGCACCAACCTTCCTTTCCGACGCAACACATACTTATTCCCATATAGACCTCGCAATATGCTCTCCTCAGCTTGCCGGTCGGTTTGAGTGGTATGCACTTCCTGACACGTACTCAAGTGACCATTTTCTTTGTGTCATCCACTTCCTGCATCATTCCCCATCTCCTCGTCCCACCAGTTGGAACATTTCTAAAGCCGACTGGGGGCTTTATTCTTCCATGGCAGTTTTTCGCAATCAGGACTTTTCCAGCTGTGACAGTCAGGTTGAATACCTCACAGAGGTTATTCTCACAGCTGCCGAACATTCCATACCTCGTATATCCTTTCCTCCACGTCGCGTTCCGGTTGCCTGGTGGACTGCAGCCTGCCGTGACGCTCTTAGAGCCCGGCGCCATGCTTTACGCACCATACGCCGCCACGCAACATTGGATAATAATATCAACTATAAACGACTGCGAGCGCAATGTTGTCGTGTTTTAAATGACAGCAAAAAAAGCTTGCTGGATTGCTTTTACAAGTTCTTTTAACCGCTTTACTCCCTCTCCGGCTGTCTGGGGTGGCCTACGCCGTTTATCCGGCATAAAGGTCCACTCCCCAATTTCTGGCCTGACCATCGAGAATGCAGTCCTTGTGGACCCTGGTGATGTTTCCAACGCATTGGGCCGTTTCTTTGCGGAGGCTTCGAGCTCTACCCGTTACCACCCTGCCTTCCTCCCTCGCAAACAGGTAGAGGAGGCACGGCCGCCTTCTTTCCACTCTTTTAATCGTGAAATTTATAATGTCTCCTTCACCATGCAGGAGCTAGACCGTGCTCTCGCCTTGTCTCGATCTTCTGCAACCAGGCACGATTCCATCCATATTGAGATGCTGAAGAACCTCTCTCCTGTGGGCAAGTGTTTCCTTCCTAGTACCTATAATCGCATATGGACTGAAGGTCAGGTTCCCACAAGTTGGCGTGAAGCCATTGTTGTCCCCATCCCCAAACCAGGAAAGAACAAACATCTTCCATCAAGTTATCGCCCTATTTCTCTTACTAACTGTGTCTGTAAGGTGATGGAATGAATGGTTAACACTTGGTTGGTCTGGCTCCTCGAATCTCGATGCCTCCTGACTAATATCCAATGTGGTTTTCGTAGACATCGCTCTGCTGCTGATCACCTCGTCATCTTGTCGACCTTTATTATGAATAACTTTTTAAGGAAGCATCAAACGGTAGCAGTGTTCTTCGACTTAGAGAAGGCTTATGATAGATGTTGGAGGGCAGGCATTCTCCGCACATTGCACACATGGGACCTTCGTGGCCGCCTCCCTCTCTTTATTCAAGCGTTTTTGGCGAATCTCAAGTACCGGGTACGGGTGGACTCTTTTTTGTCAGATACCTTTCGCCAGGAGAGTGGGGTGCCACAGGGTTCCGTCTTGAGCGTGGCTCATTTTGCCATTGCAATAAATCCGATCGTAGACTGCCTTTCAGCCAACTTTTCCGGATCCCTTTTTGTAGGTGATTTTGCAATTTATTGCAGCACCCAGTGGACGTGTCTCTTGGAGCGTTGTCTTGACCGCCTATATTCCTGGAGCATTGCGAACGGCTTCCGCTTCTCCACTGAGAATACGGTGTGTATAAACTTCTGGAGATACAAGCAATTTCTTCCACCATCTCTACATCTCGGCCCCGTAGCTCTCTCTTTCATGGAGACAACGAAATTCTTGGGACTCATGCTGGATTGTAAACTTTGCTTGTTCCCACACGTGTCTTACCTAGCCGCCCCATTGTGCCCGATCCCTTAACTTTCTCCGTGTCCTCAGTGGCACATCATGGGGAGAGCACCTCGGATTTGGTATACTGCTAGAGGCTTGTCGAACTCCGTTCGTGGTTCGATAATGCCATATTTATCTACACTGATGGTTCCAAGAGCACCGACGGATCTGCCTTCGTCGTCGGGATAACCTGTTCCAATACAAGCTCCCTGACCGGTGCTTGAATTTCATGGCTGAGCTTTTTGCCCTCTACCATATTGTTTTATATGCCTGCCACCGCCGCCATTCTTTTTATGCCATCTGTTTGGACTCCCTTAGTGCCCTGCAGAGTCTTAAGGACCCTCTCTCGACCCATCCTCTCGTGTATCGGATTCAACGCTCCCTCCAGTTGGTAGCAGATGACAGCTGCCACGTTTCTTTTCTGTGGGTCCCTGGCCACGTGGGTGTGCCCGGGAATGAGACCGCTGACATAGCAGCCAAGGCAGCATCTATTTCACCTCGCATGGCTACTTTTTGCGTCCCATCGGACGATGTTCAATGGGCTCTTCGCTGGAGTATTGTGTCGTCCTGGCACAGTGCGTGGTTCTCACTCCACGACAATAAATTGAGAACTGTAAAACCAATCCTGACCACTCGGAGGCCCTCCTCACGCCCCTCTCGGCGAGAGGTGGTCATCCTGGCCCGGTTGCGAATCGGTCACTGCCGTTTCAGCCACCGTCATTTGCTAACTGCCGACCCTGCACTGCTGTGCTCCTGCGGTGAATTGCTAACAGTGCGACATTTTTACTGTCTTGTCCCAATTTTAATCATCTCCGTGTAGCCCTTCACTTTCCGTTTACTCTGGAGGAAATTTTAGCTGATGACACACTACTTCTGATGGATAAAACAGTCATAAGAATAAAGTTAATAATCAAACCACCTGAATTATACCAGTCACTGCATGCATCATATTCGGTCGTATTTTTTTGCACTGTGGAGAAAGTTCTTGGGGTTTCTGTCTTCACAGTCTAAGTTGTGAAGAACCCTTCCCTTCTATCCCATTTCTCCTCCAATTTCACTCTTACCCCACCAAGGATAATTTAATATCCAAAAGCTTATTCCAACATATTATTTTCACCTTTTTGGTATTACTATCAGCGGTACTGAGCAGATGTAAGCACTGGCTAACCACTCTCTTTCTTTTGAATAATTTGTTTCTGCCAGATGATGGCAGTTGGGATCACCATTATGACCCCAAACACAACAGATCATCAATAGTCCCACCAAAAAAGGATAATTGTACACAGCTTTCATTCTTCTTTGCTTTTAAATAGGCATAGTTTTTGTCTTTGGAAATTAAATTGCAGCGTGCTGTTTCTCATGTACCATCATAATGATATAACACACTGCCAAGTTATGTACTACATTTTTTGCATAAGGGAAGTGGGGGAAGTTTTGACTAATGTGTATAGCAAGTAATACCACAACCAATATTGATAACGGAATAACATTTTGGTGACATTTCCTTTCAGCGTGCCATCATAGACTCAAGTATCTCGGAGAGTGTTTCAAACATTGTGGCATTGTTGTATGTGAATATGTGAAGTTGATTCATTGAATGTTTGAGACATGAAGGTAACTATGAGTTGTTAGGCTGTATGTGAAGGGGGGAAAAAATAAAAAAAAATTAAGCAACATGAGAGTTTGAAAAAAATTTAACAGTTCATTTTACCTGACCCTTACCTGACCCCAGATGAAAGACCTATATCCTAGAACACAATGAGAGCCTGATTTCTCATTCACATTGTGTGTTATTGTCCCTTATAAGTGATGTAGTTAACATTGTATCTGGGAATGTTCTGGATGGCGAAACCATAAAAGTGTTGGTATAGTTTTTAATATTGACATGTTCTTTAATAATTATCTTTAAATTATACTTTTAAGAAAACTGCCTCAGAATGTGCCCTATCAGTTGATCCCTTATTTGGTTAAATTGCAGTTTACTTGTACTGGGCTGCTGCTTGATTTGTTGATGATGGTAGTGATGTGATGAATGACGGGATGTGAATGCAGCCAAGTAGGAGTGGCATTCAGGAAGCCAGTGAGAAATGTATTTACATTTTACTATTTGCTTTGGGGAATGGCAATGTTTTTATGAGTAACATATTGCAAATTCGTGATGTTATCAAACACATTGGACTTTAGTCGCAGAAGAAATCTCTGGATAAGAAGTTACAGAAAAGTACTTCAAGAACCAGTCGCTACATGAATGTAGCAGTATTTTATAATTATGTAGCATTTGCTGAAAAGTCTCTTTTAATTGACAATAAATAAAAGTTACTACTGAGTGAATTTGGTCAATTTACATTCCCCTCAGGGGCTCAGCATTCATTTGCTGAGTACGGGTTTGGCGAACCCGGGGTCCTGAGCTGGGGACTGGTAAGCGCCGCTAGTCCTCTAGGCACCGTAACCTCTGGGCACGCTTCAGCGACCACCGCGTGGTGCGGCGGTGGAACGTTGTGTGTACTGGGGAATGGGGATCTTGGCTTGACCGCCCGGGTCGCGAGGATGGTACAAACCTCTATAAAAAAAACCTTCAATCCCAAGGTGTGCTACGTGCTGATGGGATGCATGGCTGTTGAAGAGGAACAGTCGCTAGCGAGCAACCTCTGGGGATACTGCCGCACCTCAGTTGTATAAGGCTTACCTAGGCACGCGGGGCTCTGTCTAGGTGGACATGTACTTCCCTAGCTGCTCGTGGGACCGACATGAGCACTTCCAATTTGTCCCTTGAACCTTCCAGTGGGATGGGTGTACCACTGGGGGGTACCAACACCCAATCCAAAAAGAGGGCTAGGATATCCAGTCCTCCTGATTCGGGGAGTAAGAAAAAGTATTTTGGGAATAGTAACAGAACACAGGCTGTTGTACATAATGTGTTTATTGTTGTGAAACGAAAGGACGGCTCGTTTGAGGGAGTGTCTCCCTTCTATATTCAAAAAGGCCTTGAGGGAATTGCTGGCAGTTTAAAATCAGTGAAACGTTTGCGGAATGGGACATTACTGATCGAAACATCGAGTTCCCAGCAGGCAACCAACCTGCAGCAGGCGAAATTCCTGGGTGAATATGCCATAGAGGCGGAGTTGCATAACACCTTGAACTACAGTAAAGGCGTAGTGACCTGTAGGGATATAGTAAACATCCCTTTGGAAGAATTGAAATCTGAGTGGGCACAGGAGGGTATTTTGGATGTGCAAAATATTATGAAAAGGGTGGATGGTGAGTTGGTGAAATCGGACTCATTCATCCTTACCTTCAATAATCCCCAACTTCCAGATAATGTCAAAGCAGGTTTTCTTCGTTAGAAAGTTCGACCTTACGTCCCCAACCCAATGCGCTGCTTCAAATGCCAGCGCTTTGGGCATACCACCCTGGGGTGCAAAGGTGAGGCCACCTGTGGCAAATGTGGCAAGGTGGCACATGACGGAGCAGAGTGTACACCACCTGCCACGTGTGTCAACTGCTCTGGGGATCACCCTGTCTGGAGTCGTAATTGTAAAGTCTTCCTTGAGGAAAAAAAGGTGCAGGAAATAAAGACCACGAAGCGCATCTCGTATGCTGAGGCCAAGAAAATCTACCAGGCCATGCAACCACCAGCTTTTGCCGCTTCTTTCGCTTCTGTTGTCCAGAAGCCGATTGTCAAGTGTGATGCTGTTACGCAAACTGAGTCTGTCTGTGTTGGTACTAGCACCTGCACTTGCCGGTGCACCTGCCAGGCGGCTGCTGCAGTCGTAGACGATTCCAGTCCGGTTGGTCCCCAAACATCGGAAAAAGGAACTGATCCGCCTCCTGTGGAGATTATGGCCCCCCCAGTAGTAGAGGTTGTGCAGAAATCCACCACAGCCACTACCTCTGCAACAGGCTCCCATCCGAAACCACCTAAGGCTAAAAAAGCAGTTGCAAAGTATCTGTCACAGGATAAAGTAGAAGTTACTTTGTTTGAGCCTGTCCATGTACGTGTAACAGATGCTCCATCTGACTCTCTGTCAGAGCCAATGGACCTTGATGTGCGTTTGGAGCAGCCAAACCGCCCCAAGTCGGACCCTCTACCCCATAGCGTCTCGCCGCCTCGGCGGAGAGAGAAAGTGAGGGTGAACCCTCCGTAAGCGATGGCTCCCATACTACAGTGGAATATGCAGGGCTTTAGGACCCATGTGGAGGAACTTCGTCTCTTATCTCAGGGTCGACCACTGTGTATGTGTCTCCAGGAGACAAATTTTAAGCCTTCAGACTCCCCTGGGATACGTGGTTACACGCTATGTAGGAAGGATGATGTAAGTGGGGCGAGAGCTAGGGGTGGAGTGGCTATTTTTGTTTGTACAGCCTACCACTCTGAGCCCCTCTCCCTCACCACAAGCCTCCAAGCAGTCGCAGTATCTGTATATGTGCGTCATCGACTGACTGTTTGCTCCCTCTATCTGCCCCCTCATGATACGCTTAATGAAGAGGACCTCAAGGACCTTCTTACTCAACTTCCCCAGCCTTTTCTTCTGTGTGGAGACTTTAATGCACATAATGTGCTTTGGGGCTCTGTCACTACTTGCCCCAGGGGTAGGGCCATTGAGCGGCTCCTCTTGTCGTCGAACGCACATTTACTTAACACCGGTCAACCAACACACCTTTGTACTGCGACAGGGTCTTTATCTGCCATAGACCTCACTCTTTGCTCTCCGTCCCTTGCCCACACTATACAATGGGACGTGGTCGATGATCTCCATGGCAGCGATCACTTTCCAATCTCCATTTCCCAACCGTATGGAATCGAACCTGAAAGACACCCGCCACGATGGATACTCAGTAGAGCGGATTGGGCACTTTACAGCCAACTTGCCCGCTTTGAACATCGTGATAATGTCACAGAATGGGTGCACCATATTACTGCCGTGATGCACTCCGCCGCTGATGCATCCATTCCACAGTCTTCGGGACGTCGAAAACGGCAGCCAGTCCCTCGGTGGAATGACGAATGCCGATCTGCCCTCAGGACCAGGCGGGCGGCTCTGCGTCGGTTCAAGTGTCGTCCGACTTCAGAGAACCTCGCTGCTTTCCGGGTTGCAAGGGCCAAGTGTCGTCAGGTTATTAGAGAGAGCAAACGGAGGTCATGGCAGCAGTTCCTGAGTTCCATTAACCGTTCTATAACCAGCACGAAAGTATGGGAGACCATCAGGAGGATTTCTGGAAGAGGAGGAAGGTGCCCCATAGCTGCTGTGATGTGTAACGGAATTTTACAAACACGACCAGCAGACATTGCCCAAGCCATGGCTACTTATTTCGCTTCCGTTACTGCCACTGCTAGTCAGGATCCAGAATTCCGGCGCCGCAGAGCGGCTGCTGAGAGGGGCCCCATGGACTTCAGGTCCACGATTACGGAGGAGTACAACCGCCCCTTCTCCCTGTGGGAATTAGATTCTGCATTGTGTGTAGCCCGAGACACTTCACCTGGTCACGATGGGATCCACTATGCTATGTTACGGCACCTTACAGATCGCAACAAAGTTATCCTCCTTAACCTTTTTAATGCCATTTGGATGTCAGGACACTTTCCCGACTTGTGGAGAGAGGCTCTTTTAATTCCCCTTTTAAAACCCGGTAAAGATTCCACATGCCCCAGCAGTTACCGTAGTGTTGCCCTCACTAGCTGCATTGGAAAGACCCTGGAGCGGATGGTCAACCGCCGCCTTGTCTGGATGTTGGAATCCAGGCAGCTACTTAGTCGCTTCCAGTGTGGGTTCAGGCGATATCGTTCCACCTTCGATAACCTGGCCTCTCTGGAGGCGGCAATACAAC
Organism: Locusta migratoria; assembly: GCA_026315105.1. Lineage (NCBI taxonomy): Eukaryota > Metazoa > Arthropoda > Insecta > Orthoptera > Acrididae > Locusta > Locusta migratoria. The sequence continues at coordinate 298,068,007 of CM048751.1, forward strand.
AGGCTTTCCTGCGCTGTCATCACCTTCTGGGTGTATTTTTTGATATCGAGAAGGCCTACGACACTACTTGGAGGCATCTTATACTTAGGCAGCTTCACGAATGGGGATTTCGCGGTTGCCTTCCAATTTTTATCCGGTCATTCCTTTCTCCACGTTTTTTTAGATACCGAGTCGGTGGCGTGCTCTCTGACCGCTTTGAGCAGGAAAACGGTGTCCCTCAGGGTAGTGTTTTAAGTGTGACGTTGTTTGCTATAGCCATTAACAGTATTACGTGTGTTGTGAAAAGTCCTGTCCAGTGTTCACTATTTGTTGATGACTTCTCTGTCTTCTGCTCTTCTTCCAGTCTTGCAACGACAACTCGTCAGTTGCAGCTCACTCTCCGGCGGCTCGACGAATGGGCACAGAAGACCGGTTTCAAATTTTCAACAGAGAAGTCGGTGTGTGTTTGTTTTAACCGTTCTCGTCCTATTTTTAACTTACCTGAACTGCGGATGAGGGACACCGTTCTGAATTTTAAAGACACTGTGCGTTTTCTGGGTGTGACATTTGACTCTAAACTTACCTGGTTGTCACATCTTAAGGATTTGAAGAGACGGTGCCTGAAGGCACTAAGTATTTTAAAGTGTCTTAGCCACACTTCATGGGGAGCCGACAGAACTTGTCTGCTACGATTTTATAGAGCATTTGTGCGTTCTCGCCTAGACTACGGGTGCACCGTGTATGGGTCAGCAAGACCCTCTTATTTAAAGATGCTGGACGTGGTGCATCATGAGGGAATTCGGCTCGCAACTGGGGCATTCCGCACGAGTCCCATACCAAGTATCTGCGCCGAGGCTGGTGAGCCCCCACTTCACATGCGCGGCAGTTTCTCGTGGCACGCCAGGCATATACGACTTTGTCCTCGCCAAATACACCAGCCCATCCGGTCGTTGCCCACCCTCCTGCGGAACGGCTGTTTCGTAACAGGCTACGGGCAACGAGGCCTTTTGGGATACGTTCTCAAGATTGTCTTTTAGATATGGATGTGTCTGGTTTTAATGTTTTACAGCGAGGTTGGAGTAAACGTCCACCGTGGCTCCTCCAGCGGCCGAGACTACTTTTAGAGTTGACACATTTTCAGAAGCATTCTACTTCTGATTTTATATTTCAATCTCTGTTCTCTCAAATTTTAGATCAGCATCATGATTTTACCGTGGTGTACACGGATGGGTCCAAACAGGGGGACTCGATAGGCTGTTCCATAGTGTTCCCCAACACCACCATCAGGATTCGCCTCCCTCCTGCATACTCAGTTTTCTCAGCAGAACTCCATGCGATCCTGCGGGCGCTGGAACAAATGCAGCGGGTTCGTGGCACGAAGTTTCTCCTGTGCTCTGATTCTCTCAGTGCGCTGCAATCAATACGAAATTTGTATCCAGCTGAGAAGATAGTGCAGCTCATTCATGACAGAATGTCCACTCTCCAGCAGCGGGGGAAGCAAGTGACATTCTGTTGGGTGCCAGGACATGTCGGTATTAGTGGTAACGAAATGGCTGATCTGGCTGCCAAGGAGGCTTGCGACAGTTCTGGTATTATTCAGTGTGCCGTTCCCCTGCCGGACATCCTCTCTGTGGTGCGCCGGAAGTCCCTTCGTTTGTGGGAGGAGACGTGGCAGGCAGTGACGAACAATAAACTGCGGTTGATTAAGCCCACTGTCTGACCGTGGTGAACATCCTGTCATTCATTGAGGCAGCATGAGGTGGCCTTGACACGTCTCCGAATCGGGCATTGTCCTTTGACACATGGCTATTTACTCCGTCAGGAGGACCCTCCGATTTGCGATGCTTGTGGTGTGCAAGTCACTGTACGCCACATTTTACTGGAATGTATTTCCTACCGTGCTGCTAGGGCAGCGGTGGCTCTTAGTGGTCCCCTGCCCTCTGTTTTAGCTGATGACGAGGCGAGTGTGACGAAAGTATTCAATTTCTGTGAACTTTCCAGACTCTGGCCTAAGCTTTTAGGCTGGAGGTTTTAGGACGTTAACGAATGGTTCGCCCACCACTCCTCTGGCATGGCATTTCGAGTACGTCTGTAAACCTTAGACGCTCACCAACTGTTCCTGCCTTGCCATGTTTGGTTGGGTCTTTGTTTCGTTCCCCTTATCGTTTGGCTACTTTGGCTACTTTCTCTTCTGTTCCCTATTTGTCTTCATTTCATTTTAATCAGGTCACACGTGTCGCCTAATTATCTTGTACGGGCGCTAAAGACCTAGTTGTCGTGCGCCCATAACATCCTATCCGTCCATCCGTCCGTCAATTTACATTACAAAAAACACACTGTTGCACCCATGTAATGACTGGTTCTCATTGTACTTTTCCGATTAGTTATCTGATAGCAACTTGAATTCTAAAGAAATGCTATAGAGATACGTAGAGATGTTTTCCATATAAGTGTAATTCTGATGCCGAAGTAAACAGATAATCACTGTCATTTTTATATTTTCCATAAATAATAGAAAATGATGCAAATTTAACATATCACATGTAAGATGCAATGTTAGTGGCTGCTTGAATGCCTGTCGTGATTGGATGCCTTCACTTCCCATCATTCATCGCACCCCTACCAACACCAACACATCAAGCAGCAGCTCAGTTCATGTAAACTGTATTTTAACACTTATTTTAGTCAAGTTACCCCACAAATTTATTTTCTTCCCAATTGTGATTAGTTACATGATCTTCCCACCTAATCTTGAGCATTCTTCTGTAGCACCAAATGTCTGAAGCTTCTATCCTCTTCTTGTTTAACTGTTTGTAGTCCTTGTTACACTTAAATCAATATTTGATGGTAACAAATATTTTATGACCTGTCAAGAGGAATGGAACATTTCTGCACACTGGAATGTAGGTACAAACGAATACATCTAAGACCATTACAGAATTATCAAAACCTTTTGTTGAGACTCTCCACTCAGCTGTTGTACTTATCAAAGATTCTCATGTGTTGCCCTCTCTCTGGTAAGCTGCAGTGTGCCACATTGTTTTCTTTCCAGGTACATCCTTCCAGTGGTTTCTGTTTGGTATGTGATCTGCATGTCCCAGAGAGACATATTTCTGTGGTAGACCTGGTGTTCATGACTTTTAATATAAGTTGGGTATACTTATCACTAATTGGATCAATTCCAAGTTAGCATTCAATTGGAACTCCTGATACATTAATTTTTCTGTGCAGAAAACGGCAGTACAACTTGCTGAAGAAGCTACAGCTGCATCAGAAGCACTGCAGAAGCAAGAGCTTAAAAAAAAGTTGCACCTGGAACAGCTGCAGCAGTGTCGGAGCAGTCAAGCCTTGGCAAGGGAAAGACTGAAACGTCAGTACAATCTCCTGCTCTCAGAGTTGGAAACTCTGTCTCGTAAAGAGAGAATTGCGCGAGCTCAAAATATAAGTGCGACAGCTGTAAGTAATAAATTTGTCAAATACAGTGTGTATTTCTAACCTAATATAACTTGACAACCACATGGCTATTTTTTGATATGCTTATTGTATAAACCATACAATAAGTTATATATATATTAGAAATAAACTTTATTACAATTATCACATATAACTGATATAGAAAAAACCTAAATTATGCACAGAAGCCAAGGTTGCTTCTTAGAAGAAACTTATTTATATACTTCCATCTATTGGTACTATTAATGCACTATTAGTTGCCATTGATTACAAAAATAGATGAGAGTATATTAATTCGACAAGTGAAGATGATTTTGCCTAGTGATGCCAGGAGCAGAAAACATCTGCACTAGTTGCAGGATGTTCATTTATTTCAGAACACTGTCAACGTTACGCTGTCCCTAGACACGAAATATTAATGCACACACTGTTATGGGTAAGGTTTCCAACACTGCGACGCTGCCTTCTGCTCACTGCTCCTTGCCTCCCAGCAGCCGTGGTACCTGCCTCGTACTGCTACTAACAGTCAATGCACAAATCATCAACTTACCGTAGACAAAACAATACTGTCTGGTGTAGCTGTTTCATTATCAAACATTGCACTGAACAACAATCAAACAGCCAGTAAACATGTTGCGCTAAGTTTCATATTCCCTCAAATCCTAAAATCAGATTTCCTGTGTTGCACTGTACTGTATCAATTTCTTCTTTGTGCTTCATTAAAGTTACTACGTAAAGTGATGAGTTTTCAAGAAAGCTTTCCTGATCAACTAAATTACACTTGATTGTGTTTCTAGACGAAATCCTTTGTATCTTATGTTCAGTAAAATGTTATTGAAGTTTCTAATTCGCTCCAATAACTGGAAAATCGAAACATGTAGCTTCAAATAAAACTGTTTATAATGCTTGGCAGTATATATCTTATTGCCTAGAAAAATAATCCAGAGAAAGTTTTTTGCCGAAAACAACTGAATATGCCAGCCTGAACGCAGCCCTAGAATTTCACAATTTCTTCACATAGTTAATTCCTTTAACATTATTTATGTATGAATAAAATGTACATAGGCTAATACCTCATTTGTCACCCAAGCAATCACAAAACAATAAATGACTTTTATTTAGTTTTGTTTTAAATTACTGACAAAAAAGGAGTTAAAAACAAATAAAATGAAACACAACACAAAAAGTCAATTTATTTTATGTTTCTTACAGGGATTTTGCCTTTTTAAGCTCACAGTTACATGCTGTCCGTAAGTAAAAGTTAATTATTCTTATGTTGAGGTTATCTCCTGACCCCCCTCCCCTCCCCCCCTCTCTCTCTCATTCTTTTGTCAAGCTATCTGGAGGCAGGAGCATGTGACCCCATGCCCTCTCCCCCCCTCCCCCTAAATCCACCCTCGAGCATAACATACTGTTCAGTGCTTTACTATTTCCATCTCTCATGAACTGAATACTAATAATAGAAATACCAGGTTGGAATTCAATAAAATAATGAGGCTAGGTAGTAACTCACTGTTAAGATGATTCTTAACACTCAGAGGCACATATAAGAGAACTCCCCCAAAACACACACACACACACACACACACACACACACACACACACACACACACACAAAACAAAAAAACCAACTGAAGCTTTCGGTCACAGTCTTCATCAGAAAATGACACACACATTCATTCATACAACCGGCTGAAAAATGCAGTCTTCATCCAAGTGAAGTTTTCATACCGTATGTCTCCATCTCGCTACTACTGTATAATATATATGTATACTTCCTCCACTGTTTCCTTTCACCTATTTGCCACTGTCTTCATACTTTTCACTCAATCTTTCTTACCACTGCCTCATTCTCTTGTCACTCTCTCTCTCTCTCTCTCTCTCTCTCTCTCTCTCTCTCTCTGCCATTGTTTTGAGTCCACTTTCTGTCCCTTCAGTTACCATCATATCCACTCTGCACATGTCCTTATGGGTTCCATGCTCAGGTTTGTATTCCCCAAAACCTGGAAACTTCACTTGGGCATAGGGGATGAGGAAAAGTGTGCTACATTTTTCTTGTTAAACTTCATCTGCCGCGGTGGTGTAGCTGAGCGGTCTAAGGCGCCTTGCTGCGGAGCGCACAGTTGCTTGCCGTCGGAGGTTTGAGTTCTCCCTAGAGCATATATGTTTGTGTGTGTGTGTGTGTGTGTGTGTGTGTGTGTGTGTGTGTGTGTGTGGTGTCCTCAGATTAGTTTACCTTAGTTTAAGTGATTTGTAAGCTATAGACTGATGATCATGTAGTTTGGTCCGATAGATTTACAAACATTTGAACATTTTCCCAGGGGGCTCATGGTTCTTTCATGAGTACGTGCGTGGCGAGCACGGGGGCCCCTAGCTAATGCAGTCTTCCTTCCTTCTTTACTTCCCGGACTGCATTTTCTTTCCCCATCCCCTCCTTTCCTATCCTCACTCCTTCCCCTTGGGGACAGGTAAGCGCCACCAGTCCTCTAGACACCGTAAACTCTGGGACACTTCAGCGACCACCGTGTGGCACGGCGGTGGGACGTTGTGTGTACTGGGGAATGGGTATCTTCGCTTGACTTCCCGGGTCGCGAGGATGGTACAAACCTCTATAAAAAACCCTTCAATCCCAAGGTGTGCTACTTGCTGATGGGATGCATGGCTGTTGAAGAGAGCAGTCGCTAGCAAGCAACCTCTGGGGATACTGCCGCACCTCAGTTGTATAAGGCTTACCTAGGCACGCAGGGCTCTATCTAGGGGGACACGTACTTCCCTAGCTGCTTGTGGGGTCGAGATGCAAAACACTAATTTATCCCATGAACCTTCCAGTGGGATGAGTGCACCACTGGGGGGTACCAACACCCAGTCGAAGAAGAGGTCTCGGGGGGCTAGTCCCCCAGACCAGTTCAGTAACACAAAAAGTTTCGCCCATAGTAACAGAACGCAGACTGCTAGCCAGAATGTGTTTATTGTAATCAAACGGAAAGAAGGTTCTTTTGAGAAGATATCACCCTTTTATATCAATAAGGGCTTAGAAGGTCTTGCGGGCACTTTAAAATCTGTTAAAAGATTGCAGAACGGTACCTTGTTGGTTAAATCTTCAACCTCCCAACAGGCGGAAAATCTGCAGAAGGCAAAGTATCTGGGTGAATATGAAAGAACTACACAGTACCATGAACTACTGTAAGGGCGTAGTTTTCTGTAGGTATCTGATGGCCTGGGGGCCCCATTGAAGAACTCACGGCAGAATGGGCAATGGAAGGCATAGTGGACGTCCAGAACATTAAGAAAAGGGTGGATGGAGCACTTGTGTCTTCTGAGAGCTTCATCCTTACCTTTTTTATCCCTAAACTCCCTGAGCATGTTAAGGCAGGTTTTTTACGTTTGAAGGTCCATCCCTACGTCCCTAATCCCATGTGCTGTTTTAAGTGCCAGTGTTTTGGACACACCACGCTCGGCTGTAAGGGGGAGACCACTTGTGGCAAATGTGGAAAAGCAGCACATGAGGGTACTGCTTGTATGCCACCTGACAAATGTGTCAATTGTTCTGGGGAACACCCTGTTTGGAGTCGGGACTGTCAGGTGTATCTTAAGGAAAGGAAAATACAGGAGATAAAGACGACCAGGCGCATTTCCTACGCGGAGGCCAAGAAGGTATTTAAGGCCATGCAGCCACCTGTATTTCCCACCTCGTTCACTGCCGCCTTAAAGAAACCCATCGCCACAGTACATGCCTTGACACAAACTGAGGCTGTCACTGTCAGCACCAATACTTGCACATGTCAGGCAACTGAAGCTCCCCTTCCTCTTGCCCCACAGAATACAGCCGAAACAGCTACAGGTACCGCTTTTGCAGACCATGTGGTCTCTGTTGCTACAGAAGTTGTGCTCGAAAAGGAACTGCAGGAAATCATTAAGAAGGCACCTCACCAGCGAAGTGCCTCTCAAAAGAAGGATATTCCGCCAAAGCAGAGTGCTCCTCAAGTCCCCCTTTCCTCCTCCTCTTCTCAAAAGAAGAAGCAGAGAAAAGTATCTTCATGTCCGCTTGCAACTATTTTGGGAGCATCATCAGACGTCTTAATGGCGGCGTTGACTGACGAGGAGGACATTATTATGGACTTTGATGCGTCATCGCCTGAACCTAGCGGTCAATCTGCTACCCAGCGCTCCAAGAGTGCCTCACCATCGCGGCACAAGGGCAGAGAGAAAATAGATCCATACAGGTGACATGGCTCCCATACTGCAGTGGAATTTGGCTGGATTCAGGACTCGTTTGGAGGAACGTCAGCTTCTTGTGAAGGATAGGCCTTTCTGAGAGACCTTCAAGAGACCTTCAAATGGACTGATACACCTGTCCTGAGAGGCTATCAACTTCATAGGAAAGATGACGTAACAGGTGCTAGAGCACAATGTGGTGTGGCAGTGTTCGTCAGGGTCACTTTTCACTCCTCACCTGTGCCATTGAGCACTACACTGCAACCAGTTGCTGTTCGTATACTGGCCCATCAGGATATCACAGTCTGCTCTCTTTACTTACCGCCTGGAGAGCATGTTGACAGTAATCTCCTGACACAGCTTATTGGACAAGTCCCTCGTCCCTTTCTTCTTTTAGGAGATTTTAATGCGCATAATGCGCTGTGGGGCTCCAACAACAACTGCCCCAGGGGACGGATGGTTGAGACTGTGATAAACTCCTCTGATGTTATCTTACTGAACACAGGCCAGCCTACACATTTTAGCACTGCTACAGGTTCGTCTTCAGCCATAGACCTCTCTCTCTGCTCACCTACTCTTGCACACACTGCTCAGTGGAGCGTGGACAATGACCTTCACGGCAGCGACCACTATCCCATTTGGATAGACTTGCCGGTCGCCATAGATTGCAGTGGGAAGCCACCAACATGGCAGCTGCACAAAACTAACTGGGCACTCCTTCAGCAGTTGGCTATTTTCGAGCGGTGTCTGGATGTCCAAGAATGGGTGGATCACATCACAATAGTGATTCACAATGCTGCTGACACTTCCATCCTGAAATCGAAGTCAACGCTTCAGCGACCAGCTGTTCCTTGGTGGAATGATGCTTGTTGTTCAGCGATTAGAGACAGAAGAGCAGCATTGCGTCAATTCCATCAGTGCCCTACTGATGCGAATTTGGCCAATTTTCGAGTGGCAAGGGCTCGGGCAAGGAGAATTATTAAAGAGAGTAAGCAGAGGTCGTGGCAGGAGTTCCTGAACTCCATCAATAGGTCCAGGCCTGCAGGTAAAGTATGAGAAGCCATTAGGAGGATTTTGGCTTGGGACTCCCAACCGCCAATAGCAGCTGTGCAAGGTCAGGGATGTCTTGTACAATCACCCAGGGACATTGCCCAAGTTATGGCAGAATCCTATGCAGCTGTTACATCCAATTCTCGCCAGGATCCAGTCTTCCGTTGATATTGCACAATACAGGAGAGGGTTGGCTTTGACCTCCGTTTCTCCAACGTTGAGGACTACAACGAACCTTTCTCAATGTGGGAGCTGGAATCCACATTGTCAGCAGCTCGTGATTCTGCACCTGGCTATGATGAGATACCATACAGACTGCTGAAACAGTTGGCACCCCAGTCAGAGGGGGTCCTCTTACACCTTTCTGGGTTAAGGGGAATTTTCCATGTTCTTGGAAAGAATCCATTTTTGCTAAGACGTTGGAATGTATGGTCAACCGGCGCTTATGGGTCCTTGAAAGGAGATCCTTACTTAGCCGCTCTCAATGTGGATTTAGGAGGTACCACTCTACACTGGATAACCTCACCCTGCTTGAAAGTGCGATCCAACAAGCTTTCTTATGGAAGCAACACCTAATCGGTGTTTTCTTTGACCTGGAAAAGGCGTATGACACTACCTGGCAATGCCTTGTTGTACAGCATCTTTACGAGTGGGGTTTTCGTGGACATTTGCCCACTTTTATCCAATCTTTCCTCTCTGACAGGTATTTTAGATACAAGGTTGGGAGTGCCTTGTCTGACCATTTTAAACAAGAGAATGGTGTCTCGCAAGTGAGTGTTTTAAGCGTAACAGCACTCGCCATAGCCATAAACAGCATTACATCCACCGTGCGACCGCCTGTACAGTGTTTCTTGTTCATGGACGACTTCTCCATCTTCTGTGTGTCCTCCTCCATTGCAACAGCAGCTCGTCAATTACATTTGACGATCAGGCAGTTAGAGGAATTGTGTAACACTACTGGTTTCAAGTTTTCCTTGGAGAAAACTGTTTGTGTGGATTTTAATCGCTCCCGTTCTCTTTTTACTACACCTGTTTTAAAACTAGGAGACACTGTTCTCACCTTTCAGGACAAGGTCAAATATCTTGGCCCCACTTTCGACGAGAGACTGACATGGTTGCCGCATTTTAAAGGGGTCAAACTGCGATGCTTCAAGGCTCTAAGTATTCTCAAATGTCTCAGTCATCGGTCTTGTGGTGCCGACAGGGCACGGCTGCTCCAGTTCTATAAAGCTTTCGTGCGGCCTAGACTGGAATATGGCTGCCAGGTCTATGGATCGGCCAGGCCTTCGTACCTGAAAATCCTGGATTCAGTACACCACGAAGGTATCAGGCTGGCGACTGGTGCGTATCGCACGAGTCCAGTACTTAGCCTGTGTGCAGAAGCTGGTGAGCCCCGTTGTCTATCCGCCATCTTCTGCTCGTGGCATGCCTGGCATACAGATCTGTCAGCTCCACACATGTTACTTTCTGTCTGTGTTGCGCAGCAGCACAACCAACGTTCGTTCCTCAACCGCCCACAGGCTACGAGACCGTTTGGGCTTAGAGCACAGGGGAGCCTTGAGTTGCTGCAGGTGCAGGGGATCAAGGTTCAACGCCAGGGGTGGAGTACGAGTTCTCCCTGGCTCCTTCATAGGCCTACATTGATTTTAAATCTGACTGCTTTCAAGAAGCCTTGTACCTCAGACAGTTTTTATAGAAGTAGATTTTTAGAGATTTTAAACCACCATGCAAATTTTATTATTGTCTATACAGATGGATCCAAGCAGGAAAATCGTCTCGGCTGCTCCGTTGTGTTTCCTGACACTGTCCTTTGGATAGGGCTCCCAAAACAGTTTTCCGTTTATTATGCGGAACTGTTCGCTATCCTGAGGGCACTAAAACAGATTAAAAGGCATCACTGTATGAAATTCCTGATCTGCTCAGACTCCCACAGCGCCCTCCTCGCTGTCAACCAATTGTATCCGGCAGATAGGATGGTGCAGGACATTCAGGACACTCTCCTTGCATTGCAACATCAACACAAGGAAATATTTTTCTGTTGGGTTCCTGGGCACATAGGGATCCAGGGAAATGAGCTGGCTGATGCAGAAGCTAGGGAGGCTTGTTCTCTCCCCCCTACCATATGCTGTTCCGTCCCACTGAAAGCCGTCACCTCCTTTGTGACACGCAGAACCATGGCATTGTGGGAGAATCAGTGGTTGGATGTGGCGGACAATAAACTACACGCGGTGAAAGCCTCAGTCCGCCCATGGCGTATGTCCTTCCGCCCCAGACAAGCTGATGAAGTCGCACTCACTCTTCTCGGAATAGGACATTGCCCATTGACACATGGTTTCCTTTTACGCAGTGAAGAACCGCCAGTGTGTGGCCGATGTAGGACACAATTGTCAATAAGACATATTTTAACAGAATGCGTTTTATTTGCTGGTACCCGGGCAAATTTGATCTCTCACAGGACCTGAAATCTATTTTCGCTAACGAAGAGGCGTCTGTGGATCGTGTCCTACGGTTTTGTACTATGTCTGGACTACTTCCCAAAATACTGGGTGTGCGATTTTAATGTGTGTTAGAGTGGCTCAGCCACCCTTTATTTTTAAGTAGTCGCCGGGCCACATATATGTCAATGTTTTATCCTCAGTTTTAGTCCTTTTAAGAGTTGTTTTAAGCTATCCCTACAGCTGTAGGTGTGCTTTATATTTTGCAAGTCCATCTGACATGTGTCATTTTTCTTCCATCCGTTCATGTTTGAGTACGGGCGCTGATGACCTCGATGTTGAGCGCCCTATATCACCAATCAATCAGTCAATCAATCATTCCCCTCCCCACTAGGAGACTGATAACCTCAGTAGTTTAGCCCCCCTAACCCAACCAAAAAACCCAATCCCAAACTTCATCAGTCTGGAGCTATGGTTCCCAATATTTTTTGTAGTGAGACCCACAGTTTTTCAGAAGACTTTATGAGCCAGTCTACACTAACTGCACAGCAATTAATAAAGAAATAAAAATTATTAGTTATATGAAACTGAAGTTATATGCAAATACTTTGATGAGTACTACTTTCAGAACTGGCGAAGGCAACACTTATTTTATTATATATTATAGAGGAAAAATTCCTAACAGGAAAAATATACGTAAAAAATAGATGAAGTCCACTTACCAGGCGGAGCAGAGGGGGTCCATGAGCAGCTCTGCAGGCGATGGTGATGTGGGGGCGTCAACGTTCGTAGGTTCCCCGCCTGGCCCCCATGGCATGCAACCCGACTGAGGCGAAGGTGACCGGGACTTCGAGCTGCCTCCGGACACAGTTTGCAAAACTAGGAGCAGCTGCAGGATCACTGAGCTTACAGCCACAAACTTGATTTTGATGGAGCCGCAAAACCTTGGAAGGGCCCTGCGTGAGATTCATAGAGGGGCCAAGGACTTTAATCACAGTGCCTTGTTCCCAGCACTGGCCGCTGCGAATGCACCAGCAAAATACAAGATCATTGGTTTGAAATCGACTGCGGTGCAACGGAGAGAATGCTGACTGCAAAAGTGGATGAAGCAATTTGAGAAGTGTCTTATATCGACGACCGTGAAACAGCTTTGCTGGGGAGAGTCTATCACACGGCTAAGAGCGGTATGAAGATAAGAACAGCATCAGAGCCTCATCTTGGGAATGTGAAGCACGCAACTTTGACATTTGTTGTTTAAAAGTTCGAACCAACCATTCTGCTTCACCGACAGACTAAGGATGGACTAGTGCAGTTGTGATGTGCTTCACGCTGTTAGCAACACAAAAATCTTGAAACTCAGCCGACATAAACTGGGGTTCATTGTCAGAAACTATTACTTCAGGGAGGCCCTCTATACAAAAAATAGACTGCAGAGTTTTCACTGTGGCACCTGTCAGGGTAGAATGCATGGGAACCACAAACGGAAACCTGCTACAAGCGTCAATAACCAGAAGCCAACACGTGTTCCAGAAGGGGCATGTGTAATCAATGTGCACTCTCTGCCAAGTAGCGGTAGGTCGAGGACAGTCTAAGAACGTTTGTGTGGGAGGGGCATGGTGCTCTGTACAAACCCTACACTCTGCAGTCATTCGCTCAATTAGTTTATCCATGCCGATCCACGTGCAATGGTGGCGAGCAAGCTGTTTGGTTTGAACCATACTCCAATGGCCGTGGTAGAGGAGACTAATTTTACTTCCTGCAGAAGTGAGTGAGGAATCACCACCTGAGAGCAATCATTGTCTGTGTGAAGCAAGAGAACACTGTGCTGGACAGACAAATTGTGCCGCAGCGGAATAGTAACACCGAACAACAGGGTCACGGATATGTCTTGACATGCATGGCCAACTGGTGCGGATGTACGACTACAGAGTCCAAAGATGGGGGGGGGGGGGGGGGAAGGGCACATTGCCGATGCCTGAGCAATTCAACAGTAATTAAGTGGAAAAGCTTCTACTGTTTCACTATCTTGTACATCAGTGTGGCAGCAGGAGTCATCAGAAGAATCAAATGCCAAGTCAACACCGACGGGGAGACGTGAAAGGATATCAGCATTTGCGTGTTTTGCCATGGATCGGTACATCAATGTCGTAATGATAGTTGAACAGCAAGAGCGACCAACGCTGCAACTTTTGCGCAGTGTGGAGTGGAATTGACTTTGTCGGGTTAAACAGTGAAACAAGTGGCTTTGATCTGTCACCAAGTTAAACTTCTGACCATATAAATATTGATGACATTTCTTAACCCCATAAACGATAACCAGAGCCTCTTTCTCAATTTGGGAGTAGTTCTGCTGAGCCTTGTTCAAAAGTTTGGACACGAACGCTATTGGCCGAGGAATCAACCCTATGCGAGATAATGGTGCCAATCCCATGGAACAAGGCATCCAAAGCAAGAACCACTGGCTTCGTTGAATTCAAGTGAACCAAACAACAGTCACTAAGTAGGGCATCTCTCAGTTGCTACTTGGCTGTACAGGATCTATGTCATCATTTGCATTAACTGTTGTATTTGCTGGGCCTGAAACTGAATAACTTGCGTTAAAGAAGGTTCTTGCACTAAGTTTTGTGAATTGCTAGTCATTGTTACACACAAACACAACACACCATCTTAAAGATGAACAAAACACTTTAGCAAAAAGAAACAAGGTGCACAGAACAAACAGATGGAACAAACGCCTCACTGCGGGAGCGCGCGGTTGCTCGCCATGGAGGTTAGAGTCCTCCCTGGGGCATGGATGTGTGTGTTTGTCCGTAGGTTAGTTTACCTAGGTTTAAGTAGTTTGTAAGCTGGGGACTGATGACCATGCAGTTTGGTCCGATAGATTTACAGACATTTGAACATTTGATTTTTGGAACAAACGCCACAGTGGAAGTAAACAACACTGCTCATGACCAAGATAGCGAAGCAAAAATGTTCAAATTTTTGTAGAATTTATGGGACTTAACTACAGGGTCATCAGTCCCTAAGCTTACAAACTACTTATGAACTAGCTAATACTAAGGACGGCACAATATATCCATGCCCGAGTGGGGGGTTCAAACCCCCCGACCGTAGTGGCCGTGCAGACTGTGACAGGCGTGCCACAGACCTCTTGGTCACCGTGGCCAGCTAGTGAAGCAATGCAAGCAATTTGAGAAGCAACATCAAACCTGTGAAGATTCTTTGTTGCCAAATTTAGGACAACACATTGTCGCCAGTTGTGTAGATGTGTTATGTAGTCTCCGGTGTCAGGGTAGCCGAAGGTGGAACTCTGGATGACCAACACTGTTCCATAAACACACACATAAACTTCATTGAAGTATGCAAGTAACACGTGCCATTCTTACAGAGCAACAAAAACTGATCATGAATCAGTGATGATCCAAGGCCCAAGTGGGCTGCTCCCACTCCAGCAACGGTCTACACACCGCAGTCCCATCCGTGCATACCCTCCTTCGGCTGGGGACGCTGCAGGCTGACGGCAGCAGGCCATGCCAGTCGGTGGATGCGGATTGGAGATGGCTTATGTTGCCAACCTCCTCATGTGTCATATTTGGGGCAGTAGATACCCTACGACTCCACACATTACGTGGCGATTTTACTGTCCGGGAGTGATCTTTGATAATTTGCTGATGCTCTGCAAAACACACATGAACCTTCTTGTCTGTGTGTGTGGGTGCATTGTCGTTTTGGAATGTGGCAGTGTTTGTGAACAATATGTTAGTCATATTAATCAGTCTGTTGTCTTTGATGATGATTCATTCACAGTTATCCAGTAATGATAGAAATAGTTGTATGCCAGAGTAAAGATGTTAAAATGTAAATCGAACTTCCCCCGTGCTTGATTGTAGGAAGTTGTAATACCATATCATAAGTTTCTTTTGGGATTTTCAATACATGAATTCAGAACTTAGTAGGAAACAATGTAAATGATAATTCCTTGGACATACCACGAACTTCCAGTTATCAAGCGTCCAGGTCAACGATTGTGCCACCCCTTTCTTTGCAGCTTTTTGTTGGCTTCTGTTAAGGGTGTAATAACTGAATATCTTCCATCCATGTGATGTATCATTTATCTAAATTCAAGTGAGCTTTGAATTTTGCACTCCATTTTGCCATGGTAGTGTTGTGTTAATGCTCCTCAATTGTTTTCAGTTAACTTCGTTTTATATCTCCAGGATGCAGTGGTAGGAAGTGGGCTGTGGATAGCAAGGAATGTCTGCAACTAAAAGAATTGATTAGTCCACATATACTTCATTGATAACATAATTAATACTCAACTTTTATGTGATGTGCCTGTGGTACACTTTTGCCTATTATTTAATATGCAGTTCTGCAATGTAGCAATAAAACTCCTATAGTGTTCCGGCTTGTGCTAACATAGATTCCAGCTAGGTGTAGATGGATCTCCCGGGACTGTAGCACTCATAGGTCTGCTTCTTACTGACGGCTGTACTCACTGGTATTGACTTCTACAGACTGTCTTGGCTGTTGTGCGCCGGCATCAAAGCGATGCAAAGAGGTAAGGAGACTTGAGGCACCCCCAGTGGTCAAAGTATCATAGGGCGAGTTATTGCATCTTTGTGGTGTGACTCGGTGATGTGTGTAGACTGCCGACATTGTGGCTAATAGTGATGCCGCAACACTTTGCCACTTATTTTTTTATTTTGTTTTGTGTACGCTGTCAAATACTGGGAATATTGTTGCTAGTGGAATGATAAACACTGCAGCCTCTTTCGCTACAGATGCTCTTAGTAACTCTGCACCATCCAGCCTCTTTGGAAGTCCGAGAGATGACACATTTTACTGATCATTTGTATTGACCGTTGCAGTACAACACACACTTCAAGTTAGCATTAAAGACTCTCTGTATCAATTGTGCACTCAGATCCCATCTCAGTGTTAACAATAGTTTTTGTGTCCCAGCCTTGTCGCCACTTTTGTGTCCCAGCCTCGTCGCCGCTTTTGTGTCTCGTTTCCGTCATAGGTGTCGGTGGCCAAGTGGAATGAGACCGACACAGGAATAAAGATAGCACGCTGGTGCAGGTACGGAGAGGAGCAGCCAGAAACTAGAAACACTAGAGTAAATTAGAACGAGATATATATTGCACAGAATTTATACAATACTTAACTTTTACATAGTACTGCAGAATGTTGATACATAGTTGAGCTAGAGTCCTGCCTAGTGCCTAACTGATAGCCAAGTCTTCACTGGTGCCTATCGGATTCCGAAGTCTTTACTGGTTCCTAACTCAGTCCCAAGTGAACGATGTCTTTCCGTGGTGGCCACGAGCGGGGTTGCAGCAGAGGGCGCTCGTGGCTGTCGTAAGAACGCCGCGCCGCGCATGCATGGCGGCGCGCGGCGAAAGTAGGTGGCGCGCACTTTGTACTTGTGCGACACCACAATAGTCAAACAAAAAAATGCAAATGAGAACAAAAATAGGACATTAGGTTTTGGAATTGTGTTCCTTCATCGGGTAGGAAGGATGAAAAATAAAACAGGGAACAGATGAGAAGGGTCACTCACAACATAGACCATGAGGTGATAATGGGTGATTTTCGTTCCATCTCTCTCTCTCTCTCTCTCTCTCTCTCTCTCTCTCTCTCTCTCTCTCTCTCTCTCTCTCTCTCTCTCTCTCTCTCTCTGTGTGTGTGTGTGTGTGTGTGTGTGTGTGTGTGTGTGTGTGTGTGTGTGTGTTTCAGCTGCTTTTTCCTTTTTCTTCATACAGCCTGATGTGTTGCTTACACAAAACAAATTTTCTATGGATAGTGAAGTTTTGACAGTTTATTTGTATGCTTGGTCACATTTATGTTCAGTGTGTGACAATAATGAAATGAAATTGTCTTCATGTTTTCAAGGTGCAATGACTGGTCCATATAGTATATTTTCATACATGCAGACTTAAATTTTGCTTTTGCTAATATTTTGTCTGCATACCATCTAGCCATTTTCAAGCAAAATTTTGTACAGGTGTTTGCCTATAAATACATGGATCTAAAATTAAGGTATTTATCAAAGATATCAGACTATAAAATGCCAAAAATCAAATTTTTGACTAACTGGTTTCCTTAAAATGGAATGGTAAGTATTTCATAGTGGCCACGACTACTTGGAAAGATCTGGACACACCACACTGGACCATCCACAACAAATGAAACAGATTTCAAGGACACAAAGAAATATTGTAGAGTAGAGTTTTAAGTAAAATCTCAATATCTCCTCTTAATTTTGCATGCTGCAGTGTAATTAATGACCCATTTACTATGTATGGTAAATTATTTAGATATTTGCTGCCCACATTGTAAAACAGCTTTTAATCAGTTTCTGTAATTTTGTGCTTAGGTGCAATAACTTTGAACCTCCAGATCTTAGTGACAGTCAAGGATATAAAAAAACTGAAAAAGGAGTTTAGAAGTTGTAGTGGAACAAATTGATACATAGGCCTAAATCACCTTGAGATAATCCAACATCTCATATTCTATCGTTTTTTGGACAATTTCTGACCACATTTGAATTGTGACTGCCACCAGAATGTCTGTGTGTTGCAGTTTCTGGTGGTATGAAGTGCAGCAAAGTCGGCAGTGTGTCTATTTAATTGGTATGCAGCAGCATGGAATGCCAGAAGCTATGGATGGGACTATGGAACATGTCTATCCATTATTAAACAAATGATAATCTATTTATTCCAAGAGTAACTCATTGTACTTTCAATAGATTTATGTAAAAGTTGCTCAAGAGTGAGCTAGAACTATTATTGTGAAAACCTTATCGTTCAGTTATTTACAGTTAAATATGAATAAATATGCTTCTCAAGTGTAAATGGACTAGAATGCTCATTCACGTAGTTTGATAAGTATAACTATTTGAGTCAAACATATAAGAAGGAGACCAACTGTTTTATGGTGATTTTATTATGCTAGACTACATAAACATCATTTATGAGAAGAGTGAACCACCTCACAATTTGAGAATCTCATCTTAAGAATAAACTTTGGGGGGGGGGGGGGGGGGGAGTGACAATTGCAGTGAATAGCAAGTACAGAAGTGGCCATCCCCATAATTTCTAGTTTTTACACCCAAAAGTTACGGTTTTGTGTCATTTTCTCATGATCAATTCATGAATGAAAGGTGCAAAATAAGCCATATAAAACCCACTTTATACCAAATGTAATATACCAAACCAAAGAAATTTGCACAATTTGGATGGGTAGAGAAGGTATGTTTCATTTAAATATTGACCCTGTACAAAGTATGCCAGGTCTTCTGATATGTGTACAAATGATCATTATCCCAAGGTCTATCCTAAACACATAACACCTTTTCTCTGTGAGCTATGCAACCCGAGATCTGGACCTTTGAAAAATTGTATTTTTGCAAGTGATACTTTCAAGCATAACTGCACCAAGCATGCTTATATCAGACTAGTATGATGACTACCCATGATTTGTGCTACCTTTTAAAATGTGTCTCTGCTGTAATTATTTTTTGTGTAGTTTAATTTAAAATGTGTTTTTCTCCCTTAGATGTACCATTATGTAAATAAATAAAATCAGGATTAGGCCTAAAATGGTTCTTCTTTAATAATTATTCTTTTTTCTTTTGCACAAAATAAAGGAAGGTGGCCATTCATTTATAGTGGATTAATCCATGAAGTACAGCAGCACCTAACAGAAAGTAGGATTCACACTATGTTTTGACAATTATCCGTTTTTCTAGCAGACTTCTGTGGCCATGCCAAGAATCTTTTTCTTTACAATTCTGTATGTACCTTATGCAATATTTTCTGTCACAATAAATATTTTGTAATTATATATCACTTACATATTTCATAAACATTTTATCATTTGTGGATTTTCAGCCAGCTATTCATATGAGTGAATCACGTAGGAAAGAGAGAGGAAATATCAGACAAAAAAACATGGATTCGGTTTTTGAAAGAGTGTATTATGGCAGTAGTGAAGCACATGCTGAAGATGATGGGAATGCAATGTCGGGTTTACAAGGTACAAAAACTTTTACTTTTTGCAATGATCAGTCTTTTGCAAATTCTTCTCTGTATTGATAGTCAAACTTTTTAACCATGAGTAATTTTCCATCCTTTTTCATTTATTGCAAGATATTTGAGAAAAAATTGTATGTAATGTAAGTAGTCCAGTTCAGAATTGTACATTTGCAACTTTTCTGCACAAACCAGGTTAACTACCTTTTGTTTTTGACACCATAAAACATATAATCAGTAACATTTGGTCTTGTCTTTTGTTATATCTGAAAGAAACCTCAGGCAAGGAAGAGGTTCGTGTGTGTGTGTGTGTGTGTGTGTGTGTGTGTGTGTGTGTGTGTGTGTGTGTGAAGTTCACTGCTCAAATATCAATATTCAAAGTATTTCAATGCAGCCCTCAAAACTTCTTAAATAAATTGACTATGGACTTATCAGAGAAACTTTAATTTAGTAAAATTAAACCGAATTTTAATGATTGTTCACTTGGCTGACTTAATACTACTGGGGAATGGTAATTTAGTAATCAGTGGATTGCTGGTTTAGATCTTACTGTGGAACTTTTTTTAACCAAACTTTATTAACAATTTCTTATATTAAGAATTTGTACTTGCAGTGTGTGTAAAAAAAAAGGGGGGGGGGGGAAGGAAACCACTCAGCTGAAGGCAATTATTGTGTGGAGTACAGCCACACGTAACATCAAACTGCAGCACTTAGCTCTTCTTTTGGCACTACCACCCACATTCAGACACTCACTTTCTCTCACACAACATTGATGACTACCAAATGTACACTCCCTGCACTAAGGAATGAGTTGAAAGGTAGCATTGTATGTTAGTTGGGTTTAGTTAAGTGATTGTGTTTCCCTTTTTTGTGTGTTGCTCTATTCAGGAATGTCTGTTATTGATGTACTTGTAATGTGTGTGATGTGTCATTAGAAACAAGAAGACATACAGTTTTAGGGTTCTGTACCTCAGTTGGTAAAAACAGAATCATGGTATGATCAATTTGTTGTCTCTCTGTCTGTGTGACGTTTTAGATACCTTCCTCTGAGGAAAAGCTGCATGTATGAAATTGAAATTTGTGTGACTAATCTGACAACAAGTCTTCAATGAGATGCAAAAATATTATTCAAAAGAGATAGAGTGGCTGTCAAGTACTTGCTCAGCACAGAACTACTGATAGTCACACAAAAAAGATGAAAATAAATGTAGACATAGCTTCCAGAAATCTCTCTCTCTCTCTCTCTCTCTCTCTCTCTCTCTCTCTCTCTCTCTCTCTCTCTCTTTTTTGTTGTCAGATACAAGGGAGGAGAAAGGGGATAGAAGGGAAAGGGTACTCACAACCTAAGCTTTGAGGTACAGATGGCATGGAGGGTGATATGTGAAGTCAGGGAGTGGTTCCAGTGAACGTGCCTTGTGCACATCAATATCCTTAACCCTTGTAGTGTACACAACTAAAATTGCCATGTGTTCATGAAAGCTTTTCAGTGATGAAACGTGAAAATGATCTGCAATGCATTTTGCTTGCATTGTAAGTAGATGAAGAAACTGTTCATGAAATGATATATACAAACTGTACAAAATAAATATTTTGAGTTAGTCACAGTTACCACCAACCAGTGATGGTTGCCTGTCCTTTGAATATGGACAATTAAGCATCTGTTGCAGTCTGAAGTCTCTGATTTACATTCTCTATTGCTGTCTGAAGATGCCACAGACTGATCAGTTCCTCAGAGTTCATAACTGCATTCGCATGAGCTTCATGATTAACTTCTAACAATACCAGGCTGTTCCACATCTGCCCCTTGAGGGATGGGTATTCACGAACTCGCCCGATGAGCAGGCGCTACAGGCTTGCCTGCCCACAAGGGCCAATTTAACCACGCATGTACACTGTTACATGCTTTTTATTGTGTTACATCATAGCCCCTTAGGTTACACATTGCGCTTCATATTGGACATAGTGGCAATGAATTCTAGAAGCAGACAGGTTGGAAAGAATTGTGTGTGTGTGTGTGTGTGTGTGTGTGTGTGTGTGGTTTTGTTTTGTTTTCCTTAATGAAAGAATGGGCAAAAAAGTAATAAACTCTGATCACAACTTCCACTCTCGCACACATACGTCAATCAGGTACTGGTAGGTTTTTTTGGGGAATGGCAGCCCATTCTACACGGAGTGTTGCACTGAGGAGAGGTACTGAGGTAGGTTGGTGAGTTGCCACGAAGTTGGCATTCCAAAGCATCCCAAAGGTGTTCTTTAGGACTTTTCACAGGCCAGTCCATTACAGTGATGTTATTGTCGTATAACCACTCTGCCACACTTCATGCATTATGAACAGGTGCTCAATCATGTTGAAAGATGCAGTTGCCATTCCTGAATTGCAGTTCAACAGTGACAAACAAGAAGATGATTAAAACATCTACGTAGGCGTGTGTGTGATAGTGGCATGCAAAACAACAAGGGCTGCAAGCTCCTCCATGAAAAACATGACCACACCTTAACACCACACCCTCCGAATTTTAGTGTTGGCACTACACATACTGGCAGATGACATTCACCATACCCACACCCTGCCATTGAATCGCCACATTGTGTACCGTGATTCATCACTCCACACAACGTTTGTCCACTGTTCAGTTGTCCAATGTTTATGCTCCAAGGTGTCATTTGGCGTTGAGCTGAATGATGTGTGGCTTATGGGCAGCCACTTGACTGTGAAATCCAAGTTTTATCACCTGCCGCCTGTCATAGTACTTGGAGTGGATCCTGATGCAATTTGAAATTCATGTGTGATTGTCTCTATAGATGCCTGCCTATTACACTATACGACCCTCTTCAGCTGTTGGCAGTCTGTCAGCCAACAGACAAGGTCAGCCTTTAAACTTTTGCGCTATACGTGTGCCATCAGTTTTCTACTTCACTATCACATTGTGATGAATCCTTATGTTGCCGATCCCAAGATGCTCCAGACGAAATGTGTCTGTATTACAAGACTCAGTTATATTAACAGGACACCAGGGGATGGTGAGGTACAAATTATAAAAAATAAACACTTAGCTTGGATTCTGAAGTTCAATGTAATGGCCGGTTTGTGATTGAAATCCATCGATTCAGGTTTACTTCGGAGCTACATTCACATTAATGAAATGGTTGTCGATGTTAAATGATAAAAATGATGAACTCACTTATTTAAACTTTTCTGGATAAACGTTTTATTTCCATTTAACAGAAGATCAAACCAGACACATAGTTGCACAATGCACAACAAAGCAGCAACAGATGACAGAGATGTTAACAGGTTTGGAACCAGGAACAGTGTGTCAAAACATGGATTCTATCAAACATCTTCCACATAATAAGGCTAATGACAATGTTTTGTAATTCGCAATTAAACAATATTCTTTTACTTTAAATATGCCAAAATACATAAATTAAATTATTACATTTAGGCTTTAACTATTTATCTCAGTGTATGTACGTGTTTTATGAAATTTGTATTTAATAGTATATGCAAAATAAAAGTAGTGTTTTGATGAGTGTTATATTTACTCAAATTATTTATATTATCTGTGTTTTCGAAATGCACACATAATTTTTTTGACAATATTGTGTAGGCGTATTATTATTGAGACACGGAATTTTAATGTATCTCAATTTGCAGTCTAATTTTTTATAAATACGTCGTCATAATTTTGTCAGTTTCAAAGATAGTTCCTTAGTACCAAACGGATTATTAATTTTAGTGCATGAAGAATGATCAGTATTTAATTTAGGATCCAGTGATATATAAAACATGGTCTGCCCTAATTTATTTAAACAAAAGGTAAATATGTAATAGTATTGTGCAATAGTTATAACATGTAATATTTTTGTTTTTATACAAATAAGTATCATTTTAGGCTCAGCATATTCCGTAACTAATGTATTTTTAGTGTTTGCAGCTATTATTTTACGAAAGTATAAAAATTGAAAATTACATAAAAAAAGGACAGTCAAAGTTATGTTTAAATCAACATACTATTTCTTAAATGTGTTCTACTAATAGTGTTAATAGTACGTTAAACTGAACACGAAAATCTGATGTTTTACATGTCCGGTAGCGAAGTTTTATTTAGGTGGCCGATATTTTGTGTTTGTGATGTTAGTAACGGATTTTGTAGAGAGTGCGCAACATAGCAGAAACATTACAACATTAAAAAGAGTAAACTTGTGGTTTTTTAGGAGTGTGAAAATCTTGCATACAGACATCTGACACAAGTGACCCAATCACCTGACCACATCCGAAGTCCGCAAGTTCCGCAGAGTGCTCCTTTCTGAGGACGCTGATATGCAGTAGGTGGCAATATGTTGCTCCTAAAATGAAAAACATGTTTTTGGGGTGTCCAGATACTTTTGATGAAATTGTGTATATTTACTTTTCAGTAAGTGCCTTCTTGTATCTTAACAATTATTTTTAAACTGCACAATTAAGCATCAAATTGAGAAAGTTTTGTGTCAATTTTTTAAATAAAATTCGTGGTAGGATCCTATGCACCCCCACTTCCTCCTCCCCAATTATGGACAGCCTCTTTTCAAACCTGACATATCTGAAAATTACAGGGAGAAGGTAGGAAGGAGATGTAAAGAGAGGGAGAAGCTGCAGACACACAGAAAGAGGGGGACAGAGGAGCAGGTAAACAAAGAGAGGGGAGTAGATGAAGAAGTGGGGGCGGAGGAGATGCACAGAGAGGAGGCAAGAAGTGAAAATGGTCAAGGAAGGGGGAGGGAGGAGTTTGAGAGAGAGACAGGAGGCAGGGACAGTAGTGTGTATGTCCAGTTCCTTTTCACAATGTGTTGTGAAGTTACACATATTAGAAATGTGTGATCTCTCTTTTCTTTCTTTTCCATTTAATCTGGAACAACTTACAACAATGTGTAACCTGATACATCTAGTAATAATAATATTTGATTGTTTTGTGTAGACATTACAGTTGGTAATTGTAATCATTATCAGAACTGCCATTATTATTACTATTGCTGTTTACTTAATTATTATTATTTTCAGGAAAAATATCAGAACCCCTGTGTGACAAGCAGAATAATGTAACTGCGAAATCTGAAGTGAAGCTGAATGTCGGATGCTGTGTACCACCGCAAACAACTGCACAGGGAATGTTCCCTGTACGTGGGAAGGAACACGTCTCGCCCAAGGTTACACACAGTGCTGCCGAAACTGAGTCAAATGAACTGCAAACATTGAGGGCACCCATCCCGTCCAAGAAAGTGGAGAAAGCTCCTCACCTTCCTGACCCTGCAGATGTAGTTAACATCCGTCCAGAAAAGACTTCCCCATTATTTTCTGAGCCATCTGGCCTAGGACATGCCAATTTGGAAAGTGTAGATACAGTGAGTGAGACACATTCTGTAAGTGCCAATTCTTCCTCGCAAACGTCAAGCGGCAGTTCGTCAAGTGATGCCCCGTCTAAAAGGGAAGTGTCGACAAATACTGAATCAAAAGTTTTGAATTCTCAACACAAAATAGATGTACTAAAAAATGAGAGCACAAGGCAGACTGCTGGAAATAAAAATTTCACAAACAGAATAACTTTGTTAGACTGTACTGACACTGTGTCGATGACAGGTGCATCTATGGCTGAACGCAAGCGAGAAACTCTAAAAGGCAGTTTAGAGAAGGAATCCCAAAAAGAAGGCCAGTCCAAACATCATAAGCAAAATTATGGAGAAGAGAATTGTGAAAGACTAAAATTGCTAAGGGGTAAAGTGACAGAAAGTAAGAAAATTAAAGATAACTTTGATAAAGTGAGGTTGACTGCTGCCAATTCGTCATCAAGTTCTGTCAGTGACCATAGTGTGTTAGAGAGTAGAGAAAGGTGTTTTGCAGATCTAGAAAGAAGAACTGATTGCCACAGTCCATATGATAATGTAAAGATCGTTGTTAAAGTTCGTGATAAGTTGCAGGAGGTAAATGGAAGTAAACCAAATGATACAGTCAATAGTCAAGGAGCAAATAGGAAAACCGAGGAAGGGAAACACTGTAAACAACATTGTGGGAAGAAGATGCTTTACAGAGATATTTTCACAAAAGAATCTCAGAGACAGTCTGGTGCAAGCGACAACCTACATCTCGACTTGGGACAGATGGGGCTCGATCGCCCGGAACATAAGTCACCCAAAACCCCAAAGTCCAGTACTGGAAAACCCTGTAGATACGATGAAGTGCGAAGAGATAAATTACACAGCGAAAGTGGTACTACTACCGATTCTGATGACGACAAGAAGCGAGATGTGGCTTCCAAACAATTAGATGAAACAATGAATGCAACATCTGCAAGTACATCTTATTTTAGTCCACCAGAAAAACTGTCTACTGCTAGAGCTAAAGAAATTGAGTCTGCAGTGGATGCCATAAGCTCTTATGAACTGAATACACACAGAAGTGATCCTACTGTTGCAGACACACAGGTAAATGTGAATCCACAGCTGAGTTGCTACATCCGTAGATTGCTGGCGATGAGCAGAGAAAGTGTTGAAAATTTGAATGTTTCTGTTAGTGATATTTCAATACAGGCAGAAGAAATATTCAACAGTTCGGCAGAGCAACCATCTAATAATATTGAATTCAAGAATTCAAACTGCCGCAGAGCTTGGTTGTCATTATTGTCTGACAGAAGTGCAGATAATAGAGAAACTTTACAGCAGAGGATATTAGAGCTTAACCGAGGCAGTGAACCGACAATTGATAGTTGTGTTGAAGATGTTAAAAAGTCCAATCAAACTAAAGCCAGTGATGCGTATGACAGCAAATGCAATGATGAGCATTTCACTGCCTCCAAGTTAACTGGTGTTGATATTGAAGACAATAGAGATAGTAACACAGTTGAATTATCAGGAAAACTTGAAAATGTTGAGGGTACAGCAGCATCAGAATGTGAAGTGACCAAAAGTGATGATGGTACTGTTGTAGAAGTAAATCACAATGATTTACTTGTGGCCATGAACAAGAGAATAATTACTGCAATCAATGAAATGGATGGCACAGTTGCATCCCTTCCTGTGGAGTCAAATGTTGTGGAACTTCAAAGGCCAGTCCCTGACATTCCAGCAACACAGGCAGATTTAAATGAACTGGCAGAGAAATACTCCAAAAGAGTCTCCGACTTATCCAAAAAACTCGAACACCTCCGACTTGAGAAGCAGCACATCCTGGAGATGTCAAGCAGTGGCAGTGATAGAGAAGTGTGTGATACAACTGCTTATTCGAGTCCTCCCCTGAGCATTCTTCCAGATGTGAAGCAGTCTGTAATTTCTCCCCATTCACCAGATAATATGCAGCCGCAAGCAGCACCAACGGGCAGTGACGCTCCGACATTACATCAGGAACAAAATGGTGCAAATCACAGTCTCAGAGGAAAACCACCAGTGTCTCTCAGTCAGAAGCTCATAAGGTATGTTACAATCTTGTGACTATTCCTTATCTCTGTTATGATACTATCATACTGTAACTAAACCAAGCTCCAGAAATGTCAGAGTTGTAACCGAAAGAGATGGTATAAATGCTTGATTTTGTTAGTTTCTTTTTTACACATAAAAAGATTATCTGCTTCCTACATTTAATGGAAGTTAACTAAGTTCAAATGTTTGTAGAGCTAATGGGACTTAATTACGGGGTCATCAGTCCCTAAACTTACAAACTACTTATGAACTAGCTTATACTAAAGACAGCACAAAGATCCATGCCCGAGGGGGGGGATTTGAACCTCTGATGGGAAACGGCCTCGCTTATCGTAGCATAGCGCCTCAATTCGCTCGGCTGCTCCGCCGCGGCAGTTAACTGAGTTCTCATCTTCATTATAGTTATTTGCAGGTTTTATTTTTTATTTAGTTTAGATTTATTATTAACCATTACTTTGTGGATTGACTAAAGATCTAATGGAGAAATTGATACTAGGTTAGCAGACAGCTACGATAGTGCAGCAGAAAGAAACAGTTCATTCAGTTGTGCTCCATCTTACCAAACCAATGAAATGTAACAAAGTTTCTGTCTTACTTCTTTCATATGAAGGGGGAATTTAAGAGGTCTGTTCAAAAAATTCAGGAACTTTATCCACATTTTTTTTTCTACTCTTACCTTTTACTTATCATGCCCATACTCCTTCAAAATTGAATCCTCCATTGGAACATCTCTTGTTGGATTGCTCAAAGTGCCACCTGCAAATTTTCTTTTATCTCATCTGTTGTTTCACATCTGTCATTTCAACAGGATTTACATCTTTCGAAATAAAAATAAAGTCTCCAGAGGCCATGTCTGGAGAGGATGAGGCAGCACAGTGGGCTCTTTCCAGATTGCAAAGTGATGGCCTCTCTGGACTCGACTCGTCTACCTGGGGACAAACTTGACAGCAACACAGTGCATTCCAAAACACTATGCCAGGATTTCATAACACAATACAACTGAAATTTTACATTCCTCTGCAAATCTCTGTCAGCCTGTCTTTGATTGTTCTAACAAGGGCATCAAAGTTGGTCATCCTGATTTCAGGTCATCTTTAGCTTCCATTTAGCCATTTTTAAACTACATGAACCATTCATAACACCAAGTAAACCTTAAGCACTCATGACCATAGGCTTCCTGCATCATTTGGTGCATTTCTGTAAAGGTTTTGTTGAGTTTCACACAAAATATCTGCCACCTCGAAATTCCCAAACTGTGTGAAACGAAGTTCTACTCAATACTGCATTGGGCAGTAACTAACAGACATACAATAATGAAACTTCTGGCAGTTTCACATTCAACATTGAGCGTGCAGATATGGCAACCCCATTTCAGTCCAACACTCATTTGACACAAAATTAAAAATTTTCTAGAATTTTTTTTGTACATATTTCATAAATATGTCTCCAAGAGTCCTCTGCCAACCATATTATAAAACTTGGCTACAAAGAACATCCAGTAAATTAAGGGTTTTGTCTGCACGGTTAAGAAGACTTACAACAAGCACCCACTTGTGTCACATTCAAAGCGAGTAATTGGACAAGTTTCACTATTCATTTTTGTCAACAATAGGAATATCTTGTAAACTAAAGTGTGTAGAACTGCTGGCATATTATAGCTTTGTATGGACTGTAGGAGTAAAGGAAACCACTTACCAGAAAATAGAAGCATTGAGTTGTCAACAGGTACACATAAAAGGACTTGGAAAATCTTGATAGCTTTTGAAACATCAGAAAACTTAGATAGTCTGTAATATGAACAGTGTCAAAGAAAAGTTAGCAAAGAAAAATGTAGTCTGAAAGCTGACAAAGAAAGGATGCACTCTGAAAGCTAGCAAGATTTTTTCCTTCTTTCTGTGTGTAACTGTCAGCTCAACCCTGATGCTTTCCAGTGAATAATGTCTTTTATCCTAAAGTATATGCAACTTTCTGACTATACTTATACTTCTGTATGGCTTACTTTAACATAACTGAATGGTATTCTACTACACTGTAGATCTTCATATCCTTATGTAGGTCTATCAAAGCAGTTTCCCAGAGAAAAAGTTTTAACTTGTTGCAATCAGTTGCTTAAGAATGTAGACATCATATATTGTAAAGTACATCAAACTTTTTTTTATTAGTGAAGCACATATTGATCAGTGTTAATGGTCTACATCTCCACATGTTGATTGATTGGGTTATAAATAATACAATTTTATTTGCAGATTAATTATAATAATGAAAGGAGTTAAACCTTGTTGTAGTCATAACGTGTAGGCTTTCATGGCTGGTGTCTTCAGTAATTAAAACTTTTCAGCTGGGAGGCCATGGTCGAACAGTAGAAATTCTTTCCCCTGACGTTTCGTTGCCGGCTGCGGGCAACATCTTCCAATGTGAGTAGATGACTGGCTGCTGGGCCGTGGAGGTCCTGCTTATATGGATGCTTAGAGGACGCCACCACTCGATACATATGTGCATAATAATGCAATGTCTTAGCTAGCACACTCGTCTCACTAAATTTTATTTCATGGTCACCGTTTTCAAAAACATGTTCTGCTATGGCAGATTTGCCCATGTGTCCCTTAGTCAACAGTTCCTTTTGTGTTCAGTTAGGCGAATAATATAAACCTTCCCACATCTACATGGAATTTTATACACACCAGGAGTAGCTAAAGGGTGTCGCGCATCTTTCGCTGATCTTAAGCATTTGCTTATCTTTTTGGTGGGTTTGAATATGGTTTCAACTCTAAACTTGGCCAGTACTTTCCTGATACAATCCGTGATATTGTGGATGAATGGGAGAAAAACTTTCCCCGCCAAAGGTTGTTGTTGTTGTTGTTGTTGGAAGTTTGCAGACATTTGTCTTCTAGGATGGAGTGCTCGATCTATCTCCTTATCACTGTATCCGTTTTTCTGAAATGCGGTTCGTAAATGATAGAGTTCCTTTTGCAAATAAGCTGGCTCACAGATTTTATTATCCCTGTTCACCAATGTTTTGATAACACGCCTCTTCAAATCTTTATGAAGGTGGCGATGGGTGTGCGTATCTTTCCTCTATACTTTATGACCCAGAGTTCCATCTGCTATAAAGATCTTTAAACACTACAATAATTTTAACAGGAAGGAAGAATGCTTCAAGTTAGATAACATATGGCGGTCGACTTTGTACCAAAGATGCGACAGTCGATTACCTTCGATTGAGAGTAATGACGCCAGCCAGAGATAGTTTTACTGTTAACATCACGTAACTAGTGGTGATGCCCTCTATGCATCCATATCAGTATGACCTCCACGGCCCCAGCAACCAGTCGCAGCCGGCAACGAAATGTCAGGGGAAAGAATTTCTACTGTTCGACCACAGCCTCTCAGCCCGGAAGTTTTAATTTCTAAACCTTGTTGTATTTGGTAGGTAGTGATGAAACAAGAACCTGCTGTTCAGTTGTCAGTAAACTTCAGTTAATTTAAGATGTTTTAAAAAAAGTTGTGCATCTCATTTATTTGGTTTCTGAATCCCAGTGGTCTAGTGTGAAAAAAAAGTGTCTAACTAAAACAGACATATTCAGAGAAGGTATATTTTTATAACTTTAAAAGCAAAGTGTGGACATGTAAGAGCATTACTCCACTCCATCAAGGAACTAGCCATGAATCTACACTACACTTGCATTGAATTTACTAAAATATTTCAGTGCTTTATCAATTTCTTATTGCAGTATCATATCTCCTACCTTATCTACATTTATGATAATTCTGTAAAATCATTCCTGGTTGCAAGTTACATGTATTTTTTATTTGAAGCGGACCATTATCTACTGCCTTGAGGCACCAGGGAATGAAATTATCTCATTGACTCACCCGGTAGATTACTATGGTGTGCCAGACAAGTATGGGGAATGAGATGTTTCCCATTCATAATAACTGCCATACTTACACATGAATGTTATAGCTTATTTTTGGTTTTACAAAGAGTATTCTGCGGCATTGGCCCCTTAGTTAGTTTGGGCTGAATTAAAAATCCGCGATAAATTCAAAGTTCCTAGTGATTGGAAAAAAGTGCAGATGACTCCCGTTTATAAGAAAGGAAAGAGAACTGACCCACATAATTACAGGCCAATATCATTGACATCAGTTTACTGTAGAATTTTGGAGCATATTCTCAGTTTGAATACAGTACATTTCCTTGAGACGGAACAGCTTCTTTCTATGAATCAGCACGGGTTTAGGGAACATAGTTCATGTGAAACTCAGCTTGCCCTTTTCTCACATGACATCTTACGAGCCATGGATGAAGGGCAATACGGTGATTGACTTTTTCTTGACTTAAAAAAGGCATTTAATGCAGTGCCACACTGCAGACTGCTAACGAAGATATGATCTTATGGAATAGGTTCACAGATTTGTGACTGGTTGGAAGACTTCATAAGTAATAGAATGCAGTATGTTGTTCTCTACGGCGAGTGTTCATCAGAGACAAGTGTATCGTCAGGCATGCCCCAGGGGAGTGTGATAGGACCACTATTATTTTCTATCTATGTAAATGATCTGATGGAACGTGTAATTTGTGGGTGATGCTATCGTGTATGGGAGGGTGTCGTCTTTAACTGACTGTAATAGCATACAGGATGACTTAGACAAAATTTCTAGTTTGTGCAAGAATGGCACCTAGCTCTCAATGTAGAAAAATGTAAGGTGATGTGCATGAGTAGGAAAAACAATCCTATAATGTTAAAATACAGCGTTAGTAGTGAGCTTCTTGATGCAATCGCGTCATTTAAATATCTAGGTGTAACATTGCAGAGCGATATGAAATGGAATGAACATGTAAGGTCAGTTGTAAGGCAGACAGCTGAATTCGGTTTATTGGGAGAATTTTGGGAAGATGTACTTCATCTGTAAAGGAGACCGCATATAAAACTCTTGTATGACCACGTCTTGAGTATTGCTCAAGTATTTGGGACCCGCAGCAGATCAGTTTAAAGGAAGACATAGAAGCAGTTCAGAGACGAGCAGCTAGTTACTGGTAGGTTCGACCAATGTGCGAGTGTCAATTGGGGATCGCTGGAGGAAAGACAACGTTCGTTTCGTGAATTTGTGTTGAGGAAATTTAGAGGGACGGAATTTGAAGCTGAGTGTAGTAGGATCTTGCTGCCACCTACTTACATTTTGTATAGTGATTACAATGAGAAGATAAGAGAAATTAGGGCTTGTAATGAGGCATATAGGCATTCTTTTTTTCCTTGTTCTATTTGGGAATGGAATAGGAAAGGAAGTGCCTAGTAGTTTTACAGTGTACCCTCCGCCATGCACCTTACAGTGGATTGTGGAGTATGTTTATAGATGTAGATGTGAAAGTCAAAGATCTGTTATGAGTTCCCATGTAGGTCACTGGCACATAGCTTTTAATAAAATAAATTGTGTTGCAGCAGTAGTGAACAGTTCCAATCTGGAAACTATTTTGCTGTCTGCTACAGTGAAATCATTATGTTCCCTGATAGAAATTCACTTATGTGTACAATTTACATTTCATAAGTGTCTGAAAGAAATGTAAAAATAGTTCTATTTATTGGTGCACAAAAAATATTTTAGAAAAACCTGATGAATTAGTCAGTCATAATGTATTTATACTTGTAATAAAAGAGTAACAGTTGCAGTCATGCTTGAAAATATTTTTCATTTTATATGTAAAGCAAATGTCTATAGTGTGTGTGTGTCCTGTTAGTTTCCAGTATTCGGTTACAAATTATAGTTGTCAATTAATTTGTGTCAGAGGAAAGCAGTTAACCTATTATATTTTCAATGGACGAAGAATTGTTTTTTGGTTTATATATTGATATTTCAAAACAAAGTTGTGATTTATTTTCTTGATTTGCAGCTCTTATTCCGTGTTTGCAGTAAAAATTATTGGGTGTGAGGTCCGCCTGATATGCAAAACACTGTTTTTATTTGAGACCCAAACTAGTTTCAGCACCTCTGTGCCATCATCAGTGGACTTTATATTTATTTCATTTGTTTTTCACAGCATGAAATAAATATAAAGCCCACTGATGATGGCACAGAGGTGCTGAAACTAGTTTGGGTGTCAAATAAAAACAGTGTTTTGCATATCAGGTGGACCTCATACCCAATAAAGTTGTGAATGAAAGTCTGTCAAATCAATTTTGTTCCTGTTCAACAAATAGACTGCGTAGCTGTGTGTTAGATGGTACTCCAACCAGGACCTTTGCCTGTTATGGGCAAATGCTCTACCAGCTGAACTGTTCAAGCCTTACATCTGTTGTTTGGTCTGTAAAGAAGACTATACTTGCCTCAAAATTAGATTACAGCTTAGGTTAAATATATCACACAACCACAAATAACAATTCTTCCTAGATACATGAAACATGATATGAAACTACAATGAGAGATGCCAGCTGAAAAAGTGTGTCTTGTTGAAGATTGCTGTTCGTCCCAACACACTGTCCTCAGTGTGGTAAGGCGTTCAACAGCACTTGTGTCCAGCTACTAGGTGCAGCTCCACAGTCTCTGACACACTGGCCTGCCTGCTGCAGTGTGCGCAGTATATGCAATGGCCACACCTCGCGACGTCTTACGGCAGCTGCCTGCATCGTGTGACGACAGTAGAGCCAACAAATTCGGATACGTCAGCTGTCAGTACCTCGTCTCCCAGCTTCCTAATTTCACAAGAAGGTCTCCCACCTAACTTGGAGGATTAGCTCTCGTAGAAGAAAGATATTTTGTAGACATGGCCTTGTCACGGCCTGAGGAATTCTTTCCTGCATGAATTATTTTACTTTGCAATGTCATTTGTGCCGATCCATGTTAAAATGTCTACCACTTGCAACATTTAGCTATAGCAGGCAAGTGTCCTATCAGCTGAGCTTATTGTGGAAACAACGCCCCGGGCTGTGACTAATCCATGTCTCTGCACAATTCTTTCTTTCAGGAGGGCTAGTTCTATAATCTACACAGAACTTCTGTGAAGTTTGGAAGGTAGGATATTAGGGACTGGCACAAATAAGTCTGTCAGGACAGACTGTAGGTCAGTTGGGATAGCATTTCCTGGGAAAGGTTAAGATCCTGAATTCAAGTTTTGGTCTGGGCTACAATTTTAATCTGTCATACAGTTTCATGTTGACCAAACTATGGCCGAGGGGGCTGAGGCGCTCCGTGACTGGAGCCTGCACGGCCACTACGGTCGGGGGTTTGAATCCCCCCTCGGGCATGGATATTTGTGCCGTCCATTAGTAGTAGCTAGTTCATAAGTAGTTTGTAAGTTTAGGGACTGATGACCCCGTAGTTAAGTCCCATAAGCTATACAAACATTTGATTTGACCAACTAACTCTGCTGAAGGGTGAAAAGCATGAGAGTATATGTAGTCAGGAATAATTATTTATTGATAATACTTTACATAAAATGAGTGTTGAATTATCAGTTGCAGCTACATAATTTTAAAAATAAACTTCAATTTCTGGTTTGATGAGGGGGGAGGGGAAAATTATACCAATGCTTAAGTTAAATATATGAAGTCTTTTCTGAAAATGTATAAAAGTCCTGTCTCTGTCTCCAGTTGTTTCAGTAGTCAGTGTTTACAATTTATATAAATTGTATAACTGCAAATGTGGAGGAGGGGAAAGAAAATAAGAAGAAACATGAATCAGTGTTTACTTATATGAGGGCAAATCAGAGTCTTTTCCCCTATATTTTATCCAAATTATAATTGTAAATGCAAAGCCAACATATTGATTCCCAGCGTTTGATCATCCTTGGTTTTGGTTATGAGTTAGAAAATGGCTAGAAGTCACACACAACTACGACCGGTCAGGGAGGTCACATTCGGTGATGACTCGTACCATCATTTCCCATGTGGATGCAATGCTGAAAGCAGATCTGCCATTTCCCAGGAGCTTGACATATCGTATGAGAGTGCTTACATCGTTCATTGACCTGTACGGTACTGGAAAGTTTCATGTTGTTGGGTGCCTAAGCAGTAGGATGACATTATAAAAGGCAAGGGAATGATATTTTCACTGAATGGTACTTCATATCTTCAGACGACTGAAGAAGTTCATTGCAGGCCATTGATTCACTATATTATGGACAACAGTGGGCCATAGTCTGGCAGCCAGTCTACTCTCAAATTTAATGCTTCAGTGGGACAAATGTGTGTTGGAACTATGTGGGAAAATAGTTGAAGTATATTTGTAATGACTGACTACCTTATTTCGGGTAATAGAAAATAGGGCCAAAGAGTTTCCGATTTGCCCTCATACCTTCAACAGATTAATGCATTAAGTGATGTGATAAACTAGAAGTTATAGTTTGTTGTAATAATCTTTACATTGTTGTCAATATTGCCTTTTTACTGTTCTGTTTCAGAGATATCTGCACACCCCACGAATTGTCGACAATAATAGAAGTGGATTCTCCACGAACTCCTCTGACGCAGACAGATACTGCAGCTGAATTTGTCACACGTTTTACACAAGACAAAATGATTAGTAGTAATTCCCAAACTTCTCTCTCAGAGGTATCTGTGATTAGAGATAAAAATAAAAGTGCTCTTGAGGAGGGGTCTTCATCTGCTAAAGATAAAAATTTATCAGATTATGGTGGTGATACTGTAAGAGATATCATGGCTGAACTCTTACAACGAAAACTACTGACGAGCCCTTATCATTGGTTAAAAGATGAATTCAAAGAAAGTGTTGAAGAACAGGAAAGTTCAGCGACTGAAATAGCTGTGTCTAACGAGTGTAGTGACAGAGAAAACTTGAATTCAAAAACTTCAAAAGAAAATGGAAATAACGCATACTGTGTCACAAACACTGCAGAAGAGACGTCATTCCAAACAACGACGAAATCTGAAAACTCAAATGTTGAAGAAAAAGGCTCATTAGCCCATAGTAATCTTCACCAGATGGATTTACACAATGTTTTTGAGAAACTGGGCATAGGATGGGCAAACAGCATGCTACGAAAAACTCGAGAAGCGATGACATACAGTTCTTCGAGCTCAGAGAACTCTCATGATTTTTCTGCCTCACGCAGAAAGAATTCTGTAAGAGATCCAAAATCCCCCAAACATCAGGCTCTGAACTATGAAAATGGCAAGCCACATCTGAACCGAGACTTACTACAGTATAAAAAAGAGCATTTTGCACCTTGTACTTTAGGTTCAGATGTTGTTCCATTGAGGGTGTCAACTAGCCCTGATAATTCTATAAAATCAAATGTTTCTAAAACCAGAGAAACAGAAACTTCTACAGCTAGAGATGAGTCATGTGACAATGAACATTTAGGTATAAAAGTTCCAAATATTTCTTTAACTACAAAATTAAAAGTTTCTATCAGTGGTTCCAGCAGCTTATCATGACAGTAAAATGAATTGCTGCCTCTTCTACTAGTCAATCTAAATATAACAAATGTATTTTGTTTAATATATGAAACTTTATTGCGTATTGTTATCATTGTGTGTTTTTATGTATGTGTAAGAAAATAAATTTACTGTTGTCTGTGTTTGTATTACAATTTCGTTAAATAATGTGATTCTATATTTATTTTACCTGATGCTCTACTGCCTTGGAAAATAAAGTAATTGACTTAGGCTTTTATTTTTCAATGTTATTTCAACTAAAATGCATGAGCTTGTCAAAATACCTTAATATGTTTCAACCACTCATTGATAATTTTCAAACAGTCAGTGTGTAAACAAAGGATTTTAATCTACTCAATCTACCAAGTAATTATGTATTAACAAAAAATATTTTATTCTGTTTTTCACTATGGAGATACTGACTTGGCAGATTTAATAGATCATATGTTTCATAATGTTCCCTTTTTACCTATGGTATTGATAAGCTCAAAATTATCAGTGATTGTTTATAACTAGTAAAGGTGTTCTAACATACTCATGCTATTGTAAAAAAAGACCCGCTACAGCTGAATAAATAAATAAATAATAATTAAAAATCTGCAATAAGTGCCCTTAAAACCAAAAAGCAAGTAGAAAAGACTCCATTACAACTGGACTTGTAAAATGGTCTCAACCAAAAATTATAGCTGACCTTCAGATCATGTTTGAAGAAATATGGGAAACTGTCATGAATGCCTCCAAATATGCTGTCAGTTCCTGGAGTTTTACTGACGGATGTAATCATTTTATTGACATTGTCTTGCAGGGATGTTTCAGCTACTGTAATATACAATTATAGTCACACGTGTTTCTGAGGAAGATGGATTTGTATCCATTGAAACTGTAGTCAAGGTTTATTAAACTACTATTTTTGCAGCTGGTTGGCTGATTATTAATTTACTATCCTGTAACTGCTTCAGAGTTGGAGTCATGTTTACAATGTTAAATAAATACTTATGTTAATTTTTAATAATGGAAAGTCCAGGTTGGAATTAATAATATAGAAAGAACAGTTTACAACTCACCGCAAAGATGTGGCGATGAGCAGTGACAGGCACATACAAAAGACACATAAATACAACACTTTCAGTTATCGGCCATGACCTTCTTCAGAAAATAGAACACTCATGCAATCACACAACCATCATCTCCGGCTGCCACACTTCGACTCCCGCTCTGCGGCGCGTAAATCGGTGACAGGAGGGGAGGGGAGGGGGGGGGAGGGAAGAAGAAAAAGGAAGGTTATGTCACAGTGGTGGGGCTGCGTTAGATGGAATAACGAGATCCCCACCACTGTGACGTAACCTTCCTATCCCCTCTCCCTTTCCGTCTCCGATTTACTCACTGCAGAGCGGGATTCGAAGTGCGGCAGCCGGAGGTGATGGTTTGAATGACTGTGTTGTGTGATTGCATGGTTGTTTTATTTTCTGAATGAGGCCATGGCCAATAGCTGAAAGTGTTGTATGTATGTGTCTTTTGTATGTGCCTGTCACAGCTCGTCGCCACGTCTTTGTGGTGAGTTGTAAACTGTCCTTTCTATATTATTATGTTAATTTTTCTAATAAGAAGACTTTTTACGAAATCTTGAACAGGCAAGATCACAATAATATTTTTGAAATGTGATTACCATTTTCAGATTATTTACATGCCATCTTCATATTATATAAAAGCCTGAAGCACAATAAAAAGTATAAAACATAGTAACCCTCTCTTAAAAATCATATTAAAAAAACCCATTGGCTTTTTTTATTGCCCACTTTAAATTTGCCTGTAATTTTTTTATTTTTTGCAAACATTTCAGACAAAAATAACAATACTATAAATTAAAAAAAAGGATGATATGATTATTACGACTCTACTATTGTGATTCTATCTATACACCCAGCACGTAATATTCTTTCCGACCATATTTTAACAAACAGCCTAAATTATTTGATATCTGAGTTTAGCTTTGACAGACACTTTTTTGAACTTTTACCTATTTAAACTATAATTTAGTATATATTCACATTTTCATTATCTGTTCCCGTTAAAATATTATCACCTGTCTTGCTTTGGTAGTTTGTTCTATGTTTAATTTCTTTGCCTGTACTAGTTACGAATGTCTATAGCCTGTAAGGAATGTAGCATACATTCGGCGTTCGGACGAGTGACTATAGCCTGGAAGAAACACACACATTTGGCATTCGGAAATCAGTCACATGACATCCTTCCCCTGAAACCTTGCCCAAACGTCTGTTTTGCATACGCCATCTTGCTTTCTGTATTTGATGATTTTCTTATTAAAACTTAAGCATTGTCCTTTCAAAGTCAATGGTGCACTGAAAATTGTCAGAAACACGTTGTTCTAGGACAATGAATTATAATGTCTAAAAATGTAATGTTAGCAGTTTGTAATGGACAGCGAATTAGTTTGTGATGTACGAACATCGAACATGTAAGACGATGTTTCTTGGCTCAGCACACTCTGTCAGAAGGTTGTCAACATGGGCGCTCAGTGAGCTCAAATGCCTCTGTACAAAAAGAAAGAAAAAAACTGTGTCAACGATGAAGATGAAACGATCAAAATAAAACAAAACAAATCACTACCACAAAATATGGATCAAACCGAAGAACCAATGAAAAGAGAGAAAAAGGAAGAGGGCTCAACACCATCTATAATAAAAGAAATTAGCAAAATTATCAATGAACAACTCAGAACTAACATGAAGAAAGGACTGCAAAGCATCCATCTACATGAAGAACTAACAAACAAAAATAATAAAAACTCCACTGGCAATTTTTTTATCCATCTTGCTTTCTAAATGGTTTTCGCACACACTTGTTAATTGAACACAACTATATTCTCAAAGATTCTAAGGATGTTCAAAGGTAACAGCCCCTTCTCTTAGATTAGATTAGCTGGTTTGTTCAATAGATCTGTATTGCGGAGCTCCTCGTGGATGTGGAATGTGTCAATATTATTTATTTATCAATAGTATGAATACAGATACATGCATCATTTTGTTCTATTTAAGAATTCGTCAGTGGAGTAGGAGGAGTTGGTCACTTTTAAACTGATCTTTATTTGTAGCTAAATTTCTTATGGCAGTTGGTAAATTATTGAAAATATGTGTTCCTGAGCCCCCAGGGGGCCCACAACTCTTTTGTGGGTACGTGTGTGGCGCGCACGGGGCCCCAAGCGGAAGCGGCCTTTCATCTGTCCCTGGCCTCTTCTCCCCCCCCCCCCCCCTCCCCCCAGAGTCGGGCGTTTTTTCAGTCAGTCAAAGGTTTCTTTTTCAATTACTCCAAGACTTCTCCTAGTCTTGGTCCTCTTCATTTCCTGTTCTTTTGCCTTCCCCTCTTGATCCTTTCTCCTTGTCCTCGACCCACCCCTTTAATCTCCACCTCGGCGTTTGAGATTCTCCCTCCTTCATCCCTTCTTCTCCATCCTCTCTTCTTTCCGCCCTGTGTGTGTGTGTGTGAGAGAGAGAGAGAGAGAGAGAGAGAGAGAGAGAGAGAGAGAGAGAGAGAGAGAAGGTGAACCCACACTCTGCGTAGCCGGTGACGGGGTAAGGCGTAACTCCCTCCTCCGGGTAGACATGTAGGGCACGTATGTACCCCGCGGTAAAGGCCGGACCCAGGGAGGGGCGATTACCCGAGCTGGTACCTTCTGAACATGCCGATTGGTCCCTCCGTCCGCTCTTGGGAGGTGTGACCTGAGGTGCGAACAGTCACCTAAGGCGGGTGCACCCTCAGTGAGGGCCCCCCCACAAGGAAAGAGTGCGCCATCGGAGACACCGGTAATCGTGGGGGACACTTCTGCTATGAAACCTTCCAAAATGTCTATAACCCTGATCCAAAAACAGAAACACGCTGAATCCCAACCAAAGAATGTCTTGCATAACATTCCAAAGTTCCTCGCAGTATCTCATACTGATGATCAGGATTTTTCTTCTGTAAATCCTTTTCTTATTCAAAAGGGTTTCGATGTGATCGCAGGTCCCTTAGAGACCTGCTCCAGACAACACAATGGGACCTTGTTGCTTGAAATTGAGAGTGCCTTTCAGGCACAGAAATTACTCTGGGCTACGCTTGTACATACTTATCCTGTGAAAGTGGAGAGGCTCACCGCACCCTCAACTCCTCGCAGGGGGTAGTCATTACGAGATCCCTGGATGGGTTATTGGACGAGGATATACTCAACTATATGCCCGATCAGGGAGTTACGGCTGTTCATCGCGTAATGAAAAAAATTAACAATGATCTCGTGCCGACTCGTACTGTCTTCATGACTTTCGACAGGATTGACCTACCATCTAAGGTGAAAGCGGGATATGAAGTCATTTCCGTTCGCCAATCCTATGCTCTGCTACCACTGCCAGAGATTTAATCACACTAATAAATCTTGTCCTAATGCAGCCAAATGTGCCACCTGTGGCAGGGACGCCCATGAGGGCGAATGTCCACCTCCATCCCCCTCGCTGCATTAATTGCATGGGTGACCATGCTGCTTCTTCACGGGACTGTCCCATCTATAAAGACGAGCGGGTCATCCAGGAGATTCACGTCAAAGAAAAGGTTTCACCTATGCTGCTCGGAACTTATTAGTGAGTATGAATCCCGCTGTACTCCCATCAGGTACTTACAGCCAGGCCCTCACCTCCCCTCGACCAACTAAGGAGGTAGGCACTCAGACCTGCGATTTCACCTTCTGTGTCACTGTTGTCAGATCGGCTAGCCCAAAAATTGCTTGTTCCACCTCTCAGATCCCTTCTGCTCGTTCTACAGTGCATTCGTCAACCAGTTCCCATACATCCTGGGCACCTTAATCCGCTGCCCGGAGTTCTAAAAAAGAACCCGTTCGTGATGATTTCCTAAAAACTCTGTCTTCTCAACCATCAACCACTTCTTCTACTCGTCATGCCTCTAAGAAGGTTCACAAAAAGAACAGACCCCCCCCCCCCCCCCTCATCCCCACCGCAGCGTGACGCTTCGGTCACGCCATCCAACAGTTGCCGGCCTCAGCCGTCTTCTGTTTCACTGTGATGCTCCGGCCCTATAACAGCAATGGAAGCTGCCCCTCCTGATCAACTCGGGAAGGTGGCAGATGCGTCAGTTGAACCCATTGAACACAATTCTCTGCCTCTAGATAGCGATAGCAATACTTCCTCAAAGTTCCGTCCTCAGCGGTCCTCCGGTCCTCTCCAAGAAACTAAGGTATGTCCATGTGATCATGCAGACTTCCCCCACTACACCTCTGTGCGTTTCGACCAGCCCCCTGTGGAAGGTACTCCAGCCCATGGAGGGGTTCTGATGCTCAGTCGGGACGATGTTTATTACCATTCCATCTCATGACATACTCACCTACAGGCAGTTGCAGTCCGCATCACTCTGTCCACCTTCTCATTTTCCCTCTGTAATATCTATTCGCCATCGTCGTCTGTCCTTACTAGGGCAGATGTGCTACACCTCATTGACCAGCTCCCTTCACCTTTTGTGTGGGTAGGCGACTTCAATGCCCACCACCCCCTATGGGGCTCTCCATCACCTTGTCCGAGAGACCACCTTTTAGTGGACCTTTTCCACCACCTCAATCTTGTCTGCACAACACTGCCGCACCGACCTTCCTTTCCGACACAACACATACTTATTCCCACTTAGACCTTGTGATTTGCACTCCTCAGCTTGCGCATCAGTTCAAGTGGTATGTACTTTCTGGCACATACTTGAGTGATCATTTCCCTTGTCTAATCCACCTCCTGCATCATACCCCATTTCCTCGCTCCACCAGTTGGAACATCTCCAAACCTGACTGGGGGCTTTATTCTTCCATGGCTGTTTTTCACAATCAGAATTTTCCCAGCTGTGACAGTCAGGTCAAATACCTCACAGAGGTTATTCTCACAGCTGCTGAACATTCCATACCTTGTACATCCTCTTCTCCACATTACGTTCCGGTCCCTTAGTGGACTGCAGCCTGCCATGACGCTCTTAGAGCCCGGCAATGTGCTTGCGAGCACAATGTCGTTGTGTTATAAAAGACAGCAAAAAAGCTTGCTGGACTGCTTTTACCAGTTCTTTTAACCGAATTACTCCCTCCTCGGCTGTTTGGAGTGGCCTACACCGTTTATCCGGCATGAAGATCCACTCCCTGATTTCTGGCCTGATTGTCGAGAACACAGTCCTTGTGGACCCCGCTGATGTTTCCAATGCTTTGGGCTGCTCCTTTGCGGAGGTTTCGAGCTCTGCCCATTACCACCGTGCCTTCCTCCCTCGCAAACAAGCAGAGGAGGCATGGCCACCTTTTAAACATGAAAGTTATAATGTCTCATTGACCAAGCAGGAGCTACAACGTGCTCTTGCCCTGTCCCGATCTTCTGCTCCTGGGTCCGATTCCATCCATATTGAGATGCTGAAGAACCTTTCTCCTGTATGCAAGTGTTTCCTTCTTAGCACCTATAATTGCATATGGACTGAAGGTCAGGTTCCCACAAGTTGGCGAGAAGCCATTGTTGTCCCCATCCCCAAACCAGGGAAGGACAAATTCTTCCTTCCAGTTATCGCCCCATTTCCCTGACGAGCTGCATCTGTAAGGTGATGGAACGCATGGTTAATGCTCAGTTGGTCTGTCTCCTTGAATCTCAACATCTCCTAACTAATGTTCAATGTCATTTTCATAGACACCGCTCTTCTGCTGATCAACTCGTTACCTTGTCAACCTTCATTATGAATAACTTTCTAAGGAAGCGTCAAACGGTAGCAGTGTTCTTCGACTTGGAGAAGGCTTACGATACCTGTTGGAGGGTGGGCATTCTCTGTACTTACCCATTATTCTTTGATGAAACCCTCGATCGCCAATATAGGTTGTCTGCGATAGCCTTGCTTCCACCTGGAGTTCGGCTTCGCTGCCTGCTTCAGCGGCTCAATTGTACCCTTCCTTCCACCTTTTGGTTGAGCAGGAGCCCATTGGCATTGTGGCATCAGGATCAGGTTCACACCCACCTTTAACTTAGTTCGCTCCCCAAGGAGAGCTCTCCGGATTTTGTGTATCACTTGAGGCTTGTCAAACTCTGTTTGCAGTTCGAAATGCCATATTTATCTACACTGATAGTTCCAAGGGCACTGACGGTGTCGGATCTGCCTTCGTCGTCGGGGACAACTTGTTTCAATACAAGCTCCCTGACGGGTGCTCGAATTTCACGGCTGAGCTTTTTGCCCTCCACCAGGCTGTTTTATTCATCCGCCGTCGCTGCCATCCCTCTTATGCCATCTGCTCCGACTCCCTTAGTGCCCTGCTGAGTCCTAGGGACCCTTTCTCGACCCATCCTGACATGTACCAAATCCAACGCTCCCTTCAGTTGCTAGCAGATAACGGCTGTCACGTTTGTTTTCTGTGGCCACGTGGGTGTGCCGGGAAATGAGACTGCCGACATTGCGGCCAAGGCAGCAGCTCTTTTGCCTTGCGTGGCTACCATTTGCATGCCATCAGACAATATTCGATGGGCTCTTCGCTGGTGTATTGTGTTGTCCTGGCACAATTCGTGGTTCTCACTCCACAACAATTTCTTTGTGGTATTAGGGCGCTCACTTCTCAGGTCATTAGTGCGCCCACATCGGAACAGAGATTCGCTTGACCTTGAAAAAATTTATAACTGACAGATAGGAGAGTATCAAGGGAAAGCTAAAAACGAGAGATAAAACAATTAGAAGGGTTAAATTTCCTTAGATAAATTGGCCAAGTTAATAAAACGCAAAACTCGAGCAGAGGCTCCTGTGTCATCAGCTAAAAGTTGCTCCAGAGTAGACGGCAAGTTAAGGGCTACACGGAGATGATTAAAACTAGGACAAGACTGTCAGCAATTCACCACAGGAGCATAGTGGTGCAGAGTCAGCGGCTATCAAATGATGGTGGCTGAATCGGCAGTAACCGATCTGCAACCGGGCCAGGATGACCACCTCTCGCTGAGAGGGGCGTGAGGAGGTCCTCCAAGCGGTTGGGATTGGTTTTACAGTTCTCAATTTGTCATGGAGTGAGAACCACGAACTGTGCCAGGACGACATAATACACCGGCGAAGAGCCCATTGAACATCTTCTGATGGAATGTAAAAAGTAGCCATGCGAGGAAAAAGAGCTGCTGCCTTGGCTGCAATGTCAGCGGTCTCATTCCCGGGCTCACCCACGTGACCAGGGACCCACAGAAAACAAACGTGACAGTCGTTATCTGCTAGCAACTGAAGGGAGCGTTGGATTCGATACACGACAGAATGGGTCGAGAAAGGGTCCTTAAGACTCTGTAGGGCACTAAGGGAGTCAGAACAGATGGCATAAAAGGGATGGCGGCGACGGCGGATGTATAAAACAGCCTGGTGGAGGGCAAAAAGCTCAGCCACGAAATTTGAGCACTGGTCAGGGAGCTTGTATTGGCAACGGTTGTCCACGCCAACGAAGGCAGATCCAACACCGTCAGTGCTCTTGGAACCATCAGTGTAGATAAATATGGCATTATCGCGCCGCGAATGGAGTTCGACAAGCCTCGAGCGATATACCAAATCCGGAGTGCTCTCCTTGGGAAGCGAACTAAGTTCAAGGTGGGTGTGAACCTGGGCCTGGTGCGACGGTGGCAATGGGCTGTCGCTCAACCTAAAGGTGG
The DNA here is from genome assembly GCA_026315105.1 of Locusta migratoria. Classification (NCBI taxonomy): domain Eukaryota; kingdom Metazoa; phylum Arthropoda; class Insecta; order Orthoptera; family Acrididae; genus Locusta; species Locusta migratoria. Next base: position 298,112,691 of record CM048751.1, read on the forward strand.
AAGGAAGGGTAAATTCGAGCCGCTGAAGCAGGAGGCAAAACCGAACTCCAGGTGGAAGCAAGGCTATCGCAGACAATCGATATTAGTGATAGAGTGAGTCATCAAAGAATAATGGGCGAGATGGATGGTTGGGCTTCGACAACAGTCGGCATGCGTACCTACACAAGAGTATGTCACGCTGAGAGGTCAAGGGTAATTCAGCAGCTTCGGCATAAAGACTTTCAACAGGTCTAGTATAAAATGCACCAGTCGCCAGTCGTAATCCCTGATGGTGAATAGATTTGAGATGGTGGAGAAGCGACGGTCGTGCAGAAGAGTGTACAAGGCTTCAGTAGTCGAGCTTCGACTCAACAATGGTCTGGTAAAGGTGAAGCAGGACGATGTGATCCACTCCCTATGATGTTCCACTGAGGACACGAAGAACATTAAGCCGGCCGCGGTGGCCGTGGAGACTGAGGCGCTTCAGTCACGGTCTGCGCAGCCCCTACGGTCGGGGGTTCGAATCCCCCCTCGGGCATGGATATTTGTGCCGTCCTAGTTCGTAAGTAGTTCATAAGTAGTTTGTAAGTTTGGGAACTGATGACCCCTTAGTTAAGTCCCATAGACTATAAAAAAAAAAAAAGAAGAAGAAGAAGAAGAAGAAGAAGAAGAACATTAAGGGATTGGGTACAACGGGCAGGCAGGTAGGACACGTGTGGGGACCAGCAAAGTTTCCGATCCAACATTAGCCCCAAGAATTTGGTTGTCTCCACGAATGGTAGAGCAACGAGGCCGAGACGTAGAGAAGGTGGAAGAAATTACTTGTATCTCCAAAAGTTCATACACACCGTTTGCTCAGTGGAGAAGTGGAAGCCATTCACAATGCTCCAGGAATATAGGCGGTCAAGAAAGCGTTGAACACAACGCTCCAAGAGGCACGTCCACTTTGCGCTGCAATAAATTGCAAAATCATCTACAAAGAGGAATCCGGAAACGTCGGCTGAAAGGCAATCTACGATCGGATTGATTGCAATGGCAAAAAGAGCCACGCTCAAGACAGAGCCCTGTGGCACCCGATTCTCCTGGCGAAAGGTATCTGACAAAACAAAGCCCAACCATACCCGGAACTTGCGATCCGCCAAAAACGCTTGAATAAAGAGAGGGAGGCAGCCACGAAGGCCCCATGTGTGCAATGTGTGGAGAATGCCTGCCCTCCAACAGGTATCGTAAGCCTTCTCCAAGTCAAAGAACACTGCTACCGTTTGACGCTTCCTTAGAAAGTTATTCATAATGAAGGTTGACAAGGTGACGAGGTGATCAGCAGCAGAGCGGTGTCTATGAAAACCACATTGAATATTAGTCAGGAGGCATCGAGATTCAAGGAGCCAGACCAGACCAACCGAGTGTTAACCATGCGTTCCATCACCTTAGACGCAGCTAGTAAGAGTAATGGGGCGATATCTGGATGGAAGATGTTTGTCCTTTCCTGGTTTGGGGATGGCACAACAATGGCTCCACGCCAACTACGGGGAACCTGACCTTCAGTCCATGTGCGTTTATAGGTGCTAAGTAGGTAACACTCGCCCGCAGCAGAAAGGTTCTTCAGCATCTCAATATGGATTGAATCGAGCCTGGGAGCAGAAGATCGGGACAGGGCGAGAGCACGATCCAGCTCCTGAATGGTAAATGAGACATTATAACTTTCACGATTAAAGGAGTGGAAAAAAGATGGCCATGCCTCCTCTACCTGTTTGTGAGGGAGGAAGGCAGGGTGGTAAGGGGCAGAGCTCGAAACCTCCGCAAAGGAGTGGCCCAAAGCGTTGGAAACATCAGCGGGGTCCACAAGGATTGCATTCTCGACGGGCAGGCCAGAAATCGGTGAGTGGACCTTGATACTGGATAAACGGTGTAGGCCACCCCAGACAGTTGAGGAGGGAGTAAATCAGTTAAAAGAAATGGTAAAAGCAGTCCAGCAAGCTTTTTTGCTGTCGTTTATAACACGACGACATTGCGCTTGCAGTCGTTTATAAATTATACTAGTCTCCAACGTTGGTGGCGGCGTAAGGTGCATAAAGCACGGCACCGGGCTCTAAGAGCGTTGCGGCAGGCTGCAGTCCACCAAGGAACCGGGACGCGACGTGGAGATGAGGATGTACGAGGTATCGAATGTTTCGGCAGCTGTGAGAATAACCTCTGTGAGATATGCGATCTGACTGTCACAGCTGGAAAAATTCTGATAGTGAAAAACAGCCATGGAAGAATAAAGCCCCCAGTCGGCTTTAGAGATGTGGGACGAGGAGATGGGGAATGATGCAGGAAATGGGTGACACAAGGGAAACGGTCACTCGAGTATGTGTCAGAAAGTGCATACCACTCAAACCGACCGGCAAGGTGAGGACTGCATCAGGGAGGTCTATATGGGAATAAGTATGTGTTGTGTTGGAGAGGAAGGTCAGTGCACCAGTGTTGAGGCAGACAAGATTGAGGTGTTGGAAAATGTCCACCAAAAGGGGCCTCTCTTACAAGGTGCTGGATAGCCCCATAGTAGGTGGTGGGCATTAAAGTCGCCTACCAACATGAAAGATGAAGGGAGCTGGTCAATGAGTTGTAGCCCATCTGCCCTAGTAAGGGTGGCGATGGCGAATAGGTATTACAGAGGGAAAATGAAAAGCTGGATAGAGTGATGTAAAACGTCAACTGCCTGTAGGTGAGTATGCAATGAAATGGGATTGTAATACACATTGACCGGAATGAGCATCAGAACCCCTACATGGGCTGGGGTACCTTCCACAGATGGGAGGTCGAAACGCACAGAGGTGTAGTGGGGGAAGTCTGCATGATCCCATGGATATAACTTAGTTTCTTGGAGACAAACTAAAAGCAGGCAGTGCAACTGAAGGAGTAATTTTAATTCCTCCCGATTGGAACGAATGCCGCGAATATTCCATTGAAGGAGTGCCCTGATAAGAAATGAGAGAAGAAAAGAAGATAAAAAGGAACAAGCAGGTGGGGTCACCTCGATAGCCGCTGAGGACCGGACTTCGAGAGAGCACTACTATCTCTATCTAGAGGCAGAGAATCGTGTTCCATAGGTTCATCTGACGCATCTGCCACCTTCCCGAGTTTATCAGGAGGGGCAGCTTCCACCGCCAGTAAAATACCGGTTGCCCGACTAACAGTAGTGCGTCCCAGCGAGACAGAAGATGATTGGAGCCGACTACTTTTGGGCGGCATGACGGATGAATTGCCCCTCAGTGGGGAAGGAGAGGAACTCTTTTTCTTGTCAGCTCTTCTGGAAGAGTGACGGCGGGAAGAGGCAGTTGACGGTTGGGAAGCTTGAGTACAGATAAAATTTTCACAGACAGGTTCCTTTATCGAAGTCCAGGCTTCTTGTTTAGGTGCCCACGGTTTATTAGAGGTTGATGAAGACTGAACTTTAGAAGCAGCAGGAGGAAGCCGGGTTGTGGAACGGGCAATCTTCCGGCTGGCCAATTGCACAACTGTGTCAGCAAAAGTGAAATCACAGGTCTGCGTACCTGCATCCTTGGTAGGTAGAGTGGAGGTGAGGACCTTACTGTATGTGCCCTGGAAGGACAGTGGGGTTCCGACTCGCCAACAACTTTCGAGCGGCAGATGTTGATACCTTTTTCCGGTTATGGATTTGGTGAATGACCTTTTCATCCTTATAAACAGGGCAGGCCCTAGAGGAAGCCGCATGGTCACCATTCCCTACCACAAGTTACACATTTTGCTGTATTAGGGCAAGATTGATGGGTGTGGTTGTATCTATGGCATTGGAAACAGCATGTTGGGTTTGGTACATAAGGGCGAACGGAGATAACTTCATACCCTGCTTTGACCTTGGACGGGAGTTCAACTCTGTCCAACGTCAAAAACACAGTACGAGTTGGTGTCAGCTGGTTATCTACCTTTTTCGACACCCTATGCATGGGTGTTACATCCTGATCAGACATGTAGTTTTGTATTAATTCATCTGACAACCTGTCAAGGGATCTCGTGAAAACTACCCCCGGTGATGAGTAGCGAGTGTGATGCGCTTCTACCTTGACAGGAAACGTGTCCCGCCAAGGGGCCCACAGTTCTTTTGTGGGTACGTGTGTGGCGCGCACGGGGCCCTGAGCCGGAGCAGCTTTTCTTCTGCCCCAGGCTGCGTCACTTTCCTTTCCGGTTTATGCCTTCGCCCGGAGACGGGCATATTTCGTGAGCTACGGTGGTTCTTGTCGTTTTTCTTCCTTCGTTCCTTCCTTTCTTACCCTTTGTTTCTGTCTCTCTCCTTGTACTCTCCTAGCCTTCTTCTCCTCCTCATTACTCTCCGCCTCAGCGTTTGAGTCACTTCTTTCCTTCTTTCTCTTCACTTCCTCTACTCTTCTTCTTTCCTCCCTGTGCGTGTCTGAAGGCCGACCCACGCATTATCATGCGTAGCAGGTGACGGGTTAACGCGTAATTCCCCGCCCCGGGTAGACAAGTAGGGCATGTACGTACCCCCTGGTAAAGGCCAGGCCCAGGGAGGGGTGATTACCCGAGCTGGTACCTTCGGAACGTGCCGATTGGTCCCTCCGTCAGTTCACGGGAGGTGTGACCTGAGGTGTGAACAATCGCCTAAGGCGGGTAAGCCCTCGGAGAGGGCCCCCACTAGGAAGGAGCGCGCCATCGGAGACGCCGGTAATCACGGGGGACACTTCCGCGATGACTTCCTTCTCTTCTACTGTGACGTTGACCCAGAAACGGAAGATAGATTCGCCTCAGCAAAAAACTCTGCCTAATTTACCAAAATTTCTTGTTGTGTCTCGCACCGACGGAAAAGACTTCAATTCTGTAAATCCTTTCGTTATACAGAAAGGTGTAGATGCAATTGCTGGCCCTGTTAAAACCTGTTCACGTCAGCGCAATGGCACATTGTTGCTGGAAGTGGACAGTGCCTTCCAAGCTCAGAAACTAATCCGGACTACACTGTTACACACGTTTCCTGTCAAGGTGGAAGCACATCGCACACTCAACTCGTCACGGGGTGTAGTCTTCACGAGATCCCTTGACGGTTTGTCTGATGAAGACATCCAATCCTATATGTCCGACCAGGGTGTGACAGCCGTCCATAGGGTAATAAAAAAGGTCGATAACCAGCTGACACCGATTCGTACTGTGTTTTTGACATTCGACAGAGTTGACCTCCTGTCGAAAGTCAAAGCAGGGTATGAAGTCATCTCCGTCCGCCCTTATGTACCTAACCCAACGCGCTGTTTTCAGTGCCACAGGTACAACCATACACGTGAACATTGCCCAAATGCAGCAAAGTGTGTCACTTGTGGTAGGGACGCCCATGAGGGGGATTGCCCACTTCCGTCTCCTCACTGCCTAAACTGCAACGGTGACCATGCGGCTTCCTCTCGCGACTGCCCTGTATACAAGGATGAGAAGGTATCAACATCTGCCGCTCGAAAGTTGTTGGCGAGTCGAAAGCCCACTGTCCTCCCAGCGGATACATACAGTAAGGTCCTCACCTCAACTTGACCTACTAAGGATTCCAGTACCCAGACTTGTGATTTCACTTTCGCTGACACAGTTGTGCGATCCGCCAGCCCGAAGATTGCCCGTTCCACGTCCCCGCTTCCTCCTGCTGCTTCTAAGGTACAGTCTTCGTCAACCTCTAGTAAACCGCGGGCACCTAAACAAGATGCCCGGACCTTGAAAAAGGAACCCGTCCGTGAGGATTTTCTGCGTTCTCAGGCTTCCCAACCGTCAACTGCCTCTTCCCGCCGTCACTCTTCCAGAAGAGCTGATAAGAAAAAGAGTTCCTCTCCTTCCCCGCCGAGGCATGACCCATCCGTCACGCCGTCCAACAGTTGCCGGCCTCGGCCGTCTTCTGTTTCACCGGGTCGCTCTGTCTGCTGGTCACCCGGCCCTTTACCGGCGGTGGAAACTGCCCCTCCTGATCAACTCAGGGAGGTGGCAGGCGCGTTGTTCGAACCTATAGACCATGACCCTTCGCCCCTAGACAGCGATAGCAGTGCTCCCTCGAAATCCGGTCCTCAGCGGCCGTCGAGGTGACCCCGCTCGCTACTTGGTTTTTATCCTTATTTCTTCTCTCATTTTTATCATGGCGCTCCTTCAATGGAATATTCGCGGCATTCGTTCCAATCAGGAGGAGTTAAAACTACTCCTTCGGTTGCACTGCCCACTTCTAGTCTGTCTACAAGAAACAAAGTTGCGTCCACGTGATCGTGCAGACTTTCCACACTACACCTCTGTGCGGTTCGACCTGCCACCCGTGGAAGGTGTCCCAGCCCATGGAGGGGTTCTGATGCCCCTTCGAGACGATGTCTATTTCCATCCCATTTCCTTGCATACTCACCTACAGGCAGTTGCCGTCCGCATCACTTTATCCACATTTACCTTTTCCCTCTGTAATATCTATTTACCATTGTCATCTGCCCTTACTAGGGCAGATGTGCTACACCTTGTTGACCAGCTCCCTTCACCTTTCGTGTTGGTAGGCGACTTTAATGCCCACCACCCTCTATGGGGTCTCCGGCACCTTGTCCGAGAGGCTCCCTTTTGGTGGACCTTCTCCAACACCTCGATCTTGTCTGCCTCAACACCGGTGCACCGACCTTCCTTTCAGACACATCACACACTTATTCCCATATAGACCTCGCAATATGCACTCCTCAGCTTGCCGGTCGGTTTTGAGTGGTATGCACTTTCTGACACGTACTCAAGTGACCATTTCCCCTGTATCATCCACTTCCTGCATCATTCCCCATCCCCTCGACCCACCAGTTGGAACATTTCCACAGCCAACTGGGGGCTTTATTCTTCTGTGGCTGTTTTTCATGATCAGAATTTTCCCAACTGTGACAGTCAGGTCAACTACCTCACAGAGGTTATTCTCACCGCTGCTGAACGTTCCATACCTCGTACATCCTCTTCTCCACGTTACGTTCCGGTCCCTTGGTGGACTGCAGCCTGCCGCGACGCGCTTAGAGCCCGGCGCCGTGCTTTATGCACCTTCCGCCGCCACCCAACCTTGGATAATTGCATCAATTATAAACGTATGAGAGCGCAATGTCGTCGTATCATAAACGACAGCAAGAAAGCTTGCTGGACTGCTTTTATTAGTTCTTTGAACCGTTTTACTCCCTCCACGGTTGTTTGGGGTGGCCTACGCCGTTTATCCGGCATCAAGGTCCACTCCCCGATTCCTGGCCTCACCGTGGAGAACGCAGTCCTCGTGGACCCCGCAGCTGTTTCCAACGCATTGGGCCATTTCTTTGCGGAGGTTTCGAGCTCTGCCCATTACCACCCTGCCTTTCTCCGTCGCAAACAGGTAGAGGAGGCACGGCCGCCTTCTTTCCACTCTTTTAACCGTGAAAATTACAACGTCGCCTTCACCATGCAGGAGCTAGACCGTGCTCTCGCCCTGTCCCGATCTTCTGCTCCCGGGCCCGATTCCATTCATATTGAGATGCTGAAGAACATCTCTCCTGCGGGCAAGTGCTTTCTTCTTAGTACCTACAATCGCATATGGACTGAAGGTCATGTTCCCACAAGTTGGCGTGAAGCCATTGTTGTCCCCATCCCCAAACCAGGGAAGGACAAACACCTTCCTTCTAGTTATCGCCCCATTTCTCTGACGAGCTGCGTCTGTAAGGTGATGGAACGCATGGTTAAAGCTCGGTTGGTCTGGCTCCTCGAATCTCGCCGCCTCCTGACTAATATCCAATGTGGTTTTCGTCGACACCGCTCTGCTGCTTATCACCTCGTTATGTTGTCGACCTTCATTATGAACAACTTTCTAAAGAAGCGTCAAACAGTAGCAGTGTTCTTCGACTTGGAGAAGGCATACGATACCTGTTGGAGAGCGGGCATTCTCCGCACATTGCACACATGGGCCCTTCGGGGCCGCCTTCCTCTTTTCATTCAAGCGTTTTTGGCTGATCGCAAGTTCCGGATACGGGTGGGCTCTGTTTTGTCAGATACCAGGAGAATGGGGTACCACAGGGCTCCGTCTTGAGTGTGGCTCTTTTTGCCATTGTAATTAATCCGATCGTAGATTGCCTTTCAGCCGACGTCTCCGGATCTCTTTTTGTTGACGACTTCGCAATTTATTGTAGCCCAGCGGACGTGTCTCTTGGAGCGTTCTCTCCAACGCTGTCTTGATCGTCTATATTCCTGGAGCATCGCAAACGGCTTCCGATTCTCCACTGAGAAAACTGTGTGTATCAATTTCTGGAGATACAAGGAATTTCTTCCACCTTCGCTACATCTCGGCCCTGTTGCTCTCCCTTACGTGGACACTACGAAATTCTTGGGACTCATGTTGGATCGTAAACTTTGCTGGTCCACACACGTGTCCTACCTGGCTGCCCGTTGTGCCCGATCCCTTAACGTTCTTCGTGTACTCAGTGGCACGTCATGGGGAGCGGATCGTACCGTCCTGCTTCACCTTTACCAGGCCATTGTTCAGTCGAAGCTCGACTACGGAAGCCTTGTATACTCTTCTGCACGGCCGTCGATTCTCCGCCGTCTCAACTCTATCCACCATCGGGGTTTACTTCTTGCAACTGGTGCATTTTATACTAGCCCTGTTGAAAGTCTGTATGCCAAGGCTGCTGTATTACCCTTGACCACTCGGCGTGACATACTCTTGTGTCGGTATGCATGCCGCCTGCGGTCGATGCCCAACCATCCATCTTACCGATTATTTTTTGACGACTCACTCGATCGCCAATATCAGTTGTCTGCGATTGCCTTGCTTCCACCTGGAGTTCAGTTTCGCCGCCTACTACAGTGGCTCGATTTTACCCTTCCTTCCACCTTTCGGTTGAGCGAAAACCCATTGACACCGTGGCATCATGCCCTGGTTCACACTCACCTCGAACTTAGTTCACTCCCCAAGGAGAGCACTCCGGATTTGGTATACCGCTTGAGGCTTGTCGAACTCCGTTCGCGGTTCGATAATGCCATATTTATTTACACTGATGGTTCCAAGAGCACTGCCGGTGTCGGATCTGCCTTCGTCGTCGGGGACAACCGGTTCCAATACAAGCTCCCTGACCGGTGTTCGAATTTCACGGCTGACCTTTTTGCCCTCGACCAGGCCGTTTTGTACACCTGCCGCCACCGTGAACCTTTCTATGCCATCTGTTCGGACTCCCTTAGTGCCCTGCAGAGTCTTAAGGACCCTTTCTCGAACCATCCTCTCGTGTATCGGATCCAACGCTCCCTCCAGTTGCTAGCTGATGACAGCTGTCACGTTTCTTTCCTGTGGGTCCCTGGCCCCGTGGGAGTGCCCGGGAATGAGACTGCCAACATAGCAGCCAAGGCTGCAGCTATTTTGCCTCGCATGGCTACCTTTTGCGTCCCATCGGACGATGTTCAACGGGCTCTTCGCTGGAGTATCGTGTTGCAATGGCACAGTGCGTGGTTTTCAATGTACAACAATAAATTGAGAACTGTAAAACTGATCCCGGCCGCTTGGAGGACCTCCTCACGCCCCTCTCGGCGAGAGGTGGTCATCCTGGCCCGGTTGCGGATCGGTCACTGCCGTTTCAGCCACTGTCACTTGCTCTCTGCCGACCCTGCACCGCTGTGCTCCTGCGGTGAACTGCTGACAGTGCGACATGTTTTACTGACTTGTGTTAATTTTAATCATCTCCGTGTAGCCCTTCACTTGCCGTCTACACTGGAGGAAATTTTAGTTGATGACACACGAGCAGCTGCTCGAGTTTTGCGATTTATCAACTTGGCCAATTTATACAAGGATATTTAACCCTTTCAATTGTCTTTTATCTTTCGTTTTTAGCCTCTTGCTGATGTTCTGACAGTCACCATTTTTTTAAATTTGAGATCATAGCGAATCTATGTTCTTGACTGGGCGCTAATGACCATAGAAGTTGTGCGCTGGCGGGCACTGTCCGCTTCCAGCATTAATGTTCCATTGCGCTGACGCGAACAGGACCAGCAATTGCATCAGCACATTTCTGAATGACGGAAGGATTTACAGAAGTGAAATCTTTACTGTCGGTTCGAGAAACAACTAGGAACCTCAGAAGATTGGGCAAAGTTTTCTTATGCTGAGGTGAATCGATCTTTCTTTTTTGGGTCAAAGTCAGAGTAGAAGAGAAGGAAGTCATTGCAGAAGTGTCCCCCATGATTACCAGTGTCTCCGATTGCCCGCTCCTTCCCAGTGCCCCTCCTCCCATCTCTGAGGTCTTTCCTGCCTTAGGTGATTGTTCACACCTCCCGAGAATTGACGGAGGGACCAATCGGCATGTTTGGAAGGTACCAGCTCGGGTAATCAGCCCTCCCTGGGCCTGGCCTTTATCAGGGGGTACGTATGTGCCCTACTTGTCTACCCGGGGTGGGGAATTACATGTTACCCCGTCATCTGCTACACATGGAAGAAAGAATAAGAATAGAGGAAGTGAAGGGAAAGAAGTGTCTCAAATGCCGAAGCAGGGACTAATGAGGAGGAGAGGAAGGCTTGGAAAGTACAGCAAGGAGAGAAAGACAGAAGCAAAGGTTAGGAAACCAAGGAAGAAGAAAAACTAGGACAGGAAACCACCTTGACTCGCAATGGACGCCCATCTCTGAGCTCAGGCATGAATCGGGAGGGAAAGTGAAGCAGCCTGGGGCGGAAAAGCTCCACGACAAACTGAGAACCGTAATACCGATCCTGACCACTTGGAGGACCTCACGCCCCTCTCGGCGAGAGGTGGTCATCCTGGCCCGGATGCGGATCGGTAACTGTCAATTCAGCCGCCGTCATTCGCTAACCGCTGACCCTGCACCACTGTGCTCCTGTGGTGAATTGCTGATGGTGCGACATGTTTTACTGTCTTAATTTTACTCATCTCCGTGTAACCCTTAATTTGCCGTCTACTCTGGAGGAACTTTTAGCTGATGACACATGATTTCTATTTGCTTTTTTTATCCTTCTGTTCTAGCTTTCTCTTGATATCTCCTTTCTGGCAGTTATAAATTTTTTCGAGATTTAGCAAATCTCTGTTCTGATCTGGGTGCTAATGACCTGATAAGTTGTGCGCTCTAAAACGACAAAGTCAAAACCTGTGTTCCTGAGTAGGGGACCCCTTTTTGAACTAAAGTAAGTGCTTTTTAAGTCCTTGTGTAGATCATTTTTGTTACTAGTATTGTAGGTATGAATTGAACTGTTTCTTGGGAAAAGGGACATCTTATATATGTCAAATATCAGTAAGGAATAAATATACTGAGAGATCATAGTTAATATACCCAGTTCTTTGAAGAGGCTTCTGCAGGATGTCCGTGAATTCACAACACAAATAATACCTATTACACGCTTTTGGACTCTAAAAACTTTTGCTTGACTTGAAGAGTTAACTCAAAATATTATATCTTATGACATTATGGAATGAAAGTAAGCAAACTATGCAAGTTTTTTTTTTATTCCTTCTATATCTCATACCACTCATATTGCAAATACAGATTTGTTAAGTCGTTTCTGCAGCTCCGTGATGTGCTCCTCCCAACTGAATTCATTATCAAGCTGTAATCCGAGGAATTTTATACTATCAACCTCTTCTATCTGCTCTTCTGCATACTTTATGCATATACTGGATGGGAAAATCTTACATGTTCTCAACTGCATGTAGTGAGTCTTTTCAAAGTTTGTCAATGAGTTGGCTTTAAACCATTTATTAATGTTAATGAAAATATTAACAGATCTTTCCAAAACTATGCTCAATATGCTATTTATTGTAATAATTGTATCAACTGCAAACAAAAATGAATTATGCTTGTGGCAATGTAACTGATGAGAGGTCATTAATCTACACAAGAAAAAGCAATGGTCCCAATCTGATGACTGTTGGCTTAATTCACTAGTCCCTTGAACTGATACCATTTGTTTCCTGTTAGCAAGGTATGGACTGTTCTGCAGCAATTCCTGCGACACCTTACTTAAAAGGATGGTATGGTTCACACAATCAAATATCTTTGATAAATCACAGAAAATACATGCTGCTTGTAATTTATTAGCTAATGAATTAAGTAATTCTCGTTGTAGATGTAAATAACCTTTTCAATATCGGAACCTTTCAGAAATACAAACTGTGTTCTAGACAATATGTCATTTGAGATTAGGTTGTTGAAAAGTTACTTGTGCATTACCTATTCTAGAATTTTTGAAAATGTTGGTAAAAGTGAAATAGGTCTGTAGTTTGATAGTATCTCTTTATCCCCTTTCTTGAATAGAGGTTTAACATCTGCATTTTTAACCAATCAGGAAATGTTCCAGTTAAAATAGACTGCTAATATCACAAGAACACACTAACTTTGTTGATGTTTTACCGTAACCACTAGAATGCTTTGTTTTATTCCTTATGGTGAAGTCAGTGACATATTCATGTTCCTGAAGTTATTTGTAAATACTAAGATTCAAATATTAAAGGGCATTATTTATTGACAATGACAATCCCATACTATACAGTAACACATATAAAGTACTTGTTAAATAGATTTGCCACACTATGCCCATCAGTTACTAATGTATCATCTACTTTTAATGCTGTCTGCTCCTGTTCCATTTTGTTTCTACCAGTCTCCTCTTTCACTATATCCCATATTACTTTTATTTTGTTGTATGATTTTCCTATCTTTTTGTCATAGTCATTTGTTTAGATGTCTGAATTAATGTTTCAAAAATATTTGACAGTATTCCTTATAGCTATCATTGGAACTACTCTGAGCTGATAGATACATTTTCCTTTTTGTCTTACATGAAATCTTTATTCTTTGTGTAATCCATGGTTTTATTATAAAAAAATGTTCAAATGTTTTTAGAGCTAATGGGACTTAACTACGGGGTCATCAGTCCCTAAACTTACAAACTACTTATGTACTAGCTACAACTAAGGACGGCACAAATATCCATGCCCGAGGGGGATTCAAACCCCCCGACCGTAGTGGCCCTGCAGACCGTGACTGGAGTGCCTCAGTCCTCTCAGCCACCAGTTTTATTATAGACCTCTGTTTAATTTGAGTTATTTTTAGAGGAAAACAGTTTTCAACTGAGAACGACGAGTGGAGAACATTGTTAATAAGAAGTTTAAAGAAAGACTAGAGGGCTCACCGCTGAGTGAAAGGAAAAGTTTAATTTAGAGATAATTGATGAGCAATTTGAAAAGTTGTGGCACGAGCTTCAAAAAACTAAAGCAGAACTAAGTGCTAAAAAGACAGATCAGGGTCAAACAGTACAGGTTATTAATAGTGAACATTCTCTTACACCTTCTGGGATAAACCTTTCAAAACAATTGCCAAAATTTAAGCCCGATGGAATCATTTTCTTAGGATATTTTCTTGAACTTTACCGAGCAAGTGGAAAGTTGCTACAAAGATATATTTCACTTTGTTACTTATTATGACCCTCGGTTAGATTAACACTCTTTGTTAATCAGGTGGAGTTACGCCCATTGGGAACCAGTTATTTGTCCTAGTACTTCCTTTTTTCATTTTCTGTAGTACAGAGTCTTCTTTTCTTTTACAATTATTTCAGCCTTTATTAAAGTATCCTTCTACTGTACTTACCTGTGTGTGACACGATAGTTATTGTTATGGAAGTCGGAGGTGTTTATGACAGGTGAAGAAGTTAACATTCAATATCATCTCCGATTGTGTGACAAAAGAAGTTTGTATGTAAAGATAAACATAGTTTAACAACTCTGAATTATACTGAATATTATTGGTAAAAAGGTGTAGTGATATGCAATGTATACATACTCATGAATAAATAAATAAAAGGAATAATAACATAAATGACAAGGTAAAGTAATAGAATGTGTTTTTCTATGTAGACATAAGCTTTGTAGGGGATCTTTTATATGACTTTTGTATCAATTGCTGTGAACCGAGGGTGGATTTATAAGCATTTGATAAAATGCACACACACATTATACACTTCTTATACAACACAACACTTAAAATACACACACACACACACACACACACACACACACGATTTAGATTAGGTGAATACATGTGTGTTCTTCTGTGGTAGTATGTAAGGATAATATGCATGAAGAGTGAGGTGTAACAGGGTTGTTATTGTTTTCATGCTTGGAGAATGTGGATAATTTAAAATACTTTACCTCCCAATTTCAGATAAGTGTACCATGAATAAAGGAGAGGAGAGAAGTGAGTTTAATATGTGCATGTTTCATAAAGTGTTTTTGTAAGTTTTGTGAAGTATGAAGGACGAGGACTGGAGCTGGGACAAGAGAAAGTTGACGAGTATAAATGAGAGGTAACCAGAAAGAATTGACCATAGTGTGTCGTTAGGATTTGGAAATGGATAATGGACGATGAATAGAGAATAGAGGGGGGTGAAGTGCCCAAGAAGAGGACCTAACCCATTGGAGGTGTAGATTTTTATTATTATTATGGATTCACTATTGGGAAAAAGTTGATGTAACTTACCTTGAATTTTTTTTATTTTGGAGAGTTATCTCGTGGCTGTTTCCCAGTTGACTAGTTCATAATTAAAGGGAGCAATAGCTTAGTCTCAAAAGGGTTTTGAGGGAAAGAATGAAGTGCATTTCTATTTTTTTATTCATTTTTTTTTGTAATTAAAAATAAATGAGTTGAGAGGAATTGATTTTATCATCAATTGGAAAGTGCAGAACTATCATAAGAAACCCAACATGTGAAAGTTTGCCTTGCATTACTTGACATTGATAAGCAAAAACCGGTGTCTTTTTTTTAAGCATCTATGTATTTACCAAATTTAACTGAAAAACAACATCATGAAAAATGTTACTAATGTTATGTAAAGACTAACATGAGAATGGAAAGAGAACATATTTACATTTTGAATAAGCAAAGATAAGTATGAAATACGGTTGATGTTAAGGTATACTGAAAACTTATTGAACGGAAAGTGGTATAAATTTTGTGTCTAAATAAATGGTATCTAGAAGACTGAATAGTTTGAACTGTTTTGACGAGAGTAGTAAAGCCAATAGTTGAAGCATTTCATGTGAACCTTTATGATTCTGGCTAACAGTGACAAGAAAAGGTTAATGTCTGTTACTGATCCCTCAGTGGAAAAAAGTAAAATGAGAGACCCTGTGATGAAATTAACAATTTGATAGGAAATCGCTAAAATGTATTTGGAGATGAAAGTCGTAGATGGTGATGAGAGATCTTTGAAGAAAAAAAAAAAAAAAAAAAAAAAAAAAAAAAATACCCTGTAACAAATAGGTTGTGCAAGTATTGTTACGGACTGTGTATAGAATGTAGTTGAAAAGACACTTTGATGAGAATTCTTTTTCCTTTATGGAAAGATTTTAATTTTTGATAAAATGTTACTAACAGTTAATTTTTAAGATACGAATAATTGTTTATTCTATGTTATAATGGTAATATTGTTTATGTTATGTGGGAAAAGATAAAAGAGATTACTTCATGAAATATCTAAACAGTGCACAACATCTGCTGAGTTTGATTCCTATTTTAAGAATTACAAAAAGATTTTAATGAATGTTTTTGTGAATGACTTGGAGCCACTCACCCCTAACCAGAAATATATTAAATATGATGATGACCCAAACATACGTATCAGAGGTGGAACATTGGAAGAGTTGCAGAATAAAATAAAAGACTGTACATCTCATCTATCAGAATAGTTCTCTGCGAACAACTCAATAATAAATACACAGAAAACAATCACCATGAATCTACATACAATACAGAACAAACAGAATCTAACTCCAACCATAGAACTACTGAGTAAAACACTATCATCTATAAATTCTACCAAATTTCTTGGGGTCTGGATACAAGATGACCTAAGATGGAACAACCATGTACAATATACGTGTAGCAAACTAAACAGCATGTGTTATGGTATCAAAATTCTTGCAGGTTGCACATCAGTGCCAGTCCTCAAAACTGTGTATTATGCTCAAGTAGAATCACAGTTAAGGTATGGTTTAATCTGCTGGGGAAATTCACCACCCAGCGAAAGTTGTTTCATTGCCCAGAAAAGAATAATAAGAGCCATGGTAGGTGCAGCACCACGTTTATCATGTAAACCTTTATTTAAAAAACTGCGTATTCTTACACTACTGAGCCTCTACATACTTGAAGTAGTAGTGTTCATACGAAAAATTTTAGATTTCGAAATCAAGCTCGTACCAACAAATCACAGTATTCACACATACAACACAAGCAAGCATCATGATATACATGTACAGTTTGCTCGAACGACACTAAAGCAAAAAGGCCCCCTGCAGGCAGGGACGAAACTTTATTATAAATTACTGAAGAACGTTAAAGCAATAACATGCTTGCATAAATTTAAAACTGCTTTAAGTAACTTTCTGTCTGAAAAGTGCTACTATAGTGGGGATGAATTTTTTTGCTGAAAAATAATTTCGGAAATGAAAAAATGTAAATATGTATATCAGATTTAAAAATAAATAAATAAATATATGCGTGCTTAAACTTAGAAATGTAAGTGTATTCTAGAGAGTGCTTTTTATGTATGGCTTAAATAATTTTATTGTATTTTAAAATATACTATATACATTTTATGACTTGTCCTATATCATTATGTACTGCTGTACAATGTACGATTTTACAGGACCAATAAATATACAATACAATACGTGTACGTGTACATTTGGTATCTTGTTTCTGAGGAGAGGTATACTGTAGTCTTCCTCCATTGGGACAAGATAACCAAATCTTGGTTTGAGTAGGTTTAGAGAACCTATAGGATGTTTACTGTCTGAGGATTCTGTTTTTGAGGGATTTTCCAAGTTACCTGTCACAGAGGATACTTGCAGGGTGATTAACAGCAGCATGAGCTTCCATGAACATTCAGTAAAGAGGAGGAACTTCTCTGGTAATGTTCATTTTTTTGTGTGTTATTCAGTTGAATCGGTCATTGCAAAAAGGTCATTAAGTCAACTTTTTTTACGAAAATGGGTTATCCATTGGAAATGGATGGGAAAGTGTACCCGGATTCATAGTACAAGAAGGGCAGAATTCAACTATCAAATGGTGTCATCATCGACCCTTGAAATCTTCGTTCATTGCAAAAAGGCCATGAGGCAAAGACTCATGCCATTTTTGCAATGACTGTATGGAGGTGTATTTAATCAAACGCAGAAGTTATTGGTTGCGTTGCGCTGCTTTCCCGCGTATTTTGTCCTCTGAGGTTAGCATCACTACAACAATCCATTGTTGTGTTTACAGCATTGTAGAATCAAATAATAGGTCATTACTGTCGCATTCTCTGAGTCTTCTTCGGACTCTGAAATGCCTCCTGTAGGCAAGAAACGGACAAGAAATGCTGATAAGTACAAAAGGAATATTATTCGTGATTCAAAAGTAAAGGTAGTGGAATACGTGAATTGCAAAGGTGGGAAAACTCATCATCGGAGTACAGGAGATGACTGCAAGTGTGTAAAATATGTGGCCTTGATTTCTGTATGGAAGTAAATGCATATACCTGCATAGTATGCAATTTAATCATTATCGTAATTGATAACTTCGACTCTTTCAGGTGCAAAAAGGAATGTTTTTCTTTGTATGATGATGACGACACGAAGATATCATTGCTCACTTGAACAGTTTCAGTGATAAGAATCAACAAGATATCTACCTGTAAGGGCTAATCGAAGTTCAAGATGTCAAGAGCAGAAGACCGCAAAAAGAGGATCCTAAATTAAGAATGTTTTTGGCATACATAATATGAAAACCAAGCAGTCCACTTTTATGTGTACCATGAAGGCGAAGCGAAGCGAAGAAAGGCGCAAATGAGGTTTGCTCATTTCTGTATAATTACATCGAGAAGTATATCTCAAAAGATGTGAATGAGCTTCATCTCTTCTGACGGGTGTGCTGGTAAAAACAAAAATCACCCAATGACTCGCTTTTGTTTAACACTTGGGAGATTTATGAAGATGAAGCATTACTTCCCTATACGCGGGCATAGTTTTCTTCCAAACGATAGAGATTTTGGGACCTTAAAAATTTGTAGTACGTCATGACCGGTTGTACTTATCTGAAGAGTACGCCATAATGATCAAAAAGGCATCAAGTAAATACTCAATGGAAACTATTGATAATGATGCTGTATTAGCCTTTAAAAACTGGTGGCCTGCCTATTTTAAAAAGACTTGCTTCTTCGAATCAAACGTGGGAAAAATTCCCAAGGAACAAATAGTTTCTTTTTCTCCTTCAAAATTGATGACTTTTCAGTATGATCCACATTACCCTGGGCAAGTAAAAAGAGAAATTCATCTATGGTATCATCAGAGAGACATTCCAGCTCCTCCATAGCTTCAATAAGCATCCTGTATCCTGGAAAGCAAGTGCCGATCAATGTCAAAAAAATATGATTTATTGAAAGTGAAGAGGTATATTCGAGCTGAATATGTGGAATTTTATGACCACCTGCAAGAATGGCCAACGGAAGGGGGAACAAATAATGATGATGATCAAGAAGATTGACTTGGTTTATTGTACTCTATTTTCATGTTATAAAAAACACAAATGTTGCGAAAAATGTTACTTCAGATAATAATATTCAAGTTTCATTTTACTGTGTTACATATTAACAGATTTTTTCAATAAAATAGGCAATTATTTGCAAGTAATGCTTTCATTTGTTGCAACAAATGGTCATTCATTGCAAAAAGGTCATGAGTCAGCAATTTTTAAATTAATATTGTGGTTAAACTATTGATTACAAAACAAAAATATACAGTGCAACACAGTGCTTGGCACCTCACTAAATATTGATAAATAAATAAATGGTTTATGCTGTAGAACGTTTTTTCCTTCTCCTGTAAAATTTTACTTTCATGACTAATGACCGATTCAGTTGTTAATGACGGTATAGTCTGGAGTAAATGTGTAATAAGGAGCATTTTCAGATGAGACATTATAGTTGGGGTTACAATAAAGTCCTATTTATAGGAAATTTTAGAAATGATTAACTCATTAATTATGGTAAAAGTGAGTTCTTTTGAGCTAGTGTTTATCTGCATTATCTTCAGATGCATTTAGTTGACGGAGAAGAATTCCAAGTTCTAATATTTACGTGAAGAAGGAGATTGATTGGGGCACAGTAAGACTGGACCTCAGACACTTACCATTTAATGAGAGAAACATAATTTGTATGAAATGTATTCTCCAAATTAAGCATAATGTTGGAGACATTTCAAACCACCACCTCACTGATGGCTCCGTCCATATTAAACCTACGAACCATCAACAGTACCTACACTTTGCAGTTGCCATCCCTTCCACATCAAAAAATCCATCCCTTACAGCCTGGCTACCCAAAGACAGCATATCTGAATATGCTGAGGGGTCTCGCAAAGGCCTTCACAGACAAATTAACCCACAGATCTAGTCCGCAAACAGAGCTCCTGTGCCATATCCTCACACATCCCAAATCCTCCCTCCAACACGCGTAACCATCCACAAAAGAGCACTCCCCTTGTCAATCTCATTAACCTGGACTCTGACAACTAAATTGCATCCTTTGCCAAGGGTTTGATTTTCTATCCTCATGCCCAAGATTCTCCCCAACCCCCCTAAAGTGGTGTTCTGTCTCTCCCCCAACCGCCATAACATCCTAGTCCATCCATATGCCACTCCGAATCTTAGCCCACTGCAACAGGTATCATATCCTTCTGGAGACTATGCTGCAAGACCTGCCCAATCCACCCACCAAGTATTTCCTATTCCAGTCCTGTCACAGGCTTACAATACCCTATCAGAGGCCGGGCCACCTGTGAAAGCAGTCATGTAATTTACCAACTGTGCTGCAATCGCTGTGCAGCTTTCTATATTGGCATGACCACTAACCAACTGTCCATTAGGATGAGTGGCCACTGCCAAACTGTGTCCAAAAACAAGATGGACCACCCTGTGGAACAGCATGCAGCAGAGCACACAATTTCAATGGTTGCTTCACAACCCGGGCCATCTGGATCCTCCCACCCACCACGAGCTTTTCTGAAACTGCACAGATGGGCGTTATCCCTACGGTACATTCTCCGATCCCAAAATCATCCAGACCTCAACCTACAATAACTTCCCTTTTTCCACAGCTTAGAGTTCCTACCTCTGTATCCTAAACCTCTGCTATTTTGAATTGTGTGTGTGTGTGTGTGTGTGTGTGTTTTATTTTATTTTCCTCCCCTCACCCACCTCCACCCAATCCTAAGCTGCATCTTGTTACTCCCATCTAGGCTGTGCTGTATCCAACCCACCACTGTGATGCAACCTTCCTTTTGCCCTTCACTCCCCTTCCCTATTGACACACCGCTGAGCGTGATTCGACATGCGGCAGCCAGAGTTGACGGTTGTACGACTGTGTTGTATGCCTGTGAGATTGCGTGAATGTTCTATTTTCTGAAGGAGGCCATGGCTGATAGCTGAAAGTGTTATATGTGTGCCGGCCACGGTGGCCGAGGGGGACTGAGGTGCTCCAGTCACAGTCTGCACGGCCACTATGGTCGGGGGTTCGAATCCTCCCCCCCCCCCCCCCCCCTCGGGCATGGATATTTGTGCCGTCCTTAGTCTTAGGTAGTTCATAAGTATTTTGTAAGCTTAGGGACTGATGACCCCGTAGTTAAGTCCCATAAGTGCTACAAACATTTGAACATTTGAATTATTGTATGTGTGTGTCTTTTGTATGTGTTTGCCGCAGCTCATTGCCACCTGTCCTTATTACTATATTGTTAATTCCAACTTGGACTTTCCATTATTATAACTCTGAACAATCTTGCTTATGTGCAGGAAACATTACCATATCATGGTGGTAGATGAATTGTGTGGGCAGGAGTCAGTATTGGTGGATCCCTCTGGTGGATGATAACACTCATTGCGACTGAGCTGCACTGGTGGACAACATGCTTCAAGCTGAAGGAATTGAATGAATGGAGTGGCCTTGTTCACTGGACTTAAACCTGATTGAGCATGTCTGGATGCACTTACAGACACATTGCAGCCAGACCAGCACCTCCCACACTGGTTGCAGATTTGGATATTGTACTCGTGGAAGAATGCCAATTACCCCTCAAGAATTCATTGAAAACCTCATACTGTCCTTGCCACACAGGTGTGCAACTGTACTGGTCGTCCGAGATGATCTCACACCACACGAGAATGACATTTTCACTATTATGACAGCCCCATGGTGCCTCACTAAGTAAACACCATGTAAACCTAAAGTAAAGAGTTTAGACAGCAAACTATGCTACTGTATTACATACAAATTGTAATTGTAACCAATATCAGAATAAAATATATTACCAAAAGCACAGGCTCATTGACAGATACACAAATAAAAGCACACACAAACACAAAAATTCAAGCTTTCACAACCGTTTGTTGCTTCATCAGGAAAAAAAAAAACTAAGGAAGGATGGAGGGGGGGGGGGGGGAAGTATGCGGGTTTTAAGGGAGTGGATGAGGAGTCATTCCAATCCCAGGAGTGGAAGGACTTACCTTAGGAGAAAAAAGGAAAGGTAAACAAACACCCACACACATATACATGCAAACACAGCAAGGCAGACATTTGAAAAAAACAAAGAGGTTGGACAGATATGCCAGTCGACGCAGAGGCTCTGTCCAGAGAACAGAGGCAAAGATGTTATTGAATGGCGGGCAGGAATTGGAATTTAGCGGAGGTTGAGATCAGGTGGGCAACAGAAAGAGAGAATATGCTGAAGGCAAGTTCCCATCACCAGAGTTCTGAAAGATTGGTGTCAGTGGGAAGTGTCCAGATAACTGGGATGGTGTAACACTGTGCCAAGATGTGCTGGCCATGCAACAAGGCATGCTTAGCCACAGGGTGATCCTCATTACCAACAAACACTGTCTGCCTGTGACTATCCATGCGAATGGACAGTTTGTTGCTGGTCATTCCCACATAGAATGCTTCACAGTGCAGGCAGGTCAGTTGGTAAATCACGTGGGTGCTATCACAAGTGGTTCTGCACTTAATCATGTACAACTTCCAGGTTACAGGACTGGAATAAGTGGTGGTGGTGGGAAGATGCATACGGCACGTTTTACACTGGAGACTGTTACATGGGTAGCAGCTGGAGGGTAATGGAGGTGGTTTGGGGATTTCATAGGGATGAACTAGCAAGTTACAAAGGTCAGGTGGGCAGCGGAAAGACACATCCTGCAGCTATCCTTCAGATCTGGTACAGAAGCAAATTGCCAGGGCCACTTCCTCATCCCCCAAACCCAGAACCTTCCACAGAAGAACCCTTAAAGGGGCCCCTCTGGGACTGGATTGGACTCTGAATGTGGCTCTCCAGCAATGATATGACTTACTGAAATACTGCCCTGAAATGAACTTCATGACAGCCTTCACACTCCACCGAGAGTGAGTTGTGTGTGTGTGTGTGTGTGTGTGTGTGTGTGTGTGTGTGTGTGTGTGTGTGTGTGTGTGTGTGCGCGCGCCCCCTGAACTGGTGCCTTTTAGCCTGATAAGTCAAATTTTCTTTACTTCCAAAAAATAGATGAAGTACACTTACTAGGCGAAGGGGCACAGGTAGTGATAGCAACAAATAAACACACACACACACACACTATAGACATTAGTAGAAAGCAAAGAAGTTGGACAGAGTTGCCAGTCAAGGCAGAGGCTCTATCCAGAGATCAGAGGCAAAGATGATGTTGAATGGTGGGCGGGAATTTGAACTTAACGGAGGTTGAGACCTGGTGGGCAGTGGGAAGAGAGAATATTCTGAATGGCAAGTTTCCATCTCCAGAGATCTGAAAGGTTGGTGTCTGTGGAAGTGTATGTTTACCTGTCCTTTTTTTTCCCCCCAAGGTAAGTCCGTCCTCTCCCAGGATTAGAATGACTCCTCACCCACTCCGTTAAAACCAGCATCCTTTCCTTTTCCCCTCTCCTTCCTTGCTCTTTCTCTGAAGAAGCGACCTAGGGTTGTGAAAGCTAAGTTGTGTGTGTGTGTGTGTGTGTGTGTGTGTGTGTGTGTGTGTGTGTGTGTGTTGTGTCTCAACAAACCCCTAATTTTTTTGAACAGTGTACATTTTCTCTCTCTAAACATCAGCTATTGCACTGCTTGCCGAAGTTCCACAAAGCTTTGGTTTTTTAACGGAGCATCAAACTCAGAATTTGCAAGAGGAAATTCCATGCAATTTCCTTTTTTGGAACATGCTGAATTTTCTTCATGGCCTGGAAAATATAGTCACTGTTTTGCAAAATAGGAAATTGCATTGTTTAATCTGTTCTTTTTTCTGTTCTTTCTCACGTTCTGTCTCTGAACATTTTATAGTTACTTGTATTGAATAATGATATATTCTTAAAAGATAATTTAAGTCTTACAAGATGGGTCAAAGAACAATGCAGGGACGAATATTCTACAAGAAAGTGTAATGCAATCAGATGAATCTTTAATAAATCCTGGTTTCACAAAGTACCTTCAAAATTAAGCCAATATCTTGTGCATATGAGTACATCTGCTTCAAAATATATTCAGCTCTGATAAATTATGTATGAAAATGTGGTACATGTTTCTCATAAATATGTATAGCATTATTACAACCACATAAAATGTTATACCATATAACTTTTAATAAACTTTGGATAAAGACAACAGAGAATTGTCCATAAAAGTAATTTTTCAGATCTTTTAACTAACATCATGTTAGGAATACAGTTTAAATACTAAACCAACACTAAAAAAACATGTATCAGCGCACACTAATACTTTGAGAAAATCACATTCTCCAGGAACTACCAATCAAATGTTTAACTCTACTATAAGTCATTGTATCATTTATACTATATCATGGTTTTACTGCAAAAACCTCTTAATTGCTTGTTTGATCATTTAAGGTTAAGTATGCCTTCCATACCAGATAATGGATATCACTGCAATTAATTGGTTTTTCAACAGCCCATGATTATACTTTCCCTCCCTCCCCCCCCCCCCCACCCCACACAATTGCTGATATATGCATAAGGCTGTGGTCAAATGCATAAATCACTTCCTTATCATCCAATGCTGCAGACTTCTGCAATTATGCAAAAATAAGAGCTTGAATTTGCTTATATCTTTTTAAATCAGAAACTCCAAACTGATTACAAAACTACAATTTCAAATTTTTATTATGTATTTTTGCTTACGAAAACTCAGGATAAAAGATTTTTTTTCTTAGCCACTAAGAAGTTAAGGGAATTAAAAATAAAATTTAACAACAGACCATCACAGTAAAATGGCAAATATTGTACTTTTGCTCCCTAAAATTATGAAGTAGGCCTAGTCATTTACACTTCACACAAGTAAAGTAATTTGCATTTTTCCTTCAACATACAGTACATTCACACTTACACATGATATGTATTTATAAAACTTAAACAATGACTTGCGCAATAACCATGAAGCATCCATTAAGCATGTGTATGGAAAGTTTGAATACACTAACAACCTCTTTTGGCACAATATGGCAGTAACAAAACCACACACACATTTTCACCATTATTATTAACATTAAGATGTATTAAATTGAACACAATATGCTGACTGTATGATCCACAACAGGGTGAAAGAACTGAATATCACATTACCTGTCTTTAGAGATACAGTTTAGCATGCAGGTAAAAACTGACATTTTGAGAGACATGTTACACCAGTTAAAGTTTGAATTAGAACTACTATCAGTGTCTAAATTTAGATCTCCTTTTACCATGTGACTATAACACAATTAAAAGCTTACAGAAATCAATTAAAATACAATAAAATGATTGACACTGGTGTAAGGAAAGTATGAGCTGCTGTCATTGTAAAGTGAAAGGAGGAAAGCATTTTTCTTCCAGTTCACAATCCTCCAAAATTTAATAGCTTAATTAGAAATGCTTAAAATTTAGGTGAAATCTGTAATCCTTGCTGCAGTATCCTGCAGACTGTAACACAGTTCTCGTTATTGCTATTACTAAACACTAACAATAGAAAGAGATGAATACTATGTAGCAATAAATTACATAGAAATGTGAGGTGCAGATTAATGAGCACATGACAGAAGTGATACATACACATAGAAAAATATATTCATTGAACAATCTGGCTAAAGGACCTGCTACTACTGGAAAATAGAGTTAGCTCTACCTATAACGTAAAATTGTAGCATTTCAATGTTTAATTACACTGTAAACTCTTAGGACTAACAATACAAGATGTGACAAATTACTGTTACTCTCTTGTGTGTGCAGCCACTCAGTCCTCTTCATCTGCTAACATGGTTCACAGCATTAAGCTCTTGAAGCTGAAAAGAAAGATTGTTTACATGAGACACAGTGTTACTTGCCAGAACACAGTCAATGTCATGTAGATAACATTAGAGAGTTTAGGACTGAATTAAAAACTTTCTGCTGGGCAACTACTCCATGGTGTCATTTCAATTGATTCACTTAAAAATTAAATTTATACAATTAACTTCTTTACACATAGGGACAATTAATAAGGAAAATGTAATCACCAATGGGCACATAATGTAAGACAAAAACACAGATAGTTTTCAGTGCAGTCTCAATGACATACAGTATATGCATTCCAACACTTTGGACGTGCATGGATACCTCGTGAGTTGATATTTTTTATTTTTTAAACTTTTTTAAAATTAATTAATTATTTTTTATTGCGAATGAAGCCACTTGTGCAATGCACATTTCATCTCCCTACTGCTTCGGAAATGCTTGCCTCCCAGTCATTTACGTCATACTAATACAAAGAAGACACTTGGGGCTTTTTCTGGTAAGACGGGCACTCAAGACATTCAAACATCCTGTATCACAACTACAACATCTATCATCTTCTGTTGCAACAGAACAACTCCAGCTGGAATTTACTATCATTCACTCCTTACTGGGGGCTGTAGGTGATTTTGTAACAAATTTGAGTATGAGTAACTAGTTAATTTTAATACACCAAAACTGTCTTTTATGCATCTAAAAATTGAGCACAAGACTTTCTCCCAGTCACTTACTACAGATTTATTTTTATTCTATTTATGTGGTAACAAGCGGCGTGTATGTTTGAACGGCGTATCGCCTGTTACCAGGACTGGCCGTTGTGCGGCGCTAGCTGGACTATCACGCTGCACCCTGCCGGCCGCATGGCAGTTTGAGACAGGCATCGGACTAGCCATGAACTTTGCCTCAGTTGTATTCTCACAGTGCTCGCTAATGTGGTTGTGCCTCTGGACGATACCGATAGCTGGGATGGGAGTGGTCGTCTGTAGCAGTGGATTTCGTCAAACTCTGAGGGGACCGTTCAGGATCCTTGCTACAATTTTAACAGGCTTAACGTGCATAGGTGTGTTATTAGTCATAACACAATTGGCAACGAGGGTGGTGTTTGGATTGGCGTGTACTCTGTCATGGACGATGGTGGAAAACGAAGGACTGGATCTGGCGGATTTTCAGCTACCCCTATGGAGCCACATCTTACAACAACCGCTACAGACTGTGGTTGAGCCCGTTCAGCGATTAACTACGATTGTGTCAGGTCAGGCGGAGCGCTTTTACACTCTGGTGTTGTGGTTGCAATTGGCTCCTCTGCCGCTGATTGATTCCAGTTTGGTGTCTCCCACTACAGCGTTTCCGCCTCCTTTCTATGGCTTTGATTATTCTTTAGAAGATTGGGACTCTTATGAAAACAGGCTATGTCAACATTTCCTTGCATTTGGGGTATCCGACTCGGCGTTGTGTAAGGCTTTATTTTTTCCGTGGGTCTCCCCTCACACCTATCAACTTTTGCGTCAACTAGCTCC
This sequence comes from Locusta migratoria, assembly GCA_026315105.1. Classification (NCBI taxonomy): domain Eukaryota; kingdom Metazoa; phylum Arthropoda; class Insecta; order Orthoptera; family Acrididae; genus Locusta; species Locusta migratoria. Next base: position 298,139,499 of record CM048751.1, read on the forward strand.
CCTGCAAAAACTGGCTGCTTTGTCTTTTGATGAGATGTGTCATTTATTGTCGCACCATTACTGCACACGTACGCATGTTATTGCGGTGGAGATTGAATTTTACCGGTCGCATAAGAAACCCACTCAGTACTATCGGGCTTGGGTCACAGAGCTGCACGGTCTTAGCTGTCTGTGTATGTTAATTACTCCGACCCACAAGGAGTCATATGCAGATGATATGGTTCGGGACGCAATTCTCCGGCTTGCTCCAGATAGGAAAGTGTGCCAACACGCCCTATAGATGGAAAATCCTAACTTGATGGATGTTTTAAACATTGCGCAGTCTTTTTGTCAACCGTTCTCTGCATGGCTACAGCCCCCCAGCGCATTCCTACCCTGGGTCAATTTACGGCTTCCATGATGTATAAATCTGTCATCAGGCCGGTCACTTTTCTTGTTGTTGATGACACTGCGGCTGCTAACATTTTCGGCCTGGATGCTTTTAATGTTTTTGGTTTTACTATTGACGATTCTGTAATTCTCCCCTTGGATTCAGTTACTTTCCCCGAGTTGGATGCTCTTTGTCGGAAATTTTCTTCCTTGTTTTCGGGTGGACTGGGTTGTGCCGTGGGCTTTACCACCCACATTACTATGAAACTGATGGTACGCCCCAATTTTTTTTCATGCGCACCAGGTGCCGGTGGCCCTGCACGACCAACTTACAGCTGAATTTGATCGCCTACAGGACTCACAGGTCTTAACTACTATTTCTTCCAGTGTATGGGCTACGCCACTGGTTCTTGTAGAGAAACCTGGGGGGGGGGGGGGGGTCTTTACATATCTGTGGGGATTTTAAAGTTACCATCAATGCGCAGTCTGTGATTTACTCTTACTCCATGCCTTGCACGGATGAACTCCTCGCTTTACTTTCTGGTTCACACTCTTTTTTCTCACATAGATTTAGCGGAAGCCTATCTTCAGCTTCCTTTGGATGACGACACAAAATATCTCCTAGTCGTCAACACTACCTTTTGTTATACCAGTATCAGCAATTTCCTTTCGGGGTCGCTAGTGCCCCGGCTATTTTTCAGTGCTACTTACGAGCAGCTCCTCCGCCCGGTTCCGGGCTGTGTTAACTACTTCGATGATGTTGTGGTAACCGGGGCTTCCCCCCACGAACATTTACAAAACCTCCGGGTACTTTTGTCTGTCCTCCAAGCAGCCAGTCTCTGCTGCAACCCTCGTTTTTTCCAACCTTCTATTCCTTATTTGGGGTTTGAAGTGCCTTCAGCGGGCGTCCGCTTTTTACCAGATTGCATGGCTGCGGTACAGTCCCTGCTGCGTTCCGCGTCTGTTAAAGATGTACAGGTTTTCTCGGGCAACATTGCCTATTACCATAGTTTTTTACTGGGGGCTGCCTCGGTGGCACATCCCTTACATCGTCTGCTTCACAAGGGTGTTCCCTTTGCCTGGTCGTTTGAGTGTGAATGGGCATTTTGCACGTTAAAGCGCTTACTGATTTCTGCCCCCCTGTTTAACGGTGTATGTCCCTGGGCAACATCTGGTGCTGGCTATGGATGTGCCTCAACATGGCATTGGGGCTGTTTTGACCTATAAGTATCCCGATTGGTCGGAACGCCCCATCGCGTATGCATCTAAGACGTTGACGGCTACCCAGCAACGATACTCTCAAACTAAAGAAGAGGCGTTAGCCATTGTGTATGTTTTGAAGACATTTCACGTTTACTGGTATGGGATCAAATTTCATCTTATTACTGGTCATAAGCCCTTGGTTTCTCCATTTCACCCTACAGCGGTGCTTCCCGACAATGCAGCTCATAGATTGCAGTTTTGGGCTCTCTTTCTTTCCTGTTATAATTATGAGATCCATTTCTGTCAGACAGTAAATATGCCAATACGGACACATTATTGCGCCTTCCAGCTGGTCCTGATCCCGACTTTGATAGAGAAGGACTTTTGTGCTTTTATTTGGATGAGGAAGCTCAGGCAACTGTTGATGGTTTTCCTATTACGGCTCCAGTATTGGCCAAGGTGGTGTCGTCCGATCCCGTGCTGCGGTGCATTCTTCACTACATTCGTGTGGGCTGGCCGGACGCCCCTCCGTAACGATTATTCCTTTTGTTTTCGTCTGCCGAATGGGACGGGGTTCTCCTTTTGGCTACAGACGGACAGTCTCAACGGGTACTGATTCCGGCAGATCTCCATTCAAAAGTGCTTCAGATGCTTCATGAAGGACACTGGGCAGTTTCCCCGCACGAAAAGATCGGCTCGGCGGCATGTGTTTTGGCCTGGAATCAATGGTGACATTACGAAGCTGGTGGATAAGTGCTCATTGTGCGGTTTGCAACAGGTGGCGCCTCAGGCATGTCTCTCTTCTTGGTTACAATAACCCCGACAGCCGTGGGAATGGGTGTATATCTATTACGCAGGACCCTTCCTTAACTCTAATTGGTTTTATCTTGTGGATGATTATTCAAACTTTCCATACCATGTCCACTGCTGTTACTATTCAATCACTGTCTAAAGTTTTTGCTTTGGAGGGGTTTCTGCACATACTTGTTTCAGATAATGGCACCCCTTTCACTACTTCTGTTTTCCAAGATTTTTGTGCTCGTCTGGGCATTCGCCACATTATGGCTCCTTCGTTTCACCCCAGTCTAATGACAAAGTAGAATGGTTTGTGCATACTTTTAAAGCTCAATTATATGACCTCTTGCTCTGTAGACGATGCCATTATCTGTTTCTTGATGTCATATCGATTCACCCTGGCGGAGGAATGCAGTCCGGTGGAATTGCTTCATTGCAGGCAACGTCTCTTTCAGCCACCAAGTGATCCCACATGACCATCAGGTCGTTATGTTCCAGGGTCGCTCATGTGGGCAAGTGGGTTTGGACGGCATCCTCGTTGTCTGCCGGGTAGGGTGAAGATATGTCTCGGCCACCGCCTCTGCACTGTGGACACTGTTGTGGGCACTCTTTGTCGTCAATGGGATCAGTTGCACCTGCGACTCCTGGCAGATCCACAGGCGCCGCCACCACCCACGCTTCCTCCAGGGCCTGTTTCCCCAGCACTAGCACTAGCACCAGTCCCAGCGGTTTCATCTTCGTGCTCCAGGTCACCACCACCTTCAGCTTCCTTCCCTGAGCCTTCAGAGCCAGATGGTGTGGAGAGGGCCATCGCTTCCGAAGCTATGGACATCCAGACACCGGAAATGGACATGAATCAACCTACGAGTATTGAAACCGCTCCTTTTTTTATCTCCAGTGCTGGGGTCAGATGGTGCTCCCACATCCCCGGTAATTGCGAGAAACATATACAGAGGTACCAGTCACTCCTGGCAAGGCAATCAGGACATTATCGACCCTATGGGGTAGTACCAGCCTGATGCTGGTAGCCAGAGAGGGACTAAGTATCTCCCTTGGACATGGTGTTTGGCACCCCTGGACATTACACTGTGAAGGGGGAGAAATGTGGTAATGCGTGGTGTGTATGTTTAAACGGCGCGCCGCCCATCACCAGGACTGGCCGCTGTGCGGGGCTGGCTCGACTATCGCGCTGCACCCTGCGTGGCAGTTTGAGAGGCACTGGGCCAGCTGTGAACTTCACCTCAGTTATATTCTTACAGTGCTCGCAAATGTGGTTGTGCCTCCGGACGATACCGATAGCTGGGATGGTAGTGGTCGTGTGTAGCAGTGGATTTTGTCAGACTCTGAGGGGACTGTTCAGGGTACTGGCGACAATTGTAACTGGCTTAACGTTAAACTATGTTATTAGTCATAACATTTATTTATTTATTTTTGCATCTTTCCATTGATGTCTTCCTCTATTGATATGCAATGTACAAGCAACTATCAGTCATTTCTGTTAAAATATGGATAAGCTTTTGGCAACCACAATACTGAAAATACAACCATCAGGAATTTTATTTGAAGCATTCCATCCACTCCCTTAAAACCTGCATCCTTTTCTCCCCCTCCCCCTTTCCTTCCTCTTTTCCTGATAAAGCTACCAACGTTTGCGAAAGCTTGAATGTATGTTTGTGTTTTTTGTATCTATCAACGAGCCTGTGCTTTGGGTAAGTCAGACGATCTTTATTTTTTATACATATTTTTACCACCAGGAAAGTCTACTATTATACCTCTATTATTATGTTTATAATGGAGAATAGGTATCAACTCGCCATAAATAGACTTGCTGAGCTGCTGACAGGCACGAAAATAGATAAGCACATACACACAACTTAAATTTTCGGCCATGGCCTCCATAAAAAAAATCCACATTCTATCTCTCTCTCTCTCTCTCTCTCTCTCTCTCTCTCTCTCTCTCTCTCTCTCACACACACACACACACACACACACACACACTCACACACACACAAAACCACCATGTCCGACCTCTCAAGCACCACAAGCATCTAGACTATGACTGTGTGAGGTTGGTGTTTTTATTATGTTTGTAATTCTAAGGGATGTAACTGAGCTGCAGTTAGCAGTGCTTATGAACTACTTAAACTAACTTACGCTAAGAACTATACTCACAAGCACGCCCAAGGGAGGACCCTAACCTCTGACAGTGAGCAACTGCATACACTGCAGCAAGGTGTCAGAGTGCTCAGCCACTCTACTATGGCCATATATTTATAAAAATGGATGTGTGTATGTACAATTAATGTATGCTATAGACTCCAAGATGGAGTAATTTTGATGAAATCTTCAGATAGCCCAGCTCAAGTTCAGTAGTGATTGGATCAAGATATTTATGTGGCTCTTGGAATGACAGTTGCTCACCTAGAGCCAAACACTTTTATCATGTGTTTCTTCTGTAACTGCAATGCTGCTGGTGTCGCTTGCATGACCAAGTCGATAGTGCTGTTGAGGTGGACTTTCTCTGTTGGGGGTATCACTGTCTTTCCAAGTGTCAGACAATCTCTTAAAAATATGTTAGACTGTGATATTACTATGAAAATATGAATTAAATGCACCAAGGATTGTATAAGCTTGGTATGGATTGTGTGTAATCATATTATGTAGATATACATAGCCTATACACATTGATTTATATAGATATCTATACATATTATGAAACTAAGTCATCTTGCACCCACATATTTTCCCTTCTCATAGCCCATCTGGTCTCAACCTCCTCTAATTTCAAATTCCCGCCCACCATTCAACAACATCATTGCCTCTGATCTCTGGACAGAGCCTCTGCCTTGACTGGAATCTCTGTCCAACATCTTTGTTTTTACATGTCTGCCTTGGTGTGTCGGCGTGTATGTCCCCTCAAACTCTAACTACTTAACAGATTTTCATATTGTTTTTACCAATGTGCAGTGTGATTCATGAGGAAGGTTTAAGTGTATAATTCATTAAGCTGCTTGGTATTGGGTGAGTGTGCCATGCAGAAATCCACAAAATAGAATATTTAGCTTTTACTAATAGCATTTATTGCTCTGTAACTTACAAACTTTACCATACATGTGAAAATATGTTTATTATTTCATAATTATACAACTGTGTGTTTTGTCATTCATACTTAAAACAGTTGAGACATGCCATCATGTAATATTCACATATGATACCTAAGCTTTTCAGATGCCAAAAGATGGTGGCAATGGAAGTTATGAATAATTTGAAATTCGTTTACCATTGGACCCCAAGAGAGACCTTCTAAAAGCACGTTATATTTATGGGAGAATATTTTAAGAAATAAGGCTGCCTTGCATAATGTACAAAATTGTACGTGCAGTATCCAAACAAAGAAAGATAGTAACCAAATACAAACAACATATAAAATTCATACTCTCTCATTTATTGAGTTATATGCTGTACAATGACAAAATTTTTCAGGTATACATTCATTTGTATAAGTGCTATATGTCTGTAAAATCTGTTGTGAATACAGTTAGTAGTAACAGATTAAAAACTTGGTGCATGATGGGGCAGTTTTCCATGAATTTTAGTGTTTATGTGCTCATATCTCAAGAACTAAGTGTCATACTGTGATACAATTTCAAAGGTACATTGAGGTATATGTGTGTGCACTGTCTGTAATATTTCCTGTGGCTAAAATTTGTAATCCAGAAATTATAAATTGTAAAGTCATACCAAATGCCATAGTTTGTCCATGAACAGCAGAAAAGTAGTAAGCGAGAAACTTTTTTCCTTTGATCATTTTGCAGGGATTGTTAGCGAGAAAAAGTTCCCAAAAGGTTTGAAATCATGTTTAAAGTTTGTTTCAAGTCGCTAAGTGCTCTCCTGCTCAAATAGTGGACTGATAAATTCACACTATCATGTGCCACAAGATGGGGACGTTTTCATTGTTTATGACAACATATCTCCGAACTATCAGTCCTATCACAAAAGCCTTTCTTTAGCTGACGTCTTCCACCTACATTCCTGCCAAATTTCCGCTTCGTAGGTGAAGTAGCCTCCCATTCGGATCTCCGGGGAAAGGCGTTTTGGGAAGGATCAGAAGATGTTCAAGATCAGACTGGGATCTCTAAACGTGGAAATAATGATGGGAAACGGAAGAAAGATAGTAGACATGATGCGAAGAGAAAGATAAAGGCTTTGTGTGTGCACGAGACCAGGTGGAAGAGCAATAAGGCAAACGTCTTAGCAGAGGGCTATAAGCTATTCAATAGTAGTGCAAGCCCAGAATCAAGAAATGGAGGAGGAGTCATTTTGCACAGAGAGCTTCAAGAAGAGGTATGTGAAGTCACCAGAGTAAATGATAGGATAATGTATGTAAAGCTGATGCTTGGAGGATGTGAAGGAAACATTTTGGAGAAATTTGGATGGAGTAATGGTTGGAATACCAGAGAATGAAAGAGTGATAGTCGGAGGGGATCTAAAAAGTCATGTTGGAGGGATGAAAGAGGGGGAAGAGAGATGTCATGGAGGATGGGGGTACGGTGAGAAAAATGAGGAAGGAAAAAGAATAGTGTAGTTTGCAGTAGCTTTTGATTACCAATACCTGCTTTCAAAGAAAAAGAGAAAGATTAATCACATACAGGAGTGGGGAAAATAAAAGCCAAATTGATTACATATTTTGTAGAAGGAAAAATAGTGGGGAAGTGCGAAATACTAAGGCCATATCCAGTGAAGGAATAGCAACACAAGTTGATTGTGATGGATTTTGATATGAAAGTAGGTAGATGACAGGGGCACATAAACCAAAGTGAAAGGAAAATTAAGTGGTGGAGATTAAAGAACAAAAATTTGAGAGAGGAGTTTACTGAAAAAGTACTGGGAAAGGTGAAATTAGAAGAGAGTGAGCAGGAGTGGTGGAAATTAAGTAGTGCTGTTATAAGGAAGACTGGGGAGGAAGTGCTTGGAATAACATCTGGGAGAGGGGTGCCAAAAGATATGGGAGCATGGTGGTGGAATGAAGAGGTGCGAAAGGTGGTGAAGGAAAAGAAAGACACTAAGAGGAAGTGGGATATGCCTGGAAGTGTTGAGGATGGGGAAGCATACAAAAGTGCCAAAAAGAGGCAAAAATAGCTGTGGCTAAGGCTAAAGCTGAATCAGTAAGGGAGGCATACGAACAACTACAAAAAATCAGGATGTGAGACAATTGATACGTATATGCAAATCAAGAGATAAAGCTTCTAAGGATCTAACAGCAATCAAACAAATAAAGATGAAACAGGAGTAATTCTGCATGATCATGGAAAAATAATCCAAAGGTGGAAGAATTATTTTGAGAAATTGTTGAATGAAGAAAATGTAAGAGTTAAAACTTAGGAAGGAGAGGCTAATGAAGGATTAACGATGGATATAAATAGAGAGGAAGTCAAACAGGCAGTTGAAAAGATGAAAAATGGGAATGTAGTTGGCCCAGGCCAGATCCCCGTTGAAGTATGGAAGTGTCTCAGTAAAAAGGGAATTGAACTACTTTGGGATTTGCTGAAAAAGATTTGGCAACAGGAGGAGATGCCAGATGAGTGGAGAACTAGTGCACTGATCCCAATATTTAAGGGGAAAGGTGATGTGCATGACTGCAGTAACTATAGAGGTATTAAACTGATGGCACACACAAAATTTGGGAAAGAGTTATAGAGGCAGGAGTATGCAAGGAGACTGTGGTGTGTGAAGAACAGTATGGAGTCGTGCCTGGAAGGGGACGATTGTTGCAATACATGCTTTAAGGCAGATAGTGGAGAGACACAGCGAGATGCAAGCCAATTTACATATGGCTTTCATTGATTTGGAGAAAGCTTATGACAGAGTCCCAAGGGACGAAAGATGGAGAAGTATGAGAGAGCAGGGTGTGCCAGAGAAGTATGTGAGGTTAGTGAAGTAAATGTACAGAGGAGCAATGACACAGATAAGAAGTAGTGTGGGCGTGACAAAGGAGTTCCCAGTAAAACTGGGGTTACACCAAGGTTCCACACTTAGCCCTTACCTCTTTGCTTGATTATGGATGGGCTGGTGAATGATGTGAAAAAGGAAGCACCATCGAATATGATGTTTACGGATGATGTGGTTCTTTGTGGGCAGAGCATCGATAGACTTGATAAAAAGCTGGAGGACTAGAGGAAGGCACTAGAAAAATGTGGGATGAAAATTAGATGGACGAAATCAGAACATTTAGCACTGAAGGATGGGCAGATAAGATCTTGCAAGATCCAGGAGGAGGAACTGAAATCGGTCTGTAAATTTAAATGCCTGGGGTCATACTTACAAAGGGACAGAGGACTGGAAAGCGAGGTACAACACCGAATAAACTGTGGTTGGATCAACTGGAGGAAAATGAGCGGAGTGTTGTGGGACAAGAAGGTGAGCAATGGGTAGAAAGGGAAAGTGTACAAGTCAGTGTTAAGGCCTGCTATGATATATAGGGCAGAGACATGGGCAATCACAGTAGCCCAGGAAAGGAAGATGGAAGTGGCAGAAATGAGGATGCTGAGGTGGATGTGTGGGCTAACAAGAAAAGACAGAATTAGAAATGAATTTGTGAAAGTGGGACCCATGGGGAAAAAGATACAAGAGAGTAGACTAAGGTGGTATGGACACTTGCAGAGAAAAGGGAAAGAGTACATTGGAAACAGAGTTGAAGATATAAAGATTGAAGGAGTGAGAAGGAGAGGAAGACCGAAGATAAGGTGGAAGGATAAGATAGCGAGGGACCGAAGGGAGAAATTATGGAAGATGGAACAAGGAAGAAGCAGTGAATAGAATATTATGGAGGAGAAGGATCCAGAAGAGCAACGCCGACCCTACTTGATGTGGGACAAGGCTACCATAAAGAAGAAGAACAAGGTGAAGTAGGTATCGAGATTGTGTTTAGTCAGTTAGTGAATGAGTGTACTTTTGCTTTTATATAGACAGAGATTAAGAATACGTACCTCTTTCTCTTCATCAACCTCATCCTCTTCATCACTACCCGGCAGCGACGTTGCAGGTGTCGTCGGTCGGGAAGTGGAGGGAGATGGTGGCTCGGAGAGAGGGCGGGGGTACCTAAACTGGCCCAGGCTGCGTTCATCTTCATCAGATGCCATGTCTGGAAATGTTCTCAGCAGGGCCTTCTGTCGCGCTTGCCTGTAGAACTGGAGGAGAAAGAAACAATGAATCATTTGCTGTGAGGTGCACGGATGAAATAGGACAAAGTCAGGAGGTAAGTCTTCTGGAGGAGACTCTCAACAAAATTAGACATAGCTAAAATAAATAAATACCATGAGAAAAACTTTTTGTAGGAACCTAACAATAATCAAATGGGACATTTTACAAGCTGTAATACAGTGCTAAATCTCCCATCCATGTGGTGATACTTTCAAATTCCTTGAAACTTTGTCCACGTTATGTAAGGCGATGAGCTGACAATTGGCAGTGAGACAGAAGCAGCAAATATTATGAAGCAACATTCTCTCTCATTCTGTGTGCCGTATACTTTGGAAGATAATTGACTTGAGAGAAAGAACATTTCTTGGCTAGCTGATCAAAGAATATTTCTTTCTCATTAAAAATGTACTTTATTAACATAGTCCATTTTGGTCAATGTATTTTGCTCAACATTTCTCCAATGAGTAGACTTCATGTTATCACAGAAGTTTGACTGTGCAAGCCCTGTGAAACACTTTTCATCCAGTCCTTCACCTAATTGGTGTATAAATAATATTCCCTAAGGAGTGCCTTCACTATTTACAAGCCGTCAATGAAAGTAATTTCTCAGTTCCCCAGGAAGTATTTTCCAAAGCATTTGGAACAGAAGAAATCAGTTTAGCATATTTTGTTTTCACTGATTCCAGACCAGTGTTTTTATTGATATTGCTTCCTGACACTGAATGATGGGTCAATACAATTATTCAGTGTAAACAATGATACAGTAAATCGACTGGATTCTTTATCAGATGGACCAAACATTTGCAAATTTAGATCTGAATAGGCTACTCAGAATTCAACAACTTTTCCCTCTCTCACTCAAAACTTTCCCTTTGTTAATTATTCACTCTTAATGTGCTTTGTGGTAGTACTAATGCCCCATTTGTATTGCATCAAAAACTCTGTGTCATATCCCACATGCCCCTAATCCTCCCTCTGCCTCCTGTGACCAAATACAAAAGAGCTCTTCGTCATGCAGTATCACCAGGACTGGAACAACTAAACATCATCATGGCTCTGATTTACTATCATCATGTCCTGAAGTGAGACATCTTATTCAAGTCCTACCAATTAAGTCCCAAAATATTTATTTTTGAAACTTAATTTTTATTTACTATTTCAAATGTTTAAACTGAATCTCAATAAGTTTAAATGTAACCTAAGAATATTTGTAACTTCTGATATAATGACAGTCTTCTAAATAGAACACAGGAATCTAACAGAATTGGTATAGAATACTAAACTACTATTTTTTTACTATATGGCAAAGAACACTTCATACAATATTTCATTTCTTAATTGTAAGAGTCTACCTAAAGAAGATTTTCTTTTTACCCAAACATGTTTCACCTTATGCATCATTCATGGGCCTTTTATTTCTTTTTTGTTATTACATGTTGTGACAATTTTATATTCAGGATAGGTTAATGTAATTTTGATGAAGTGCATCCGAATTTACTGGAGCCTGCTCAGAAATTCCTGGCACGGCTTTCAAATAATCATCTTGATATTAAAGCTGCTGTAATTTTTGTTTGCTTTACAAATATTTCATTTTTTTTTTTTTTTTTTTTTTAAATGTTAAGGGTCTTACTTGAATTGAGTCTCAACACACAACATGAAGTAGTAAAAGACTCGCTGATGATGCTTCAACTACAGTAAAATGTAAAAAGAAAAGTACAGTGTTTTGTTCAGAGCAAACCTTACAGTTACAAAACACAATGTTTGTTAAGAAAAAATTGATGACAGGCACTTCAGGATCAAGATGATTACTTCATACAGTGTCACACTGCATTCAACACATTTGCTTTCCACTCTTACAGATATTTGCTTTGATCAATAATATGACCAGTTGCATCAAAGCTAATGTCCAATATCACTCTGATATGTAACAGACAAGAGCTGCAACTATATTTAAACATAGTTACCAACACATTTTCTGAGCTAAACATACTAGATTCATACTGTGATGTTTCTGATACAACAGTGAAAACATAAAAGGCCCATGAGATATCTGAGTACACAGTGGATATTATCAAAAGTAAATAAGCAGTATGAAATAGCCTATCAATTGGTAGAAACATAAAACACAAAGTAGTTTACTATAAATCTACAAATACGTAAGAGCACATGACTGACCTAATAGTAATTATTAATTTCAGCTCAAATACCAATTTAAAATGAAGCAATGTTAAGAAGATTACACATAGTTTTTAGTAGTAATAAATATTAGATTAAATTTTGACAGAATTACACAATAAGTCATTAATGAAAAATCCACTATTTAAACAAACTCAAAGTATGCATTATTCTTTATAATCAATCATGTCACAAAATTTAAATACTTCTGAATCATAGTTACGTAAATTCTAAGAACAGTTTCTTACTAATATTTTTTAAGTTATCATAATAACTCTAATGTTCATTGTCACTTCTCATATTTAAGTATATTTTCGGTAATTGGAAACATTTACGAAGCTTTAAATATTATTAAAAGATGAGGACATATTTAAGCTTCTTTTGTAGAACACCGAACATTATTAAGATTGAGAAAACTGTATGAAAATTTAATAGTGTTAACAACCCTAACAATGCAGGTCACTTGTAAACGAAGGCTTCCGCGGCCGTTGTCATTGTATATAAAACTCTTCTGGGTGTTGGACCGCATCGTCAAAATATCAAACACATCACCGACGTTTCGGCCACTATTGCAAGTGGCCATCTTCTGGGTGTTACATTTACTGCTGGGTGACGGAAAGCTGGTGTCTTGAATACTAAATGTTGCTAGTTGTTATTGGTGATTTCAGCTCTCTTTCATTGGTGTTTACTTTATTTCTTCCTATTGGTGGTAAAGGAAGTCCAGGATTGGTGTTTATATTAATGTTTGCCATTGGTTGAACCTGGCGAATGAGGAGCGGTGGTAGCAGTGACGTAGCAGTGATGTCTAGCGCCGGCTAGAGCGTGCTGTTTGCTCTGAGTACGCGCGGCCGCTGTTGTCTGCGGGCGGGCCCCTATGGACTGCACTGTGCGCGGTGTCGTCGCGAAGCGCTGCTACTGCTGGCAACCAAGACGCGGGAAGTCTGTACCCGTCTTCCCTGTTCATATTTCCGGGTCGCTTAGCTATTTCAATTGCTTCCCTGATTTTCCTCTTCAAAGTATAGGGCTGTTTTGCCAGTACAGCGACTTTCCGAAAATCCATATGTTTGCCGCACTCTTCTTGGTGTTCAGCTACTGCCGACTTTGTATGCTGTCCTAGCCGAATGTACCTCTCGTGCTCGGCTATCCTTGTTTTAATCGGCCGCCCAGTTTCGCCAATGTACACCTGGCCGCACTCACAGCCGATTTCGTAGACTCCAGCTGTGTGCAACTTATCCGTTTTGTCCTTCAGTGAGCCTAGGACATCTCTTATCTCAGTCCGCACCACTACGTCCAGACTGCTGGCTGCGATATGTAGACGACACGTTTGTCATCTGGCCTCATGGAGAAGAGGAGCTGCAGAATTTCCATCAACACCTCAATCAACAGCACAACAAGATCCAGTTCACCATGGAGATTGAGAAGAATGGTGTGCTCCCTTTCCTCGACGTAGAGGTTTATTGGAAACCAGAGGGCAAACTGGGCCATCGGGTATTTAGAAAAGCCACCAGCACAGGCAGGTACCTTCACACAACTTCCCACCATCATCCTACGCAAAAGAAGTCTGTGCTCCACACTCTAACTAAGGGGGCATACCGGATTAGTGATGAACAACAACTGAAAGCAGAATTAAAAAACATCAGGTCCACCTTCGAAGCAAACGGTTATGGTAAGAGGATGATTGAGCAAACTATGACACCTAATGATAGAAACAAAAGGGAAGCGCCAAAGGAAGGACAAACCATCGCCCTATTGCCATACGTAAAAGGCGTCACCGAACGAGTAGGCAAAATTCTTCGTCGAGAGGGCATCAAGCCTATATTTCGCAGCAACAATAAAATAAGAGATGTCCTAGGCTCACTGAAGGACAAAATGGATAAGTTGCACACAGCTGGAGTCTATGAAATAGGCTGTGAGTGTGGCCAGGTGTACATTGGCGAAACTGGGCGGCCGATTAAAACAAGGATAGCCGAGCACGAGAGGTACATTCGGCTAGGACAGCATACAAAGTCGGCAGTAGCTGAACACCAAGAAGAGTGCGGCAAACATATGGATTTTCGGAAAGTCGCTGTACTGGCAAAACAGCCCTATACTTTGAAGAGGAAAATCAGGGAAGCAATTGAAATAGCTAAGCGACCCGGAAATATGAACAGGGAAGACGGGTACAGACTTCCCGCGTCTTGGTTGCCAGCAGTAGCAGCGCTTCGCGACGACACCGCGCACAGTGCAGTCCATAGGGGCCTGCCCGCAGACAACAGCGGCCGCGTGTACACAGAGCAAACAGCACGCTCTAGCCGGCGCTAGACATCACTGCTACGTCACTGCTACCACCGCTCCTCATTCGCCAGGTTCAACCAATGGCAAACATTAATATAAACACCAATCCTGGACTTCCTTTACCACCAATAGGAAGAAATAAAGTAAACACCAATGAAAGAGAGCTGAAATCACCAATAACAACTAGCAACATTTAGTATTCAAGACACCAGCTTTCCGTCACCCAGCAGTAAATGTAACACCCAGAAGATGGCCACTTGCAATAGTGGCCGAAACGTCGGTGAAGTGTTTGATATTTTGACGATGCGGTCCAACACCCAGAAGAGTTTTATATACAATGCAGGTCACTGTTGCAAATTTTATACAAAGGCGGGCCGCAAAAGTGCAATTTTTAATCAGATTTGGAGGCAGTCACTATGACTGTAAGCACATTGACTTCTTATTGTCGTCAACTTAATTGTTGAAAGTGATTAATGTACAAATGTTATTTTGCCAGTTTATTTAAATTGTTGTAGTAAACCACTGATTCAAAATTACCTGGTGTTGCTCTGCTTAATTTGTAAGCAGTGGCCTACACCTAACGTATTTGACTCGATCCGGAGATTGCTGCCTATTGCAGTTCCATTCATTGAGTTAGCAATGGTTACACCAAATCCCAAGATAATGAGGTAATGCTTTAACCACTGTACATAACATTGAGGAGGGGCTATATACTTTTGTGGCCTAGAACCAAATCAAGACATTACATCGCAGTTCTCAACTGGCTACAACTACATTGAGATCTCCCCTTCATGAGCCACCTCAAAGTGTGTGGCAGAGTGTACTTGTGTAACACTGTCCTTTCCTCCCTTTGCTATTTAAGTTACAAATGGCTGACTGGTTTTGAAATTAAAGGCACAAAACTTCAAGATTATCAGTGCCTTCATCTTAAATAAAGGAAATCAAGAATAAAAATGTTTAAATGTGTGTAGAACTTATGGGACTTAACTACAGGGTCATTAGTCCCTAAGCTTACAAACTGCTTATGAAGGACGGCACAAATATCGATGCCCGAGGGGGGATTCGAACCCCTGACCGTAGTGGCCGTGCAGACCGTGACTGGAGGGCCTCAGTCCCCTCGGCCACCGTGGCCAGCGAAATCAAGAATAAACATGAAAGGAATGATGCAGAAGCGAAAACTGATTAGTCCACTTGTAAACAGGATACAATAAAATAAAGATAAAAGCAATGAAAGTGGGAGAGGAGGAGGAGGAGGAAGAAAAGGGTGAGCTGTTCGGCCCAGACTGCAGCCGGAGGTCCCCGGGGCACAGAATGCAGATGGAGGCACACCTTAGAATCCAACCGTCAACTCCTCAACCTCCATTACCCCACGAAAACTAACACTGGTAAGGTGGTACACGTGCAGACAAGATAAAGCTGCTGTTGTCGTGGTGTTTGTTTAAGGGGGACAAAACTACTATGGTCATCAGTCCCCCCAAGATAAAGCATTAAAACAAATGTGGAAAGGTAAGGGGAAAAATCAATGGCAGGTGTAGAAGCTGGGAGCCTGGTGCCACCGACAATAATCCTGCCGAACGGTCAGTGAGGCCAGAGTTTTACCTTACAGGAAGTAGTTGTAACTAGCTTCGTGGATAAAACGTAAACTGGGTTAATCACTCTGTCTGACAGTGCCAGAGGTACCGAGTCACGAAATTTAAGGTAACACCACAAAGCAGTCAAATTACAGCAGTCCAGTAGGACGTGGACCACTGTCTCGTGGGCACTACGTCGGCCCCGAGGCAAGTCCTCGGGTCAGAGAATGTGACTGCCGTGTAGGTGACAAAGGTCAGTAGAACCTATAAGAAATATGAATTCAAGCCCACTTTGCTCTTGTCTCCTTTATTTTGGAAGTCCTGGCTGTAGCATTCTGAGGTCTGCATCTCCAACAACATAATGCTTAGCATTAATCAAAGGCCCAGTTCTGGGACCCCCATTTCCTAGATCAGCATCCTGGTAGTCAATTTTGCTAACTGGTCAGCACATTCATTCCCTGGAATCCCTATGTGACCAGAGATCCCAACAAAGATAACTGGCTGTCCAATTTTGTGGATGTAACAAGAAGTTTCTGGAAATGGGTGGCAGGGGTAGCACTGGTCTCATTAGTCTGTAGCCTGAAGGTAGCTTATGCAGTCACCTTGTTCATGCAAGAGTCAGTGTGGTTAAGGACGCTGTCAATTTGACACTGAAGACACTGCATCCATTTGGTAGGGAACAGAGTTCATTGTACCCTACATGCAGTTATGCAAAACTAGTTCACGAGTTGACTACTGAGCTGTAAGTGTAAATCACTTGTATTGCCAGTTCTGGGCCTCTGTTGGGGAGGGAGGAGGTGTTGACTGGATCTTCCAACTAGGAAAAACAATGCGGTAGTTTGGACGCTCAGGGGAACTGCGGACATGTGCAGTATAATTGAGAAGCTGTCAGTGGTGGCCGATCGACAATGGAAAGCCCCAGCCTCCAGTAGTAGGCCATTCACAGAGAGAGATCAAAAGTTAGACCACGAAATGGAGTACTGCATCCAGTAAAAGCAATTCTGAGGATGGTGCCAAACTGTAAGCTAGACTGCCATAATGAAGGACAGTATCACTGTTTGTAAAGCTGCAGAAGGGTAGAGCAAAGTTTATTACAGTGCAGCCAGCACTTGCCCCAAAGTTGGCGATGGCGGGGAATCCACGACAACTGGGCTATCGACAAACCGATAGTCAGTTTCCACCACAGTGAATATCTGGGTGTCTAAGTGGGTGGATTTTGGGTTGTGCACGGTCAGTGAGACAGTAGCAAAAGTGCATGGTGCGAGTCTTCGCATCTCAAAATCAAAATTCGTGGGTTAGGGTCTGCGACTGCACCTTACACACAGATTCAGAATTTGGCAACACCAGTACTGGAGAAGCAATAGTAGAGGCAGATATAAGCAGCATACAAGGAGGGCAATACTGAGCAGCCCACAGCTGCTGCTAGCTCACTGATGCCTTCTAGAAAGACAGTGGTTCTCAATACTGAACACCTCAAAAGTAGAATAGAACAAAAAATTCGACAAAAATTCAGTAACAGGGAGTGGGCACTGGAGATCCCAGTCATATAATAGCAAGTAACACAGGACTGAAGTGTGGTGTCGCAGAAGTATGAAGTGGGCGCCACGTACTTATGCCGCGCGCCACCATGCGCGCACGGTGCGGCGTTCTTACAACGTCAGCCACGGGCGCCCTCTGCTACAACTCCGCTCGTGGCCACCACTGGACTGCATCGTTCACTTGGGAATCAGATAGGCACCAGTGAAGACTTGGCTATCAGATAGGCACTAGGAATCATCAGTAGGCAGGCCTCTATCTAAACTATGTATCATTCTGCAGTCAAGAACCATGTAAAAGTTAAGTATTACCAAGACTCCACCAAATATATATCTTGTTCTAATTTAGCCTAGTGTTCTAGTTTCTGCTGTCCCACTGGCTGGTCACCTCCGTACCTGCATAAGCGTCCATCCTTTATTCCTGTGTTGGTCTCTTTCTACTCTGCCACCAACACCTACTACAACCTTCGGAAACGAGACAAAATGAAGGCACAAAACTATATACTGTTCACCATATTCAAATAAAATTTGTCATGCCACCACACACAGGAGAGAGTGCATTGAACCATTTTGGGTCTTGCTCTATAACATAGCTGCTTCCACCACAGTAGGCAACAGGCCACAGGGCCAAAAAATCTCACAGCAAGTAAAACAGCTACTTTCCACCAACAGATTTTTGCGCCGTTCTTTGAGCTACAAATGATTCAAACTGATGACATCAACCAGGCATGTATTATAACACCATCACACGTGTTGTAACTGCCCCACCATCCGTCCTGTCTGCCTCACACCACCCTATCTGCACTCGCCAAAATTAACTAGAAATCCTGATGTGCATGCCCGACTACATCCCTTGCCCCATTTCCACAGATAGTCAGATCACAGATGAGCCTGAAACGAGTATACTGATAATGCCGTGACACAGCGAGAATGTGGTACCACCAAATAGTATTGTAAGCCTTCTGCAGGTCACAGAAGATGGCAAAGAGATGTTGACACTGACAAAAGGCTGTGTGGACAGTAGTCTCCAACTAAAATTATCATTAGTGGTATGGCCTCAGTGGAAACCACTCTGGGTCTAGAACCAAACACAGAAGCCAACTCACAGTGCACTCGAGGAAGCGTATCCTGCTAGTATGCTTGGCACTTCCTCAGATCAAATGGGATTGAGCATCTCGGTAGAAGGTACAACTTCCACTGTGCATGGCATCTCACACTGACTTAACTCTACTGCTAGTACTACTGCTGCTGCTGCTGCCGCCAGCTGTCTAAGTCATATGTGCTTGTGTAAGATATAAATAGTGAATATGTAACATAGAATTTTTGCATGTTTCTTTTGCAGTCTTCTGTTAACAAAGGTAAGGAGTACAGGAATGAAACTATAGTGAAAAAGTTGTTGCAGGACTTGCATTTGAACTGCAGTTGTGCACGTTGTTGGTAGTTTTAAATATTTGTGATGAAAGTATATTGATGCTATGCCTCTGTGATCATACAGATCAATAATCTAAAATAGGCCCTCCAATCCTCATTCCTTACAGGTGGCTCACTGCTATTTCTCCTTACTTACAAACCAAAAATGAAAAATTAGCACTATTAGTGACCACACATTTTTGGTTGATAATAACCTAAGAAATATATGGCAAGGTTTGATTTCTAGAGAAACATTCACAACAAGTACACTGTGAAATTTGGTGGTCTGCAGTGACATTTTAGCAATGCAGATTATAAATCAAATTCAAGAGAATTATTCTCAACGCAGGTAACATTCCCAACAGATTTCTAAATTATCCTTTTCATAAAATACTATTACCACTAGTATCTAGGTGACAGACTGAAAAGTAGACTCCAGAAAATCAGATGTGAAACATAAAAGACATGCAAACTCTAATGAAAAAACCTACATTATTGTGCCATTAAATTCAGTTACTGAAGCTGGAGTTCAGCTAGAAGACAAGGACAAGATGCTTTCCAAATGGAAAGCTTTAGAAAATGATCTGTCACAGAAAGAGATGGAGACTAAACAACAAACTGAAGAGCTAAAAAATGCATAAAATACATGTGCTGTCAGTGTGAAAAAAACCTGTAATCTGTAATATCAGAAGGTGGTATGATGCCTAAAATGGAATTTTTGCTAAAGAAAAAAAATTATAATTAAAAAAAAAATCACCTTGTTGGACTGAGGAAGTAAGAAAACAATGTGTCATTTGGCAATATTGCTTATCAAAAGGTTAAAAGTGTGACAGGTTTTATTTTAAAATTGCCTTACAGCCGTGTTCCTCCTTGTTTTGTTCACAAGTTATGGATTTGTCAAAGCCAAGATTGGAAGCAGAAGCTACCTGAGCAAGGTGTAATTGCTATGTAGTTGGTGAGATGTTAATTAAGCAACAACTGCAGTATTTTTAGCCAATAAACGCAGTGGGGAAAAGCAACCAATACTCGTTAGTACTTTTATGTATAAATATGAGGTTTGGAACTTTACCTATTTATTCACAACCGATACAAAAGTAATACATGTTAGCACCTGTTACTGTCTTTCAAAGTAGTCACCTACATTGTGTAGAACCCTTCATCAGTGATTTGGAAGGTGTAGTATACTGTTAGCAGAGCCTGTTCTGTTGATAGTGCGAATGGAGCAGTCTACTGCCTATCGAATATCTGGAACAGTTCTGAAGTGAATGCCACGAAGTGTTTACTTCATCATTGGAATCAAAGTCACAAGTACTTTAGCCCAGGAAGTATGGTGTATGGTACAGTACTTCCCAGTCCCAGTGATGAAACAGAGCAGCCACAGCTTGTGCCATATGCACCCATGCATTCTCATGACAAATAATGGGTGGATTTTCTTAGAAAGTGTTGCCGCTTTTTCCACAAAGCTGGTCACAGGTGATGCTCCAAAAATGAACAGTAATACTGTGCACTGACGGTCTGTTGTGGAGGAACATAATAAGTTAGGGTAACACCATAATCACCATAACTTTCACCATACTGGGCCTCCAATGCTCTTTTGACTTTTGCGACGACCCACAATCGTGCCATTCATTGGCTTGTTGTTTCAGTTTTGGCTTGTACGATGTGGCCTGTGTCTCATTCAGTGTTATGATATGGCGTAAGAAAGCCTGTCCTTTGCACTCTTAGTGCTTATAGTGCATCAGAGCATTTCATAATGCATCCATTTCTGAATTTGTGAGGATCCCATCATGATGCATTTTTTTGCACGGCCAGGCATTCCTTCAAGATGTGAAGCACAGTTGTATGCACTAATAAATTTTTGTGAGTGAGCTCACGAATCGTCTGGTGTATCCCTGTCCACTAATTTGGCAATGGTGTGCACTACTACTTCAGAGACACTAGGATGACCTGCCCGATGCATGTCTGTCACAGTTTGCCAACATACATTGAAGGCTTCTACCCAATGTGCCACTGTTTTGTACAGCATGCTGATTCCTGCACACCTAGAAGACATCGATGACACTGTCATGCTGTGCAAGCTTGGGTACATTCAATCTCGATACAACTCCATTGTTCCTGAACCGAAAATGTAGTGACACCGTTACACGAGACCGCTCACTCACAAGTGATTGTGTTTCTCTCGATTGTGCACATGCCTGTCATATGGGACAGGCGAGTCCATTTGCTCGGAGGTAAGTTAGGTATGTCAAGAATGTGGCCTACCAGCAACAATAGTACATTCCATTGCTTAGTGTCTCCACAACAGCGTTGCCATTATTTGAGTTTCAACACTCATATTTCTTAACAGTTACATTCAAACAGAAAGGCCCCTTTGCTTAAAACACTTACAAATAACCAAAGTTGTAGCACTCATAACAGAAATAAAAAAGCTGCTTGTTTAACACTCTAAGCAATCCAGTCATTAGCAGCACACACAGTCGGTAGACAGTGCTTTGCAGTGACTGGCTGCACTACACAATAAGCACAGGGAAGGAATGCTGAGGCTCTTAGAGCATACTAGTGGGCTATGGACAAACTTACAAAGAACACGAGTAAGATTAATTAGCCGATAGAGGTTGCTTAACTGGTTTCACTACAGGGACGATAGTCATCCTTACTCCATATATCATTGAAGATAACAAGGATGACAAAGATTACTCACCAGGTGAAGGAGCACAGGTGCTCCTTCCTTCAACAGAAGAATCCCAGAAGTGCCCCTCTTGTCACCGGATACTTTCCGGGACTGGAGCGGACTCTGAATGTGGCTCTCCAGCAAGGATACGACTTCCTTAAATCCTGCCCCGAAATGAGATCCATCCTTCATGACATCATTCCTACTCCACCGAGAGTGTCTTTCCGCCGCCCACCTAACCTCCGTAACCTCCTAGTCCACCCCTATGTAATCCCCAAACCACCTTCCCTACCTTCTGGCTCCTACCCTTGTAACCGCCCCCGTTGTGTGTGTGTATTCATTTATTTATTTGTGATGCTGTTACACCTGTGATCCTTCGCCTGGTGAGTAATCTTTGTCTATTTTTTATATTTAATTTTTCCTGCTAGGAATTTGTCTTAATATTCGTATCATCAAGCTGATAAAATTCAATACTCAAGCAACAGCTCGATAGTCATCAGCTAAAATTTCTTCCAAACAGGAGTAAAATTTGTACAAGACAATAAAACATGGCGCACTGTCAGCGGGTGACCACAGGAACAGAACAGTGCAGGGTCACCAATTAGCAAGTGGCAGTGGTTGAACCAGCGATGTCCGATCTGCAACCAGCCCAAGATGACCTCTTCTCCTCATGAGGGGGGGGGGGGGGAGGGGTCTTCCAAGCTCAAGCTACCGGGAGCTGTTTAATGGTTCAAAGCTTGTTATTTGTAGGCGACGACCACACAGTATGCCACAACGATATAAGGCAACGGGAAAGAGCCCCTCGAATGTCATTCGATAGGACACAGTACGTAGCTGTCCGATGTAGAAGAGTTGCAGCCTTGGCCGCGGCATCAGCAGCCTTGTTACCAGGAAGGCCTGCATGGCCAGGTACCCACTGGAGGTGAATGCGAGGGCCATGGGCAGCTAATAATTGAAGGGAGCGATTGATTCGGTGCACAACAGGATGGGCCAAAGAAAGGTCTCTCAGACTCTGGAGGGCGCTGAGGGAGTCAAAGCAGATGACATAGGAAGGAGAATGGTGTCGGCAGATGTATAGTACAGCCTGATAGAGGGCAAAAAGCTCAGTTGTCATTAAGCCTGTACTGAAAACCGTCATACCCGAGGACAAACGCACATCCGACAGCTTCATTGATCTTAGAGCCATCCGTATATATGAAAGAATTTTCGAGCCGTGCATGAAGTTCAAGAAATCCCGAACAGTTAACAGCATCCGAAGTAGTCTCCTTTGGGAGTGAGATGAGTTCGAGGTGAACGCAAACTAGAGCCTGAAGCCAAGGTGGCACTGGGCTCTTATCTATTTGAAATGTGGAAGGGAGGGTAAAATCGAGCTGCCGAAGCAAGCGATGAAAGCGGACTCCAGGAGGGAGCAGGGCAATTATGAAGAGCCCGTAATGGCTATTGAGGGAGTCATTAAAGAATGATGGATAGGAAGGATGGTGGGGCATCTAAAGCAGACAGCATGCCTACCGACACAGCAATAAGTCATGTCGATACGTTAAAGGTAATTCGGCAGCTTCGGCATAGAGGCTGTCAACAGGGCTAGTGTAAAAAGTTCTATCGCCAGGCGTAACCCCCTATGTTGAATTGAGTTTAGGCGGCGTAAAATGGACGGCCCTGGAAAAGAGTACACAAAACTCCCATAGTCCAGCTTGGATCTGACAGTAGACCGATAGAGGTGAATCAGGACGGTACGATCTGCTCCCCATGATGTACCAGTAAGAACATTGAGGGAACGAGTACAGCGGGCAGCCAAGAGAAGAGACGTGGAGACCAGCTGAGTTTGCTATACAATGTTAGCCCTAAAACTGTCGTCGTCTCCACGAAGGGGAGAGCGATGGGGCCGAGATGGAGAGATGGTGGAAGAAACTCTCTGTACCTCTAGAAATTGATACAGACTGTTTTCTAATGGGAGAAATGGAAGCCGATTGCGACACTCCAGGCATAGACACTGTCAAGGCAATGCTGAAGACGACGCTCCAAGAGACACATTCTCTGAGCGCTGCAATAGATTGTGTAGTCGTCCACAAACAGGGAGCCTGAAACATCAGCTGGGAGGCAATCCATAATTGGGTTGATCGCAATGGCAAAAAGTACCACGCTCAAAATGGAGCCCTGTGGCACCCCATTCTCCTGGCGAAAGGTGTCCAACAAAGCAGACCCCACTCTTACCCTGAACATTCAATCTCTTACAAATACATGTATAAAGAGGGAGAGATGGCCACGAAGACCCCATGTATGCATGGTGCGGTAAATGCTCGCCCGCCAACAAGTTCGTAAGCCTTCTCCAAATCAAAGAATATTGGCACCGTCTGATGCTTCTGCAAAAAAGTTATCCATAATGAAGGTTGACAAGGTAACGAGGTTATCAATAGCAGAGCGATGCCTTCGAAACCCACATCTGACATTAGTGAGGAGATGTTGAGACTTGAGTATCCAAACCAGCCAAGCATTGACCATGTGCTCCAGTACCTTACAGACACAGCTGGTCAGGGAAATGGGGTGATAACTGGAAGGAAGATGTTTGTCCTTTCCTGGTTTGGGTATGGGGACAACAATTGCTTCACGCCAACGAGTGGGAACTTCACCTTCAGTCCAGACGCGATAAGTGCGAAGAAGAAAGCATTTACCTCCAGGGGAGAGGTTCTTCAGCATCTGGATATGAATGGCATCGGACCCTGGGGCAGGGTCGGGAGATGGCAAGGGCACGTCTAGCTACTGCATGGTGAAGGTGGCATTGTAACTTTCACGATTGGGAGATGTAAAAGAAGGCGTTCGTGCCTCCTCGGCCTGTTTTAGGGGAAGGAAGGCAGGGTCATAATTAGCTGAGCTTGAGACCTCAGCAAAAGGTCGGCCCACAGCATTGGAGATATCAACGGGTTCCACTAGAAATTGGTTTCTATGTTCAGGCTGGGAATTGGGAAAGGGCGCTTAGTGCCAGATAACCGGCGTAGGTTATCCTAGACAACTGACAAAGGAGTAGATCTGTTGAAAGAACTTGTGAAAGAAATCCAGCAAGCTTTTTTGCTTTCTTTAATGACACGACAGCATTTCGTTCTTAGTCTTTTGTAATTAATACAATTTTCCAAAGTAGGCCAGTGTTGAAAGACGTAGAGCAAGCTGCTGGGCTCTAATAGCATTGCTACGTGCTGAATTCCACCAGGGAACTGGGACCCTATGTCGAAATGTAGTAGGTTTAGGGTATGAAATATTTGGCGGCGGTGAGGATAACGTCCATGAAATAGTTGACCTGACTGTCACAGCTGGGGAAGTTCTGATCATGGAAAACCGTCATGGAAGAATAGAGCCCCCAGTCGGCTTTGGAAATGTTTCAGCTGGTGGAACATGGAGATGTGGTATGATGTAGAGAAATTATACAGCGGAAATGGTCACTTGAGTACCCATCAGACAGAATATACCATTCGAAACGAAGCGCAAGTGGAGTAGTGCATATTGCAAGGTCCAAATGGAAATAGGTATGCATCGTGTCCGATAGGAAAGTTGGTTCGCTGGTATTTAGGCAGACAAGGTTAAGGTGGTTGAAGAGGTCAGCCAAAAGAAAGCCCCTCTGGAGGGAAGCTGTAGAGTCCCATAGAGGATGGTGGGCATTTAAATCGCCGATCAACAAAAAGGTCGTAGGAAGCTGAGCAACAAAGTGCAGTAAGTCTGCCCTAAGAATGGCAGACGAAGACGTGGTGTAGATATTACAAACGGAGAAGGTGAACGTGGAGATGGTGACATGGACAGCAACTGCCTGTAGGGAAGTTTGCAGTGGAATGGGATGATAATAGACATCTTTCTGAAGGAGCAGCATAGCACCTCGATGGGCAGAAATACCTTCCACAGGAGGTAAATCAAAATGTACTGCAGTGTATTGTAGGAAATTAATATGATTGGTTTGACAGAGTTTCTTTTCTTGCAGACCAACTATAAGCGGGAAGTGCAGTCGAAGGAGGAGCAGTCTCAATTCATCTCGGTTGGAGTGAATGCCTCCGATATTGCACTGCTACTGCAATCAACAGATGGACAATCGTGCTCCATGGGTTCAGACAGCTGTTCTGCCTCCTTCCTGGAGTGATCGGAAGGGGCAGCTTCCTCTGCCGGTGAGATGCTGGCAGATCAACAAGCAGTTGAGCGTCCTGGTGAGACAGACGATGGCTGAGGCTGTCTACTGCTGGATGGTGTGACTGAAGAGCCACACTGTGGCGTGGAAGGAGAGGAACTTCTCTTTTTGTGTGCCTTTTTGGAGGCAGTTCTGTTTGAAGAATGAGTGGCTAATGGTTGGGAAGATGTTTTTAGAAATTCTTCGCAAACAGCATCTTTTTTCGAAGTATGAGATTTGACTTTGTGGCCCATGATTTCTGTGAAACTGATGTGGACTGGGATATACAGTGAGCAGAAGGTATTGGGTATGTTGAGCAAGCAATCTTTGGGCTGGCTGATCCCACAACTGTGTCACTGAAGGTAAAGACACCCATCTCCTTTGTTGGTTGAGGAGAGGAAAGTACATTGCTGTATGTACCCGCCCGGGAGCACAGAGGGCTTTCTACTTGCTAGTAACTATCGGGCTGCAAAGGTGGAAACTTTTTTCTTGACTCTGTAGTGACCACCGCACAGTTCGCTTCGCGCGTTTCACTACAGTCAGAAAACATCGAGTTGTCTATGCTTCGTTAGGCTGCCGCCCGCCGGGCCGAGCCCAAAAGATGAGGAAAATACAATTTTCTGATTTTCAAGTTGTAAAAAATTTGGATGGTATTTTGAAACCACTACACATCATTTTATCAACTATTTTTTTTTCTTACAAGCTTTGGTCTGCCCATGAAAAAATAAAATGTCTAATTTTCATTCCGCTCGAATTTCTAGTTCCGTAACTCTTCTCACTCGAATTTGATGAAAGTTTGCAGTTAAAAAATCTGATTTTTGGACACTTGGTAGTAAAACATCCTAGCTTTCTAATAAATCATTCACCTTTTCATAATTCATAACAGTCGTCTTCAAATGACGCTGTTAAGTGCGAGCGCTTTATTTAGAAATCGTGTATTGAAAAAGTTGGATAGCGGGCAGCTTACTGTTCTGTGCAATGTAGACCATACATTACAGCAACTGAAATTGAGCTAAAAGTACAGAGAAGTTTTTGAAATGGTATTCGCATTGATATCTACCTCCTTTCACAAGTAATTGCGAGTTATCTGAGTGGCGTCACGCCGGGATCGCAAGCCTTCAAACTCAGTGAATGTTGAGTGTAGCTTGAAGCACTACACGCTACAGCACTGAAAAAATGAATTGCTGGCCACGTGTGTCGCTCCTTCATTATGCGTCAATTATCCATAACAAGAAAAGAAGTATAAAAGTGGTGACCGATTACAACTGACAATGATCTGCTATGGTTCTACTCTTACTTTATAAGAGGCATACAACTGATTTCTTGTCCACATTATACAATTAATGGAATATGTATTTCGTGTTTGGAACTAGAAGGAAGAATAATGTTAACTGTGACTTTGGTGTTGATGGACTGAAATAAAATTTTTTCGACTTTATACTTATTGGTTTTCTAGGTGGAAACGATAAAAGGAAGAACCCAAAATTGTAATGAAATTTATAGTTACATCTATGCCTAAGTCATTTTATTAAAATTAAATGTTTGTAAATCTATGGGCCTGCTTGATTATTAGTCCCTAGCTTACAAACTAGGTTAATTTAACTTAGTGTAAATAGTTTGTAAGCTAGGGACTAATAATCAACCGGAAAGTATCTGGTGACAAGAGGGGAACTTCTGGGATTCTTCTGTTGAAGGTTCTGAATTTGAGGGATGAGGAAGTGGCTCTGGCAATTTGCTTCTCTACCAGATTAGGAGGATAGCTGCGGGATGTGAAAGCTGTTGTTAGGTTGTTGGTGTACTGGTTCATGTGGGATATTTGTGTATAAGGAAGTGGCATCAATGGTTACAAGGATGGTTTCTGGAGGTAACAGGCTGGTAAGGATTTCTGGCGATCAAGGAAGTGGTTGGTGTCTTTGATGAAGGATGGGAGACTGCACATAATGGGTTGAAGGTGTTGGTCTATGTAGGCAGAGATTCGTTCTGTAGCGGCTTGGTAACTGGCCACAATGGGGCGGCCGGGATGATTGGGTTTGTGAATCTTGGGAAGTAGGTAGAAGGTGGGGGTGCGGGATGTCGGTGGGGTCATGAGGTTAATGGAGTTAGGTGAAAGGTTTTGTAGGGGGCCTAAGGTTTTAAGGATTCCTTGAAGCTCTGCCTTGACATCAGGGATGGGATTGCCATGAAAGACTATCTGAAAGCTGACGCAGTCCCTAAGCCACATACTCCCGCCGATCAAGTACCACGGTCGTTGATCCCTTGTCGGCTGGGAGAATGACGATGGAATGGTCAGCCTTCAGATCATGGATAGCTCGGGATTCAGCTGTGGTAATGTTGGGAGTAAGATTAAGGTTTCTCAGGAAAGACAGAGGCAAGGTGGGAAGTAAGAAATTCCTGGAAGGTTTGAAGAGAGTGATTTTGAGGAAGAGCAGGTGGGTCTCGCTGTGACAGAGGACGGAACTGTACTAGGCAGGGTTCAATTTGAATGATGTCTTCATCAGGCAGAAGGGAAGGAGAGGGAAAAGGAAATGATGAGGGTTTAAAGGAGTGGGTAAGAAGTCATTCCAATCCCGGGGAAGGAAAGACTTACCTTGGGGGGAAAAAATGAGGGTAAACAAATACACACACACACCCCCCCACACATTTACACAGACGCAATTACATCTAGGTAGTCATACTGAAGAAAGCAAAGAAGTTAAGAAGTTAGACTTAGGTGTTGACAATTGGTTTCTACAAATGTCTGCCTAGGTGTATTTGCATGTGGATGTGTGTGAGTGTGTGTGTGTATTTGTTTACCCTTCTTTTATTCCCCTCAAGGTAAGTCTTTCCTTTCCCGGGATTGGAATGACTCCTTACCCACTCCTTTAAACCCTCATCATTTCCTTTTCCCTCTCCTTCCCTTCTACCTGATGAAGCAGCTAGGCTGCGAAAGCTAGCGTTTGTGTGTGTGAGTGTGTGTGTTCTATTTATTTGTGCTGCTGTCACACCTGTGCTCCTTCGCCTGGTGAGTAATCTTTGTCTATTTTTTATATATAATGTTTCCTGCTAGGAATTGTTTGTCATATATATATATATATATCAAATTGATAAGACGGGTTTTTTCCCCCAGATTTGTCAATCAAAAAATAGGTTGTCTTATATTTGCAGATTAGCTTAGGTCAAAATTTTTATCGTATATAATCAATTAGGTAAGGGTTCTATATAATGAAATAGCATTTCCAGCTAGTGCAACAATGAACTGTATTAGTAACCACACTTTAAAAAATGTTTAATGCGATGTATTATTTCAACTGCTTACTTTCTGAATACGTAATTATAAATACGAAAACAACATACGGAATTGTTTTAGATTCGGAAACAAAGACATCAAGATTTTGCCTACACACTGAGCCAAGGCTAAGGGTACTCTCTTTGTTTGAAGTTCTTTGCTGTCAGTTTACAGCCAGTTTGCATTTGCATTCAGCCATATTGTTTTATTCTATAATTGTATCGAGTTCGTGAATATTTCTGTCATCATGTTGTTGTCCTTGTGTGAGAATTTAATAATCGATACAACCAGCAGCTAAGTTTCAGTCGAAAAGGACGGATCTACAAGTTCGCAGTTCCCAACTGGTTCCCACAGACAGTACGACACCAATTTTATACTAATGGTGATTCGTGATGCGTAGGCCAGTAACAACTGTGCAGCGACAAGAAAATACGGTGTGACTGAAGCGGTTGTTCGACGGTGGCGGCAGATGAAGAATAAACTGAAAAACGCCAGTTCTACACACTTAACGTTCAGAGGACCTACGCGGGGAAGGTTCAATGAACTTGAGAAAAAGGTTCTGCAGTATGTGTGAGAGAAACATGATGAAGGCTTCCCAATCACATATGAAATTATCCGCATGAAAGCACTAGAAGTGCGTGCGATGCTCACTTTAAGGCTAACACTGGCTGGTGCGTGCAAATGATAAAGAGCGAAGGCCTTGCATTACAGCACAGGACTACAATTGCTCAGTGACTACCAAAGGCATATGACAAGAAGTTACTCTAATTTCAGCGGCATATCATAAACCAGAGGAAGCGGCATGATTATCTGCTGGGACACACAGGCAACACCGACCAGACGCCAGTATTTTTTGATATGCCAGTAAGTGTTACTGTCGATATCAAGGGCGCTAAAAGTGTTCCCACAAGGACGTCAGGGAATGAAAAGATGCAGATAACTGTGATGCTGGGTGTAATAGCAGACAGAAGGAAGCTCCCTCACCCATATGTTATTCTTTGCCGCAGGACAATTCCTAAAGGAAAACTGCCAGCAGGACTTTTCTTCCCCTGCCAGGAGAAGGGTTGGCTGACCAAAGATGGACTGGATAAAAGTTGTGTGGAATAGGGTAGCGGGCTCATCATTAAATAAATGGAAAATGTTGGTGCTCGATTCATTCAGGGGTCATCTCACCCAGGAGGTAAAAGATGAAATTGGAAAGAGCAACACAAGACTTAGTGGTAATACCTGCTGGTATGACATCACAACTACAAGTAATGGATGTTGTGGAAAATAAGCCATTCAAAGACTACCTGTGAAATCTATACAGTGAGTGGCTTCTTCGAGAAGAGCATCCACTCACTCCAGGGGGGAAAATTAAAAAAAAACTCAATAACCATGCTGGGTCAGTGTATCCTCACAGCTTTGAGTAGTAGTAGTAGTAGTAGCAGTTGTTTAAAGGGGACTAAACTACTTGGTCATTAGTCCCCTGTTCTTAACAAAGAATGTCCATTGAATTGAAACATTAACCGTATGAACCTCAAGACAGTGTGAATACTCAAGAGGAGTACATGTCAACGATGAACTTTCACCAACAGCACAAATAGAGA
Organism: Locusta migratoria; assembly: GCA_026315105.1. Lineage (NCBI taxonomy): Eukaryota > Metazoa > Arthropoda > Insecta > Orthoptera > Acrididae > Locusta > Locusta migratoria. Next base: position 298,169,697 of record CM048751.1, read on the forward strand.
AACCAACAGCACAGATAGAGAAAATAAAACAATGTAGTCAATCATGCTAAATCTGGCAATGAGAATCCGTGGCTGGCTGGTCACTGAGATAACAATGGATGAACCAGTCGCGAATGTCACAGCAGACACAAATGTCTGCTAGTCAGAAGACATAAAACATTAAAATGCAGTTAAAAGTCAGAAGAAATCACCCTACATTAAATGGAATTGTAAAAACCATCTGCACGGATAAAACGTAGCACAGACTCAGCCATGGAGGCATCATCCCCTAGCACTAAGAACAGGGTAGTTGGAAGATTAAAATACTGCTGCAAGGGGGCTAAAACAGTACAGTCCATCAGGAGATGAACCACTGTCAAGGCTCCACCACAGCGACACATGGGCGGTGGCTCACGCCGAAGTAAATAGCCGTGAGTCAACCAAGTGTGCCCGATACGGAGGCGGCATAGCACGATTGAGTCTCGACGATTGGGCCTCAGTGAGGTTTTCCATGTGGCTGTGGATGGTTTGATTGTCGGAAGCTTGTTTGGCACACTCAGTGCAGACCATTCCAAGCCCCAAGCGTCTCGCACCTTCCGGTGTACCATCCACCTAAGGTCCGTTTCCATGAACCAATGTCAAGAGGGCGTGAGGAGGTGGCCTGCTTGGCCAACTGGTCTACACGTTCATTACCAGGTATGTCGATGTGCCCTGGGGTCCATACAAAGACCACTGAACAACCAGACCTATTGAGAGCGGCAACTGTGTCTTGGATACTCTGCACCAGAGGAAGTTTGCTGAAACAATGGTCGTGCGCTCACAAAGCACTCAGGGAGTCGCTACAGATGACAAACAACTCCCCAGGGCAGGCTCGGAGATGTTCCAGAGCTCTAGAGATAGCAACCAGCTCTGCAGTGAAGACACCACTCCCACTTGGCAAAGACCGCTGTTCAAAAAGGTCACCATGGTGATAGGCGTGGGGAGCTGAGGTGGGTACCAACCATAACCCGAAAAGTGCGAAGTGAGAGGAAGTTCTGGATGAACAGTGGAAGCGGTCCTCTCAAGCCCCGGCCATGCAGCGTAGCTAGAATATGATAGCGTCAGGTGGTGTCTTAAGCCTTTTGGAGATCGAAACAAACTGCAACAAGGTGCTCACACCTGGCAAAAGCAGTGCGGATGGCTAACTCCAGCAGAACTAGATTGTCCAATGCAGAACGGCCCTGGCAGAATCCCCTTGTTGTGGGACAAGGAGTCTATGGTCTTCCAGAACCCACATGAGCCGCCGACTCACCATATGTTCCAGGAGCTAATCGGGCGGTAACTGTCTGCCACATATGGATCAGCGCCAGGTTTTATCACTGGGATGACGATGCTGTCCCACCATTGAGATGGGAAAACACCTTCAACCCAGAGGCGGTTAAACAGGGCGAGCAGTTGGTCTTTAAACTCCTGTGACAGTTGGCGCAGGAACTGTTTGTGGATTCGATCTGGCCCTGGGGTGGTATCAGGGCAAGCAGTGAGGGCACTCTGTAACTCCCACTCAGTGAATGGGGCATTATATGGTTCTCGCTGACATGTGTGGAAAGACAGCTGCCTCCGCTCGAACTGTTCTTTGCGAGTGCGGAAGCCCGCAATATCCGCAGAAGTCGCAGAGACACTGGCATAATGGTCCGCCATGTGTTCAGAGGTAGCAGCTGTATCCATGCATATAGTCCCCCAAATGTTCAAGCTGGGGATTCCCGCCTGTGGTCGGTACCCAAAAAGGCGCCGAACCTGTGACCACACCCGAGATGGGGCGGTGCGAGAGCCGATGGTAGCGATACATCTCTCCCAACAGTCCTGCTTACTCTGGCGTATCAGCCTCTGAGCCTGTGCCCGGAGTCGCTTGAAAGTGATCAGGTGCTCTATACAAGGGTGGCGCCAGTGGCACTGGAGTGCCCGACGATGTACCCTGATGGCCTCAGCAATCACTGTGGACCACCACAGAACTGACTTGCGTTGAACTGAGCCAGTGGTGGTCGGAACACTGGCTTCAGCAGCAGAAATGATGGCTCCAGTGATGTGATGAGCAGCTTGATCAACATCGTCCGGGATTGGTGGTATCACCCTAGTAGGCGAGGTGTAAGCAGGCCAGTCTGCCCTACGCAGAGACCAACGGGGCAAGCGATCTGGAGGTTGATACTGGAGAAGAGAGATGTGGATGGGCAAGTGGTCGCTACCACATAGGTCATCGTGGACCCCCCCCCCCCCCCCCAATGAAGCTGTGGTAGAAGGCTTGGGCTTCAGAGAGAAAGATCTATAGCCGAGTATGTGCCATGCGCCACACTGAAAGGTGTGGGGGCACCAGTATTGAGAAGGCAGCAGTCCAGCTGTGCTATTAGAGCTTCAATGTCCCTACCACAACCTGAGAGCTACCCCACAGGGTATTGTGGGCATTGAAATCCCCCAATAGGAGGAATGGCGGGGGAAGTTGTGTGATCAAGTTCGCAAGGTCTGCAGGAGACACTGCCTCATCCGGAGGAAGGTAGAGTGAGCAGATGGTAATGTCCTGTCATGTCTGAATTCTCACAGCCACTGCCTCGAGCACTGTGGTAAGTGGCACTGGTGAACTGGGGACAGTGGCAAGAACGTAAAGACAGACTCCTCCGGATACCCTGTTGTGTGTTGCACGGTTTTTATAGTAACCCCTGTACCCACGAAGGGCAGGAGTCCGTCTGGCAGGAAACCAGGTTTCCTGTAGTGCAACACAGAGGGAAGGGTAGTGACAGAGCAACTGCTGCAACTCAGCCAAGTGGCGGAAGAAACCGCCACAGTTCCACTGCAGCACCACACTATCTCCAGACTTACTGGACATAATTATTGAGATGGAAGAGTAAGGCCCACAGGTTTCTCTGCAGTCACTGACTCAGGAGGCAGAGCCTCGATGTCCATTGCTTCTAAAGTCTTGGCAATTGCCAAGTCTTCAGGGGATGCGAGGATCTCCTCCACGTCCTCAGAAGCAGACGATTTTTGTGGTGGCTTGGTAGCCACCTGTGACACTTTAGTTTTAGCTTTCTTTAGCTTTTCTCGCTGATCCTTCGGCTTCTCGCGCTGGGAGGGCTTGCCTGACTCAGTCTCAGGGACTGAGGTTGCCCTTGAGGCCCTACGACCAGCTTTGGAAGGCACTTTGTGCCACTCACTGGCATCCACTGTACCAGTGGGAGAAACCGAGGGAGAAGGGGATTGAAGCGATCCCTTCCTAGTGAGAATATTCAAGATTGTCTTATACTCGGGTAAATATGGTATATAGTAAAGAACACTATCCACTATCATAAAATACCAAAATGTATTGCAACTTAATATCTACAACGAAAAATACCGTGATGATGGCTGAAGCGAACACCATACACTTGAGACCTCCAGGGTCTTTTCTGTGAGTATTTCTATGGAGACTTTTGAAGAAATTTAGTCATAGATGATCAGTGTATTTACTGCAGATTTCCTGTGCCTCTTCTTTGTCAATGTATTTCGAAACCTCTCACTACCACTTCAGACGTGATATCTTAACATTCTACTGCCTTCGGGTGAAAAACTGACTTGTCAGTTCATCTGGCAACAGTATAGAGTTTAGCACATATCAAAAGGTCCCCTGGAGTGGACTCCACACATTACGAAGACTGCAAATGCAAAGAACTGTGTCTAGTAACAGCCGTACACGTGCCTTGGGGTTAAACGGAAGATGAGAACATAATATAAGCAGCGTACAACTGGAAGGCTAGTCTTCTTATCTAATACTGAAACAACTATGCCACACTACTCAATTCTTGTCTACTGTCAACAGGATTGAATTTGACCCTAGTTCAATTTTAATGGCACACAGTGTCTACTAGTTCACAAATTTTTATTTAGTTATTGACAAAGAGAAAAATACTCACTATTCCAAGATTTCTCCAGTCGAGCAGATCACTCAGTCGTTCAGTTCGATTTCGCTGAATGATTCTCTGTCTTCGATTCAAACGTGCAAAATCGTACATGTAGTTTGCTAATTGCTGCACGGAGCCTTCTAAGGATATATAACGTCTGTCTACTACATAAATACCATAGCTCATAGGATCTGCGATGTGTTCCTGCATGAAGCAGCCAAAACCTAGAATGAAAATTAAATCCATAAAACACTTGCACGATAAGCTGTGTTGATTAAAAAAAAAAAGCTTAAAACGTCAAAGGAACTGTCCATACATGGCACATTGGAAGAATTAGATATAAATGACTTATTCATACATGTGTTGGCAAGTCTGTGACTAACAAGTGAACCTCTCCATTGCACCCCCCTCAGATTTAGTTACAAGTTGGTGCAGTCGATAGGCCTTGAAAAACTGAACACAGATCAGCCGAGAAAACTGGAAGGCTTGAACCAAGGACCTTTTGCTTTGCAACTCATGCTAGCCATGGGACCACAGTGCTCCTTTGTTCCTGCTTGATGTCACCTATTTTTCGCGTGGACTGTTCAGTTTTGTATTTTGCTTATTGTTTCATAGTTCCACACAACTTCTTCCAGTTTTCTCGACTGATCTGTGTTCAGTTTTTCACGGCCTATCCACTGCGCCAACTTTTAACTAAATGTGAGGGGGGTGTGATGGGGATGTTCCCTTGTAAGCACTTCTCACAGTGTTTTATTTATCTATATGTTACAATACGATGTACAACTTTATTAGTATTTAGGCAGAACTGGTTCTGTTGTACTCTCAAGAATATAACATGAATTTCAGATAAGCCCCCATCATTATTATTTTCCAGCAAATTATCTGGCAATTGCCTTTAATTCACAAATGTAAGTTTAGTAAGCAATAATAGCATGAGAAAGAAAAAAAGATTCAACTCTGAAGGCAGAACGAAATTCTATAAATCAAACCAGCTGTCTTATTAAACTGTCTTAGTAAATGAGTACTTTTATTTATCTGAGCTGACTGAAGGTTTCCAGTGGTCATAACAGGTTTGCAACAACTACCTTAAACATACATTGAATAATCAACTACTTATACTTTACTCAATTATATTTAAAGTGCAGTGTAAGAGTGAGAAAATGAAAGAGCATTGAAAGGAAAGGACAATGAAATACAAGAAGCAGATAATATTATTACACATTACGTGGGGACACTAAGGAGGACTTTATAATAAAATAGAGGTAGGATAGCAGAATGCTGACTACCCTAAGTGTAGTGCCCTACTCTTGTGTGCCATTCGGACGCAGCACAACACTCACGAAAATGGAAAACGAGTAAAGGGATGGAGAGAGAAAAGGAACTTGGAGGGAGGGAAGAGAATGGGGAGGAGGAAGGAGGGGGGAGGTAGAGGGGGATTACTGTATTTACTCAAATCTAAGCTGCCCTTGAATCTAAGCCAAATCTAAAATATCAGACTAATTTCAAGAGCAGGGGAAATGGGGATAAGTTGTAGCTTAATTTCAAAATCAAAACACTTGATTCATTCTTACATGAGACACAAATTGGTTAGAATGGATGTAGATACAGATAACGTAATTGAGTTTGAATAGTAATCTTATAGGTTGAGCTTGAGTATTTTGGTGAAAATACTTCGTATGTGTTGACAGTAGTAGTTGGTAATAGCACAATGAATCATGAGAAACATGCATGCCCAATCGTATACGGTTGCAGACAGCTGTCTGTATGTAAACAAATCTGCTTTTCCGTTTCGCTTTCACTTTGCTATCACGTTCAACTTAACTATGAACTCAAAAACTGTGAAATATTCATAGACACACACCAATATCTTTCTGACAAGCAAGTGTCTGATAGAGCCTACGTGAAATTCGTATATGCTATAAATGCTACATAAGTGCTATAAATACTGAATAAGGAAATTTGAATTACATTTACTGAAAGTACTTATTTCATTAAAATTTATTGCTCAAATGCAAAAACATCTAAATGTTCAGACAGCAGACTTTTACTGACTATAAGATGCCCACAATTGTATGTGAAATCACCAGATAAAGACACCAAAAGAGTCAAAATTAAGATTGGTAATAAATACTAGAAGCATAACTACATATGTACTCTGATGTTCTGCTAAACTTTGCAAGACATTTACGCACTACCAAGCTGCCATAAAGTACACGAGACATTTCTCTGTGACATTTAACTTCATTGAAAGACCAGAGATATTTCATTTATACCTTGTAGTGTTACAACCATGTATCTCTTCTTCTGAGGACACTACAAAATATATATTACTTATATTAGATCCTTATATCTTGCTTGGTGTATGTCTGTTATTGAGTTTGCTCCTAGGAGAATGAAGCCCAGCTAGTCTGTTCCTCAACCTAGAAGCTTTTTCTTGATATTACAGGCATCAGACACACTTATGAAAAGTTGTTCAGGACGAGAGAGTAGCACAAAATGCTTTTTCAGTATTATACTAATCTTCTTCTAATGAGTTAAAATTGTGATTTATTAACAAATGACAGTACTAATTTATTGTACTGCAGAATACAATCCCATAATCAACGACTTATGATTATACAGAGACATATTACAAAATATGTTCAGTTCCAGTCTCTATTAGTGTCTCTCTCACATTACAACAATGTCAATAACCGAAGTAGCACATTCTTCTGTCTCTCTGACTTTTTTTTAGCACGGAACACTTATAAAGCCAAGGAATCCATGCTCTCATCTCTGTGCCACTTATTCATCACAGGTTAGTAAACCTGCGTAATCACTCCTCTGCCCATAGTAGGTGTCACCAGGTACTCTCACCTAGGAAGACAGAAAACCCTAGGCAGAATTTTGTCACCTGCTATTCTAAATCTCTTAAATTAATAAGTATGGTTGTCCTGAGTCAGTAAACAGGAATGTAGTGTCACTTGTTACACTACAACCTGCAGGTATAAAGAAGCATTAAGGTCAATATAAGCTTACAAAACTTTACTAGAAGGCTTCAAACAGTGTATTTTCTTGCTTTGTCGCTTGTGAATATATAGTGTAGAATTTTTGAATTTGATGCTAATGAATGTTTTACGTACTGTATTGATAATCTGCTTCATTTTCAACACAGATATAAATTCAGCATCATTACACAGAACTCAAATATTTGTTAGGAAAGCTGTTCTCCCCCAGTTGTCAGTTCATAAAATTACACCACATTTCAGCCACTATTTCAAGTTGTCTTTCTCCACACCCTGAGGCAGGCTACTTGCATTAGTGGCCCTAACAAATTTAAAATGCAGTGACACAGCCTGAAATTTTTTACTGACAATGACAATGGCATCAGAAGCTTACGCTTACATTGATTAAAGTGTGTTAAAAATGAGTTTGTAGGAGTGATGCAATATCTATCTGAATGAAGGTAGCTATGCTCATGACAAATTTCTATGTATCACTTTTGTACTGTGAAACTGTGTGGGTAAAAATCGCAGAGGGAGACCAAGAGACGCGTATAGTAAGCAGATTCAAGTGGATGTGGGTTGCCGTTCTTATGAGGAGATGAAAAGGCTTGCTCAGGATAGAGTAGGGTGGAGAGCTGCATCAAACCAGTCTCCGGACTGAAGACAACAACAACAACAACAACAACAACAACAACACAACTGTGAAACTCAACTGAGAGAACAACAAATAGAGAGAAAATAAATAAATAAATAAATAAATAAATAAATAAAAATAAAACCCACACATTTAAAAATATTAACACTAAATAAATGCCAAATTTGAATTTCAAAATGCTAAATTTGCAAAGTTTATTTGCTGATTTCATGTAGCTCTACTGCCATCGTGTCAGCTTCTTTTATGTTTGGAATGAGACAGGAGCATCTTTAAAGCTAATGGATATTCCCAACAACAAATTCGGAGAGCATTCAATGTAAATCCGAGAATGCAAAAATGTGACCTGGAAGAAGAAGAAAGTAATATCTTTAGAATGAGAGTGTTCTTGCCTTACATGGGTGCTCTTTTCTCAAAGATAAGCTGCATCACAAAGAACATCAAGCTAAGGTCAGCTTCTGGACTCCTATGAAGATTTCAGCCTCACTATGATCTGTAAAGGACACTCTGTCATTACGCTAGTCTGGTGTGTTTCAGATTCTGTACAGAAATTGTGAAAATTCTTATATGGGACAGTCAACATGCTCTGTCCAACAGAGATGGGTTCAACACGACAACATACTCACTCAATATACTGACTCAGACAAGTCAGCTGTGGTGGAACAATGTTTATACAGGTCATTCGATGAATTACAGTAATGTGAAAATTTTAATGCCCATCTCTTCAGTTTTCAAGGAATCAGTAGAAATTTTATTAGCTGACAATTTAATAAACAGAGATAAGGGCTTTAAATTGGATAAGGCTTGAAATCCTGTGTTTGGTGTAATAAAATTGCAGAGACTTAGTCAAGGTGTTGCCACCGCAGAATGTATATCTATCAGAGAATCAAATACCCAATTCCTTTCACTGCAGTGGGGGAGGGGTACATGTGCTAAGTGTAGTTCTTCGCTGCTTACCATCATCTGTGACCCACATTGCAGCAACTCCGCAATGAAGCACATAAGGCCATGCCTAGCACCTTGTCAGCACTCTAAAGATGGCCAGGCAATATGCAACCAAAATATTTTTTGATGCCTGAAATTTATTGGATTGGATTATGCCACAAAAAGTTGACAATGCAGGAAACATATGGCATTACGAAGAAAGAGGTGATTAAATATGAGATTTGATTATGCAGAAAAAAAACTATGCTTCGGCAGTCTACAATGGCACATGATTGGCTGCACATGCTTCCCACAACCATTGCAACGTTAGCAACTACGACCGAAACCTAAAAAGTATCTTCATCACAATAACCTTGCTCAAGCTCAAATGTTAAGCTTACCACTTGAACACAACAAATGGATGTGTATCTCCATCCATTTTACCTAATTTGTATCTTATGGTAAAATGAATCAACTTTGTTTCGATCGCAAAATGTGGTCTACAGCTTTTCCCCTGATGAAGGTTGTCTTATTTTTATGCGCGCAGCTTAGATCGAAGTCCTTGTTTTTCCCCCTGAGCATAGCTTACATTTTGATTCAAGTAAATATGACATGTGAAATATGTAGAAACACATGATAGTATATCTCTGAGAGACAAAACTGATTTTAAAGTTGTGCTTCTAGGTTTCAACATAACAACAAGACATTTACAGTACCCACACATGCAAAAATCTTACAGCCTTGTGCACTGTTAATATTTATGTAAAGATTTATTTGAAAGATTGTTAAATCCCCCCCCCCCTCTCTCTCTCTCTCTCTCTCTCTCTCACACACACACACACACACACACACACACACACACACACACACAGACTTTTGGATCGAGAAAACAGGTAAAAAAGGCATATTAGTTTTGGGTAAATGTGATAGTAAAACAGTGAGGGAGGTAGAGAAGGATTAGTACAAGTAGGAGGGATGGATGAGGATGAGAGGGTGAGAAGGAAGGATGAAACAGAGGGCGGGCTGATGCTCAAAAAGAGGGAGGAGACTGAAGGAAGATTAGCTACGAAGTACAATTTGGCATTTGTGAATAATGCAGGGTAAAGTTACACAATATAATAAGGATAGTTTACTACTCTCCACACAGGTACACTTCATCTTCAGCCTCTGCACACTGAATAGTGATGTGATTTTTTTTTAAATTATTATTAAGAATAATGGTCAATAGGTTAAGTGGTGTTTGGGTGTTTTTTAAAGTGCCTGGTGCAGCTCATCATATGCCTTTGTGGCCAGTTATGAACTATCCTCATTACATTGTTGAATTCCTGGACACACAGACAAAGTCATAAAAGATTGATTTCTAGAATTTTTTAATACAAACAGTACAGAAACTTTCACAATTACTCTACATTAATAATATTAGAAAACAGATTAAAATGTGATGGCACAAAAAGAGAATGAAACCAGATGTACTTACATGGCTCAAAAATGGTCTGGTAGAATTAAAAATGACCTACAGTAGGTGGAAATCATACCAAAAGATATAGAAAGAAAGGAAACTTTTCAACTGAGCTTTCAACATTGGTACATTGACCAAAAAGAAAAGCGCAATCTGAAGATGGGCAAGTTGGTTGTAAGCAAGGAAGAAAGCTAATAGCAGAATAATTAGGAATATGGGCACTGAGGAAAGGGCACTCAACATTCCTAACAGCTTTGTGAGGTCCTAAATGTGCACATACATTCTAACATACTTAACAATAATCTCAGCACTGTTACATTTTCACAGATGACTTAATGCAACCATCTACAGTGATTCTGTAATTTTGGTTAGTAGCTTCACTAAAACATTTATGGATGTTAAATGGCTGCAATGTATTTTGTAATTTATGATTTTAAAAATGGCTGAATAACAGCAACCATATATCCAGATTTAAAAATATATAATGTAGCCAACTGGTTGCATACATTTTTGCCTCTTCACCAGGCTTCCTAAGGGTAACTTCATCAGGAGGTAAGAAAACAGTTCATATGACCATAACTTCAGAATTTTACATTACAAGCAGGTTTGCTCAGCTTTAATATTACAAAATGTAACATTATGTCCTTCAAAAGGTGATCAAAAATTACATAGGAGTAGTGCGAGGAACATGAAGGAAGGTCATAAGACCTGGTCAAGGGACAAAAATTTATGCAACCAGTTGGCTGCATTACATATATTGTAATTATAGCAGGGCTAATCAACTACTGCCACAGCCCACACAACCCATCACTGCTTGCATAAATTGGTAAGTATGTGGCAGTCTGTACTATATTTATTGACAACAAAGACACCCAAACTATCGGAAAACATCCAAGAAAAAACTTAACAGTGTTCACTGGGAAGCAGTAGTGAGATTGATTGTCGGGGCACACAGAAATAAACACACACTCACAGAAGTTAAGACGTTTTCAAAATTTACAATAAGAATGTATCCCTATTTCTTAGAATGGCGGTATAATCATTTAACACTTAAGGCGAGCAAGTAAAATGATGGTCTCTTTCTCATTTGTAAAAATATTCTGTACAGCCTTAGAAAAAACTTCATACAGGGCATTATTGTGAAATACCATTGCTTATTTTCATCAGCATGCGCAATTAACTAACTACGTGTCTGAACAATTGTTTACTCCAATCAATACTTTAATAATTTCACATATGAAACGCAAGACCCAATCCATGTTCAAATAATACCTTTTTATTAAATGTATTCATAACATATTAACTGGATTGCAAAGTGAGGTAAATCTTGCACAGTCATGTAATCTTTGTGGTGGGAAAATTATGTCATATTTGCTAAAGTCTGCAGAAGCCTACACAAGCAAATATCATGAGAAAATCACTTTAATGTCACTTTTTGCAATAAATTTTTTGTAAAACTCTTACATGTCTAATGACCCTGTGTGACAAAAGGTAGGTATGATGGTACTCAAGAGCAGAATGTAACTTTTTCATAAAACTTACCCATTCATTACAGCTATCACTACACATGAATAGCTATTAATAACTTACAATTGATTAGCTTTGTTTTGATGTTATTACCTGAGAGATTTGTGGTAATAGATGGTATTCCCATAACTGTGCACTCTGCTGGTGTGTAACCCCATGGTTCATAGTAGCTCGGAAACACTCCAAGATGACAACCACGCACAAACTCTTCGTAATCGAGTCCAAATAGTGGATTTGTAGATGACATAAATTCCGGATGAAAAACAATCTACAAAGGAACACAAATTTATTAATCATACTTTTGCAGTCAATTTACAAACATAATTCTTATTAAACACAAGGATTACGAGAACATAAAAACAAAACAAAAATATCATCTTGAACACTAACAATGGAAAATCTAGGTGGGATTCTCAATAACAAAAGATATTAAAACTTATAATAAAGACAATTGCTGAGCCATAGACAGGCATTTAAAATAGGTCAGAGATGATGGTCATGTGTGCTTCAGTTATGTCCGAGTGATTGTGTGAACATATGTTTATCTTTTCCTGATGAAGTCCATGGATAAAAATTTTGAGAACATGACTGTCTATGGCACAGTGATCATCTTTATGGTGAGTTACTATCTTTTATTAGCATTCTTTAAAAACTATACAAAAGTAAATTTACATTATTACCACTAAGATGACATGTTGAGCAGGTCAATGGTATGTCGTTTCCTTTTTGAAGATGGCTTCAGTGGAAAGCATAATATTTAGCATTCTTTCCATCATGTCTATCTGTCAGTCAACATGTTCAATCATAATATTGTCAATATTTCAATCTGGACTTTTTAAATGTTCAAAAAGTAAATTTTAAACTGTTTCAAACAGTGAGGCATGACATCCTGTGACACTGGAAAGTTGCACACAGCCCATGCCAGTAAAATTTCATTTTTGACATGCACTTTCTCTTGCCTTGACAGTTCACAATGGACTTTTGTATTTCATTAAAAGTGTTTATACGAGGTTGCTAACAGATACTGACCTGCAAACTGGAAATTTTACTATAATTTTAATGGCAATATATTATAGAAACACAGCAAAAATCACTGTATTCTAATCTAAATTACCTCGCATATGACATTTGTGATCCCTCTCCAGCACCGACAAAAACTGCTTTAAACAAAGTTTTTATAAGTTTCTTTTTCTAAAATTTCAATTAAGTTACCTAAATAGCATATATCTTTCAAACTGCTTTATCAATTGGGACACTGTTGGGGGTGTTAGATTTAAAGAATACAAATTCAAAAGTTTTTCTCCCCATTTGCCCAATATAAAACTTAGTGAAAGAGTTACCCAAAATTTTGAAAAAGCCAGGATTGGAATAAACATTGATTTTCATCTTTCCTAATCTTAGTTTTGTTATTGCTATAAAGGCTAGTTTAAAATTGCTTTCTTTATGAGTTTGTTCATTTTGATCAAATTGTTCCCTAAATATGTTGGCCAATATGTTGATCTGTTCTTATTTCTGTGTTCTTTTTTCAACATTATCTCTTTTTGTATTGGTACTGTTTTAACTTTTTGGTTGTTTCAGGTGTTCCGGTTTGAACATGGCCTCCAGATTGCAATTGTTCTTTTATGCTATGTACTGTGGTATAAGTTCATTTTTATAGCTTTTTGTTTTGGCAGTACATTGATGATTCTCTTGACCACTGATTTAAAAAAGCATTTTTCTGTGAACTTTGATGATTCTTACTGTGTACTGTGTAAATTTCATTTATGTGTGCCCTGTTTTTCCCTTTTATGTTATCAGTATCTCCATATATCAGTAGTAATGTGCCATCTATGTATAGGTGGTAATATATAATCTGAATTGATTTTTTCCATTTATTGTGTTAATGGCTACCTATATCTTTTATTTAAACTTATATAAAATCACATTTCATTTTTAAAGTAATATGTACATAAATTTTAGGTCACAAATGCTTGAAATTTCCCTGTTTTTGCATAATTAAAAATGGGCCTCTCTTTCAACACATCTAAACTATTAAACTGCCTAAAATGAACTTTCTGTGAAAAGAGTAAACTTTTCATGCTCAACATTGAAGGATCTTGCAATTACTGATTCTGCAAAGTATTCATTGTCTACTGTATGCATAAAAATGGATGTATTCCAATGTGATATGATGTAATGCAATGCAAGTCTGGAAATCAACAACAGTTAACTTATGTCAATAATGGAGGATAGATAATTCACCATAAAGAAGTTCACTGAGCTGCTGACAAGCACGATAATAGATAATCACATTCACACAACTTAAATTTTTGGCCACAGTCTTCATCAGAAAAAGGAACACACATTCATGCATTCACTCAGACAACTACACACACTCAGCCACCATGTACAGCCACTGCATCTGGAGTATGTGTACATGTTTCTTTTTCTGATGAAGGCCATGGCCAAAAATTTAAGTTGTGTAAATGTGATTATATATTTTTGTGTCTTTCAGCAGCTTAGCAAGCCTCTTTATGGTGAGTTGTTAGCTATCCTCCATTACTGACATTCCTATCAGATTTTCCATTGTTAAAACAGTTTACTTAAGTATGGTTATGATATGGAATGTGTTGCACTATATGTGTAAAAGCTAATTAAAAAAGTAATAATACTATTTTGTTCATTATTTCACTAATAGAACCTTCTCTAATAATACTTTCTATTAGCAGAATTTTTCACAAACTTTTCATATTTGTACAAATTTAAATTTTAATTTGTACTGTTTTGCAACATTTTATTTTCTAACTTAAACCCTACTTTGAGTAATGCGGTATTTCAAGATGTAAATTTTTTTTTTTTTTTTCCAAAGATATTGAATAGAAGCAGAGGCCCTGAATTAAGATTCGTGTCATGGCCAGAATTCTAAGCCGGGACCTCCCACTTACTAAGCAGACACAGCAGCCTTATTAATGCCATGACTGAATGGACTGTTTAAAGCATGTCTCCCTGCAGAACACAAACTTCAATTCTGCCTCAAGTTCTCTTATGTAATAAGTATCAATGTTCTCCAATAGCAGAATACCAACAATGATATGTATTGCATTAAGAGAATTTGAGGCAGAACTGAAGTTTGTGTTCTGGAAGGAGGCATACTTTGAGGCAGTCCATGCAGTCGCCATATTCATAAGGCAACTGTGGTGAGCAGTTGAAGCGTCTGCCTAGGAGGTCCCAAGTTCGAATCCCGGCTATGCCACAAATTTTAATTCAATGCCGCACATCCTATTCAATATCTTTGATGTGCAGAGGCAAAATATGCCTCTGGAAATTGATAATTTAATTTTTTTCCTTTACTAAGCTGGATTTATGATGTCTTCCAATAAATATTTATTCTCCTTCCTTTCTAATCAATGCACACAAGGGATCTTCAGTAACGCAAAAGTGTAAAACATTTAAATAAAAATTTAGAATCAGAGAGAGCAATTAACACACACATTTCACAAAATAAATGGCTTAAGCAGACAGGCGCAAAGAAAATGAATTATCTATTGGAATATGCTACATTCTAGGATTCTGACAAGGAAGTCAGGAAAAAGGTTAACAACTGAATAAATTACAATGTAAACACTACTGCTACACAGAATCTGATGAGAATATTCTGCATTGGGACAATTACCTTGACACGATCGTTACTCGTATTGAACAACTGGCACCTTCGCACAGCATTCAGAACGGGATCATTCCAGTCGTCTGCTACATTGTGTGTTGTTACAGGTGGCAACCCGTTTCTCTGTAGAGAATATATACAGCGCTTAATCTTCACCATATCTTCTTTCAGTAGGAGATCTGCTGGATTGGGCAGCCGCCCACTGGCAAGAAAAATCATTTAAATTTAGAATAGAACTCAAAAATTAAACAACATGGGTATCTCAGAGCTATCTAACAACTAATTCTCTATTACTGATTTCAGCTCTTCTGCATGCTGCTCTGTTACTATTTGAATGTAAATAGCCATAAATTTCATGAAGGTTTAGATGATACACAATCTTTAGTGAATTATTCAACAGTTCGTACCTTTCAGTAAGTTTATATATACATTTATGATTGAGTTTATTCATCTCACATTTGTTGCATTTGAGTATCTGAAGTGTAAAATACCTGAATGTTCCATACATTAAAAAAATCTGTTACACTATTTAATTGCAAGTTTACGGTATTAAAAAATCTGGCATTTATTAATTCAAGTAGCAATAACAAGTCAGTCTAGATTGCAATTTCTTTTACTTCACTGGTAACCAGTTTCTAACACATGACCATCACCAGATCACAACCATAATGATACATAATATATTATTAGAGGGAAAAATTATTTCTAAATTAACTATTTAAAATAATAATACAGTATACCTGTAATGTTGGCCACAAGTTGTTTACAGCTGGAGCTACCTAAAGGTTTAATATTGACTGCTGTAGATATAGATGCAGTCATTCTCCACCCTCTAATTTAAATGTTGGCCAGTCAGGTGCAAGTTCTGAAATTAGAGGATGGAGTCAACAGCAGTCAACATTAAACCTTTAGGCAGCTCCAGTTGTAAAAAAACTGGTGGCCAACATTACAGGTATACTTTATTCTAATTTTAAACAGTTAATTTAGAAATGATTTATCCCTCTAATAATATATTATGTATCATTACAGTTGTGGTATGATGATGGTCATGTAAGTGACCGAAACAGGTTACCAGTGAAATAAAAGAAATTGTGATGTAGACTGACTTGTTATTGTTACTGTTACTCGAATTAATAATTGCAAATAAGATCACTGTTTTCCATAATGTTCTCAAAAATGATTTGGCATTTGATGTATGGTCCCAGACATTCCCATTCTATTACAATAATAATACCGAATGCAGGGAGATGATAATTTACTCATTTAATGTAGTGTGTGTATGACATATAAAAAATTAATAGAAAGTGCTAGAAAAACTTCTCATGACCAAGTAACCAAATTGTAAAACTAGGGAGTGGAAAAATTCACATTTTGTGATAAATGCAATTACAGATGTGGATTTTATGTGAAAATGTAATATCCAATAGAAGCAATTTTAGCCTATCGTATCCAGGTAAATTATTGTATCAGAAATAGTATGATTTTTTTACATATATTTAATGAAAATGTAACCTTTGTGAATAGTATTCTACATAACCTGGCAAAGCCTAGTTCAGTGTGCAAAAGAGGTGTAGATTATTGGGGGTGACGTGGGATTTGACGCCCCCTCCCCTCCCCCCTCTGAGCCATTACCACCAAACTTCCCACTCATAATGCAACCTGTGTTCTAATTTTAAACATTGAAACAGCTTGATAGTTCACTTGTAGATATTTTGAATACCAATCTGAATGAACTTGAGCATGGTCCCTCCTTCGCACCCTAGAATGATATATTTTCTACGACCCTGGTGCATTGAGGTGTGGCGATGACACAGTAATTCTGTCAGAGACAGCAAAGGACCTGGAAGAGCAATTAAATGGAATGGACAGTGTCTTGAAAGGAAGATGTAAGATGAACATTAAAAAGAGTAAAACGAAGGTAATTCTACATCTACA
Organism: Locusta migratoria; assembly: GCA_026315105.1. Taxonomy (NCBI): domain Eukaryota; kingdom Metazoa; phylum Arthropoda; class Insecta; order Orthoptera; family Acrididae; genus Locusta; species Locusta migratoria. The sequence continues at coordinate 298,186,702 of CM048751.1, forward strand.
TATCTACATACACACTCCGCAATTCACCGTAAGGTGCATGGCGGAGGATACACTGTACCACTACTAGGCATTTCCTTTCCTATTACAATCCCAAATTGAACGAGGAAAAAAAGAATGCCTATACGCCTCCGTACGAGCCCTAATTTCTCTTATCTTGTCTTTGTGATCTTTACGCGAAATGTAAGTAAGCGGCAGCAAGATCGTACTACACTCAGCTTCAAATTCCGGCCATCTAAATTTACTTAACAGAAATTCACGAAAAGAACGTCGTCTTTCTTCCAGCGATCCCCAATTGATTTGCCGGAGCATTTCCGTGACACTCGCGCATTGGTCGAACCTACCGGTAACAAATCTAGCTGCTCGTCTCTGAACCGCCTCTATGTCCTCCTTTAAACAGATCTGCTGTGGGTCCCAAACACTTGAGCAATACTCAAGACATGCTTGTACAAGCGTTTTATACGCGGTCTCCTTTACAGGTGAAGTACATCTTCCCAAAATTCTCCCAATAAACTGAAGTCAGCTGTCCGCCTTACTCACAACTGTCCTTACATGCTCGTTCCATTTCATATCGCTCTGCAATGTTACTTGTAGAAATTTGAACGACGCGACAGCATCAAGAAGCTCACTACTAACGCTGTATTCGAACATTATGGGATTGTTTTTTCTACTCATGCGCATCACCTTACATTTTTCTACATTGAAAGCCAGCTGCCAATCTTCACACCAACTAGAAATTTTGTCTAAGTCAACCTGTATGCTATTACAGTCAGTTCCAGACGACACCCTCCCATACACGACAGCATCATCAGCAAACAGCCGCAAATTACAACTTACTCTGTCCATCAGATCATTTATATAGATAGAAAATAATAGCGGTCCTATCACACTCCCCTGGGGCACGCCTGACGATACACTCGTCTCTGATGAACACTCGCCGTCGAGAACAACGTACTGCGTTCTATTACTTAGGAAGTCTTCCAGCCAGTCACAAGTCTATGAACCTATTCCATAAGCTCGTATCTTCGTTAGCAGTCTGCAGCGTGGCACCGCGTCTAAAGCCTTTTTGAAGTTGAGAAGAACACAATCCGCTGTTGCCCTTCATCCATGGCTTGCAAGATGTTATGTGAGATAAGGGCAAGCTGAGTTTCACATGAACGATGTTTCCTAAACCCGTGCTGATTCATGGAAAGTTTCAGTATGGAAAGTTTGAGTATGTCTGCCTACGTGTGTTTGCATCTGTGTGAATGTATAGGTGTGTGTGTGTGTGTGTGTGTGTGTGTGTGTGTGTGTGTGTGTGTGTGTGTGTATATTTGTTCACCTTCCTTTTCTTCCCCGAAGGTAAGTCTTTCCTCTCCCGGGATTGGAATGGCTCCTTACCCCCTTCCTTAAAACTCTCATCATTTCCTTTTCCCTCTCCCTCCCTTCTGCCTGAAGAAGCAACTGGGTTGCGAAAGCTTGCGTTTGTGTGTATGTGAGTGTGTTCTGTTCATTTGTGCTGCTGTCACACCTGTGCTCCTTCGCCTGGTGAGTAATCTTTGTCTATTATATATATATATATATATATATATATATATATATATATAATATTATACTAATATTATAATACTATACTAATATACTAATACTAATACTATACTAATATTAGAGGTGTCTGTGTAAATGTGTGGGTGTGTGTGCATTTATTTACCCTCCATTTTTTCCCCCAAGGTAAGTCTTTCCTGTCCCGGGATTGGAATGGCTCCTTACCCCCTTCCTTAAAACCCTCATCATTTCCTTTTCCCTCTCCTCCCTTCTGCCTGATGAAGCAGCTAGGCTGCGAAAGCTAGCATTTTTGGGTGTGTGTGTGTGTGTCTGTGTGTTTATTTGTTGCTATTACTGCCTGTGCCCCTTCGCCTGGTAAGTGTACTCCATCTATATATATATATATATATATATATATATATATATATATATATATAAATAGAAAACAGATGACTTACCAAAACGACCGGCTCGTCGATAGAAACAAATAAAATAAATAAAATCACACACAAACACACATACAAGCTTTCACAGCCTAGCTGCTTCGTCAGGCAGAAGGGAAGGAGAGGGAAAAGGAAATGATGAGGGTTTCAAGGGAGTGGATAAGGAGTCATTCCAATCCCGGGACAGGAAAGACTTACCTTGGGGGGAAAAAAGAGGGTAAACAAAAACACACACACCCACACATTTACACAGACGCAAGTACACTTAGGCAGACACACTGTAGACCTGTAGAAAGCAAAGAAGTTAGAAGTTAGACAGAGATGCCACTTGAGGCAGAGGCTCTGTCCAGAGAACCAAGGCAAAGATGTTAAGATGGTGGGTGGGAATTCAAATTTAGTGGAGGTTGAGACCAGGTGGTTAACGGGAAGAGAGAATATGCTGAAGGGCTAGTTCCCATCTCCGGAGTTCTGAAGGATTGGTGTCGGTGGTAACCCGGACGGTGTAACACTGTGCCAAGATGTGCTGGCCGTGCACCAAGGTGTGTTTAGCCACAGGGTGATCCTCATTACCAACAAACACTGTCTGCCTGTGACCATTCATGCGAATGGACAGTTTGTTGCTGGTCATTCCCACATAGAACGCTTCACAGTGCAGGCATGTCAGTTGGTAAATCACGTGGGTGCTGTCACAAGTGGCTCTGCCCTTGATTGTGTACACCCTCCGGGTTACGGGACTGGAGCAAGTGGTGGTGGAAGGGTGCATAGGGCAGGTTTTACAACAGGGGCAGTTACAAGGGTAGGAGCCAGAAGGTAGGGAAGGTGGTTTGGGGATTTCATAGAGATGGACTAGGAGGTTACGGAGGTTAGGTGGGCAGCGGAAAGACACTCTCGGAGGAGTGGGGAGGATGTCGTGAAGGATGGATCTCATTTCGGGGCAGGATTTTAGGAAGTCGTATCCTTGCTGGAGAGCCACATTCAGAGTCCGCTCCAGTCCCGGAAAGTATCCGGTGACAAGAGGGGCACTTCTGGGGTTCCGTTGAAGGTTCTGAATTTGGGGGGATGAGGAAGTGGCTCTGGCAATTTGCTTCTGTACCAGATCAGGAGGATAGCTGCGGGATGTGAAGGCTGTTATCAGGTTATTGGTGTATTGGTTCAGGGATTCAGGACTGGAGCAGACTCGTTTGCCACGAAGACCTAAGCTGTAGGGAAGGGAACGTTTGATGTGGAAAGGATGGCAGCTGTCATAATGCAGGTACTGTTGTTTATTGGTAGGTTTGATGTGGACGGATGTGTGTAGTTGGCCGTTGGATAGATGGAGGTCGACATCGAGGAAAGTGGCATGGGATTTGGAATAGGACCAGGTGAATTTGATGGGACCAAAGGAGTTGAGGTTGGAGAGGAAATTCTGGAGTTCTTCTTCACTGTGAGTCCAGATCATGAAGATGTCGTCAATGAATCTATACCAAACTTTGGGTTGACAGGCTTGAGTGTCCAGGAAGGCTTCCTCTAAGCGTCCCATGAATAAGTTCGCGTACGAGGGGGCCATCCTGGTCCCCATGGCTGTTCCCTTTAGTTGTTGGTATGTCTGGCCCTCAAAAGTGAAGAAGTTGTGGGTTAGGATGAAGCTGGCTAGGGTATTAAGGAAAGAGGTTTTAGGTAAGGAAGTGGGGTGGTCGGCGTGAAAGGAAATATTCCATCGCAGCGAGGCCCTGGGCATGTGGGATATTAGTGTATAAGGAAGTGGCATCGATGGTTACAAGGATGGTTTCAGGAGGTAAAAGGCTGGGTAAGGATTTCAGGCGGTCGAGGAAGTGGTTGGTGTCTTTGATGAAGGATGGGAGACTGCACATGATGGGTTGAAGGTGTTGGTCTATGTAGGCAGAGATTCGTTCTGTTGGGGCTTGGTAACCGGCCACAATGGGGCGGCCGGGATGATTGGGTTTGTGAATCTTGGGAAGTAGGTAGAAGGTGGGGGTGCGGGGTGTCGGTGGAGTCATGAGGTTAATGGAGTCAGGTGAAAGGTTTTGTAGGGGGCCTAAGGTTTTAAGGATTCCTTGAAGCTCTGCCTGGACATCAGGAATGGGATTGCCTTTTTGTTTATCCCACCGGGAAGTTTTCCCTCTATAATTTTATATGTGTGTGTATATATATATATATATATATATATATATATATATAGAGGAAAAATTCCTAAAAGGAAAATATACGTAAAAAATAGATGAAGTACACTTACCAGGCGAAAGGGCACAGGCAGTAATAGCAACAAATAAACACACAGACACACACACAGACAAAAATGCTAGCTTTCGCAGCCTAGCTGCTTCATCAGGCAGAAGGGAAGGAGAGGGAAAAGGAAATGATGAGGGTTTTAAGGAAGGGGGTAAGGAGCCATTCCAATCCCGGGACAGGAAAGTCTTACCTTGGGGGAAAAAATGGAAGGTAAATAAATGTACATACACCCACACATTTACACAGACACAAGTACACTTAGGCAGACATACTGTAGAACTGTAGAAAGCAAAGAAGTTAGAAGTCAAACAGAGATGCCACTTGAGGCAGAGGCTCTGTCCAGAGAACCAAGGCAAAGATGTTAAGATGGTGGGTGGGAATTCGAATTTAGCGGAGGTTGAGACCAGGTGGGCAACGGGAAGAGAAAATATGCTGAAGGGCTAGTTCCCATCTCCGGAGTTCTGAAGGATTGGTGTCAGTGGGAAGTATCCAGATAACCCGGACGGTGTAGCACTGTGCCAAGATGTGCTGGCCATGCACCAAGGCATGTTTAGCCACAGGGTGATCCTCGTTACCAACAAACACTGTCTGCCTGTGTCCATTCATGCGAATGGACAGTTTGTTGCTGGTCATTCCCACATAGAACTCTTCACAGTGCAGGCATGTCAGTTGGTAGATCACGTGGGTACTATCGCAAGTGGCTCTGCCTTTGATCGTGTACACCTTCCGGGTTACGGGACTGGAGTAAGTGGTGGTAGAAGGGTGCATAGGGCACTCCAGTCCAGTAACCCGGAAGGTGTACACGATCAAGGGCAGAGCCACTTGCGATAGCACCCACGTGATTTACCAACTAACATGCCTGCACTGTGAAGCGTTCTATGTGGGAATGACCAGCAACAAACTGTCCATTTGCATGAACGGTCACAGGCAGACAGTGTTTGTTGGTAATGAGGATCACCCTGTGGCTAAACATGCCTTGGTGCACGGCCAGCACATCTTGGCACAGTGTTACACCGTCCGGGTTATCTGGATACTTCCCACCGACACCAACCTTTCAGAACTCCGGAGATGGGAACTTGCCCTTCAGCTTATTCTCTCCTCCCGTTGCCCACCTGGTCTCAATCTCCGCTAACTCAAATTCCCGCCCACTATCTTTAGCATCTTTGCCTTGGTTCTGTGGACAGAGCCTCTGCCTCAATTGGTATCTCTGTCCAACTTCTTTGCGTTTCACAGATGTCTGTCTAGGTGTGTTTGCGTTTCGATATGTCTGAGTGTGTGTGTATTTGTTTACCTTCCTTCCCCCCCCCCCCTAAGCTAAGTCCTTCCACTCCTGGGATTGGAATGACTCCTTTTCCACTTCCTTAAAACCCATATCCTTCCCTTTTCCTCTTTTTCCTGAAGAAGCTGCCAGTGGTGGCGAAAGCTTGTATGTGTGTTTGTGTGTGATTTTATTTGTTTCTCTCGACGAGCCGGTCCTTTTGGCAAGTCATCTCTTTTCTATTTTTATTTTTGTTTATCCCACCGGGAAAGTTTCCCTCTATAATATATATATATATATAGAGGAAAAATTCCTAACAGGAAAAATATACGTAAAAAATAGATGAAGTACACTTACCAGGCGAAGGGGCACAGGCAGTAATAGCAACAAATAAACACACACACACACACACACACACACACACACACACACACACACAAAAATTCTAGCTTTCGCAGCCTAGCTGCTTCATCAGGCAGAAGGGAGGAGAGGGAAAAGGAAATGATGAGGGTTTTAAGGAAGGGGGTAAGGAGCCATTCCAATCGCGGGACAGGAAAGACTTACCTTGGGGGAAAAAAATGGAGGGTAAATAAATGCACACACACCCACACATTTACACAGACACAAGTACACTTAGGCAGACATACTGTAGAACTGTAGAAAGCAAAGAAGTTAGAAGTTAGACAGAGATGCCACATGAGGCAGAGACTCTGTCCAGAGAACCAAGGTAAAGATGTTAAGATGGTGGGTGGGAATTCGAATTTAGCGGAGGTTGAGACCAGGTGGGCAATGGGAAGGCTGACCATTCCATTATCATTCTCCCTGCCGACAAGGACTCCACGACAGTGGTACTTGATCGGCGGGAGTATGTGGCAGAGGGAATGCGTCAGCTTTCAGATAATACCACATATAAAGTTTTTCAAGACGATCCCATTCCTGATGTCCAGGCAGAGCTTCAAGGAATCCTCAAAACCTTAGGCCCCCTACAAAACCTTTCACCTGACTCCATTAACCTCATGACTCCACCGACACCCCGCACCCCCACCTTCTACCTACTTCCCAAGATTCACAAACCCAATCATCCCGGCCGCCCCATTGTGGCCGGTTACCAAGCCCCAACAGAATGAATCTCTGCCTACATAGACCAACACCTTCAACCCATCATGTGCAGTCTCCCATTCTTCATCAAAGACACCAACCACTTCCTTGATCGCCTGAAATCCTTACCCAGCCTGTTACCTCCTGAAACCATCCTTGTAACCATCGATGCCACTTCCTTATACACTAATATCCCACATGCCCAGGGCCTCGCTGCGATGGAATATTTCCTTTCACGCCAACCACCCACTTCCTTACCTAAAACCTCTTTCCTTAATACCCTAGCCAGCTTCATCCTAACCCACAATTTCTTCACTTTTGAGGGCCGGACATACCAACAACTAAAGGGAACAGCCATGGGGACCAGGATGGCCCCCTCGTACGCGAACTTATTTATGGGACGCTTAGAGGAAGCCTTCCTGGACACCCAAGCCTGTCAACCCAAAGTTTGGTATAGATTCATTGACGACATCTTCATGATCTGGACTCACAGTGAAGAAGAACTCCAGAATTTCCTCTCCAACCTCAACTCCTTTGGTCCCATTAAATTCACCTGGTCCTATTCCAAATCCCATGCAACTTTCCTCGATGTCGACCTCCATCTATCCAACGGCCAACTACACACATCCGTCCACATCAAACCTACCAATAAACAACAGTACCTGCATTATGACAGCTGCCATCCTTTCCACATCAAACGTTCCCTTCCCTACAGCTTAGGTCTTCGTGGCAAACGAGTCTGCTCCAGTCCTGAATCCCTGAACCAATACACCAATAACCTGATAACAGCCTTCACATCCCGCAGCTATCCTCCTGGCCTGGTACAGAAGCAAATTGCCAGAGCCACTTCCTCATCCCCCCAATTTAAGAACCTTCAACAAAACCCCAGAAGTGCCCCTCTTGTCACCGGATACTTTCCGGGACTGGAGCGGACTCTGAATGTGGCTCTCCAGCAAGGATACGACTTCCTAAAATCCTGCCCCGAAATGAGATCCATCCTTCACGACATCCTTCCCACTCCTCCGAGAGTGTCTTTGCGCCGCCCACCTAACCTCCGTAACCTCCTAGTCCATCCCTATGAAATCCCCAAACCACCTTCCAGCCTCTGGCTCCTACCCATGCAACCGCCCCCGTTGTAAAACCTGCCCTATGCACCCTTCCACCACCACTTACTCCAGTCCTGTAACCCGGAAGGTGTACACGATCAAAGGCAGAGCCACTTGCGATAGTACCCACGTGATTTACCAACTGACATGCCTGCACTGTGAAGCGTTTTATGTGGGAATGACCAGCAACAAACTGTCCATTCACATGAATGGACACAGGCAGACAGTGTTTGTTGGTAACTAGGATCACCCTGTGGCTAAACATGCCTTGGTGCATGGCCAGCACATCTTGGTACAGTGCTACACCGTCCGGGTTATCTGGATACTTCCCACTGACACCAATCCTTCAGAACTCCGGAGATGGGAACTAGCCCTTCAGCATATTCTCTCTTCCCGTTGCCCACCTGGTCTCAACCTCCGCTAAATTCGAATTCCCACCCACCATCTTAACATCTTTACCTTGGTTCTCTGGACAGAGTCTCTGCCTCATGTGGCATCTCTGTCTAACTTCTAACTTCTTTGCTTTCTACAGTTCTACAGTATGTCTGCCTAAGTGTACTTGTGTCTGTGTAAATGTGTGGGTGTATGTGCATTTATTTACCTTCCATTTTTTCCCCAAGGTAAGTCTTTCCTGTCCCGGGATTGGAATGGCTCCTTACCCCCTTCCTTAAAACCCTCATCATTTCCTTTTCCCTCTCCTCCCTTCTGCCTGATGAAGCAGCTAGGCTGCGAAAGCTAGCATTTGTGTGTGTGTGTGTATTTGTTGCTATTACTGCCTGTGCCCCTTCGCCTGGTAAGTGTACTTCATCTATTTTTTACGTATATATATATGCGACGGGCACATACAAAAGACACACACATTCAGCTATCAGCCATGGCCTTCTTCAGAAAAAAGTACACTAACACAATCACACAGGCACACAACACAGTCATACAACCATCACCTCCGGGTGCCGCACTTCGAATCACACTCTGTGTGTTATTTGTATGTGCCTGTCGCAGCTCGTTGCCACGTCTTTGCAGTGAGTTGTAAACTGTCCTTATTACAATATTATTAATTCCAACCTGGACTTTCCATTATTATATCATCTCTGTATATCATTCATAACAACAGAAAATTAATTTCTTTACATCAGCACAAACAATGTACAAGGCTTTAGGAATTCTGCACGCATTAGTAACTGCCATTGTGTCACGATTCTTGAATACTGTGTATGGTTATGCAGGAAGCTAGTACCACAGCTTTAAAAATACAGTTTTGCAATTCAGAACTATTCACGTGTGTTTTTAAGTTAAGTATTTCATGTAATCAATGAGGGGGCAAGTAAAAACGAAGTGACATTGAAGTGATGGTTTGGTGTTTCGTAATTGCATATTAGTGAGTGACTTAATTCCTTGTCATTATGGCAATACAAACTGATCCACTGATGGTCTACCTGGCTCAATGATTTAATTACAAAACACTAATCATTTGAAACTTTGGTTATTAGACAAAGATTGCTGGGTAGAGTGCTGTGCTGAAACAAAGTTTCCTTCTTGCAAAATCAAAATTTTGTATTTAACCGCTTTTTCCTTCACAGTGCAGTATGTTTCTCTTGTTTTGTTCCAAGCAACACACAGCTGAAACATTCATACACCTGTCAGAAATATATTGATGTGTTTCAAACTAATATTTCATACTTTTCATATTTGTGGTTAGGTTGTACATAATAGCACTGCAAAAGTAAACTGGAACACAGGTTTGTTTACATACAGAAAGAGTCAACAACTGTCTGCAATCACACATGATTGACTAAACATGCTTCCCATGATTCACTGCACTCTTACCAACAACTACAACTGACACCTAAAAAGTATTTTTACCAAAATAACATTGCTTAACGCAGATATTGCTGATGTCCTTCCTGAAGGACGAGAATGGCAGCTTCCTTTTTTATTCTTGTCTGTAAGAAATCATGTACTGTGTAATATTTTATTTCCTTGAATTGCCTACTCCCATTGCAGATAAATTTTGGCTTATATTGTCGATTGCGAAGTGGTTGAATATGGATGAAAAGTTGAGGTTCGTACAGAAGACTTCCTCGCAGTTCGGTTTATATTTCTTGAACTTTCTTCTATTTTTGAGACATTTATGTGTGTATATTTCGTCTTAAATGTTGTTTTAATAATAATGATTCATCAGATTAAAATGATGAAAAATTCATTTTGACATTCCACAAAGAAGGGCAGTATTGGAAAACTAATAGCATGATTGTGGGGGAATAATAATAATAAAATCACTTTTAATGATGATGTGCAGTCATTTGAAGGTAATTAATAGCCTCCCTGAGAAAAGAATTAAACCAAAAATAATTCCGCACTATCTGGGTTAAGCTCGACTGCTAAGCTTGTGACTCAAACCAACTACTGTAGCTATATCTTCATCCATTCTACCTAATTTGTATCTTGAATCAACTTCGTTTGGATTTCAAAATACAGCCTACAACTTCTCACCTCTACCCTTGAATTTCAAGTCATTTTTTTTGGGTGCAGCCTAGATTTGAATACTTCCCCCCCCCCCCCCCCCCTCATTTTTTGGGTGAGGCTTAGATTCGATTAAATAGAGTAATCTTTTGAACACACGGCCAACAGCAGCAGGGAATTGTGCAGTGACCATTCCCATGTTTGAACTTTCCTTTTGTTATTTTAAAATGATTGGAAGGACTAAGCCTCAGCCACCACAAAGTTTGATTATAACCCTCTCAACAACAGGAGAGGTCACGAAACATGAATATAGGCTAAATTCTTCCCCTAACGTATGAACAGAATTAGTTTCGGCGCCACTTCTGAGCTGTAACATTGTTATGTACAGGTAATATGATTGCAAATGCCCAACAAAAACCTAAATTAATATTCTCCAGACTTTGTAGTTACTGAATTTGGTAGAGAAAGAAAAAGAAAATTGAAAAAGTCCTAAAATAAAGGATGAATTTAGTTCACAAGTAGGAAATTGTTGATGCTTCTCTGAAGACCACAACGGAAGAACCAAAGCAAATTCAGAAAGTTAACAGGAAATAAACATCAGGCAGGACTGTGTGTTATCTCACCGCTCCATTTTCATAAAGCCCCAATTTCACTGGATACATTCTCTCAGTGGCAAATTCTTATCAATTATCAGCCAAATAGTAGAGTGGCACACTACAGTGGAGTGCGAGTGCTGATATGAAACCCACTGGCATATTAAAACTGACAAACCCAGGACTCTGTCTTGTGGAGAAAGAGGAGCATTGGCTCAAATTTTATTATGTCCACCAATGAACAAAATTGATTTTGATACGTTTCTATATAGTTTCCACAGTGATCTTTCATGCCGTGATGTCAGAACTAACAGAACTAACTAAAAAAAAAAAAAAGTCTAATAACTAGCAGCTTCAAATCGTATTCAGTCTTTTGTAGTGTGTGTTTCAAATTATTGTGTCCAATAGTAATTCTACATGAGGCCTTTTTTTGCCACAATGCTCAGTTGGCTATACTGACAACCAGAAGACTGATGTGAATAATTTCCTATGTAAACATTTTGGTGATGATTGGAGGAGCATAGAAGATTGAGATTCCTATGCTAACATCATTGATAAAATTACTATGGAAGGAGGAAGAATTTTGTACATCAACTTGCATTTGTCTGGATGCAGGAGGAGAATTGTACCAAATTTAAGGGGACACAGTGACGAATGCTCTCCCACAAGAAATTAATGTTAAAAGCAGCACACTTCAGGTACACTTTCTGAAGAAACTAGTGCAAGTAAAGACCTGAAACTTTTACAGTATACAGATGAAACATCATCTGAAGATCACACAAAGATTTGTTACTGTACTTTAAGTATATTGTGAGTAATAACTTTTTTATAATTTATAATAAGTTTTTATAAATACCTTGGTGCTTGTGATTTTGTCCTTGTTGTGACCACAGGTCACATTTTTTATCTGATTAATCATAGTTGTATCAATAAGTGTTGATGAAAGTCTGATGACTATCAGTTATAGTTTTTGAGAAAAGTGTACCAGAAGATAAAAAACTGTAGTTTTGAAAAAGTAACAACAATGGAAGGTCCAGTAAGGAATGTTAATAACAACATGTAGATAGGTAACAACTCACCGTAAAGATGAACGTTGAGCCACCAACAGACACAAATAAAAGACACACAAACACAATTCTAAATTTTTTGCCACAGCCTTCCTCAGAAAGAACACTCATCCACACAAGTCAGCCATCTCTGGCCACCCAACACAGTCTGAGTACACTCCCACATCCATACCCACAGTTCAGAACATCCTCTTACTGGCCAACCACAAATTATAACGGCATGCCACCCTCAATCAAGGAAAAAAAAAAAAAAAAAAAAAAAGAAAAAAGAAAATACTATCCAAACGCCTGGTCACCCACCTCCGGAAAGGCAATACATTCTCCTTCAACAACCTCTTCAATAAACCTCAGTCTCCTCTTATTGCACAGAAACCCAGTCTCTCCCATCTACTCTATCTCCCCCCCCCCCCCCTCAAACCTCTAAATCCTAATCCACACAATCCAGAACCACAACATCCCAATTCAGTAGTCATCCTCTACTCTAAACCTCTCTCCCAATCTGAAACCTCTGTTCTATCCAAAGGCCTTACCTTTAGCCCTACTCCCAAATTCAACCAAATAGCTCTTGTCAAAGATTTACTCTCCTATACTCTTAGTCTTTGCTGGAGATATCACTTTGCCATGAAGCAAAATAATTCTACTCCTAATGATCCAGCTTGCCAAGACATCATTCAAATTGAACCCTGCCTGCAACAGTTCCGTCCTCCGTCACAGCAAGACCAACCCCCTCTTCAAACCTTCCAGGAATTTCTCACTTTCAACCTTGCCTCTCAGTCTTTCCAGAAAAACCTTAATCCAACTCCCAACATTACCGCAGGTGAATCCCAGGCTATCTGTGATCTGCAGGCTGACCATTCCATCGTCATTCTCCCGACCGACAAGGGGTCCACGACTGTGGTACTTTATCAGCGGGAGTATGTGGCTGAGGGACTGTGTCAGCTTTCAGACAACACTACACACAAAGTTTGTCAAGGAAATATCATTCCTGATGTCCAGGCAGAGGTTCAAAGAATCCTCAGAACCTTATGCACCCTACAAAACCTTTCACCTGAGTCAATCAACCTCATGACCCCTCTGACACCCCACACTCCCTACCTTCTTCCTACTTTGTAAGATTCACAAACCGAACCATCCAGGCCAGACCATTGTGGCCGGATACCAAGCCCCCACAGAATGAAGATCTGCCTACATAGACCAATACCTTCAACACATTATGTGCAGTCTCCCATCTTTCACCAGAGACCAACCACATTCTGGACTGCCTGAAATCCTAGCCCAAACTGTTACCTCTGGAAGCCATCCTTGCAACCACTGATGCTACTTCCTTATACACAAACATCCCGCACGTCCAAAGCCTCACTGCGTTAGAGTATTTCCTTTCATGTCAACCACCTGCAACCCTACCTAAAACCTCTTTCCTTATTACACTAGCCCACAACTTCATCACCTTTGAGGGCCAGACATACCAACAACTAAAGGGAACAGCCATAGGAACCAGGATGCCCCCCCCCCCCATATGCAAACTTATTTATGGGACACTTTGAGGAATCCTCCTTGGATACCCAAGCCTATCAACTCAAAGTTTGGTATAGATTTGTTGATGACATCTTCATGATCTGGACTCACAGTGAAGAAGAACTCCAGAATTTCCTCTCCAACCTCAACTCATTTGGTCCCATCAAATTCACCTGGTCCTATTCCAAATCCCATGCCACTTTCCTCAATGTCGACCTCTATCTGTCCAATGGCAGCAGGTCATAAAATTTAGCTTTTGATTTAAGAACATCTCTTTTAGTTGCTGGTCTATCTGCGACATTGTCTGCAATTTTTTGGTAATCTATGTAGATGTAGTCCTCTTCTGTATTCCATTCGATTCCTAAGACTCATGTCGTCGATTTATTTTCAAGGCCATTTACCTTCCATAATGACTCAAAATCGCTAGAGTTACTTGCCCATTTTCAAAGTGGTAAACTTAATTCGTTAAAAAGTGATGTAAGTTTGTGAAAAAGTTTAATCGCTTGGTCATAGTTGTATACACTTACTATAAAGTCATCCATGAAGGTGGATTTATCGAATAGTGCTGTAGCTAGTGGGTAAACGTCTTTGTATAGTGTTGCCGCTTCTCTTATAGTTGCGGATTAAAAAAATTGACTTATGTTAGTCCAAATGGCAGTTTTTTAAAACGATATGTTACTGTGGTAGTATAAATACCATTCTGTGATTGTTCAATATGATACCACAAAAACCTTGAGAGATCGCGGTGTTCCTCACTTAGGGTCACTTGTAAAATTGCTTGTTCCTTTCGGAAAATTTCGAAATCGTAATAAGATAGCAAAAAGTCAGGAAGTTTTTTTTCTTTTTTGTGGTTTTAAGACACACAACTGCTGAGGTCATTAGTGCCCGAATCAAAATTGGGATATACCCAAGGATATGAAAACAGCTAAAAACATAGGATAAAAAACAACAAAGGGAAGAGCTAAATGTCCTTTGACAAATTGGTCAAGGTGATAAAATTCGATACTCGAGCAACAACCCGCGCGTCATCAGCTAAAATTTCTTCCAGTGTGTCCGGCAGATGTAGTGCTAGGCGAACAGGAGTAAAATTGGAACACGACAATAAAACATGGGGCACCGACAGCGGGTGGCCACAGGTACATAACGGTGTGGGGTCACCAGTGAGCAAGCGGCGGTGGCTGAACCGGCAATGTCCAATCCGCAACCGGGCCAAGATGATCTCTTCTCGTCGCAAGCGGTGTGACGAGGTCCTTGAAGCCACCGGGAGCTATTTAATAGTCCGAAGCTTATTATTTGTAAGCGAAGACCACACATTATGCCAAGACAATATAAGGCACCGCGAAAGAGCCCCTTGAATATCATGCGATGGGGGACAGTACGTAGCTGTCTAATGTAAGAGAGTTGCAGCCTTGGCAGCGGCATCAGCAGCCTCATTACCAGGCATGCCTGCATGGCCAGGTACCCACAGGAGGTGAACATGGGGCCCGTTGGCAGCTAATAGGAAGGAGAACGGTGTCAGCAGATAAATAGTACAGCCTGATAGAGGACAAAAAGCTCAGCTGTGAAATTCGAGCAGTGGGGCATTAAGCCTGAACTGAAAACAGTCATCCCCGATGACAAACACACATCCGACACCTTCATTGGTCTTTGAGCCATCCGTATATATGAAAACAGTTTTCTAACAATCCACGAAGTTCAAGAAACCGTGAGCAGTAAAAAGCATCCAAAGTACTCTCCTTCGGGAGTGAAGCGAGTTCGAGGTGAACGCGAACTTTTGAGCCTGAAGCCGAGGTGGCACTGGGCTCTCACCTATTTGAAATGTGGAAGGGAGGATAAAATTGAGCTGCCGAACCAAGCAACGAAAGTGGACTCTAGGAGGGAGCAGGGCAATCGCAGACAGCCTGTAATGGCTATCGAGGGAGCCATTATAGGATGATGGATAGGAAGGATGGTGGGGCATTGAAAGCAGACGGCATGCATACCAACATAGCAATATGTCGCGTCAATAGATAATTCAGCAGCTTCGGCATAGAGGCTGACAACAGGGCTAGTGTAAAAAGCTATCGCCAGGCATAGCCCCTGATGGTGAATCGAGTTCAGGTGGCGTAAAATGGATGGCCATGCAGAAGAGTACACAAAACTCCCGTAGTCCAGCTTGGATCTGACAGTAGACCGATAGAGGTGAAGTAGGACAGTACGATCCACTCCCAATCCACTAAGAACACAGAACATTGAGGGAACGAGTACAGCGGGCAGCCAGTGATACATGTGAACACCAGCAGAGTTTTCTATCCAATGTTAGCCCTAAAAATGTCGTCGTCTCCACGAAGGGGAGATGATGGGGCCGAGATGGAGAGTTGGTGGAAGAAACTCTCTGTACATTCAGAAATTGATACAGACCGTTTTCTCATGGGAGAAATGGAAGCCGTTTGCGACACTCCAGGAATAGAGACTGTCAAGGCAATGCTGAAGACGACGCTCCAAGAGAGACATTCTCTGAGCGATGCAATAGATTGTAAAGTCATCCACAAACAGGGAGCCTGAAACATCAACTGGGAGGCAATCCGTAATTGGGTTGATCGCAATGGCAAAAATTGCCACGCTCAAAACAGAGCCCTGTGGCACCCCATTTTCCTGGCGAAAGGTGCCCAACGAAACAGAGCCCACTCATACTCTGAATATGTGAGCTTTCAAAAAAAGCACGAATAAAGAGGTGGAGACGGCCGCGAAAACCCCATGTATGCATGGTGCGGAGAATGCCCGCCTGCCAGCAAGTGCCTTAAGCCTTCTCCAAATCAAAGAAAACGGCCACTGTCTGACGCTTCCACAAAAAGTTATCCATAACGAAGGTCGAAGAGGTAACGAGGTGATCAATGGAAGACCGATGCCTTCGAAACCCGCATTGGACATGTCGAGATTCGAGTACCCAAACCAGCCAAGCATTGACCATGCGCTCCATTACCTTACAGACACAGCTGGTCAGGGAAATGGGGCGATAACTGGAAGGAAGATGTTTGTCCTTTCCTGGTTTGGGTATGGGGACCATAATTGCTTCACACCAACGAGTGGGAACTTCACCTTCAGTCCAGACGTGATTATAAGTGCGATAAATAAAGCATTTACCTGCAGGGGAAAGGTTCCTCAGCATCTTAATATGAATGGCATCGGGCCCCGGAGCAGAGGATCGGAAGACAGCAAGGGCACATTCTAGCTCTTGCATGGTGAAAGTGGCATTGTAATTTTTATGATTGTGAGATGTAAAGGAAGGCGTTCGTGCCTCCGCGGCCTGTTTTAGGGGAAGGAAGACAGGGCCATAATTAGCTGAGCTTGAGACCTCAACAAAAGAGTGGCCCAAAGCATTGCATATATCAACAGGTTCCACAAGAACTTGCTATGTTCAGGCCGGGGATTGGGGAATGGACCTTAGTGCCAGATAACCAGTGTAGGTTACCCCCAGACAACTGACAAAGGAGTAGATCTGTTGAAACAACTCTTGAAAGAAATCCAGCAAGCTTTTTTGCTTGCTTTTCACTAATAGGCTTTTGTAATTAATACCATTTTCCAAATTAGACCGGCGTTGAAACATTTGTAGAGCATGTCGCCGAGCTCTAATAGCATCGGTATATGCTGCATTCCACAAGGGAACTGGGACCCTACATGGAGATACTGAAGTTTGAGGTATGGAATGTTCGGCAGCAGTGAGGATGACGTCCATGGATAATTTTGAAGATGCCTCGAATGTAGTTATGTCTATAGATTTTGTTTCTCTAACTTTTAGTTGAAGGTAACTAATCAAGGAGTGATTAATGAAACTTGATTGGCTCCCTGTGTCCACAATTGCCTGTGTCACTTTGTTTCTACCTTTTGGTCCTTTGACATTGACACAAATTGATTGTAAATAGGTGATGTTGGGAGTTGTAATGCCAATCTTGTTTACTACAGTGTGTTGGCTATTGCAAATGGATACATGGTGGTTACCCTTACATTTTGCACATGATGCCTCCCTCCTTTTGAAACACTGAATCTTTATATGTCCACAGCAGATGCATAGAAAACAATGGTTTACGTTCAAGATATCTATTCTTGCCTGTGAAGTGATAACTTGCTGACAATTTTGACCCCAGTGCTCCTTTTTCTCACAATACACAGAAAATGAATGACTTGTGGTTTACCTTTTGTTTTAACCTTAACATGAATTGCAGATGCTGTGGGTACGTAACTTTCTTCTGCAACAACGTTTGCGCGTATTCTGTTTGTCGCAATCGTTCCCTCTACTTCCTGAATATTTTGCCTCTTTGGCTTATTCATACAATGTTTACAAATTTCTTCCGGAAATGCGCGTAATTGTTTGAGTGCGAGCATTCTCCCATACAAATATATATTTTCACCTAATGCTCGTAAAGCTTGGACTCTCTTGTAACATTCGATGTAAGTTGCATTAATATCTTCTGGACCGTTTGAAGCACATGGGCTAATATTCTCTAAGTAGTCGAGATAGCTTTGAAATTATTCTATTCTTATCACCATGCTTGGCCTTTAAAATCTGCTTGGTTAGTTCATATGTATACACTATAACTGCTAATCCATCAACTAAATTTTTGGTTTCCCCATCCACATATCCTCTGAGAAATGTGTGTGTGTTCAGAGTGGATATAATTGGATTTTCGTCTATTGAACCTGTGAATTGTTCCCAGAATCGAGGCCAGGCTTCTATATCACCGGTAAGCGAGTGTAATTTGATAGTAGGCAACTTTGTGTCAAGTTAGGTGTGTGGTGGTGCTAATGGGGTTGACAAATGACTGTTAATGCTATGTAGATGTACCGAAGGTGTTGTTTGTAACAATTCCATTGTCTTTTGAATCGCACGTGTGCAATTGTCGGTGTAGTCTTCACAAGTGTGTGCGTTCGTTTCATACTTAGTGTCTTCCAGCAAATTTTTTATCTCATCATTTAACTCTTTTAATGCATCTACAATTTCCTGTAAACGGTATTGGCAATGCTTAATGTCTTTTGCCGATGTGGATTCATCGGACGGGTTTACTTGTGTCATGAAGTGCGTCGCATTTGAGCAATATGCTGTGCACCTTTGTCGCAGTTTTGAAGATATAGTGGTTGCATCTGTCATGATTCTGGTTATTGCTGTTACACTACAAGTTATTTACACTTTAGTATGTGGTATAGTCTTAAATGAATGCATTGTGAGCGTTCACTAACAAATAGCACTGCTTGTCAGGCTCCGATCAGCTGTTCTGATCAACTGTTTCTATGGTAACGTTCGTTGATTACAAATATGTTTACTATATAAGAAGCCCAATGCTATTTATAAGGCATTAACTACGTTATTAGTGGCTATTTAAGTGTTGTTATCAATATGCGTGCAACCAATAGCAAAACCAAAACTAAGAATATAAGCGTTGAAAGCAGTGCTGCATCTTATCTGCATGTGTCGAACGTCACTCCGGCATGATCGTATCTGAGATTGAAGTCGCTCCAAATATTTTCCAGCTGGGTAAAATCCTCTTGAAGTATTAGTAATCACCACCGAAAAATATATTGCTACTCTAGTATGTAGGATTTTAGAAAATGACACACACTCGACATAATGAACATTTTATTTATTTTTCAGAGATAATACAACCAAGAAAAAAAAGGCGAGGTGAATCACAACCGCTACATCACCGCTAGGGGCAGCACCGTCGACACGATCGGCATTCTCAATCCTTCACACTTTATGACATCCTTCCCACTTCACCAAGAGTGTTTCCACCACCCACCCAACCTTCGTAACCTCCTAGTTCATCCCTATGAAATGCCCAAACCACCTTCCTTACACTCCGGCTCCTACCCATGTAACCACGCCCATTGTAAAACCTGTCCTATACATCCTCCCACCACCACTTACTCCAGTTCGGAGAAAAATTATGAAAATAAACAGGCCGAGATTTATGATTTACTTGAAAATACAAGTGATTTTAACATAGAACATTAATTAATGTTTTACGAAGATT
This sequence comes from Locusta migratoria, assembly GCA_026315105.1. Lineage (NCBI taxonomy): Eukaryota > Metazoa > Arthropoda > Insecta > Orthoptera > Acrididae > Locusta > Locusta migratoria. The sequence continues at coordinate 298,206,003 of CM048751.1, forward strand.
GTAAAACTGAAATTGTTAGCGATATTTAAAAAAAAAATTTTTTTATGAATCATTATTCATCACAGGAATTGAGGAGTCTTTAAATTCTGCAAGTGAAATACCTCTAATCATTCATTAGAAAAATTAAAAAAATACTACAGATAATGGTCTGTTAAGAATTAAGAGAACTATTTTGTTAGTTTCATTCAGAGAAATCTGGGGTTTCAACTTACGGAAAAATTGTAGCCCTAGTCAATATTTTAAATTTTTTCCCGACCAGACTTAATGTAAATGACGTGCTACTTGGAATTAGCAAGGAAATTAATGCGGAGAATAATAATTCTTGGATTAAAATGTATGAATTTACTTAATTAACCTAGTTATATGGTTCTTTAACTGGTGTTAAAACTATCAAAATCTAAAAATTTTAAATTCTTTTATTTTTTTTTTTTGCAATCTTCCCGGGCCAAAGAAATATTCCTGGCAATATCCTCATTTTACAAGTTCCTTCCCACTGCGAATATTCCTGGCTCACATCACTATTTGTATGTGTTATGATTTGAAACAATGCTCTCAAAATGCTCTACCAGCTAAACAATCCAGACCACAGTTCGGGCCATCTGATGACTGAGTAACTCAGTCCAGCATGCAGTTTTAATCTGCCAGGAAGAGCCAATGGGGAATTTGGGACTTTAGGCTCTTTTAGCATTCTCCATTGTTCCTTCCCATGCATATGTGCTAAGTTAATGATGATCTCGTACCACTGTTATTCAGCAGTAAGCTCATTACATCCCTTTAATTTAGTTATGCATAAAAGTGACAGACTACAATTACTTTACATAACTAGTGGTAAGCTAAAATTTTATACTGTTGCTAACAAAAGTAAACACCTGCCACATATTTTCAATGACTTTGATCGAAATGTTACTGAAACGTACTGTAGTGTACTGTTAGTATTGAATCCATACCTTAGACAAATCTCATACATCCGCTTTCCGATTTTTTGCTGAATGTCACTTATGGTGTCTCGCAAGCTCTTTGTCACAGCATGGCCACGTAAGCTCTCTACGTTGAAGTTGTTCGTTTTGGTAGGGAATATCAGGAATGCAACTACTGTGATTTCTGGATAGGATGTCTAGAAACAAAAACTTCATGTAAAATTCAAACGTGCATGTTGCTTTTAAAAAATTAACTGAATTAGTAAAATAAAATAATTATTAAATTTACCTTTAAAAAATGATTTAAGCGTGCTAAAGCCTCAATGAATACATCAGCACCCTTGTTTCCAAATTCATAACGTCCGGCTATGAAGAAATACAATGTTTTATCCAAATCAAAGTCATAGTGCCTGAAACAGAAAGAAACACTATTGTAGTGACAATGTACACAGGAAATAATATTGTGACACAAAGTGTTTGAAGTCAAATAAGTTGCGATGCATTTCAGTGTGACTGCTTGCAGTCTTTATTTTTTGTTTTTCTGTTGCTCTTATGCATCATCATGACTGAACATTCTGCTTTGGGCCTTCAGGCAAAATTCCCACCTTTGGCCAAACCTTCAGATCTGGCCTAAATACGTCCAAGTTATGGCTGAAGATGAAGTTTTCTGGCAAGCACCAAACTTGAACAGTCCAGAACTGTATATGTGCAGTGGTCACCCGAGAGAAACACAATAGGATAATGGTCCCAATTAAAGCAGCGTGGGTACAAATAAGCTACTGTATAACAGTACTTGAATGCTTTAATCAAGCAACACTTACAGTAAAACCCTATTTTTGCACTTTTCAAGGGACTTAATGAAACTGGTGTACAAATGCAGAAAAGTGTAAAATGTGGAAAATATGCTTACTGGATCACCCTTGGATTTTCATAATTCGTGGTATATGTACATAAAAGGCATTTAAATACAAGCAAGTTTGTTTATTGCATAATAAATGTTATCCGAATATTGTACTATTTTAAGTGCCAGGTGGAACTGGTAACTCTATAGGAAGTAGACACTTCTGACGTAGTTTCATTCATCATATTCAACTTTGTCACCAAGCCTTTAATTGGCATACATTATTTACATAGTGAAACTGCACAAGTTCTGTACTTTACGTATTTCTCTCTGTTTTGCACAACAATATTCAAGAATTTATTCACGTTTTCGAGTGCAAATATACAAAAGTATTTTTGTGACATCTGCACAGGGTTGGCATCTTGAGTTTTTTTAGTTTTAATACACCATGCACACTTCAATGTGCAGAAAAACACACACAAGCAAACCATCAGTCTTACCGTTTATAAAATTTCACAAAAAATGCTTAGATCAATATTTGCATTTCACAATAAGAATAAATTCCCGAAATGCATCATACGAAGCACGAAAAACTACCAGTTGCATAAACAAAGCTAAGCTGACAATCGGCACGGTGGCTGATGGGAGTGTTGTGAGAACTAGGTGCGTACTGAAAACAACAGAACGCGAAATCTACCTTCGAATAAACTCTAAGTATCAAGAAACTTGACTGTGTAACATATATAAACAGTATACATGTAGGCAAAAGCCATGTCAATGTCAGTTAATGTAAATTACATTATTTTAACTTCATGAACATTTTTTCAGAAATGTGATATGAGGGAAAAGTGTAAATATGTTAATGCAAAAAGGGGGGGGGGCAATTAACATTGTGTACATAGAAAATTTGATGAAACTGATAAAAAATGGGGGGAAAACTTAAAATCCGGAAACATAAAAGTGGGGGTTTTAGTTTATATTTCAACTGATTCTTCGTCAGTACCCTTAATAATACCACAGATTATCATGCTTAATTCAAATCTGACCACAAAAGATGAACATCCAGATATTCTATAACTGCTCAAGACCCAGTTGTGTGAGTAACAGGAGATTTTCTTGTGCAAGAAATACTCCACATTTATTGATCGCAACTCTAATAGATCCCCATTTCAAAACTAATTATTTGACAAGCAGATAAATGGAAAAAATAAGATAAATATCATTTCTATAACAGAATGAGTCTTGGTAGGGTTAAACAACTTTTATCGACTTTTGTGAGTCTAGACCTTCATGTTCAAAATCAGATGTGGATATAGAAAATGTATCCTCAAAAAAATGATGATCTATGTGATTCACATTATGATTTTGCACTACCTGTCAAGTGGCAATGAGTCAATTTGGAACATCGCTATCCCCCCCCCCTTTTTTTTTAATATCCTGTGTTCTCAGGAAATGCTGAGATTTAAGAATATAAGGTTTCTAGTCCACATACTTACCGATACCCAATTGCACTTAAATATTTACTTTTTCTTCCTCCTAGTGTCCTTCCTAAACAATTATTCGGTGAAGACGGGAAAGATATGTGGACAAGTGATCCAACTTGACTGGTGACATTGTTGACAATACACTATTTTTAGCTTACAGTGTAAGACCATTTAACTATCATTATTAATTCTTTTTCTTTGACATATCAAAAACACTAACCATCACATTTGGCTATTATTGTGTGTTTATCCAATCGTAATTGTTAAAGTACTTTACTTAGATAAATTTCACAACTGACTTTATTCCAAAGTGATGTTACTTTTGAAAGGTTGATAAATTGTTCATATCATATTTCAAAATTTATAATTATGTTCATATTTTCCCATTTGTGAAAAGAAACCACAGATTGGAGCAAAACCCAATAACACACATTGTCTGACTAAAATTGCTTTGAATTTGACATTTTACTGAACTGGGTGGCAGAGGCTGGCTTTCAGACAATCACAGCTGTGTCTTCAGCTCTACAAACTTGCCGTGTTCACTGCTCTGCAGCCATAAGCCTCACCAGGTGACGCGGCCTGCTAGGGACGGGCAGTATAGCAAGGTTTTCAAATTAAAAATGACAGATTTTGAAAATTGATGCCAAAATAGACCATTGCGACACTAGCAAAGAAAACAAACCTCTGAAAGGACATAATATACTGTAGTAATATAGGCCTAGCCTAGGATATAATTGAAAAAAAAAAATTTCTGTAGTTTATCAATCTGATAAATAATTTATAATGACCAGTGCAGTGATTGCACTATTGCAGTCAATCAATCAATTCAATTCAATTCAGTTCATTTATTTGTCTGCAGACAACAGCAAGTTGTGCAAGATATTGTCAAATTTTACATATATACATTCATATACATATGTTGGTTTCAAAAGAATCAACCTTACACAATACAAAATTTATAGTTTTAGTACATACATACATGGAAATTGTCAAGAATACATTTTATACAATGATATAAGTTAATTTAAATAATATATATTATATAACACACATTAAATAGAATGGACATAGGCAGATAGCATTGAGATCTGGAAAGAAGTCCAATGTGCACTCTGTGTAAGTCCAACGTGCACTCTGTGTATCAGCCGCGGGGGCTACCTCCTCATCCAAGATGTGGAGGCAGCCTTGCCGGCGACTATCGAGGGTGCGGGGTGCAGTCGACAAAGTCGTGGCTCACGTTGGCACCAATGACGCCTGTTGCTTGGGTTCTGTGGACATCCTCAGGTCCTACGAGCGGCTGGTGGAATTGGTGAAGGCTGCTGCCCTCGCACGCATGGTGCAAGCAGAGCTGTCGATTTGTAGAATTGTTCCCAGGGTTGATCAGGGTCCTTTGGTTTGGAGCCGAGTGGAGGGTCTGAACCAGAGACTTCGCCATCATGGCTTCAGATTTCTGGATCTGCATTATCGGGTGGTGAATTGTAGGGTGCCCCTAGATAGATCAGGGGTGCGCTACACTAAGGAAGCGGCTACTCGGGTAGCAGACTACTTGTGGAGTGCACATGGGTTTTTTTAGGCAACGCGCTAACTCTGATGAGCACTCACCTGTCAGCATTCAAACAGCAAATTCAGGCCATGTTTGGCTCAAAAATTCGAATATCAAAATATTAGCCGTGAACTTACAGAGTATTAGAAACAAAGTTCTCGAATTTGCTGCACTGCATGGAAATTATTGTGCCCAGATAGTTTTAGGCACCGAAAGCTGGCAAATTCAGAAATATTTAGCAAGGCGTGGAATGTATATCGGAAAGATACATTGGATACAACTGGAGGAGGAGTGTTCATCGCTGTGGACAAAGATATTGTTTCTACTGAGATCGAGGTTGAAAGTAGCTGTGAAGTTATCTGGGCACGTATAACAGGTCTAAAAGAAGTAAAGTTAATAGGTGGGTGTTTTTACTGGCCCCCAAGTGCTGCTGTAGCCGTTTTAGAATCATTCAAAGAAAGTCTACACCAGGTAGTGCATAGGGATCCGGGCCATGTAATATTAGTCGGGGGAGACTTCAACCATAAGAGCATCAATTGGGACCTCGCTAGTTACATTTCAGGCGGTACAGACAAGCAGTCTTGCGAGCTACTTTTCGACACATTCTCCAAAAACGGTCTTGAGCAGTTAAAGCGGCAACCCATGTGCAATGGAAATATTTTAGACCTTATAGCCACTAACAGGCCTGACCTTATTAACAATGTCTGTGTACAGACAGGAATTAGTGGTCATGATATTGTCATAGCGTAGATGGTGACCAAATTTCATAAACAAGTCAAGAAGGCTAGGAGCGTGTTTTTGTTGGGAAGAGCCGACAAGCAAATGTTACGTTCGCACTTAGAAAATGAATGGGCATCGTTTAATTCTGGGACTATGGATGTAGAGGAATTGTGGACTAAATTTAAGTGCATTGTAAATAAAGGGTTAGAGAAATATGTGCCAGTAAAGACGATTAAGAATGGAAGAGATCCACCGTGCTATAATAATGATGTTGGAAAGCTGCTGAGAGACTGTTGCACTCTCGATTCAAAAAAGAACACGGGACACGCAAAAGTTAGAAGAAATTTGTGCGTCTATAAAAAGATCGATGCATAAAGCATACAATAATTATCACAGCCATACCTTACCAAAAAATCTTTCCGAGAACCTGAAAAAATTCTGGTCCTATGTAAAATCGATAAGTGGGTCAAAGCCCACTGCCAGTCACTTGATCATTCCGGGGCAGTAATAGAAGAAAGCAAACGGAAGGCTGAAGTTCTAAATTTAACCTTTAAGAAATCTTTCATGCAGGAGGACCACACAAATATACCATCATTTGATCAACATACTAATTCTGAAATGGGGGACATAGTAATAGATGTTTCCAGTGTAGAGAAGCAGCTGAGAGAGCTAAATACGAAAAAGTCTGCTGTTCCAGATGGAATACCAGTTCGGTTTTACAAGACTATTCTGAGGCATTGGCCCCCTACTTAGCTTGCATTTATTCCGAATCTTTAATTCAGCGCAAAGTTCCTAGTGATTGTAAAAAAGTGCAGGTGACTCCCGTTTATAAGAAAGGAAAGAGAACTGACCCACTCAATTACATGCCAATATCGTTGACATCAGTTTCATGTAGAATTTTGGAGCATATTCTCAGTTCGAATATAGTAAATTTCCTTGAAATGGAAAAGCTTCTTTCCATGAAACAGCACGGGTTTAGGAAACATCGTTCATGTGAAACTCAGCTTGCCCTTTTCTCACATGACATCTTGCGAGCCATGGACGAAGGGCAACAGGCGGATTGTGTTTTTCTCAACTTCAAAAAGGCGTTTGACGCGGTGCCACACTGCAGACTGCTAATGAAGATACGAGCTTATGGAATAGGTTCACACACCCACACATTTACACAGATGCAAGTACACTTAGGTAGACATACTGTAGAAAGGTCTGCCTACTAAGTGTACTTGCGTCTGTGAAAAATTTGTGAGAGTGTGTGTGTGTGTGTATTTGTTTACCCTCCTTTCCCCCCCCCCCCCCCCCCCCCCCAAGATAAGTCTTTCCTGTCCCGGGATTGGAATAACTCCTTACCCACTCCCTTAAAACCCTTATCATTTCCTTTTCCCTCTCCTTCCCTTCTGCCTGACGAAGCAGCTAGGCTGCGAAAGCTAGCGTTTGTGTGTGTGTGTGTGTGTGTGTGTGTGTGTGTGTGTGTGTGTGTTTATTTGTTGCTATCACTGCCTGTGCTCCTTCACCTGGTAAGTGGACTTCATCTATTTTTTTACGTAAAAAGTAAGCAGAAAACAACATTTGCTGTATTTTTATGTTACAAGATCCTTCAATTTGCAGTCTAAAAACTTTCGTACTGTAGAAAGCTTTTTGGTGAAGCCATGACTTAACAGTCCTTTCGAATTGAATGGGACCCAGTTCTCTTATACATTGGGGTAACTTATTACAGTAAACTTTGCCAGTATGCAAGAAATTATCTTTTGTTTTAGTTACCCTAGCCCAGGGTATGTTTATTGAATTTGAGTTTCTTGTGTTGTAATTATGGACATCTGCTCGGATTTCATACTCATGGGCACACTATTTGACACATGCCAATGTTTTAAGAATGTAGAGACTCTTAACAGTCAGGATTTTATGGTGTACAAAGTGAGGGCTACAGGCAGCTAAGTTGTTTAAGCCAAAGATACATCTTATTGCCTTTTTTTTTTTTTTTTTTTGGCATATACATGCATCTTGTGCCCAGTCAAAATAGATATGAAGCTGACCACAGTAATAAAGATTTATATGCCAACTAACTCTGCTGGAGGAAATCTATGAGATGTATGAGGTGGTAAAGGAATTTATTCAGACACTTAAGGGAGAGGAAAAGTTAATTTGTATATGTGGAAGAGACCATGAGACATGGGAAGGTACCAGATAGATTTTGGAACAGGATTTAAATTTTAAGATGTATCCAGGGGCAGATATAGTCTCTGAACATGTCTTACTGGTTATGAACTGTAGATGGCAACTGTAAAATCTGCTAAAAGGTAGGACTATAAGGAGATGGGACCTGGATAAATTGAAGAAACTTTAAGTTCTTGAGAATATCAGAGGGAGATTTAGTCAACAATTGACAGAAATGGGGGAAAATAAAACAGTAGAAGAGGAATGTGTAGCACAGAGATGAAATAGTCAAGGCAGCAGAAGACAAAATTGGTAAAAAGGCAAGACCTCCAAAAAATCCTTGGATATCACAGGGAACCCAAAATTGATTAAAGGAGAAAATATAAAAATGCAGTAAATGAAACAGACAATATGGAGTACAGGCAACTAAGAAATGAGTGACAGGAAGTACAAAATAGCTAAGTAGGAATGACTAAAAGGCAAATGCAAGTCAGCAGAAGAATGTATAAATAGGGGAAAAATAAACCTCAGCTACAGGAAAATAAGAGACATTTGGAGACAAGAAAAATAGCTGTATGAATATAAAAAACTCAAATGGAAAACCAGTTCTCAGCAAAGAAGGGAAAGCTGAAAGTGGAAAGAGTATATAGAGGGGTTCTATATTGGACATGAAATTCAAGACAATATTGTAGAAAGGGAAGAGGCAGTAGGTGAAGATGAAATAGGAGATAATATACAGAAATATGAATTTGACAGAACACTGAAAGACCTAAGTCTGGAAAAGACAACATTCTCTCAGAACTACCGGAGTCTCCGAGATAACCAACCATGACAAAACTGTTTCACCTGGTGAGTAAGGTGTATGAGACAGGAGAAATACCCTCAAACTTTAAGAATAATATACTGTATATTTCTACTGATAAGACGACCTTCAGATAAGACAAGGTACAAAATTTTGTCGTTTAAGCATATATCTCGCCTATAAGATGACCCCCAAGTTACCGTATTTATCCAAATGCAAGCCACACTTTTTTCCTATCTTTCAGGATCTAAAACTTTGCCTGCAACTTACATTCAGAGGCAAAGTTTCAGAAAGTTCCAAAAAAAAAATGCCGTTAGAAGTTGCCATAAGTACCATAGGTTTTGTGAATGGTAGTTCTGAAAAATGATGCTAGAAGCTGCCATAAGTAGTTGGCGTGACTGGTACCCCTGGATTTCACCCTTTGTTACAGTGTTTGCAGTCTGCTTTTGAACTTTCATGCATGTAGTGCTATATTGTATCCAATTGTGAAAAAACATTTTTCTATACCATGAAGATAAAGAGAAAAGTAATTTCTTTCACTGAGATGGCATTTAATAGCGCCGATGGACACGTTATGCAGGTGACAAAACACACAATTTCAAATCAAATCAAATGTTTGTTAAGCTTATGGGACTTAACTACGGGGTCATCAGTCCCTAAACTTACAAACTACTTATGAACTACTTACGAACTAGGACGGCACAAATATCCATGCCCGAGGGGGGATTCGAACCCCCGACCGTAGTGGCCGTGCTGACCGTGACTGGAGCGCCTCAGTCACCTCGGCCACCGCGGCCGGCCACACAATTTCCTGAGAAGATAAAGGATTTCAAAGAAAGGTGTAATTGTTGCGTGTAACCCAAAATATTTTAACCCATTCACTGCTCTGTACGTAAATATATGCTAATCATTTCAGTGAGGCTCTGGATATATTTAGAAATTGTTTTTGACAAGCAACATTGTAAAATCAAGCTGCATTGCTAATAATTAACTCTATTCCTGCTCTATGGTGTATACGTAATTGTATGTACTCCTGTTCACTCAGTAAATTAATAAAGCAAGTAAAGCAATTTTTTAATGTAAATCTTTCCTCCACAATGTTAATTTCAATCTAAATTTTTTGTAAGATCCTATAAGATGACCTCTGATTTTGGGACCTTGTTTATGATTCAGCTATTGTCTTAACTGTGAAAATATACATTAATCTCCATTGCTAAGAAAGCAGGTACAATTGTGTGAAAATTACAGAACCATCAGTTTAATAAGTCATGGTTGCAAAATTTTAACATGAATTCTTTACAGAAGGATGGAAAGGCTGGTACAAGCCAACCTCAGAGAAGATCAGTTCAGATTCAGGAGAAATGTAGGAACACGGGAGGCAGTACTCATCTTATGACTTATCTTAGAAGATAGATTAAGGAAAGGCAAACCTACATTTCTAGCTTTTGTAGATTTGGAGAAGGCTTTTGACAGTGTTGATTGGAATACATTATCAAATTCTGATGAGAGCAAGAGTAAAATTTAGGGAATTGAGAGTTATTTACAACTCTTACAAAAACCAGACAGCAATTATCAGAATTGAAGGTCATGAAGGGGACACAGTGGTTGGGAAGGGAGTAAGACAGGGTTGCAGCTTTACCCCATTATTCAAATTGAGCAAGATATAAAGGAAAACAAACAAATTTGGAGAAGGAATTAAAGTTCAGGGTGGTGTTGTTGTTATGGTCTTCAGTCCGGAGACTGGTTTGATGCAGCTCTCCACCCTACTCTATCCTGAGCAAGCCTTTTCATCTCCTCATAAGAACGACAACCCACATCTATTTGAATCTGCTTACTATACGCGTCTCTTGGCCTCCCTCTGCGATTTTTACCCCACACACTTCCCTCCAATGCTAAATTTACGATTCCTCGATGTCTAAGAATGTGTCCTACCAAGCGATCCCTTCTTTTAGTCAGGGTATGCCAAAAACTCCTTTTCTCGCCAATTCTGTTCAGTACCTCTTCATTAGTTATGTGATCTACCCACCTAATCTTCAGCATTCTTCTGTAGCACCACATTTCAAAAGCCTCTATTCTCTTCCTGTCCGCACTGCTTATCGTCCATGTTTCACTCCCGTACAAGGCAACACTCCACACAAATGCCTTCAGAAAAGACTTCCTTACACTTAAATTAATATTCGATGTTAGCAAATTTCTCTTTTTCAAAAATGCTTTTCTTCCCATTGCCATTCTGGATTTTATATCCTCTGTACTGCGGCCATTGCATGTTATTTTACTACCCAAGTAACAAAACTCATCTACCACCTTCATTGTTTTGTTACCTAATTCCTTCAGCATCGCCTGATTTTTTAAGATCGCATTCCATTATTTTTGTTTTGCTCTTGTTAATGTTCATTTTGTACGCTCTCTTCAACACACTGTCCATTCCATTCAACTGCTCTTCCAGGTCCTTTGTTGTCTCTGATAGAATTACAATGTCATCAGCAAAACGCAATGTTTTTATTTCTTCCCCCTGAACTTTAATCCCTATTCCAAAATTTTCCTTGCTTTCCTTCATCGCCTGCTCAATGTACAAAATTGAATAACATCGGAGAAAGGCTACAACCCTGTCTTATTCCCTTCCCAACTGATGCTTCCCTTTCATGCCTTTCGAGTCTAATAACTGCGGTCTGGCTTTTGTACAAGTTGTAGATAACTCTCCTTTCCCTGTATTTTACCCCTGCTGACTTCAGAATTTGAAAGAGTGTAGTCCAGTCAACATTGTCAAACGCTTTCTCCAAATCTACAAAGGCTAAAAATGTAGATTTGCCTTTCCTTAATCTATCTTCTAAGATAAGCCGTAAAGTGAGTATTGCCTCCTGTGTTCCTACGTTCCTCCTGAATCCAAAATGATCTTCCCCTAGGTCAGCTTCTACCAGCTTTTCCATTCTCCTGTAGATAATTCGTGTTAAAATTTTGCAACCATGACTTATCAAACTGATGGTTCTGTAATTTTCACACCTGTCTGCACCTGATTTCTTTGGAATGGGGATTATTACATTTTTCTTAAAGTATGAGGGTATTTCGCCTGTCTCATACATCCTACACACCAGTTCAAATAGTTTTGTCATGGCTGGCTCTCCCAGAGACTTTAGTAGCTCTGAGGGTATGTCATCTACTCCTGGGGCCTTGTACCGACCTAAGTCTTTCAGGGCTCTGTCAAATTCATCTCTCAGTATAATATCTCCTATTTCATCTTGATCTACTTCCTCTTCCCTTCCTACAACATCGTCTCTCAGTTCATTTCCTTTGTAGAGCTGCTCTATGTACTCTTTCCACCTTTCAGCCTTCCCTTCTTTGCTGAGAACTGGTTTCCCATCTGAGTTCTTGATATTTGTAGAATTGCTTTTCTTGTCCCCAAATGTGTGTCTGATTTTCCTGTAGGCGGTATCTACTTTTCCCCTTCTTATACATTCTTCTACAGATTTGCATTTGGCTTCTAGCCACTCCTGCTTAGCCATTTTGCACTTCCTATCAATCTCATTTCTTAGTCGTCTGTACTCCATTTTGCCGGTTTCATTTACTGCATTTTTATATTTTCTCCTTTCATCAATTAAATTTAGTATTTCCTGTGTTATCCAAGGATTTTTTGCAGGTCTTGCCTTTCTACCTATTTTGTCCTCTTCTGCCTTCACTATTTCATCTCTCAATGCTACCCATTCCTCTTCTACTGTTTTATTTCCCCCTGTTTCTGTCAACTGTTGCCTAAATCTCCCTCTGAAATTCACCAGAACTTCACTTTCCTTCAATTTATCTAGGTCCCATCTCCTTATTTTCCTACCTTTCTGCAGTTTTTTCAGTTTCAGCCTACAGTTCATGACTAACAAGTTATGGTCAGAGTCTATATCTGCCCCTGGGTATGTCTTGCAGTTAATAACCTGATTCCGGAATCTATGTTTTACCATTATAAAATCTATCTGATACCTTCCAGTGTCTCCTGGTCTCTTCCACGTATACAACCTTCTTTTGTGATTCTTAAACCACGTGTTTGTTATGATTAAATTATGTTCCGTGCAAAATTCTACCAGGCGACTTCCTCTTTCATTCCTTCTGCCCAGTCCATATTCACCTACTATTTTTCCTTCTTTTCTTTTTCCTACTACCGAATTCTAGTCTCCCATCACAATTAAGTTTTCCTCTCCCTTAACTGTCTGAATAATTTCCTTTAGCTCCTCATATATTTCTTCTATATCCTCATCATCGGCAGAGCTAGTTGGCATATAAACCTGTACTACTGTTGTCGGTGTTGACTTCGTATCTATCTTGACAATGATAATGCGATCACTGTGCTGCTCATAGTAGTTTACCCGCATTCCTATTTTCTTATTCATTATCAGTCCTACTCCTGTGATACCCCCAACTGATTTTGTATTGATAATCCTGTACTCACCTGACCAGAAATCCTGTTCATCCTGCCACCGAACTTCAGGGTAAAGAAATAAAAATCTTGCATTTTGCTGATGACATTGTAAGTCTGTCAGAGACAGCAAAGGACCTGACTGAAAGAGCAGTTGAACGGAATGGACGGTGTGCTGAAAGGTGCATATAAGATGAACATTAACAGGAGCAAAACAAGGGTAACATACTGCAGTCTAAGAAAATCAGACAATGCTGAAGGAATTAGATTAGGTAATGCAGATGAGTTTTGTTACTGGGGCAGTAAAATAACATGTGATGGTCGCAGTAAGAGGATATAAAATGCAGAATGGCAATGGGAAGAAAAGCGTTTTCGGAAAAGATAATTTTGTTAACATTGAATATTAACTGAAGCATAAGGAAGTCCTTTTGAAGGCATTTGTGTGGAGTGTTGCCTTGTATGGCAGTGAAACATGGACGATAAACAGTGCAGACAGGAAGAGGATTAGGTGGGTAGATTGTGTAACTAATGAGGTGGTACTGAACAGAATTGGGGAGAAAAGGAATTTCTGGCATACCTTGACTAAAAGAAGGGATCGATTGATATTCTTTGACATTGAGGAATTGTGAATTTAGCATTGGAGGCAAGTGTTTGGGGTAGAAATCGCAGAGGGAGACCAAAAGATGAATACAGTAAGTAGATTCAAATGGATGAGTGTTGCCATTCTTATGAGCAGATGAAGAGGCTTGCTCAGGATAGACAAGGGTTGAGAGCTGCATCAAACAAGTCCCCAGACTGAAAACAACAGAACTCAGGTACTGGCAACCACAAGCAGGCACCATTAATGGCTGTATAGAACGGCAAAGAAATTGTTATAAACAACTCAAGAGTTTCAATAGGAAGGAGGGGGGGGGGGACAAAACTGAATGATATCTGGATCCTAGGGCTGAAAAAGAGGCTTCACATTCTTCCATTATGGGGCAGTAGCAACAGGAACCAACAATGGAAAACGGTGCTATAATATTAAAAACTTGACGTTATGGCTATATGCAGCAGCACATGAAAACAGAATTTGGCACAGTCAGTAGCGAGTCAGGGTGTGCTCCAGACATCCAAAGAAGTTATGATCCCCCTTGAAAATGTCCCCCATAGATGAGGACAAAGTACTGGATTTTAATAACAGATCCATGCGACCATGGATCAATAACCATTAATATTTTGGTAATTATTTGCTTGTCACAAATGTTTAAATGTTTGTAAAGTTTATGGGATTTAACTGCGGGGTCATCAGTCCCTAAACTTAAAAACTACTTATGAACTAACTTATACTAAAGACAGCACAACCATCCATGCCCGAGGGGGATTAGCGCCTCAATGCACTCGGCCACTGTTTCCTTGTCACAATTATTATCAGAAACAAAAGAGGTACACTCTTGACACTGGGTTCGAAATGTTGGCTGTACAGATGTAAATATGGCATTGTGTTCATTGACAGTATGAATACATTACGTTTTGAGTGTGTGTAAAGAGGAAGATTGGCTCAAACTTACTATGAAATATGAAAAATATATATAAGTGAAAGATAATGATCATATTTATGTTACCCTTCACACAAATACCACACAGAGCACTTAGTTGTTACTGAAGTTATTAAAACTACAGACCCTACCCTAATCCCATTAAGCATGACTGTATTTATTAGAATTAAAATGAGAAATTAGATTGTTTATCACCTCCAAATTGTTTGTATTACTTGAGTAAAATAATTTAGACAAATCAATAGTTATTTGTGGCATGGCATGCTAATCAACTAAGGAAAAAAAACAAAGCTCTGTGCACATATATTTTTATTATGTGCAATGCTCCTTAAGATGAAGTGTGCAGGATAGAAGAAGCTATGAATATAGGATTTCAGTCTTCTTCTGCAGAATGTCACTTTTTTCTACATTAAACCACAAATATACTGTAAAATATACACACAATTATAGAATAGAACAATAAGGAAGAAAACCTGGCTGTCAGAACAAAGACACTCACATACACACAAAAAGAGTAAGTGAATGACGGAAGTCTAACTCACCCGTAGAAGTGTCCTCTGACAAATTCATGTATTTTCTCTTTCGACAGCGCATGTAAATTTTGGAATTCGTGGAGAGCGAGGAACTTTTTGACATTGAGACCATTCGGAGTAATTACATCGGGCTTTCGCTTTAAGAGGTGCTCGGCTTCGAGCCCCGTGATTTCAGACACTGTGGTGAAGACGTGCGCCAGGTGGGTGGCGGCCCTCTCCAGGCAGTAGCGGTGGTAGATGTTTCGCTTCCCAGCTTCCTCATCAATGTTGAACTAGTCAAAGCAAACAGCCTGTTATTGCCGGACAGGTAAAGTATCTAAGTTCCTTTCAGAATCTAAATCTTTTTCATATTATATTAAGCTGCTTTTACTTGAAAATTCATTAAGGACAGTTTTATATGAGGGCATTAAAATGACACCAAGAACCTAAATAAAATGAATAAACTGTTTGCTGTGTACTTAAAAGGATAAAGAAAGAATATTACAAAATGAAAACAGAATGTAGTAGACACAAACATGCAAAGCATTTTCATATAGATAAAATGTTCACAGTGATTATGCCGTGTCTGAATCCAGCAGCAGAACTTCCAATGACACTATAACAGCCATTAACAACAGTAAATCAGAGAGTGTAACGTGTGAATACTTTTGCAGATCATAAGTGACCTGGCAATTTAACAATCTTTGACTTCCTATCTTCCAGAAAACCTAAGCACAGTCCACCACACATCAATCTACATTGGTCACAACAATTAAGGGATCAGTTATTGGCAGACTAAGGCTGTCTGAGGCCTGGGATTGCGACAAAACAAAATGAGGTCTCCTGTCCACTTGGAAATATGTGTAATACCTAAAAGAAAAAAAGAAGGAAAAAAAGGTTGCTTTTGAGATTTGGAGGTCCCCCGGGTTGTAAAGCACGGGACAGTCAAAAGAAGAGAGAGGGGAAAAATAGCTTTTGAGATTTGGAGACCCCCGGAATGAAAGGCCAAGGGCAGTCCAACTCTTAGTCCACCACTACAATCAGTTTAGATATCTAAGTTCTGAAATATTGTCATCAGGAGAATGAACTAAAATGGTTCAATATGTTTCTTTCAGTTCTACAGAGTGAAGACAACAACATTAAGGCAACTGAGATAGTGGTAATAAATATCTGGCGTTTCCCAAGGAAGTGTTATAGGTCCCCTACTCTTCCTTGTGTTTATAAACGATTTAGGAAACAATGTGAATAGCTCCCGTAGACTGTTCGCGGATGATGCTGTCATTTATCGATTAGTTAAGTTGAGAGAAATGGGAGAGCAACAGGACTGAACTGTAGAGATGGTGGAAGAAACCCTTTGTATCTTCAGAAGTTGATGCAGACTGTTTTCTCGTTGCAGAAACAGAAGCCATTTGCAACACTCCAGGAATAAAGACGCAACACAATGCTGAAGGTGACACTCCAGGAAACACAGTCTCTGAGCGCTGTGACAGATCGCAAAGTCTTCCACAAACAAGGAGCCTGAAACATCTGCTGGAAGGCAATCCATAATGGCGTTGATTGCAATGGCAAAAAGTGCTATGCTCAAAATGGAGCCCTGTGGAATACCATTCTCCTAGTGAAAGGTGTCTGACAAAACAGATCCCAGTCGTACCCTGAACATTCCATCTTTTAAAAAAGCATGAATGAAGAGGGGGAGGGGGCCACAAAGACACCATGTATAGGTGGTACGAATGATGCCCACCCACCAACATGTGTCATAAGCCTTCTCCAAATCGAAGAACACAGCCACCGTCTGGCACTTTCACAAATAGTTATTCATAATGAAGGTAGATAAGGTAACAAGGTGATCAATAGCAGAGTGACGCCTTCAAAACCCTCTTTGGACATTTGTGAGCAGGCATCAAGATTCGAATAACCGAACCAACTGAGCATTACCACATGCTCCATTATCCTACAGAAAGCTGGTAAGGGAAATGGGGTGATAATTGGAAGGAAGATTCCAGAATGAAACTTTCACTCTGCAGCAGAGTGTGCACTGATATGAAACTTTCTGGCAGATTAAAATTGTGTGCTGGAACCGGGAATCAAACCTAGGACCTTTGCCTTTTGCAGGCAAGCACTCTACTACTGAGCTATCCCGACATGACTCTCGGTGCCGCCCCACAACTTCAATGAAGGAAGATGTTTGTCCTTTCCTGGTTTAAGTATGGGGGAAAACAATTGCTTCATGCCCGCACATGGGAATTTCATGTTGAGTCCAGATGCAATTATAGGTGTGAAGAAAACAGCATTTACCTGCAGGGGAGATGTTCTTCAGCATCTGAATGTGAATGGCATCAGGCCCCGGAGCAGAGGACCGGGACAGGGCGAGGGCACTTGCTAGCTCCTGCGTCGTGAAGGTGGCATTGTAACTTTCATGATTTGGAGATTTAAAAGAAGACGATCGTGCCTCCTCTGCCTGTTTTTTTGGAGAGGAAGGTAGTGTCTTAATGAGGGGAGCTCGAGAGCTCAGCGAAAAATTGGCCTAAAGCAAAGGAAATATCAACAGGTTCCACAAAGACTTCGTTTGCAACGGCCAGGCCGGGGATTGGGGAACTGACCTTAGTACCAGATAACTGCCGCAGGTTACCCCAGTTGACTGACGAAGAAGTACCATATATTTCCGCAGATAAGGCGATGGTTGAATCATAAAAGAAGGCCCCAAAATTCAAGGTGGTCTTATTGATTGTAAAAGAAAAAAAAAAAAAAATTAGATTGTAATTTAGTCTGAAATTCGTAATTTCGCAGATGTGCTGCATAGCGTGGCTCCGACCTCCAAATGATATAAATCATAGCTGATAAGTATCGAAATGATACATATCGAACAGGCGAATGTTGTGATTTTTATGAAATGTCGTGATTTTAAAGGATGTGGTTGGACAGGAACCTTCCTGGGTAATTTACAAGAAATCTTACACTAAGTAGCGTGGCCTGAAATGATATCTATCGAACTTGGAACTGTAAATCAAATTTAGTGTTTCTGAACCATAGATTCGGATGCTACGTGCCCTCAAGCACTTAAAAAAGTTCTTGATTAACCTATATCTAACGTTCTTAAGGCTATGTTACAGATAACGTTTTTAAAAGTGAAAGTTAGGTTAGGTATAGAACAAACAAATTTCTTTTTAGTGCATGAGGCTGCGTAGCACACGTACCTCCAGTTCAGAAACATTTCCTTATTCCATACATATCATTTCAAAACGTATTGATTCGATATATATCGTTTGGAGGTTGAAGCCTCACAATAACCATGCTATGCAGCCCATCTGCAATATTCCCCTGATAAAATTTACACTGTGGAGGAAAGATTTAAGAAAACAAAGTTCTGCGCAATTAAAAAAAAAAAATCCCCTATTTGAGCTTTATTAATTTACTGAGTGGACAAGTGTACATATGATGACCCATATGCGATACAGAAGGAATAGAATTAATTATAATGCAGCACGATTTTACAATGTCGCTTGTCAAAAATAATTTCTCAATGTATCCAGAGTTGCACTGAAATGTTTAGAACATATTTACGTACGGAGCAGTGAAAGGGTTAAAATATTTCGGAGCTATACTTAACAACTGCGCCTTACTTTGAAATCCTTTATCTTCGGTTCTTGGGCAATTTCGTGTGTTTTCACCCGGATAATATGTGCATCATCGCAATTAAATGACGTCTCGGTAAAAGAAATCACTTTTTTTTTTTAAATTCATGGTGTAAAAAAATAAAATAATAAAAAACAAATAAATAAAAATAAAATCGAGCTGCTTCACGATCGGATACAATGTAGCATTCCACTTACGAAAGTTCAAAACTGGACTGCAAACACTGCAACAAAGGGTGAAATCCTGGAGTACCAATCACAAAAACTACTTATGGCGGCTTCTAACAGCATTTTTCGGAACTTGCTGAACCTTTGCCTCCTATTTTTAGGTCTCAAAAAAAAAAAAAAAAAAAAAAAAGTGTGGCATGCATTCGGGTTAATATGATAATTTGGGGGGGTCATCTTATAGGCCAGATATATGCTTAAACTATAAAATTTTTATCAAAATTTGTACCTTGTCTCATCTGAAGGTCGTCTTATCTGCGGAAATATACGGTAAATCAGTTTAATGAACTCGTGAAAGCAGTACAGTAGGTTTTTTTGCTTTCTTTAATGACAACGGATTTGCACTCGCTGTCGTTTGTAATTGATACAATTCTCCAAAGTAGGCCAGCGTTGAAACGTATGTAGAGCACGTTACTGGGTTTGAACAGTGTCGCTACTGCTGCATTCCACCAGGGGACTGGGACCTTACATGGAGAGGTGGAAGTTCGAGGTACGGAATATTTGGCAGCAGTGAGAATAACGTCTGTGAGGTAGCTGACCAGAGTGTCGCAGCTGGGGAAATTCTTATCATAGAAAACTGCCATGGAAGAATAGTCACCAGGTGGCTTTGGAGATGTTCCAGCTGGTGGAACATGGAGATGTGGTATGATGTAGCAGAGAAATTATACAGTAGAAATGGTCACTCTAATACCTATCAGACAGAACATACTATTTGAACCAACATGCAAGTTGAGTAGTGCATATTGCGAGATCCAAATGGGAGTAGGTATGCATTATGTCCGATAGAAAGGTTGGTTCACCGGTTTTTAGGCAGACAAGATTGAGGTGGTTGAAAAGGTCCGCTAAAAGGGAGGCCTTCTAGCAAGAAGCTGGAGAGCCCCATAGAGGGTGGTGGGCATTGAAGTTGCCAATCAATAAGAATGGCATAAAAAGCTGAGCAACAAGTTGCAGTAGGTCTGCCCTAAAAATGGCAGATGACAACGGGGTGAAAGGCCGGCAGATTGGCAAGCAGAAGCGCGTCCCAGCGAGACAGAGGATGGCTGGGGCTGGCTACTGTTGGAAGGCATGACCGATGAGTCATGCCGTGTCAGGGAAGGAGAGGAACTTTTCTGTTGTGTGCCTGTTTGGAGGCAGTTCGTTGTGAAGAATGAGCAGTTGATGATTGGGAAGATTAAGTTCAAAGGAAATCTTCGCGAACTGGATCTTTTTTCGAAGTCCAGGCTTCCAACTTAGTGGTCCGCGATTTCTGCAAAACTGATGTGAACTGGAGTTTGGAGTGAGCAGAAGGCATTGGGGAAGTTGAATGGGCAATCTTTGGGCTGGCTGATGTGACAACTGTGTCACTGAAGGTAAAATCACACCTCTGTGTACCCATCTCCTTTGTTGGTCGAGGAGAGGAGAGGACATTGCTGTAGGTACCCGCTGGGAGCACAGCAGGCTTTCTACTTGCCAGTAATTTCTGGGCAGCAAAGATGGAAACTTTTCCCTTAACTCTGATTCCTGCTTGTCTTTGTACACAGGGAATTAGCAGCATGGCCGCCCATGCAGTTGATGCAGTGAGGGGACGGAGGTGGGCAGTCACCCTACCACAGGTGACTCATTTGGCTGCATTGGGGCAGGAGTGACAGGTATGGTTGAATCTCTCTGACACTGGTAACATTGGGTAGAGTTAAGAATATACAGGCAAACGGAGCTGATTTCGTAGCCTGCTTTTAGCCTAGAGGGAACTTTTAAGTCAGAAACACAGTTCGGGTCAGGGTTAGGATACTGTTAACCCTTTTCATCACATGATGTACAGCTGTTACGCACTGGTCAGAAAGATAGTCCTGAATTTCTTCAACTGACAGGCCGTCAAGGGATTGTGAGAACACTACTCCCCGCAACGAGTTTAAGGTAACAGAAAAGGTGTGCACCAGTGTGGTACGAAGCAGCTTTTGTGCTTGGAAGGCACTTTTGGTTTCCAGCAACAGTGTCCCATTACGTTGCCAGGAACAAGTTTTTACAGGACCTGCAATTGCATCAACACCATGTTGTATGATAAAAGGATTCACTGATTGTGAAGACATGGCCATCACTTTGTGAAATAACAAGGAACTTTGGCATTTTAGGCAAAATCTTCTTGGTCTTGGGTTCATCTATTTTCCTTTTCTGGGTCAAAAGTCAAAGTAGAAGGAGAAGTCATTGTGATGTTGTCCCCCATGATTACAGGTATCTCTAATGGCATGCTCCTTCCTAATGGGAAGCCGTCACTGAGGGCTGACTTGCATTGGGTGATTTTCTACACCCCATGTCACACCTCCTGAGAAACGGACAAAGGGCCTAATCAGCACGGTTGGAAGGTATAAGCTTGGGTAATCACCTCTCCCTGAGCCTGGCCTTTACCAGGGGGTACATGCAGGCCATACATGCCAAACTGGGGCTGAGATTTACACATTACACTCGTCACCTTTTATGCACCAAGTGCATGGGCGGCCTTCAGGAATGCATATGGAGGAAATAAGGAAAGAGGAAATAAGAAAATACGAAGAAAGTGGAAGAGGCAGAGTCTCAAACACCAAGGTGTAGAATAAAAAAGGAGAAGAGGAAGGCTAAAAGAGTACAGCAAGAAGGGTAAAGACAGAAGCGAAGGTTAGCAAAAGAAAGAATCGAGGAAAGAGAAAAGCTGGTACAGGAGACCACCTAGACTCACACTGGTTGCCCATCTCTGGGCAAAGGGATAAACTGAAGTGGGGGAGAAAGAGGGGGAGGAGGGAGGGAGGGAGGGAGGGAGGGAGGGAGGGGGGAAGAGGGGGAGGAGGGAGGGAGGGAGGGAGGGAGGGAGGGAGGGGGGAAGAGGGGGAGGAGGGAGGGAGGGGGAAGAGGGGGAGGAGGGAGGGAGGGGGGAAGAGGGGGAGGAGGGAGGGAGGGGGAGGAGGGAGGGAGGGAGGGAGGGGGGAAGAGGGGGAGGAGGGAGGGAGGGAGGGAGGGGTGGAAGAGGGGGAGGAGGGAGGAGGGGGGGGGAAGAGGGGGAAGAGGGGAGGAGGGAGGGAGGGAGGGAGGGGGGAAGAGGGGGAAAAGAGGGGGGGAGGAGGGAGGGAGGGAGGGAGGGGGGAAGAGGGGGAAGAGGGGGAGGAGGGAGGGAGGGAGGGAGGGAGGGAGGGGGGAAGAGGGGGAGGAGGGAGGGAGGGAGGGAGGGAGGGAGGGGGGAAGAGGAGGGAGGAGGGAGGGAGGGAGGAAGAGGAGGAGGAGGGAGGAGGGGGGAGGAGGGGGAAGAGGAGGGAGGGAGGGAGGGAGGGGAGGGAGGGGGAAGAGGAGGGGGAAGAGGAGGGAGGGAGGGAGGGAGGGAGGGAGGGGGGGGGAAGAGGAGGGAGGGAGGGAGGGAGGGAGGGGAGGGGGGGGGAAGAGGAGAGGAGGAGGGAGGAGGGAGGGAGGGGGGGAAGAGGAGGAGGAGGGAGGGAGGGAGGGGGGAAGAGGAGGAGGAGGGGGGAGGGAGGGGGGAAGAGGAGGAGGAGGGGGGAGGGAGGGGGGGAAGAGGAGGAGGAGGGGGGAGGGAGGGGGGAAGAGGAGGAGGAGGGGGAGGAGGAGGGGGAGGATGGGGGGAAGAGGAGGATGGGGGGGAAGAGGAGGATGGGGGGAAGAGGAGGATGGGGGGGAAGAGGAGGATGGGGGGGAGAGGATGGGGGGGAGAGGATGGGGGGGAGAGGATGGGGGGGGAGAGGATTGGGGGGGAGAGGATGGGGGGGGAGAGGATGGGGGGGGAGAGGATGGGGGGGGGAGAGGATGGGGGGGGAGAGGATGGGGGGGGGAGAGGATGGGGGGGGAGAGGATGGGGGGGGAGAGGATGGGGGGGGAGAGGATGGGGGGGAGAGGATGGGGAGGGAGGGGGAGGAGGAGGGGGGAGGAGGAGGGGGGAGGAGGAGGGGGGAGGAGGAGGGGGGGAGGAGGAGGGGGGGAGGAGGAGGGGGAGGAGGGGGGGAGGGAGGGGGAGGAGGGGGGAGGAGGGGGAGGAGGGGGAGGAGGGGGAGGAGGGGGAGGAGGGGGAGGAGGGGGGAGGAGGGGAGGAGGGGGAGGAGGGGGGAGGAGGGGGAGGAGGGGGAGGAGGGGGGGAGGAGGGGGGAGGAGAGGGGGAGGAGGGGGGAGGAGGGGGAGGAGGGGGGAGGAGGGAGGGGGGAGGAGGGGGGGAGGGGGGGGAGGAGGGGGGAGGAGGGGGAGGTGGGGGGAGGAGGGGGGAGGGAGGGGGGGGAGGAGGGGGAGGGGGGAGGAGGGGGAGGAGGGGGAGGAGGGGGAGGAGGGGGAGGAGGGGGAGGAGGGGGAGGAGGGGGAGGAGGGGGAGGAGGGGGAGGAGGGGGAGGAGGGGGGTAGGAGAATTGAAGCAGCCTGGGGCAGGAAGGAATGCTGTTTTGGCTTGGGGCCCAGTACACACCACGCATGTACCTACAAAAGAACTGTGGTCTCCCAGGGAGCAGTTAATAGTAGGAAGGGTTGGGGTTTTTGGATGCTAGGAAAAATTCCCGCAGACGACCCAATAAACAGGCTGGCATAGGAGGTTGCCATGTGGGTGCCCATGGCTGTGCCACAGATTTGATGGCAAACTTTCCACTCAAAGGTAAAGTAGGTGTTAGGATAAAGTTGGTGATGGTTATAAGGGAATAAGATATGAGGCTTGAATTCAGAAAGACATTGGGAGAGGTACTGTTTGAGAATGACAAGACCACGGCCATGTGGGATGTTGGTGTGTAGGGAGATGGCATCCACTGTGACAAGTAGGGGGATCCAGGAGGTAAAGGGGTGGGGACAGTTCGGAGTCAATGAGGGAAGACGTTTGTCCTTGGTATGGGGGTCTAGATTTTGGACAATTGGTTGCAGGTGTTGGTCAACGAGGGCTAAAATTCTTTCAGTAGGAGGACCAGTAACCAGGCACAATCAGGTGTCCAGGATAATTTGGTTTGTGGACAAATTTTTACAGCAGTCACACACTGTATCACATTCTGTGGTGTGGAAACAGGGTAAGGGAGGGGGTGATAGGAAGGTTGTATAATTGTGGTGAAGATGGATACAACACGGCCTTACAGAGTAAGAACATATTAGATGGGTGGAAAGTGATGCAGCTTAAGAATGGAGGGGAGAGGCGGGTGAGGGGAGCAAAACACACCAAATAGTAGAGGTTTAGTTTAGGATAGAGAGGATAGGAACTACTGGGTCTGGTAAAAAGAGGGTAGTTACATAGATTGAGAGATTGGAGAATGTACTGCAAGGGTAAATCCCATCTGTGCAGCTCAGAAAAATATGGTGATGAGTGGGAGGATCCAGATTGCCCGGGTTGTGAAGCAGCCATTTGAAATCAAGCATGAGCTCCATTGCATGCTGTGCCACCGGATGGTCCACCTCGTTTTTTGCCACAGTTTGGGTGGTGGCCATTTGTGCCAATATAGAAAGTTGCACAGTGATTGCCCTCACAGTTGGTAAATTACATGGCTGCTTTCACAGGTGGCCTGGCCTCTGATGGGGTAGCATAATCCTGTGACAGGATTTGAATAGGAAGTGCTGGGTGGATGAATTGGACAGGTCTTGCAGCAGGGTCTTCCATAGGTATATTATCTCTGTTGCAGTGGACTGGGTTTCAGGGTGGCATAGGGATGGTCTAGGATGTTATAGAGGTTGGGAGGGCAATGAAACATCACTTTAGGAGGGGCGTTCCTAGTTATTTCAATAATAGGGGAGCTTAAAGTGCCAAAATTGAAGCAACTGTCTGGTTTACTGCTTCAGCATTTCTTATTTGTAATTGTGTAATAGTGAAGTGTGGGTGAGACTACAAAGTGATCCAATTATGTTCTATGCATCTACCTAGTTCCCATACTTTAATTACAAACACAAATCATTTGAAGTGGAAATTGCAAAGCAAAGCACTGTGCCAAAGCAAAGCATTCATGGTGCACAAAGAAACACTCATATTTAACTGCATTTCATTCTAAATGTGGTATCTGTCTCCTGCTGCCTTGTTCTTTGTGTAGAAGAAACAGATGAAGCTTTTACACTCTTGCTTGTAAGAAACATTTCTATGAATATTGCATAATTTTGAGTATGTGGATAAGCAGAACTTTATAGCATAGATAATTGCAGATTTGTATAGAAACAGAGACTGAAGAATGATATTCTTATTAGCCATCAGCATCTGACTCCAGATTGGCTGCGCATAACTCTCCATCATTCATAAAACAGTTACCAACATCCACACTTCAAGCAGGAACCGTAGACAACTACAGTAAATTTTTACATATTATCTTTGCTTTAGGTCAAGTGCAAAGTTTATAACTCTATCTATGTCTGCAGTAATTCTAATCTGTATATCGTGATAGAATGAATGAACTTTGTTTCGTATTTGTAGTGCAGCCTACAACTTCATCCCCACATGAATTTGGATACTCCCCCCCCCCCTTCTCTTTGATTTCGTGGGTAATTTTTGGGGTCCAGCTTACATTGGGAGAATTATGGTGTGTTTAGAAACAATTAAAAAATTGCGATAAAAAGCACTTCAGTAAATGGACTACTATGTTTCCTTTTAAGTGATAGTCTTAGAAAAACTATCTTTTATAGATAATCATTGCATTTTATCATCACAATTGCAGACAGACACTACACTGATCTCTAACCAAATAAAATTGGTAGAAACTGTACAAAATCACAGAAATTTCACATGTGACATGAACTCTTTTAGGAGGTATGGAAACATTATGATGAATTTGAAATATTTGAACAATGCTAACAAGGAGCTGCTGTTAAAATGTACAGGCCATAGGTGGTGATATGGTTAGATGTTTATTGACACATTTCGAATTTTTATGATCAGAATCTAAAAATTGAACTATTACAAGAAGCTGACAGAAAACATACAAAGTATTAAGTACATACTCAGGCCTGGAGTAAAACTACTAATACAACAAAGGCATTTTATCATGACAACCTTAGGATCTTTGCATTTTATGAATAGCAGACATTACTAATTTGTTCTCCCCTTTTAAATGAAAAAATGTCAGCCTAATCTCCTGCTCTTCCATTTCCAGCATGTGACTGGTCACTGTCATAGATATGTTCTAATTGTGGGAGCTGCATGAAATATTTTTTATCTTTTTTGACTCTGTCTTCCTTTTTTTAACCGATGTCAGATGGTTATGACAATTTAGTTTTTTATTATTGTTAATTGGGTCGTACTTTTACATTCATTATCATGTACAATAAAGCCCTCTGATGGCTCCTTTTGCTTACCTGGGCAATGCTATCTGCTATGTTCTTTAAGTACAATTCAGCAGGGCCTGGTTCCATATATTTATTTATGAACTTTTACTCCATGCCTTGGTATGTACCATATATTATCGCAGATAATATGATGACAATCATAGAAAAAGGCCCAAAAATTCGAGGTCTTATATGACGGTACCAAAAAAAATTTGATTGAAATTTAGTCAAACATTGGTAATTTTGCAGATGTGCTGCATAGCGCGGCTCCGACCTCCAAACGATATATATCGAAACGGATAAGTATCAAAATGAAACATATCAAACAGGCAAATGTTATGATTTTTATAAATACACACTTGATTTTAAAGTATGTTGTTAGGCAGAAACCTAAGTATGCAGCTTTCTGTGTAATTTACAAGAAAGCTTACAGTCGGCCTGAAATGATATATATCGAACGTACAACTGTAAATCAATTTAGTGTTTCTGAAATGTAGATTCGGAGGCTACGTGCCCTCATGTACTAAAAAAAGAAACTTGTTGTTTAACCTATACCTAACCTTCTTAAGGCTACGCTACAGATAACTTTTTTTAAAGTTAAAGTTAGGTTAGGTATAGGACAAACAAGAGTTTTTTTTATTTAGAACGTGAAGGCATGAATCTCCAGGTCAGAAACGTTCGCTTATTCCATTCATATCCTTCCGATATGTATCGATTCTATATATATTGTTTGGAAGTCAAAGCCTCACTATAGCTATGCTATGCAGCACATCTGCTATATCACTCTAATGAAATTTATGTCGTGGAGGAAAGATTTATGAAAAAGTTTTGCGCAATTTTTAAAAAAAAAATATTTGTTTTTCGAGCTTTATTAATTTACTGAGTGGACAGTGGTACATACGACAACCTATATGCCAAAAAGCAGGAATAGAATTAATTACTTACAATGCAGCTTGATTTTACAAATGCCACTTGTCAAATAGAATTTCTCAATATAAGTATCCAGAATCGCACTGAAACAATTAGAAAAAATGTTCAAATGTTTGTTAAGCTTATGGGACTTAACTACGGGGTCATCAGTCCCTAAACTTACAAACTACTTATTTACTACCTTATACTAAGGACGGCACAAATATCCACGCCCGAGGAGGGATTCGAACCCCCAACCGTAGTGGCCTTGCAGACCATGACTGGAGCATCTCAGTCCCCTCGGCTATAGCGGCCAGCGAAACGATTACAGTATATTTACATATGGAGCAGTGAATGGGTAAAAATATTTCGAAGCTATACGCAACAATTGCGGCTTCCTTTGAAATCCTTTATCTTCTGTTCTCTGGCAATTTTGTGTGTTGTCACCCGCATAATATGTTCATCAGCGCGATTAAATGTCATATCGGTGAAAGAAATTACTTTTTTTTAACTTTGCGGTGTAAAAAAGAAACTTGCTTCTTCACGATTGGATACAACGTAGCACTACATGCAAGAAAGTTCAAAAGCTGACCGCAAACACTGCAACAAAGGGTGAAATCTGGGTGTACCAATCAAGAAAACTACTGATGGGGGCTTCTAACGGCACTTTTCGGAACTTCCTGAAGCTTTGCTTCTGAATCTAACTAAAGTCGTAGACGTATTTTTAGAGCCCGAAAACTGAAAAAATAGTGCAGCATACATCGGGTAAATACGGTATCTTGGGGGTCTCTTATAGGCCAGATATATGCTTAAACAATAAAATATTGATGAAAATTTGGACCTCGTCTTATCTGAAGGTCGTTTTATCTGCGGAAATATATGGTACATATTCTGTCAGCTTCTTCTAATAATTCCTTTTCTGTAACATTGTGCTGTTTGATTTTTATAATCTTGTAGATACTGCTCAAGTATTTCACAATCACAGGAATCTAGGATACAGGGCTCTAGAAGTCATACAGTACTAAAACTTTTAGATGTAAGCTTACATTTTCTAGGTTATTGTAGAAGTCTGTGTTCCCGGCACACAGAAACCGGCCCAACAGTGTCGCGTGTGTGGTGAAGACTGTGGCAACATCCACGTGGCGCGTCCGCAGAGCTATCAGGCCGACCCCCGCCTGCCACTCATGGAAGTGTGCCACAATCCGAGGCGGCGTGTTCGAACACTCCTCAGCGACCTGCCGGAACTGTCAACAGACAAAGCAAGACTCAGATGTAAAATACTCCCTGGTTGGTATAAGGTACAAAATGGACAGTCCACAGGTATCCTTCATGTTGAGATGCAGTGCAGTGGGTTATCAGGCAAGGAGCACAGAAGAGCAGTTTATAGGCCCACAGTTTGTTCTTAGCACATAGACACTAAAATGTACATTGTAGACACTTACAAATACATCTCTCTCTCTCTATCTACCTACCTACCTACCTAATGTGTGAATCCAGTGTTCCAGTTAATTTTGTTACATTATGGACACACACTCCATACCTACACTGTATCTCAAAAACTACTAAAAGGATTTTCGTACAGTTTTCACCAATATACAGTGTGATTTATGAGGGAACTTTAGGTATATAATTAATCAAGGTGCCCGACTATTAATGTGGTGAGCAAAAATCCATGAAAGAGAGCACTAAATATTCTTAGGAAAAGCTGTATATTCTGTGACTTAAGAACATTATGGTAATGTGACAATATGGTTATTGTTCCATAATGTTTAGGATGAACATGGGGTATCTTTAAATTTTACAAACATGTTTGAAGCATCAGGCTGATGCAACACTATGACAGGAAAATAGGATGGATGGTTTGATTTTTAAAGGGACTAAACGACTAGTTATCAGTCTCTTGTTCCAACCATAGAGAATAGAAGAAAAGTTCTACAATGTAGTATAAAACAATGTGTTAAAATTCACCAAGTAAGGTGTTTAACACATCAAGAAATAAAAGAACCAAAGTAAAAACCGCGAAATGAAGAGAAAGGTGGAAAGAGGATACTGAGTGTCCTGGCCAGGTGACTACAGCAAGGAAGTTGGGCATCTGGCCGCTTTTGCACATTAAAACCACCTGCCTAAAAGCAGTAGGCAAGCGGAGAACAAATAGGTAATGAACACAGCACTAAAGCTCAAATAGATAGATACAACCCAATCACACGAATAAAATTTAAAACAGCGTCAGCCATAGAGGCATTGTCAGCTAAAACAAGATTTAAATCATCAGGGAGATTACAATTCCTCCTCTGAGTGGCTAAATCTGGGCATTCCAACAAGATGTGGACGACTGTCAGACGCGCATCACATTAACACTCGGGAGGATCCTCGCCGACGGAGAAGGTGACCATGCGTAAGACAAGTATGGCCGATACACAGCCGGCAGAGAACAACAGAGTCCCTGCGAGGGGTCTGCAGAGAGGTTCACCACACGTTGGTTGTCTCCTTTATACATCTCAATTTGTTGGGCACTTGTAGGGTGCGCCATTCAGTACTCCACAAACCGAGAACTTTATGGCTTAGTGTAGAACTGAGATCAGCAGATGGGATGCTGATATTGAGGACAGGCTTGTGGGTGGCCTCTTTGGCCAGCCTGTCAGCCAGCTCATTGCCTTCTATCCCGACGTGTCCTGGAGTCCAAAGGAGTTCCACTGACTGCCCACATTGGTCAATGGTGTACAGGGACTCATGTACGGCAACAACCAAAGGATTGCATGGAAAACACTGGTTGATGGCCTGTAAACTGCTCAGGGAGTCGCTAGAAATAACAAATGACTCCCCAGGGCACGAACGGATTTGTTGAAGTGCACGGTGGATGGCTACCAGCTCTGCAGTGAATACACTGCGGCTATCTGGCAGGGAGTGCAACTCTGTGTCCTGCAAGGATATAAGCAAAACTGACAAGACCATCTACCATCGAGCTGTCTGTGTACACCACTGTAGAGCCCCGGAAGCCATCAGTAACTGATAGAAACTGGCGACAAAGGGTCTCAAGGTGGACTGAGGTTTTAGAGTACCATGACAGGTCCAGCTGAAGGTGAGGCTGTCGTATACACCATGGAGGTGTACGCAACTGATATCTGAAGAAAGAGGGGACAGGAACAGACTCCATTCGTCTCAGTACAGACCAAACACTGACGCCAACTGTCAACCCTGATCTCTGCTGCCTCTGCAGAATGTGGAGTTCGGTTTGAGGAAAAAGTAGATGGTGGTTCGGGTGGTTAGGTAAACCACAGATGGTAGCAGCATAATTTGCAAGCAGCTGTTGTCGCCCGATATGCAGAGGCGGCACACCAGCCTCCACGAGGAGACTATTCACAGGGCTCGTTCAAAAGGCTCCTGTTGCAAGTCTAGCCCCACAGTGATGGATTGGATCCAACATCTGCAGGCAATGCTTCCGTAGTCCAGTCTGGACAGAACAAGCATCTTATAGCACTGCAGCAGCGTAATGCGGTCTGCTCCTCAAGTGATGCTGCTAAGACAGCGGAGGGCATTAAGGTGCTGCCAGCACTTCTGCTTGAGCTGACGAATATGGGGAAGCCACATCAGCCGGTTGTCTAACACTAACCCCAAGAAACAATGAATTTCCACTATATTAAGTAGTTTGTAATCAAGGTAAAGTTCGGGATGTGGGTGAACTGTTCGATGCCGACAGAAGTTCATAACGCACGTCTTGGCAGCAGAGAACTGGAAACGGAGAGTGCCGATGCGGGGAGTTCCGATGTTTGTGCCTTCTGTATGGCTCCCTGCAGCTGGTGTTCAGCAACAGGAAAATAATTTGGCTTATTTACAGTCTGGTATCCGTGTGAAGCCATGGCAGGTTGCTAGAGTCTAATTCTGAATTTGTATGAAAGGTAAGGCAGCACTCATGCTTGTGGGTGAGCATACAACTTCCAATTCTGCAGGGCCAAACAAGTGATTAGGTAGCAGTGACCAGGTAAGACCTGGATGGACTGTGGCGAACTGCTCGATATGAGTGGACCCACGCTAGAGGATCTGAGACAACAGGGAAATCTCTTGATGGATGCTGTGGTGGATACTTAAAAATATGGACACACTCTCAACTTAGAAATAAATAATATATCAGTGTTATTTTCCCATAAAATCTGAAGGCATCAACAATGTCAAAAAAATTATGTGCATCTCATGAATGAACAATATTTTTAATATCTTGAAAGCTTAACAAGTTAATGTTCATGATATCCAGTTACAGCAAAATTTTAGTTACCAACTTTTGAATGCATCATGTGATTTCAACAAATGTCTTAGATGATAGATTATCATCAAGCAACAAACTTTGATCTATTTATTTAAGGATTTATTACACTTCCTGATTCCATTACAGAATTGTAACTGTACAGAGTATATGATGCTACAAGAAATTTAATGAGAGTCGATATAGACGAAATATTTTGAGCCAACTATTTTGTCTTGTGCAATTGCAAAATAGCCTTAGTGTCTGAGCATCATAAATGATAATTAGTTGGGGATTTTGTAACCCTTCTCATGACACAATGAAGACAACTGTCCTGACAATTCTAAACTTTTTATTTCTAATGTAGAGGTTAATACCTGTGTTGGAATGAACATTATTCAGCTGAGTTATCCGACATTGCCTATATCATTTGATAATGTTAGAATAAAACCTTTTTCATTAATAATTCATCATTTATCTTTATTTTGTATTTCATTGTTATTTTGCAAATCTTAGCCTATGCATAGAGTGTTTGTTAGTAAGATCCCATGTACAAAGTATTATTTGCAGCTATTTTAATTGCTGGCCATGAAAGCATACATGTACAGATTGACCCTAAGACTACACTGAGCCATATTTCTTTATCAAAGGCATACATAGCTCAATACATGTATGGTACATGTTTGGCCAATACTGCATACTTTGGTCAAAATTTTAAGACACACAAAGTTGCAATATTGATTAACCTATCCAGTACCTCCACATGATCTGATTGCCACAGGAATGTTAAAATTGTAATTTGGTTTAACTCCATTACTATTTTTGATCAAAATCATCAGGTGGATTGTTAGTAGACATTCATAAATGTGTAGTTATATATCAAGTTGTTCTAGTTGCTTCTTCAGGCAGAGTAGGGAAAGAGAGGGAAAAGGAAAGGATGAGGGTTTTAAGGGACTGGGTAAGGAGTCATTCTAATCCCACACACACACACACACACACACACACACACACACACACACACACACACACACACACACACCTAGGCAGACATAATGTAGAAAGCAAAGAAGTTGGACAGAGATACCACGTGAGTAAGAGGCTCTGTCCAGAGAACTGAAGCAAAGATCTTAAAGATGGTGGGCGGGAATGTGAATTTAGCGGAGGTTGACACCAGGTGGGCAACGGAAAGAGAGAATATGCTAAAGGGCAAGGTCCCATCTCCGGAGTTCTGAAAGATTGGTGTCGGTGGAAGGTATCCAGATAACACGGACGGTGTAACACTGTACCAAGATGTGCTGGCCGTGCACCAAGGCATGTTTAGCCACAGGGTGATCCTCATTACCAACAAACACTGTCTGACTGACCGTTCATGTGAATGGACAGTTTGTTGCAGGTCATTTCCACATAGAACACTTGACAGTGCAGGGATGTCAGTCGGTAAATCACGTGGGTGCTATCGCAAGTAGCTCTGCCCTTGATCGTGTACACCTTCTGGGTTAAGGGACTGGAGTAAGTGGTGGTGGAAGGGTGCATAGGGCAGATTTTACAACGGGGGCAGTTACAAGGGTAGGAGCCAGAAGGTAGGGAAGGTGGTTTGGGGATTTCATAGGGATGGACTAGGAGGTTCTGGAGGTTAAGTGGGCAGCGGAAAGACACTCTCGGTGGAGTGGGAAGGATGTCATGAAGGATGGATCTCATTTCAGGGCAGGAATTAAGGAAGTCGAATCCTTGCTGGAGAGCCACATTCAGAGTCCACTCCAGTCCCAGAAAGTATCCGGTGACAAGAGGGGCACTTCTGGGGTTTTTCTGTTGAAGGTTCTGAATTTGGGGGGATGAGGGAGTGGCTCTGGCAATTTGCTTCTGTACCAGATCAGGAGGATAGCTGCGGTATGTGAAAGCTGTTATTAGGGATTGGAATGGCTCCTTACCCACTTCCTTAAAACCCTACTCATTTCCTTTTCCCTCTCCTTCCCATCTGCCTTTAAGAAGCAGCTAGATTGCAAAAGCTAGCGTTTATGCATGTCTGTATGTGTGTGTTTTATTTATGTTACTATCACTACCTGTGCTCCTTTGCCTGGTAAGTAATCTTCATCTACTTATATATATATATATATATATATATATATATATATATATATATATATATATATATATGTTCCTGCTAGGGATTTTTCCTCTATAATCTTCATATCACCTACAGGAAAATAAAAGATATTTGGAGACAAGAAAATCAGCTGTATGAATATCAAGAACTCTGACAGAAAACCAGTACTAAGCAAAGAGGGGAAAGCTGAACTGTGGAAGGAATATATAGAGGGCCTATACAAAGGAAATAACTTGAAGGCAGTATCAAAGTGGAGGAAGATGAGATAGGAGATATTATACTGAGAGAAGAATTTGACAGAGTGCTGAAGGACTTGAGCTGAAACAAGGTCCCTGGACTAGATGATATTCCGTCTGAACTGCTGATATTATTAGGAGAGCCAGTCGTGAAAAAATTGTACCAACTGGTATGCAAGATGTATGAGACAAGGGAAATACCCTTCGACTTCGAGAAGAAAGAAGCAAGTGCAGACAAGTGTGAAAATTACAGAACTATCAGTTTAATAAGTCATGGGTGCAAAATACTAACACGAATTATTTACAGACGAATGGAAAATCTTGTGGAATTCGATCTCGGGAAAGATCAGTTTGGATTTAGGAGAAATGTAGGAACACGGGAGGCAATACATTAAGACTTATCTTAGAAGATAAGCTAAGGAAAGGGAAACCTACATTTTTAGCATTTGTCGATTTGGAGAAAGCTTTTGACAATGTCGACTGGAATACACTATTCCAAATTCTGAAGGTAGCAAGGGTAAAATATAGGGAGCGAAGAGCTATATTCAACCTATACAAAACTAGACAGTGGTTATTAGAGTTGAAGGGCAAGAAAGGGACAAAGAGGTTGGGAAGGGAGTAAGACAGGGTTGTAGCCTTTCCCCGATATTGTTCCATCTGTACATTGACCAGGCAGTGAAGGAATGGAAGGAGAAATTTGGAGAGGGCATTAAAGTGCAGGGAGAAGAAATAAAAACATTGTGGTTTGCTGATGACGTAGTAATTCTGTCAGAGACCGCAAAAGATCTGGAAGAGCAATTGAATGGAATGGACAGTGTCTTGAAAGGAAGATATAAGATGAACATTAACAAGAGTAAAACGAAGGTAATGGAATGCAATGTCAGAAAATCAGGTGATGCTGAAGGAATTAGATTAGGTAATAAGACCATTAAAATTATTAGATGAATTTTGTTATTTGGGTAGCAAGATTAGTTGCAGAATGAAAATTTTCACTCTGCAGCTGACTTTGCCCTGATATGAAACTTACTGGCAGATTAAAATTGTGTGCCGGAACCGAGACTCGAACCTTTGCCTTTCGCGGGCAAGCGCTTTACTGACTGAGTGCTTGCCCGTGAAAGGCAAAGGTCCCAGGTTCGAGTCCCAGTTCCGGCACACAATTTAAATCTGCCAGGAAGTTTCAAGATTACTTCTGATGGCCGAAGTAAAGAAAATATAAAATGCAGGATGGTTATGGGAAGAAAAGCGTTTCTAAAGAAGCGAAACTTGTTAACATCCAATTTTAATTTAAATGTTAGGAAGTCCTTTCTGAAAGCATTTGTATGGAGTGTAACATTGTATGGGAGTGAAACGTGGATGTTTAAGGAGATCAGATAAAAAGATGGTAGAAGACGAATGATGAAAATTAGATGGGTAGATCACGTAACTAATGAGGAGATGCTTAACCGTATCAGGGAGAAAAGGAGTTTCTGGCATATCCTGACTAAGAGAGACATTCTGAGACATCAAAGAATTGTCAACTTAGCATTAGAAGGAAGCGTGTGGAGTAAAACTCTTAGAGGGAGACAAAGGAACAAATATAGTAACCAGATTCAAGAGGATGTAGGTTGCCGAACGTATTCTCAGATGAAGAGACTTGCACAGGACCGAGGCAGATGTTAAAGATGGTGGGCGGGAATTTGAATTTAGCGGCTACGGGAAGAGAGAATATGTTGAAGGGCAAGTTCCCATCTCCAGAGTTCTGAAAGACTGGTGTTGGTGGGAAGTATCCAGATAACCCAGATGGTGTAACACTGTGCCAAGATGTGCTGGCCGTGCACCAAGGCATGTTTAGCCACAGGGTGATCCTCATTACCAACAAAGAAAAGGATCGGGTTTAAAGGAAGTGGAAAAAGAGTCATTCCAATCCCAGGAGTGGAAGGACTTACCTTAGGGGAAACAAAGGAAGGTAAACAAATACACACACACTCACACATATCGAAACGCAAACACACCTAAAGACGTTGGACAGAAGATACCACTTGAGGCAGAGGCTCTGTCCACAGAACCCAGGCAAAGATGCTAAAGATAGTGGGCGGGAATTTGAATTTAGCGGAGGTTGAGACCAGGTGGGCAACGGAAGGAGAGAATAAGCTGAAGGGCAAGTTCTCATCTCCAGAGTTCTGAAAGGTTGGTGTCAGTGGGAAGTATCCAGATAACCCGGACGGTGTAACACTGCGCCAAGATGTGCTGGCCGTGCACCAAGGCATGTTTAGCCAAAGGGTGATCATCATTACCAACAAACACTGTCTGCCTGTGACTGTTCATGGGAATGGACAGTTTGTTACTGGTCATTCCCACATAGAACACTTCACAGTGCAGGCATGTCACTTGGTAAATCACGTGGGTGCTATCGCAAGTGGCTCTGCCCTTGATCGTGTACACCTTCCGGGTTACTGGACTGGAGTAAGTGGTGGTGGAAGGGTGCATAGGGCAGGTTTTACAACGGGGGCGGTTGCATGGGTAGGAGCCAGAGGCTGGAAGGTGGTTTGGGGATTTCATAGGGATGGACTAGGAGGTTATGAAGGTTAGGTGGGCGGCAGAAAGACACTCTTGGTGGAGTGGGAAGGATGTTATGAAGGATGGATCTCATTTCGGGGCAGGATTTTAGGAAGTCGTATCCTTGCTGGAGAGGCACATTCAGAGTCCGCTCCAGTCCCGGAAAGTATCCGGTGACAAGAGGGGCACTTCTGGGGTTCTTCAGTGGAAGGTTCTGGATTTGGGAGGATGAGGAGGTGGCTCTGGCAATTTGCTTCTGTACCAGATCAGGAGGATAGCTGCGGGATGTGAAATCTGTTATTATGTTATTGGAGTACTGGTTCAAAGCTTCAGGACTGGAGCAGACCCGTTTGCCACGAAGACCTAAGCTGTAAGGAAGGGAACGTTTGATATGGAATGGGTGGCAGCTGTCATAATGCAGGTACTACTGTTTATTGGTAGGTTTGATGTGGACGGATATGTGGAGTTGGCCGTTGGACAGATGGAGGTCGACATCGAGGAATGTGGCATGGGATTTGGAATAGGACCAGGTGAATTTGATGGGACCAAAGGAGTTGAGGTTGAAGAGGAAATTCTGGAGTTCTTCTTCACTGTGTGTCCAGATCATGAAGATATCATCAATGAATCTGTACCACACTTTGGGTTGACAGGCTTGGGTATCCAGGAAGGCTTCCTCTAAGTGTCCCATGAATAAGTTTGCGTATGAGGGGGCCATCCTGGTTCCCATGGCTGTTCCCTTTAGTTGTTGGTATGTCTGGCTCTCAAAAGTGAAGAAGTTGTGGGTTAGGATGAAGCTGGCTAGGGTATTAAGGAAAGAGGTTTTAGGTAGGGAAGTGGGTGGTCGGCGTGAAAGGAAATACTCCATCAGAGCAAGGCCCTGGTATGTGGGATATTTGTGTATAGGGAAGTGGCATCAATGGTTACAAGGATGGTTTCTGGAGGTAACAGGCTGGGTAAGGATTTCAGGCAATCGAGGAAGTGGTTGGTGTCTTTGATGAAGGATGGGAGACTGCACATGATGGGTTGAAGGTGTTGGTTTATGTAGGCGGAGATTCGTTCTGTAGGGGCTTGGTAACTGGCCACATTGGGGCGTCCGGATGATTGGGTTTGTGAATCGTGGGTAGTAGGTAGAAGGTGGGGGTGCGGCGTGTCAGTGGGGTCATGAGTTTGATGGACTCAGGTGAAAGGTTTTGTAGGGTGCCTAAGGATCTGAGAATTCCCTGAATCTCTGCCTGGACATCAGGAATGGGGTCGTCTTGACAGACTTTGTAGGTAGTGTTGTCTGAAAGCTGCAGCAGCCCCTCAGCCACATACTCCCACCGATCAAGTACCACGGTCGTGGATCCCTTGTCGGCAGGGAGAATGATGATGGAATGGTCAGCCTTCAGATCACGGACAGCTCAGGATTCAGCTGTGGTAAAGTTGGGAGTAGGATTAAGGTTCTTAAGGAAGGACAGAGGCTAGGTTGGAAGTAAGGAGCTAGAGATTCAGGGAATTCTCAGATCCTTAGGCCCCCTACAAAACCTTTCACGTGAGTCCATCAAACTCATGACCCCACCGACACCCGACACCCCGCACCTTCTACCTACTTCCTAAGATTCACAAACCTAATCATCCAGGCCGGCCGATTGTGGCCGGTTACCACAGAATGAATCTCTGCCTACATAGACCAACACCTTCAACCCATCATGTGCAGTCTCCCATCCAAATTCTTAACTTCTTTGGTTTCTATAGTATGTTTGCATCTGTGTAAATGTATGGATGTGTGTGCATTTGTTCACCTTCCTTTTCTTCCCCCAAGGTAAATCTTTCCTGTCCCGGGATTGGAATGGCTCCTTACCCCCTTCCTTAAAACCCTCATCATTTCCTTTTCCCTCTCCTTCCCTTCTGCCTGATGAAGCAGCTAGGCTGCAAAAGCTAGCGTTTGTGTGTGTGTTCTATTTATTTGTGCTGCTGTCACATCTGTGCTCCTTCGCCTGGTGAGTAATCTTCGTCTATTTTTTATATATAATTTTTCCTGCTAGGAATTTTTCGTCTATAATATATATCTGACGTGAAAATTAAATAATTTGTAGAGCAGAAAATTCTCTACAACTTTACTCCCTTATATTTTTTTTCATATCTCGTATCGTTTGAGAGATATTTGCAAAAGTAACGGAGATTTGACGCCCTCCATTGAATTAAGAAAACCAGCCATTCGGAGATGTCACATGACATTCCTCACCTAGAAGTCTCTCTGGCATACGCCATCTTGCGTTGTATATTTGATGATTTTCTTATTGTAACTTACACATTGTTATTTCAAAGCAATGGCGCACTGAAGAATTAATAAAAACACGCCGTTCTTCGTATGATAAATGATATTCTAATGTCTACAAATGTCATATTAGCATCAGTTAACAATGGCCATCAATAGTACGAGATTAAAGAATGCAACTTTCGATTGTTAGCCGTAGCGTAGTGGGCAATGCATTATTCTGTGATGCTGAGATCAGTGGTTCGGAACCCACCAGTATGTAAATTTTTTTCCCCTAAAAGGGTTTAGGGCACTCTTATTAATTAATTTTTTTATTATTTACATTATTATTTTGGTCCAAAATGTTTGTAAAACTTATAAAACTACAAATTTAAAGTGGGCCGTAAAGCACGTCAGTGCGATTTTTTAAACAGGTGATATCAAACATGCCTATATTGCCTTTGTTTTGTACTTCCTACAGCCTCCCATACAGACTGCAGTGGATTAGGGAATGTACGTTGGCAGCTGTCAGCTGTTGTGGGGTAAAAGGGAAATGTAATAACTCCTATAGACCGAAAAGGCTAGAGAGAAAATTCCTATAAAAATCCAGCTACAACATGTACAGCAAGATGTTAGTGTGTAAAATTTCAGACTATTAAACATGGAACAATAAATCCACACAGGCTGCATTAAAATTGCTGGTTAAGCATGGCTGATCAAATGCTTCATATTTCACAGCTGATTGGCTCCAAATGTTGGAGAAGCAAAGGAGGAGAGCTGCTAAGTGATTAGTGTCTATAGTTGCCAGAGGCATGCCTTGAGACAGATAGGCATACCTAGAAACTTGGGGCTGCTGTGTGCATTAATCACTGACATTTTAATAAAGTATTTCAAATTTCTGATAGTCTTTAGACAGCAGAAATACTTTTATTACTGTACATACATGAATAACCCACACTGTCAAATGATCTGCATACCCTGTTTGTAAGGCAGAAAGGGGGGGGGGGGGGAATGCAACAAAACCCAGCCAAAGCCACCTCACCCCACCGTGACATAACTGCTCCACTTGGTATAAGCCACAAACATTTAAAGTCCTCCACAATGTTATATATTGTGCATTTAGTGTAACTTCTTGTAAATTATGTCTGGATTTGCAAACATGCAGCAACATCTGGATTATGTTGAATACAAGCAGCTGAACTCATTTATTGTGAATGCTAGTGGTTTGAAATTATGATGAGAACACCAGGTAAGTTTGAATCAGTAGTTTAATCCAACACTTTCAATAAAATGGCCTTTGTACAACAACCACATTTAACAAAGTGGCTGCCTCAACATCTGATTCAAAATTGTGCTCTCTCTAGAACTGGGAAAAAAAAATAATAATTGATAAAAATAACCAGTTATTGATAAGTAGCCATAATTGCAATAACCGCTCATCAAATATTGGCAGTAACAAAGTGGGTAGCACTATCTGTTTACAGGAGTGGGTACTACTACTACACTTTGGCATCATCTATCATTCAAGCGCACACCGAAAGTATCGAGTACACTAAGGGCCCAAAATTGGTTTTAATAAAATCAATTTAACTGCAACTGGTTGCTGCTATTTTAAAAACTGAAATATGAAATGGCACAATAGGAGTTATGCGTTTAAAACACGGGTGGTAAACACATTCATAACGCAAAAATTATGCAAATTTCACAAGTGCAACAACTGTGAGACCTCAAAGTTGTGGCTGTATTAGAAGAAACATAGGTTCCAAACCAAAATGACAAAATGTAAGCGATGGGTTTTTTAAATTTTATTTTCAAAATGAAAATGAAAAGGCGATCACACAAAAACTACTGATATTATTTGTGCATACAAATTTGAACTAAACCAATAACCATTACTCATAGCAAATCAGTATACAATTATACACATAAATACTGTCATACTGACCTCTTCAATGAACTGCGCGACCTGGTAGCCAAGGATGATGGCATCGTTGCACTCGACGTCGGGGTGCGGCGCGCCCAGGTGGCACTTCTCCCACAGCTCCTGCTTGTACTCATCCATCTTCCAGGCCGCCGACCCGATGTCGAACAGGATCAGCTGTGGGTTCCCGTCCACCAGCCACGTCCCCGTGTGCAGCTGTGAACAGTGGTACTTGTGCAAAACCTCCCGAGAGAGTGAGGTCTGACAAGGGAGGGACTGTGTGTTCAAATTATGTAAATGATCGTTATGACACAGTCACTCCAGCCACACGCTCACAAACCCTGAAAAGTAGTGCAGTCTACTGTAGCCTCAAACTTTCCAATTATACTACAGTACAACACGATAAATAAATGCCTTTTTATTTTGTTGCTCATGGACCTGCACAGCATTGTAGGTATCTTGCAGTGGCATTATGAAAGATGCTAAAACTAGTAATGCTGCTGGAATTGCCAGTTTTATTACGCTGCTGTTATTGAGGTGAGTTCATTTCAACTCCATTGTCATTTTCAAGCTAGCTGCAACATGACACTATCTCTGTATGAAAATCCCGTGTCACGATGTTTGCCCACAATTGACTGCAAAACAACTTAAATCTTTCGAAGAAATTTTGCATAGATAGAGTTATTTGGTCCAATGTAAAAGACAGAATAGCTTTTATCTCAATTAATAACCTCAATATAATTGCAAATTAAATGTTTTTATCTATGTTTGGTAAGTATCCTGTAAATGGTGCTATTCCTCAACTCGAAGTCTGAGTTAGCAGTAAAGTTCTTGGTCGGAGAGCGAAAATCACGGGTTCACAACTCCCTGGGGGTCACCGAGTTTTTGCTTAGAGTTTTAACACTATAATACCGGTTTTTATTATGCTACCAGTAGTACCATGTGAGTCATTTTTAATCCACACTAGGAAACTGCTGTGTCGATACATATATCGACGCCGCACACCAGATATGTGGCCAGGTCAGTGCGTCGTCTTTCCAGGCGCAGCGCTAGAGGCCCCGTATCGCACATGCACAGACGCCGATCAATAGGAGTGGGCTTCGGCGGACCTGGCCAAGGAGCAAGAGGAGAACGTCAGTCTTGGGCCGGGAGCGAAGGGCCTTCAGTCATCCGTTTACGTTCAAGTGTATACAGTCCAGATACCACCACAGCTATCATCTGGTTTGGCCAGAGGAAAATATTAGCCACTATCCATAATGTTGTACTCACACTTGGACGTGCTTCAATAGCTGGCAATAA
Source organism: Locusta migratoria (assembly GCA_026315105.1). Lineage (NCBI taxonomy): Eukaryota > Metazoa > Arthropoda > Insecta > Orthoptera > Acrididae > Locusta > Locusta migratoria. Next base: position 298,247,453 of record CM048751.1, read on the forward strand.
CATTGTATTCAGTTCACTCAGTTAGCTTCATGTCGAGTTAAGTATCAGTAATAAACTGCTCAATGGTCTTCATCCCTGTGCGGTGGCACTCTCTCACCTAACCCCTCCTACCGATTCCCCAACAACCACAGATACAACAGAAACTACCAGTTTATTGATATAGGGGTGGTGTTTCGGGTTTCTACGTGTTAACATTACATTCAAGAAGACTAATGTACATGTAAAGTATTGTTTGTTCTCAAAATTTAATAGTACAAAGTCAAAGTAAATTTTCAGAAATAAATGTTATTTTCATTTTATGTTTTACATACAAATCCAAAGGTCGCGGGTTCAATCCCCACCAGGTCCTAGGTTTTTTATCTGTCATTTTCCACTTCTTTCACCTCTGGCAGTATTGCTCATGTGAAAAATACCAACTAGCACCGAGTGGTTCGGAACCCACGTAAACTGTAGGTCCCCCTATAACTGGCTGGGTAAGACAGTTCAAATGTCGGAGGAAGGCAACGGCATACCACCTCCAAACAGGACCATGCTGAGTAAAACACTGTGGTGTTCAAACCAATCTTCGGATTGTTGACTGCTTTACCTTTTTTTACTGAGTATTTGTAAAAGAGTCTAAAATGCAATAATATAGTAAGGACAGTTTACAACTCAATGCAAAGACGTGGCGACAAGCTGCGACAGGCACATACGAAAGACATACACGTACAACACTTTCAGCTATCGGCCATAGCCTTCTTCAGAACATAGAACACACACACAATCACACAACACAGTCATACAACCATCACTTCCGGCTGCCGCACTTCGAATCCACAGCCAGAGGTGATGGTTGTATGACTGTGTTGTGTGCCTGTGTGATTGCGTGAGTGTTCTATTTTCTGAAGAAGGCCATGGCCGATAGCTGAAAGTGTTGTATGTGTATGTCTTTTGTATGTGCCTGTTGCAGCTCGTTGCCACATCTTTGCGGTGAGTTGTAAACTGTCCTTACTATATTATTAATTCCAACCTGGACTTTCCATTATTATAGTCTGAAATGCAACATTTTTTCTTGGTTATTGCAATCAAGGGAAAAAATAAAAGAAAAAATTTCAGTCTACAATTGTAAGTGTTTGCTATTATTTAGGAACAAACAGTTGACAGTGTTTTCTAACCTGGGATGGACTCCCAGTTCAGACATTGGACAAGAGTTTTGGCTTCGCAGCTTTTCCACACATACTTGGTGTGTCCAAACTTAAGTTTGATGTTTCATTCCCCTGTTGTTGTTAATAGTATATGATTTTGACAAAGCCTTCTATTTGCATATTAGCCACTTTCAGTGCGAACTGCTTGCAAGGGGAGATTGGCTGCTCTGCGCAGTTTGGAAGGGGGGGTGGGGTGGGGAGGAGGTCATCCGCTACTCAGAATGAATTTTCACTGTGAAATCTAATACATGTATGTAACTTAAAAATTGTGTGAGCATTGATTATTGCATGTTCAAGAAAATTGTAAAAGACATGCACAGGCCAACAATCAGTGGTTGCCAGCTTCGACACTGTAATGACTTGCCATTTTATCAACTATGCCAATTCCACCGTTAGTTTCATTACAAAACTACACATTTTCTGGAAGTTTCTTCTCAGTATTGACATTGACCTGACAACCAGCATACAGGTTACTCAGAATAAGGACACCCATAAATCCAACGTGAGAAGAATAGAAAAAATGAACATTTACAGTTGACTGCATGCTTAATGGTTCAAAAACTTAGGTAGAATGGTTCATGTGTACCTTGCGCAAGAGGTAAATCCCTTTCAGATGTTTCGGGTTCTGTTTGACAATCATTTGATACATCTGAATAACTTGAGTTGGCAGTTTCCACTAGAATAAAATTGTCGTCATCGTTTCGAATCGTCTCACTACTGCTATGTCAGCGAAACATCAACAGTAGAGAATCTTGGCATTCATGACACCGCATCACAAGACCGCTCGCCTCGTGATCGTAGCTTCGGTTGGCAAACTCGTCACAATAAATCGCAAGCTCACTCTCTGCCACCCGGAATGACTGAGCCCACTCCAGTCGACCACAGGCAAAGATACTGAGACAGGAAACTTCTGTAGGGGCAATGTGCAGAACATCTGCTGTCATGTCAGAACTATTAGCAGTCCCCCAGACAGATGTGTGGCTATTCGGTAACTTCCCACTGCCATTTCATTGGTCTGCATGGTGCCAGTCCACAGAAAACTGAAAGCCACACTGATATAAGGCTTCGTATTTCTCGTTATTTTTAGCCTAAAGTGTCATAACATACTCAAATATCTCGTGAATAACATTGAGACATGCCCAGAATTACATCCCGTGTAAAGACTGGCATTGCTGGATATCAGATAGTGTTAAACTGTGTATGGGTCAAAAATGACTCACACGGTAATACTAGAGTAAAAGAAATTTTCATACTTCTAGGTGGTCTACAGGGATGAAATTTAGGTAAGTTATACAACTTTAAAATGATTAAAAGTCACAAGAGGGTTTCATCCTATGAAGAACATAGTGGCAGATAAGGCTCTCGAAACAGCCATATGGGTAAAAAAATTACCCACATGGTACATAAGTGTTAAAATAGTCTCAGTGGTTTGAGGAGTAGACAAACAACACATGGCACCGATTCGACAAACTGTAGATCCTCTTTTCCCAGTTTGTTAATTGATGTAGGTTAGGAAAGTGCAAGTCACTGAAGTGGCATCCATTTTTTTTTTTTTTTTTTTTTTTTTTTTTTTTTTTTTTTTTTTTTTTTTTTTTTTTTTGTGGTTTTAGGGCGCACAACTTCTATGGTCATTAGCGCCCAGCCAAGAACATAGATTCGCTATGATCTAAAAAAATGTAGACTGTCAGAACATCAACAATAGGCTAAAAACGAAAGATAAAAGACAATTAAAAGAGTTAAATATCCTTGGATAAGTTGGCCAAATTGATAAAACGCAAAACTCGAGCAGCTGCTCGTGTGTCATCAGCTAAGATTTCCTCCAGAGTAGACGGAAAGTGAAGGGCTACACGGAGATGATTAAAATTAACACAAGTCAGTAAAACATGTCGCACTGTCAGCAGTTCACCGCAGGAGCATAGCGGTGCAGGTTCGGCGGATAGCAAGTGACGGTGGCTGAAACGGCAATGACCGATCCGCAACCGAGCCAGGATGACCTCCTCCCGCCGAGAGGGGCGTGAGGATGTCCTCCAAGCGGTCGGGATCGGTTTGACAGTTCGCAATTTATTGTTGTGCAGTGAAAGCCACACACTGTGCCATTGCGACACGATACTCCGGCGAAGAGCCCGTTGAACATCGTCCGATGGGACGCAAAAGGTAGCCATGCGAGGCAAAAGAGCTGCTGCCTTGGCTGCTGTGTCGGCGGCCTCATTCCCGGGCACACCCACATGGCCAGGGACCCACAGGAAAGAAACGTGACAGCTGTCATCCGCCAGCAACTGGAGGGAGCGTTGGATCCGATACACGAGAGGATGGTTCGAGAAAGGGTCCTTAAGACTCTGCAGGGCACTAAGGGAGTCAGAACATAGGGCATAGAAAGGGTGGCGGTGGCGGCAGGTATACAAAACGGCCTGGTGGAGGGCGAAAAGCTCAGCCGTGAAGTTTGAGCACCGGTCAGGGAGCTTGTATTGGAAACGGTTGTCCCCGACGACGAAGGCAGATCCGACACCGGCAGTGCTCTTGGAACCATCAGTGTAAATAAATACGGCATTATCGAACCGCGAACGGAGTTCGACAAGCCTCGAGCGGAATACCAAATCCGGAGTGCTCTCCTTGGGGAGCGAACTAAGTTCGAGGTGTGTGTGAACCTGGGCCTGATGCCACGGTGGCAATGGGCTTTCGCTCAACCGAAGGGTGGAAGGAAGGGTAAAATCGAGCCGCTGTAGCAGGCGGCGAAACCGAACTCCCGGTGGAAGCAAGGCAATCGCAGACAACTGATATTGGCGATCGAGTGAGTCGTCAAAAAATAATCTGTAAGATGGATGGGTGGGCATCGACCGTAGGCGGCATGCGTACCGACACAAGAGTATGTCACGTCGATTGGTCAAGGGTAATACAGCAGCCTCGGCATACAGACTTTCAACAGGGCTGGTATAAAATGCACCGGTCGCCAGACGTAATCCACGATGGTGGATAGAGTTGAGACGGCGGAGAATCGACGGCCGTGCTGAAGAGTATACAAGGCTTCCATAGTCGAGCTTCGACTGAACAATGGCCTGGTAAAGGTGAAGCAGGACGGTACGATCCGCTCCCCATGACGTGCCACTGAGGACACGAAGAACGTTAAGGGATCGGGCACAACGGGAAGCCAGGTAGGACACGTGCGTGGACCAGCAAAGTTTCCGATCCAACATGAGTCCCAAGAATTTTGTAGTCTCCACGAAAGGGAGAGCAACCGGGCCGAGACGTAGAGAAGGTGGAAGAAATTCCTTGTATCTCCAGAAATTGATACACACAGTTTTCTCAGTGGAGAATCGGAAGCCGTTTGCGATGCTCCAGGAATACAGACGGTCAAGACAGCGTTGGAGAGAACGCTCCAAGAGACACGTCCGCTGGGCGCTACAATAAATTGCGAAATCGTCAACAAAAAGAGATCCGGAGACGTCGGCTGAAAGGCAGTCCACGATCGGATTGATTGCAATGGCAAAGAGCGCCACACTCAAGACGGAGCCCTGTGGTACCCCATTCTCCTGGCAAAAGGTATCTGACAAAACAGAGCCCACCCGCACCCGGAACTTGCGATCCGCCAAAAACGCTTGAATGAAAAGAGGAAGGCGGCCCCGAAGGCCCCATGTGTGCAATGTGCGGAGAATGCCCGCTCTCCAACAGGTATCGTATGCCTTCTCCAAGTCGAAGAACACGGCTACTGTTTGACGCTTCTTCAGAAAGTTGTTCATAATGAAGGTCGACAACGTAACGAGGTGGTCAGCAGCAGAGCGGTGTCGACGAAAACCGCATTGGATATTAGTCAGGAGGCGGCGAGATTCGAGGAGCCAGACCAACCGAGCGTTAACCATGCGTTCCATCACCTTACAGACGCAGCTCGTCAGAGAAATAGGACGATAACTGGAAGGAAGGTGTTTGTCCTTCCCTGGTTTGGGGATGGGGACAACAATGGCTTCACGCCAACTTGTGGGAACATGACCTTCAGTCCATATGCGATTGTAGGTACTAAGAAGAAAGCACTTGCCCGCTGGAGAGAGGTTCTTCAGCATTTCAATGTGAATGGAATCGGGCCCGGGAGCAGAAGACCGGGACAGGGCGAGAGCACGATCTAGCTCCTGCATGGTGAAGGCGACGTTATAATTTTCCCGATTAAAAGAGCGGAAAGAAGGCGGCCGTGCCTCCTCTACCTGTTTGCGAGGGAGAAAGGCAGGGTGGTAATGGGCAGAGCTCGAAACCTCCGCAAAGAAACGACCCAATGCGTTTGAAACATCAGCTGGGTCCACGAGGACCGCGTTCTCCACGGTCAGGCCAGGAATCGGGGAGTGGACCTTGATGCCGGACAAACGGCGTAGGCCACCCCAGACAACCGTGGAGGGAGTAAAACGGTTCAAAGAACTAGTAAAAGCTGTCCAGCAAGCTTTCTTGCTGTCGTTTATGATACGACGGCACTGCGCTCTCATACGTTTGTAATTGATGCAATTCTCCAAAGTTGGGTGGCGGCGGAAGGTGCGTAAAGCACGGCGCCGGGCTCGAAGCGCGTCGCGGCAGGCTGCAGTCCACCAAGGGACCTGGACACGACGTGGAGAAGAGGATGTACGAGGTATGGAACGTTCAGCAGCAGTGAGGATAACCTCTGTGAGGTATTCGACCTGACTGTCACAGTTGGGAAAATTCTGATTGTGAAAAACAGCCATGGAAGAATAAAGCCCCCAGTTGGCTTTAGAAATGTTCCAACTGGTGGGACGTGGAGATGGGGAATGATGTAGGAAGTGGATGATACAAGGGAAATGGTCACTCGAGTACGTGTCAGAAAGTGCATACCACTCAAACCGACCGGCAAGCTGAGGAGTGCATATTGCGAGGTCTATATGGGAATAAGTGTGTGTTGTGTCAGAAAGGAAGGTCGGTGCACCGGTGTTGAGGCAGACAAGATCGAGGTGGTGGAGAATGTCCACCAAAAGGGAGCCTCTCGGACAAGGTGCCGGAGAGCCCCATAGGGGGTGGTGGCCATTGAAGTCGCCTACCAACACGAAAGGTGAAGGGAGCTGGTCAACAAGGTTTAGCACATCTGCCCTAGTAAGGGCAGATGACGATGGCGAATATATATTACAGAGGGAGAAGGTAAAGGTGGATAAGGTGATGCGGACGGCAACTGCCTGTAGGTGAGTGTGCAAGGAAATGGGATGGAAATAGACGTCGTCTCGAAGGAGCATCAGAACCCCTCCATGGGCTGGGACACCTTCCACGGGTGGCAGGTCGAACCGCACAGAGGTGTAGTGTGGAAAGTCTGCACGATCACGTGGACGCAACTTAGTTTCCTGGAGGCAGACTAGAAGCGGGCAGTGCAATCGAAGGAGTAGTTTTAACTCCTCCCGATTAGAACGAAAGCCGCGAATGTTCCATTGAAGGAGCGCCATGATAAAAATGAGAGAAGAAATAAGGATAAAAACCAAGTAGCGAGCGGGGTCACCTCGACGGCCGCTGAGGACCGGATGTCGAGGGAGCACTGCTATCGCTGTCTGGGGGCAAAGTGTCATGTTCCATTGGTTCGCCCGACGCGCCTGCCACCTCCCTGAGTTGATCAGGAGGGGCAGTTTCCACCGCCGGTAAAGGGCCGGGCGCCCGGCAAACGGAGCGTCCCGGTGAAACAGAAGACGGCCGAGGCCGGCAACTGTTGGACGGCGCAACAGATGGGTCACGCCTCGGCGGGGAAGGAGAGGAACTCTTTTTCTTGTCAGCTCTTCTGGAAGAGTGACGGCGGGAAGAGGCAGTTGACGGTTGGGAAGCCTGAGAACGCAGAAAATCCTCACGGACGGGTTCCTTTTTCAAGGTCCGGGCATCTTGTTTAGGTGCCCGCGGTTTGCTAGAGTTGGACGAAGACTGTACCCTAGAAGCAGCAGGAGGAAGCGGGGACGTGGAACGGGCAATCTTCGGGCTGGCAGATCGCACAACTGTGTCAGCGAAAGTCAAGTCACATGTCTGGGTACTGGAATCCTTGGTAGGTCGAGTTGAGGTGAGTACCTTACTGTATGTACCCGCTGGGAGGACAGTGGGCTTTCGACTCGCCAACAACTTTCGAGCGGCAGATGTTGATACCTTCTCCGTAACCCGAATTTGCTGGATTACCTTCTCATCCTTGTATACAGGGCAGTCGCGAGAGGAAGCCGCATGGTCACCGTTGCAGTTTAGGCAGTGAGGGGACGGAGGTGGGCAATCCCCCTCATGGGCGTCCCTACCACAAGTGACACACTTTGCTGCATTTGGGCAATGTTCACGGGTATGGTTGTACCTGTGGCATTGAAAACAGCGCGTTGGGTTAGGCACATAAGGTCGGACGGAGATGACTTCATACCCTGCTTTGACCTTCGACGGGAGGTCAACTCTGTCGAACGTCAAAAACACAGTACGAGTCGGTGTCAATTGGTTATCGACCTTTTTCATCACCCTGTGGACGGCTGTCACACCCTGATCGGACATATACGATTGGATGTCTTCATCAGACAACCCATCAAGGGATCTCGTGAAGACTACCCCCCGTGACGAGTTGAGTGTGCGGTGCGCTTCGACCTTAACTGGAAAAGTGTGCAACAACGTAGTACGTATCAGTTTTTGGGCTTGGAAGGCACTTTCCACTTCCAGCAACAATGTGCCATTGCGCTGACGTGAACAGGTTTTAACAGGGCCAGCAATTGCATCTACACCTTTCTGTATAACGAAAGGATTGACAGAATTGAAATCCTTTCCGTCGGTGCGAGAGACAACCAGATATTTAGGAACATTAGGCAGAGTCTTTTTAGGCTGAGGCGAGTCTAACTTACGTTTGTGGGTCAACGTCATGAAAGAAGATAAGGAGGAAGTCATCGCGGAAGTGTCCCCCGTGATTACCGGCGTCTCCGATGGCGCGCTCCTTCCTAGTGGGGGCCCTCTCCGAGGGCTTACCCGCCTTAGGTGATTGTTCACACCTCAGGTCACACCTCCCGAGAACTGACGGAGGGACCAATCGGCACGTTCGGAAGGTACCAGCTCGGGTAATCACCCCTCCCTGGGCCTGGCCTTTACCAGGGGGTACGTACGTGCCTTACATGTCTACCCGGGGCGGGGAATTACGCGTTACCCCGTCACCTGCTACGCACGATAATGCGTGGGTCGGCCTTCAGACACGCACAGGGAGGAAAGAAGAAGAGGATAGGAAAGGAAGAGAAAGGAGGAAAGAAGTGTCTCAAACGCCGAGGCGGAGACTAATGAGGAGGAGAAGAAGGCTAGGAGAGTACAAGGAGAGAAAGACCGAAACAAAGGGTAAGAAAGGAAGGAACGAAGGAAGAAAAAGCACAACAAGAACCACCGAATCTCACGAAATATGCCCGTCTCCGGGCGAAGGCATAAACCGGGAGGGAAAGTGAAGCAGCCTGGGGCAGAAGAAAGGCTGCTCCGGCTCGGGGCCCCGTGCGCGCCACACACGTACCCACAAAAGAACTGTGGGCCCCCTGGGGGGGAAGTGGCATCCAGTTGACTTACACCAGGTGAATGTGCCACACACAATTCTCATTACAATTAGATTTCAAACATTTCCATGATTCTATCATTTATTTTACGTGACTGTCTTTCCAATTTTACAAAAGGCATAACCACATTTTTTAAAATGTTTCATTTTATTTCATCTATCCTGTGTATATTCTTAACAAAATATTGTTAAGAAAAATAAGAGGATTGTATGGTCAACAATATTTTCGAGAATGATAGGTTGCTTACTCACCAGAGAGATGTCCAATGAGCTGCAGAAAGGCACAAATAATATAACATTAGAGCATTCAGTGATTAATACCTTTGTTTAGAGAGAGACAGATGCACTCACGGGATGGGGGAGGGGTCATGATGCCAACTGCTTCATTGAAATTTCAGGAGGGGGGTTTGAAAAATTAGTACTTATGGCCAGCCTGAGCGGGTGGCTTTATAAAACAACTTACAAAACATGATATAAAAGTTACTTAATTTCAATATTAAATGAAAAAAACCATATTTATTAGGTAATAAACTAGGAACTTAGGAGATAATATTTTGGTGGGTGGGGTGGGGGGCACATTGGTTGCAGTTTGGCCAAAGGGGGGGGGGGGGGCGCACCTCTGGAGTGACACACACACACACACACACACACACACACACACACACAGAGAGAGAGAGAGAGACAGACAGACAGACAGATAGACATTCTGGCTGCTGTGGCCACAGCAGCCGGAGGCAGCAGTTGTGTTAGTGTGTGTATGTTTCTGTTTCTCTAATCATCGAAGGCCATAATGGCTGAATGCTCTAATGTTGTATTATAACAATGGAAAATCCAACGAATGTCAATACTGGAGGATAAATAACTACTCAGTGTAAAGAGTCTCGCTGAGATGCTGACAGACATGAAAATAGATAATCACCTTCACACAATTTAAATTTTCGGCCATGGCCTTTGTCAGAAAAAGAAACATTTACACAATCACTCAGACAACTATACACTCAACCAACATGTCCATGATAGTTGTGAGTGTAATGTTGTATTCTATTATTTGTGCCTTTCTACAGCTCACTGGATGTATGTGGTGAGTATGTAACGTATCCTCCTCAAAAATATTGTTGAATTCTTCCTGGAATTTCTATTGATTGAAGATTGTATGTTCATTAGGCTTTTTTTTTTTAAATACATAAACATCTACAGTTATACTTCAGTTATGATGAAATTTTCTGCACTTTAACTTCAAGACAAGAAGTCACTGACTGCCCATACAGTGCATGGTGAAGGGTAATTTACTAACTGACTTGGACATCCATCTACACTTTTATTCAAATCCTGCACGCTTACCTTGAAAGGAAGGGGATAACCATTTACACAATACTTTACAGTGTGCACAGTAAAGGGAACCTTACAACAGACATCGACACTGTTGGAATTATCACAGAGAAACTTACTATGTGCATTTATTTTTCTGTGGAGAATTTCACATTGTGCAAGATACAGTAAGGTGTTTGGTGGAGGGTACCTTGCACTGGACTGACACTGTTTCAACAAGTGCCACAAATGTTGTCAGGCATGTGTAATTGTTCAAATTGTTCATCGACAAAGGGAAGAGCAGACTGACAGAGGCTGAGGAGAAGGTAAACCAAGAAGAAGGGGAGGAGATGGACACAGAAGTAGTGGTGGTGGTGGTGGTGGTGGTGGTGGTGGGTATTCTATCAGGGCGCACAACACAGAGGTCTTTAGTGCCCAGGCTAAATCAGTGCGAGACAAGAGTAAAACATAACATAAAAGATGAGTGATATAAATGACGTTGCAAGAAGTTTGGTGCCAAAAATCCAAATGTAGAAGAAGCTTCAGAGCAGATAGTAATGGTAGGCAGAGCGCACAAAATAAAAAAGGGCGAGCCAGCTCTCTGCAATGAACTAAAATCTTCAGCCTAGAAGCTTAGGCCAGAATGCAGATAAGTCACAAAACTTTAAAACTTTGGCCACACTCGTCTCATCATCAGCTAAAATGGATGGCAGACCATGACTAAGGTTAACATCTGGCCTTGCAGCATGATACGAACAGCACTCAATAAAAATATGGTGTACTGTAAGTTGCACACCACAGGAATCACAAAAAGGAAGGTCTTCATGGGAAACCAAAAATCTGTGTGTCAATGGACAGCGAGCAATTCGGAGCTGTGTCAGTGTCACTTCATGCCATCTCAATAACTGGCAGGAGGTTCGCCATGACTGCAGCTTATTACCTGTTGCTGCCAGCCATGTTTCATCCCACAACTGAAATGTCCTCCGTCAAACAACAGAGAGGACATCCTGCAGGGGAATGGTAAATTGTATTACATGCTGGTCACTGCAAGTCGCCTTTTGCACCTTGATCAGCAGCTTCATTTTTCCTGATGCGCACATGACCAGGAACCCAGCAGAATGACACCCGTTTCCCCAGGCGCTGGAGGGAGTACAGTTGGTCCTTTACGAGCTGTGAAACCTTCTCTTGAAGGTACTGGCTCTGTAATGATTGTAGTGCGCTGAGGGAATCTGAAATCGATTGCCCTCAACATGCCCCAATTCCTTGAAGGTTTTCAAGATGGCATGAAGCTCTGCTATAAAAACAGAAAAGGCTGTGGGGAGGAAAATCATAGTAATATGGTCAGGGAACACTATGGAACTGCCAAGGGAAACCCCATGCTTGGAGTCATCAGTGAAAATGACCGCAAAGTCGTGATGCCTATCTAAAATGTTAAAGAACTCAGATCGGTATATTCAATCGGGAGTGCTACCTTTCTTAAAATTTGAAATTTCTAAAATGATGCTGGGCCTCTGAAGGAGCCAAGGAAGAAATCTGCTCCAATTGAGACATAATATAGTAAAAAAATCACGTAAATCCATTCGTGAAAGACAGTCCCAAAATCCCAAAAGGTCTAGTTGCCTCCTGCTGAGTAGGCTGGTATGCCGATGTGTATGGCATCAACAGCATTTTGTATCCCTGACACCCCAGAAACAATTGCCACCTGATGGATAGAGACAGTTTAGCAGCCTCAGCACAGAGGCTGGGAATGGGGCTAGTCCTAAACGCCCAAGTAGCCAGCTGAATCCCTTTGTGGTGCACCACAGCTGGCATCTTCAAATAAGAAGGTTTGGCAGAACTGTACACCATGCATCCATAATCGAGGCTAGAATGCACGAAGGCTTGCTAAAATCTAAACAGACAGGTTCTATCAGCACCCCACGAATTGTGGCTGACATTTTAAAATACTCAGTGCTTTGAGACACCGTTTCTTCAGGTCCTTGAAGTGTGGCGACCATGTAAGTTTAGAGTCAAAAAGAAAAACAGTATCCCTCATTTGTAGTTCAGCTAAGTTTAAAATAGAACGGTTAAAAAGCACACACACAGACTTCTTGGATGAAAATTTAAACCACTCTTCTTTGACCAGTCATCCAATCATCAAAGAGTAAGTTGCCACTGATGATTTGTCGTTGCAAGGCTGGAAGAAGAGCAAAAGATCAAGAAGTCATCAACCAATAGAGAACACTGGACAGGACTTTTGACAACGGACGTAAGACTTAATTGCTATGGTACACAAAGTAACACTTAAAATGCTACCCTGAGGGACACAATTCTCTTGATCAAAATGATCGGAAAGAGCGTCGCTGACTCTATGCTTAAAATATCGTGAATAAAGAGAAAGACACAATAAAAAGGGGGAGACAACCACGGAATCCCCATTCATGGAGCTGCCTGAGGATTTGATGCCTCAAAGTAGTATCGTAGGCTCGTTCAATGTCAAAAAAGCTACCTAAAATTTGCTGCCGGCATAGGAAATCCTATTGTATAGTCACTTCCAGCAAGGCCAGGTTATCAAAGGTGGATTGATACTTCCTGAACCCACACTGAAAACAACTAAGGAGTTGCCTAGATTCTAACATCCAGACAAGGTTGACAATCCATTCTAATGTCTTCCCCATGCAGCCAGTGAGGGCTATGATCCGATAACTACTCTGACTTGGACGGTCCTTCCCTGGTTTTAACTCAACTACAGTGGTCATAGCACCCAATTCTGATTGATTTAAAACAAGGTTAATAAAGGTGCCGATAAGGAGAATTTCAGAATGTCACTAAAACGAGAGATAAAAAATAGCACTGGAAGGAATTAAATCTCCTTGGACACTGGTCACTTTGCACCTATCAGTATGCATTTTTCAGATGCTGGTTGGTTACAGAGAAGTTTGCCAGGATAAATCAGAATTTGGGAGGCTAAAGAAAGGTGAAAGTAAAAGGACAAATATTTTGGGTATGTGTTAACATTAAATATTTTCAAAGAAAAATTACAATTGAAGTTGTACATTGCCTGTTTCTGTGAAATAAGCTTATCTGCTCAGGAAGTTTAAGCCATAGCTGTTTGGAAGAAAAATGGGTTACAAATATTCCATTGTGTATTCAAATACAACCCTCTCATAGTTTTTCTCTTTTAGTTGCTGCAGGATAATGTGATACTATGAAAATGAATTACTGATGTAATTAGTAATTATTTCAAATTTTATAAAAATGGTTGACTCATCAGATGTGTCCAAAAGGCATTTTTGAAACACAAATAATTAAAACTGACAATTCACCAACTACATTCTAATACTACTTTAATTACTAGTCATTGGTGTGTCATATCGAGAACAGCTGTTTCACAAATGTAAACAGCAGCTCACTAACCTGCACATGACAATACTTTACACCTCCACAGCTGCATGAGACTTAGTAGTCAACTAACATAAAAGTGATCCTCACAAACATAAACTAAGCGACTGCTATCTAATTACACCGAGATACTTTAGAAACTGATATGGGGGAGCACTTTATTGTTGAAAAGTACTTTAGGAGATTTTGTGACCCAGCCAAACAGCCCATAAGGACATTCCTCATTTATCATTGAGAAGATTGAAGTCCAGGAAACGTCCACTAGTCTCAGTGCAACAACTAAAAAATGTGGATTTCAACATCACTGAACAATGGCGGACTGACTAGAGCAGTGACAACTTCACAGCTATCTATCTTGACCCCACAGAAAGACCTACAGTTTCGAACTTCCCCGCCAACAATGGAAAGTCCTTAACAGGATCCGAACATCACATAGAGTCTGTCATAATTCTCTGTACAAATGGGGCATATCGCCAAGTCCTCAGTGTGACTGTGGTGCTTTGCGTCACACAGTAAATCACATAGTGTATGACTGCCACATCAGATTGTACCCAGGACCAAAAACAGATCTATATAAAGTGACAACTTGTGCAATTTCATGACTGGATCATTTAGACAATTTATAAGGACTATGTTCACTGCACATTTTCCTTAATTCAGTTAAATTGTGTAAATGTACTGATCATTTGATTGTTCTTTTTATTACTTATTTCAATTTCCACCTTAATGTTCCTTTATTAGTATTTTAATGTTCTTTCAACTGTTCATCTAACTGTACAATGTACTATATCTTTCCCTGGCTCTTCTTGTAGCATAATGTTACCAAGCCTTTTAAAATTTCAAAGCATCACACATTGTGATGGACATTTTACTGTATATTTCTTTTGTAACCAATGTACTTTACATCTGATATAAGCTATTCATTCTCTCTGCTTCCCACATGAAGAAGTGCCTTTGTCTAATGTACCTTACATGTCCAAGTGTCCATGCTACACAATAAATAATAAGACCATTTTAAAAAATGTGAGTGTCCAAACAATATGTGATTATTGTGAATTTTTTGGCAGTAGACATGGCATCGTGTCAGTTGAAATCACAGACATTACAACTCACATGGAGTATTTCAGCGGGCTTTCAAATTTGCAAGGAAAAAAACATCTTGTGAGCATTATATGACAGTCAACTATTAAAGTCAGTTTCCAGAAATCAGTGAAATACTTTGTTGTGAATCTGTGCGGTTTGCTCATTTGTAATAAACTCCACATTTGTTACTGTGCCTATTTATTTACTTGAAGCAGAGGCAGATAAATGATTGTACAACATGCAAAGCAAACGAAATACAAGGAATTTACACACACACACACACACACACACACACACACACACACACACACACACACAATAATATCAAACTGGCTTTGCCCATAAATGGCCACAGCTATTTTATTTTCTTGTGTTAAACAACAACTCCTCATTGTAAGAACTATGGTAACATGAGACCCGACAGGTGTTTTGTAGTCTGTACCTATTCAAATTCACAAAGTGCTGATTCTTGTAGGTATTCCCACTTAGCAAGGTTATCCTTAGTTTTACCAACACCCAGTCATAACCTGTTTAGCGATTTCCAGATGGTCCTGTCCAAACTGTGTCCAGCTGCAAGCTTTCTGCTGGTATTACCCACAGCAGAAGATGATCAATTTTGACTGTCCACAGTTCTTTTCCGGCTTTGTTCATGGGTGTCTTCAGTGGAGAAGGTGACTTAGAAAGGTCTTTCTAGATTTCAATCTAGATATTGAAGGAGTACATTCGTGCAGTGGCTGTAGCTCATTTTATTCCACTTTCTGTCTTTCACCACTTGCAACTACTTCCCAGCATATTTCTACGGGAGCAATGCCTGGCAAGTTGCAAACTTTGTCAGTGTGACTCAGTTTCAGACGTACTATCATTACTTGAAATGAAAACATTTTGGTAAGGCTTTACCGTGACTGTTGTTTGAAATTGAAAACACAGGGTGTTACTGTTACCAGTCACTTAGTTTATTGTACCCACAATGCATTTTGAGGGTTTAATCCCGCATCAACAGGTGGAATGACATAAGCAGAGTACATATGTTGACCTGTTGCACTGTCTCCAGTGGCCACAGGTCCCTTGTATTGTCATAACCTCATTTACATGTAACAAATCACAACCACCATTTTTGCTTATTTCAAATAAGGTTATGACAATAGAAGGGACCTGTAGCCACTGGAGACAGTGCAACAGGTCAACATAACCTATATGTACTCTGCTTATGTCATTCCACCTGATGGTGGGTGATTAAACCCTCGAAACGCATTGTGGGTACAATAAACTAAGTAACTGGTAACAGTAACACCGTGTGTTTCAGTCAATATCAGATCCTATCATTATCCTCACAGATTCATTAAGAGCCACATCAACTTGTTTTGCACCCATAGATTTTTGCCAGCCAGTGCAGGTATATTCACCAGCGGAGAAATTGTCACTTCAAAAATATGCTATAAATTTCTCATTGCTTGGAATGAGCAAAAACAATTTTTTTGAGTTTTTATAGATGTATTTCTACAGTGTGGTACTACACAATATTTCTGGACCATTTCCATAAACTTAAGTGACCAAACAATATGTGACCGTCAGTGAATTTTACAGCAGCAGCAGTATCATATCAGTTGACATGAAAGCCACCAACACTCAAATGGAGCATTTCAGCGGGTTTTCAAGTAATTTGAATTTCTTGCCAACCCCCGCCCCCAATTCTTTATTTTTTTTTATTTTTTACAAAATACTGCAATTGAAAGAAAAAAAAATCATGTTATGAACGCAAGAAGACAGTTAACTATTGAAGTCAGAAATAAGTCCAAAGCCTTATTGCAAATCATTGTAAGTGTTGCTAGTTTATTATAAAGTTCACATATTACTAAATTTGTGGGATCTTCGTGTTAAACTGAACCTATGACAACTCCCCAACAACATCCCCACACACTAGGAGATCGAAGCAAGGCACTGCAGTACCTGGAAGCCCCTGTCGCGCATCTTGTTGACCGCGATGCTGAGCGGACTGGTGGCGGGGAACTCCGCCTCCTCTACCTCGGTGCGGGCACAGTGCTCCTTGTAGGGGCCCAACATCACATACTGGTCGCCCATCTCCTCTGTTGAGACATACGCCTTTGACCGCAGAACCGTGTAAATGCCACCCACTGAAAAAAAAAAAAAAATAGTTGTTGGCTCTTTTACTGAACCCCTTTAGATATAAATACAACAGTGATCAATTATTTTGTGGTGTTGTGAACTCCGCAGTTTAAAATTAATACAGTTATTCTAACTTCCTGTTTCAAACATCTCAATATGTAACTGAAAAAATGTTTCGTTTATGTAGTACAGGAAACGTCAAATCCACTCTAAAGGTTTGTGTGTGTGTGTGTGTGTGTGTGTGTGTGTGGTTTTTAGGGCTCACAACTGCTAAGGTCATTAGCACTTGGATCAAAACTGGGATATACCCAAGGATAATAAGACTATATAAAAACAGCTATAAAACATAGAATGAAAAACAAAGGGAAGAGCTAAATGTCCCTTGACAAATCCACTCTAGAGTATTTAATATATTGCCCTGTGATTTATTAATCATATCAGAAAAAGGAAGTCTCACTGGAAGCTGCAGACTCAAAGTTAAAAAGCAGATATGTCACAAATAATGGGTACTTGTTGGATGTACACTATTTCGTTCTATTCCTTTCCTTGTAGCTCTATAGAGGTCTACTGCTTTCGCCTGCAGCAGTGTGTTCTCCACAGTTCTAAGTTGGTTCAAATTTGCCAACAGTACCATCATTTTTAAGGAATTACCTTCAACTGACTGGAATACAGGAGTGTCTTTGGTAGTAAAAACGTTCAGTATTAAAACGTGGTGTATGATGTGAAAGCTTTTTACCCATCATGATGCATATGATGCCATATTTATTTAATTATATGTTGAACAACTGTATAATTTTTCAGGTATATATCCATCTGTATAAGTGCTCTAAGCCAACCAATTTGTTGCACTGTTGTTGTTGTATTTTGGGAGGGACTAAACTGCAACGGTTATCAGTCCTTTGTTCCAGTCATAGAGGTAAAACAATGTGTTCAAATTCCTCAAAGATAGGCGTTACCACATCAAAAATTTAAAAGCAACAAATAAAAATGAAGACAAAATTAAAAGGGCTTGTACACAATACCAAGAGTGTTGAGACTGGGTAATCACAAATATAATAGTAGGACACGCAGCCACTCTGTTACACATTAAAACCACCTACCTAAAATGGAGGACAGACAGATAAGACATTCAAGAAACTTTAAATGGGATGGTACAATCCACACCCATGAATAAAATTTAAAACAGTATCAACCAAGGAGGTATTCTCTGCTAAAACAACGTTAGGGATATTAACATTCTGCCGCTGTGCAGCTAAATTGGGGGCAATCTAATAAGATGTGGGCATCCGAGATGTGCACCACAGTGACATTGAGGAGGGTCCTCATGACATAGAAGGTGGCCATGCGTCAGCGGTTCGGTCAAGCCCGCCCATTCAAAACTCCAAACCCCAAGGACCCTGTGGTGTAACTGGGATCAGAGGTCTGTTTCTGGAAGACCAATATCCAAGGACTGTGAAGTGGTGGCTTGCTTGGCCAATTGATCGACACATTCATTGTCTGGTATACCTATGTGGCCTCGTGCCCAGCCAAAAGGGACAGAATGGCCTGACTCGCCAATAGCAAAGACGTTCATTGATTGATCGCACCAAGAAGAAGAAACTGGTCAAGGGCCTGTAAGCCACTCGGGGAGTTGCTACAGATGATAAACGACCCCCTGGGGTGAGCTCTGAGGTGTTCAAGAGCTCTTAAAATAGCGACCAGCTTCACGGTGAAGATGCTACTTCCACAAGGCAACGATCACTGTTTGGTAAGGTCACCACAAATAAAGGCATAACCCAGCAAGGGCATCAGTGAGAAAGCTGTCTGTGCTGCATCGTGGTATGAATCAAGCAGCACTCTGAAGTGGTAACGGAGATTTTGCGGTTTTACTGAATCTTTCGAGTCCCGGGACAAGTCCAACCTAATCTGCAAGCAGGGATACACCAAGGAGCGGTATGGGAAGATCAGTGGAAAGTGCAAGGCAAAGGAAAAAATTCAAGTGACGAGAGAAGGGAACGAATACAGACTGATCAGGAGACCTGACTTCGGCTGTCACCGCGGGGAGGGCAGTAGCTGGAAAGAGAAACCTACAATTCGGATGGTGAGGTGAGGTACGTATATGGGCAGCATAGGAAGCGAGCAACTGTTGCTGGCGGAACTGCAGGGGAGGTACCCCTGCTTTAACTAGGAGACTCGTCACTGGACTTGTGCGAGAGGCTTCCGTTGCCAAGTAGACACCACTAGGTAAAATGGGGTCCAGGAGTCGGAGTGCTGAAGGCGCCGCCAAGTCATACACTACGTTTCCATAGTCCAGTCGCGATTGGATAAGGACTCTGTAGAGCTGTAGGAGTGTTCGACGAGAGGTTCCCCAGTGTGGCTGAGGCACCGAAGAATGTTAAGATGTCACCAACATATTTGTTTCAGCTGACAAAGGTGTGGCACCCAAGTCTGCTGGGCATTGAAAGCCATGCCTGGAAAGCAATGTATTTCCTTGACCTAAAAGGGTTCATCACCAAGATGGAGCTCTGTGTCAGGGTGAACTACCCGACAGCGACAGAAGTGCATTACGCATGTTTTTTGCATGAAGAATTAAAATCCATGAGTAGAGGCTCATGAGTGAGCCTCTCTGATGACACTCTGCAGCCAAAGTTCAGCTATACTGATACTAATGGAGGTGAAATACAGGCAGAAGTCATCGGCAAACAAGGAGCAACAGACCGATGACCCCACAGCAGCAGCAAGACTATTTATTGCCACCAAAAACAATGGGACACTGAGGACAGAGCCCTGTGGGACAGCGTTCTCTTGAATATGGGGAGATCTAAGAGGTGCTGTAACCTTCACCCGAATTTTTATTTTGTGGTTTTAGGGCGCACAACTTCTATGGTCATCAGCGCCCAGCCAAGAACATAGATTCGCTATGATCTCAAAAAAATGGTGACTGTCAGAACATCAACAAGAGGCTAAAAACGAAAGATAAAAGACAATTAAAAGGGTTCAATATCCTTGGATAAGTTGGTCAAGTTGATAAAACGCAAAACTCGAGCAGCTGCTCGTGTGTCATCAGCTAAAATTTCCTCCAGAGTAGACGGAAAGTGAAGGGCTACACGGAGATGATTAAAATTAACACAAGTCAGTAAAACATGTCGCACTGTCAGCAGTTCACCGCAGGAGCACAGCGGTGCAGGGTCGGCGGAGAGCTAGTGACGCTGGCTGAAACGGCAGTGACCAATCTGCAACCGGGCCAAGATGACCACCTCTCGCCGAGAGGGGCGTGAGGTGGTCCTCCAAGCGGTCGGGATTGGTTTTACAGTTCTCAATTTATTGTTGTACATTGAAAACCACGCACTGTGCCATTGCAACACGATACTCCGGCGAAGAGCCCGTTGAACATCGTCCGATGGGACGCAAAAGGTAGCCATGCGAGGCAACATAGCTGCGGCCTTGGCTGCTATGTCGGCGGTCTCATTCCCGGGCACAACCACGTGGCCAGGGACCCACAGGAAAGAAACGTGACAGCTGTCATCTGCTAGCAACTGGAGGGAGCGTTGGATCTGATACACGAGAGGATGGTTCGAGAAAGGGTCCTTAAGACTCTGCAGGGCACTAAGGGAGTCCGAACATATGGCATAGAAAGGTTGGCGGTGGCGGCAGGTGTACAAAACGGCCTGGTGGAGGGCAAAAAGCTCAGCCGTGAAATTCGAGCACCGGTCAGGGAGCTTATATTGGAACCGGTTGTCCCCGTCGACGAAGGCAGATCCGACACCGGCAGTGCTCTTGGAACCATCAGTGTAAATAAATATGGCATTATCGAACCGCGAACGGAGTTCGACAAGCCTCGAGCGGTATACCAAATCCGGAGTGCTCACCTTGGGGAGCGAACTAAGTTCAAGGTGAGTGTGAACCTGGGCCTGATGCCACGGTGGCAATGGGCTTTCGCTCAACCAAAAGGTGGAAGGAAGGGTAAAATCGAGCCGCTGTAGTAGGCGGCGAAACCGAACTCCAGGTGTAAGCAAGGCAATCGCAGACAACTGATATTGGCAATTGAGTGAGTCGTCTAAAAAATAATCGGTAAGATGGATGGTTGGGCATCGACCGCAGGCGGCATGCGTACCGACACAAGAGTATGTCACGCCGAGCGGTCAAGGGTAATACAGCAGCCTCGGCATACAGACTTTCAACAGGGCTGGTATAAACGACACCGGTCACAAGACGTAAACCCCGATGGTGGATAGAGTTGAGACGGCGGAGAATTGACGGCCGTGCAGAAGAGTATACAAGGCTTCTGTAGTCGAGCTTCGACTGAACAATGGCCTGGTAAAGGTGAAGCAGGATGGTACGATCCGCTCCCCATGACGTGCCACTGAGAACACGAAGAACATTAAGGGATCAGGCACAACGGGCAGCCAGGTAGGACACGTGTGTGGACCAGCAAAGTTTCCGATCCAACATGAGTCCCAAGAATTTCATAGTCTCCACGAAAGGGAGAGCAACAGGGCCGAGATGTAGAGAAGGTGGAAGAAATTCCTTGTATCTCCAGAAGTTTATACACAGTTTTCTCAGTGGAGAATCTGAAGCCGTTTGCGATGCTCCAGGAATATAGACGGTCAAGACAGCATTGAAGACAACGCTCCAAGAGACACGTCCGCTGGGCGCTGCAATAAATTGCGAAATCGTCAACAAAAAGAGATCCGGAGACGTCGGCTGAAAGGCAATCTACGATCGAATTGATTGCAATGGCAAAGAGTGCCACACTCAAGACGGAGCCCTGTGGTACCCCATTCTCCTGGCAAAAGGTATCTGACAAAACAGAGCCCACCCGTACCCGGAACTTGCGATCCGCCAAAAACGCTTGAATGAAAAGAGGAAGGCGGCCCCGAAGGCCCCATGTGTGCAATGTGCGGAGAATGCCCGCTCTCCAACAGGTATCGTATGCCTTCTCCAAGTCGAAGAACAATGCTACTGTTTGACGCTTCTTTAGAAAGTTGTTCATAACGAAGGTCGACAACGTAATGAGGTGATCAGCAGCAGAGCGGTGTCGACGAAATCCGCATTGGATATTAGTCAGGAGGCGGCGAGATTCGAGGAGCCAGACCAACCGAGCGTTAACCATGCGTTCCATCACCTTACAGACGCAGCTCGTCAGAGAAATGGGGCGATAACTGGAAGGAAGGTGTTTGTCCTTCCCCGGTTTGGGGATGGGGACAACAATGGCTTCACGCCAACTTGTGGGAACATGACCTTCAGTCCATATGCGATTGTAGGTACTAAGAAGAAAACACTTGCCCGCAGGAGAGAGGTTCTTCAGCATCTGAATATGGATGGAATCGGGCCCGGGAGCAGAAGATCGGGACAGGGCGAGAGCACGGTCTAGCTCCTGCATGGTGAAGGCGACATTATAATTTTCACGATTAAAAGAGTGGAAAGAAGGCGGCCGTGCCTCCTCTACCTGTTTGTGATGGAGAAAGGCAGGGTGTAATGGGCAGAGTTCGAAACCCCCACAAAGAAATGGCGGTTATTTACCTTTTTCAAAACCCTATGCACGGCTGTGACTCCCTGATCTAACATGAAGGTTTGTATGTCTTCATCAGACAACCCGTCAAGGGATCTCGTGAAGACTACCCCCCATGACGAGTTGAGTGTGCGATGCGATTCTACCTTGACAGGAAACGTGTGTAACAGTGTAGTCCGGATGAGTTTCTGAGCTTGGAAGGCACTGTCCACTTCCAGCAACAATGTGCCATTGCGCTGACGTGAACAGGTTTTAACAGGGCCAGCAATTGCATCTACACCTTTCTGGATGACGAAAGGATTTACAGTAGTGAAATCTTTTCCATCGGTGCGAGAGACAACAAGAAATTTCGGTAAATTAGGCAGAGTCTTTTTTTGCTGAGGCGAATCTATCTTACGTTTCTGGGTCGTCACTGAAGAAGAGAAGGAAGTCATCGCGGAAGTGTCCCCCGTGATTACCGGCGTCTCCGATGGCGCGCTCCTTCCTAGTGGGGGCCCTGTCCGAGGGCTTACCCGCCTTAGGTGATTGTTCACACCTCAGGTCACACCTCCCGAGAACTGATGGAGGGACCAATCGGCATGTTCGGAAGGTACCAGCTCGGGTAATTACCCCTCCCTTGGCCTGGCCTTTACCAGGGGGTACGTACGTGCCCTACTTGTCTACCCGGGGCGGGGAATTACGCATTACCCCGTCACCTGCTATGCATGATAATGCGTGGGTCGGCCTTCAGACATGCACAGGGAGGAAAGAAGAAGGATAGAGAAAGTGAAGAGGAAGGAAAGAAGTGTCTCAAACGCCGAGGCGGAGACTAATGAGGAGAAGAAGGCTAGGAGAGTACAAGGAGAGAAAGACAGAAAACAAAGGGTAAGAAAGTAAGGAACCAAGGAGTAAGAGAAACGACAACAAGAACCACCGTAACTCACGAAATTCGCCCGTCTCCGGGCGAAGGCATAAACCGGGAGGGAAAGTGAAGCAGCCTGGGGTAGAAGAAAGGCTGCTCCGGCTCGGGGCCCCGTGCGCGCCATTCCACCACATGTTTTCATAGATGCATGCAAGTCCCATTCCACCACATGTTTTCATAGATGCATGCAAGTCCTGGTTGGAGAGCGGACATTAATATGCCTCCTTCAGTTCTGTGACCATTTTAGCTAGAAAATGTGAACAATCATTTGAAACTCTGCTGACCTGAATTATTGTTTCATCAATACGTAAAAAGTAACAATTTTCTCTAGTTCCTGGTACAGTTTGTCCAAGTTTAAGCCTCTCTTCTTGTGACAATATTTTTTTCAAGTTGTTCATTACTGATGAAAACAAATTTATTTCCATTAATGTTTTCAGAGCAGAAGTCAAACAGATATAGGGTAGTACGAATTTGTCCATTAAGTGACCATTGCAAGCTTTCTCTTGCTGATATCTGCTTTGTTGTACCCCAATCCCATGACAAGGTGATTTCCTGTGAATAGTTGCAGAAAAATTCCATTCCGCTATCATTCCAAAATCACTTTTATGATAGTGCAAATTTAGGTAATTCTTCAAATTTTTATATTGAGCACTGGAGCCATCACTGAAATAATGAATGTGGGATATCTGTGCAAACCAGGCTTTTATATATTTGATGAGCTCCTGAATAAAAACGTGAACTGTAACAGTGCCATGCCGCAATCAAACACTGACAATGCAGAAACTTAAAGAATCCACTTTCTCATTTTGACAAAAGTAGATAACAAATTGATGAATTGTTGCTTCCTAGTGGAAGCCTTGCACAGCGTCCTGAATAATAAAAGAATAATTTTCTGAAAAATCCATTAGGACAACAAGCTCTTTGTTTTTTAGATGACATTTAAGGCCTTTAAGATGCAGTTACTCCAGCTCCATCAGTCAATTCATCTGGCCGGCAATACACCATTCCTCTTGATATTCATCAAAAATTGAAATAGGTTAGAGGAAACAATCTAAGAAACCTAAGAGTGACTTCTAATTGTACCCAGGGCACTTAAATAATTTTATTGTTGTTGTTGTTGTTGTTGGAACTAGACTGCTAGGTCATCAGTCCCCTGTTGTGAGCAAAGACAATACAGTGTAATGCAAGCTGAGAAAACGAACACTGAATCACACAAAACAGAAATGCACCATGGGTACGTAATCATGAGGAACATTGAGTTCAGGACACTCAAAGAAGAAAGCACAGAGAGGAAATAAACATGACTGGACTAAAAAGTTGCAGCAGAATATTGTGGCTGGCTGATCACTAAGATGGATGAGCCAGCCACTCTGCACATTCTAAAACATACCAGTAAAAGCAGGTCTGACAGCTCAAAATAAGAAGAGTAAAAATCTGTGAGAGATCTAAAGGTACTCACCTTTAGATCAAATGATAAAACCCAGCTGCATGGATAAAACATAAAACACGATCAGCTGTTGCAGCATTGTCATCAAGCATAAAAGGAAGGGCAGCTGGCAGGTCAAAGGATTGTCGTAAGGCAGCTAAAAGGGGACAGTGCACCAGGATGTGGACCACTGTCAAAGTGCCACAGAGACACTGTGGAGAATCCTCCCGTCGAAGTAGATGACCATGTGTCACCAACATGTGACCAATACGCAGACAACAAAGGATAACTGACTCCTTCTGAGAGGCCCTCAGGGAAGACTTCCATGGAGCTGTAAAAGGCTTCCCTGCATGGAGCTTGTGTGGTGCAGGCAAATCAACCCACTCAGTGTTCAAAGCCCAAGTACCTTCTGGGGTAACTCTAATCGGAGGTCCCTGTCCTGAAGACCAATTTCTAAGGGGCTTTAAGTAATTGCCTGCTTAGCCAACCGATCCACGAGTTCGTTCCTCGAAACTGCAATGTGTCCCAGAGTCCAAACAAAGGCCACAGTGTGGCCACACTGAACTAGAAGGTTAGCAGATTCCTGGATTGATCACACCGAGGGTGTTTTGGAAAGCACTGGTCAAGGGCTTGCAAGCCACTCAGGGAGATGCTACAGGTAACATACGACTCCCCGGGACAGGCTATAAGGTGCTCAAGTGCCTGACGGATAGCGATCAAGTAAAGATACTACTCCCACAGGGTAAGGAGTGTTGTTCAATGTGCTCATTCTGGTTGTAAGCATACCCACAACGGCCATCAACTAGAGAACGATCTGTGTACACAATTTCCACACCATGGAAAGAACCAAGTACCGCCTGAACTGGTAGCGGAGAGTCAATGGTGCAACAGAGGCTTTAGTCACAGGACAAGTCTAACTGAAGCTGTGGACGTGGTACAGACCAAGGAGGAGCATGGAAAGGGTAGTGAAAAGTGGGGGGAAGAGGAAGGGATTCAAGTGAAGAGAGAAGGAAACGAACACGGACCACGATCAGGAGACCCATCCTTGGCCACCGTCGTGAGGAAGGAAGGACAACATCCGGAAAGAGAAGCCTGTAATTTGCATGGTGGAGTAAGGCGTGTATACAGACAGCATATGAAGCGAGTAAGCGCTGCCGGCGGAAATGCAGGGGTGGAACCCCTGCTTTGGGTAGCAGACTTGTCCCTGGACTTGTGCGAAAGGCCCCTGTTGCCAAACGGACACCACTATGGAGGACTGGATTCAATACCCATAGTGCTGATGGTGCTGCAGAGTCATACACTACACTCCCGTAGTCCAGGCACGGTTGTATGAGGGCCTTGTAGAGCTGCAGAAGTGTTGGGCGTGATGCTCCCCAAGCTGTGTGGCCGAGACAGCGAAGGTTATTAAGATATTTCCAGCAATTCTGTTGCAGCTGATGGGAGGTGCGGCTACCAAGTCAGCCGGGCATCAAAAACCATACCGAGGAAACGGTGTGTTTCTTCAACACAAAGGAGTTCGTCACCCAGGTACAGCTCTGGATCTAGGTGAAGTGCCCGACGGTGACAGAAGTGTGTTACTCGGGTCTTAGAGCCCGAGAAGTAGAAACCGTGGGCTGAGGCCCATGACTGTGCCTTTCCAATGGCTCCCTGCAGCCACCGTTCAGCGACACCAATAGTGGTGGAGCCGAAGTAGATGCAGAAGTCATCCGCAAACAGGGAGGAGGAAACTAATGACCCAACTCTTGCTGCGAGACCTTCGATTGCAATCAGGAAGAGGGGAACACTGAGAACAGAGCCCTGCGGGACACCATTCTCCTAGATATGAGGAGAGCTGAGACAGGTCCCTGTATGAACCTGAAAAGAGTGGGGCGATAGAAAGTTCAGTATAAAAATTGAAAGGGAGCCCCTCAGGCCCCAACCATGCAGTGTAGACAGAATATGGTGGCACCAGGTAGTATCATATGCCTTTCGCAGATCAAAAAAGACCGCAACGAGATGTTCACGCCTGGTGAAGGCAGTGCGAATAGCCGATTCCAGTGAGACAAGGTTGTCAATGGTGGAACGGCCTTGATGGAATCCCCCTGGTTGTGGGGCAAGAAGTCCCCGGTCTTCAAGAAGCCACATCAGCCACCAACTCACCATTCGTTCAAGTAGCTTGCAGAGCACATTGGTAAGGCTGATTGGGCATTACCTGTCAGCCACCAATGGCTCTGCTCCAGGTTTCAACAATGGGATGACGGTGCTTTCCTGCCACTGTGATGGGAAAACCCCATCTGCCCAGATACAGTTAAACAGGAAGAGAAGTTGGTGTTGAAACTCAGCCGAAAGGTGACGGAGGAACTGGCTGTGTATCCAATCTGGTACCGGAGAAGTATCGGGGCATGCAGCCAGAGCAGTTTCAAACTCCCACTCGCTAACCGGGGCGTTGTAAAGTTCCTGGTGGCATGTGCGGAATGATAACTGCTTCCGCTCGACACTCTCTTTGAAGGTGCGGAAGTCTGCACTGTACGTTTCAGATGCAGAGCAACGTGCATAGTGATCTGCTATGTACTCGGCTATGGCCTGTGGGTCAGTACAGAGTGCTTCTTGAATGGTGACCGATGGGATTCCTGGCGGGGGGCTATATCCGAAGAGCCGCCATACTTTGATCCAGACCCGAGAAGGGGAGGCACGAGAGCAACTTTATTATCAAGCTTTGGAACCTGTGTAAAGAAATGCTTATCAGGTTTGGGATCCTGTGGTAAAGGAACCCACCCGTGGCTGTTGCTTGGGAGTGGCCCCTATGGTGATGGAGATGCTGGTTTTCTCAGGTGAAATGAAACTAGCAGTGGTTAAATCACCATGGACCATAGCAATTCATTTATACACTTCTTTTCCATCAGTAAGCTGGTGTTGATCATTAAACAGGCTACTAATAATTTAATAATGAAATAATAATTATGCAAATAAATTTTACAATTTACATTCATTCTAAATAATAAGTGTGGTGTGTGAGAGAGAGAGAGAGAGAGAGAGAGAGAGAGAGAGAGAGAGAGAGAGAGAGAGAGAGAGAGAGAGGGGGGGGGGCAATTAAGAAATAACATTGTTTCTATTTTTATTCTTTTGCTATTCGGACTTAAGCTAGGTGGTATTCATAAAGAGTTCTTATTTCACTTATCCCAGACATTAAAAAGCATTTATTAGACATAATAAAAGATTTCAGGTATAATTTGAGTGCCAGAAAGATGCGTTCAAACTTCCAGGGCGCCTCTATGATGATGCTACTTTTTCAGGCCTTATATGCTTGCATTGCAAAAGCAAATCCACTTTTCTAGATAGTTTACAACATGCTCTTCCTAATGACCATAGTTTAGGAGTGTTTGGAGAAAACACTTTTTGAAAAATGTGACTAAAAATACACTATTTAGCACTTTTTGAAAAATCATCGACTTTACCCAACATTTGTGAAATAATGGAAAGCAATAGGAGAATAAAACTTTATATTCTAAGACCTTGTGTTGGTGAGTTATGGTGTGCAATGTTTCATGTACATCCCACAGTTATTTCAGATATATAAAAAACTAAAGTTCGAATTTTTTTAAGCAGCTATTTTTTCGCCCTATTTTGCTTCAAATTATCTATATGTAGATTGCTCAGAAATCCTTTTCTTAATATTTTACTTTAAAGAGCTCTAAAAGTTCTTTCATGCAAATACTACCAGAGAAATATCATCTCAAAGTTGCTGAAAATTCAAGGACAGACTATTGGAAACTGTCCTATGTTCTTAAACAGTGACTGTATCTCTGAAAATATTGAATTTATGAAACAAACTTTACCAGTGTTCATTGAGAACATGTGTACAAAATTTCATCAAAATCCATGATGGTTGTGTGGGAACTTCTTCGATATTACCCCACTTGGCATGGAATAGCCCACGTCGTAATCAAAACAAATGATATGCAACATTCTTACATTCATTTAATTCAAAACTTGGTTATAAACAATATTTCTTGTTCCTTGTGCAGGACCTAATATGAATAAAGTCTTTGGTGTGCCCACCCCCAAGTTGTCCATGTGAGAAGTGTGGAGATATCAAATCCATCCAATAATATTTACTGGATTGACCTGTGATTATTAATCATAACAGAAAATGCCAGGCTCACTGGAAACTGCAGTCTCTTGAAGCTAAAGGGTTGATCTGTCAGGAGACTGCTGCCCACATGGAAATACCTGATCATTAGAAATGCCCCCAAGCAGGGGACATAAAATTCTATGCAATATTCTGCATTGCTATCCATATAAAACTCCAGTCACAAATGAAGCATCACTGCATCTTTTATGATAAAATGATAAGGTTCATATTGGCAACCCCCCCCCCCCTCCTGCTCTCATGGAGATGACTTCTGTAGGTCCCATTACCTGTACCGTCACTGGTTGGTCAAATGAGGTTTTAAAGGGGACTAAACGACAAGGTCATCAATAGCCTATACCAAACATTAACATGTCAGCAAAGGTCGATACACAGTTGAAGATGGACCTCTGCATGCAGAGGGCAAAATTCTCTGGTGCACAGAGCAGGGATGAACACAACCGCTAGATGGAGTGATAGAACCCAGCTGCGTGGATAAAACGTAAAAAGGAGTTTGCCTCAGAGGCACTGTCACCTAAAACTAAAGGGAGCACACCTGGTAGATTAAAAGACTGCCACAAGGGGGCTAAAATTGGACTGTCAAACGATGCACCACTGTCAGCACAGCGCCACTCGGGTGGAGTCTTACGGTGAAGAATATAGACGTGCGTCTTTCCCGACTCTACTCGTGAGCTCAAAAATTATACCCTTTAATTAACATAGAAAAATAATAACTGTCACACTTTTACAAACAGAAAACACTACGGTATACGGTATAACACGGTATAACACACTGCACCTGGTCCTATTCCAAATCCCATGCCACTTTCCTCGATGTCGACCTCCATCTATCCAACGGCCAACTACACACATCCGTCCACATCAAACCTACCAATAAACAACAGAACCTGCATTATGACAGCTGCCATCCTTTCCACATCAAACGTTCCCTTCCCTACAGCTTAGGTCTTTGTGGCAAACGATTCTGCTCCAGTCCTGAATCCCTGAACCAATACACCAATAACCTGATAACAGCCTTCACATCCCGCAGCTATCCTCCTGATCTGGTACAGAAACAAATTGCCAGAGCCACTTCCTCATCCCCCCAAATTCAGAACCTTCAACGGAACCCCAGAAGTGCCCCTCGTCACCGGATACTTTCCGGGACTGGAGCGGACTCTGAATGCGGCTCTCCAGCAAGGATACGACTTCCTAAAATCCTGCCCCGAAATGAGATCCATCCTTCATGACATCCTCCCCACTCTTCCGAGAGTGTCTTTCCGCCGCCCACCTAACCTCCATAACCTCCTAGTCCATCCCTATGAAATCCCCAAACCACCTTCCCTACCTTCTGGCTCCTACCCTTGTAACCGCCCCCGTTGTAAAACCTGCCCTATGCACCCTTCCACCACCACTTACTCCAGTCCCGTAACCCGGAGGGTGTACACAATCAAGGGCAGAGCCACTTGTGACAGCACCCACGTGATTTACCAACTGACATGCCTGCACTGTGAAGCGTTCTATGTGGGAATGACCAGCAACAAACTGTCCATTCGCATGAATGGTCACAGGCAGACAGTGTTTGTTGGTAATGAGGATCACCCTGTGGCTAAACACGCCTTGGTGCACGGCCAGCACATCTTGGCACAGTGTTACACCGTCCGGGTTATCTGGATACTTCCCACCGACACCAATCCTTCAGAACTCCGGAGATGGGAACTAGCCCTTCAGCATATTCTCTCTTCCCGTTACCCACCTGGTCTCAACCTCCGCTAAATTTGAATTCCCACCCACCATCTCAACATCTTTGCCTTGGTTCTCTGGACAGAGCCTCTACCTTAAGTGGCATCTCTGTCTAACTTCTAACTTCTTTGCTTTCTACAGTTCTACAGTGTGTCTGCCTAAGTGTACTTGCGTCTGTGTAAATGTGTGGGTGTGTGTGTGTTTTTGTTTACCCTCTTTCCCCCCCCCCCCCCCCCAAGGTAAGTCTTTCCTGTCTCGGGATTGGAATGACTCCTTATCCACTCCCTTGAAACCCTCATCATTTCCTTTTCCCTCTCCTTCCCTTTTGCCTGACGAAGCAGCTAGGCTGCGAAAGCTTGTATGTGTGTTTGTGTGTGATTTTATTTATTTTATTTGTTTCTATCGACGAGCCGGTCCTTTTGGTAAGTCATCTGTTTTATATAGACCCTATGTAGTAGAATTGTTTTCTTTCAGCTCATGTTAATATTTCAATGACCTTTTGAACATGTTTCATCGAGGTTAAAGTTTTAAGTTTTTATTTACATGAATACACCCTTATGTGAGCTAGTCCTGCCTAAGCTCTTAATTCTTTTTCATTTACTTATATTGTAATTTTAGTGATTTCAAGCATAATTTGTTTGATATCTGTCAAAACTTTGTCTCATCAGTGATACCGATCATTACTATGGTGCAATGTACATTCCTTTTTAGGAAATTTTAATAAAGTTATGAAATTACTGTCCAAAATCCATTGGCATAGACAAGAATAATGATTTCGGGAGGGGTTTTCAATTGAGTGGACATTGTAATAATGTGCACTCTTAATATAGCTACAAATGGCGCTAATATTGTATATGTTATATTTCATTCCAAAGGGACTGTATAGGCCTACTAAAGCAGAGCCAGCCCTAGCTTGTGTGGGGCCGTGTGCAAGACTTCTGCACGGGGCTCTCCCACATCCTCCCCTCCCCCCATCCCCCTCCAACTTTGTCACATTCAAAAGAATTTTACGTTTTGTCATTGACATACTACCTGTATATCTAAAGACTTTCTGTAGCAGACCTACTGTTAAGAAAGGGAAATAATTAGTCGCAAAAAGACCCCCTGTGTCATCTCTGAGATCATTTGGCACCTCTCTGCGACTGCTGCTCGGAGCAGATATCCCGTTTTGAACCTCCCTGCCCCCCCCCCCCCCCAGATCTGGCACTAACCTGCATTAATGCTACAAATCTTTTATCGACCAATATTTCCTATTTTTCTGTTGTAAAGAAAATAAATTGCAGAAGGCCAATAAATGCATACAATTAATTTTTTAATTTTCCCGGCATCTCAGAAGCTCAGGTGGGAGTGTTGCTGACCACCAATGTTAGAGGTTCAGGTTTGTTAAGCGGCAGGGGACTGGGTGTTGTGTGTGTGTCAACAGTTTCATCATCATCATCATCAACACGCAAGTTGCTAAAGCGCTGTCAATCAAGGGACTTGCAGCAGGCGGCTGAATCCTGACGGGGACATCATGACAATCGTGCAATCATTTCATTTCCTAGTTCCCTAAGGCAAGATGTCGCTAAGTCACAGCAGTTACGAGTACGGTGCTCGTATAGGTACAGCAGACAGGCGGCAAAACTGGCCACCTCGCAGGTATGGCCCCATGTTCTACTGCTCTCGCCAGAGGTTCGAGTCCTCCATTGGGGATGGGTATGCGTGTTGTCGATATCATAAGTTAGTTTAAGTAGTTTGTAAGTCTAGGAACTGATGACTATAGAGGTTTGGTCCAACAGGTTCACAAACATTTGGAGACATGAAAATCTCTCCGTGCCAACTGCCTGGCAGTCTCGTGCCTCGCCATCCCGTTTGACAGCAAGCACAGAACAGGGAGTGCTACTAATGGATGGACGTAGTGCTTGATTATTAGGAACGACAGTGAGTAGTAAGGGCGCAGAGAGGTGCTGAGAAACAAGGAATTGCATACCTCTTATGAGCAATAATCGTTTGTTGACACTGGATATAACAACACCCCATCAGTACCTCCAGTACTTTGACTGATACAGGCATAATTTTCTAAATCCAAGAGGTAATCCAGTGGTCATAATCTTGTCACAATAGGTGCATTCTTGAATTTCATTACATTATAACTAGTTTCAGAAACAAAATTATAGATGACAGTTTTCAAATTACATTCTAATGTTTTGCGTGGGGCCCTGTGTTTATGCACCGTTCGCACGTCCCTAAGGCCAGCCCTGTACTAGAGATCACTGAGGTATAAAAAAGCAAATCACTAATGGTCTTAAAACTGTACATATCCTCTAAAATAGGAACAATGCAAATCATACCACAAAGTTCATTTACATAGGAACATCAATAAATATTGTTGACTGCCATTGTAGTTACTCATCTAAAATCTCTAAAGCAGAAAGAAGTGCCAGGGCCCAAGAGAGTGACTGACAGCTTCTACACAGAATCTGTTCCGTGGGTGCCTTGAGCACAGAATTGTTTCCAGTGATTGGAAAATAGGCAAATCACACTACTCTATAAGTAGCAGACATTAGAGGATGACACATGGGAAAAACGACACTGCTCATTATTTCAGTAGTAATCAGGACAACTATTAACACATTTAACCCACTGGGAGCCAAGATGGTTGATTCAGCCATGCACAAATGTTTTTAGTTGGCTGCAGGCTCATGGTTTTAGTCGGTATGCACCTCTTCATCCAAAACATACCGATGGCACATGAATGTCTTTCTTCAGAGCACCAAAAAATATGGGGATCTTTTGAGGAGAAAGCAGGACTGCATGGGACACGTAACAGTTTCCAAGCCTTGGCAACTGTAGGCAAGCTTTATCCTAATAACAGAATTATGCCAGTTTTTGTTACATTTGTCAACATTTTGGAAAGGGTTTGAATCCCAGAACCCCCTCCCCCCTCCTCTGACTACATCCATGCCAAAATCTGTTTTTACTCACATAGCTTAACTTTCATTCTCTCATATTTTGTTTAAGCCTGGGCAGCAGTGATTATGGCACTGGTTAATGTACCTTCAATGAATGGACAATTTACAATTGCTTGTATATCTTTTCGATACTTATTTCTTAAACTTTATTGCACTCTGCAAATTGGTTCCAGACGTTTTATACTATTACAAGTAATGCTATACTCTCAGAGTCCAACGGGCACTTGCTTGGTTAATTTTTCCCCTTTCTCTGGAAGGCTAAAAAAGAAAAATAGTCAACAGCAACATTTAGGTGGAGTGCTACAGAAGATAGTCACTAATATAATAACGGATTTCAGAAGGGATAGTCATCACTTTTTCACTCCAGCATGACAGCAAAACTGATGCATGATGAAATCATTTGGCAGTTACACAGTGAGGCAAAGATCATGGGTGTTTTAAATTTTCAGACAGAGTCAGAACCAAGTGAAAAGTTACATAACAGGCAAAATATGTCCTTGGCACTTTGCCCACTGGCCATGCCATATTAAGTACAGAAGGTCACTCTGCCACAGAATAAACAAGACCACCAAGAATAGCTGCATGTGTATGCCAGGTGATGACAAACATGAGGGTGTAATGAGGTGAACAAAATATACCTCTCAAAACTGACATCAGTTTCTTAGCAGAAATTTGACACAACTGAGCCCAGCAGTTAGCAGTTTAATGTCATGTGTACAGACCACATTATTATAAGCTAACAAAGTTGTGTAACCAACACAAAGAGTTCAACTTATGCTGATCTGTACTACAGGGAAACACTAGTTTCAAAAAATATGTATGTTTTAACACATTTCTTACATATTAGCTACATTTCATATGCTCAGTTAAATTTATAGTGACATAAAATGAAAGTTAGTGATAGGTATAAGTTTTTTCTTACCTAATAATG
The DNA here is from genome assembly GCA_026315105.1 of Locusta migratoria. Taxonomy (NCBI): domain Eukaryota; kingdom Metazoa; phylum Arthropoda; class Insecta; order Orthoptera; family Acrididae; genus Locusta; species Locusta migratoria. Next base: position 298,281,588 of record CM048751.1, read on the forward strand.
TCAAATAATTCATTTTACTTCATAATTGTATCAGAGGGGAGACTTAGTTTTTTACTTATTTTGCTATTTTATTAATTATGTTTCATTGGCAGATAAAGACGAAAACACTGCCAACAATCCATGTTTTTTTAGAAAGTAATTAATTACCTTTGTTTGCAACTTCCCATGCTGTTTCAAATGTCCACCGATTCTCGATAGCAGCGGAGTGGCCTCTGTCGAGGAAGGACAGCAGCTGGTTTTGACTTTCTGCGCGATAAAATCGGCGGGTTGCCCGTTCCTTTGACATGGTGAGCTTTTATCCTGTGATTGAAACAAAAGGTATACGGTACATTATTCTTGATAAAAATATCAAGTATTTCAGTCAATTCCACCAACATGACACACTGTTTACATTGTATCCAAAGCTGACAGTGAGAAACTACCCTACACATAGTTTGCCAACAATTTTACTTTGTAAAACCCTTAACGCCTTGGGCTATCTATTCCAAATATTCATGCACGAAGTTTAGAATTAAGTGTTTTTTTAGAAATATCTATATTCTGAACTTTCCCTATTAAATGACATTTCTCTATTGCAGGGCGACCATTAGAAATGCACTCTATCTACATACTTTTATGCTGTGAATATACCGGCGAGTAAAAGTGCATGTGGGCTCCGTGCAAAACACTGCAACTACTAAGAAAGAGGAGGAGTTTTTTTTACGGCGGGGAGGGGGTGTCGGCTGGGGCCGAGCACATACGCAAACAGTACAAATACGATTTAAAACCGTGTGTTTAAGGGTTGTAGTAGCTGTCACACAAACAGGCGCTAGGTAAACTATAACGAAACCCAAGTGTCATCAGGTCCGAAGCCCAGTATCATGAAGAAAACTTCCTTAAACAACAATAGCACATTTCCGAAATGCAAGAATCTTACAGAAGGAGAAACAACGCATGTCTTCACTGCCACAGGTTTTCTTTTTTACCTTACCTGCAAAACTAGCGGTGTTTCAGTCCTAACGTACGTCGGCGTGAGTGTACACGCTCATAAATTGCGTGCCTGCTGGCCAGTTGCCGAGATGATTTGCAAATGCTCACGCAAATTCAACCTCACCGCCGACGCACAGTACCATGAGGTTAGCACACCACAGAGTTCGTCTGAAGGTCACATGGACCACAACAACAGACCAGCCCCGGCCGTCGTGTGAGTTAGACAGATGTTGGTTCCGTCTTATTCCTGCAGATGACTCTGCTGGTGACGCGTCTCTTCTGTCTGTACGCGTCAAGGGACACCGGGCAAGAGGTGTATTCAAATTTCTATTCAGGCCGTACAACTACTTCTTATTCGATCAGATGTCAGGATTTCCAATTGCTCAATTAATTATTAGCCTCTGTTCGAGCTATTGTGAGTCTGCTCTTATTTTGATTGGATTTACTTCATTATAACGTGCCATAAATATATTTTTTGCACTTCTTAGCCCAAGCAAATTAGATTTTTGGTGGAGAAAAGAATCAGAACGTGGAAATAATTTGAATCGATATTAGGCACACCAAAAAGATTATATGAATTTTCGGCAGTTTCTGGCTTATCCCCAAGTTTTGAGAGCCGCAAACCAACGATTTTTTTATTTTTTTTTTCAGTTTTTCGCTTATAACTAGAAAACAATGCATCCTACAGAAATTATTACGAATACCGAAATGAAAGAGTATAAAATTTCACATAGAATGACTCATTTACAAGTTAAAATCGGTTCAGTCGTTTAGCCATAATCGATCGTCAAAAAGCGGCATTTTTACCAACTTCGTCGAAAAGTTTGTTACGTCCCTGTTTAAATGACTATAACTCAGAAAGGGCTACTCCAAAAGCATTTGTGCGAAGTCAAATTACTTTTGAAATCCAAATCACACACAGTCGTCCAAATATTCAAATATAATTTAGTTAGATACGTACCTACTTAGATACTTACCTCTATGTATTATTATGAATTTACCGTGCCAATCCAAAATGATGACAAAACGGACTTAAAAATAATATAAAAAACGAACAGTTAATCAAATTTAATGATAAAAATAACAGTCCAGTTCGCAAATTATTTTTGCAATTTATTAATACAGGCGACCGGTTTCGATCTAAGTTCAAGATCATCTTCAGACCTCGCTACAGATGATCAGGCGGTGAGCGGCAGTCGCCTGCCGCTCACCGCCTGATCATCTGTAGCGAGGTCTGAAGATGATCTAGAACTTAGATCGAAACCGGTCGCCTGTATTAATAAATTGCAAAAATAATTTGCGAACTGGACTGTTATTTTTATCATTAAATAATAAGTTCGCTGTTTATTCCAAGAAAGGAAACAATGTTTTCCAAACTGATAATCAAATTTAATTAGATACATATCTACTTAGATACTTACCTCTATTTATTGATATGAATTAATTACCATGCCAATCCAAAATGAAAAATAAGAAACATCAACGTGTCAAGGTTTTATCCATGAAAATACAGGACTACATCAATTATAGTATTAAAATGATGAGATACATTTTTTACAAACGTCTTCTGTGTTAATTATTGTTCTGTATTTACATATTTGGAGAAAGCTTTTGACAATATCGACTGGAATACACTCTTCCAAATTCTGAAGGTATCAGGGGTAAAATATAGTGTAGCGAAGAGTTATATTCAACCTATACCAAAACCAGACAGCGGTTATTAGAGTCGAAGGGCAAGAAAGGGATGCAGAGGTTGGGAAGGGAGTAAGACAGGGTTGTAGCCTTTCCCCAATGTTGTTCAATCTGTACATTGAGCAGGCAGTGAAGGAATGGAAGGAGAAATTTGGAGAGGGCATTAAAGTGCAGGGAGAAGAAATAAAAACATTGCGGTTTGCTGATGACATAGTAATTCTGTCAGAGACCGCTAATGATCTGGAAGAGCAATTGAATGGGATGGACAGTGTCTTGAAAGGAAGATATAAGATGAACATTAACAAGAGTAAAACGAAGGTAATGGAGTGCAATGTCAGAAAATCAGGCGATGCTGAAGGAATTACATTAGGTAATGAGACAATAAAAGAAGTAGATGAATTTTGTTATTTGGGTAGCAAGATAACTTCTTCTGACCGAAGTAAAGAAGATATAAAATGTAGAATGGTTATGGGAAGAAAAGCGTTTATAAAGAAGCGAAACTTGTTAACATCCAATATTAATTTAAATGTTAGGTAGTCCTTTCTGAAAGCATTGGTCTGGAGTGCAGCATTGTATGGGAGTGAAACCTGGACGATAAGGAGTTCAGATAAAAAGATGGTAGAGGCTTTTGAAATGTGGTACTACAGACGAATGATGAAGATTGGATGGGTAGATCGCGTAACTAATGAGGAGGTGCTTAACTGAATCGGGGAGAAAAGGAGTTTCTGGCATATCCTTTCTAAGAGAAGGTATAGATTGGTTGGACACATTCTGAGACATCAAGGAATCGTCAACTTAAGATTAGAAGGAAGCGTGTGGGGTAAAAATCGTAGATGGAGACCGAGGTACGAATATAGTAAGCAGATTCAAAAGGATGTAGGTTGCCGAGCATATTCTGAGATGAAGAGACTTTCACAGGGCAGGGTAGCGTGGAGAGCTGTCAAACCAGTCTGCGGACTGAAGACCACAACAACAACATTTACATTTACTCGCAATTTACTTATTTTTTATGTTTTTCTGCTTTCCGGGAAGATGACCCCGATAAGGTAACATCCTATTCTTCGTTCTCTTTCCACATGAAGTCACTACAACAGCTCGAGTCATTCTTCGCCTTTGAATGAGCCCCCTATCCATTCTCTCTTTTTTATGGCGCGGAACAATGCGCAAGACAAGAAAATAAGACCTCCTTAAGCTGTTCAAACCAGTCAATGTTGTAATCATAAGAAACAACGACGTGCTTTACGGTGGATTGCCCTTCCACCATATTGTGTGGAATACTGGTGAGATGTTTTACTAACTACGTCAACCAACATAGGGTCCAAATGCACTGTAATGTCTGATGGCTCCCCTGAAGAGGGAGCTGAAGAAAGCATAAAAATGTTGAATGACGTTGAAGTGCACGCGATTTGTCTTCCGCTACAGTTTTATTTGATAAAGCAATGTCTCCAACTATATCAAAATAATGTTTCTTAATAAGTGGATGTAATAAGAAACGTCTTATCTCAATGTTGACAGAAAAATTATGTGATGAAAGGTGTAAAAGTATATGATTGGTTTATTCAATGTTTTATATATATGTACTACTATTGTGTGTGTGTGTGTGTGTGTGTGTGTGTGTGTGTGTTCTTACTCTTTGAAGGTGATAATTGAAGATTCCATGAACGAGTTTAATTAGATGCAGGGCCGGCGCAAGCCTAACTGCCGCCCCGTGCGAGTTGAAAACTTGCCGCCCCCTAATTAAAAAGGAAAGGAGAGACAAAAAAAAAAAAAAAAAAAAAAAAAAAAAAAAAACCTTGTATAACGTTAAAATCTATCCGTTGTTTGTATGCCACTTCTGTTGTCACGTGTTTTCTTAAAGAAAAAAGGTTTGACAGTTATATAATAGTATTAGAAATATATAAAGGGTAAATCTTTTGATCAAAAATCTGAAAATGGTCTTGCCCGGTTTATTAAACATTTTTACACCACACACTGATGCACATTCGGGAGGACATAGGCTGCATTTTCTAAATATAAAGGATTTTCTGAAATTCATATTACAAATTTCGGTGAGTCCTACAGGAGTACGAGTACAAATTTTGATAAGGAACTCTCGTCCGGAATTGTCATCCCCGTGACACCATGAGCACTTCTTTGTCTTTTTCACTTTGTAATTAAGTTCTTCTACGCTTTGCTTTCCATATTTTTGGAGGAGGTAGCGTTAACCAAGACAAGAAAAAAGAATCTACTAAAATGGACTGTACATTGAACATGTAAGGAGAGTTGTAAGGCGGACAGCCGACTTATTGGGATAATTTTGGGAAGATGTACTTCATCTGTAAAGGAGACAGTGTATAAAACGCTTGTACGACCACGTCTTGAGATTGCTCAAGTGTTTGCAACCCGCAACAGATCATAGGAAGAGATGGAAGCAGTTCAGAGGCGATCAGCTAGGATTGTTATTGGTAGGTTCTAACAATGCGCGAGTGTCATGGAAATGCTCCGTGAACTCTAACGGCGATCGCTGGAGGAAAGACGACCTTTTTTCCGAAAAATTCTGTGGAGGAAATTTTGAGGGCTGGAATTTCAAGCTGATTGTAGAACGATCTTCCTGCCGCCTACTTACATTTCGCGTAAAGGACACAAAGACAAGATTAGGGCTCGTACAGAGGCATATAGACATTTTTCTTTCCCTCATTCTATTTGGGTGTGGAATAGGAAAGGAAATTCCTAGTAGTGGTACAGCGTACCCTCCGCCACCACCTTACGGTGGATTGCGGTGTATATATGTAGATGTAGATATATTAAGAGCTATGAACACTTTACTAGTAGGAGATACGTGAAAAACAGCAGACAATTGAATATAACGACTTGCTTAGAACACTGAGATATGGATTTTAGAGTCCATTTATATCAAATATTTTGTTCTTGTTTTGGTGGGTAGTACGCCCTTTTAAAACATGGAAAGCAAAGAGCGTAAAAAATTAAAGCAATGCTCATAGTGTCAATGGATGACATTCCCGAACGTGGGTTATTATACATTCATTCCCTGAGGTGAAGGATGGGGTATACGAATGCTGAGGGACAGAGAGGGAAGGGGACGGATGAGAAGATGAGTGGAAATACTGGTGTAGCTTGAGCTTGACACTGCAACAAGCTGTATTCTAGATAGGTTATACATGTATTTTTCATCCGCAAGAACGGGGTAATGGTTAGAACGGTTTTTATCAAAATAAAAGTACCGTAATTCTTATAGCGATCACAAAAACGACACAATGGCTCCTCTTACAACATAGAATTGTGTCACAAAATACCACTCGGCTTCTCTCCCTTGTCTTGTCCAACAGGGACAGCAAACCTGCCACCGCATCTGGTGCCGCCCCGTGCGGCCGCACGTTTCGCACGTGTCTTGCGCCGGCCCTGATTAGATGTGCTGTTGTTCAGTTGTCTTGGTGGTTGCTAGAGGTATCGTAATTATCGTTCTTTAGCGGAATTTTAATAAATGTTTATTTTCTTCAATAAAATTGCATTTGATGTTTAATCAACATGGTAGCAGAGCGTGCTTGTTGATAATTACGTTTTTATGAAGAACGATAGTTTTGGCCGAGTTTGAGATACTAACTAAAAGTGAAGAAAGGCGAAATCATGGCCGAAGAAAGACAACAAATTGAGAAACTCACGGGCGAAGAAAATTGGGCGACTTGGAGAAACGTAATGCGAACTATTTTGGAATTTTACGAACAACAAATTGAGAAACTCACAGGCGAAGAAAAATGGGCGACTTGTAGAATCGTAATGAGAACTATTTTGGAATGTTACGAAATCTTTGACGTCGTAAATGGCGCGCGGCTTAAACCCAGTGCTAGATTAAGCCCCGTGTAGGCCCCGAGGCAATCCAAATCTTGGGGCCCCACTCCAAACTCATCTCTTAATAAGTTACTAATTTTCCACCCAACAACAACACTATATTGGTAATAATAATAACAATAAAAATTATAAAATTTTGTTTACAAATCTTAACAATAATGATAAAAATAATAATATTGGTGTATTTCTGAACCGAAGCATTCGTTTTAAGTAAGTAACATGCTGAGCCGTCATGTAAGACAGCCGCTTACGAGCCACAATAAACTCAAATTTGGATATAAGAATAATAATAGCAAAGGGAAATGAGTCATTTTCGTGCATCATGTAAATGTATTTATTCAACAAAACAATTATCAATCCATAAATATAAGTTGTTTAATACAATAATATTCCAGAAATTATTTAAGAAAAGATATAGAAATTAATAATAATTAACAAACGCATTAAACATTTACTGTCCTCAATTTTTTCCCAGCAAAATCATTCGAAATATCTCATACGTTTGCGCAGACCTTAGTCGAAACGAACACTTAGCTTATATGATCACATAGACAGCCTGAAGACTGGAATGAAACTTTCACTCTGCAGCGGAGTGTGCACTGATATGAAACTTCCTGGCAGATTAAAATTGTATGCCGGAACCGGGACTCAAACCTGGGACCTTTGCCTTTCGCGGACAAGCGCGCTACCGACTGAGCTATCCCGACTAGCACTCCTGAAAGAGCACAGTCGGTAGTGCGCTTGCCCGCGAAAGGTAAAGGTCCCAGGTTCGAGTCCCGGTTCCGGCACACAATTTTAATCTGCCAGGAAGTTTCATATCAGCGCACACTCCGCTGCAGAGTGAAAAGTTTAATTCTGGAAACATCCCTTAGGCTGTGGCTAAGCCATGTCTCCACCATATCCTTTCTTCCAGGAGTGCTAGTCTTGCATGGTTCGCAGGAGAGCTTCTGTGAAATTTGGAAAATAGCAGGCGAGGTACTGGCGGAAGTAAAGTTGTGAGGCGGCATCGTGAGTCGTGTCGGGACAGCGCAGTCGGTAGTGCGCTTGCCCGCGAAAGGCTAAGGTTCCAGGTTCGAGTCCCGGTTCCGGCACACAATTTTAATCTGCCAGGAAGTTTTATATCAGCTTGAAGACTGTTTATATACTGTTTCGCACTCCCTCATTTCCGCTATTCCAGCGTTAAGATTGTGCCGTTCCCAACGATTTACCTGCGATGTTTCCAAATCGCATTTTTCTGGTTTCCCTCTTCAGTACATACTGCAATGTACTCTGGGTTTCCTTGAGTCCCGAGAGCTCCACGTTGACCTAATTAGGTTGCCTGTTGCAGATAATAATAGTTCAGTTTCCTGTCATACTTTGTGTGTGTGTGTACCTAATCACTTAATTGTGTATTTTTATTTGATGATTTCACAAATACCAGTCATTTTTTGACGCACTGTAGCGTCTTAGGTATTAGGAGTAGAAAAAAATGATAAGAATCAAATTTGTAGAGAATTTTGTGCTGTTTAAAAAATAACCGAGACGTAAAAGCGGTAGGAACACAAAAAACGGAGATTTTCAGCAAAAAAAAACTGAAAAATCGAAACTTTTGGAGTTTTTGACTGCAGAAAATTTTCCCAAGAGAAATTTTGTTGGCAAAACTTGGTTTTCTAATCTTTCCAACCATATGAACGAGTTAAAAAATAAAATCTTCTACCCCACCTTTTGCAAGGTATAGGCTTTTTTTCTGACAGTTTGACTGGGCTATTACCAGAAGGGATTAGTCTGCTGCAGCTTTTCTTTGGTGAGGATAACATCCGATGTAGACTAAGAAGGGCCCCCAGCGACCGTCTTGCAGTCCTCAAACTCTTCAGAACTCTAAGGATCCATTTCCTATCTCATATATTTTCTTTCACTCGCCTACAGACAAACAACGAAAAGGCATCTAATTTTTATTTTGAACATAAAAGTCTTTCTAAAAAATTCTCATTGTTTATCGATGACCACGGGGCCCCTAAAACGCGCGGGCCCCCCAGGCTGCTGCCTACTCTGACTTATGGGTAATCCGGCACTGCTTAAACCAGAAGCAGGCGGACAAAATTGTTAATCTGACAGTGGCGGAGCTAGGCGTCGGCGACGTCGGCCACTGCCGACGGCCTCGCGCCTGTGGGGGCCTCGCAAAACATCGTTAACATTTTGGCATTTTTTGTTTCTCCTTTTTTTAATTTGGTGTTTAACGGCGCTTTCCAAGTGCTACACAACATTCGTATCCAAGGATGGGATTTGACCCCCAGCGAGAGCGATCTCGCTCACCGTGGTATGATGCCTTAGTGCGCTCCGCCATTTGCGCATGAGTGCAGTAGTGATGCAATTTTTAGTTAAATACTTACATAACAATTTCTTCAGTACATTTTAGAAAACGATTTGGAAGAAACTTCCTGGCAGATTAAAATTGTGTGCCGGAACCGGGACTCGAACCTGGGAACTTTATCTTTCGCGGGCATGCGCACCACTGACTGTGCTAAAGTTGTGAGGCGGCATCGTGAGTCGTGTTGGGATAGCACAGTCGGTAGTGCGCTTGCCCGCGAAAGGCAAAGGCCCCAGGTTCGAGTCCCGGTTCCGGCACACAATTTTAATCTGCCAGGAAGTTTCATATCAGCGCACACTCCGCTGCAGAGTGAAAGTTTCATTCTGGATTTGGAAGAAGTATATCCAAATCTTTATATAACAGTCAGAATCATCCCCCGTTCCAGTCAGTACAGCTTCGGCCGAGAGAAGCTTCACAAAGTTAAAATTGATTAAGGCTAACTTGAAAAGCAAAATGATCAAGAAAGACTATCTGCGTTGTCAGTATTATCAACTGAAGCCGAAATAGCGGCTAGTATTAAGATGTGGTCTTAAAAAATTCAGCGAGACGAAAAGGTGAAAAGTTCCTCTAAATTGTGTTTGTTTATTGTAATTTTTGTCATTGTAATAATATTTGTATATTATACTAATAGAATTTTAGTATACTGATTATTGATGTATAATTCAGCTCATTTAACATTTTCTTCATTAATGAAAAATAAAAGGGGCCTCGCAAAAAGGAGTTCGCCGACGCCCAGTTTTCGTCTAGCGCCGCCACTGTAATCTGATATTAAGAAATGGACGAAGGCAAATGCAAAAGCAAGGAAACGGCTAATTTTGTCACTTGATACTAAGCCTTTACTTCGTGTTGGTGAATGTAAGACTGCTAAAGAGAGTTGGGATAAGCTACACAAGATTTACTATGTTCACTCAGCCGAAAATGTTGATCTGCTTCGACATAAATTCCACACCACTGTGTGGGAAGCATATGGCGGTATACAAGGCCATTCAGCGAAATTTGATGAAATAAAAACTCAACTTGCTTTGCTAGACAAGCCGTCGTGGTGATCTTTGTGCGCGATTTTGGCAACTTTGCCAAAAGAATTTGACTACTTTTATAGAACGTGGTACGATTTACCTGCTGTAGGAAAGACGTAGAATAAACTGCAGAAACGGTGTTTAAATTATGAATTGAGAATTACAGATCGTGATGAAGAAAGTGTTGCTTCAGCAATGATGTCGAAAATGAAGATTAATAAAGAGCGACAAAGGCGGAAACAAACTTCCGAAACTTAAAAAAGTCCAATCATAAAAGAAATGAAGATGTTATGTTGTTATGGTCTTCAGAGACTGGTTTGATGCAGCTCCACCCTACTTTCTCCTGAGCAAGCCTTTTCATCTCCTCATGAGAACGGCAACCCACATCCACTTGAATCTGCTTGCTATACGCGTCTCTTGGTCTCCCTTTGCGATTTTTACCCCACACACTTCCCTCCAATGCTAAATTTACGATTCCCCGATGTCTAAGAATGTGTCCTACCAAGCGATTCCTTATTTTATGCCAAAAATTCCCATTCTCACCAATTCTGTTCAGTACCTCTTCATTAGTTATGCGATCTACCCACATAATCTTCAGCATTCTTCTCTAGCACCACATTTCAAAAGCCTCTATTCTCTTCCTGTCCGCACTGCTTATCGTCCGTGTTTCACTCCCGTACAAGGCAACACTCCACACAAATGCCTTCAGAAAAGTCTTTCTTGCACTTAAATTAATATTCAATGTTAGCAAATTTCTCTTTTTCAATAATGCTTTTCTTCCCATTGCCATTCTGCATTTTATATCCTCTGTACTGCGACCATCGCATGTTATTTTACTACCCAAGTAATAAAACTCATCTACCACCTTCATTGTTTCGTTACCTAATCTAATTCCTTCAGCATCGCCTGATTTTCTAAGACCGCATTCCATTCCTTTTGTTTTGCTCTTGTTAATGTTCATTTTATACGCTCTCTTCAACACACTGTCCATTCCATTCAACTGCTCTTCCAGGTCCTTTGCTGTCTCTGATAGAATTACAATGTCATTAAATATTTTTATTTCTCCCCCCTGAACTTTAATCCCTATTCCAAATTTTTCCTTGCTTTCCTTCACTGCCTGCTCGATGTACAAATTGAATAACATCAGAGAAAGACTAGAACCCTGTCTTACTCCCTTCCCAACCCTTCGAGTCTAATAACTGCGGTCTGGCTTTTGTACAAGTTGTAAATAACTCTCCTTTCCCTATATTTTACCCCTGCTGACTTCAGAATTTGAAAGAGTGTATTCCAGTCAACATTGTAAAATGCTTTCTCCAAATCTACAAAAGCTAAAAATGTAGGTTTGCCTTTCCTTAATCTATCTCCTAAGATAAGACGTAAAGTGAGTATTGCCTCCCGGGTTCCTGTTCCTCCTGAATCCAAACTGATCTTCCCCGAGGTCGGCTTCTACCAGCTTTTCCATTCTCCTGTAAATAATTCGTGTTAAAATTTTGCAACCATGACTTATCAAACTGATGGTTCTGTAATTTTCACACCTGTCTGCGCCTGATTTCTTTGGAATGGGGTTATTACATTTTTCTTAAAGTCTGAGGGTATTTCGCCTGTCTCCTACATCCTACACACCAGTTCAAATAGTTTTGTCATGGCTGGCTCTCCCAGAGACTTTAGTAGCTCTGAGGGTATGTAATCTACTCCTGGGGCCTTGTTCCGACCTAGGTCTTTCAAGACTCTGTCAAATTCATCTCTCAGTATAGTATCTCCTATTTCATCTTGATCTACTTCCTCTTCCCTTCCTACAACATCGTTTCTAAGTTCATTTCCTTTGTAGAGCTGCTCTATGTACTCTTTACACCTTTCAGCTTTCTCTTCTTTGCTGAGAACTGGTTTCCCATCTGAGTTATTGATATTCGTAGAGTTGCTTTTCTTGTCCCCAAATGTCTCTTTTATTTTCCTGTAGGCGGTATCTACTTTTCCCCTTCTTATACATTCTTCTAGTCACTTCTGCTTAGCCATTTTGCACTTCCTGTCAATCTCATTTTTTAGTCGTCTGTTTTATTTCCCCCTGTTTCTGTCAATTGTTGCCTAAATCTCCCTCTGAAATTCTCCAGAACTTCACTTTCCTTTAATTTATCTAAGTCCCATCTCCTTTTTTTCCTACCTTTTTGCAGTTTTTTTCAGTTTCAGCCTACAGTTCATGACTAACAAGTTATGGTCAGAAATGAAGATAGAAAATGCTTTTCTTGCGGTAAAGTAGGTCACTTATCGAAACAGTACAAATCGGGTCTAGTGTGTTTCAAATGTAAGAAAAAGGCAATCGCTCAAATGAATGTGCGAGTATTTGCGTGACCAAAAATTAACACTGTGCTACGTTGAGCAAAGCTTTAATGCCGAAACGCAACAGTAGTTTTTCAGTAGATGTAAATAAGCTTGATTGTGATGAGTGGTACATTGGCAGTGGTGCGACGCATCACGTAACAAATCAGCGTGACTGGTACACTACCTATAAACCTTTTAAGACTCCAAGGAAGATGGATAGTGCCAAGAATGGTGTGCAAACTGAAGCACTTGGCACAGGTCGTATTGATGTAAAAGTTTTTAAGGGGCAGAACGGTATTTTTAAAATGTTCAAATGTTTGTAGAGCTTATGGGACTTAACTACGGGGTCATCAGTCCCTAAGCTTACAAACTACTTATGAACTAACTAACACTAAAGACGGCACAAATATCCATGCCCGAGGGGGGATTCGAACCCCCGACCGTAGTGGCCGTGTAGACCGTGACTGGAGCGCCTCAGTCCCCTCGGCCATCGCGGCCGGTCGTATTTTGAAGATGTTTAGTTTTGCCTGATGGATCCTGCAATTTATTTTTCGTTAAGAAGGCTGCACAAAAGGGAATAAATCAAGTAATCGAAAATGATGGAAAATCATGGGTATTTTTCAAAAATGATATTCCGATTGCTGTTGCTACATCCATTGCTGAAAATTAACTTTATCGTTTAGCTGTGAAAGTTGTTCGTAAAGTTAAGTCTTGTGTTGTTGCTGAAACTGATGACTACAGAGGTGGCACGAAATATGGGTCATCAAAATAAACGCTATGTGCACCAGTTCTTGAAGGATCATTGTATAGAGACACTGTTTGATAATAGCCCTTGTGAAGATTGTGTCCAGCCCCGTATTTAGGTACGCCCATGGGCCCAATAGCTTTTGACCCCCCCCCCCCCCTCCCACACACACACAAAACACACAAAACTTTAGCAATTCTGAAAAACATTTATCAGCAAATTGTTAACAGGTTAATAAAAAGGTATATATTATTGAAAGAAGAAATCTTTGAAAAAAATATCATACATAACTAACCTTGAATTCAGTGTAGACATTTTGGTTGTAGCAAGTCCAAATTTCAGTATGGAGACACGAGGCACTTACTTTTATTAACTACACACTCACATACATACAAGGAATAACTCAGCAGAAAAAAGTATTAACATTTCGACAAAGAATATGGCTTTCTTCTTGCCTTGTTATCAGCAAACACATTAATCACATTCTGAAAGTCCACTTTTACAGTCAGATCATTTTCTATTGCTAGTATGGCCAGGTGATTCAAACGGTCCTGAGTCTGAGCAGCACGCAAAGAGTTCTTAACCCTCCCAAGAACTGAGAATGATCGTTCAGCAGAACATTTTGTTGCTGGTGTGCTCAAATAAGTTTGAAGAGCGATCCTAATGTTTGGATAAATATCAAACAGATGTTTCTCTCTTAACATTTTGTTTAAGGCAGGCAAAGAAAGACCATTCTCATAACCTGATCTCAAAAGGAAGCTTTTGAGATGGACACATTCAGTTCCAAAAGAGTCCTCAATGTCCACTGAGTAAACGTGCTGCAGCTGCTTTGCAACATTATAAACTTCATTAGGCTCCATTTTCGTCAAAGTAGATAATAATGAGGACTTTTCAGAAAATTCTTTGTAGACACCAAGACGCTAATTGAGCTCTGTGGACAGTCTGTCCAATATAACTAATTAATTTTTCTTCAATATGTCACCATCAGATTTGCAACTAACAGTTTCATTTTCGGATTCGGAATCAGAGTCGTCAAAGAACTTCTTTCGTTTCTTCACACGTTTTTCTTTAGTTTCATTGTCTTTTACAGGTTGTTGAGTTGTTTCCAGCTTACTCTCCCTCAGCTTTTTGTACACTTGGAAAGACTTATTCATGTTGTTGTTGTTGTGGTCTTCAGTCCGGAGACTGGTTTGATGCAGCTCTCCACAATACCCTATCCTGAGCAAGTCTCTTCATCTCCACATAAGAACGGCAACCTACATCTGACTGAATCTGCTTACTGTATCCATCTCTTGGTCTTCCTATGCGATTTTTCCCCACACACTTACCTCCAACGCTAAATTCACAATTCCTTGATGTCTAAGAATGTCCTACCAATCTATCCCTTCTTTTAGTCAAGGTATGCCAGAAATTTCTTTTCTCCCCAATTCTGTTCAGTACCTCCTCATTAGTTACGCAATCCACCCACCTAATCTTCAGCATTCTTCTGTAGCACCATATTTCAAAAGCCTCAATCCCCTTCCTGTCCACACTGTTTATCGTCCATGTCTCACTCCCATACAAGGCAATACTCCATACAAATGCCTCCAGAAAGGACTTCCTTAGGCTTAAATCAATATTCGATGTTAACAAATTTCTCTTTTTCAAGAACGCTTTTCTACCCATTGCCATTCTGCATTTTATATCCTCTGTACTGCGACCATCATTTGTTATTTTACTGCCCAAGTAACAAAACTCATCTACCTCCTTTATTGCTTCGTTTCCCAATCTAATTCCTTCAGCATCACCTTATTTTCTTACACTGCACTTTTTACCCTAGTTTTGTTCTTGTTAATGTTCACCTTATATGCACCTTTCAGCACACTGCCCATTCCGTTCAATTGCTCTTCCAAGTCCTTTGCTGTATCTGACAGAATTACTATGTCATCGGCAAAACGAAATGTTTTTAATTCTTCACCCTGAACTTTAATTCCTTCTCCAAATTTCTCCTCGCTTTCCTTTATAGCTTGCTCATTGTACAAATTCATATCATCTATGAAAGTCAGAAGTGAAGTATACAGTTTTACTACTGCAGATACGTCAACTTCTTCTGACTGCAGTTTTATACTCACTGTATTGAAACGCTCCAAAATACTCCCCCACATTGTAGCCATGAATGCGATGTCTGCAGAGTTAAGCTTTCTCAGTATCCCTGTTGCTTCTGATTTAATCAGAGGTTTTTCACTTTTATCTTCAGAAATGTATCTAAGAGCTTTATTGACTGCATCCCAATTGGCATTTATGCTTTTGCTTATGCTTCTCGTACTGACCACCTTGTAATGCAAAGAGATTTTAAATTTCTCTTTGCAAAAACTGTCTGTAAAATTTTCCAGCGTTCAGTAGATGCCGAAAAAAATTGTAAATTGTCTGTAGCAGATCAAAAAATTTTGAAGCCATTTTACAGCATGTGACTACACTTGATCCTACCAGATTCAGAGAATGAGGGGAGCAAGGGATGAAAAATGCCAAGGGATTTAATAACTTGATTTGGGCTTGTAGGCCACAGTAGATACCCGCCATATTTGCAGCATTATCATAACTTTGGCCACGACAGTTGCTTATATCTAATCCATGGGAGTTTAAGAACTTAAAGACTGCATCTGACAATTCTTCTCCAGTATGCCCAGCATTTTGCATAAACTCCAGAAACCTCTCTTGTGGTATACCAGTTTTATTTAATATCGTATTATGAAACTTAGTTGGTCACAATGTGAAACATCAGGAGTAGAATCCACAATAATGGAAAAATACTTTGCATCAACTATCTTATCTCCTCTGTGACATTCTTCCCCATAATATTTATCATTTCTTCATAGGTGCTAAACGATAAATATGATGTGTGCCCTCTTCCTGGATTTCCATATTTAGCTATATGACCTGCTAAGAATGGATCGAATTCAGCTATTAGCTCCAAACACATCATAAAATTACCATACCGCAAGGAACCAAATCGTTCTTCATCTCCACGAAATGGCATTCCCCTTGAAGAAAGTTTTTTCACTACAGCCACTACCCTCTGTAGTACATTTCTCCAATACTTCACTTCTTCTTGTAACTGAGCAATAAATTGATTATCAAGTCTACATGGAGTATGTCGCCTTTCTTTAAAACTCAAAACACAATCACGATGTACACTTGAATTTTCATGTTCAGTTATCCTTGGTTTGCATGTTTCCCTAAATCTATTCCTTACCATTATAACCACCCCCATGAACCACAGACATTGCCGAGGTGGGGTGGCTTGCGTGCCTCAACGATACAGACAGCCGTACCGTAGGTACAACCATAGCGGAGGGGTATCTGTGGAGAGGCCAGACAAACATGTGGTTCCTGAAGGGGGCAGCAGCCTTTTCAGTAGTTACAGGGGCAACAGTCTGGATGATTGACTGAGCTGGCCTTGTAACATCAGCTAATGTGGCTTTGCCACACAGTTACTGCGAACGGCTGAAAGCAAGGGAAAACTACAAGCGTTGCCTTTCCCGAGGACATGCAGCTCTACTGTATGAACATATGATGATGGCATCCTCTCGGGTAAAATATTCCGGAGGTAAAATAGTCCCCCATTCGGATCTCCGGGCGGGGACTACTCAGGAGGATGTGATCATCAGGAAAGACAATACTGGCATTCTACGGGTCGGAGCGTGGAATGTTAGATCCCTTAATCGAGTAGAAAAATTAGAAAATTTAAAAAGGGAAATGGATAGGTTGAAGTTAGATATAGTGGGGATTAGTGAAGTTCGGTGGCAGGATGAACAGGATTTCTGGTCGGATGAGTACAGGATTATAAATACAAAATCAATTGGGGGTATCACAGGAGTAGGATTGATAATGAATAAGAAAATAGGAATGCGGGTAAACTACTATGACAAGCACAGTGATCGCATTATCATTGTCAAGATAGATACGAAGCCAACACCGACAACAGTAGTACAGGTTTATATGCCAACTAGTTCTGCTGATGATGAGGAAATCGAAGAAATATATGAGGAGCTAAAGGAAATTATTCATACAATAAAGGGAGAGGAAAACTTAATTGTTATTGGAGACTGGAATTCGGTAGTAGGACAAGGAAGGGAAGGAAAGATAGTAGGTGAATATGGTCTGGGCAAAAGGAATGAAAGAGGAAGCCGCCTGGTAGAATTTTGCACAGAACATAATTTAGTTATAACAAACACCTGGTTCAAGAATCACAAAAGAAGGTTGTATTCGTGGAAGAGACCAGGAGACACCGGGAGATACCAGATAGATTTTATAATGGTAAGACATAGATTTCGGAACCAGGTTTTACAGTGTAAGACATACCCAGGGGCGGATATAGACTCTGACCATAACTTGTTGGTTATGAACTGTAGACGGAAACTGAAGAAACTACAAAAAGGTAGGACAATAAGGAGATGGGACCTGGATAAATTGAACGAATCTGAGGTTCTTAAGAATTTCAGAGGGAGCTTTAGGCAACAATTGACAGAAGCAGGGGAAAATAAAACAGTAGAGGAGGAATGGGTAGCATTGAGATATGAAATAGTGAAGGTAGCAGAGGACAAAATAGGTAGGAAGGCAAGACCTACAAAAAATCCTTGGATATCACAGGAGATACTAAATTTAATCGATGAAAGGAGAAAATATAAAAATACAGTAAATGAAACAGGCAAAATGGAGTACAGACGACTAAGAAATGAGATTGACAGGAAGTGCAAAATGGCTAAGCAGGAGTGGCTAGAAGGCAAATGCAAGGATGTAGAAGAATGTATAAATAGGGGAAAAATAGATACAGCCTACAGGAAAATAAAATAAACATTTGGAGATAAGAAAAACAGCTCTATGAATATCAAGGACACTGATGGAAAACCAGTTCTCAGCAAAGAAGGGACAGCTGAAAGGTGGAAACAGTATATACAGGGGCTCTACAAAGGAAATGAACTTCGAGACAATATTGTAGGAAGGGAAGAGGATGTAGATGAAGATGAAATAGGTTATACAAACGAGGAGTTAGTTCCCCCCGGGGGCTGTATTACCTGATACCTTTTGTTGATTAAACATCAAATGCAATTTTCTTGAAGAAAATAAACATTTATTAAAATTCCGTTAAAGAACGATAATTACGATACTTCTAGCAATCATCAAGACAACTGAGCAACAGCACATCTAATTTAAACTAGTTCATGGAATCTTCAATTATCACCTTCAAAGAATAAGAACACGCACACACACACACACAAATAATAGTACATATATATAAAACATTGAATAAATAAATCATATACTTTCTCACTCTCCCGCAATGTTTTCATATATATACCATACCAGCAAGTTCCTTCATCAATTTTAGCTTTGTAAACGGTAGTCCTTTTGTCAGAATATCATCTGCTTGTCTATCAGTTGGTATGTAACTCACATTGACCTTATTCTCTTTAACCAGTTGACGAATATAATGGTGCCTTGTTTGTATATGTTTTGAACGGTCATGAAACCTTGAACCGCTAATGACTTTGATAGCACTTTGATTATGTATTTGTAAAACATGAACTGAAGTTTCAACAACGGCTCCAATTTCTTTTAGAAGTTGTTGCAAACACACAAGTGATTTACAGGCTTCACTTGCAGCCACATATTCTGCCTCCATTGAAGAAAGAGCAACACACTTTTGTAATTTACTCTTCCACACAACTGGCCCTCCATGGAACTTGAGTAGAATGCCACTTGTTGACCGCCTAGTCCCTCTGTCCCCACCATGATCTGCATCACTGTAAGCTTCAATATTACAGTTTTCATCTTTCATGAACTGAATACCATCTGTTATTGTTGACTTCAGATACCTAAGTATCCGTTTGAGCAATGCAAAATGTGCCTGTGTTGGTGAGTCTTGAACTCTTGATGCAACATTAACAGCATATGATAAATCCGGCCTTGTAGCTTGTGTTAAATACATCAAACTTCCAAACATTTCTCGATATAGCTTGGTATTATTAAAAGGAGATGATTCACCTGGTATCCATCCTGGTTCAATGGGTAAAGATAATGGTTTTGCATCCACCATACTATATTTCTCTAAAAAAAAATTCACATATGCTGACTGGTTTATTTGAATGCAGGTGTCAAACTTCTTGATTTGTAAACCTAAGAAGTAATCAACCTTTTCCACAGTAATCTGAAAACGTTTACCTAACTGTTCTATACACTTGGATGTTGCATCAGTGGAACCCATAGCCAGTCCATCATCAATATAGAACAATAGTACTAGGTTTTCACCATAGAACATACATGGATCTGAATGACTCTCCCGTAAATTACATTCAGTAAGAAACTTTACAAGACATTCATACCAACATTTTGAGGCTTGCTTTAAACCATATAGACTCTTCAGTAATTTGGATACACGTCCTGTACCATCGTCAAAACCCTCTGGTTGATACATGTATATTTCTTCCTTCAAAATACCATTAAGAAATGCTGTCCTCACATCAAATTGCCTTATACATCAATCATGTTTAACTGCAACACTCAACAGGCATCTCATTGTCTCAAATCTCGCAACAGGGCTAAAAGTGTCAACATAATCTATTCCAAAGCGCTGAGTGTATCCTTTTGCTACCAGGCGAGCCTTATACCTAACCACTTCATTATTTGCATTTAATTTCGTAGCAAAGACCCACTTATTTTCAATTAGCTTCTTTGGTTTCTCTTTGTACACCAGTTCCCATGTTTCATTTTTCTGCAGGGCATTTATTTCTTCCTCCATTGCTTTCTTCCATGTTTTAGAATTTTCTGACTGCATTGTTTCTTTATAGTTCCTTGGTATTTCACAAAGCGACATCATTCTTGGTTTATGGTCTGAATCTTCACAGTAGCAAGAAAGTTTCTTCAAATTCCGCCGTTCACGTAAATTATGGCTTCCTTTCTCTTCATGTCTTACCTCCAAGTTACTTTCAGCTTGTTCCTCAGTGCCATTGAAATTGTTGCTAACCCTTTCATCACTTACAGTTACATCTCGGTTAACAGAATCAGTTTGACTGTCCTCTTCAAAATCAAAATTTTCACATTCATATTCTGCAGTGTCTTCATCTATATCTGACACATAAACAACATTTTTAGTCTTACGAGTAAATAATTTCTGTAACTGTTTGACTGCAAACTTTATATCTTTGCAAACCCACATACATCTTTTTCTCAGGAAAATAAATACGGTAACCAAAATCATCATAACCAACCACATATCCTTTAGAAAATTTAGCATCAAACTTCTACCGTTTTTGTGAAGGAATCCATGCATAACAGTCTGTTCCAAAAATTATTAAATTATCAAAACGACCTTTCTTCTTCATAAATATTTAAATTGGAGTTTTACCTTTCATTTTGGTGGGATCAGTTCGGTTCAGAGCCAAGAACGAGCCATCTAACAAAGAATCCTGTTTTCCCGCTCGGCAACTCCATTCTGCTGAGGAGTATATGGTGCAGTTATTGAATGTTTCTGCCCAATTGAGTCAGCAAACTTCTGTACATCTTTGTTGTGGAATTCCTTGCCACCGTCTGTACGTAATTCTCTTACAGTAACATCTGCCTGAGTCTTCATCATTTTAATGAATACTGGTAATTTTTCTTTAATTTCATCTTTGTAACGTAGAAGGTATGTTACTCTAAAACTGGAAAAATCGTCCTTAAAAACAGCAAAGTATCTATGACCCTGCAAATCAGTTTCCTCCATTGATATACAAATATCTGCATAAAAGAATTCTTCAGGCTTTGTTGGTTCCTCCACTCTTTCACCAAATGCCAGGCGATCATGTTAACCATAGACACACCCAGGGTCGTATTTAGGCATGGGCCCGGGCCCAGGGCGGAAAATTTTTAGGGGCGGCAAATTTTCGAGGAAAAAAAAAATCAATAAGTGTGGTGAAAAATTAATCGGTCCGCACACTACTGGCAAACATGTTGACAGGTGTTCCAGGTAACGAATCGATATTGTGCGGTATTTGTGTCTAAATCAAGGGCGTCTAAGCATTGCGGATGTGCAGGCCATCTGTTACTTTGCTCTTAAGCTGAGTTTGCACTAACGTAAGGTGATGGGAAAACGTAGATGGGTGAAAGAGAGGTACAAGAAGAGAGTCAGTTTGACACATGGAAGTTACTAAATTACGTGAATATAAGAGAGCCTAATGATTATCGCAACATTCTGTGAATGGACACTCGTTCATTAGATGTTCTTCTGAAAAGGTTTTATTTAATACGAATTCCGTGAATTCATTTGTGATGAATCACAATTGTGATTATACCTGTGTTATATTTATTAATTGAGATCAAATATTAAAAACAGCAAGTGCAAAGAATATTATTTTAGTCGTGCCAACAAATTCCACCTCAAAACGTAACAAATTGCAGAAAACAATTTAGCAGACGAGACTGACTTAACAAAGATACGCTTATTAACCAGAGACAATCTACAGTAATCAGTTTTCTCGGTAAAATATAACTTCAGTTGTTGTTGTTTGTTGTGGTCTTCAGTCCGGAGACTGGTTTGATGCAGCTCTCCACAATACCCTATCCTGAGCAAGCCTCTTCACCTCCACATAAGAACGGCAACCTACATCTGTCTGAATCTGCTTACTGTATCCATCTCTTGGTCTTCCTCTGCGGTTTTTACCCCACAAACTTCCCTCCAATGCTAAATTCACAATTCCTTGATGTCTACCAATCTATCCCTTCTTCTAGTCAAGGTATGCCAGAAATTTCTTTTCTCCCCAATTCTGTTCAGTACCTCCTCATTAGTTACGCGATCCACCCACCTGATCTTCAGCATTCTTCTGTAGCACCATATTTCAAAAGCCTCAATCCTCTTCCTGTCCACACTGTTTATCGTCCATGTCTCACTCCCATACAAGGCAATACTCCATACAAATGCCTCCAGAAAGGACTTCCTTAGGCTTAAATCAATATTCGATGTTAACAAATTTCTCTTTTTCAAGAACGCTTTTCTACCCATTGCCATTCTGCATTTTATATCCTCTGTACTGCGACCATCATTTGTTATTTTACTGCCCAAGTAACAAAACTCATCTACCTCCTTTATTGCTTCGTTTCCCAATCTAATTCCTTCAGCATCACCTTATTTTCTTACACTGCACTTTTTACCCTAGTTTTGTTCTTGTTAATGTTCACCTTATATGCACCTTTCAGCACACTGCCCATTCCGTTCAATTGCTCTTCCAAGTCCTTTGCTGTATCTGACAGAATTACTATGTCATCGGCAAAACGAAATGTTTTTAATTCTTCACCCTGAACTTTAATTCCTTCTCCAAATTTCTCCTCGCTTTCCTTTATAGCTTGCTCATTGTACAAATTCATATCATCTATGAAAGTCAGAAGTGAAGTATACAGTTTTACTACTGCAGATACGTCAACTTCTTCTGACTGCAGTTTTATACTCACTGTATTGAAACGCTCCAAAATACTCCCCCACATTGTAGCCATGAATGCGATGTCTGCAGAGTTAAGCTTTCTCAGTATCCCTGTTGCTTCTGATTTAATCAGAGGTTTTTCACTTTTATCTTCAGAAATGTATCTAAGAGCTTTATTGACTGCATCCCAATTGGCATTTATGCTTTTGCTTATGCTTCTCGTACTGACCACCTTGTAATGCAAAGAGATTTTAAATTTCTCTTTGCAAAAACTGTCTGTAAAATTTTCCAGCGTTCAGTAGATGCCGAAAAAAATTGTAAATTGTCTGTAGCAGATCAAAAAATTTTGAAGCCATTTTACAGCATGTGACTACACTTGATCCTACCAGATTCAGAGAATGAGGGGAGCAAGGGATGAAAAATGCCAAGGGATTTAATAACTTGATTTGGGCTTGTAGGCCACAGTAGATACCCGCCATATTTGCAGCATTATCATAACTTTGGCCACGACAGTTGCTTATATCTAATCCATGGGAGTTTAAGAACTTAAAGACTGCATCTGACAATTCTTCTCCAGTATGCCCAGCATTTTGCATAAACTCCAGAAACCTCTCTTGTGGTATACCAGTTTTATTTAATATCGTATTATGAAACTTAGTTGGTCACAATGTGAAACATCAGGAGTAGAATCCACAATAATGGAAAAATACTTTGCATCAACTATCTTATCTCCTCTGTGACATTCTTCCCCATAATATTTATCATTTCTTCATAGGTGCTAAACGATAAATATGATGTGTGCCCTCTTCCTGGATTTCCATATTTAGCTATATGACCTGCTAAGAATGGATCGAATTCAGCTATTAGCTCCAAACACATCATAAAATTACCATACCGCAAGGAACCAAATCGTTCTTCATCTCCACGAAATGGCATTCCCCTTGAAGAAAGTTTTTTCACTACAGCCACTACCCTCTGTAGTACATTTCTCCAATACTTCACTTCTTCTTGTAACTGAGCAATAAATTGATTATCAAGTCTACATGGAGTATGTCGCCTTTCTTTAAAACTCAAAACACAATCACGATGTACACTTGAATTTTCATGTTCAGTTATCCTTGGTTTGCATGTTTCCCTAAATCTATTCCTTACCATTATAACCACCCCCATGAACCACAGACATTGCCGAGGTGGGGTGGCTTGCGTGCCTCAACGATACAGACAGCCGTACCGTAGGTACAACCATAGCGGAGGGGTATCTGTGGAGAGGCCAGACAAACATGTGGTTCCTGAAGGGGGCAGCAGCCTTTTCAGTAGTTACAGGGGCAACAGTCTGGATGATTGACTGAGCTGGCCTTGTAACATCAGCTAATGTGGCTTTGCCACACAGTTACTGCGAACGGCTGAAAGCAAGGGAAAACTACAAGCGTTGCCTTTCCCGAGGACATGCAGCTCTACTGTATGAACATATGATGATGGCATCCTCTCGGGTAAAATATTCCGGAGGTAAAATAGTCCCCCATTCGGATCTCCGGGCGGGGACTACTCAGGAGGATGTGATCATCAGGAAAGACAATACTGGCATTCTACGGGTCGGAGCGTGGAATGTTAGATCCCTTAATCGAGTAGAAAAATTAGAAAATTTAAAAAGGGAAATGGATAGGTTGAAGTTAGATATAGTGGGGATTAGTGAAGTTCGGTGGCAGGATGAACAGGATTTCTGGTCGGATGAGTACAGGATTATAAATACAAAATCAATTGGGGGTATCACAGGAGTAGGATTGATAATGAATAAGAAAATAGGAATGCGGGTAAACTACTATGACAAGCACAGTGATCGCATTATCATTGTCAAGATAGATACGAAGCCAACACCGACAACAGTAGTACAGGTTTATATGCCAACTAGTTCTGCTGATGATGAGGAAATCGAAGAAATATATGAGGAGCTAAAGGAAATTATTCATACAATAAAGGGAGAGGAAAACTTAATTGTTATTGGAGACTGGAATTCGGTAGTAGGACAAGGAAGGGAAGGAAAGATAGTAGGTGAATATGGTCTGGGCAAAAGGAATGAAAGAGGAAGCCGCCTGGTAGAATTTTGCACAGAACATAATTTAGTTATAACAAACACCTGGTTCAAGAATCACAAAAGAAGGTTGTATTCGTGGAAGAGACCAGGAGACACCGGGAGATACCAGATAGATTTTATAATGGTAAGACATAGATTTCGGAACCAGGTTTTACAGTGTAAGACATACCCAGGGGCGGATATAGACTCTGACCATAACTTGTTGGTTATGAACTGTAGACGGAAACTGAAGAAACTACAAAAAGGTAGGACAATAAGGAGATGGGACCTGGATAAATTGAACGAATCTGAGGTTCTTAAGAATTTCAGAGGGAGCTTTAGGCAACAATTGACAGAAGCAGGGGAAAATAAAACAGTAGAGGAGGAATGGGTAGCATTGAGATATGAAATAGTGAAGGTAGCAGAGGACAAAATAGGTAGGAAGGCAAGACCTACAAAAAATCCTTGGATATCACAGGAGATACTAAATTTAATCGATGAAAGGAGAAAATATAAAAATACAGTAAATGAAACAGGCAAAATGGAGTACAGACGACTAAGAAATGAGATTGACAGGAAGTGCAAAATGGCTAAGCAGGAGTGGCTAGAAGGCAAATGCAAGGATGTAGAAGAATGTATAAATAGGGGAAAAATAGATACAGCCTACAGGAAAATAAAATAAACATTTGGAGATAAGAAAAACAGCTCTATGAATATCAAGGACACTGATGGAAAACCAGTTCTCAGCAAAGAAGGGACAGCTGAAAGGTGGAAACAGTATATACAGGGGCTCTACAAAGGAAATGAACTTCGAGACAATATTGTAGGAAGGGAAGAGGATGTAGATGAAGATGAAATAGGTTATACAAACGAGGAGTTAGTTCCCCCCGGGGGCTGTATTACCTGATACCTTTTGTTGATTAAACATCAAATGCAATTTTCTTGAAGAAAATAAACATTTATTAAAATTCCGTTAAAGAACGATAATTACGATACTTCTAGCAATCATCAAGACAACTGAGCAACAGCACATCTAATTTAAACTAGTTCATGGAATCTTCAATTATCACCTTCAAAGAATAAGAACACGCACACACACACACACAAATAATAGTACATATATATAAAACATTGAATAAATAAATCATATACTTTCTCACTCTCCCGCAATGTTTTCATATATATACCATACCAGCAAGTTCCTTCATCAATTTTAGCTTTGTAAACGGTAGTCCTTTTGTCAGAATATCATCTGCTTGTCTATCAGTTGGTATGTAACTCACATTGACCTTATTCTCTTTAACCAGTTGACGAATATAATGGTGCCTTGTTTGTATATGTTTTGAACGGTCATGAAACCTTGAACCGCTAATGACTTTGATAGCACTTTGATTATGTATTTGTAAAACATGAACTGAAGTTTCAACAACGGCTCCAATTTCTTTTAGAAGTTGTTGCAAACACACAAGTGATTTACAGGCTTCACTTGCAGCCACATATTCTGCCTCCATTGAAGAAAGAGCAACACACTTTTGTAATTTACTCTTCCACACAACTGGCCCTCCATGGAACTTGAGTAGAATGCCACTTGTTGACCGCCTAGTCCCTCTGTCCCCACCATGATCTGCATCACTGTAAGCTTCAATATTACAGTTTTCATCTTTCATGAACTGAATACCATCTGTTATTGTTGACTTCAGATACCTAAGTATCCGTTTGAGCAATGCAAAATGTGCCTGTGTTGGTGAGTCTTGAACTCTTGATGCAACATTAACAGCATATGATAAATCCGGCCTTGTAGCTTGTGTTAAATACATCAAACTTCCAAACATTTCTCGATATAGCTTGGTATTATTAAAAGGAGATGATTCACCTGGTATCCATCCTGGTTCAATGGGTAAAGATAATGGTTTTGCATCCACCATACTATATTTCTCTAAAAAAAAATTCACATATGCTGACTGGTTTATTTGAATGCAGGTGTCAAACTTCTTGATTTGTAAACCTAAGAAGTAATCAACCTTTTCCACAGTAATCTGAAAACGTTTACCTAACTGTTCTATACACTTGGATGTTGCATCAGTGGAACCCATAGCCAGTCCATCATCAATATAGAACAATAGTACTAGGTTTTCACCATAGAACATACATGGATCTGAATGACTCTCCCGTAAATTACATTCAGTAAGAAACTTTACAAGACATTCATACCAACATTTTGAGGCTTGCTTTAAACCATATAGACTCTTCAGTAATTTGGATACACGTCCTGTACCATCGTCAAAACCCTCTGGTTGATACATGTATATTTCTTCCTTCAAAATACCATTAAGAAATGCTGTCCTCACATCAAATTGCCTTATACATCAATCATGTTTAACTGCAACACTCAACAGGCATCTCATTGTCTCAAATCTCGCAACAGGGCTAAAAGTGTCAACATAATCTATTCCAAAGCGCTGAGTGTATCCTTTTGCTACCAGGCGAGCCTTATACCTAACCACTTCATTATTTGCATTTAATTTCGTAGCAAAGACCCACTTATTTTCAATTAGCTTCTTTGGTTTCTCTTTGTACACCAGTTCCCATGTTTCATTTTTCTGCAGGGCATTTATTTCTTCCTCCATTGCTTTCTTCCATGTTTTAGAATTTTCTGACTGCATTGTTTCTTTATAGTTCCTTGGTATTTCACAAAGCGACATCATTCTTGGTTTATGGTCTGAATCTTCACAGTAGCAAGAAAGTTTCTTCAAATTCCGCCGTTCACGTAAATTATGGCTTCCTTTCTCTTCATGTCTTACCTCCAAGTTACTTTCAGCTTGTTCCTCAGTGCCATTGAAATTGTTGCTAACCCTTTCATCACTTACAGTTACATCTCGGTTAACAGAATCAGTTTGACTGTCCTCTTCAAAATCAAAATTTTCACATTCATATTCTGCAGTGTCTTCATCTATATCTGACACATAAACAACATTTTTAGTCTTACGAGTAAATAATTTCTGTAACTGTTTGACTGCAAACTTTATATCTTTGCAAACCCACATACATCTTTTTCTCAGGAAAATAAATACGGTAACCAAAATCATCATAACCAACCACATATCCTTTAGAAAATTTAGCATCAAACTTCTACCGTTTTTGTGAAGGAATCCATGCATAACAGTCTGTTCCAAAAATCATTAAATTATCAAAACGACCTTTCTTCTTCATAAATATTTAAATTGGAGTTTTACCTTTCATTTTGGTGGGATCAGTTCGGTTCAGAGCCAAGAACGAGCCATCTAACAAAGAATCCTGTTTTCCCACTCGGCAACTCCATTCTGCTGAGGAGTATATGGTGCAGTTATTGAATGTTTCTGCCCAATTGAGTCAGCAAACTTGTGTACATCTTTGTTGTGGAATTCCTTGCCACCGTCTGTACGTAATTCTCTTACAGTAACATCTGCCTGAGTCTTCATCATTTTAATGAATACTGGTAATTTTTCTTTAATTTCATCTTTGTAACGTAGAAGGTATGTTACTCTAAAACTGGAAAAATCGTCCTTAAAAACAGCAAAGTATCTATGACCCTGCAAATCAGTTTCCTCCATTGATATACAAATATCTGCATAAAAGAATTCTTCAGGCTTTGTTGGTTCCTCCACTCTTTCACCAAATGCTAGGCGATCATGTTAACCATAGACACACCCAGGGTCGTATTTAGGCATGGGCCCGGGCCCAGGGCGGAAAATTTTTAGGGGCGGCAAATTTTCGAGGAAAAAAAAATCAATAAGTGTGGTGAAAAATTAATCGGTCCGCACACTACTGGCAAACATGTTGACAGGTGTTCCAGGTAACGAATCGATATTGTGCGGTATTTGTGTCTAAATCAAGGGCGTCTAAGCATTGCGGATGTGCAGGCCATCTGTTACTTTGCTCTTAAGCTGAGTTTGCACTAACGTAAGGTGATGGGAAAACGTAGATGGGTGAAAGAGAGGTACAAGAAGAGAGTCAGTTTGACACATGGAAGTTACTAAATTACGTGAATATAAGAGAGCCTAATGATTATCGCAACATTCTGTGAATGGACACTCGTTCATTAGATGTTCTTCTGAAAAGGTTTTATTTAATACGAATTCCGTGAATTCATTTGTGATGAATCACAATTGTGATTATACCTGTGTTATATTTATTAATTGAGATCAAATATTAAAAACAGCAAGTGCAAAGAATATTATTTTAGTCGTGCCAACAAATTCCACCTCAAAACGTAACAAATTGCAGAAAACAATTTAGCAGACGAGACTGACTTAACAAAGATACGCTTATTAACCAGAGACAATCTACAGTAATCAGTTTTCTCGGTAAAATATAACTTCAGTTGTTGTTGTTTGTTGTGGTCTTCAGTCCGGAGACTGGTTTGATGCAGCTCTCCACAATACCCTATCCTGAGCAAGCCTCTTCACCTCCACATAAGAACGGCAACCTACATCTGTCTGAATCTGCTTACTGTATCCATCTCTTGGTCTTCCTCTGCGGTTTTTACCCCACAAACTTCCCTCCAATGCTAAATTCACAATTCCTTGATGTCTACCAATCTATCCCTTCTTCTAGTCAAGGTATGCCAGAAATTTCTTTTCTCCCCAATTCTGTTCAGTACCTCCTCATTAGTTACGCGATCCACCCACCAGATCTTCAGCATTCTTCTGTAGCACCATATTTCAAAAGCCTCAATCCTCTTCCTGTCCACACTGTTTATCGTCCATGTCTCACTCCCATACAAGGCAACACTCCATACAAATGCCTCCAGAAAGGACTTCCTTAGGCTTAAATCAATATTCGATGTTAACAAATTTCTCTTTTTCAAGAACGCTTTTCTACCCATTGCCATTCTGCATTTTATATCCTCTGTACTGCGACCATCATTTGTTATTTTACTGCCCAAGTAACAAAACTCATCTACCTCCTTTATTGCTTCGTTTCCCAATCTAATTCCTTCAGCATCACCTGATTTTCTTACACTGCACTTTTTATCCTAGTTTTGTTCTTGTTAATGTTCATCTTATATGCACCTTTCAGCACACTGTCCATTCCGTTCAATTGCTCTTCCAGGTCCTTTACTATATCTGACAGAATTACTATATCGTCGGCAAAACGCAATGTTTTTAATTCTTCACCCTGAACTTTAATTCCTTCTCCAAATTTCTCCTCTCTTTCATTTATAGCTTGCTCAATGTACAAATTGAATAACAATGGAGAAAGACTACAACCCTGTCTCACTCCCTTTCCAACCACTGCATCCCTTTCATGCCCTTCAATTCTGACAACCACTGTCTGGTTTTTGTTCAAGTTGTAAATAACCTTACGCTCCCTATATTTTACTCCTGCTTGCTCAGAACTTGAAAGTGTATATTCCAATCAACATTGTCAAAAGCCTTCTCCAAATCTACAAAAGCTAGAAATCTAGGTTTGCCTTTTCTTAATCTATCTTCTAGGATAAGCCGTAAAGTGAGTATTGCCTCCCGTGTTCCTACATTTCTCCTGAACCCAAACTGATCTTCCCCGAGGTCGGCTTCTACCAGCTTTTCCATCCTTCTGTATATAATTCGTGTTAATATTTTGCAATCATGACTTATTAAACTGATGGTTCTGTAGTTTTCACACCTGTCTGCACCTAATTTCTTTGGAATGGGGATTATAACATTTTTTCTTAAAGTCTGAGGGTACTTCGCCTGCCTCATACATCTTACACACCAGGTGAAACAGGTTTGTCATGGCTGGTTGTCAGTAGCTCTCAGGGAATATCATCAACTCCAGGGGCCTTCTTTCGACTTAGGTATTTTTGTGCTCTGTCAAATTCATCTCTCAGTATAGTATCTCCTATTTCATCCTCATCTACTTCTTCTTCCCGTTCTACAATATTTCCGTTAAGTTCATTTCCTTCATAGAGCCTCTCTATACACTCTTTCCACCTTTCAGCTTTCCCTTCTTTGCTGAGTACTGGTTTTCCATCGGTGTCCTTGATATTAATAGAGCTGATTTCTTATCTCCAAATGTTTCTTTTATTTTCCTGTAGGTTGTATCTATTTTTCCCCTACTTATACATTCTTCTACATCCTTGCATTTGCCTTGTAGCCACTCCTGCTTAGCCATTTTGCACTTCCTGTCAATCTCATTTCTTAGTCGTCTGTATTCCATTTTGCCTGTTTCATTTACTACATCCTTATAGTTTCTCCTTTCATCGATTAAATTTTGTACCTCCTGTGATATCCAAGGATTTTTTGTAGGTCTTGCCTTCCTACCTACTTCGTCCTCTGCTGCCGTCACTATTTCATATCTCAATGCTACCCATTCCTCCTCTACTGTTTTATTTTCCCCTGTTTCTGTCAATTGTTGCCTAAAGCTCCCTCTGAAATTCTTAAGAACTTCAGGTTCCTTCAATTTATCCAGGTCCCATCTCCTTAGTTTCCTACCCTATTGTAGTTTCTTCTGATGTATATATCATTAATAAACCCTTTCATTCAATATGTTTTATTTTAAATTCGGTTTATTATCATTTTGAACCGACATGGTAATTAATTCATATTAATACATAGAGGTAACTAAGTAGGTACGTACCTAACTAAATTACATTTAAATTTGAATATTTGAGGGACTGTGTCTGATTTGGAGTTCAAACGTGATTTGACTTCGCAGGATTTTAACGCTGCGGCTACTTTGACGGTTTTATTGGTATCTATGCATAGGAGGGGGCAAATTTTAAAACTGAGTAGGTAATTTTACGCAGAATGTAATGCTCTATAAGTGTAAAATTTTTTTTTGACACGTTCTACATCCAAAGAGATGTTGTCATGTGGATCTATGGAACACGAAATAAATGAAATAAAATACTTTGATACACGGCATTTTGCATTTGGAGTAGCCATTTTTTAGTTACAGGCATGGAAAATTGTGCGTAACTTATTTTTCTATGAAGCTGGTAAAAATTCCGATTTTTGACGATCAGTTGCGGCTAAATGGCTGAATCGTTTTTAACTTGTAAGTACGACATTCTACGCGAAATTTTATGCTGTTTCATTTTGGTTGTTGCAAAAAATTTCTGTAACATACATCGTTTTCTGATGTAGACGAAAAACTGAAAAAAGTAAAAAAGTTTCCTTGTTTTCGGCTCTGAAAACTTAAGGACGAGCCAGAAATCGTTGCAAACTCATAATCTCTTATTTGACATGGCTAACACCGATTAAAGTTGTTTGCAGCTTGTGCTTATTTTGTTTAGCCAGCACGGCCTTTTTTCTGGCTAATTTTCCTGGACTAACTTCCATGACTGCAGGTTTATTTGTATAACACAGTCAATCACTAAACTTTAATTGTTCAATTAAAACGCGTTTCAGAGATATTTCTCGGTCAACATGCCATAATTTTTGTTTTTGCGTCGTAATCTGAGTCATTGAAATTTCTGGGGGGTTGGGGGGGAGGAGGGGGGTTAAATAATTTACAAAACTTGAAATAAAATTTATTAATTTTTAATACTAAAAACCATTTTTATTGGGTAATAAACTAGGAATCCAAGAGCTAATATCTCGGGAGTTAGGGGTGGTGGGGAGGTTGGTCGCAGTTTGGGGGGGGGAGTCATTGACCAAGGAGGGGCACCTGTGCAGTAGGCTTTATTTTATTTTTAAAAAATGAGCCGCCCCCCCCCCTCCATAACCAAATCCTGGCTGCGCCACTGGCTCTGGACGAGGGACGTGCAGAAGGAAGGCGCTTTAGATTCTATTATACACTATGAGTCAAAAGTATCCGGGCACCCCTCCCCCCTCCCCCCAGAGAAAAAAAGTTTCTTATTATATGCACTGTCCTGCCACCTACTGCCAGGAACTCTATATGAGCGACCTCAGTAGTCATTAGACTTCGCGAGTAAGGAAGGAAGCTTAGACTTTAACGTCCCGTCGACAGCTTGGCCATTAGAGTCGGAGTTAACTGTCGGAGTTTTGGGTAAGGATGGGGAAGGAAATCGGCCGTGTCCTTTGAAAGGATCCATCCCGGTATTTGCCTGGAGTAATTTAGGGAAATCACGGATAATCTAAATCTGGATGGCCGGAGTTGGATTTGAACCACCGTCCTCCAGAATGCGAATTCAGTGCGTTACCACTGCGCCACCTCGCTCGGTAGATATCGTGAGACGTCACTTCAAACGCGGTCGAGTGACTGGGGGTCACTTGTGTTGGAAGTCTGTACACAAAATTACCATACTCCCAAACATCCCTGGGTCCTCTGTTTCTGATGACAGTGAAGTGGAAACGTGCAGTGACACGTACAGCACGAAAGCGTACAGCCTGCCCTCGTCTGATGACTGACAGAGACCGCCGACAGTTGAAGAAGGCCGCATAGTGTGACAGGCAGGCATGTATCCAGGCCATCACACAGGAATTCCAAACTACATCAAGACCCACTCCAAGTACTATGGCAGTAAGGTGGGAGGTGACAAAACTTGGATTTCATGGTCGAGTGGCTGCCCATAAACCACACATCACGCAGGTCAATGCCAGACGGTGACTCGCTCGGTGTAAGGAGCGTAAACTTTGGACGACTGAACATGGGAAAAACGTTGTGTCGAGTGATGAACCACGGTACACAGAGTGGCGATCCGACGGCAGGGTGTTAGTATGGCGAATGCCAGCGTGTGCACCCTATTGTGCAACGGAGAGCCGAAAAAAAAGTGAAATAATTTACCGATTTCCGACCGTCTACACTAAAACTTTTCTTTTTTCTCGAAAGTACTGACCTAACAACACCCTTATTCGACAATACAGCAACCACAGAACCGAGGTAGTACTTTAGCTGCCCAATGCAACACCGATTTTCAGAACAAGTTCGACCCGCCCTTTACCCACAAAATTCCTACTCCAAGTTCCTTTCTTGTGCATTTCACTAATCCGAACTAAGATTTATTATTTTAATTACAAGTAGATGTCTACCGCAAACTAAGATGGTAACCTACACAGCGCAACACCTGATCCTATATAGGACATGGATTGTTTACAATTTTTTTTTTGTTACAGTAGAACTGAGTACATGCAACGTAATGTTCGCAAACAGTTATATCGCAACCAACGCCCGCATACAGCGATCATAACCTGCTCTCTAAGGAACAGATGGGAGTCACACACAGTACAAACACGTTTGTCGTGTGCTCCGCTAATTTCGGTCAATACAACGATTCGAGACCAATCCCCCCGCCTGTTTAGTGTAAAAGCAAATATTTTTTTAAAGACGTAATCGTAGCTAGATTTCTCCACACTATCTGTTCAAACCGGGCTTCACATAATGCAATAGCATCCTTTAAAGCCTATGTCTTCGCCATATAACCTAATTTTCGTTTACCCTTCCTCTTAGGAGTTGTGGAATAACGTAGGCGATATCTACGTCCGCGGAGAATAAAGTCCTGGGATGCTAAAAAAATATAGCTGCTTGCTCAACTCTCCATGTAATCTACAGTTGAAACTAAAACATAACGTCCGAGAGAGCTGTCAATTTTCGGGTTCTCTTAATACCCAAGTAATCAAATCTAAAACCATATGTTAACCGGGAGCGACGCACAGTACAACGGCGTATCTTCTCTTTTAGAACACTTAAACAATCTTCTTGCACAGATCCATAACCACCATCCTCCATCCTGGTAATGCCATCTTCTCGACCCAACGAAAAAATATAAGTCCTAACAATCAACTGTCTGGACGCTTTATAAAACCGATAACTTTGCTTACACCAAGGCTCGTGAATTTTCGTCAAATTTATTTTTATTCTACAATTCGACGCAAACCACGTTAAGCAGTCGTTCCAATTGGCTTGGCGTCGTCCGCAACCACGTTGCTGTTGCCCCTTCCATCCGAAAGTCAGGCTCGGATACGAACGTCACTCGGTTAAAAAGAAAAATCCCTTCGAAATCTTGTATGTGTTGTCCAAATCCCGGAGATAGAAGCCATCTACACGCATCTGCTGTAGTATAAATGGGAGCTCCTCCATTAAAACATCGATTAGTTGCACTTTATAAGATATATACCCACAGGACGTAAATATTTCCCCCCTGTATGCCACAAATAGTAACTTCGTTTTATCTCCAGCGTTTGCAGTATCGAACTTTCTGAATTTACTACGCATGTATATCCGCACATCTATAACAATACCTCGCCACACACGCACTCCATTGGCTACAACTATCGCACTTTAAGCTGCCAAACACGTTAATTTTCGACAAGAGAATTATGATTTACCACCGCAGACATATCCGCTACGTAACATAATGCACACCAACTGTAAAGTGGTCAACACTAGCATACGATTAAACAGACGATGCTTCGACGATTCGACGAAAGATCACTGCAAAGTTTTTTTTTCTATTTTTTTTTTTTTTTTTTTTTTAACAACCACCAAAGTCTGTTTTGTTTAGAGCTCTACTGCGATGTGTATTTAGGGTAGATCAACAGTTTTTATTTAAATTGCAATCCATCTAGCCTACAGCACTCTCTCCATGCGCCTAACATTTCCAACACAGTAACAGAACTACACCTGCAGTCACCACTAACCTGCAACGACAAACGAATCTAGCCATTCCAACTCGTTTTTTGTCCCAACTAGCATGCTGAAAGCTCTGTATACGTCCAAACGCAACCCAGACAGGGCTATCCTTATAGCCACCACTAACCAGTACCAACTATAAGTTCCTCCGCATAAACAAGTTACCACAGACGGTGTTATAACCGCGATCAGTAACAGACAAGATATCCCAGACATAGCACATTTTTTAATAAAGTTTCGATCTACCTCTCCACCCAATAACTGCATTGGTTGCTTGACCCGTCCCAAACATCCAACCACAAATTTATTTCCAATGCATAGCCCGGCAGACAATATTTCTGGATCGCTTTCTATCTGAGAATATATACCTCGAGCATTCGCGCACAAACCACCATCGTATTCCACTCCTTCTAACAAATTATTACTCTCGATAAACATCTGTAACATAGTGTAGAAAATGATCGACGTGCACCCGCACAGAACAGTTACCAAGAAAAGATCTAGATCAAAAGCCAAGTTCTTATAATCCTTACAAGCAGCAACGCAAAATAGTTTACACCATTTCGAACTGATGCAACACCAGATTTTTTTTATCGATCTCCAAGAGCAATCCTTTAGAGACTAAACATACGATTAAATGCACCTCCAACGTAGGTAACTAATCCTCTTTAAGTTATCTAACTCGATGTGGAAGGGTAGAGGAAAGGTATTGGAAAGGTAGAGGAAAGGTAGCGGAAAGGTTGATAGCATCGCATTGGTGATTGAATGATAGTTCAAAGTATTGCATTGGGGAGAGTTGTGTAAGAAACACTTCGTCTTAGTAGTAAAGTCATTATTTTTTCATATACTCTATAAGTACATCGTAATATTTCTAGCGGTGTTAATAGAACACGAAAGCTCGGAGGATAGGGATTCGTGCATCAGACGGCATTTTAAACTGCCCGGGAGTATTCTTTGCATTTCAATGATGTGACCTGGAGGCTTCTCCGACCATCACTTATAAATATATTTCAACACAACACCTGGTTGGAGTTGCGGCGGATGTGTGTGTCTTCGCTATAGCCGGGAGGTCCTCCCCAGCTGTTGCGTTTCGGGGCTCGCCAACATTGCGTTTCAGCTGAATATTTTGTCATATGCAGGATTCGATTCTACGCACCTGTCTCTATACCACAAGTCCCGAAGAACGCATCTAGAATCTCGCCTATATGGAGGTTATTTAGTACTTCGCCTGGAAATATCAGTCAAAAACCATAATTTGGAGAACGTCCTGGAGTCTTACTAGGGGATAATCCTCTGATTGTGGTGTGAATTTTGTGATCCGTGACCTGATTTACCCTAAAAAGAGACATGAGGTCTATTTGCTGCATTTGAGCACTTACTTCGTCGTTGGTTCGAGA
Source organism: Locusta migratoria (assembly GCA_026315105.1). NCBI lineage: Eukaryota > Metazoa > Arthropoda > Insecta > Orthoptera > Acrididae > Locusta > Locusta migratoria. Next base: position 298,317,972 of record CM048751.1, read on the forward strand.
AGAGGGGTATTACAAGGCCGGAGGCTACAATATACGATTACCGGATGGATAGTGTTTTTGATCTTGTGCAAGACTGTTTAAGTGTTTTAAACGAGAATAAACGGTATCTGCAAAGTGCTTCTCCAACATGTGGAGGCGAATAACGAACATCTGGGACAACAGATGCTTTGTAGTGTTTAATAGTGTCCTGCAATTTGTGTACTGGGGTAATAAAAATATCCGAAAATTGATCGGTGTACAGGTAAAAACCTTCCAGATCGGTAAAAGCTTATACATTACGTTCTATCAGCTTTTAGTTTCAATTGTCTACCTGTAAATTACGTGGAGATTCGTAATACTGACCCCGGCAAAGACGATATAAGTAGTAAACTTAAAAGCTACATTAAAGCAGGGGAAACATACTTCTCCCAGTCCAGAACATTGTTCTCCATACTGCCTCCAGATATAGATATCGCCGAATTAGGTCTGGTACAAACATACAATGACATTCCGCAATTCCAGCGAAAAGAGTAAATGTATCACACAGACTTAAGCCATCCCCCATTAAAGAAATTACATCGCTACGTGCAGTGATAATGAATAAGAAAATAGGAATGCGGGTAAGTTACTATGAACGCATTATCGTAGTAAAGATAGACACGAAGCCAACACCGACCACAGCAGTGCAAGTTTATATGCCAACTAGCACGGCCGATGATGAGGATATCGAAAAAATGTATGAGGAGATCAAAGAAATCATTCAGAAAGTTAAGGGAGACGAAAACGTGATTGTAATGGGGGACTGGAACTCGGTAGTAGGAAAGGGAAGAGAAGGAAATGTAGTAGGTGAATATGGACTGGGGAAAAAGGAATGATAGGGGAGATCGCTGGGTAGAATTTTGCACAGAGCACAATTTAATGATCACCAACACTTGGTTCAAACATCATGAAAGAAGGCTGTATACGTGGAAGAGACCAGGAGACACTGGAAGGAACCAGATTGACTTTATAATGGTAAGGAATAGATTTAGAAACCAGGTTCTAAACTCTAAGACATATCCAGGGGCAGATATAGACTTTGACCATAACTTATTGGTTACGAACTGCAGATTAAAACTTAAGAGACTGCAGAAAGGTAGAAAGGCTAGGAGATGGAACCTGGACAAATTGAAGGAACCAGAGGTGGTTGAGAGTTTCAGAGGGAGCAGTAGGCAAGGATTGGCTGAAACGGGGGAAAGTAATACAGTAGAAGAAGAATGGGTAGCTCTGAGAGATAGGGTAGTGAAGGCTGCAGAGGACCATATAGGCAGAAGGACAAGGCCTAATAGAAATCCCTGGATAACACAGGATATACTGAACCTAATTGATGAGAGGAGAAAATATAAAAACTCAGCAAGTGAAACAGGAAAAAGGGAGTACAAACGTCTAAAAAATGAGATAGACAGGAAGTGCAGACTGGCTAAGAAGGAGTGGCTAGAGGACAAATGCAGAACCGTAGAAGAATGCATAACTAGGGGAAAGATAGATACCGACTACAGGAAAATAAATGAGATATTTGTAGACAAGAAAAGCAGCTGTATGAATATTAAGAACTCGAAAGAAAACCAGTACTAAGCAAAGAGGGGAAAGCTGAACTGTGGAAGGAATACATAGAGGGCCTATACAAAGGAAATAAACTTGAAGGCAGTATTCTAGAAATGGAAGACGAACTGGAGGTAGATGAGATAGGAGATATGATACTGCGAGACGAATTTGACAGAGCGCTGAAGGACTTGAGTTGAAACAAATCCCCTGGAATAGATGATATTCCGTCTGAACTGCTGACGTCGTTAGGAGAGCCAGTTGTGAAAAAATTGCAAGATGTATGAGACAGGGGAAATACCCTCCGACTTCAAGAAGAATATTGTAATTCCAATTCCAAAGAAAGCAAGTGCAGACAAGTGTGAAAATTACAGAACTATCAGTTTAATAAGTCACGGGTGCAAAATACTAACACGAATTATTTACAGACGAATGGAAAAACTTGTGGAATCCGACCTCGGGGAGATCAGTTTGGATTTAGGAGAAATGTAGGAACACGGGAGGCAATACTCACGTTAAAACTTATCTTAGAAGATAGGATAAGGAAAGGGAAACCTACGTTTTTAGCGTTTGTCGATTTGGAGAAAGCTTTTGACAATGTCGACTGGAATACACTCTTCCAAATTCTGAAGGTATCAGGGGTAAAATATAGGGAGCGAAGAGTTATATTCAACCTATACAAAAACCAGACAGCGGTTATTAGAGTCGAAGGGCAAGAAAAGGGCGCAGAGGTTGGGAACGGAGTAAGACAGGATTGTAGCCTTTCCCCAATGTTGTTCAATCTATACATTGAGCAGGCAGTGAAGGAATGGAAGGAGAAATTTGAAGAGGGCATTAAAGTGCACGGAGAAGAAATAAAAACTTTACGGTTTACCGATGACATACTAATTCTGTCAGAGACCGCTAAAGATCTGGAAGAGCAATTGAATGGGATGGACAGTCTCTTGAAAGGAAGATATAAGATGAACATTAACAAGAGTAAAACGGAGGTAATGGAATGCAATGTCAGAAAATCAGGCGATGCTGAAGGAATTACATTAGGTAATGAGACAATAAAAGTAGTAGATTAATTTTGTTATTTGGGTAGCAAGATAACTTCTTATGGCCGAAGTAAAGAAGATATAAAATGTAGAATGGTTATGGGAAGAAAAGCGTTTCTAAAGAAGCGAGACTTGCTAACACCCAATATTAATTTAAATGTTAGGAAGTCCTTTCTGAAAGCATTTGTCTGGAGTGTAGCATTGTATGGGAGCGAAACGTGGACGATAAGGGGTTGAGATGATAAGACGATAGAAGCTTTTGAAATGTGGTGCTACAGACGAATGATGAAAATTAGATGGGTGGATCATATAACTAATGAGGAGGTGTTTAACCGAATCGGGGAGAAAAGGAGTTTCTGGCATATCCTGTCTAAGAGGAGGGATAGATTGGTTGGACACATTCTGAGACATCGAGGAATTGTCAACTTAGGATTAGAAGGAAGCGTTTGGGGTAAAAATCGTAGAGGGAGACCGAGGTACGAATATAGTAAGCAGATATAAAAGGATGTTTTTGTGTCCCAACTTCGTCGCCGCTTTTGTGTCCCAGCCTCGTCGTAGGTGTCGGTGGCCGAGTGGAATGAGACCGACACGCTGGTGCAGGTACGGAGGGGAGCAGCCAGAAACTATAAACACTCGAGTAAATTAGAAAGAGATATATATTGCACAGAATGTAACAATACTTAACTTTTACATAGTACTGCAGAATGTTGATACATAGTTGTTAGAGGCCTGCCTAGTGCCTGTACGATAGCAAAGTCTTCACTCGTGCCTATCTGATTACGAAGGTCCTAACTCGTTGCTATCTCAGTCCGAACTGGCCGATCTCGTTCAGTGGTGGCCACGAGCGGGGTTGCAGCAGAGGGCGCTCGTGGCTGTCGTCGTAAGATCGCCGCGCCGTGCGTGCATGACGGCGCGCGGCGAAAGTAGGTGGCGCGCACTTTGTACTTGTGCGACACCACAGATGTAGGTTGCCGAACGTATTCTTAGATGAAGAGACTTGCACAGGACAGGGTAGCGTGGAGAGCTGTGTCAAACCAGTCTGCGGACTGAAGACCACAACAACAACAACGTGCAGTTAATGTCTTATGTGCGCGAAAAGAAAACTGGAAATGGCGGATATCGAGACCAAGAGAAGGAAGCTAGAATATATGGCTAAAGCAACTGCCATAAAGGACGAGTACAAGCTAATGCTGGAGAAAGACGAAGCAATGACTTATCTGTAAGCCAGGCTTAATCAGAGTGTGTGGAGAAATCTGGTTACGACTGGGACTTATAAAATATTTGCTTTTTACAGTAAACAGTCAGAGAAATTGGTCACGTGTCGGTGTACTGACCGAAAATAGCGAAACAGACGAAAACGTATTGCATTTTCGTTTGGAGAAGGGTCTACATTGCATCCAAATGTGGAGGACTGGGGGCAGTCATTTGCAGAGTTAAAAACGGATGGCATAACAAGCAATCGTTTGCAATAGTCGTAAACCTAGTTCTCCATACGTAAATTACCACAGGAGTTGGTAACATACAGACATAGGGACGCATAGTGCTATACAGGAAATAATGGGGAAAGTTAAAATACCCGATTGTTCCCCTCTAGAAGCATTGCCAGAAGGTGCAGAGCTGGTTATAAAAGCTATAAAGGAGTTGGAATGCAGGAGGAAACGAAGATACGTAATGCAGTTCGAGAACATACCTTCCCTGTACCTTTCTAACTTCTGGCTGGAACGGTAATAGGAGACGCCGATGTGGATCTAAAACTACGAGTTAAAAAAATTACAGCGCAGAAAATTAAAGTTACACATAACAAGAATAAAGAACGAGTTGTATTCTGTGTCTAGCTTCTCGAGTAGAACGTTTCGGTCTTAGAGGGTTTAGGAGAAGATATCAGAAGACAGGTTACTTGTTGCCAGAGAGCAGTAACTCCCTTGGTAAAGTATCTGTTAAAGGTAAAGCAGTCAACAATCCGAAGATTGGTTTGAACACCACAGTGCTTTACTAGGCATGGTCCTGTTATGAGGTGGTATGCCGTTGCCTTCCTCCGACCTTCGAACTGACTTACCCAGCCAGTTATAGGGGGACCTACAGTTTAACGTGCGTTCCGAACCACGGTGCTACTCGGTATTTTTCACTTGAGCAATACTGCCAGAGGTGAAAGAAGTGGAAAGTGACAGGTAAAAATCCTAGGACCTGGCGGATCGAACCCGCGACCTTTGGATTTGTAGTCTGGCACTCTACCACTGTGCAACCGAGGCGCACTAAGTTAGGGAGGTGTAATTCTGTGTTGTTCTATTCTACAGCTAAACAAAGCGACGGTTTAAATCGATGTTGCTCGGTACATTGCTGCAAGGAGTGGGGTTTGACTTATTGCACATTGGTTCATCTTGGATAAATTTCGTTCTTCTTCTTCTTTTTATCGAATTTCTAAATAAAAAATCTATGTTTAGTTTCTGTAATAGCTACCTGTCAAATTAGCGCTCATCCTACTCTCTGTGTGTATGTATCTGCGTATAAAAGTTATAATGACTGCTGTAGTCATCTCGTACGGTAAAAACATCGCTTGTGTCAGCTGCGAGGAAATGTTGCAGTATTTGTCGGTAATACGCATGTTTGCGGTTGTCTCTTTATGGGTTGTAAAGGCTGTCTTTATTGGGATTAAGAGCTATGGTATAGCTGCGGCATTTCGATCGTTTTTTATTCTTAGTCTGTTGTTACAATTAATGTAAGTAATTCTATCTTCGTGAAAATAGCTCTTTTGTATTGAGAATCTGGTGCGGCCAGGAAAAATTAAACCGAAAACTTCTCCAGGTCAGGTGCGAGTGTGAACAGGTATGTTTAGATGTATAGGACGCACACGCTCCAAACCTGCGTCTACGATGAGTCAACAGGTCCGCACTCGCCTGCAGCCAGAAATAGCATGGAATGTGAGTATGCATGCTAGCTTGCGCGAAATACCTATTTCGAACTGTTTAGTCGTGCGATTCGATGCCACACAGAAGTGATCCATAATTGTGGAAATACATATAGATACTTACTAGCATGGTTATGTGCTATGGATGTGGATCATTTATATCTTCTTTTAGCTGTGTTTACGAATGGACGTCTCTCGGTAGCGTATCGGAGATGATTGCAGTGGTAAATTAATGTTCTTTGGCCGATAAGCATCGAGTTAGATAACTTAAAGAGGATTAGTTACCTACGTTGGAGGCGCATTTAATCGTATGTTTAGTCTCTAAAGGATTGCTCTTGGAGATCGATAAAAAAATCTGCTGTTGCATTAGTTCGAAATGGGGTAGACTATTTTGCGTTGCTGCTTGTAAGGATTATAAGAATTTGGCTTTTGATATAGATCTTTTCTTGTGAGCTGTTCTGTGCGTGTGCACGTCGATCATTTTTTACACTGTGTTACAGATGTTTATCGAGAGTAGGGACTCCAGCACTTGGTCTGGCGGCGACAAGTTGTGTCGAAGGTGAGAGAGCACTCTGTGGGCGCAATTTGTGCATTTTCGAGTGTGGACCAAGTGAGAGAGAGAGAGAGAGAGAGAGAGAGAGAGAGAGAGAGAGAGAGAGAGAGAGAGAGAGAAGACTCTTTTTCAGTACTTTACTGAAAAGAGCAGCTCTGTGGAAAGCAAATCTGAAATTACCTCTTATTAAGAGTAATCAGATTGTGCGATATTCGCTGTGTTGGTCAGCCACTTTTTGTCTGGCTCGAATACAGACAGAGTGAGATAGTTAATACCTGTGGGCGAATTGCAGTGGCATTGCGGTGGGTTGATTTATGCAATCAGCGTACCACGCCAGTAGCGAGACTAGGAAGTGTTAGGTGTTCTCAACATCAATGAGGCATAGGAAATATTTCGATCGACAGAAGTTGATCCAGTCAGGCAAGTTAGATTTGTTTCCAGCGACGGCGCACCAGCTTGCAGCCAGTTCAGCAAACGGTACTGTGTGCATCGCTTCTGCTTAGATCACACAGCGTATCTGTAGCTTTGTTTGTTAATTTAAAGTCAAGTTAGGCGCGATGTTTCAGCCATTTTTGCCGAGTGCAGTTTTCTTAAAGTTCAACTAAAAATTCTATTCATCCAGTTAACAACTTGATTCTATCCTAACAAATCTGGATTCTTTTGAAATTTAAATTCATTTAATACGAATTTTTTTGTTAAATAAATTAAATACACAGAAATCGTGTTTACTTTCAGTAGCTAGTGACGCCAAATTTGTACCCCATTTGCCCTTACTAGCAATGTTTAGATATATGTTTTTCTTACAGCTGATGTTATCTGCGTTAAGTAATGTTGTAGAAACATATCTTAATCCGGCGAAGGACGTCTCTCTGACTTCTACGCGACTTGCTGTTAGGTTCTTTCATGCAGGAGTCACGGGTACACTGTCAGATAGGTAGCGCAACAAAATCAGTTGGACGTTTGTGTAAAATTACACCAGAGTCAGCAATTTCGCGTTAGAAAATGGTGACCCTGCCAGGATAGCAAAGCAGTTAGGAGGAATAAATGACAGGAGATAGGCAGGTACGGCGAGGGTGGTAACTTTGTGAATTTTTTGTTTGTTTGATTGAAACATTGTTTTTCGTGTCAAGGGTAGTTGGGTTAAGCCGATTCTTGCTCACAGCGTAAAAAGTATTTGCTATTGTTTATTAAATTTTTCAATATATTCAAACAGTGTTAGGTTTAGTGAAGGGTGTTAAGTCAGCTTTTAGCGAAAAGTTGATTAACTTCATGAAAAAAAATTGTGTAGGTAGTGGTGTAACATTGAAATTTTATCAGGAAAGCAGATTTCAGAGTTTATTTGAAGAAGGATAGTGTAAAGACAGGTGTAAATAATAGTAAAGTTAATGTTCAGGGCAAAAGATCATGCATTTTTTATTTAAAAATTATTTTTTTGATTTTCCTTAAAATTTTTGTGGATGGTAGGACTTAGGATTTTCAGAGGTAGGCAGGATGCAGATGGATGCAGATTGACGCTGCATAGGACAACGAAGAGTTAATTTTATATGTAGTTTGTATTTCTTTCGCAAGCGTACAGGCCGTGATTTGGAGACTGTTGCTGAGCAGCTGCAGATTTCGTGAGAATTTTTCTATGTTGATGTTGTTGGTTTAACCAGCTGGTAAGTGGTCGTACAGTTTTGTAGTCAGGTGTTGTTGTTATTGTGATTAATGGTACGGCGAAATGGAACGATGTTGACCAGAGCCCAATCGAGAAAGTTAGCAGAATCGATATTACATGTCGAAATGATGGAAGATAAGCAAGTAGGTAAACAGACTGACGACGTAGTTGCGAGTAGGCAAGAATCAGATCAGCAGAAACAGCGGGCTCTAGATGATTTAGAGACTATCGAAATTGATACAACAGTTCAGGATAAGGAAGGAAGTAATAATGATACTGATGATTATGATGTTTCAAGGAAGGCAGTTTCCGAATCGGAGTTAGAAAGTCCACGTAGGAAAATGCAGAATATACAGACACAAAGAATAGAAGAAACTCGTTTGTTGGCGGAATATTCTGGCACAGAATACGCATCATTACAAGCAGTTCATGGTCAATTAATAAACCGAAGTAGAGATATTGATAGAACAAGTGAGGAAGAACATTTAGAATCTGTAGAACCGATTGTAAATATTGTAAATATGCTACAAAGACAGGCACAAAATAATTTTGCTGGGCTGCAAGCACCATTACATGGTTCTGTAACCAACGCAAATGTGCCGATACACATGATTAAGACAGAACAGGGAGGTCAGTTGGCGGAGTTTCATGCACCACTTCAGGGGACAGTGACAGACGCAACTGCTTCTCAATATAATCACAATTTTTGGGAGTACAGACCGGTACAAATGGCGGATTTGGATGCTTCTCAATTCAGTCCGACAAATGCCGAAAATGACAGAAGGAAAAGTGATAAATCGCGAGTACACAATTCAATAGGAAGCACAGGAGGACAGGACGCTTTATTGGAAATGTTAAGACAAATTAATGGTAATATGAAAAAGCAAAGGGGAGATATGATCAAGCAAAACCAGAAGATTGATAGTAGTATGAAAAAGTAAGGGGAGGAGATAAAGCAGGAAATGATAAGACAAAATCAAGAAATGAAAATGCAAACCGATGAAATAAAGGAGGACATTCAGCAAATGAAAGTCCGAATGGAAGAGGGGATAGCTAGGATCGATAACCAGATAATACAAATTAATAAAGAGGCTAAAGAATCGAGAGAGAAAATTCAGGGGTTGACACAAGGTCAACAAGAGTTACTTTCAGACGTAGACAAGGTACAATTAGATATGGTTCAGGTTGACAGGAAAGTCGAACGTTTTACTAAAAAGGTAACACGTACGGCGATACAAGTAACAGAAGAAAAGGCAATTCAGAGTAAAGTAGCAAAAGTAGTGCTTAAACGTTATGATCAGCGTGGCAATAAAATAGAGAGTAAGACCAAAAATCACTTAGAGAAGTTGAGATCCGAACTGACTCAAACGATTGAACAGAAAATAGAAACAGACTTTACAGATAGCGACACTGCAGATACTTCAAGTATCAAGTCAGTAAATAGGACGACGCAGCAAGAGAAGGAACATGTAGAACATAGAGCAGAGGTAACACAAGGGGAAAAGTTGTGGTGTCGCACAAGTACAAAGTGCGCGCCACCTACTTTCGCCGCGCGCCGCCATGCATGCACGGCGCGGCGTTCTTCCGACGACAGCCACGAGCGCCCTCTGCTGGGACCCCGCTCGTGGCCACCACTGAAGAACACCGGCCACTTCGGACTGAGATAGCAACGAGTTAGGACCTTCGTACTCAGATAGGCACGAGTGAAGACTTTGCTATTGTACAGGCACTAGGCAGGCCTCTAACAACTATGTATCAACATTCTGCCGTACTATGTAAAAGTTAAGTATTGTTACATTCTGTGCAATATATCTCTTTCTAATTTACTCGAGTGTTTATAGTTTCTGGCTGCTCCCCTCCGTACCTGCACCAGCGTGTCGGTCTCATTCCACTCGGCCACCGACACATACGACGAGGCTGGGACACAAAAGCGGCGACGAAGTCGGGACACAAAAGTGGCGACGAGGAGTGATAGAACCTTGGACCAGCCCGCTTACAGCAGCCAGACAGCAGCAGTCGGAGCACGCAAAAATTGCTCCCGCCCACCCACCCTTATTATAAGATTTTTGGGGGAACATATTCAGTTACGTGTTTGTGGACTTTTTTGTTGCAGAGCGTCCTCCTTTCATATTGCATTTGTGTTTTGTTATAATTTACTTGTATGCGCGGCGCCTAATCGGTCATCATGGCCACTACCCCGAACCCAAACTTAATGGAAATTATTCAGTTACAGACGGCGCAAATTTCTCAACTTCTCAACGCAGTGGCGCAGTTGACGGCAACTCAACAACAGCCGTCGCATCAGCAGCCCACACCTGCCGCCGCACCGCTTCCGACGTTCCGCCAGTACAACGAACGTGAGGAAGAATGGAGTGACTATTTCGCGCAGTTTCAAGAACTCGTCGCGGCTCATCAAATTACAGGTCAGAGAGTGAAGAACCTTTTCTTATCGATTGTGGGCCCCCAGACTTTCGTACTATTGCAAAAACTTTTCCCTCTCGCATCTCCTCGTGATGTAGACTTTGAACAAATTGTAGATGCACTGAATGCTCATTATGAGAGAAAAGTTCTTGTAGCCGCTGCACGGTACCGATTTTTCAGACTTAAAAAATTACCGCAGCAGTCACACCAAGAGTGGATTACGGAATTGAAGGGCTTAACCCGCCAATGTAAATTTACTTGCTCTTGTGGACTTTCGTATAGTGACGTGATGTTGAGGGATGCGATTACGCAGAATATTCAGGACCCCAGAATTAGAGCAGCAATTCTGAAACAGTCTGACCCCTCCTTAGACAGTGTACTGCAGCTTATAGAAGCGCATGATACTTTTGACTTAGCTGATGTAGAAATGCAAAGCCATAGTGTAAATTCAGTGCGCCGCAACGGACGCTTTCCTAGCCGTACTTCTCAGTGTAGCACTAGTGATTCTTACAATAGTACAGGCCGTGCTGAACAGACAGTGAACAGTAGCCAGTGTAAAAGTGCGACGCAAAGGTCGCCCCGTCGTGTTAGAAACAGTAATTTGAATAACGGGCGCCAACGCTCATTTCAGAAAAATGTACGTAAATCTTGCCCCCAGTGTGTGTCTCGCCACAAGCGTGCTCATTGCCCTAGTCGCAACGCAACCTGTTATCAATGTGGCAAATTGGGACATGTACAGTCTGTGTGTATGCAAATTAAAAACTCACAGAACAGTAACGTTAGAAACAGTGCTTCGCAAAGTGCGAGAACAGTTCATTCTGTAAATGTTATACGGGCTGTGGAATTGAACAGTGCTTTAGTTGGTTCTCAATTACAAGAAAGTTCTTCTGCACCTATTGCAAAACTATATAGTGCACCACGTAGCAAGCGCCGACGAGCGCGTAAAACAGTGCAACGGAAAAGGGTTCGGGACAAGCAAAATGACTATGAACAGTGCATTCCTGTAGTGAAAATAGTGCCTTCTGCAACTTCTAATTGTAATAGTGCCCAGTACTGTGTAGCTAGTGACAGTAGAATTGGTGTAGCTACTCAAAGTAATTTTAGTGCAGTAGCCTCGCATTGCGCGGACGCCGATCCGGCGGTAGTGTCATCTAGTGACAGTGTGGTTACTCCCCTGTGTGCCGAGTATGCGCCGCTTCCTACCGCACGCAACCCGCGCAAGCGCAGAAAACAATATGTATTAGACGTTGCCCACATTCGCGCACCGGTCGTGCGCCAGAAGCACAAGCTGTTTGTTACTCTCTCTATAGAAAATAAGTCGGTGCAATTTCAGCTTGATACTGGTTCCGCTGTCACATTAATTAATAAAGATACTTATGAACTTCTGGGTTCGCCAAAATTGTCGCCGTCACAGCATGTGTTAACAGCTTATACAGGTGAAAATATTCCCGTGCTAGGAACGTGTAGCCTGCCTGCCTCTTTTCAAGGTGTAACAAAAACAGTTGCTTTTGTTGTTCTTCAGGCCAAATCTACACAGAACATTTTTGGACTAGATGCTTTTGACTTGTTTGGTTTATCAATTCAAAGAGATGTGCTTCAAATTTCGTCAATAGTGCCTCAGGATAAAATCAATGCATTGTGTGACAAATATAGTGACTTGTTTTCGCCGGAACTAGGTTGTGCAAAAGACTTCGTGGCACATGTAACTTTAAAAGACTCTGCAGTTCCAAAATTTCGTAAAGCTAGACCAGTGCCTATCGCATTGCGTGATACAGTTGCCGAAGAACTTAAACGTTGGCAAGATAGTGGGGTGATTTCTCCTGTTTCTGCGAGTCAGTGGGCCTCGCCTATAGTAATTATACCCAAGCCGTCAGGAAAACTTCGTCTCTGTGCGGACTTCAAATCAACAGTGAACAGTCAAACAATTGTCGACACTTATCCCCTGCCCAGACCTGAGGAACTGATGGACAAATTAGGACAGTCCCGCTTCTTTTCTAAGATTGATTTAGCAGAGGCATACTTACAGATTCCACTTCATGACGAGTCAAAAAAGTTTTTCGTCATTAATACTCACATGGGCCTTTTTCAATTTCAACGCCTACCCTTTGGCAGTTCTTCCGCTCCCGCTATTTTTCAGCGTTTTTTGGAACAGCTGACAGTTTCTGTACCGTGTTGTTCGAACTATTTAGATGATATTGTGGTATCCGGACGTACAGTTGAAGAACATTTAGCAAACCTGGAGTGCCTTTTCAAAGTGTTGACTGCAGCAGGTCTACGTTGTAATAAAGCAAAGTGTTCGTTTTTTCAAACTGAAATAGAGTACCTAGGCCATGTGATTAATGCCCAAGGAATCCATCCCTTACAGTCACATCTTCGAGCAATCAAAGACTTGCCTCCTCCTAAGAATGTGCATGAATTGCAAGCAGTGATGGGAAAGCTTAACTATTATTTCAGGTTTATTCCCAATGCCTCTCAGATTGCAGCTCCACTGCATCATTTACGTAGGAAGAATGTTCCTTTTGTATGGTCCAAAGATTGTCAGGTTGCCTTTGACAAATTAAAGTCTGCACTACTCAGTGATGCATGTTTGATTCCCTTTGACCCACAGAAGCCTGTAGTGTTAGCAGTTGACGCCTCATCGTACGGTGTCGGCGCAGTTCTGTCACATCGTATTGGATGTCATGATCGTCCTATTGCCTTTGCATCCAAGCTACTGACGCCGACGCAACAGAATTACAGTCAGATAGAAAAGGAGGCCTTAGCAATCATTTACGGCGTCACAAAGTTTCATCATTATCTCTATGGCAGAAAATTCTATTTGTTGACAGACCACAAGCCTCTCACGTCGTTGTTCTCACCCACAAAGCCAATTCCGCCACGAACGGCACAAATGCTTCAGAGATGGTCCTTGATATTGTCAAATTATCAGTATGAGATTTTGTACCGACCTACCACTAAACACGCCAACGCGGACACACTTTCCCGACTTCCGGTTGGCCAGGATGTATCATTTGATGCTTCAGAAATGGCATGTTGTCAGATAGACTCCAAAGATGCTTCCGCTGTCGCAGACTTTCCTTTGAACTCTCGTCGGGTTGCACAGGAAACAGCTGCGGATGCAGACTTAAGCGTGGTAGCACGTTTTGTTCGCTCAGGGTGGCCTGCCAGAGCCAAAGACATTGATCGGCCTCTGGTTCGACGTTATTTTGCACAACGTCATGCATTATCTTTAAGTCAGGGTGTACTGTTGTTGCATACCGACAACGACCAAGCAAGAGTGATTGTTCCTCGTTCCCTGCAACGAGAAGTGTTACGCCTCCTGCATCAAGGACATTGGGGCATTGTTAGGACAAAGCAATTGGCCAGACGTCATTGTACCTGGGTTGGTATGGACGCTCAGATAGAGAGCATGACATCACAGTGTACAGTTTGTGCGGAGCATCAGGCGGCTCCTCCGCAACGTTTCTCAGACTGGCCACGCCCCAAGGGACCATGGCAACGTTTACACATTGACTTTGCCGGACCTTTCTGGAATACGCGCTGGTTAATTGTTGTAGACGCTTTCAGCAAGTTTCCTTTTGTGATTGCCATGAACTCAACGACAGCTTCTAGTACAATCAGTGCCTTAACATCCGTGTTTTGCATCGAAGGTTTGCCTGAAACTATCGTCAGTGACAATGGACCTCAGTTTGTTAGTGCGGAATTTCAACAGTTTTGTCGTGTGAATGGCATTCAGCATATTACCACTGCACCTTTTCACCCTCAGTCCAATGGTGAAGCAGAACGTTTCGTTCGAACATTCAAGTCTCACATGGAGAAGATGAAAGGTCAGCACTCCAGGCAGCAAGCTCTTCAAATTTTCCTGTCTACGTATCGGTGCATGCCACGTGACGGCCCGTCTCCTGCCGAGCTGCTACACGGCCGCCGTCACCGCACTCTCCTTCACCTGCTGCAGCCTCCCACGCACCGAGTCGGTTCGTATGGCGCTACGCGTTTTCAGGTCTCCACGCCGGTGCTGTACAGGGTGTTTGCTGGAAACAAGAAGACATGGTTGCCGGGCACCATTCAGCGCGTGCTTGGTCGCAATATGTTTATTGTACGTTCTTCCACAGGGTCGGAGCTGCGGCGCCACGCAAACCAATTGCGCCTGCACAGACCGCGCGATCCTGTCTCCGGTTTCTTGATTCCAGACCCAGTTCACCGCCAGGGAGCACAACCACATCGTTCGTCCCCGGACTACGAGATCCCTATGGACGTCGACGTACATCCGACGCAGTCGTCGCCGCCGCTGTCGCCGCCGCAGATGACAGCGTCACCGAGAGGGACTCCGGGACCGTGCGGGCCCCCCCAGCTTGGGCCACGCACCTCAGAAGAAGATGACCTGCTCCCTCTGGGCGGGGGCGGGCGCCCTTCCCCAGGTTTCGGCGGGTTCCCTGGAGGATCGCAAGGCGGATGCCGGGGCGCGGACGGCGTCTCGATCCCGGCCTCCGCTACGACGCCCGTCCCACCAGTAACGCCCCCGCCCAGGCCCTCCTCCCAGTGCCGTCGCCGTGGCCCTCAGCCCTACGCCACGACGGCGCGGCGGTTTGGGGGGGAGGGGTGTGGTGTCGCACAAGTACAAAGTGCGCGCCACCTACTTTCGCCGCGCGCCGCCATGCATGCACGGCGCGGCGTTCTTCCGACGACAGCCACGAGCGCCCTCTGCTGGGACCCCGCTCGTGGCCACCACTGAAGAACACCGGCCACTTCGGACTGAGATAGCAACGAGTTAGGACCTTCGTACTCAGATAGGCACGAGTGAAGACTTTGCTATTGTACAGGCACTAGGCAGGCCTCTAACAACTATGTATCAACATTCTGCCGTACTATGTAAAAGTTAAGTATTGTTACATTCTGTGCAATATATCTCTTTCTAATTTACTCGAGTGTTTATAGTTTCTGGCTGCTCCCCTCCGTACCTGCACCAGCGTGTCGGTCTCATTCCACTCGGCCACCGACACATACGACGAGGCTGGGACACAAAAGCGGCGACGAAGTCGGGACACAAAAAAAGTCAAGGACCAATGTAGTTGCCAAACCGACATTGGCATTGACATTGGCACAAACAAAGGATATAGAGAAATCTGAAAATAATATACAGCCAATTCCATTAGAAAGGCAAACAACCGAGCCAGTAAATCACATGACGCAATTTAGTAGCAATACATTTTCAGTACCACAGGTAGCACAAACGACAAGAACTGAGGTTGACGGACAGTATTTTTGTTCACCTTTGCAACGTTATGAGAATTTTGCATATGTGACAGGTAATATACAGATGGGTGATACAATGCCACATAATAGACAGGAGAATATGGTGAATAGCAGAATGTGTGATTCTATGAATCAACCACAGTTTGGTAACATAAATAGATACGATACAGACAATTTCTTGACAGTAAGAAAATTTCAACAAAATTTCAGCAGAGGTGATGCAAAGAGTTGCACAAAATTGTTCATCATTTCAACAGTTTAGATCAGCATTTTTAGACAGGTATTGGTCGAAGGAAGCTCAGAATAGGATAAAGTATGAGTTACTTCAGATGTCACCATATGAAAGTTCAGGGGAGAAAAGTGTAGTTAAATTTTTTGATTCCATGGATAAGAAAAACCAATGTTTGGATAGACCATACGAAAATGGAGAGTTGATACGTTTATGTAGGATTAAGGCATCTGTAGGAAAGAAAGAGAATGTAGAAGAATTTAAGGAAGTATTAAGGGAATTAGAGTATATGTTCAAGGACGCGGATTTGAGAGAGAAACAGAGGAGAAAGACCGAGAGAATGATAGATTTAGGAATGATTATTCTGCGAATAATAGAAATAAAAATGATTATGGCAATTCAGGTCAATGAAATGGTGGGACAGATGATGCGAGACAATGGAACAAAGTGGAAAAATGGAACAATAATGGCAAGTATAATCAGGGGAATAGCAATAATCACAATAATTGTAATTCATACAGAGGAGGCTATGGATTCAGAAATGGTAATAATAATGGACAAGGTTATTTTGAGAGGGGAAATGACGTAAAGAAAGGTAACTGGCGAGAACAGGAATCTAATAATTATAAAGGAAATCAGGATTCACAAGGAAAAGAGCCTTTCAATCATGGAAAACAGGATGTAGAGGTCAGACCACCCAATCCTAACAAGAAGAAAGAATGATTAGTTAGTACGGAAGGGGATGGGCAAAATGTCCATTCTAAATCACATGAATATTCATTGGCTTAATGTAGATAAAACAGATACAAGGCAACCAGACAATAGTTTTTCAAATCAACAGGGGAAGATTCAAGATAGCGAAGATAAGTTGATGACTGAACAAAAGGGAATAAGATATACAGCTTGGGGAAATAGTATTAATTGGGAAAACACAGATGATGAGGATGGATTACCACCACCTCCGAGGATTATAGAATTACGGTCGATGAATTAGTAACTGGGTTATTCAATGTTTTTGATGAGAATAAGGAAGTAAAAATTAAGGAAAAAGGTCAGGAATGAAGGTTAGAGAATGTTACACAAACACCGGGTAAGGTACAAACACGTAATGTGTATAACATGGGTACTTATGATGATATTGAGAGAGGAATGTTTGGAGGCAAGAGAACGTGAGCAGAAAGAGTTGGATAAGAGACGAAGAGAAAGAGACATCTCTCAGGCTGTTCCTCTAGCAGATTTATCACAAGGTAGTGTACTTAAAGGGAAGAAGGATATTAGTATTAGTAGATTGAGTTGCGAATCAATAGGAGAAAGAAAGTAATACAATTACTATGATTCAGCCTATACTGAAAGTGAATATTGGCGAGATCACAGTACATCTGCGTTGGGTTAAGTAATGCTGTAGAAACATATCTTAATCCGGCGAAGGACATCTCTCTGACTTCTACGCGACTTGCTGTTAGGTTCTTCAACGAAGGAGCCACGGGTACACTGTCAGATAGCTAGCGCGACAAAATCAATTGGAAGTTTGTGCAAAATTACACCGCAGCAAGCAATTTAGCATTAGAATATCGTGTCTTGAGAGGTTCGCCATGACGGTCTCAATGCAGGATCGCGCGCTGCTTGTAAAGCTGTTTTGCAAGATTGATGACTGTACACAAGTTGCTCTGCATTCGTTCCGGACAATGCAGGGTCTGAAAAAAAAAAAAAAAAAAAAACATTGCTCTGATGACTGCTGTGGATCCGGAGAAAATGATTCGGAAATTCGAAAAGACGGGTCCCTATGGTGTGCAACCTGGTAGAGGGAGGAAACGAATTTATTCGACGTCAGTGGACAAGCCTGGGAGCACGGTGCGCAAAATCCTACGAAACATCTTCTTTGTATGCATTCAAAATTACGCATGCGCACTAGTTGCTTCCTGTTGACCTGCCAGCAAGAGAGACATTTGCTTTAGAATTTCTTGCTCCAATGGAAGTGGACAATGAATGGCCGTGGAAGATTTTGTGGACTTCCATGTGACAGAATACGCCAATACACAGAATTATTCACAGAATATATGACATCAACTACGAATGTTCAAAGCTGAAGCCGCGGCGGAGCGGCCGAGCGCATTGGGGCGCTATGCTACGATGCGCGAGGCCGTTCCCCGTCGGGGGTTCGAATCCCCTCTCGGGCATAAATATTTGTGCTGTCTTTAGTATAAGGTAGTTCATAAGTAGTTTGTACGTTTAGGGACTGATGACCCTGCAGCTAAGTCCCATAAACTTTACAAGCATTTGAACTTTTCTTTTTTCCAAAGCTGAGAATGTGTACCCAGCCGGGACTCGACCCGGGTCTCCCGCTTTCTAGGCAGTTGCGGTGACCACTACAGCACTGGGGGACACAGTGATCATCGCACCTGCAAGGACTACCTGTTTAGTATCCTTAAAACAACAACAACAAGGACGCCTCCCATCAGACAAATTCCCAGCTTTGCCCTGCCTACAGAAAGAATGACAACTGCAGGATCTGAAGTGACGTCTGTATATATGCCGGTGACGAGCAATGATCCTTTCATTAGGGGAGGGATCGGGAAGTTTGGGCGCCTTATTCTAATGGAAATTAGTTTCAAAACTACGAGTTTGATTACTGCGGGCAGGGCAAAGCTGGGAATTTGGGTCTGACGGGAGGCGTGCTTAGATAGTCCTTACTGGTGCGGTGGTTCCCAGTGGAGTAGCGGTCAGCGCAACTGCCTAGAAAGAGGGAGACCCGGGTTCTAATCCCGGCTGTGACCACATTTTCAGTTTTGCCCATTCGCAGTTTATGTCATATATTCTGTGAATACGAAAGAATAACAACTGCAGGATCAGAAGTGACATCTGTTCTTTCGGAACAGACGTCACACACACATACACACACACACACACACACACACACACACACACACACACATATATATATATATATGTCGATATGGGCAATAGAAAATCCACACGCAAACAATCAGTACCGCTTCATCTTGAAAAGTCATTGGTGTGGGTTTACGGCATCATTTGTATTTTTTCGAAGAGTCATGTGCTTCTAGTCCTGTTACCTGTACCGTCACTGGTAATTAAAATTATCTTGGAAAAGAAGAGGCTGGTTTTATGGCACAACGCAGTTGTATTGATCTTGTTAATATTCTTAGGATTACTTTAGAGCAAAGCAAAGAATTCCAGGCAATTCATTGATTTTATGTAAAACATTAAGTCCTCTGGCAGTCGTTACGGAAATATGGTGTACCACAGAAGATCCTAAAATATCTGTATGACGGCTAAAAATGTGCGTTCCAGAAGAGAAATATCACAGCGCCCATAGAGATAAGAACCAGAGGTCAGCAGGGTTGGATTTTGCTATCAACGCGTTTTCTACTTGTCCTTGACTGAGTCCTTGAAGGGTCACAGCTGGCAGAAGACGAGAACTTCACAGACGGTTCCATGCAGACAGTGGCGGATTAAAGCGGTCGCCCCCGTTCCTCCCGGGAGAAAATTTAGTTTTTCAGTTTACTTTGCTTTACCTACGTGAAAAAAGTTCAGTCGTGTATTTCTTTAAACTGGCCCAATCAGACAAGTTATTCAGTGTACAAATATGGAGTAGGCATCTACGTGCTCAGGAAGAACTGTACTATGATTAGATATTAGTTTGTTGTGAAGAAGCATATTATTAAGACTAAATATGCACTTTTTACGAAAATGCATTCGTCTGACGATACAAAATTTTCGTCACGTAAGAAACTTATTCGTTATTGAAGTTTGGTTAGCAGAATTTGCCAGCGAAATTTTAAGAATTCATCACATATTCAGTGGCGGCCCTAGACGAAAACTGGGCGTCGGTGAACTCGTCTTTGCGAGGCCCCTTTCATTTTTTCAGTAAGGAAGAAAATGTTAAATAAAATGAGATGACTTATACACCATTAATCAGTATACTAAAATTTTATTAGTATAATAGGCAAGTATTATTAAAATAAACAAACACAAATTAAAATAGAGAACTTTTCGGCTTTTCGACTCACAGAATTTTTTAAAGATCACATCATAATTGATTCTAGCAGCAATTTTTGCTTCAGTTGATAGTACTGACAGCGCAGATAGTCCTTCTTGCCTCATTCTGCTTCTCAAGTAATTTTGAAAAGCGTGTCAGAGACTAGTGTATCGTCAGGCGTGCCCCAGTGGAGTGTGATAGGACCGCTATTTATATAAATGATCTGATGGACAGAGTAAGTTGTAAATTGCGGCTGTTTGCTGATGATGCTGTGTTGTATGGAAGGGTGTCGTCTTTAACTGACTGTAATAGCATACAGGATGACTTAGACAAAATTTCTAGTTGGTGCGAAGAATGGCAGCTAGCTCACAATGTAGAAAAATGTAAGGTGATGCGCATGAGTAGGAAAAACAGCATTAGTAGTGAGCTTCTTGATGCTGTCGCGTCGTTCAAATATCTAGGCGTAACATTGCAGAGCGATATGAAATGGAACGAACATATAAGGACAGTTGTGAGTAAGGCGGACAGCCGACTTCGGTTTATTGGGAGAATTTTGGGAAGATGTACTTCACCTGTAAAGGAGACTTTTGTGTCCCAACTTCGTCGCCGCTTTTGTGTCCCAGCCTCGTCGTAGGTGTCGGTGGCCGAGTGGAACGAGACCGACACAGTAACAAAGATAGCACGCCGGTGCAGGTACGGAGGGGAGCAGCCAGAAACTACAAACACTAGAGTAAATTAGAAAGAGATATATATTGCACAGAATGTAACAATACTTAACTTTTACATAGTACTGCAGAATGTTGATACATAGTTGTTAGAGGCCTGCCTAGTGCTTGTACAATAGCAAAGTCTTCACTGGTGCCTATCTGATTACGAAGGTCCTGACTGGTTGCTATCTCAGTCCGAAGTGACCGATGTCTTTCCGTGGTGGCCACGAGCGGGGTTGCAGCAGAGGGCGCTCGTGGCTGTCGTCGTGAGAACGCCGCGCCGTGCGTGCATGGCGGCGCGCGGCGAAAGTAGGTGGCGCGCATTTTGTACTTGTGCGGCACCACACCCCTCCCCCCCAAACCGCCGCGCCGTCGTGGCGTAGGGCTGAGGGCCACGGCGACGGCACTGGGAGGAGGGCCTGGGCGGGGGCGTTACTGGTGGGACGGGCGTCGTAGCTGAGGCTGGGATCGAGACGCCGTCCGCGCCCCGGCATCCGCCTTGAGATCCTCCAGGGAACCCACCGAAACCTGGGGAAGGGCGCACCCCCCCGCCCAGAGGGAGCAGGTCATCTTCTTCTGAGGTGCGTGGCCCAGGCGGCGGCGGCACGCACGGTCCCGGAGTCCCTCTCGGTGACGCTGTCATCTGCGGCGGCGACAGCGGCGGCGTCGCGTCGATCTCCATCGGGACGATCTCGTAGTCCGGGGACGAACGATGTGGTTGTGCTCCCTGGCGGTGAACTGGGTCTGGAATCAAGAAACCGGAGACAGGATCGCGCGGCCTATGCAGAAGCAATTGGTTTGCGTGGCGCCGCAGCTCCGACCCTGTGGAAGAACGTACAACATACATATTGCGACCGAGCACGCGCTGAATGGTGCCCGGTAACCATTTCTTCTTGTTGCCAGCAAACACCCTGTACAGCACCGGCGTAGAAACCTGAAAACGCGTAGCGCCATACGAACCGACTCGGTGCGTGGGAGGCTGCAGCAGGTGAAGGAGAGTGCGGTGACGGCGGCCGTGTAGCAGCTCGGCAGGAGACGGGCCGTCACGTGGCATGCATCGATACGTAGACAGGAAAATTTGAAGAGCTTGCTGCCTGGAGTGCTGACCTTTCATCTTCTCCATGTGAGACTTGAATGTTCGAACGAAACGTTCTGCTTCACCATTGGACTGAGGGTGAAAAGGTGCAGTGGTAATATGCTGAATGCCATTCACACGACAAAACTGTTGAAATTCCGCACTAACAAACTGAGGTCCATTGTCACTGACGATAGTTTCAGGCAAGCCTTCGATGCAAAACACTGATGTTAAGGCACTGATTGTACTAGAAGCTGTCATTGAGTTCATGGCAATCACAAAAGGAAACTTGCTGAAAGCGTCTACAACAATTAACCAGCGCGTATTCCAGAAAGGTCCGGCATAGTCAATATGTAAACGTTGCCATGGTCCCTTGGGGCGTGGCCAGTCTGAGAAACGCTGTGGAGGAGCCGCCTGATGCTCCGCACAAACTGTACACTGTGATGTCATGCTCTCTATCTGAGCGTCCATACCAACCCAGGTACAATGACGTCTGGCCAGTTGCTTTGTCCTAACAATGCCCCAATGTCCTTGATGCAGGAGGCGTAACACTTCTCGCTGCAGGGAACGAGGAACAATCACTCTTGCTTGGTCGTTGTCGGTATGCAACAACAGAACACCCTGACTTAAAGATAATGCATGACGTTGTGCAAAATAACGTCGAACCAGAGGCCGATCAATGTCTTTGGCTCTGGCAGGCCACCCTGAGCGAACAAAACGTGCTACCACACCTAGGACTGCATCCGCAGCTGTTTCCTGTGCAACCCGACGAGAGTTCAAAGGAAAGTCTGCGACAGCGGAAGCATCTCTGGAGTCTATCTGACAACATGCCATTTCTGAAGCATCAAATGATACATCCTGGCCAACCGGAAGTCGGGAAAGTGTGTCCGCGTTGGCGTGTTTAGTGGTAGGTCGGTACAAAATCTCATACTGATAATTTGACAATATCAAGGACCATCTCTGAAGCATTTGTGCCGTTCGTGGCGGAATTGGCTTTGTGGGTGAGAACAACGACGTGAGAGGCTTGTGGTCTGTCAACAAATAGAATTTTCTGCCATAGAGATAATGATGAAACTTTGTGACGCCGTAAATGATTGCTAAGGCCTCCTTTTCTATCTGACTGTAATTCTGTTGCGTCGGCGTCAGTAGCTTGGATGCAAAGGCAATAGGACGATCGTGAGATCCAATGCGATGTGAGATTACTGCGCCCAGACCGTACGACGAGGCGTCAACTGCTTACACTACAGGCGTCTGTGGGTCAAAGGGAATCAAACATGCATCACTGAGTAGTGCAGACTTTAATTTGTCAAAAGCAACCTGACAATCTTTAGACCATACAAAAGGAACATTCTTCCTACGTAAGTGATGCAGTGGAGCTGCAATCTGAGAGGCATTGGGAATAAATCTGAAATAATAGTTAAGCTTTCCCATTACTGCTTGCAATTCGTGCACATTCTTAGGAGGAGGCAAGTCTTTGATTGCTCGAAGATGTGACTGTAAGGGATGAATTCCTTGGGCATTAATCACATGGCCTAGGTACTCTATTTCAGTTTGAAAAAACGAACACTTTGCTTTATTGCAACGTAGACCTGCTGCAGTCAAAACTTTGAAAAGGCACTCCAGGTTTGCTAAATGTTCTTCAACTGTACGTCCGGATACCACAATATCATCTAAATAGTTCGAACAACACGGTACAGAAACTGTCAGCTGTTCCAAAAACGCTGAAAAATAGCGGGGGCGGAAGAACTGCCAAAGGGTAGGCGTTGAAATCGAAAAAGGCCCATGTGAGTATTAATGACTAAAAACTGTTTCGATTCGTCATCAAGTGGAATCTGTAAGTATGCCTCTGCTAAATCAATCTTGGAAAAGAAGCGAGACTTTCCTAATTTGTCCATCAGTTCCTCAGGTCTGGGCAGGGGATAAATGTCGACAATTGTTTGACTGTTCACTGTTGATTTGAAGTCCGCACAGAGACGAAGTTTTCCTGACGGCTTGGGTATAATTACTATAGGCGAGGCCCACTGACTCGCAGAAACAGGAGAAATCACCCCACTATCTTGCCAACGTTTAAGTTCTTCGGCAACTGTATCACGCAAGGCGATAGGCACTGGTCTAGCTTTACGAAATTTTGGAACTGCAGATTCTTTTAAAGTTACATGTGCCACGAAGTCTTTTGCACAACCTAGTTCTGGCGAAAACAAGTCACTATATTTGTCACACAATGCATTGATTTTATCCTGAGGCACTACTGACGAAATTTGAAGCACATCTCTTTGAATTGATAAACCAAACAAGTCAAAAGCATCTAGTCCAAAAATGTTCTGTGTCGATTTGACCTGAAGAACTACAAAAGCAACTGTTTTTGTAACACCTTGAAAAGAGGCAGGCAGGCTACACGTTCCTAGCACGGGAATATTTTGACCTGTGTACGCTGTTAGCACTTGTTGACACGGCGACAATTTTGGCGAACCCAGAAGTTCATATGTGTCTTTATTTATTAATGTAACAGCGGAACCAGTATCAAGCTGAAATTGCACAGTCCATTTTCTATAGAGAGAGTAACAAACAGCTTGTGCTTCTGGCGCACGACCGGTGCGCGAATGTGGGCAACGTCTAATACATATTGTTTTCTGCGCTTGCGCGGGTTGCGTGTGGTAGGAAGCGGCGCATACTCGGCACACAGCGGATTAACCACACTGTCACTAGAGGGCACTACCGCCGGATCGGCGTCCTCGCAAGCTTGCGAAGCTACTACAGATTTACTAACTACTGCACTAAACTTTTGAGTAGCTACAAGAAGTCTACTGTCTCTATCTACACAGTACTGGGCACTATGACAAGGAGAAGTTGTAGAAGGCACTCGGTTCACTACAGGATTGCACTGTACATAGTCATTTTGCTTGTCCCGAACCCTTTTCCGTTGCACTGTTTTACGCGCTCGTCGGCGCTTGCTACGTGGTGCACTATATAGTTTTGCCATAGGCGCAGAACTACTTTCTTGCAATTGAGATCCAAGGAAAGCACTGTTCAATTCCACAGCCCGTATAACATTTACAGAATGAAGTGTTCTCGCACTCTGCGAAGCACTGTTTCTAACGGTACCGTTCTTTGAGTTTTTAATTTGCATACACACAGACTGTACATGTCCAGATTTGTCACATTGATAACAGGTTGCGTTGCGACTAGGGCAATGTGCACGTTTGTGGCGAGATACACACTGGGGGCAAGATTTACGTACATTTTTCTGAAATAAGCGTTGGCGCCCGTTATGCAAATTACTGTGTCTAACACTACGGGGCGACCTTTGCGTCGCACTTTTACTCTGGCTACTGTTCACTGTCTGTTCAGCACGGCCTGTACTATTGTAAGAATCACTAGTGCTACACTGAGAACTACGGCTAGGAAAGCGTCCGTTGCGGCGCACTGAATTTACACTATGGCTTTGCATTTCTATATCTGCTAAGTCAAAAGTATCATGCGCTTCTATAAGCTGCAGTACACTGTCTAATGAAGGGTCTGACTGTTTTAGAATTGCTGCTCTAATTCTGGGGTCCTGAATATTCTGCGTAATCGCATCCCTCAACATCACGTCACTATACGAAACTCCACAAGAGCAAGTAAATTTACATTGGCGGGTTAAGCCCTTCAATTCCGTAATCCACTCTTGGTGTGATTGCTGCGGTAATTTTTTAAGTCTGAAAAATCGGTATCGTGCAGCGGCTACAAGAACTTTTCTATCATAATGAGCATTCAGTGCATCTACAATTTGTTCAAAGTCTACATCACGAGGAGATGCGAGAGGGAAAAGTTTTTGCAATAGTACGAAGGTCTGGGGGCCCACAATCGATAAGAAAAGGTTCTTCACTCTCTGACCTGTAATTTGATGAGCCGCGACGAGTTCTTGAAACTGTGCGAAGTAGTCGCTCCATTCTTCCTCACGTTCGTTGTACTGGCGAAACGTAGGAAGTGTTGCGGCGGCAGGTGTGGGCTGCTGAAGCGGCGGCTGTTGTTGTTGGTGAGCAGCCTGTGTCGTCAACTGCGACACGGCCTGCAGTAGTTGAGTGATTTGCGCCGTCTGTAACTGAATAATTTCCATTAAGTTTGGGTTCGGGGTAGTGGCCATGCTGACCGATTAGGCGCCGCGCATACAAGTAAATTATAACAAAACACAAATGCAATATGAAAGAGGACGCTCTGCAACAAAAAGTCCACAAAACACGTAACTGAACATGTTCCCCCAAAAATCTTATAATAAGGGTGGGTGGGCGGGAGCAATTTCTGCGTGCTCCGACTACTGCTGTCTGGCTGCTGTAAGCGGGCTGGTCCAAGGTTCTATCACTCCTCGTCGCCACTTTTGTGTCCCAACTTCGTCGCCGCTTTTGTGTCCCAGCCTCGTCGTAGGTGTCGGTGGCCGAGTGGAACGAGACCGACACAGTAACAAAGATAGCACGCCGGTGCAGGTACGGAGGGGAGCAGCCAGAAACTACAAACACTAGAGTAAATTAGAAAGAGATATATATTGCACAGAATGTAACAATACTTAACTTTTACATAGTACTGCAGAATGTTGATACTTAGTTGTTAGAGGCTTGCCTAGTGCCTGTACAATAGCAAAGTCTTCACTGGTGCCTATCTGATTACGAAGGTCCTGACTGGTTGCTATCTCAGTCCGAAGTGACCGATGTCTTTCCGTGGTGGCCACGAGCGGGGTTGCAGCAGAGGGCGCTCGTGGCTGTCGTCGTGAGAACGCCGCGCCGTGCGTGCATGGCGGCGCGCGGCGAAAGTAGGTGGCGCGCACTTTGTACTTGTGCGACACCACAGAGACCGCGTATAAAACGCTTGTACGACCACGTCTTGAGTATTGCTCAAGTGTTTGGGACCCGCAGCAGATCAGTTTAAAGGAAGACATAGAAGCAGTTCAGAGGCGAGCAGCTAGTTTTGTTACCGGTAGGTTCGACCAATGCGCGAGAGTCACGGAAATGCTCCTTCAACTCAATTGGGGATCGCAGGAAGAAAGACGACGCTCTTTTCGTGAATTTCTGTTAAGTAAATTTAGAGGGCCGGAATTTGAAGCTGAGTGTAGTACAATCTTGCTGCCGCCTGCTTACATTTCGCGTAAAGATCACAAAGACAAGATAAGAGAAATTAGGGCTTGTACGGAGGCATATAGGCATTCTTTTTTTCCTCGTTCAATTTGGGAGTGGAATAGGAAAGGAAATGCCTAGTAGTGGTACAGTGTACCCTCCGCCACGCACCTTACGGTGAATTGCGGAGTATGTATGTAGATGTAGATGTAGAAAAGTCGTAGAGGGATACCGAGGGACGAATATAGTAAGCAGATTCAAAAGGATGTAGCATGCCGAACGTACTCTTTGATGAAGAGACTTGCACAGGACAGGGTAGCGTGGAGAGCTGCATCAAACCAGTCTGCGAACTGAAGACCACAACAACAACAACAACAACACAACAACACATTCTTATGCCAAGGCTGCCAAATATTTTTGTTATATTCTACAGGTTTCGGCAGTTGCTGCCATCAATAGGAAATCAACAAGCTATTTTACATCAAAGCCAATAAGATGCCATCTTTACTGAGTACAGCAACGTCTAATTTACAATGAAATATTGTGAACGTTTCTAGAACCCCTTCCATTTTACATCATGTAGTACGTATTCCTTTCATTAATCCTTAACTATTACGAATAAGACTCTAACAATATATACAGATGACGTAATTGATATAAAAGTTAAAGATTAATTAAAGGAATACCTACTACATGATAAAATGGAAAGGCTTTTAGAAACAATCACAATATTTTATTGTAAATTACACGTTGCTGTACTCAGTAAAGATGTCATCTTATTGGCTTTGATGTAAACTATCTTGTAGATTTCTTGTTGATGGCAGCAACTGCCGAAACCAGTAGAATATAACAAATAAAAGTATTTTTCAGCCTTGGCATAAGAATGATTTTTTTCAAAGTACATTACGTCTGTAGATTAGCACCTAAAAATTTTTCTCAAGTAAGTCTTAATCAATCTTAACTTTGAGAAGCTTCTCTCGGCTGAAACTGTACTGATTGGATCTGTGACCATGATTATTCTAATTGTTAAGTAAAAATTTGGATATACTTCTCCTAATTGTTTTGTAAAATGTACTGAAGTTGTTTTGCCTCTTTGATTTAGTCTAGTGGATTGGATTTTAAAAGCTGGAGTATCTCGTAGAGTTCTAAAGGCTGTATGTCACTATTTTCGCCTTCTCGGACTATTACACCTAAATCACTACAATGCTTGAGAAGGTCCTCCTTGGATAAAGATTTCAAATAATTGATATCTTTATATATAAAGCAGAGTGTCCGTGTGTTTGTGTGTACGTGTTGCATACAAATCTACAGTTTTGTTCAAATCTTTATGAAATTTTGCACACGTAAGGTTCAATCTATGAAGACGGTAGCCGTGGCAATCGGTATGACGTTATAATTTATAATTTGTAAACTACAAATTGTAGGCGTAGGAAATTTAAAGGCAGTATGCACGCATATAGTTGAGTGTACCTTCTAAATTGTATCACAGTACGACACGTAGTTCATGAGATATGAGCACATAAACAGCAACGTTCATGAAAAATCGCCCCATCACGCACCAAATTTTAATCTATTACTTCTTTAGTACTAATTGTATTCGCAAGAGATGTTACACACATAACACCCTTATACAAATGAATATATACCTGAAAAATGGCAGAAATAAATAAACACCCGGGCAAAAAAAAAAAAAAAAAAAAAAAAAAAAAAAAAGAAGGTTCAAATGTTTGTAAATCTATCGGACCAAACTGCGTGGTCATCAGTTCGTAGCTTAAAACTACTTAAACTAATGACAAAAGTTTTATGGGTGTTGTACCACGTCATGATGTAAGAAGGCTATTACTTAAATAACCGACGTTTCGGCCAACGTTACAGTTGCCTTCATCTGGTTCTTCATCATCCCAGATCACCCAGATGAAGGCCACTGTAACGTTGGCCGAAACGTCGGTTATTTAAGTAATAGCCTTCTTATATCATGACGCGGTACAACACCCAGAAAACTTTTATGTCATCAGACTCTGGCCGCGGAAGCCTACGTAATTATACTTAAACTAAGGTAAACTAACCTAAGGACAACACACACACACACACACACACACAAACAAACACACATACACACACGCTCCAGGGAGGACTCGAACCTCCGACGGCGAGCAAACGCGCGCTCCGCAGCGAGGCGCCATAGACCGCTCGGCTACTCCACCGCGGCCCGGACAACGCCGGGTTTTCAGCTAGTCATAAATGAAACCAAATCGCTCAAATTATTCCTCGAGCGCTTCCAACCGACATTCACTGTCGACTATTGCAGCATCTATCATTGTGTTAAAAAAATTAACTCTGCACTGCATTTTAGCAGATTGTAATGGTTCATCAATTTGTTAGTAATCGAACATTCGTTTTTTCGGTGCTATTCTTTTCTTTTTTAACTCAACTTCAATTTCGTAACTACTTTTTGCTACAAGCAATCGAGCTTCTGCATCGCATGTTTCAAATCCTGTAATATGGAATTCTCGAATCCAGTCACAAAATGAACGTAAAGAGTCAACAGCTACTCTCAGGTTCACTTGAACCGACTGACATCGTTGCTTATATTGTTCATATGTAGTAAAATCGCCTGTTATACATATATTGCAACAATAAACTCAAAAGTTAACATTTCGTTCAAGACTGCTTCACAGTCACTAAGAGTTTCCTGTTTTACTTTTCAGGTCATTCACGCTTTCGATGACATCATCAAATTGGAATAATACAGCTTTTAGTGCTCCGATTCTGGTTTCCTATCTTGTTTCAGACAGAGATTTCAGTGTCAGTGTTTTTATAAGTTTGCACCGCTTTCTAGACCCTGTAATGAGCACATAAATTTTATTGATGAAGCCGAAAACTGTTTAGATGAGTTAGCTGCATCTATAAGAAGGAAATTCCAAGAATGCCATCAGCATGGCGAGAAAAATGCTCGTGGATTAATATTAAGTATTCTAACACCTTTATTAATTGCCAAACATACTGTCGCCGTTATCATATCCATGTCCTCGACCGTTCTTTATATCTAGATCATTATTTTCTAGTTCCTTTAAAACGGCATTTGTTAAATACTTCCCGTTGTTTCTGCAATGGCAAGAAACCCGTGTTCCTCTCTCTCTCCAGTTGAGGACTTGCAAAATCTTGATATTATTGACATTTGTTCCACACGGCTCACATCCCTGGTACAATCGAGCATCAAGGCATAATATTTTGCTTGTTTGAATCTTTTTACAATTTCGTTAATGACATATTTTGACATTAATGAAACTAATTCATTTTGGAACTCGTGGCTCAGATAATGCTGAGAAAGTTGTTTTTCATTAATGTGTTGCAAGTGCTCTTCTAGTGCTAGATCATATTTGGAGAACAGTGTAAATAGTTGTATGAAATGTCCACTGTTTTCAGTATCATTCAGGGTAATGGATTCTCGATTACCTCTAAATGGCATATTGTATGAGGCTAAGTAGTTGAAAATATCGATCAATCTTTCGACCAAGTTATACTAATGACTTTGTGATTCCCTAATCAGTCTCTCGTTTTACTTATCTACTGTTTTTCCATATTTTATTCCTTTATATAATTCCATCCATTTAATCATACACTCGATGTGTCCTTGACTTTGACTATTTTCATGTCTTTGCAATGTCCTATTCAGATCTTTCCAGTCACAACAGCCTTCTTTTACCATCTGTGTCTGCAAATGTGAGAAAAGTCTACATGGAAAGCAATAAATTTTATCTTGAGATGTGGAGTAAACCAACCATCTGCGATGTTGCTCTTCACCGTTACTCAATTTTCTAGTAAAATGAAATTTATTAAAACGTCTTTTATTTACGTTTTTGGGGTAGCTCTCATCAGATTTCTCGAGTTTTTGTTGGGGAGAATTTTGAGCTAAGTTATGACGCTGTGACTCTGTTACTGGAAACACTCACTTTTCCAGATCTAATTCTGTAAATGACTCTGTTTTATGAACAATGTCCTCTCGATTCCGAATCACAAATATTTTCACCTCTTAACTCCTTATTCAGCTTAGAATGTTGGATAACAGCAGTTTCGCCAAATTTTGATGACCCTGGCTCTGTCATCGAATACAGAAACGTGGAGGAAAGATTCATCAGAGGCCTCTGAAGCAGGTTTCTTCAGAAATATCATACTTGAGCATTTTGCGTATATCTTTAATTTTATTTTCATTGATTGGAGACATACCGTTTGGATAAGCTTATCTATGTGATATGTTGGCCCAAGGATGAAAGAATATTGTATTACTCCTCCAATGAATGGTTTTGTCACACCTATTCCGATCTGTTCTGCAGAAATCCACAAAAGTTGAAACACTGAAAGATATCTTTTTATCTCTAAGATCGTCCTTAACCGATGTCTCTATGGAATTGACATTTCTCTTTTAATAATGTGGCCATCAGTTGTTGTAGTCACAAACATCCTCACTTTCAACGATTGTTACTAATCATTTGGCAGAATGGAGTGTCCTCTGACAGGGAAAGGAAGTTTGATATTGAAAAACGCCTTTGATCACTTATAGCCATTAAAAAATCTGATGGCCTGGACAGCCGACACAAAACAACCAGAGTTCTTCAACACTAGATGAGACACGGGTATTGAAATGATGGAGGAGAAAACTGCGTACCTCATTTGGACTGTTCTTAGCTTGCACCTTGTGATAGATGTAGAAGTGTACTGAATTAGTTGTCATGTTATGCACTGAGAAAACTGGAATTGTTAGTTTACGATGATAATACATAGATAATATGTGGTGTCGCACAAGACCAAAGTGAGCGCCACCTACTTTCGCCGCGCGCCGCCATGCACGCACGGCGCGGCGTTCTTACGACGTCAGCCACGAGCGCCCTCTGCTGGAACTCCGCTCGTGGCCACCACTGAACGACATCGTTCACTTGGGACTGAGATAGGAACCAGCTAACACTTCGGAATCAGATAGGCACCAGTGAAGACTTGGCTATCGGATAGGCACTAGGCAGGCCTCTAGCTCAACTATGTATCAGCACTCTGCAGTACTGAGCTATGTAAAAGTTAAGTTTTGTATAAATTCTGTGCAATATATATCTCGTTCTTATTTACTCTAGTGTTTCTAGTTTCTGTGTCCCACTGGTTGCTCCCCTCCGTACCTGCACAAGCGTGCTTCCTTTATTCCTGTGTCGGTCTTCCTACTCGACACCTACGACGGAAACGAGACACAAAAGCGGCGACGAGGCTGGGACACAAAAAATACATGTCCAGAACTGGTATCTTAGGCAAGCATACATTTTGATGTAGTCAGAGGTTAAAGCAAGAAAATCCTCTCTCTCACTGCATAACTTGGTTGCACACAAACAAAACTAATAGACGTTTTACCAATTTAAATCTATAGATGCATCTGTTAACAATTACCTAAAAGCAAAACAACTTAAGAGTTGGACTAAGGCTGTTTTTTCTTGCCGGAAAGAATGTATAAAATGTGGGGACTACAGTGTATTAAGTGATGTGTATTGAGTGTTGGAACATTGCTGTGCCCATAACACAAAACCATGAAAATGTGAGTCGTTTTGCAAATTCACGATTCATATATATATATATATATATATATATATATATATATATATATATATATATATATATATATCGCTATGAACTTCTCACTTTAAACCTATGTAGATTCATCATATTCTAATGAAATTTTCATTTATTGAACCAATATATTGGTAGTGTAAATCAGAACCGCGGCCGAGCGCATTGAGGCGCTATGCTCCGATGCGCGAGGGCGTTCCCCGTCGGGGGTTCGAATCCCCCCTCGGGCATGGATTTTTGTGCCGTCGTTAGTTGTAGTTAGTTCATAAGTAGTTTGTAAGTTTAGGGACTGATAACCCCGTAGTTAAGTCCCATAAGCTATACAAACATTTGAAAATTACAAGCCAATATCGATGACATCAGTTTCATGTAGAATTTTGGAGTATATTCTCAATTCGAATATAGTAAATTCCTTGAAACGGAAAAGCTTTCCATGAATCAGCACGGGTTTAGGAAACATCGTTCATGTGAAACTCAGCTTGCCCTTATTCACATGACATCTTGCGAGCCATGGATGAAGGGCAACAGGCGGATTGTGTTTTTCTCGACTACAAAAAGGCGTTCGACGCGGTGCCACACTGCAGACTGCTAACGAAGATACGACCTTATGGAATAGGTTCACAGATTTGTGACTGGCTGGAAGACTTCCTAAGTAATAGAACGCAGTACGTTGTTCTCGACTGCGAGTATTCATCAGAGACGAGTGTACCGTCAGGCGTGCCCCAGGGGAGTGTGATAGGACCGCTATTATTTTCTATCTATATAAATGATCTGATGGACAGAGTAAGTTGTAATTTGCGGCTGTTTGCTGATGATGCTATGGTGTATGGGAGGGTGTCGTCTGTAACTGACTGTAATAGCATACAGGATGACTTAGACAAAATTTCTAGTTGGTGTGAAGAATGGCAGCTAGCTCACAATGTAGAAAAATGTAAGGCGATGCGCACGAGTAGAAAAAAACAATCCTATAATGTTCGAATACAGCATTAGTAGTGAGCTTCTTGATGCTGTCGCGCCGTTCAAATATCTAGGCGTAACATTGCAGAGCGATATGAAATGGAACGAACATATAAGGACAGTTGTAAGGAGGACAGCCGACTTCGGTTTATTGGGAGAATTTTGGGAAGATGTACTTCACCTGTAAAGGAGACCGTGTATAAAACGCTTGTACGGTCACGTCTTGAGTATTGCTCAAGTGTTTGGGACCCGCAGCAGATCAATTTAAAGGAAGACATAGAGGCGGTTCAGAGACGAGCAGCTAGATTTGTTATCGGTAGGTTCGACCAATGCACGAGTGTCACGGAAATGCTCCGGCAACTCAATTGGGGATCGCTGGAAGAAAGACGACGCTCTTTTCGTGAATTTCTGTTAAGTAAATTTAGAGGGCCGGAATTTGAAGCTGAGTGTAGTACAATCTTGCTGCCGCCTGCTTACATTTCGCGTAAAGATCACAAAGACAAGATAAGAGAAATTAGGGCTCGTACGGAGGCATATAGGCATTCTTTTTTTCCTCGTTCAATTTGGGAGTGGAATAGGAAAGGAAATGCCTAGTAGTGGTACAGTGTACCCTCCGCCACGCACCTTATGGTGAATTGCGGAGTATGTATGTAGATGTAGATGTAGATGTAAGTTTATGGACTGATGACCCCGCAGTGAAGTCCCTTAAGCTTCACAAACATTTGGATAATCAGAGCCGTGCATCGCGGCTTATTTTCCCGCCCAGGTTGGCCCAGGCCCCTGTGCCCAACAGCTGCGCTCCGTTGTCCGCTCTGTACAGCGGTCATTCGAACCCGACTGTACCGCCAGCAGACGGAGCGAGTCGCGCTGTGCCGTCGAGCGATGTGCCCGAGGTTCGACCGGACACTCACCGGGCGCGAACCCGCGACAGGGTTCGGTGCAACAGCGAAACGACAGCGCTGGGAACGTGGTAATGCAGCACTGTGCAGACAGTTCAGCGCAAAACATTGAAGTATTCAGGGCTATTTCAGTCTTTATTTCGTACGCGACGTCGTCGCTATAACTTAGCAGTTGCAAAACGCTGTTTAACTTCAAAAAAGAAAAAAAAAATTATCGATGTTTTGCGAGGCGCCACACAGGCGCGAGGCCGTCGGCGGCCGCCGACGTCGCCGAGCCTAGCGCCGCCACTGCACATATTCATCTGTTTCAACGTGGAATGTTGTCGGAACTTTCTAAGCTGAGAAATATGACACCCAATGGTCTACTCATAAGCGTTAGGCCATGCGATTTTGTTTCAAGAAACAGGCTGCTAGGTTTGTAATTAATCTGGTATTAATTTTCGTGTCGTGTCTACTTACTTATAACAGAAGATACGATTACTAAGTCAGAAAACGCATTTTAAATAGGCCAATCGGTTTGGGTAGAAACAATACTTCAGTAGGCCTACCTGGTACTTCAGCAATATTTATTTTTCGATAGAAACTATGAAGTCCTGGGGGCTGGGATGCACTTTATTTGGAACTAAAATCATAAGGCCTTTTTATTTGCATTAACTGTTTAAATCCCCTCGTATTTCTTAAAGACTACGTATAAAGGAACATATTTTTGCCTGAGAAGTAACACAAAATTTGTCATTTTTATCACAAACCGCAGTAAAACGTAACTTCATAGAAGTTACTCAGCCAGAAGTATGTTAGAGGACTCACTTCAGAAATCGGAGAATGTTCTCCGGACGTGAGAAACTTCTCTACTTTTATTCATACGAAGTTTGAGAATGTTCTCTGCTGTGAGCAACATGTCCCACCCTGTTACTCACGCTGAGAACTTACTTGGATGAAGTATATTCTCCGACTCCCTTTATTCATACGAATCTGAGTATGTTCTCTGGAATTCAAAGTATAAAGTGATACTCCGTTTTATTCATACGGCTCCATTGGATATTTTGTCTATCTTGGAATACAGATTCTGGTTGGATCGCTTTCTAAATTGACCATCTTCTGTTTTTCGAGGTCCTAATATTTTCTTGAGAATCTTCCGTTCCACCAGTTCTAGTCTCCTGATCACTCCAGTTCTTATTAGGTTGAGTGTTTCTGCTGCATATAAAGCTTCAGGGCGGAACACTCTCTGGCAATGTTCCAATTTTGCATTGACAGAAATATTATTCTTATTACAGATGCTGCTCGTCAGTTTATATGCTAAATTAGTTTGGTTTATTCGTGCTTCCTTTTCTGTCAATCCAGTGTCTATATCCGCCTTCTGAAGTTTCCCTCCTTCAGGAGCTGCCGTGATGTGTCATATATTTCGTCTTCTCGACAGAGATCAGTAGGCCAGCGTTAGCTGCTTGTCTCTGTAGCCGCGTGGTTCGGTTAACTGCCGCTTCTAATGGCAATATCATCTACTCGCATTCCTCTTTTCTTGCACCCCAGTCATATCCCACCTACTCCTTTCATTCTGTGATCACCTTATCGAGTACACAGTTGAAG
Source organism: Locusta migratoria (assembly GCA_026315105.1). Lineage (NCBI taxonomy): Eukaryota > Metazoa > Arthropoda > Insecta > Orthoptera > Acrididae > Locusta > Locusta migratoria. The sequence continues at coordinate 298,353,500 of CM048751.1, forward strand.
AGCACAGGGGACATTCCGTCTCCCTTTCTCACTCCGGTATTAATCTTTAAGGACTCCGACAGCTTTCCTCTGAACTTGAACTTGGATGTGTTGTTCAGAGTCTCTTTTACTAGTTCACTGGATTTTCTATCTCATTTCATCTCCTCTCGACTCTGAAACAGTGTTTGCCTGTCTACTGAATCATACGCTTTTTTAAAGTCTACGAATGTAACCACCAATTTCTTGCACCTCTGTTTTTGATACGCCATTATCATTTTCCGATTCAGAATTTCTTCTGCGATTTACCCTTTTTGAAGCCTCCTTGGTATTCATCAGTATGTGGATTTAGTTGATTTTCCACTCTGTTTACCAATGCTTTTCAAAATACTTTATAGGTCACAGGTATTAACGATATTCCACTGTAATTTCCAGGTTCGGTCTTTTTTCCTTTTTTGTGAACGAGATGAATTAGTGTCGATGTCCAACTGAAGCTTCTCTTCTTCCCAAATTTTACTTATAACTTTCTCGTTGGCATACTTCAAGAGTTCTCCGATGATCCCGTCTTCCCCAGGGGCTTTGTTATTTTTCAAGGTATTTATGATGTTCTGAACTTCTTGTATGGTTGGTGGTTCTGAGTCAAGGACTCAGCAAGTGCTCTTCGAAGTATTCAGCCAAGATCTGGGAGTTTTCCAACTCTCCATATACCATCTTCCCTTCTTTATTCTTAAAGCTGAGGTTTGGGGGATCATATCTACTTAAGTTAGTCTTGAAGGTTCTATTGAAGTCTGCAAGTCTCGCGTATTGTTCTTCTGGAAGTTCTCTTCTATTTGAGTCAAGCTTACCTGTTCATATTTTCTTTTAAGATTTCTAATAGTTTTAGCAGTGTTTTTCCTTACTTCTTGGAAGTTCTTTGGATTTTCTAGTGTTTTGTGGGAGCACCAATCAACCCACGCTTTCCGACGCTTTTCGATCGCTTGATCTCCCTCTGCCGACCACGAGGTCTGTTTCCTCCTTTTCTCCAAGCGAACTGTTTCCTTCGCACTGTCAATCAGTGCATCTTTCAACGCTTGATAATCCTTCTGACTCAAGCTTGTTTTAAAATCTGTGCTGGTTTTCAGTTTTTCTGTATCATACTTCACGGTACGGATAGTGTTTTTAGTGTCATGGTCTTTCGGTTGAATTTTGATCTTAATTTTGGATAGAAAGAGATCTGAGTCTAAATTTGCACCCCTGAGGACTTTTACATTTTGACTTTCCTTCCCTGCACGTTGTGATATTGCTACATGGTCTAGCTGAAACTCTCATAACAGAGGATTTGAACATACCCCTGCCATCTGTTTTCTGGGAAGTCGTTTAAATACCGTTGATTTCATTACCAAATTAAAGTTCCTACAAATTTCCACTAGTAGTTCCCCGATTCTAATAGTCATGTTGTGAACTGGATGTCTCTGAATTTTCTTTCTTTCCCGTGTTGAGCACTGAAGTCTCCAAGAAGGTCGCAATCGTGGACAGTGTCTCCTCCAGGTCTTCCGAAGGTTCTTCCACTTTCTCAGGGTCTGTTTTATTAGTATCATTTGTGGGAGGATGTACATTGGCCATAGTACACATCTTATTTGCTCCTCTAAAGGTAAGTGTGGACAGTCTACTGCTGTCAGAGCTGAAGTGGGTGATGGCTCCCAGGAGTTGTTTATTGACGGTAAAACCTGTGCCGAGTTGAGGTACATTCTTCATTAGTCTCTTGTCAGACTTTCCTTTCAGAATCCGAAATCCTTCTGATTAGAACGCTGCTTCGTCTGTATAGCTCGTTTCTTGTAACGCAGTTATAGTGATATATTTCGTGACCAGAGTATCAGTAAGATGTTTCAGTTTTACAATTTTGAGGAGTGAGTTAACGTTGAAGTTTGAAAAGTGTGAAACTTTTTAGTTGTCAATCTCTTGCATGTTGGTGTGAGCTTCCCAAAATCTGTTGGCTCACTGATGTTGCTCTTGGACAACGGTGGATTGGTTACCACATGGGGTAGTGCTACGCCATAAGCGAATTTGCCATCATGCTGAATTGAATGATTTATATTGGGGGCTGTGGCTGCTGGTGCTTCAAATGACTGGGGGTTATCTTCTTTGAGTGCCGGATCTTCATAGTAGATGCCGTTTAACACACGGCTATTCTTGCTAGGTAGAACGTAGTGACTTCATCATTCTTCGTGATTATATCTTCTGAAGGCTTATACAATTGATGTTTCTTTAATTTATAGTTATTTTTTCATCAAATCTGATGTTTCTTGATTAATTTCAATGCGACAAAAACAAATATGAAGGCGGATGTTGCCTTAATGGACGATTTGCCGATGCGCAGTAGCTCCATTGTGTATGCTCCGGCTTCAGGGAATTCTGAAGAGAACTGAAGATAAGCTGGGCATGCGCATTGCAGAGCTGCGGCCACTGCAGCCTATATTAAAACAAAAAAATACTTTGAATGTGCATATAGAATGATTTGATAGAAGATCGAAACGAAGAATGAGAGTTTAAAAACACTTTGTTTTTCACGATGAGCTTTTTCCGGGAGTTGACTGAACTAGTGAACACACAGCACTGTTTGGGGGTCAACGCATAAGCGTCAACGTGACGACAGCTAGGGAAGTCAGCCTCAGAGGCGCCTTGAGATGTGGCCTGGCTCCTCTTTGGGTGCCAGCCCTCCGCCCTTATCCCGGCTTGTGACCGGCAGCAGCTCTTCCAGGGTACTCAGTCCACCCGTCAGTGCTGCAGGTGGAGCTGTGTCTTAATTATTTGGACATTCATAATTTCATATTTTGGTAAAAAAAAAATTCAATTTCAATTTCAGCAAATTAAATGATCATGAGTTTAAAATGTTGGTTTCTCAAAATTTGGGGGATTATTATACAAGTACTGTTAATACTACAGAAACTTATATATATATGAGGAGCAACGTTTCAAAACGCATTATGTCCACTGGTGGACAAAATTGAGTTTGATATGGAATCCGGTACTTTATTACCCACTCCACACACTCCTGCAATCAGATTGTGTCAAAACGCATTTTAACGCCTTCAAAAAGAGCGCTGAAAAGTAGCAGATGCAACAAATAGCATTTCGTCCTCTACTATGATTGAATCAAACTGCATTAAGTCCAACAGTTGCCTTTATTTTGTTTTATTAAGCTATGTTGGCTGCAATGTAAGACTGGTGGACTAAAGCGAAACCATTTAAGTGACCAACAATGATCAGTTAATATTCGTTTTCAGTATTACAACATTGTTGTGTATAAACGTTTATCATTCTGTCTGTTAGGAAGTCAGGCGTAAAATCATTGTTGTGCTAAGATGTAGAGTATTATAGCGAGTGAATGTGTGACTGTTGGAGAGGAAATGAAACGTGGAACGAGAAAACGAATGATGAGAAAATCAAAAAGGGCAGATTGTGCAATAGAACCCAACAAAACGCACTTTGTCCATCACTAAAATGCTCATAGCTTGAAAATATAAAAAGCAATTTCCTTGTATTAAACACATTTGGATCAAAAGCCCTACCTGAGTATGTGGTGTAAAATTCGGAATATATTTTTTGCGGTATACGTTTTTCGCTTCGCCTACTTTTTGGGACATAATGTGTTTTGAATAGTAGCTCCTCATATATATATATATATATATATATATATATATATATATATATATATATATATATATATATTACATTGAATATTAAAAGGTTACTTGGCTTTGTAGTTTGGGGATGCAATTTTGTTATGTATGAGTGTGAGTCAGGATTGCCGATGTGATACCGGCGACGGGTACTCTTCAGTGGAAGTTGTTTCAGAATAATAGTCAGATGCTGAACATGATACATATCGATTTTATTAAGGCGTTCCGTCCATTACATATAATGAACTGCCTGCAAGAGGCGACGCCTACGTCATGGGCCGTATGGTTGGGTAGAGCCCGGCTCCGGGGTGGAAGTGGAGCGTCTGATTCGAACAAGAGCTGGAGGTGAAAGAGAGCGGGCATTGTAGCGCGCTCACCGAGGAGGGCCCCGGCGTCCGTACCACGCGACGGCCAGCTTGTTCCCGATTGGGTGCCCAATACCGCCAGCTAGCTACGGTGGCGTCCCCGCGTCAGCGGTATTGTGCTACCCGAGCCTGCTACCCAGGCAGCACATGTCCAGTGCACGTGTCTGGAGATTTCCACTAGCATCCACCGGATACGCCTGGCTGTGGCTGTCTGGCGGAGACGGCAAAAACGAACTTTAAAATTTTCAACTCCAGGCTCTACCGTCCCCACACGGCCGTGGCCTAAGCACTCCCTTCTTACAATTTACAATTATTTTGGAGAGTAGTTATAGGTTACTCCTATTATAATACCGGGTGATCAAAAAGTCAATATAAATTTGAAAACTTAATAAATCAAGGAGTAATGTAGATAGGGAGGTAAAAATTGACACACATACTTGGAATGACACGGGGTATTATTATTATTATTATTTTTTTTTTTAAGAAGCAAAACGAATTGCTAGACCTCGTATTAAGAATAGTCTGAGAAGCGATACTGCTAAATGGCCCCAACTTGAACCAGGGCTCATTCAGTTTCTACGAAAATGATCATTCATCAGGTGAAAGCAAAAGCTACTAACAAAGGGATCACCGACTTCACTGAATCAGCATGATGGTATTCAAAATTAATGAAGAGGTGTCGGATTTCTGTGCGAATGAAGAGAAAAAAAAATCACAGAAGATGCCAGCTGAGCACAGAGAACAAATTACCAAATTTAACGCGAGGAAAAGAGGGAAGTTTGACTGTGCAAATTGGAAACATGGACGAGACTCCGATAAGTTTTGATGTGCCTTCTAATAGAACTGTGGATTCCAGCAGCACAAAAAGCGTTATTGTTAAAACTTGGCCGCGGTGGAGTAGCCGAGCGGTCTAAAGCGTCTCGCTGCGGAGAGCGCGGTTGCTCGCCGTGGAGGTTCGAATCCTCCCTGGGGCATGGGTGTGTGTGTGTGTTTGTCCTTAGGTTAGTTTACCTAGGTTTAAGTAGTTTGTAAGCTACGGACTGATGACCACGCAGTCTGGTCCGATAGAATTACAAACATTTCAACATTTTATTTTATTTTATTTTATTTATTATTTATTTATTTATTTATTTATTGTTAAAACGTGAGCACGTGCCACGATTGACAGCCACTGACGCTGCCCCATGAAGGCGCGTTTATACTGAAGTACGGAACAAATTTTTGTTCACAGCATGTCCCCAGCCAATGTTGACAACATTGTTCCTTGTTCGTGACCGCGACTACACTGGCGACGAACATTTGTATTAAAATCGTCTGCTACAGTGAGCTTCTGCGTGCATTTATGTTACGGAATTCTCAGAGCTAATCTATGTCTAGTAAGGAGGAAGAAACATTAGCATGTGAAGCTGCGTTATTATTGGTAGATCAATAAAGAAGACGCAAAGAATGACATATTCATCGGTGGCGGACCAAAAGATGTTACAACAGTCGTGGTGAAAATGACATGCTTTGTGAACTGAGCGTGGAAAACGGTTCTAGCCTTCGTAATTTCACAAAGATGTCGCCTCCAGATTTTTAAATGTTTCTAAATATGAAAGTGCTTGTTTACTTCAAAAAACTCACGAAACTTCAGGAAGGCAATCCCTGTGAAATAAAAACTTCCTGTAACCCTCCGTTTTCTTGGAATAGGAAATTCGTACCATAGTCTAGCATATTTATTTCGTAGTTCAAAGCATGCTATACGATAACTAAAATAGTTCCTGTACATTGTCAAGGTTTATTTGAAAGAGTTAAGGATTGTGTAAAAGTAATTTTAATATCACTGAAACATCGCACATTCACAGCAAAAAATTTGATCCCACCTGAATAATTGCAGTGTTATGTCCAGGAACTAAAACTCTATATCCAAACTACTTTGGATTGTACGTAGAGTCCCTCCACTTCCTGTTTTCATTTTTGTGTACTCTTTTCATGTTCCTTTTCTCCTGCCGGTATTGTGACATGAGGGTTTTTATTTCCTTATCAATGTCACTGCTGCTGGTATCCAGCTCCACAGTATATTATTATTATTTTCATTTATTTTGAAAGTATCATGATTCTCTCATGTTCTTGTACCTTGCACTATTTGCGTCCCACAACCACTACTCTCTCATATAATGGTACAAGATGGTAAATCTTTCCCTGCTACACTCCATCTGAGAGAACACCGAAACCACGACACACGACACAGTACTCGGCTAAGTAGCAAAATAGAAACAAACACTAGTGCTATGTACGGCAGTTCGTGGTCCAGGCCACGAACAAATGTTCCTTTGATCTTTACTGACACAGCCCCGGAACATTGTTTCTGTGTTGGAAACATGTTGGCAGCATCGGCAGTCTAGTAGCAGCCACGAACAATGTTGTGAACAATGTTCCAAACTCAGTGTAAACGGGCCTTTACACTACCTGCTACAGCTAGTGGCTACGCAGGAGAGGTTAGCGCATCGCGCATGCGCAGTTGCAAATTCGCAACCAAGAATTTAAGCGCGTGGCGTCCGCGTGGCCTATAGACATGTGCACGCGCTTGTCGTATCACGCGGGAAAGCATCGGTCATCTTCGGCATCATTCGCCAGTACTCCCGAAGTGTTACTCGCACCAGGGTTGCCAGGAGTGGCGATTTTTCGCATTCTTGGCTATGTTTTTCTTATAATAGTAGCCATTCTATCAGTCTGGCGACTGGCGATTAAATTTGGCTATTAAAGGAATTGGTTGGCTACTTAATGGCTATTTTATTTTACTTCAAATACAACGGATGTAAATCAATCACTCTTTAGACATTGCATACCGGCTAAACGTCGGTAGAATGTTGGGAAATGTAATCAACCTACGCAAGTTAGCACAAAAGTTTTCAAATATCATTGATGTGTGGAGAGTGTCACAGAGATGTAAACGAAGTCAGCTCACAAATTCTTGAAGACAGACGTAAACTACCTCATGTACCCTACTTAGGATGGTTCAAGAACAGGCTTTAAACGATATGTCGTATGTATGGCTCCCGTTGAGAATATGAGGATAAAATTATATAAACTCCAGCATGCAAGAAGGCATTTCAAAAGTAATTTTTTCCGCGTTCCATAAGTCAAAACAACAGAAATTCGTAACAACGTGCTACTGTGAAGCGAGCCCTTTGCTACGCACTTCACAACAATGGTTTGCAGAGTATAAATGTCGATGGAGAAAACGCGGTGATTTCCCAGTCGTTCTCATGGCTGCTTTTTCAGTGTGTCAGGGCGCATTATTACGAATTAAAGTCCATCTCACCTCAAAGTATGGATTGCTCAGTGCATTACTATAAATTACCTCACCTCAAAATGTTGTAATGATTTTATGTGTATTAAAGAAATGTTTGAAAGATTCAATAACTTTATTTAACATCTGTAAATAATTGATTTTAAGAAGATGAAAGTGACTGGTAAATCGAACCTATGCATGAGAACATCCCTTGTGTAAGTTTGATAGAATGATTCTTGAACAGTTTTGTGTTGTAATTTTTATAATTTATGAAATTAATAAATGTAATAGTTAAATGTAACTGAATTTCCGGAGTGTCTCTATTATATTTACAATGTGACAATATTTTAACTGGCCTTATTGTCAGTTGGTGGTGTGTCTGGGTTCAGATAAATGTTTCTGTGAAGTAAGAGTTTCCTTGGAAAGTCCAGTCTGATGTCTGTGAATGTGAGATTGCCACAGTTTGTGTTACTTTTTACTCAGTAACCGGCTTACTCCCTGAATTTCAGGGTTATTATTGTCGAGTAACATGCCATAATTACCATAGCATAATAATGTTAACAGATTAACGGTTGCAATATTTGGCTATTTTTATTGATGAAAATTGGCTACTTTTTGTTTAAAATTTGGCGACTGGGCAATAAAAAAACCTGGCAACTCTGACTCGCACACCACTGGCTGGCGCACACGGCGCGTGCGAGCCACGGGGATGCAGAGCTCTAGTGAGTACGTAACGTTTTGAACAGGATCCCAGGACCGGAAACGTATCGTTTCCGTTCTGAGATAGTTTAAATTAAGATGTGTAACTCGTCAACGTCATGTGATTGGACCATACCTCCTTCCATCCAAGCTCACAGGTCCCGCACACTTCCTACGCAGGGCCGGCGCTAGCCCAAGTGCCGCCCCGTGCGAGTTGCTACATTACCGCCCCCTCCACCGCTTTTTAACCCGCGATCACTCGCGTTGTTAGAAAAAAATCTAACATTTACGATTTTACCTGAATATCCATCACATTTCAAAGCTAATGAACTGACCATCTAGAAATATCTTGTGATTCAATTAATCTGTGACTCGACAATCAAATTTCAACAATAGCTTGTTAGTTGTGGCATTATTTGAAGTGGTGCGCAGTGTTGGATTTTTTTCTAACACGGGACTCTTTACGTAACAATTACTTCTCCTTCCGTGGAAATCCGCTTTGCTTCACTTTTAGTCTGTTTTTTTCTACTTGTAACATGCGACTGTGTTCGTTTGTTTTCTCCTGAAACTGTTCAGCACATGTTACATCTTTTATGAGCAAAGTAGATATTCTTATTGAGTTTTACGAATTGAATGAAGCAATTGTTTATACAGAGTACATGACATTCTCTGTCGGATATGGAAGTATATACAACTGAAAAACAGTGTAAGTGGCCAGCGGTTTCTTCTTGAAATACAATATTCTGATTTCGAACGGTCGACAACATCTACACCTAATTTTTTGAGATTGTGGAGTGTAATTTCTTCAAGTTTGTTCGCTTCGCCACTGTCAGCGTCTACAGAATCGTCGCTGTGCATTGTGGATAACATTAGAACGTTCTTTTTTTGTTTATTTTTTTAGACGTATGAGCAAATGAAGCAGTTGTTGCTTGGCTTTTCTCCAAATGCTGCTCTTTAGTTGCCTACATTTTACGTCCAGAGATTCCGCTGGAATTTCTGTTTTATTCTTCCGTAGAGTATCTACTAATGTGAATCTATGGTTGGCATACATTTTCTTACCCAGTGGTATAGATGTGAAATAACTGTCCGTCACGTTTCTGCCAGTTGTCAATCGGTCTAATCAATGGTAACACCACATGCTCTGCATCATTTGCTACTCGATATGACCCAGTAGGCCTTTTGCCTGCGTGTACTTCCATATGTAGCGTATAAAAGGTTCTGGCATCACAAAGCGTATCTACCTTGATGCGATGTTTTGCAGGCTTGTTTGTTATATACTGCCTGAATTTGAAACTTCCGCGGACTGGTTGTAACATCTCGTCTATCGGTGTCAGTACGTCGGTACTATAGCTCTTCTTGCAAACATCCACGAATTCGTCATATGACATGTTCCATACCATGTTTATACTAATTTATAATGCTTTGGTAATAACAAAGAAATGATTTATTGTATAAACGTGTCTTTTTCTGGTACAAAGAGATGAAAAGGTGCGAGATATCATTGTTAGAAGAAATCTAACACGGGAGTTATCGCGTGACAACAATATACGCGAGCGACCGCGGGTTAAACAAATCTGTAGGAAATGTCAGCACTCACAATTTTTGTTTTTACTTTTAAGCTCTACCTAGGTCTCAAAGCTTTTAATTTGTGTTTACATCTAAACCGTCATGTTGACAAATCAAATGTTCAAATGTTTGTATAGTCTATGGGACTTAACTACGGGGTCATCAGTCCCTAAACTTATAAACTAATTATGAACTAGCTACTCCTAAGGACGGCACAAATATCGATGTCCGAGGGGGGATTCGAACCCCCCCCCCCGACCGTCATGTTGACAGTTACGTTCAGTATATAGATGTAAACATGAGTAACATGCATACGCAATACTAATTGTACATTATATCAAAAGCACTATTACATCCCAAGTTGCAAGAAATTCGGACGCACCAATTCTTCTGTTCTTACGAAAGTGCTTCTGACCAATCTTGACTCCCTCGGCCAACTAGCGAAACGACGAATTCTCTAGTTTTCGTTGTAGAGAACGCAACAATACCTATTGCCTAGAAAGGCGGTGACGCGGCAGTGCCAGGAACTAGGTCACGTGACGAGGTACAGCGAGGCTACGGTTCAACTAGCGCCCAAGAAGATGAAGCAAGAAGCTCACAAAGTATGTGATCGATGATATGGATACATTTATTATCAGATAGCAATTTATATGGCAACACGAACAATAGAAAGAAATACGTACTTTGCGAAAACTGGCAAACTTTTGTCAAACGGAAATGAGCTTCAAAGCTATCAACGAAACCCTTAGAAGCAATGGTCTGTCGTTGGATTTTCGTTTTAGGTGTCAAAATTAACATTTTGTTTTGTGCGGACGAGAAGGCACAGTTGCTAAAAACCATACTTTCTCAGGTTTTCATCAGAATCACAGCGACCAATTGTTTATATAGATGAAACATTGATAAACATGGATTATACAGTAAATAAATGTTGGCAAAGTAATAGTTTACGAGTAGTATTGTCAAACAAAAGTGGTGGTCAGAGTTTAATTGTTGTTCATGCATGTGGAAACAGGTGTTTCGTGGCTCAAAACCAAAACGTCCGACTATCACTCAAAAACGGATAGCAAGAATTTTCAAAAATACGTCGAAACCCAACTTCATTCCTTGTAATGACTCGCAGCGTATTTTCCCATTCGGGATACTTCTAGCCATTGTAGGTGTTGGACATGTTAGACTGTAGTAATGTTCAAACATTTGTTTTTCATAATGCGGGAAGAATAAAACACTCTGAAACTGCCACTGTAGGGCGTAGCAAAATTGCTTCAGGCTTAACAAGTCACCGCAGTATCGAATATAGCATTCCAATTTCAAAATTAGATTTTATCTTCTGCAAAATTAGTTGTGAGTCAACGCACGGCGCGTAACAGGCTGGCAGCGCTCATAAGAATACTGGCGTGTACGCCAGACTGCTCCCCCTCTCTGTTCCTTGCTGTCACAGTGGCGAGGAAGAAATTAGTCCTCCCCCTCCCCTTGTTCAATGAATGAATGTTGAGTTTGCACTTAAAAAAAAAAAAAAAAAAAAAAAAAAAAAAAAAAAAAAAAAAAAAAAAAAAAGAGGGGAGGCGGATTTGCCGCTTTGCCGCCCCTCGGAAAGTGGCGCCACGTGCGGCCGCACGTTTCGCACGTGCCTTGCGCCGGCCCTGTATAGGACCCGTTCTTGGAAGATGTGCCATTGTGCATCAGGAAATGTGGTTTCAGCATGATGGTGCACCACCTCACTTTTCACTGGCTGTGCGGAGACATCTCAACAGACGACTTGATGAAATATGGATAGGCCGTGGTGGTCCAACCGCGTGGCCGCCACGATCGCCGGATTTCACCACCATGGAGTACTACTTGTGGGGTCGTATGAGGAGCCTAATTTGTGAGACACCTATAGCGACAGAGAAAAATCTGCTAGCATGAGTTCAGGTCGCTGCACAAGACACTGAAGACACACCAGGTGAGATGGAGAGAGTGTACCAGGACATGCTTCGGAGGTACAATGTCTGTAACGACGTTGGTGGTCGCCACATCGAGGCGCTGTTGTAATGCGTCAGTACGTTGCGGCTGGTGCCGTAGATGCTGGGTTCTTGTTGTTGTCGACTAATGTAAACCATAACGTGTAAATTGTAATCAAAACGCGTAAGTAATAACGGTACGATTCAGTATTCTTTTGAAGTTGATTGCAACAACTGTACTGGGTCAAGCCTAATTACATTCCTCAAGTAGGAGTGGATGAGATAATCATGTCGATTGAATCCGTCGTGGAATGCAAACGATACGTTTCCGGACATGGGTTCCGAATCAAAATGTTATGTAATCACTACCCTCTACAAGTCCTAGAAGTCTGTAACAGGAATTTCCGACCACCCTCTATATTTGCCAAATTTCATGGTGACTGGTCAAACGGTGTCAACGTCGCCAGGCTAAATTCACTGGCTTAGAGATTACTGTATAAAAATCTAATTCATGGAAAAAATACATTTATGAGCTGACTTTCATGGTGTCCAGTCAAACAATGTCGATGTTTGTTGCAACGTATTGTCCTCCATCCACCTGCGGATGCACTACTGGCCATTAAAATTGCAACACCAAAAAGAAATGCAGATGATAAACGGGTATTCATTAGACAAATATATTATACTGGAACTGACATGTGATTACATTTTCACGCAATTTGGGTGCATAGATCCTGAAAAATCAGTACCCAGAACAACCACCTCTAGCCATAATAACGGCCTTACTACGCATGGGCATTGAGTCAAACTGAGCTTGGATGGCGTGTACGGGTACAGATGCCCATGCAGTTTCAACAGGAACCACAGTTCATCAAGAGCAGTGACTGGCGTATTGTGACTAGCCAGTTGCTCGGCCACCATTGACCAGACGTTTCCAAGGTCAACATGGATTTAGAAAATATTGTTCATGCGAAACACAACTAGATCTTTATTCACACGAAGTGATGGGTGCTATCGACAATAGAGATGGGCAAAACCGATCTTTTCAGAGATCGATTCAGAAATAGTCATTCAATGGGATGAACTAGTTCTTTTTCATGGTTCACCGACTCACCAACTGATAAAAAACGTAAAACGATGTCACATTGCTTTTTTGTCACTATACTTTTATCTGATTTGGCCATATTGTGAAATAAGAAAGAAGAGTAATAATTTTATTGTAAGTCAGTAGTTTCCAGAATTAAAATTTGTTAGTCACACCTACATAAAAAATTAAACATGTTATAACAGAATTTAAATATTTTTGCAGGTGAAATAATTGGAAAAAGAAAGTTTTTTTATATACTTTCATTAAAAAAATACAATATTTTGCAGAATAAAAATACTAGTTCCGTATTTATACAGTGAGTTGAATGAAACGTGACATATCGCGAGAGTTCCGTGCAAAACGTGGCAACTGCCGCAGCGGAATAGCCGTGCGCAATAAGGCCGTGTCCTACGTGAGCGACAAAAGCGAGCGACAGCAGGCGATATTCAGCGACGCGACACGGCAGCTACATTCCGCGACACGGCCGGGTGTCTTACGTGAGCGCGACTGCTTCTCGCTACAAGATGGCCGCTAGAACCCATCACTTGTTATCTAAAAACTAAAGTCTGGCACCCATAAACAGTAAAATAATGGTAGCTCCAGAGTAAGCAATAAAGTTTTATTCAATTTCGAAGGCGTCAAAAGAGTAATGTCCGTTAAATTTAAAAAGCGAGGAATGTTCGTGGACTATTTCATTCGTAACTTCAAGTACGAAAAAAAGACTGTGAAAATCTCCAGCCAAATTCTTCGAAAATACGACGACGAGTACAGATACTTTCGACTATGTCGTCAATGAGTTTTTCTTTTGTGAGTACAAACCATCAACAATTGATTAAGTTCGAAGAGAGTCTTAGCTAAAGAAATAATTAGGTAAATAACTGCGGTGATACTCTTACAGTCGGCGTAGTACAAGGGTAGCGTTCTGGGCTCCTATCTTCTAAGTTTTGCAGTTGATGGTAAGATTTCCGTTCCACCTTATATTTTTAGTTCCTATAACTACAACCCTTTCACCTGTTATTTGTGCAAAGTTTTATATATTCTCTATACAGAGCAATGCGAATTGTTTTTTTAAGTGCTTCACAATATAGTTTATTTTTAATTGCAAACACACACCTCCAACTGTACCAAACACATTCAATTCGTAATGAAACATTATAGCAAGATATTTTACTCAGAAACGTAATTATAGACATCTCGTTTGACATCCTAGTGTTCTCTCTCTCTTCGAAAACAAGTTTGTTGTTACTGTCAAAGATTTGACGCCAGCAGCAAAAATTTCAAATGGACAAATTCCCGAAACTGAATGGTTTCAGATATAGAAAACATTAATGCACATTGTTGTTGTCTTTGTTATTCGATTATATAGTCATTGTTTTCAACGTGCCAAAATAATGTAGATGCATAAAAGACGCATAATTTGCTACAGGACACTCGTCTATCAAGTCAGGAAACTGCGTGATACAGGCTTACAAAATTTAAGCAACAGAATGCACATTGCACAAGACTTTGTCACTCTTGCTCCCTTCATGCAAACTACAAGTGTTCCAGAAAAATGTAGTAGGATCTTTTTCGCAGAAATTTTATATAGTTTAATTTTGTACTGTAACGTGCTTTTGCTACCGACTGCAGATTTCCTGTTATTAAGAAAAAAACATGTAACATTAAATAAATACGTTTCATCTCGAGTGCTATTCGAAATAGGAATATGACGGTTTCTGTTGCTTCAGATGATCGTTTCTGTAAGTGAGCTGCAAGCTTTATCAGAACACAGGAGTCGAGAGAATAGAGAAATGCGCGGAGTCGCTTTGTTCGGCACCATGCGGTTCGCCAGAGGAGTGGGGGGAATAACGAGCAGCGCGCCACACGGGCGGCTCCGCAAGCGAGCGGAGTCGGAGAGTGGTGGGGAGAGGTGAACGGGTGAACCAGCTAACTCACCGACTCAGTTGGCGGTCGGATCGCCTCGATCGCCGGAGTTGTGCGGAGCAGCGAGTCAGCGGTACTCGGGAGGCGCGCTCACTGAACCATGCTGCTTGCGCGACTCACCGATTCTCGACTCGCAGCGCGAAGGCGCTGCACGTGTTTAGGCGCTTATTTTTTGCGTTTTATACTTGCACATGGTGTATAGCACATTTATTTTTAGCTTAGGAAACTTCTGAAGCATGTGGCAAGGGGTTTACGAAACTTCTGAAGCATGCAAGGGGTGCTTATGCAGTTCATTGCTGTCACCAGAGGGACTTTTCGGATCAGATGAACTACCACTCTTTTTTTTTATTCATCCATCACTCACTCCTTAGAAGGATCTGGCTCTTTGAATCAGTTCAGGAGCAGACTGCCCATCTCTAATCGACAAGGGATTGCAAATCGATTCCGTATTTCTTGATTTTCAGAAGGCTTTTGACACCTTACCTCACAAACGGCTTTTAATCAAATTGCGTGGTTATGGTATATCGCCCCAAACTTCCGACTGGATAGAGGATTTCCTGTCAGAGAGGACACAGTTCCTAGTAATGGATGATAAGGCATCGACTAAAACAGAGGTGATATCGGGCGTTCCACAGGGTAGTGTTATTTGTCCTCTGCTGTTCCTTATTTACATAAACGATTTAGGGGAAAATCTAAGTAGCTATCTTAGGTTGTTTACAGATGACGCCGTCATTTACCGCCTAGTAAAATCATCTGAAGATCAAAACCAACTGCAGAACGATCTGAATAAGATATCAGTGTGGTGTAAAAATTGGCAATTGACTCTAAATAATGAGAAGTGTGAAGTCGTCGACATGAGTACGAAAAGAAATCCGTTAAACTTTGTTTGCAAGATAAATCAATCAAATGTGATGACCGTAAACTCCACAAAATACCTAGGAATTACTATTACTTCAGACTCAAATTGGAAAGAACACGTAGATAATGTCGTGCGAAAGGCGAACCAGAGTCTGCGTTTTATTGGCAGAACCCTTAAAAGATGCAACAGAACTACAAAAGAAACTGCACACACTACGCTTGTCCGTCCATTTTTGAAGTATTGCTTCCCAGTGTGGGATCCTTATCAGGTGGGTTTGACGGAGGACATCGAAAGAGTCCAAAGAAGGGCAGCTCGTTTCGTATTGTCACGATACAGGGGGGACAACATTATGGAAATGATACAGGATCTGGGATGCGAATCATTACAACAACGGCGGTTATCGCTGCGGCGTGGGCTACTTACGAAACTCAAATCGCCAGCACTCTTCTCCGAATGCGAAGATATATTGTTGACTGCCACTTACATAGATAGAAATGATCGTCAGAATAAAATACGTGAAATCAGAGCTCGTACGGAGAGATTCAGGTGTTCTTTCTTCCCACGCGCTATTCGAAAATGGAATGGGAGATAAATAGTATAATGGTGGTTCGATGAACCCTCTGCCAGGCACTTAAATGTGGTTTGCACAGTATCCCATGTAGATGTAGTAGATGTAGATGTCAATTGGTGAGAGAACTGGAGAAGATACTGGCCACGGCAGCAGTTGAACATTTTTGGTATCCAGAAAGGCCCGTACAGGACTGGCAACATGCGGTCGTGCATTATCCTGCTGAAATGTAGGGTTTCGCAGGAATCGAATGAAGGGTAGAGCCATGGGTCGTAACACATCTGAAACGTAATGGCCACTGTTCAAAGTGCCGTCGATGCGAACAAGTGGTGACCGAGACGTGTAACCAATGGCACCCTATACCATCACGCTGGATGATATGCCAGTATGGCGATCACGAATACACGCTTCCACTGTGCGTTCACCGCGATGTCGCCAAACACGGATGCGACCATCATAATGCTGTAAACAGAACCTGGATTCATCCGAAAACATGACGTTTTGCCATTCGTGCACACAGGTTCGTCCTTGCGTACACCATTACAGGTGCTCCTGTCTGTGATGCAGCGTCAAGGGTAACCGCAGCCATGGTCTCTGAGCTGATAATCCATGCTGCTGCAAACGTCGTCTAACTGTTCGTGCAGATGGCTGTTTCTTGCAGACGTCCCAACTGTTGACTTAGGGAACGAGATGTGGCTGCACAATCCGTTACAGCCATGCAGATAAGATGCCTGTCATCTCGATTGCTAGTGATGCGAGGCCGTTGGGATCCAGCACGGCTTTCCATATTGCCCTCCTGAACCCACTGATTCCATATTGTGCTAACAGTCATTGGATTGCGACCAAGCGAACAGCAATTTCGCGATACGATAAACCGCAATCGCGATATGCGTTTATCAAATTCGGAAACGTGATGGTACGCATTTCTCCTTCTTACACGAGGCATCACAACAACGTTTCACCAGGCAACGCCGGCCAACTGCTGTTTGTGTGTTAAAAATCTGTTGGAAACTTTCCTCATGTCAGCATGTTGTAGTTGTCGCCACCGGCGCCAACCTGTGAAAAGCTAATCATTTCCATATCACAGCATCTTCTTCCTGTAGGTTAAATTTCGAGTCTGTAGCACGTCATCTTCGTGGTGTAGCAATTTTAATGGCCAGGAGTGTAAATACGTAACACGTGCTCACTTAATACAGATACAGTATATTCTGTATGAGTTTTCGAAGTTAATTTATAGTCCAGATATACCCCAAGAAGTTTAGCTGAGGAACAGTCATTCTCATCATCTTAAATACATAAGCCGAAGAGAATATCCAGCAAATGTAGGAAACAATCAAACAAATGTTGGACCTTGAAGTTTGGAAAATGTTCATTGATATTGTTATGGAAGTCGCGAGCTATATTTACTGAATTCCTCTCGACATACAACTCATGTATTTAATGTACTCTCGTCCAAAGTCACGAACAATTGACTTCCTGTTGGAGCGCGCCACTGCAAGCCGCGTCCCATCCACCCGCGGCATCTGAAAGACGCGCCACGGCCGAGTCCGCCGCACGATGGCGCCGCCTCTGAGGGCCTGCAGCGCCGCCACGACCGGGCGAGCACGCGGTGTGCGAGGCGTGCCTCAGTTTAAAGTGCAGCTCTCGCCGGTCTCATGTCAACATTTACTGTGTCCGTAACTTGTCACCACCGTACCGTGTAGATTGGTATATATGTGTAGCGTTCAATAGTGTTTAATAAATTATACTGTTACAACACTTCCAGCCAGAGAGCGTGGTAAGCGGGAGTCCCCTCCCTGCAGGGGCACTGTGCTCAGCTAACGTCGTATTTCTAGGCACAGACAAATATATACAGACGGGAAACCTCAATAAGAGCCCGGTCCTACCTCCGGGTAGCGGGGAGGGAGGGTTTCGAGCAGTTTCGTAAGATGTCCCATGATGGCGCTGCGGTCAGAAGCAGGCCTTTAAACTGGCCAGAGCAGGCGGCAGGTAGCGGGTGTCCCCACCACCACCTCCCCTCAAACGCCAGCAAGCCGGACACAGCCGCGGCCTCGTGGCAGGCGGCACGAGCTCTCCCCTCAGCCTCCCCTCCACGCTACCCTCTGATGTGCGAGAGGCACCCTAAGCCAACGAACCGCCTGACACCTAGCACCTTACGGAACTACGAGGAGAGCGCAGGACAGTGGTTTATGGTGGGCTGCTTCTCTATATATGTTACTCTGTGGTCTAGGTGTTTATTTAGGCATGGCGTCCCCATACTAGGGCGCAGTTACCTCGCATCCGAGCTACTGCTTCCAAATTCAAATGTTCAAATGTCTGTAAATCTATCGGACCAATCTGTGTGGTCATCAGTCCATAGCTTACAAACTAGTTAAACTAAGATAAACTCACCAAGGTCGACACACACACCCATGCCCTAGGGACGACTCGAACCTCCGACGGCGAGCAACCGTGCGCTCTGTAGCGAGCTACTGCTTCCAGTGGGATCTCAACTACTTTCAGACTTGTATATAACTGGAGGCCGACCGGGAGTAGCTCAGCGATCTAGAGCTCAACGTTACGGATCACGCGGATTCCCGCGTCGGAGGTTCGAATCCTCCCTCGGGCATGGACATGTGTGTGTGTTGTCCTTAGGTTAGTTTAACTTAGTTTAAGTAGTTTGCAAGTCTGGGGACTTATGACCAAAGTAGTTTAGTCCCATAGAATTATAAACATTTGAACATTTTGTAACTGGGGATACAACGGTTACCACATCTGCAAATATGAGCACGCCTTCCGTCAGAAACAAGTTCTCAACTATACCCTGCCTATAATTACTCAAATTTGTAGTTGTTGTGAACTGATTCCCGTAAGCGTAAGGGCCTGTCCGACAGAACAGACGCCACATATACAGGTTGATCAAAAAGTCAGTATAAATTTGAAAACTTAATAAATTACGGAATAATGTAGATATAGAGGTAAAAATTGACACACATGCTTGGAATGACATGGGATTTTATTAGAACCAAAAAATAATTCCGACAGAAGGCGCTTCATCTGATCAGAAAAGCAATAAATAGCGTAACAAATTAAGACAAAGCAAAGATAATGCTCAATACGTTCACCATCATTCCTCAACAATAGCTGTAGGCGAGGAATAATGTTGTGAACAGCACTGTAAAGCATGTCCGGAGCTATGGTAAGGCATTGGCGTCGGATATTGTCTTCCAGCATCCCTAGAGATGTCGGTCGATCACGATACACTTGCGACCTCAGGTGACCCCAAAGCCAATAGTCGCACGGACTGAGGTCTGGGAACCTGGGAGGCCAAGCATGACGAAAGTGGCGGCTGAGCACACGATCATCGCCATACGACGCGTGCAAGATCTTCCACGCGTCTATCAATTTTTTTCTTTGGTTCTAATAAAACCCCATGTCATTCCAAACGTGTGTCAATTTTTACCTCTCTATCTAGATTATTCCGAGGTTTATTAAGATTTTAAAATTTATACTGACTTTTTATCACCCGGTATATAACTTATTTGCCGATGACAGGCAGCCGCGGCGGATTAGCCGTGCGCACTGGGGCGTCGTGCTGCGGTGCGTGCGGCCGTTCGCCGCCGAGGTTCGAGCCCCCCCCCTCCCTCCCCCCCCCCCACCCTCGTGCATGGGTATTTGTGTTGTTCTGAGGTTAGTTTACCTCAGTTTAAGTAGTTTCGTAACCTATGGATTAAAAACCAAGCAGTTGAGGCCGATATATTTACAAACATTTGAACATTTTTTATGACGGGCAATGATCCTTTCTTCAGAGCGGATACACACGTAGGAAATCAGTGTACCAAACCGCGAGTTTGAGTTCTAGTGGGCAGGGTAAAGTTGAGACTTTGTATCTGACAGGAGGCGAACTTGAGTAATTCCGTGCAGGTGTGATCGCTGTGTTCCCAGTGGTGTAGGAGGAAGCGCTACTGCCTAGAAAGCGGGAGACCTGGGTTCGAATCCCGACCCAGTGCACGTTTTCATCTTTACCCATTCGCAGTTAATGTCATAAATTCCGTGAATATGAACGTTTATTTGTTGTTTTGATAGATTAGCGGTCTATGCCGCATTTCGCCTGCACTCACTACACTTTTCATCACAGTTCTTACCACATGACTCACATTCTCGAAGTCCCACCAGGGGGATCACGGTTCATCCGTGAGTACGTGCGCGGCGAGCACAGGGCCCCAAGCTAATGCAGACTTTGTCCCTTCTTTTCTCCCTGGATTGCATTTCCTTACCCTTACCCTCCTTTCCCATCCTCACTCCTTCCCCTCCCCTCCGGGGGTCTGAAGATCTTAGCAGTTTGACCACGCCGTTCCCAGACAAACAACCACACTCCGGAACTAACGCATAGTATGAAAATTGCCAGGGCTACAGCGATCTCAATAACGTGACGGACAGTTGATAATGTAGTGACAAAAACGACATACAGATTTTATTGAGGAATGGGATTTGAACCCTGCACAACGCCATGACCACAGAACGACGACACGTTCGCCGCAGCTGCTTCCTTAATGCGCCGTATGATACGCTTGCAGCGTTCAGTCTTTATTTTGCTTATTGTCTCCAGTTGCGGATACTCTTTTCGTGGTTTCATGTTTGATCTCTGTTCAGTTTTTTGAGGAGGTATCCGTTGCGTCATTCTTCTCCTATCCCCTTCAGACCTGGTGCAATTGTAATGGACACCCAGTTTGTATTAATTTTAGAACACTATACGGATGGGATTTACTTTGAGACCGACCAGCCTCTCTACTGGACATCTGTCGCTTTTAGTTTGGTGCTTCTTGCTGCCATCTGTCATCAGAATGGCGTGCTACAATGAAAAACAGTGAACATGGTGGACCCGTTGCAGAGTGCGTCAGACATGATATTCGTTGACATTATTTTATGTATTAATTTATAAATTTTGCACAAATTCCACTTTGTGATATAAGTTTCATGATCAGTATCGAGTGACATACATAAATGTTGGCTTGTTATTTCACATCCTTAACTGCATTCTAGCTGTGAGTCCAATTTATTTGGCATTTTTTAATTTTGCTCAAATATACAACAGATAGGGTCTTATGGACAATGAAAAGTGCAAGAATATGTGTTATTCGACATTTAAAATAATTCCGCACTGAAAGGGTTAACTTTGAGGTAGGAGGGATGATGTCATGGGGAGTTTCTCTTGTTAGAAAGAGCAAAGAGGCATTTGAAAAATAAATAAATAAATAAATATTAGTACTGGCTGATGAAGCAGAACACATAAAAGGCGAGTAGTGTTATAATAACGAAAAGGAGACTGCTCATCTCGAAAATAGATTATCAGCGAGGATTTTCTTGAGCTTATCTAAGTAGAACGGCTGAACGGCGATTATGAAGATTCCCTTATCTAACCGTGTACTTTGGATATGATTAAACTGACTGGGTAAAAAATAAGGCCTTGATGACGCTGAAGCGATGAGCAACTATTTACGAGCCTGAGAATAATAACTGACGAACAAAAATGTTTGTAATCCTAAGGGACCGAGCTACTGAGGTCATGCATCCATGCCTTAGACCGTGTGGCAGCTGAAGAACATCTACATCTACGTCAATACGCCGCCAATCACATTTAAGTGCCTACCAGACGGTTCATCGAACCGCTTTTATGATATTTCTCTATTGTTCTACTCTCTAATAGCGCGCTGGAAAAGGGAACACCAAATTTTTTACGTTTTCGATCTGATAACTCTTATTTTATTATGAGAATCATGTTTCCTTATCTAGGTGAGTGCTTACAAAGTATGTTCGCATTCTGAACAGAAAGTTGGTGAAACAAATTTTGCAAATAAATCTAGCCACAACAAATAATGCCTTTCTTTCACACAACCCCTACATCATTTTCATGACTCAATTTCCCCTATATCGAGATAATACAAAACGAGCTGCCCTTCTCTGAACCTCCTCTATATGCCCCGCCAGTTCCACCTGGTGGGGACTCCGCAATGCGCAGCGATACTCCAAAATAGAACGCACAAGTGTTGTGTAGGCGCCGCGCGGGAGTAGCCGAGCGGTCTGGAGCGCCGCGTTTGAATCGAGCGGTCTCTCGCTTCGGGGGTTCGAATCCTCCATCGGGCATGGATGTGTGTGTTGTCCTTAGGTTTGTTAATTAGTTTGTAAGTCTAGAGACTGATGACCAACGTAGTTTGGTCCTATAAGAATTATAAACATTTGAGCATTTTTTGTACTGTAAGCAATTTCTTTAGTAAACTTTTGCATCAGTGTTGTGCCGATGAAAATTACAATATTTTCTATGCCTTCTTTGCTAGTTAAGTTGTTGTAATTGTTGTTCCTAGGTATTTACTTGAATTTACAGCGAGTAGATTTGACTGATTTATCGAGTAAATAAAGTTTAACGTATTTCTTTTCGTGCCCGTATGAATGATTTCACACTTATCATTATTTAGGACCAATTCTAGCTTTTGCACTATGAAGATATCAACTGATTTTGCAGTTGCTTTTGATCTTCTGGTGAATTTCGTTACCGATAAATAACAACATCATTTGCAGACTCCTTGTTTTTCATTTTTTTTTTTTTTTTTTTTTTTTTTTTTTTTTTTTTTTTTTTTTTCATAGAGCTACTCACATTGTCTCCTAAATCGTTTGTAAAGATAAGAAATAGCAGGGGCCCCATAACAGTTCCCTAGGGAACATGAGACATTCCTTCTGTTTTTCTCGATAACTTTCCGTCAGTTGAACGTTCTGTGTCCTTATGATAGGAAATGACGAATGCAATAGCACAACTATGGCAATATTCCATAAGCACGCAATGTGCTTGTGAGGTACAGTGTCAAAACCCAGTACGACCATTTCGCGAGTGAACCGGGAATCCTGTAAATACATTGCTGCGTCCGGAAAAAGATCATGAAAGAACATAATCTACGACGACTGACGAAAATCGTTGAGCACGACAGAATGGCAACCCATCCGCAAATTGTTACGGCTTTCATTGCCGGCCCATCAACAAATGTCAGCAAGCGAACCATTCAACGAAACATCACCGATATGTGCTTTTGGATCCGAAGCTTTACGCCTTGCCTGGGCCCGTCGACACCGACATTCGACTGTCGATGACTGGAAACACGTTGTCTGGTCTGACGAATCTCGCTTCCAATTGTATCGAGCGGATGTACTGTACGGGTATGGAGACAACGTCGCGAATCCATGGAGCCTGCATATCAGCAGGGAACTGTTCCAGCCGGTGAAGGCTCTGGTGGAGGGGGGGGGGATGTGGGGCCCTCATATTACTGGATACAACTCTGACAGTCCGTATCCAAACTGAGTAATCACCTGCTTCTATTCATTCCATTATGCATTCCGACAGACTTGGGCAATTCCAGCAGGACAATGCGACACCTCACACGTCCAGAATTGCTTCAGAGTGTCTCCAGGGACATTCTTCTCAGTTTAAAAACCTCTTCTGGTCATCAAACTCCGCAGACATGAACTTTATTTAGCACTAGCTGCAAGTACCCGGATATGCCAGGGTTTAAAATATGGTTTTCTGTAGAAGCGTACAAAACCGTTTATTTGCATGTAATAAAAGGGTACATTTATGTTAAAGCAATGTGATAAACAACATTTTGGCAGTTCCATTTGGAGTATTACAAAAAGATTTTCGTCTTTGCCCACTCTGGAGCAGGCCACACAGTGGCGGACTAAGGCTGTTCGAAGCCCGGGGCAGTGGCGAAGCAAAATGAGCCCCCGCCCCCTCAACCCACTTAGCAATATATTACTACAAAACAGTAACTTTTGAGATTTGGAGGCCCCCACAGGACGAGAGGCAAGGTCCAGTCCAAGAGAGAAGCACGGTGTCTGCAAGTCTATACCAGCAATCCCAAGAGACTGACCCTGTGACTTGTTGATTGTCATGGCAAAACACAGTTTCAAAGGGGGGGGGGGAGAGCCTAGAACAGGCAGATGGCCAGAGTGAGGTGTGGAACGAAACCTATTTAAGAACCTCTCCAATATAATTTTGTGTACGTTTACCAAATTTCACGTTATTTGGTTGTCTGGATCATGAGTTATAAGGGAACAGACAAACGGACAACAAATGCGTCTTACATGTATAGAGATTGCAATCGAAGTCTGTAAGTAAAGTACTCTCCCCCATGCAGCGAACGAAATTTTATGTAGACAGTGCCCTTCCTCTTGTTTTGAAGGTCAATTGTGCAAAATTTCATCAAGATCGGAGCAAAACTATGGATTTTGTCGAAATCCATAAGTACCCTCCACCGTGCACTGAACGAAAATTTATGTAGACAGCGCCCTTCCTCTTGTTTAGAGGTCAATTGTGCAACATTTCATCAAGATGAGTGCGAAGATATACATTTACACGCACAAATTGAAAACACACTTTCATTTTTTCCCAAATTGTGCGGTTGGTATTCCAACAAATGCAGTTTAACCTTCTCCATGTAATTTTGTGTACGTGTACCAAATTTCACGTTATTTGGTTGTCTGTATCTTGAGTTATAAGAGAACAGACAGACAGATAACAAATGCGTCTTATATGTATAGAGATATCTGGGACGCCTTGCAACGAGCTGTTCAAATACACCAGAACCCCTCGTACTCTTATGGATTTATGGACAGCCGTGCAGGATACGTGGTGTCATTTGCCTCCAGCTCTACTTCAGTCCATGCCAAGTCGAGCTCGCGGGCGTCCTACACGATATTATGCAGGTGTACCAGCTTTTTTGGCTCTTCAGGGAAACTGAATATTTACAGGGTGTCCAGAAAAGGGCTCCCTGATTTCAAAATAAAATATCTCGAAAACAAAGATCGATAGAGGAATGCAGTAAACGGTATGTTTATTGTGAAAGCTGTTAGAAGTTTATACAGTAGTTTGAAATAATAGTTACAAAAGCTGCAAACAGATGGCGCTGTACGCTGTACAGCTCATGTCAGCATACATAAGTGAAATAATCTTATGAAAACACTCTTTGCAAACAATCACATCACAATGTTTTCAAGATGTTCACCATTGGCATTACAGAGGTGGCGCAAACGAAGAATGAAATTCGCCATCACATTTCGAAGTGTCTCAACCGAAATGGATTCACATGCCACAGAGACCGCCGATTCAAGCTCGTCCAGCGTGGCGGGATGCTTCGGGTAGACCATGTCTTTCACTGTGCCCCACAAAAAAAGTCACAGGGAGTCAAATCCGGCGAATTTGGAGGCCAATCCATGCCTGCATCAGTAAATTTGGGATATTCCGAAGCAATGATTCGATTCCCGAAGTCTTCCTCAAGAAAGCGAAACACTTGTTCGGTCCGATGTGGTCGAGCTCCATCTTGCATAAACCATTCAGTACCTGATCGATCCTCTAACGCTTCTGTGTGGTGACAAATTGTTCCAAAATTGCAACGTAACGTGCACCAGTGACCGTTTCTCGAATGAAAAAGGGCCAATAATGCCTCTGCTGCATACTGCAGCCCACACAGTAACTTTAGGAGAATACAGGCGTTTCACTTCACACCAATATGGCTTTTCGGAACCCCAAAATCGCCTGTTCTGCTTGTTCACGCATCCATTCAGGTGGAAGTGTGCTTCATCTCTAAACCAGATGCAGCCAACATCAAACCCTTCACTATCAATCATTGTGAGCATCTGATTAGCAAAGGCAACCCTTTGTTGAACAGCTCGTACAGGTATGGCCTGGTGCGTTTGAATTTTGAATGGAAACGTGTAGGCTCTTTCTCAGTATTTTCTGCGTGCTGGAACGCTTCAAACCAGTCTCAGATGCAATTCTACGCCCCACTAGATCATCAGTTACACTGCCTGTTCGTTGAAATTTTGCGAAGAGCGTACGAATGGTTTTCGCATCGTGTCCTTTTGGAACATTAAATCGTGCTTGAAAACATCGCCTTGTTGCCGTAGGACTCTCTTCTAACCTGTGGTACTCTAGCACCAGAAAAACGCGTTGTTCAATGGAGTACATGGTTTTAATCTCTTCCTTCGGTACGCTAACCTCCTTTCACGTTTCAGTAGTGGAACTGATCGCTCTGGAATTGGATCACTATTTATACTAGGCATTACGTATGGCGATTACAGCGCCATCTGTTAGCAGCTTTTGTAACTATTATTTCAAACTGCTTACAGCTTTCACAATAAACATACCGTTTACTGCATCCCTCTATCGATCTTTGTTTTCGAGATATTTTATTTTGAAATCAGGGAGTCCTTTTCTGGACACCCTGTAGTTTGGTGCAGCTTCATGACAGAGCTCCCAACTGCGTGCCGCGACTGCTTTAAATTAAAGCCGTTTAACGTGAGACAAAGTCAATGTTTCCAAACCTCACTGAATACGCGACACCCTTCCAACTAAAAGTATTTTGGCTACCTTCCATCCCGTCGCCGAAACATAACTATGTGCATAATTTCAAAGGCAACGAATTAAAAAAATTTTGTGTTGATACGACTTTCATGTAAAGAAAAACAAAAGATTGCATTATACATTATAGGATAAAAAACAGAAAAGCACAGGATTGTACATTGTAGGATAAATTGTGCTCCTTTTTTCTGAATGGAACATCCTATTATTTCAAATGTTTGTAAATCTATGGGACTCGACTGCTGGGTTATTACTCCGTAGCTTACAAAATACTTAAACTAAGGTAGCCCTAAACTAACACAAGGACAACACATACACCCAAGCCCGAGGGAGGACTGGAACCTCCGACAGCAAACGACCGCGTGCACCGCTGCACGGCACCCCAGTGCGCACGGATAATCCGCCGCGGCATCCAATTATTACCTGAATTCCGACAGAAAAATATGCGTTGCGAAGTTTGCATTGTAGGTAAAGTTCTTAATCGATTTATGCTTGTTGAGGAAGGTAGCACTGTATATTCAATTCGTAAACAATCGAATTTCTCAAAATTACTTATTGTATCTTGTAAATTTAGCTATCGCCTGGTACCCGAAAACAGATTTGAGGCCTTTCTTTTATTCATTATTAACAGGTGAATTTATTATAAAAATTCTTTGTTCTATTCAACTGAGAATTGATGATCAACAAGAAAT
Source organism: Locusta migratoria (assembly GCA_026315105.1). Classification (NCBI taxonomy): domain Eukaryota; kingdom Metazoa; phylum Arthropoda; class Insecta; order Orthoptera; family Acrididae; genus Locusta; species Locusta migratoria. Next base: position 298,380,492 of record CM048751.1, read on the forward strand.
TGTGTAATTTTAATATGAAATATATTTCACTTTTCTTAGGCATATATTTATGTTATAGCTTATATGCCCGTGCTTCGCAACAGTTGTACATCGTGGTTTTCTGGGGTTCCGGAGCTAGGTCATCAAAAACAGAATCCTTGTTGGTTCGCTCTGTCAATAAACTCAGATTTAAGTAGAAGTTATTGTCGAAAACGACGAATGTTCACAAAGTTTTTCATACAAAAAGTGAAATTAATTTAAATCTGTACTCCGGTACGATGTAAATTTAATGTTAGGTCGTGTTCATAAATATAAGACTGTGGTGTGTAATGGTCTGTTTGGCGTAAACTTCTAAAAACACTTCTATCTTTGAGATGAAAACTAGTAATAATAATAATAATAATAAAAGTGCTATGTAATGGTTCTATGGTGTAGTACTGAACTGTTCATCTCTCACCGTAAGTGTATGCTGAAGTTTTAGTATGTTGCAGTGTTGCACTGGGGACAATGTAGTTATTCTGTATGCAGTGCTCCCTATTACCGAAAACTCGACGAATGTTGAAAGTCTCTTGATTCAATCAACAGATCGCTTCATGTCTGTTTAAAAAGATGACATGGTGGTGTCAATATGCGATAAAGTAAGTCTAGGTAATCGTTGAAGGAATGGCGTCAGCTGATCGTCTGTATAGAACTTTCCATTAAATATAGTAGTATGTCCAGTGAATTGTCTTCACTGTGTTAGCAGCATCGACCATTCTTTCAGCTACTACATGTACTCACGTCCTGCAGTGATTACTTCATAAAGCACGAAGTCGAAATTGATCTTGTGTAATAGAACTATTTATTCAGATGTCGGATATAACTCCAAGTACAATTGTCTCTGAAAAAGAAGACGGCTTTATTTTAATGTAGTCCGCACCAAAAGTAAGTAATTACAAATTTTAATCACTATATTGTACCGAACAATTATGAAGGCAGACAGGTTTCTGATGACTTTGTGTATTATCGGTAGTGGCAGGCACAGAGCAGAAATATCTCTGAAGTGAGCATTCAGATACACAGAACAGATTTTGTGTCCTCAACATTAAGGTGGAAATGTCACGTGACACTACTAATCACTGACTTTACCTTGGTCCTTTTTTGTTCGGTTAAGACGGATGACTATGTGTAAATGGCGCTTTTAGCGGCTATTCCTCAGCTTTCTTGTTGCTTCTGTGACACATTTATTTGGATTATATTATATGGTTGCTCTGCGGAAAGGGGTTGGGGCGATACAAACCAAGCGTAAGAGCAAATAAATGTGTGGATTTGTCTCAATATCACGTGGTAATTTTAGCTTAATGTTGAGAAGATGCACAGAACGCAATGCTCACTCCACAGATATTTCTACTCTGTGTACAATTTAGTGGTTATACCCGTCGAAAGATGCACTTCTTTTCTTTCCATGACATAACAAAGCATATGGAATACAGATAGGAAGAAACAAATTTGTGTGTGTCCTACATGAGTTAAATTTTAGTTACAGTGGTAGCGGTATAGTATGTTAACGTTGGCAACGAAATATTCGCTTTAGGAGGATCATTAATTTACTGATCATAAGAACATTAATTATTTATTTCATTTCATTATCAACAAAAAGGATTATTCCTCTCATTGTACGTGACTGATTTTCCAGAAAGGATTCAACGAAAGTTGCCAACATCAATACACTACACAGCTACCGTAAGGAAAATCGTAGCCCTTGTTTCAGTGTATTACACCTTAGTTTTGTGAATAAAAAACGCAGCATCGCCTTCGATTAGTTATCTGGTATACTACAAGGTCCATATAGACCTTGGTATACTATGTAAGTAGCAGCGCCTCTATCGGATCTTTGCTATACTACGCTGCAACTGAAGCATTGCATCCACCAGAAATTACAAATTACGATATCTTTTCTTCTCCTGACCCGATTTTTATGAAATGAAGCCTATGTTACTCTCCAAACTATTCTCAATTTACCTGTAGAAATCGATGAAAGTTCGTGTAATACTTTTAGAGATTATCCTCAACAAATAGACATACACGATGGCTTTTACCAATGATAAAATTATATCTTTATCTTCTCTGATCGGATTTTGATTATTGAAGCCTTTATGTAACAGCACGATATGCTCAAGTTACGAGTGAAAACCCTATAAAAATTCAAGCAGTTTTAGAGATAAACGCGTTCAGAGAGACACCCAGACTTGACGGTCCTAGATAAAAATTTCAAATTACGATATTATTTTATTTTACTTATTTATTTATTTTCGTGATCCGATTTTTATGAAACGAAGTCTATATGTTGTCCAGAGTTACGCTCAAGTTGCCTGTGAAATAGTTTTGGAGATAAGAGGTTTTTAACAGTCGAATAAATGATATGACGGTTACCGAAAACACTTTATATATATTTTTGTGATCCGAATTTGATAACGTTATGACTGCATGAAGATTCGTTCAATAGTTTTTAAGATTGAAGTGGACGGCGACAGGCCTATATTTACGGAGTTATTTTTAGTATAGATTACGGAGGAACTAGTATTCAGGCATTATGCTCGTGGCTGGCTATGGTCAACAACTTCCTGCTGTGACGGCGAACCCCCCCCCCCCCCCCCCCCATCCGAGGGCAGCATTTCGGTGAAGGATTCGCAATAATGGACGACAACTGCCGCGCCTATCGTGTACATGTACGAATGCGTTCCTCCATGATAACGACGTCGCAAGATCACCACGTTCTCCTGTATGAACTCTGTCGAATATTTCTCTGATACATTGAAAAGGGCTGCTTTTGGACGAAAGCAACCTAAGGTATCTACATCGAACTACTAGACTAACGACCTCTTGATGATTTAGGTTTATTTTATTATTTATTTTTATGCCATGACGAATAGGCCTACAGGCAAGAGGGCCTGTTACTGGGTATTAGGGCTACTGGTGTATGCTGCAGTCTGGAACATAAATCCAGAATGTCTGGTTTATTATCGTACAACTTGTCTGTCTACATTTTCATGAGTAATAAGGACAACGGAAATGTTTTTGTATACCCATATTCAAAACAATGTTCAAATGTTTCTAAATCTAAGGGACGCACAATATTTCGTCAGCACACATGGCTGACATCTTCAGGTGCGATGGACACACTGGTGGCCGTGACCGACGAATTCCTATTTGAAACACACGAAGTAAGGGAGCGCGCAAGCGTGAACGTGCCAAAAACGGTGGACAATGGCGCACAAGGACTAATTTTGCGAAGTTTCGTTTAAGATTGTAACTACAATGACAATAAATAAAGAAATATCGGAATTGTTCATCTTAAACGAAACTTCCCGAAATCAGTTAACAGCAGGTTTAAAAACTACTAATTAATTTTCATTTATTTTATTATTCTATATCTGATTCAGTGTTGTAGATTTATCTTACTGCATCCATAAATGAAAGAGCCAGCTACGCCACCTGTTGGGTCGTGAGGTAAACATTTCGTCACTCGCGAAGAACTGTCCAGGTGCTAAGCGCCGCCGCCGACTGCCCCAACGGCCTTCGCTGACAGCCGCATGCCGATATACTCTGTGTCCATGCTGGCCTGTGTCCATCTCGCCATAGTAAAGCGATACAACTATGTCGCTACCGATGACTCTTTATCTGCACACGCAGTCGTTTCCCTCGGTGGTCTGCGTGATTTTAAACTAATTTAAACGAACTTGTGATAATATTCTTCTCGGATTTCCTGCCCGATAAATACGTCATCTTGACACAATATATCGGCGGTCCACCTGGCCGCCATCCTCATGTGACAGTGCTGGTACACCGACTCGCCGAGACTGAGTACAAGCCGCGAGTGGAGGACCCTTTACACTCCGCGGAAGGCCGAGGGCGCGTGCGCAAGAATGGACAGTTCTGCCCTCTACGTTTCAGCGCCGCCACTGATAGAAATCGGCGTAAACGATAGATCGCTACTCAGCAGGTCTAAAGAGAGACCGTTGTTTTTTGATGTCAAACAATACCGGGTTCCACATTTTACTCAAGGGAAAACCCTTGTCTCTGCTTCCACTTGTCGAAGAAGCATTCGGGGCCATCGAGAGAAGAGAGTTTTCGGCACGGTATTCCTCGATGTGTCCCGTGCATTCGACTGTGTTTGGCATGAGGGACTGCTGTTTCAGCTGTTAGGGCAAGGAATCCCGGTGTCACATGTCTATCTCCTCAAAAGCTACCTAGAAGACAGGACTTTCCATGTCCGGGCACGAGATGGTACATCCTCTATCAGGAACATAAGAGCAAGAGTACCACAGGGTAGCGTCTTGGGCCCACTCCTCTATACCCTTTACACTGCGGACCCGTCGAAAACTCCAGGAGTCCATCTAGCCTTATATGCCGATGATACGGCTTTGTACCCCCGTAGTATGAATGCCAATCACCTGCAGACGAAGCTTCAAAGGGCATGTGATGAACTATGCAACTGCCAACAAAACCCAAGCGTTACCTATCGGCAGAAGACCATTACCAAATGACTGTGGACCCATCCAAATCAACGGAACACCGGTCCCTTGAGGAACAACAGCCAAATACCTAGGGGTGGTGTTAGACAGGCGACTCACCTGGCATCAGCATGTGGACGAACTCCGTACAAAGGCAACAAGAAGATTGAGGGTATTATACCCCTTTATAAATCCCACATCCACACTGCCACCAAGGCTAGCAGTAATCCTCTATCTTTCCTTGGTAAGACCAATACTAGAATATGCTGCAGTCATTTGGGGGAACGCCTCCGACACCCATCTAAAAAGACTTCAACGAGTTCAAAACCGAGTACTAAAGAGGGCACTCCATCTACCAACACGTTTCCCCACAACAGAACTCCATGAACTGGCAGGAGTTCCGCCACTAAAGGTCCGTTTTCGGCAATCGGCAAAGGCCTTCTATGAGAGACTCCAACTGTCCCAAAATCAGCTGGTCAGGGACCTAGGAAAACCTAGGAAAACAGCGCAGCATTTAGACACTACTACTTCACTAGCAAATTGTGACAATTCTGAAAGACTGTTTTATTAAGTGGGAAACTGAGAACCAATCAGGTCAACAGCTTCTTAAAAAGCTCACCCTTGGTATAAAAGTAAATGAAGAAGAACGTGTAATTTCATTAATTAAGTTGTCGCAAAATCATTGTAATTTTCGTTTTACCAGCTATCAACGGAACTTGAAAACTACTCAATTTCATTGGAAAAAATTTATAGACACTTGAATAACGCGGTCGGCAAAGATGTCTCGTATAAGTTCTTACTGCAAATCATGTTTCAAAGTACTCTCCATTTTGCGTATTATATTTTGCTAAAATCTCGTAAAGATAATTCAAACTGTTAATGACATGTGAGGTATCTGTCTGTTTTTATCGTTGATACGCGAAAATGATTTCGCTACATAAACGAAATGTTATTGAGACTGGTTATAGATAGAGAACTCATCCCAAGTCTAAAATAAAATTCAATATACTAAGCTTTCCAGCCGTTTTTGCCTTCACCACAAAGATAAATAACGCTGCCCCCCCCCGCCCCCCCCCCCACACACACACAAACGTGACTGCTGTCTCCAGCTGTGTTAGGATAATTTCGCCCACAGCATCACAAAGTGTAAAATGCACCATACGCAACATCATAGCAACCCGTATTTTTCACTGCAAACTTTTCAGAAAATAGCACAGCCTCTTACTTCAATACAAATATCAAAGTATCTGTGACCATTAATGAAACGATAGGCACTTCGTCATGAAGGTGAAATGTAAAGCTGTAATTGAATAAAAATCAAATTTCTTCACAGCTTTTACCTACAATGCATAATTGATTGACGTTAACTATAAGGAATCTTACAAAAAACATTTCTTTTTTTGTGAAAAATCTTCTACGTATAAAAAAGAATTTGAAAGAGAGAGAGCAGGATGTAGTGTATTGATGTACAAAAACCCCACGCCAAAAAAATTTTCTCTCTCATTAATACATGTAGGGTGAAAACTCAATAATGCAAGGATTCATTTGTTAACACGGAAAGAAAGAGAATGTCTTACACGTTCGTTTGTTTTTTAGCTTAGCCTGAAGCAGATACGCCGCTTCAGACTCCGGGGACTACGAAGTATGTAATGTGAGTTCACATCATCGATTGAAATCTATTCAAATTACTCTTGGAAGTTGCCTTGTCATTTCAGAGGCTTTTTTTCTAATACACAATACAGTAATTCCTTCACTTAAAAGATTCGTAGTTGTGATTTGGACGTCATTCTTGCTTACATTGATATAGTGCCGCAATTACTTTCTAAAAGTTAATTCTTTGCATTCAGTACCTCCAGCTTTTAATTTCAATCTCAGAGTCTGATTCTGTCACATTTAACTGACTTTACGTCAGACAATCTCAAATGTGCACTAATGTACTATTCTATACTGGCCATTGAATCAGTATTTGCGGTGAGATATTGTACCGTATTGTATGTACTTATTTTCTGTTATCAAACAGGATAATGTTTTTATTTTTATTTAATACGAAAATATTTGTCATTCCTGACTACACTATCCAGTAATAATTACCATGGTAAAATGCTAGAGTCCCAGTACTGACGCACGGTAGGTGCACCGAGGATGGCAGCAGTCGTCGTGCTGTATGGTGGGAGGAAGTGGACGAATCATGTGCGTTCCGATGAAAAATATGACGATAGCACATTTCCAGCAAACTGTAATTTCCATTGCAAATGATAGATTTTTCAAATGATCAAATTCAAATTTTTGTTAATCAATGGGATTTAGCTCTCTAGTCGTCAGTCCCTAGACTTACCAACTGTTTAAACTGACGTATGCAAAGGACAACATATACACCCATGCCCGAAGGAGGACTCGAACCTCCGACGGCGAGCAGCGGTGCGCTCCTCAGATAGGCGCGTTGGAACGCTCGGCCACTCCACCGCGGCTTCAAATGTTCGTTGTCTTCAATTTAAAACGTGCGGTTCGCTAGATAGACGTAAACAGATGTCGTTCTATTAAATAATTAATCATCTTCTTGCTGTATGGCAGACAGGTTCTCGATATGCAGTACCGTTGTCCGGTTAGTAAATTGAATGGCGTCGTAAAGTGAATGTTGAAGATTTACTAGTTGTTGTTACTTACACAAGTAAACACATCTCAAAACTACACCACGTGGCCACATACAGCGCAGTGATGACGTCATACAACACAGTAGAGCTAGGAGCCTTACAACACAACGTTACGAGGTTGCGTTGCCAACACATGCTCCCTGCGGACATTCCATGTATCAAGATTCTAGAATTTAGCCATGACGCGTATTAAAGGCAAGTAATGCTATAGCAGGGGTGGCCACTTAACTTACCGTTGGGAGCCGCAAACTTACGGAGCTGTATCGAAGCGCCGGCCGCGTTGGCCGAGGCGACCGAGGCGCTCCAGTCACGGTCTGCACGGCCACTACGGTCGGGGGTTCGAATCCCCCCTCGGGCATGGATATTTGTGCCGTCCTTAGTTGTAAGTAGTTCATAAGTAGTTTGTAAGTTTAGGGACTGATGACCCCGTAATTAAGTCCCATAGACTCTACAAACATTTGAACATCTGTATCGAAGCGGGCCACACGTTACATCGGAGTATCATCCTACAATATAAGGTACTATTTTCAGCGTGCTGAATATTTCGTTGCAAAGAAAAATCATTTTCAACATTTCGCGTAATTACTGACTAAACTTTAAAAATTTAAATGGAATAACAATCTGTTCTTTAAGGGAGAAAATCTCATGTTAAGTTAAACGTACGCACTACAATTAAAAAACGTATGTTTCTCTTGAAGATATCAACATTCAAATATTCCAGTTTTGCGCATCCATTACTCGAAAGTAGCACTTTGCGATTTTCAGTATTCTTTACATACAATATATTTCATATCTTATTCTTGCAGACACCACCAAGGAAACTATGAAAGGAAAAAGGTTTATCGCTTACTACATTTTTGCAGTTTGTGGTGACTCTCCATCACCTGCTATGACGTTATCATTCATTACTCAAGTACTGCCTCGATTGACAGCACACACTGCAGACGTTATTTACAGATGTGAATGAATGCAGTAGCAAAATTATATCACAGTACGGTACGCAGTTCAGGGCATGTGTAGTATTAAATAATGAGATGCATCAAAGACATACTTTTGCTTAAAATGAAGCGCAAATTATCCATCCTATAATCATCAAGTGCTTCATAATGAGAGCATCTATCGACTTCCAACAAAATTTAATCATCATTTCAATTATTTTTCAAACCCTTTATCACTGATAGGCTTATCGTCAAGAATAACGGAGTTACTGTGCTCTTCTGACCGTTGCATTGCAGTGGGAAGAAAACGTGACAAGGTCGCGCTATGCCATGTCTCTTTTCTTTCCAATATTTTTGTCGACTGGGAAAACCACGTGAACGGCCACAGCCGGGACGTCTGCTGGTAGTAATATCAAGGTAACAAAAGTGTACCTTTATCGCAATCTCAAGGGGATTCACATAAAATATCAGGCGTAAAACCTTTCTAATTCTACAATAATTGTTGTAGCTTATTATGACATGCCACATAAATCCATCTGGTTTCGTTCTGATGCACGCAAGTCCTTGTAATAACAAGATTGACTTTTCGTTCCAGTGATCGTCAGTGCAAAATGTGCCGAGATCCTGTTATCGGCACTCAAACGAAATAGTTATCTCCAATGGGACGTAACTTCTTATTCATAGATGACGGAGCCATTTAGCGATTAAAGGTGTATTTTGAACGTAAAATTAAGCTGCCGATTACTCGGTCAGTGCCACATACTGGTACACGTACCCTAAATGTGATTCGGCGGGGTATTGTGCCGATATTGGCAATGACCGTTGCATGCTGTTTGGAAACGCAACCACATCGAATGAGGCGGATATTTGTGTGTGATGACGATTAACCCACTAAACTACAGGCCTATTTCATTGACGTCAGTTTGCAGCAGGGTTTTGGAACATACCCTGTATTCAAATTTATGAATCATCTCGAACAGAACGATCTATTGACCCAAGGTCATCACGGATTTAGAAAATATCGTTCATGCAAAACACAACTAGCTCTGTATTCACACGAAGTGATGGGTGCTATCGACAAGGGTTCGCAAATTGATTCCGTATTTCTTGATTTCCAGAAGGCTTTTGACACCGTACCTCACAAATAGCTTTTAATCAAATTTCGAGCTTATGGTATATCCCCCAAATTTGCGATTGGATGGGGGATTTCCTGTCAGAGAGGACACAGTTCGCAGTAATCGACGGCAAGGCATGGACTAAAACAGACGTGATATCGGGCGTTCCACAGGGTAGTGTTATTGGTCCTCTGCTGTTCCTTATTTACAGAAACGATTTTTACATAAACGAAAATCTGAACAGCTCTGTTACGTTGTCGGCAGATGACGCCGTCATTTACTGTCTAGTAAAATCATTTGACGATCAAAACCAACTGCAGAACGATCTGAATAAGATGCCAGTATGGTGTAAAAATTGGCAATTGACTCTAAATAATGAGAAGTGTGAAGTCATCCACATGAGTACGAAGAGAAATCCGTTAAACTTTGTTTACAAGATAAATCAATCAAAAGTGAAGGCCGTAAACTCCACAAAATACCTAGGAATTACTATTAATTCAGACTTAAATTGGAAAGAACACGTAGATAACGTCGTGGGAAAGACGAACCAGAAACTGCGTTTTATTGGCAGAACCCTTAAAACGTGCAACAGAACTACAAAAGAAACTGCATACACTACGCTTGTCCGGTCATTTTTGGAGTATTGCTGCGCAGTGTGGGATCCTCATCAGGTGGTATTGACGGAGGGCAGATACAGGGGAGACAGCGTTACGGAAATGATACAGGATCTGTGATGGGAACCATTACAACAACGGCGCTTACCGCTGCGGCGTGGACTTGTGGGGACACGACAAATTACTATTTGTATTTTCTGAGCTGTATTAAGCTAATTGGTATTCTGTGTTATTATCTTTGATTGTAAACAAAAAAGAGTACAAAAAACTGTTCTTCACTTGTCACTGTATTACGCTTCCATGATGTGTGATGTGCAAGATAGAAGTAAATAAATGTGTGGAAAAATAAGTGTTAAATTTAATGTTTAATGAACCGTGTGCTACAAAATTGGTGACCCCGACGTGATCGACAAGACGACAGTTGCGACGAAATTTTTCGGCGTAATTTTCGACGAGATTTCCGTAACTTGAGTGTCCAACAATACGCAAGATGTCGACAGGAGAAGCAAACGGTAATCAAGGGAATCGTTCTGAATGTAGCAGTAAAGTGGAAATTGATAAGGTAAGCGTTAAGCTACCGCCGTTTTGGACGGAAAAGCCGGACATCTGGTTTTGTCAAGCCGAAGCGCAATTTACGATCGCTGGTATTGTTACGGAGGCGACTAAATTTAACTATTTACTCGCTCAGCTGGAGCCAAAATTTGTTGAAAATATATGGGATCTAGTTACGAGTAACGATAACAACAAATATTCTCTCGCAAAAGAACGTCTACTGAACATATTCAGAGAAAGTGAAGAGCGCCAAATTAAAAAACTTTTGAGTGGCTTAGAACTTGGCGACATGAAACCTACCCAATTATTACGAAAAATGAGGAGCTATGCAGGTACAAATGTATCAGAAAAGATCCTAAAAACACTTTGGCTTGACAAACTTCCAGCTAGTATCCGAAGCATTTTACTTATATTTGACGAAACAGTGGATAAGATTGCTCAAATGGCAGATCGTTTGATCGAATTAAACGCTGTTGACGAGGTTCAAATTGCTTCCATCCATTCCATTCCGTCAACATCGTCTTTGTCAGTTCAAGATCTTCTCGTGAGAATTGATGAATTGGAAAATGAGATTAAAATGCTTCGAAACACACGCAACCACAGGCAAAGATCGCGCAGTAGAAGTAGAAGCAGAGCAAGATACGATAAAAACGGCAAATACTGCTATTACCATTTCAGATTCGGGACACGATGTAAGCCTGAAAAATGTGTTCAGCCTTGCCAATGGCAAAATAAGGAAAACTAGAAGTGGTAGACACAATAGCGGCTGAGTGTTCTACGCCTGTGCACACATTAGGCCGCCAATATCGCCTATTTGTCAAAGATCGAAATTGTGGAAAATATTTTCTGGTAGATAGCGGTGCAGATTTGTCCGTTATACCAGTTGCAAAAAGCCAAAAAGGTCAACCCTCTGACTTCAATCTTTATGCTGCAAATGGGTCACAGATAAAAACTTACGGTTCAAAACTGTTAAACATTGATTTAGGACTCAAACGCCATTTTGAATGGCCATTCATAGTAGCAGACGTATCAAAAGGCATATTGGGAGCCGATTTTCTTCATCATTATGGGCTACTGGTTGACCTCAAAAATAAAAAGTTGATAGACAACACCACAAAATTAAAAATTGTAGCAGAAGTAACCACTGTGGATGCTAATGAATCAGTAAGCTCACTCTATGCAACATGCCAGTTTTCAAAACTTTTAGAGAATTTTCCTGATCTAACTAAACCATCTATAGTACCAAAAATATTAAAGCATAATGTGCAGCATTATATCACTACATCTCCTAGTCCACCAGTATACTGTAAAGCTCGTAGATTGGACCCACATAAATTGAAAATTGCTAAACAAGAATTTCAATTTCTGTTAAATAATGGTATTATACGTCCATCAAAATCACAATGGGCTAGTCCACTACACCTTGCTAAGAAGCCAAGTGGTCAATGGCGAGTCTGTGGAGATTATCGCCTTTGGATGACAGGACTCTCCCAGACCGGTATCCAATTCCACGAATTGATGATGTAAATTTTATGCTTCAAAATAAAAATATATTCTCAAAGGTAGACCTACTCAAAGCCTATTACCAGATTCCACTAACCGAAGAAGATAAGTCAAAATCAGCCATTATAACACCATTTGGTCTCTATGAATTTAATTATATGCCATTTGGACTTCGCAATGCAACTAGCACATTCCAAAGGTTTATACATGAAGTTGTGAGAGAACTAGAATTTTGTTTTCCATATTTGGATGACATTCTAATAGCATCTGAATCACCAGAACAACATGTTGAGCATCTAAATTTACTTTTTGAGCAGTTGAATAAATATGGTCTTGTCATAAATGTTTCCAAATCAGTATTTGGTGTACAACAGCTAACATTTTTAGGAAATTTAATTACACCTGCTGGAACAAAGCCAGATCCAGAGAGAGTTGCAGCAATAATGAACTACATACGACCCAAAACAGTCCGTGAACTTAGAAAATTCTTAGGGATCATCAACTTTTATCGTCGACATTTGAAACATGCTGCTGAAAACCAAGCATTGCTGAATGATTTCCTAAAAGGAACAACAAAAAAGGACCGACGACATATTAACTGGACAGAAGAAGCAATCGCTCAATTCGAAAACTGCAAAGAAGATCTAGCAAATGCTGTACTTTTGACATTTCCTGGTTTGGACAATCAACTTGCATTATTTGTGGATGCATCAGATTTTGCATCAGGTGCTGCATTGCAACAATGGCAAGATAAACAGTGGAGACCAATTGGATTCTTTTCAAAAAAGTTTACAAGAGCACAGAAGAAGTATTCCACGTATGATAGAGAGCTGCTTAGCATCTATATGGCTGTCAAATATTTCAAATACCTGCTGGAAGGAAGAGATTTCATTATTTATACTGACCATGCTCCTCTAACATATGCATTTAAACAAAAGAATGAAAAAGCAACACCAATTCAATTACGTTACCTCCAGTACATTTCGCAATTTACCACTGACCTACGTCATATATCTGGTAAAGAAAATGTTGTTGCTGATGGTCTATCAAGGCTTGAAGAACTAGTTCCAGTTAACTATGATGAGATAGCCCAAGCACAAGAAGATGATGAAGAGCTTCGTCAACTACAGACCAGCCCTCATACATCACTGAAGTTAAAACACCATCTGACACATGGAGGAAAACAGCTATGGTGTGATGTGTCAACACAAATCATTCGGCCTTATATTCCTAAACCATTTAGATACTCTATTTTCCAACACTATCATAATCTGGCTCATCCAGGCATGAAGACAACAGTAAAAATGATCTCATCAAGATTTGTCTGGATCAGTTTAAAAAAGGATGTCCAAAACTGAGCAAAAACATGTATGGCATGCCAGAAAAACAAAATATCACGGCACATTCAAACACCAGTAGGACACTTTCCTAGTAACGATGAACGTTTCAAAATTGTTCACCCTGATTTGATAGGACCAATGCCTCCATCTGAAGAATATATTTATTGTTTAACATGCATTGACAGAGTTACAAACTGGACAGAAGTAGTACCTCTTCGGGACATACAAGCAGAGGCAGTAGCACAAGCATTTTTCAATTGTTGGATCACTTAGTTTGGAACACCATATCAGATAGTGACTGATCAAGGCAGGCAGTTTAACTCTGAGCTATTCCGAGCACTGTCAAAACTATGTGGTTGTAACCAAACACAAACTACAGCATACCATCCTCAATCAAATGGAAAAATTGAAAGATTTCATTGCACACTTAAAGCAGCTATCCGTACCCATGCAACTGCCAAATGGACTCAAGTAATACCTGTAATCCTCCTTGGCCTGCGATGCTCCATCAGAGAGAACAGTAATGCTACAATTGCAGAAATGGTTTATGGCTCACCCATCAGAATACCAGGTGATTTTTTTCAAGAGTATGCAACAAAATTGGATGCAGACTTACCTCAATTCGTTTCACAACTGAAGCAGTGCATGAATCGTCTGAAGCCTGTACAATACTCCCACAAAGCAAAAGAAAGACCTTTCATACACAGGGATCTCAATGAGTCAACACATGTATTTGTGCGAGTTGACCGAGTCAAAAAAGCATTAGAACCTCCATATGAAGGCCCATACGAAGTAATAGAAAGAACCCCAAAATTTTTTGGTGTTAAAATAAAAGACCAAGTCAAGAATATCTCCATTGATCGACTGAAACCTGCGTACCTCATGAATCATAATGAGAAGCAGCCTGAAGACACTTCAACTGAACGGTCAGCCCGGGTCAAACAACCAGACGCAACCGACAGTGGAAAACCAAGAAGAACAAGATCTGGTCGTGAAGTTCGATTTCCTGCAAGATTAGTTGAAGAACTGCAGTGTTAAGTGACTATATGACTGAGAAGGGGGTGATGTGGGGAGACGACAAATTACTATTTGTATTTTCTGAGCTGTATTAAGCTAATTGGTATTCTGTGTTATTATTTTTGATTGTAAACAAAAAAGAGTACAAAAAATTGTTCTTCACTTGTCACTGTATTACGCTTCCATGATGTGTGATGTGCAAGATAGAAGTAAATAAATGTGTGGAAAACTAAGTGTTAAATTTAATTTTTAATGAACCGTGTGCTACAGACTACTTACGAAGCTCCAATCACCAACATTTTCCTCCGAATGCGAAAATATATTGTTGACTCCCACTTACATAGGTATAAATGTTCATCAGAATAAAATACGAGAAATCAGAGCTCGAACGAAGAGATTCAGGTGTTCTTTCTTCCCGTGCGCTATTCGAGAATGGAATGGGACATAAATAGTATAATGGTGGTTCGATGAACCTTCTTCCAGGTACTGAATAATTAATGATTTAAAAATTCTTTTATATACGCTTGTCCGCTCAATAAATTACTCTTGTAATCGCAGGGACCGGACGCGGACCGCAAACGGAGCACCAGACCTAAGATGGAACGCTCAGGGCTGGACATGAAGGGCGTGCTCACTGAGGGAGCTCCCACAACCGTCGGTGAAGGGGGAAGGCCGTAGACATAAATACTGGACCAGGTACAGTCCGGATCTTCCAGCTATACCCATTACTGAAAAGCAGGGGATTATCGATCCAAGCAAAGTTCAAAATCTGGAAGACAACAATCTTACCGGCCATCCTATATGGTTCTGAAGTACACAGTATGGCCTCCAATACAAACCTTTCACAACTTGAGGTGGTTCGAAATAAAACCTTCAGAATAATAAAGCTGTGGCGCCATGGTACTCAACAAACGAGGAGATCAGAGCCATGCTGGGTCAACCTACCTTCTACTATATCATTCAGCAAAAATCCGCAAAATTCTTTGCATCCTCTCATGGTTCACCTTTCGATCTAATTAAATCTGGGTAGGGACGAAAATCCCGAGCCGGCCGCGGTGGTCGAGGGGACTGAGGCGCTCCAGTCACGGTCTGCACGGCCACTACGGTCGGGGGTTCGAATCCCCCCTCGGGCATGGATATTTGTGCCGTCCTTAGTCTTAGCTAGTTCGTAAGTAGTTTGTAAGCTTAGGGACTGATGACCCCGTAGTTAAGTCCCATAAGTTCTACAAACATTTCAACATTTTTTTTTCTTTTTTTTTTTTTTTTTTTTTAAATCCCGAACACAGAGCACCAATAAATCGCCAGTACCCCAGATAAACGACGCATTTCATTACAGGAGACATACTCTTGTAAATAACCACTAAGAAAAATCATATAAACTTCGATCATCCCATTTCTTAAATTTTCTTCATGAATCATGGGATGTTCACCCCCCCTCCTCCCCACAGAAGCTGTCCCCCCCCCCCCCTAAATGCGAAGGTACCGTGCTATTATTGGATTGAATCTTCAAAACTGTGAGACTATTGTTTGATTGGGCGTGGGGTAAAAAGGGGTAGCCTGTACTAGTGTCTTTCTATTGAGGCAGAGTTTAGTTGACAATGAGAATTCACCCCCCCCCCCCCACCCGCAGTAGGCCGTCCTGGATCCGCCCCTGCCCATGCGACAAAAACATTTTGAATGTGCGTATAAAATGATCTGATACAAGAATGAAGCAAAGAACAATAGTTCAAAAACAGTTTTTATTCTATTTATTTATTTTCATTTTTTCCACGATGAGCTTTTTTCTGGGGGTTCACTGAACCAGTGAAACACAGGACGCGCTGCCAATGCTATTGGCTGTCTTTGACCAAAGACAAAACGCAAAGTAATGATCTTGTGAACTGTCATGTAACATTCTATTCCTGCAAACTACTTCTTCTTCAGCTTATTTTCTCTCTAATTATACAAAGCAAATCGTGTGTGAATGATTTAACACTACTTACTTGTACTAAAAACGAAAGATAGTAACATTCCCTGCCTTAGATAGGCAACTAGTGTATAACCTCTCTTACAGTGGTATTCCACTGCCCACCAAACCTACGTAATATTCTTGTCCATCCCCGCTCCCAAACTCCGCTTCATATCCCTACAATAGACTTAGATGCAAAACCTGTCCTATCCGCCACCCCACACCTACTCCATCCCCGTCACGTGCATTTCCTATCCCACAAAAGGCAGAGTAACCTGTGAAAACAGTCAGTGACCTACAAACTGAGCTGTGACCAGTGTGCAGCTTTCTACAGGGTCACGACCAGAAACGAGCTGCCGTCGTCAAACTGTTGCCAGGAGACAGCTGGACCACTGCAGCCCTGCGTGAGTCCTATACCCGGGCCGCTGAAACATTGCACTTGACGTTTCGCGTTACGCGAGTTAAGTTGGCTACACCTCTTTAGCGACGTTGCAACACTAGCTTCTATACACACAGCAGACGAAACGGCTTTCAGGTACATCTCCTAAATGTAAGCTATTGAGCAATAAAAGGGCATACAATAATTCGTTCTTGAACAGCAATTAATTAACGGCATATTAATGGAGACCAGAGCACAACAATGCACACGCCTTCAATAACGGAGCAAAGCAATATAGAAAATAAGCATTGGATCACGACAGATACGAAATAAACAATAATCAAGATAGTAACTTCTCTCTCTACGTTTTATAATCAATGATTTTCACTCACCAATTTACGGCACCAATGGTACAATTACATCAGCTTCCCATTTTGACTGTTGTCGTCGCTGCCAAAATCGTCATCACCAAGACAGGTCATTAACTGTTCATGATCCCTTCCATTGTTTGCGCTGCCACATTGGCAACAGCTTCATGCAACAGCTTTTCCACCTCTGTTATTGTGAAAGACTTATTGTTCCTTAAGTAATTCTTCACGTCACTCCATACCAATTTTATAGGGTTAAAACGGTAGTGAAATGGGGGCAGATTTATTTCGTTGTGACGCTGTTCCTTTGCGATTTCGTCTACTGCATATGTGGGTGTAATAGGCTTATTTTGTTTCACGAGCGAATATAAAAGAAAATTTGAGTTTGACATATCGGCAGCAATATTTCTTTCTTGTAACCACTACACCATAACTTCTTTCCGATCGTTTGAAGCGAGAATGAACTTCCTGCTCAGAGCATAAGCTTCGTAGTTTTATTCATACGAAATTCAGAACTTACTCAGAAAACGTCACTAGAGAAACGTCTTCTCCGTGACATTATCCAATTACTTGAACTCGGAAAGTCAAGTTAAACCACTCACAGTAAAACAAGTCGCAGCGAAAAAAGCACATGCAACATAAACACGCGATAAACATACACAACTTTGTTTACGGTAGAACTGAACAAAGCCGGCAACGCGGGAACGTTGACGTCACGCCACGTGATCACTGGAAGTGTTTACCGCGCTGTGATTGGATCGTTCCTAGCGACTAGCGCCTCGCGCTTCTTGCTCTTCACTTGTTATTTGTAAACGTCAAGTGCAAAGTTTCAGCGGCCCGGGTATACACGGCCTGCACCGTACAGGTCTTCCCCACGAGCACCAGCTTTTCTGAACTGTGCAGGTGGGATCAACGTATCCTTGGATCCCGCAGTCCCCCGAGCCTAAACCTTCGCTATTTCCCAACCCCAGCACCCTCCCATCCCCTTTCCTGCCCACACTTTGGCTTCACTTACGTCTTCCATTCCTCCACACACTGCAGTCCCTCCCCTTTTCTTTCTTTCCTTCCTGTCCGTGGACAGCACTGGCGTATTCCTCTAGCCACGCCCTGCATCCCTCCATTCCCCTCTTTCTTTCCTCTCCGAGCTGCCCCTTATCCCCACCACTGATTGCTTTCGCCTCAGACATCCTGAGTCATGCAGTCTGCTGACAACGGCGGGAGTCAGCTGTTGTGTTGATGTGTGTGTGTGTGTGTGTGTGTGTGTGTGTGTGTGTGTGAGAGAGAGAGAGAGAGAGAGAGAGAGAGAGAGAGAGAGAGAGAGAGAGAGACAGACAGACAGACAGAGAGAGACAGAGAGTTTCTCTGGAATGTTGTGTGTGCCTTTCTGCAACTCATCGTTGCCTCTCTGTGGTTTTAGTTCATTGTTTTATAATGTACAGTTCTCAACAGTTTCTGTCTGAGGTTATCCATACGACAGTGGCAGCTTAAACAGAATGTGAGACTTTGTGTTTTCAAATTTACTGACTGGAAGTACATGTATTCCACGACATACTCATCTTCTGCTACAAAGCTGGAAAAGGAAATTAAGCGTGTGGGGAAGCTGCTAAAAAAGATAAGATCTTGTAAATGAAATGACATTTATTTCTAATATTTGCTGCTAGAAGATGGTTCTTCAAGCATCTATCAGTAGTAATTTACTGACTCATATAACTGACCAGAGTAAGTCTCTGAACATCATAAGAAATAGTAATTGACTACAATTTACATCTGCCATCCAAGTGCTGTTGCCAGCAACTCACCTGGATACGCCACAGTACAAAAGTAAGTAGTAGGAAAAGATAAGTTCATTTTACAGAGTGATTACTGTTTACAATAGAGCACAGTTCTCCATAGCTTAGTCAGTGATATTATTTATGTACATTCATTTCAATTAATTAAAATCCGATTAAAATCTGTGTGTACTATAAAATTTGCATATTTACATTGTCTTAATGCTACTGGCATTATATTGTGAAATTTTCACTATATAGCCTAATGTAACATGAATTAATTACAAATTCTTGCATGTTTTGAACAAGAATGGAAAATGTACTTAGAAAATATTTGGCACATTGAATTCACATTCAACTTCTTCCTTTACCTGAAAGAAGTTGTAATACATAACTATGGGATATATCAACATCGCATTTGTTAACATTATCACTCTTTACAATACACATCAGTGAAAAATATCAACATAATAACTGTACATAACATGTAAAATGACACAAATAGTTGTGATAAAAACACATAACATATTATGGGACAAGGTGGACTGAAGTCTGGTAGTTGGCAGCATTGTCATGTTATGAATGAGGAATACAGAAAGAGACAGAGGTACTAACATCAGAAGCCCTAGGAACATCATGTTACACACGTGAAGTCTATGAGGATCATGTTTTATTCACCACTCCTGTCAGTTTGTCTGGATTACGATAATTGACAATGTCAACCAGTGTTTTCAACCTGGCAGGTCACAAAGTCTTGGTCAGGTGGTCGTGGTTGCGGGAGGATGCGTTAGCAGCATCTATGAGAGCAAATCTGTTTCCTGACATTCAGATATTATGGTGGAAGTTCCACACGGAAGTGAAAGGGTTTCGTGAAAGTCACTTGATTACCAAGTGTCCATAGGTGGAAAATTGGCTTTGTTGTGTGGCTCTTAATCAGACAGCAAAAGTGTCAGAGGTATAAGATGTACCTGTGGCACTTTTGATTTCTGATGACGGGTCGATCGAAATGCAAAGCAATGGAGCCATTTTTCCACCTTACGATGACTTGTTAATTAAGCAGCTTAACAGTGTTTGTAGCAGTACTGCACAGTGATTGACAATGGTTGGAATCTTCTTGTATGACTGTCACATTTTCAAATATTGTTATGTCAAAGGCAGTTAATCACTAACTTGATATTATTTTTAAAGAATACATAATAACACCTTTTTACTATTGGATCATAGTAATACAATAGCTGTTAACGAGTTTTCAAGGCCATATTATTTTTTTCTCAACTAATAGCAATGCTATTATATTACTGGAACATTGGAATATGCTCCTTTTGAAGCAATCCAACCTTTTTGAGCATCCTTGATATATTAAGGAGTGATGCATCAGCTTTGATGATTTCATACTCGCACATGAGAATACGTCACCAAAAACTATGCATTGCGATTTATTATTCATGACAGCAAAATAAAAGTCAAATAATTGTAGTAATAAAGTCTTCTGTTTCAGTTTTGATTCGCCAGATGTGAATGGTTGTGAAGATCTTATATACATCTAAGAAAGAAAATTAAATACTTTGGAATCACTGACATAGCTTTATTACAGGTCTGGGGGTCACCGAAATTTTTACTCAGAAAGGAAGTCGTGGGTTCATAAAGGTTGAAAAACACTGGTGTAAATCATTGAATTCACATCTCAGTTATGTTTATTCAGTAGCTATTCAGCATATTTACCATGCAATTGCTTTATAAATCTTATAGCAAAGTGTGGGCTTTAGCTATTTCTTGGCATGTGACTGTGTTATTTGTTGATATAAACCAACATTTTATTTCCTTATATACAGTTGCAAATACACATTTTCTATTGTACAAGTTTTACACGATACCCCTTACAATCATTTATCAAACAATCATTGAAATTTGGTTTGAATGGCAGAAGTTGGTAGGTGAATACAGACATCTTTTATTGACAGTAATTTTTATTTGACTTTTTATTGCCGATGTTGCAGAATTACTGATTCCTCAATAGGGAGAGTGAGACTACGGGGAACCGAAACCAGTGTAGTTACCTTTATATACTTGTCTGTGCTTGTAATACTTATTTTATTTCACAATCCAAGTGATGTGAGCATTAGGAGATGTAGGGACACTGGCATTAAGAGTTGGATTGGTTCAGGGATCATGTACGGATAAGTCAAGTCATTAAGGTGATCCATCAAAGTAAGTGCAAAAACTGTGTTCAAGATTCAGTCCACAAATTTTCACATTTCACTCTTAGGTATTTCATCTATACCTAGTATAGATGATGTTGCAGCACTTCCATTAGCCAATAAATTTAAAAACTTTTTGTTCTTACTGTGCATATGTATTAATATCCAGAGCAATCAGTGACCTCTAACAGTCTGGATATATAACTCTGTCCTCTGAGTATAGAACTGCAGTATGTATGCACATACATAAGTTTTCAACATGGTTTTGCATTTTCTGCCCTGTTGTAATTTGGTAAACAAACTTTTGTCAAGTCTGCACATTACAAGAATTACATACTTTCTTCATGTTTTCTAGTTTATGTCAATATGTGATGTAAGATGCTGTTGTGAGAGTTTAATTGAAATGTATTTTCTGTTCATGTTCTAGTAAACTTTCGTGGCAGACATGTTGTAATTGGGTAAGAAACAAAATATGAACTTCTATAGATGGCATGGTGAGACTAGTATAGGAAGGAATTGAGAAAGCTGTCATCCACCACACTTCTAAGAGTATTCTCCGTTCTGCTTCACAAAATAAACAAAAATTTTTCAGTAAAAAAGGTTGACAGTGAACAAACATAATAACATTCTAAATATATTGTGTTATTCAAACTGAGATTGTGAACAATAACTTCTTAATAATATGAAAATACTATTTTTCTATTTTCACAAATACACAGACATACCCTACCCTCCCACTTGTGTTTCTCTCTCCCTCTCTCTCTCTCTCTCTCTCCACACACACACACACACACACACACACACACACACACACACACACAGACACACACACAATCTTTTTCATTTAAAAATTGACTTACACATACAAACTACTGAAAAGGGCACTACAGTTATTATAATTCATTTGAGAAGCAGTGAAACTTCACAGGGAAATTCTATTCAATTCCATGACTTGGTCCATCAAATATATATATATATCTATAAGCATATATTTTACTTACAATATTGCAACAAGAAGTTGCTATTAAATTTCTTTATTGCTCAGAACTCTAACTAATTCCACAGACTAACCCGAATAAATATGATTTAATTTCAAAAATATTACTATAGTTACAGCTCTGAAGTTTAACTATACATAGTATATATATCTAATCACAACCTCTACAGATGTTATGATTTACAAGTGTGTTAAAGATATCTATAGAATCAAATTATTAACTGAAGCACAGTTGCTAACGTTAAATCATTTTAACGTGCTACTGGATCTCATTTGTTGATTTACATTGCACATAATACAAGGCAACTAAATTTAAGGTTTTTTTTAGAACTACTCAGTAAGTGGCCATTGACTTCCATCTTAAAATGGATGAAGTGGTTTACAGCTAATTAAATTATTGTTGAAGACGTTTACTTCCATGGTGTGAAATAAATTAGCATAGGGTATGAATTGCATATTATCTAAGTTGCCAGAGACCTATTATGAACTCTGGGACACTGAACTTCTACATCCATTTATGTTGCTTTGTACGCTATGAAACATTAAAATAATTTAGGAGTTTAATAACGTCTACAATTTTGCTGGGTTTAAAGGGATACTCTGCTTTACAATTGCTAAACATTTATGCTGAGCACATAGGTATATTACTTCCACTGTTATCACAGCATGAAAACTTAATGTCATATGACATACAAAAAGAATTTTATAAACAACAAATTTTAGATTTTGTATCTTTGCTACAGTAATTACATACTCAATAATAACATTAATAGATAGTTAACTTGTCCAACTTTTTATGTGGGAAACAACTCAGCAGCATGGTAATATGAAAATTAAGAGGAGCTTGCAAGTAAAGACAAATCATATGTGCATCAATCTCCACTATTCAAATTATCAAACTGCGTATTTTAAGACTGCATGAAAGTATTATGAGAGCAGATTCAATGTAACTTATATATCTATTTTCACGAGAAAAAATGGAAAAATAGGAACATACATGTGCTTCTCAGAAAGTTGATATAGATTGTTGCACTCATTAGTTTCTACAAAAATGTCATAAATTGTTCATCACACTGGTTACAGATTTTAAAACTTTGTAATAGCAACAATGTTCACAACATAAAGGCACAGATCTACATATATTTATTATATATTAACTGTTACCAATTTCGTCTAATGTTGTATTTATTATGTACATGCAGTGTGCTGTGCTTTTGGAGGTTGATTTAAAGTAGTAAGTTATTCCTTTTTCATCATCATATTTCAATACAGAACAGGAAGTAATCCTGAGTTTGACTAAGCCTATACAACTATCTACTTTTTACTGAATAGAGTTTTGTTTGTAAACAGTTTTTGCTTTCATAAACAGTCACAGTTCAGTATCTTGTGTGGCTATTTCTATGTACAAGGATACAGAATGCGTAAGTTACTTGATATTTTTATGGGTCATGTATGTGGAAATAATTTTTTTTATTTGTGACCTTTTGGGTTACCCTAGAAAAGATGCATTTACACCTGGAAGTTATGTGTACTGTAATACTAGTGAAAGCTACATTGCCTCAGGCTCTGCCAAAAATAATCTAATCTCTTATTACAATTCTGATTCGTGTGAAGTAACTAATTATGGATGCAGAGAAATTACTAAGATTGTGGACACAGGGTGGTGCAGAAAAAAAAAAAATCAGATTGAAAATGGAAACATTTAAGAGTGCCTTTATTCTGTGTGCTATAAGAGAATGGGACAGTAGAGAAATATCATAAAAGCAATTCAATGAACCCTCTGCCATGCACTTAAATGTGATTTTCAAAGTATTTATGTGGATGTATAATGTGTGTTTTGATGTGAGGTCTAATTGAAAAGAGTGATGGTGTTGGCATTGTGGCACACAACAGCCATGTTACAATGTGAAACATCATATTATTTCTACTGAGCAACTCTTTAAAAGTCTTTTTCATTAACTGTTTAATACTGAGTGTTGTACAGGTATCCTTCCTAATTAAGCTGTAATACATCATTTATATACAAATGGTTCTATTACAAAGTAGACATCAGCTGCATTCTGACTCAGTATGGCCTGCATGTAATCAGTGGCCATTACTTGCTACATCCTACTTGAAAAGTTAAACTTCTATGTGTGATAAACGCTGTTAATTCAACGACTTTACAAAGTAATTTTTCAAATATAAGCTATTTCATGAGAAATAAAAATTAGCACAAAACTGTTGATTATGGGCATTTATGGAGACTCCCCATAGTGTGGGGCAGTATTTTGGTTTTGAGAGCTGTTGCCGCTTTTCACTTTTTATTTTATTGCGTTTACTTATTGTGTATTGTTTAAAGAACTGAGGCTATGCCAAATCGTAAATCGAAATTCACGAATCTTTAGTGTAGATGATCTTAAAATTGCCATTCTTGCTTCAGAGGAAATATTAACAACACAAAAGGGAAATCCAACGAAATGCTCTGAATGCATATAAGAGCAGAATTTTTCTGTACAATATAATCTATAAAACAACAAAAGGCCAACATAGATTATCATTAATTGATCCAATTAGACGATATTCCATCATTACTGATACACACAAATAAATGTACATAAAACTGTTGTAGCTTTTGGAACTCCTCTTTTGTTCCTCATGGAGGATAAGCAGATAAGTTGGAGAAGATCCGAAAGGAATGGCTGCAAATTTAGATAAAGTCCCTTCATCATCTCGTCAGGTGAGTCCCTCCATCCTTTACACAATCATCACAATTGACTTAATAAATGCACATCTCTGAAACTTTGTATGTTGCCGTGTGAGACACTGAACTTTCCAAAGAATAGAGTTCGCCCTCTAAGAAGCAAGATAAGCACACAGTGACAAAGACAACTGTTTTAATTTACTGCTACACGTTTTTGCATCACTACTCTATGTACCTTGTTGCCACAGCATCTAGCTCTCTCATACTGCCCCTTCTTTCTAACTTTCCCAGCCCATCTTCCTCTCCTCTCTGACATACCAACAAACAGTTCCAAATGTTAAGATAGTGGAATCCTCAGCTATTGTGGCTAAGTCTGGGCCAATCATTCTGTTTTCTTGTTGTTTCTGTATATTTACCAAGTTATTTTCGCTTTCACTACAATATTATCCTAAAAAGTTAAATTTGTTACAAACTGTTTTAGTGTAAACGTTGTAAAGGTTACATGGAACCTAGCAGAAACAGTCCTCTGTCTACCACAATCATGAAGCTACTAAAGTACAATTACTGATAAATGGTAGAAGAACACTGCCTCAAAAAATTAATTAAATCCACATATCAGTTTGAGATTACCTCCACAGAAACTACTATGAGCGACATATGCATTGCGGGGTCTCTGAACCTATTTGGTTAGTGGCATAAAATAATTTTAAAATGTAACCGTACATATCTTTCAGCTTTTTTCACCAGAACATGTTGTCCTTTATTGTTCCTGTAAAAGAGGATCCCACATCATTTATCACCTAGATCTTTTTCCTTTATTTTTGTATTTCACATTTGGAAGAAACCATATTAGCACCATTCTTGTCCGAAAACAAAGTGCAAAATTGTTGTCAACCTCGGTAGGTATGTCGAAAAGAGAAGCAATAGAATAACTGTTTAAAGTGCTGTAAGACACTTTCTCAGAGACAGAAACTCGGCTAACAGTTTCAATTCGTACGATACACCGACATCAGTTCCATTTACACATCTCCGTTTTTCCATTCTCCGCACGCTGTCGAACTGACTGTCCCGATATGCGCCTCTTGAAATGAAAGAAACGGATCTCGAGCAGGTGCGCGCCCTCAGAGAAAGTCGATATCGCGAAGAAGAGGAGGACGTTCCAGAGGGCCCACCACCGAACTGCCGCCGAGAACGCGAGAGCCGCCACCAGCAGCAGAGACAGCAGAGTCCAGAAGGCGAGCGCCAGGTAGAGGGCGTTGCTGTGCAGCACCGGCCCGCGCTCCGGCGCGCTCGGCACTCGCGGCGGGCAGTCCGAGGGGGAGCCCTCGAGCTGTTCGAGGCCGGAGTAGTCGGGCGACGGCAGAACTGGCGCCGTACTGGGCTCCGCCGGCGACGTGCTGGCGGGGCTGCTGGCCCGGGAGAAGCTGCCGCCCCTCGTGTAGAAGTCTCGCAAGAGCTCCTCTTTGTTCTGCCACAGCCGAGACAGCCACTGCCGCAGCTCGGGGTCGCCCGTCGGCAGGTCGGAGACGGGGTACCTGTCACGCACACGCATGCGGAAACACTCGTAAACGTTCTGTTATCGTGCTCCATTAAATTTTGGAAATACTGCCAGATGATCGTAATTCACTGGCTCGATATATACCTGTGCGGAGTCTCCTCGAAGACACCCTGAGCTAAAGTACGAGGTGCATTCAACTTCTAAGGCCTCTGATTTTTTTCTAATTAACTACTCACCCGAAATCGATGAATCTGGTGTTACTTCTCGTCGTAATCGCCCTACAGACATACACATTTTTCACAACGCTGACGCCATGAGCCGGCCGCGGTGGCCAAGGGGACTGAGGCGCTTCAGTCACGGTCTGCACTGCCACTACGGTCGGCGGTTCGAATCCCCCCTCGGGCATGGATATTTGTGCCGTCCTAGTTCGTAAGTAGTTCATAAGTAGTTTGTAACTTTAGGGACTGATCACCCCGTAGTTAAGTCTCATAAGCTGTACAAACATTTGAACATTTGACGCCATGATTTCATGGCAGCGGCGAAGGCTTCTTTAGGGGTCTGTTTTGACCACTGGAAAATCGCTGCAGCAATAGCAGCACGGCTGGTGAATGTGCGGCCACGGAGTGTGTCTTTCATTGATGGTAAAAGCCAAAAGTCACTAGGAGCCAGATCAGGTGAGTAGGGAGCATGAGGAATCACTTTAAAGTTGTCATCATAAAGAAACTGTTGCGTAACATTAGCTCGATGTGCGGGTGCGTTGTCTCGGTGAAACAGCACACATGCAGCACTCCCCGGACGTTTTCGTTGCAGTGCAGGAAGGAATTTGTTCTTCAAAACATTTTCGTAGGATGCACTGTTACCGTAGTGCGCTTTGGAATGCAATGGGTAAGGATTACGCCCTCGCTGTCTCAGAACACGGACACCATCATTTTTTCAGCACTGGCGGTTACCCGAAATTTTTTTGGTGGCGGTGAATCTGTGTGCTTCCATTGAGCTGACTGGCGCTTTGTTTCTGGATTGAAAAATGGCATCCATGTCTCATCCAGTGTCACAATCGACGAAAAGAAAGTCCCATTCATGCCCTCGTTGCATGTCAACATTGCTTGGCAACATGCCACACAGGCAGCCTTGTGGTCATCTGTCAGCATTCGTGGCACCCACCTGGATGAAACTTTTCGCATTTTCAGATCGTCATGCATGATTGTGTGCACAGAACCCACATAAATGCCAACTCTGGAGGCGATCTGTTCAACAGTCATTCGGCAATCCCCCAAAACTTTCTCGTTCATGTCGTCAAACTGGCTTGTGCGAGCCCGAGGTTGTTTCGGTTTGTTGTCACACGATGTTCTGCCTTCATTAAACTGTCGCACCCACGAACGCACTTTGGACACATCAATAACTCCATCACCACATCTCTCCTTCTACTGTCGATGAATTTCAATTGGTGTCACACCACGCAAATTCAGAAAACGAATGATTGCACGCTGTTCAAGTAAGGAAAACGTCGCCATTTTAAGTATCTAAAACAGTCCTCATTCTCGCCGCTGGCGGTAAAATTCCATCTGCCGTACGGTGTTGCCATTTCTGGGACGCCGGCCGCGGTGGCCGAGGGGACTGAGGCGCTCCAGTCACGGTCTGCACGGCCACTACGGTCGGGGGTTCGAATCCCCCCTCTGGCATGGATATTTGTGCCGTCCTTAGTATAAGGTAGTTGATAAGTAGTTTGTAAGTTTAGGGACTGATGACCCCATAGCTAAGTCCCATAAGCTTAACAAACATTTGAACATTTGAGCATTTCTGGGACGTATTGACAATGAACGTGACCTCATTTTAAAACAATGCGCATGTTTCTATCTCTTTCCAGTCCGGAGAAAAAAAATCGGAGGCCTTAGAACTTGAATGCACCTCGCATTTGAAACCCCGAGAGCACGTGCTGGCATTGCACACGCATTACTTGCAAGTGTGCGCTTCTGCTGGGTGTCTGTGTGCTGCGACGTGCACCCTTCGTGAGGAATGATTGCTGCATTGAAATCAATTAGATTATCTTCACAAATTAAAGATGCCAAATGATGCATACTAACCAGAGCACAAAGTTTTCCCCAGAAGGATTGCATATAGAATTTATTTACAAGCCGCTATCACTACTGATAGGAGTCTCGTTGTCTGACACTCTTATTTCTAAATTCCTATTATGGACAAACTTTGTATTCTGCATAGCAGGTGTTGTTTGGCATCATTAATACGAGGCGCGTCCAGAAAGTAAGTTTCGTTTGGTTATATAAAACGAACGGGTACAGATACAGAAAAAAATATTGATTGTACAAAAATCTACAACTGTTAAACTACTTTTCTACATAGCTTCCGAAATTTTGTAGGCAATTGTCATAGCATGGCACAAGGTTTTGTGTGCCTTTTTCAGCCTGTGTATTCAACCATGTGGTAACATGTTCTTTCAGCTCGTCATCATCGTTGAAGTGTTGTCCACCAAGGACAGATTTTAGGTGTAAGAAGAGGATTACTGTTGAAAGATTTTTTTTTTCACAACAATGCCTGACCTCACACACCGAATGTGACCAAACAACTCTTACGGAAATTTCAATGGGACCTGTTTGATCATCCTCCATACAGCTCGGACCTCTCTCCTAGCGACTTTAATCTCTTCTTACACCTAACATCTGTCCTTGGTGGTCAACACTTCAACGATGATAAAGAGCTGTTACAACATGGTTGAGTACACAGGCGGCAACCTTCTGTGAAAGATGCATGCAAAAACATGTGTCACGCTATGACAAGTGCCTACAAAATTTCGGCAGTTATGTGGAAAAGTAGTTTAAGAGTTGTAGAATTTTGCGCAATAAAAATTTCTTCTGTATCTGTGTACAATTTCATTTTATTACCAAACGGAACTTACTTTCTGGACGTGCCTCGTATGTGAAGAGAATCAAATTGATATTAGTACACTGCGGTCAGATCTGTAGTGTGTGCGCGAGTAACGTACGTACTACACCAGCAGAATACGTCGTGCGTCTGCCGGCAGTGTCTTAATTATGTGAACTCGGGGCATCTCTCGTCAATTATCACCTGAAGATGGCCAGAAGACTCTGCGCCAAAATATAATGGAAACGAGTTACCGACAACTGGCAGTATACAAAGAATTTAATAGAGTAATCAGCATGCCATGAAGGTTACAAATTTCACATTTCATTATCATTACAGGTGGTATTTTTTCCTGTCGCCAAACTATGAGTCACAGTTGACACATTCAGTTATTCTTCAGTTGGACACAGAGAACACACAGCAGCAGGTGAGCATAGTGATACGTAAAGGGGCACCAAAAAGTCCATTAACATTCTAAAAGTCAATTCTTTTTTAATCACGTAGATGGAGAGGTAAAAATCGACACATGTGATACAAGGTTTTATAGATGCCAAAAAAGCGCATAAAATTATCAACATGTGATACAAAAACAATAGACATGGGCAGATTTTCTGTATGCTCAAAACAATGCCATCACCGTCTATTTTTAAGTCAGTCGTAAACTTTAAAAAAAAAAAAAAAAAAAAAAAAAAAACCTTGTTCCTGCGCCTGAATTGTAATGCGTGATTATACTTGCTGATATGTAAGGTATGTTATGTGTTGTATAACTTTTAGTCGCCTTACACTGTCATGTAAATACTGTTACTCGACTTGATTTGGTAAGGTGACATGAGGTGCTTCTGATTCCTGTTACTAATGGAAGTAACTTTTGTAGAACATCTAGTTCCCTTAAGTATGTTTTGAGGAAGAGATAAGGTCACTGTGAAGAATGTTCATTATTTAAAAAATAAAGAGGAAGTCCACAGTACTATAATGAGAAAAAAAAGTTGTAACATACCTTTTGACATGGAAATGAACTTCATGAGGAAAATTTCCCTTCAGGAGATCTGTTTCTTGTTGTGGCACAGAACAGGGATATCCCACAGTCATGTCATACACTGCATCTAGGTGGCCATCTGAAATAAACAGAAGGATTACACCTAACATACGAAGTTGCTCAGAACCACCAGCTGCTTGAATCTAGTGAAGGGCTATGGAATGATTATATATAGTCACATGGAATGACTGCAATCATAATCATATCTGTTGAGAATACAAAGCCACAAATACATAAATGATAATTAAGTTATATTTAATACAGCTGAAATTATGTACTTAATGTTTAGTCTAAAATAGTATTTAAGAAACAGATTTCTTCATTAATTATATTCTCTATTCTTAGAAGATAAGATCCGAGAGATTAGGGATCGTGCAGATGCATAGAAGTATTGGTTTTTCCCTCGTTCAGTATAGGAGCAGAACAGGAAAGCAAGAAACTAGTAGTGGTACTGAGTACCCTCCACCGTGCACTTTTGGGTGGTTTGCGCAGTAGATTTAGACAATGTTATATCAGACAACTACAGAAGTATTGTCAAATATAGCACATATGAGCAGTTCATTTTGTCATTAAATATATTATGTGTGGCATTTGTGTTCAATGAGATTTTAATCAACTTTTGACACATTTAGACTTGATAAGCATCATGTGATCATTTATAAACAATGGCAATAATTCTGTACCAGATAATGGTCAAACTATAACACCAGTAGTAAAATAAAAGCTCTTGAATTATCCACACCTTGTGTTTCGTACATTTCTTGCAAGAAAAACACCAGGAGAAACCCTAAGTACTTAGGCACATATGCATTAGTTCACAGAATGTTAATAGATTAAAAGATATGCACGTACATGAGCTGGAAATAGATGCATTTTCAGAGTCAGTGGCTACTCCTCCTGGCAGAATAGCTGAAGAGAAGGGAAGAGGGGTGTGGGTTTAGGAAATGGGAAGAGCAGAAACCTTGTTCTGGGGAGACTGACTGGATGGGATTGAGTTTGAAATCTGGAAAACTTAAAAGTGCAAGATAGAGTAAGTAGCAAGACAGAGATTACTGAAAAAATCGCCGTGAAATTGTCACAAGAACAAAATATTAAGTACATTAAATATGATAGATCAGTGAGGAATGGGTGACAAGTGCGACTTTATGAAAAATGTAATAATCTCCATTCCAAAGAGAGTAGGTGGAGATAGGTGTGAAAATTACAGAACCATCAGTTTAATAAGTCGTGGTTGCAAAATTTTAACATGAATTACTTACAGAAGGATGGAAAGGCTGGTAGTAGCTGACTTTGGGGAAGATCAGTTTGGATTCAGGAGAAATGTAGGAACAAGGGAGGCAATATTCACTTTACGGCTTATCTTAGAAAATAGATTAAGGACAGGCAAACCTACACTTCTAGCTTTTGTGAATTTGGAGAAGGTTTTTGACAATGTAGATTGGGATACACCCTTTCAAATTCTGAAATCAGGAGGAAAATATAGCGTAAGGAGGGTTATTTACCACTTGTGCAAAAACCAGACAGCAGTTATCAGAGTTGAAGGGCATGAAAGGAAAGCAGAGGTTGCGAAGGGAGTAAGACAGGGTTGTAACCTTGAGAGATATCAAGACTGCCCCGTTGCTTTCCAACAGTAAAATGACAACGCAACCTTGTTAATTTTATTAGATTATTCGTAGGTTATCGATTTAATAACTTGTGGCGAAAGAGAGATATTCTGTTACTTGGTTTTGTGAGGCCTGTAGCAGGGGCGAAAAACACACATTTAGAGCTAACAGCGATCGGTGGCGAGTACGAGGGTGGCTCTGTTACTCAGAGGGTCAGCGGTTCGCGGAAGACGCCTTACGGCCGAAGGCCACAGTAGGTAGGTAGGACTGAGGCGTGAGCCTTCCAAGTATCTGGCTGGCGCCACCGATGCTGGCGGGAGCGTCTGGAGCAATACAATGGGCGGCGCACGGTGATTTGCGAAGGGAGAGCTGAGACGTCTGGTGCCCAGTTGGCGAACGCCAGGGTGGCACCCGGTAGGACATTGTACGTCTCTGGCGCCAAGCTGGCGGGCGCCGCAATTATACAATAGCGAGGGACTTTGGTCGTTTGCTGGGAACAATTTGTTGGCCGTGGTTTCGAAGGTGCCTAAAGGCCATTCGCCGCTACCGTGAGAACGTTGGATAGAAGGGCGAGGCCCGACCGGTGGAAACGCGGGAGAGTTGGCCATTGGCTGCCGTTTTATAGTAAGGGGGTTCGGCTATCCGATTCCCGAACGCAAGCCGTGACTGGCCGTACTTTGATTGGCGTTTGAGTAGAGAGGTGTTTGGGCAGCCGAAGAGAACAGATGCTTCTCTTCTGCTCCCAGTTTTATACTTGTCTTCGAGTAGCGGTTCTTAGAATTTGTGGTACAACTTTTGGAGTTGCTTCAAAACTTGTGCTAATAGCGCTGAATATTGGCAAGCTGAGAGCAAGGTCACCCAGCCTTATATTAGACGCACCGACGCGCTAATTGTGATTGTCACAGTTCTGGTGTCATCTCTGCCTACAGTACATTCGTGTGTCACACGTAAATTGTGTGTAGTGGCACGACATATCCGAACGAGTGAGATCGTAGGCACTAAGATCCGCCAGGGTTGAAGTTGGCAGATATTAGTTAAATATTGCTTCTGAATTATCTCCGGGTCCGCGACTTGCAGCTATCGACACTCGCAGCCGCCGCCCAGCCGTCGTGTTGCTGACATCGCCAGCCAGCACAGTTTTGATACAGTATCGCGTGCATTTGCCAGTATTTCAAGGGGTATTCATGTTTCGGACTGTTGAAAACGCTAGTTAAATTCACAGAAATCTGGTATCGGAATATTCCTCTCGATTACGCCACGGTTTCCAATTAAGTGTGGGTTGTCACATGTGTTTAGAATAAAATACGATTTTTCTTCGACTTACCAGTCTCTTGCTGTAGGAGTGTTTATATTGTTTTGTAAATTCGTATAATTTGTTCTATGCTCAACTGTATGTGTATCTTGCTTTCAACTCTTGACGTTCATTAGACTTCAGAAAATAAACGAGTCAAAACAAATTTCTTTACTTAAATCATTCAAATTAGTTTCACAATTGTGGATGGGTTTTATTACTTGGAAACTAGAGAATAAATTAATTAAATGTTCGATGGTGGGTCAGCCACGCCTATCCTTTAATATCAAGTGAACAAACCATTTGCATATCGCCCTTCCTCACCCCTACCTTACCTGTATTTCCAACACACCCACATAAGTATACCTTTCAGCCTTTCTCCGACATTATTTAATTTGTATATTGAGCGAGCTACAAAAGAAAAGCAAGGAGACATTTGGAGTAGGAAATAAAGTTCAGGGTGAAGAAATGAAAACATTGCATTTTTACGAACATTAACAAGAGAAAAACAAGGCTAATGGTGTGGAGTCTAAGTAAATCAGGTGATACTGAAGGAATTAGATTAGGTAATGAGTAAGTAAAAGTTGTAGATGAGTTTCGTTATTTGGGTCGAAGAAAAGAAGATATAAAATTCAGAATGGCTTTCTGAAGAAGCGAAATTTGTTGACATCCAATATCAAGTGAAATGTTTGGACCTCCTTTTCGAAAGCATTTGCCTGAGTTTTGCTTCGTATGGAAGTGGAACGTGGACAATAAGGAGTTCAAACAAAAAAATTATAGGATTTGAAATGCATTACTACAGATAAATGATGAAGATTAGATGGGAAGATCATATAACTAATGAGAAGGTGCTCAACAGGATTGGGGAGGAAAGAAGTTTCTGGCATGTCCTGACTAAGAGACACATTCTGAGACACCAAGGAATCATCAACTTGGCATTAGAATGAAGACGGTGGCGTAAAAATCATAGAGAGAGGCCGTTCTTATTCTCAGATGAAGAGGCTTTCACAGGACATGGTAGCGTGGAGAATGGATTAAAGTTCAGAGTGAAGAAATAATAACCGTGTGGTTTGCTGATGACATTGTGATTCTGTCAGAGAAAAATTGAATGGAATGGACATTGTCGTGAATGGAGTTTATAAGGGAAACTTTAACAAGAGCAAAATACAGTTAATGTAATGTATTGTGAGAAAATCATGCGATGCTGAAGTAATTAGATTATGTAACGAAACAATAAAGGGGGTAGATGAATATTGTTAGTTGGGCAGTAAAATAACATACGATGGTTGCAGTACAGAGGATATAAAGTGCAGAATGGCAATGGAAAGAAAAGCTTTATTGAAAAAGAGAAATTTGTTAACAATGAATATTAAATTAAGAATAAGGAAGTCCTTTCTGAAGGCATGTATCTGGAGGGTTGCCTTGTACAGGAGTGGAGCTAGGACAATACATAGTTTAGACAAGAAGAGGATAGAGGCTTTTGATATGTGGTGCTACAGAAGAATGCTGAAGATTAGGTGGGTGGATCACAGCATAACTAATGAGGATATATTGAAGAGAATTGCGGAGAAAGGGAATTTCTGGCATACCTTGACTAAAAGAAGAAATCGATAGATATGACACATTCTTAGAAATAAAGAAATCATGAATTTAGCATTGGATGGAAGTGTGTGTGGTAAAAATTACAGAGGGAGACTAAGGGATAAATACAGTAAGCAGATTCAAGAGGATGTAGGCTGACGTTCTTATGAAGAGACGAAGAGGCTTGCTCAGGATACAGTAGCGTGGATAGCTGCATCAAACCAGTCTCTGGACTGAAGACCACAACAGCCTTAAACAGGCTCTGAAAGGCTTATGCTTTGAAATGGTTGTGGAGATCCAACAACACACTACGTCAGTGCTTCAACCGATTCCACAAGAAGGGTTTGCTGACAGTTACTGACAGCTGTGTAACCAGTGTCAGAAGTGTATTGTAGCCAATGGTGATTGCTTTGAAGGCCAGTATAGGTATTTTTGTTTGTAACTATTGTTTCCTATATTTCCTGAGACCATTCACTGAACTTTTCAGACACACCTTGTGTATAGACGTTATCTCCTTGATACGTGATGATTTCATTTTACTTTATTAACCAGGTGGATCCCAACAACTTTCATACAGTGTATACAAATTAGTGCTGTTTTGACATTGTAGTGGAGAAGAAATTACTGAATTTTATGATGAATACTTTTATCTTACCCATTTTCTGACACAAATATTGTTTGACTACTAGGTTTAAAAATTCTGACCTCATTAGCGGTATTTGTCTTTTATTCATTAATGATCCAGAAGTTCTGAAATTTATTTATTTATTTATTATATGAGATTGGATGAGGGATGTTATATTTAAAAGCAGGTGTATTTTATTTTTTCCAACCTGACTCTATTCCTCAAGCTTTAAAATTTTCTTATGTCATGATAATAAAGCTGCTGGATGAATAACTGCTTTATTACATACAACATCTCTTTCTATCAAAATCTGACACACTCTCTGATAACGCTTAACTTTGCTAAAATCCTTAGATCTACCAAGGGATAAGCCAGGACAAATAATACAGGATGCCAGAGACTGATGCATGACTTTAGGCAACCAAATATTTGTCTCACAAGGAGACCACATGGGTATGGGATTTTACAATTTTTTTTATATTGGTGGTACATGAAGTTCAGAACTCAAATAACAATCAGCCAAAGCCACTTGACACAAATCTCAAGAATTATCGAAAAAATCGACTTTGAAGTTTTGCAAGAAGCTAAATGTAAGTAACAGAAATTAAATCAATTGCAACATGTGTCAGTGTAGCTTAGGTGATAGTGTTCTGGTTTCACAATCATAGGGTCGAGGGTTCGAATCCTGCTGCAATGGTTTTTTCTTTCTTTTTTTTTCATTGTGTTTGAATAGTTACACAATTTTCATGTCTAATGATAATTTTAACGAAAAATGCACTTTTGTTTATTTGTAATTTTTTGTATTCTATAAAAAGTTGTTAATAATGATGCTTTCAATAAAAAATAACATAAAAAAGTTACTTTTCTCACAGTATTGGCTTTGCTAGTAGTTGACGACAGTTGTCTTTGATCGTTCATTTTTGGTGTTTTTGGAAAGTCAGCTCCTTAGTCACATGGCTTTCCAAACAGTTAACCTACTCAACCACTGCTTTAGGTAATGACAAGGTGTTCAGCCTATCTACATACACATAAACAAAACTGACACAACACATAGAATTAGAGATTCCAAAATGTTTTATATAACTGAATTTGAAGTAATCTAAATTTGTTTACATCCACTATAAAGTAAACATCATAGTAAAAAAAAACTGTTACAGTAGGATTTGAACCATCAACCCTTTGGTTGTAATATCAGTACGCCGTCACCTGAGCTACAGCAACATGTGATACAACTGTTTTCATTATTGGTACTTGCAAAACGTCAAAGAAGATTTCCTCAAGAATTTTTGAAAGTTGTGTTGAATGGCTTTGGCTGATTCTTATTTAAGTTCTGAACTTCGCAAACCATAAATATATATATATATATATATATATATATATATATATATATATATATATATATATATATATATAAACAATCTAAAATCCGATACTGATACTGATACTGATGTGGTCTCCTTGTCATAGTACATCTATATTTCTTAATGAAACAAAAATTGCATGTCATGTGAAACAAAATTTGTGAACGGAAGTGGATTTTCTTGCTGGAGGGACACAACCCATTATTTGAGGTGTAGACCCACTGAGAGGTGTAACCCAGAACAGGGTGCCGGTGGCCTTGCTGTTCATCTTGTATTTTAATGTCCAGGCAGATGATATTAATTCTGATGTAAACATAATTAGCCAAGATCACCTTAATTATATGACTGGTTTCAGCAAAGCTAAGTTTCCATCATCTGATCTTAAAGAAATACATCTCTGTACGCGCCTGTAATCTAATATTGTCGCATATCACGTCATAGCATGTTTTTAAGAGAGCATCCAGAAGATGGAATATCAACGTACCCTACAACTTGAATTACATGAAGAGATGAAGAAAGATTACATTGAGCTTGAGTGCCTATATCTGTATATACACTCTCTATATTGAGTTGTCCCTCTATAAGATCTGATGATATGACATTAGATTTACCAAAATCAATCATAAAATAAAGGTACAAAACTGATCTTGGTGATTATTGTTTACTTTAGAATTTTTTAGAGCACTCCCGCTCAGTTGGCCTCAGCGGCCGTGCAGCGAGGACCCGTTATGGTGCGCTACGAGCAGGCTTGTTTACGTGCGAGGGTAAGTTGGTCGCTCACAGCGGTGTTTACCTGCTACTTAGCGTGCGCAGAATGATTATCGAGAATCCACAATAGCTCAGCCCATGCGAAAAGACACTTTGAGATTAAATTTCGACTTGACGACATAATTTGAATACATTTGTTGATCGTTTCTAGCGTCGTGCATCTAAAATTGAGAGATGCCGATTTTTGTGAAAAGGTTTTTGAATCCGTTGGAGGAACTCTTAAATTCAAACACAGTGACGGAAACATCGGTAATGTCACAGTTACTCATTCTGGTCTCGCCATTCGAACGACTAGGATCTTTGAATTGCCGTTCGAAATACCTGCCATGATATACGTGCCGCAGTTGCGTCTTATGGTAAAGTGACCAGCAATATTGCCGAACGTTGGTGGGCTGCTCATAAGTTTCCGGTGCTGAACGGTGTTTGACAACTGAAAGTAGACCATTCCCTCGTAAATCACTATCTGTGGATACCGTGCAATTGTTATCTATGATGGGCAACCCAAGACGTGCGACAGGCCGGCCGCGGTGGCCGAGGAGACTGAGGCGCTTCAGTCACGGTCTGCACGGCCACTACGGTCGGGGGTTCGAATCCCCCCTCGGGCATGGATATTTGTGCCGTCCTTAGTCTTAGCTAGTTCATAAGTAGTTTGTAAGCTTAGGGACTGATGACCCCGTAGTTAAGTCCCATAAGTTCTACAAACATTTGAACGTGCGGCAGATGCGACAGGCCACGTGCGGGCGGAATGCGTACAGAGACGAGTTGCACAGCTGCCTGCCGGTGAAACTGTGGCGCCCCCCACGATGACGACACTGCCGACGTCATACGTTGCGGTGGCGCGCGGAGAAAAGTCATTGCAGGCCAGTGGTGGCGTAGCTTCAGAGACAAGCCAGCAAATTGTTAAGGAGATAGTCAATGCCATTATTGATACTCATCCAAGTCCGCGTCAGAAAATTACAGAACACCGAACAGAAGCGCAGGTCGTCTCAGGAGCGGTGGCTCCCAAATTTCACAACACGGAAGACGCCAGGAATGTCGTGTCTGAACGGAGTGTACGTACCGTGGAGGCAACTGATTTGCCTTTGGTAGATGCTACCGATTCTGACCCCGTCAACGGATCCGTGTCAACCGCTGCAACATCGGAAACGACCGGTACTTCCCCAAAGAAAACTAAAAAACGATGGTTGGCACACCAGGAGGCGAAACAAACAGCGCATAGTTTACAGGGGAAGGCGAAGGTAATAGCGCAAAAATTAAAAGAAGAGGACTTAGAAGATGCTGCCCCCTCTCAGCGGGGACAGAACAAATCAGGGTAAACGACTAATCAGAACGTGTCAACATCGAACGCGTCGCAGGATAGGTGCCTTCAAGTTAATGAGGACGTAGGTACTACTATTACAAAAGAGTGGGCGGACGATGTAGAGACAGACGACCCGGATATAGAAATGAGGGACGTTCAAGAGGCGCCGAGTGCCTCAACTTCCACGTCGGGAGATAACATGCAAATTGCGAACGCTGCCATAGGCACCCAAACAATGAAAAACGAGAGCGCCTCACCGTCCCAGCAGAATGATAAAATTAACAATTTTACAATGTGGGAACGCTGAGGCCAAAAATCGCAAAAGTGCCATATGTATAGGTTATGAGTAATATATTAAACAAATAGGTGTCTAAGAACCTTCCCGTTTTACAGTGTAACGTTGTGGCAAATTTGGAGCTCAATCGGTGAAGAACGTTTTGAGATTTTCAAACACACACAGATCAACACAACATTTATATATACAGAGATGAGTAAGATAATTGCAATCCTAAAGCCAGGAATGCCTAATTATGCTCCAGAGATATATAGACCAATAACTTAGCTTAGTGTAGGCTACAGATTACTTGATAGGCTAATCTTGAACAGAATTGTTACAAAAGTGTTTAAAATGTTCCCTATTGAACAAGCGGATTCAGGCCACAAAGAAGTTGTTTTG
Source organism: Locusta migratoria (assembly GCA_026315105.1). NCBI lineage: Eukaryota > Metazoa > Arthropoda > Insecta > Orthoptera > Acrididae > Locusta > Locusta migratoria. Next base: position 298,419,653 of record CM048751.1, read on the forward strand.
ACAAGTCTTGTCACTAATTACCTTAATCGAAGCTGGAATCCAACAAAGACTAAAGACTTCAGATAATTTATCGACTTAAAGGCTGCTTACGACACAGTATGGAGAGAAGGTGTTATCAGCAAATTCCATTAAGTGATTCCCTTTTGGAGTCTGGCCTATCTTATAAATAACATGCTGAGTGATAGAACATTTTGTGTAGTCATGGGGGATGAAATCAGTAAACCCAAAAAACTAAATACTGGACTCCTGCAAGCTTCAGTGCTTTCCCTACTCTTGTTAATTTTAAATATCTAAGTTATACCCTCTACAAGATCTAGGAAATTTGGGTATGCAGATGTCAGGGCTCTTGCTTCCAAAGACTTATGCTTCGAGAAGACAGAATAAATATTGACAAAAAAATCTCTGTTTTAGGAAAATACCTATGAAAATGGAGACTCCAATTAAGTAGGAGTAAAACAGAAGTTTCTTATAATGTTCGGTTGTGTGGCCATATTCAGCAGCAGCTGTTAAAATTGATTATAAGAGGTAATCTGTCTTATGCTGACTGCAATAAAGAGATCTATTTCACACTAGACGCGTTTCGCTTTTTTTTTTATTTTAAAAGCATCTTCTGTGGTCTGTAAATGATACAAAGGTTTGTAGTTTGTTTTCGATAAATAGATTAAAAACAGATTTTAAAAACATTTTGCACGTTAGGCCTAAGTGTTTGTAACTTAATACTCAGTCTACTCACGGTGTTGATGTCTCTTCTTTACATGTTACTACTGTTTCTCCGTCTTGTTGGCTGCAGTTAGTTTTTTCCTAGCGTCTGTTTGATGGCTATGCACAGCACTTTTCGTGTGTTTTTGTTCAGTTTTTTCCTTTTCATCTCAGCACATCACATCACTTCACTTTTTGAAATGTATACAGATTACATATCACCTGTTATAAGCGGAATGCCTGTCTGTTTATTTATCATTTCACTACAGTGTGGCTATGTTTTCGTCTGTTCATTCGTTTTTCGTGTGGTCTGTGAGTATTGCCAACGTTATATATTTATAATACATAAATACGACTTAATTCAACATGAGTGTGTGTGAGAGAGAGAGAGAGAGAGAGAGAGAGAGAGAGAGAGACAGATAGAGAGAGAGAGAGAGAGAGAGAGAGAGAGAGAGAGAGAGAGAGAAATATTTAATTTCGTGAACAGGGTGTTAAGGTGTTTTTTCAGATGAGTAAATGCAGGTTTACTTGGGTTGTAATGGTGGGGAGAGGAGAGGTGAGGGTATCGCGATTTGTGTTTTTGTGAAAGGGAGGTTGACTCTCATAATGTTTATATCTATGTTAGGTGGTCAATAAGCTTGAAAAGTGTGTGGTTAGCTAGATTGGTTCGGTCGTTTATGAGATGTTACTTTTCTTTTATTGTTTTTTTGGATATGATAGTTTTCTTGAAGGGTGAGCAGGTGTTTTTTGTTGTTGTTTATTCCTGAGATATCCATGTCTGTGTCTCTGGTGGTGATTTTGTGTTCGTTTTGGTGTAAGTGTTCTGCAAATGTTGAGTGACTTGTTTTATACTTCCAGGCTCGTACATGCTCTTTATATGTGGTGTCAAATGTTCTTTTAGTCTGACCAATGTATCTTCCATCACATGTGTTGCATTTCAGTTGGTATATTCCTGATTTTCTGTATGGATCTGTTTTTTCTATTGATTTTGGAAAATATTTTTGAAGTGAGTTGTTGGTTTGGTGGGCTATTTTGATGCCTTGTTTTTTTAAAATATTGGATATTCTCTGTGTGTATTTGTGATTGTATGTCATTGTATACCATATGTTGTTTCCTTCATTTTTCTGCCTTTGTGTTGTTCTTGTGTGTGTGTCTTGTGTGTAGACAGAATTTACGTCGGTATACAACTGGACTATTTATGAACTTGGTTCATCTACAAGGCATAAGATGTCATCCATATATCTAATCCAGTATGAGATCTTGTATCTGTTTGGGACTATTTTGTTAAATATTTAACAATACGGTAACAGAAAAGCCACATCTCATAAAAGACCAAACCAATCTAGCAAACAACACACTTTTTAAGCTTACTGACCACCTAACATAAATATAAACATTATGAGAGTCAGCCTCCCTTTCACAAAAACACAAATCGCGATACCCTCACCTCCCCCCCCCCCCCCCACCGTTACAACCCAATTAAACCTGCATTTACTCATCTGAAAAAACATCTTAACACCCTGTTCACAAAATTAAATATTTCTCTCTCTCTCTCTCTCTCTCTCTCTCTGTCTCTCTCTCTCTCCCTCTCTCTCTCACACACACTCATGTTGAATTAAGTCGTATTTATGTATCATAAATATATAACGTTGGCAACACTCACAGACCACACGAAAAACAAATGAACAGACGAAAACATAGCCACACTGTAGCGAAATGATAAATAAAAAAACAGGCATTCCACTTATAACAGGTGATATGTAATCTGTATACATTTCAAACAGTGATGTGATGTGCTGAGATAAAAGGAAAAAAACTGAAAAAAATTACACGAAAAGTGCTGTTCACAGCCCTCAAACACACGCCAGGAGAAAACGAACTCCAGCCAACAAGACGGAGAAACAGTAATAACATGTAAAGAAGAGACATCAACACCGTGAGTAGACCGAATATTAAGTTACAAACACTTAGGCCTAACGTGCAAAATGTTTTTTAAAAACTGTTTCTAATCTATTTGTCGAAAACAAACGGTACAAACCTTTGTATCATTTACAGACCACAGAAGATGCTTTTACAATATAAAATCGAAACGCGTCTGGTGCAAAATAAATCTCTTAATTGCAGTCAGCATAAGACAGATTACCTCTTGTAATCAGAAGTTTCTTGTTTTCACCTTAACAACCGAATGGCTTCTAGGGACCTCAAAATGAAACTTGGATAACTCTCTTCTCCATCATAACAGACTTCCCAGCCATGTATGTGTTATACTCGACAGAACACTGTCGTTCTAAGAACATCTGAGAGAGAGTGCTGCCGAGATTCATACAGGTAACAACAAAATTCGAAAACTGTGTGATTCTTCATGGCGTGCAAGTGCAACTACTCTACACAGCTCAACTCTAAGTTTAGTTTACTCAACTGCAGAGTATTGTGCCCCCATCTGGATGAACAGTCCTCATGTGAGGAAAATAGAAGTTAAGTTAAATGACACAATGGAGATGATCATGGGCACAATCAAATCAAATCGACTCCAACTCAATGGATTCCCGTACTAAGCTGTAGTCTATTCCTCCACTCCACCTTTGTAGATGCATTGTTCTGATGAATGAATACAATAAGATCCAGAAGAATCAAAAATAACCCATTTGTGATGATATTCCCCACCTACATATAGACAGACTTAAGTCATGATGTCCATCTATATGGCGGAAAACCTTTTAACCAACAATTTCAGCCATACTGGGAAATGGTTTACTGAATGGAGACAATTTGCTCCAGCTGAATCCTTAGATATGCCGTGCATTGCACGGAAGGTACCTGGTTTTGAACAACCTCGGAGAGCGTGATCCAAGATAAACCGGATCCGGACTAACGACGGTGTGTGTGCTGATCTGCTGTATAAATGGTTAGAAATTCATCGTCCTGCTGCGGCCTTGGTACTGAGACGTAAACTGTAAGGCACTTCACACAAGAATGCCCACTGAAATGTTTCAATGGAGAAACAAGTGAATTTTTTTCCTGTCGATGCCACAGGTGATTATCAATGTAAATAATGTAGATATAAAATCTGTCAATTACTGTACTGATCATGTATATGCCATACGATAAACAAATAAATGAATCAATATACCCTGGCACAGGAAACAGAGACATTATTCACTACTACACTATAGCAACTTACAAGAACACTATTGTATATCAAAGTTACGGAGCGTCAAGTGAAATTTTGAATTTTTTGGTGATTACTCATAAAGAAGTACTTCACTAGTCATCTGAATGTCTTCACTGTCTCAAGGCTCCAAGAATTTATGCATAATTCCAAATGCTTTTATGTCTATTACTCAAAAATGAAGGCTAAATAGGGCAAAAGATGAACCTACACCGCTTTAAAACCATCGGTCCTCCCAGCGGGAAACTATTCTTCTTAGTTACTAGATTGTACATCAAAATTTCTATTTTATTTTAATTTCTTATGCTTTATTGTATAATAAAATATCAACAGCAAATGCATTTTTATCAGCTACATGGCCAAGTAATGGTACTGCAAAACAACAGTTGTAATTTAATTGCATATGTTTTTTTCTGTAGACGAACGTATTTATAGCAAATACCGGGTGATCAAAAAGTCAGTATAAATTTGAAAACTTAATAAATCACGGAATAATGTAGATAGGTAAAAATTGACACAAATGCTTTGAATGACATAGGGTTTTATTAGAACCAATTAAGACAAAGCAAAGATGATGTTCTTTACAGGAAATGCTCAATATGTTCACCATCATTCCTCAACAATAGCTGTACTCGAGGAATAATGTGAATAGCACTGTAAAGCATGTCCGGAGTTATGGTGAGGCAGTGGTGTCGGATGTTGTCTTTCAGCAGTCTGCACGGCCACTACGGTCGGGGGTTCGCATCCCCCCTCGGGCATGGATATTTGTGCCGTCCTTAGTATTAGATAGTTCATAAGTAGTTTGTAAGTTTAGGGACTGATGACCCCGTAGTTAAGTCCCATAAGCTTTACAAACAGTTGAACATTTTTTGTCTTTCAGCATCCGTAGAGATGTCGGTCGATCACAATACACTTGCGACTTCAGGTAACCCCAAAGCCAATAATGAAAAGGACTGAGGTCTGGGGACATGAGAGGTCAAGCATGACGAAAGTGGCGGCTGAGCACACGATCATCACCAAATGAAGCGCGCAATAGATCTTTAACGCATGTAGCAATACTTTTTTTTTTTTTTTTTGTTATAATAAAACCCCATGTTAATCCAAGCATGTGTGTCAATTTTTACCTATCTACATTATTCCGTGATTTATTAAGTCTTTAAATTTATACTGACTTTTTGATCACCCGGTATTATAATAAGGAGTAACCTTCAAATACTTCCCAAAGTAATTGTAAATTGCATCCCCAAAATACAAAGCCAAATAACCTTTAATATTCAAATATTCAATGTAACAAATTTATATATATATATATATATATATATATATATATATATATATATATACTGTAAATAGTTTCTGTAGTATTAACAGTACTTGTATAATAATCCCTCAAACTTTGAGAAACCAACATTTTAAAATCATGATTTGTTGAAATTGTGTTTTTAAACTTTTTTTTTCTAATTAAACCCCATGTCATTTCAAGAATGTGTGTCGATTTTTACCTCCCTATCTACATTATTCTGTGATGTATTAAGTTTTCAAATTTATACTGACTTTTTGATCACCCAGTAGATTATGGCTTAACTTATTTGATATTAAGACTACAGTTTTCCATTTCATTATTTTTTTTACAGAAGAGTATATTAAAAGCAAATGTACAGCTGTGCTGTATTGTTTAACCGTAAACAACAGTTTTGTTTTCTTATTGTTCATTTCGATAGTACAAGAATGAGTAAACGGAATGTACATTTGTTTAATCTGTGCATGTGTAGAAATATAAGTTCAAGAACCCAGTTACTTTGTAATTGCACGTAGATATACCACAAGTACGTCATTCGAAACAGACAGTAGTAGAACATGTCGGCAGTTCACAGTGCCTTCAGCTAAAATGTCAATAGTAAGGTGAACGTGTAGTATGTGCTTCATAAGGCAGTGTGGTATCGATCCCCACAACCGCCTTGGAACCTTCCAGACTCCCTCCCCTCCTCTCCCTATCCCATCACCACATGATGTGATCCGGTGTCGCAGCTCGACACACCTCTTTGAAGTGATGAACTACAGGGTGTCTCACGAAAGACGCCTGCCAGGCGTCCGCGGATCGCGCGGTATGGCTCCCAGCTGCCGCCACCCCATCCGCCGACCATGGCAGCGCCCGATTCTCGGACTCTATTGTGCCGCGGGCACATACACTGAGTTAAAGTCTAAAAAACATTGCTATCTCGTAACCTAAGCTTATCTTTATTTACAGTACATGTTAAAAATGATGTCCCTCTATGGAAAGAGCGGCCTGACATCTCTTGAACACATTTGGGAACACTCGACGAATTTCGACTGCCGAAATCAGGGAAATAACTGGTCGAATCCTGTCTTCCAACTCTTCGAGTGTATGGGGATTGCTTGCATACACCTTGTCTTTTAAGATTCCCCAAAGATAAAAGTCACAGGGATTTAGATCTGGAGAACGAGGAGGCCAGTCAACTATACAATGATCAAAAACACTTCGTATTGCTGCCGTAGAAGCATTGGCAATGTGTGGTTTTGCATTGTACTGCAAATTGAAATAACCGTACAGCTTTTCGTTAGGTGAAAGTTATCAAAATACGGATGTCAGAATTTATTGTTTCGTGAAAAAAGATTGGCCCAATTATTCACCTCGCACTAATTACACACCACACTCCAGTTTTCACGTCATGAAGTGGTTGTTAATGTAACTAGTGTGCATTTTCTGAGCTCCAACCGCGATTGTTAAGCGAATTTACGTAGCCTGACAAATGCAGCCATGCTTCATTAGAAAAATAAATCAATCCCCATACATTCGAAGAGTTGGAAGACAGGATTCGACTAGTCATTTCCCATATTTCGGCAGCCGAAATTCGTCGAGTTTCGCAAATGTGTTCAAGAGATGTCAGGCCACTCTTTCCATACAGGACCATCATTTTGAACATCTACTTTAAATAAAGGTAAGCTTAGGTTACTCAGATGGCAATATTTTTTTAGACGTTATCCCAGTGTATGCGCCCGCAGCACAACAGAGTCCGAGAATCGGGCGCTGCCGAGACCGTCAGATGCGGTGGTGGCGGCCGGGAGCCGTACAGCTCGATCCGCGGACGCCTGGTAGGCGTCTTTCGTGAGACACCCTGTATCTTCAGTGCACTGTCGAATTCCGACCCGGACTTTCTGCCGTTAGAGAATGAAGCCTGTGTCACCTTCAGATAGAAATTTATTTCAGAACAGACCCCTACAGCATCACAGAATGTTGTTCCCTTCTAAAGCAGTGCAGGATTTTAAATATGAAGTAGTAAGCACAAGGACTGACTGTATCTCATCCGCTGGGCCAGGAAGGTGAAGCCGGTGGTCTTGGGGTGCAGCACGTACTGGTAGTGCGGCAGGCCGTGGCTGTCGGCGTAGGCGTTGCTGCGCTGCCGGCTGCCCTCGGTCAGGTCCGTGCCTTCCGGGAACAGCAGCACCTGTCCAACCGGGGATGACACATGTATTACACTGACACCTGCACGGCGTTTGACGTACTTAAATGCTTCTAGTATTCGATCTACACCATGTATGAAGTGTGTTTTGCCTAATTTGATAACAGGACTGCCCACTGTTTAGTTGCAACACCAGTATTAAGTTGTGATCAGTGTTTGAGTTGTGTTTGACGACATTGTGTAAGTATTTATTCAACTATTTTTCTTACAATTTTGCATACATAATTGCAATATATATTCTTATTTACAGTTTTAGTTAGTTGTTTATGCGTCTATTTATTTCCAGAAATAGTGAAATTGTAAGGGATTTTTAAGAGATCCTATGAATACTAATCGGCATTTCTGAATATGAGTTGACATGTCCTGACTCTGATGACAATGTTGGTATGGAAGAGGAATTAATGAAATTGAGGTTCACAACATACTGAACCATCAGAGGTGAGAGATGACAGTCAGGAAAATTTTCTACTTGATGCTATCCCAGGTAACTACAATATTTATATTGGAAAAGACAGAGAAATTCTTTGTGTTAGTCACTGGAAAAACAAATTGCTAAAAACATTGTTTGAGTTTTTCTTGGGCCAAAACCGAGTGCTAGAAATTAAGATACATATTTAGAACCATTACATCTGTTTATCAATAAAAACTGGTATAAGATATCATAGCTCATTCCAAAAGATGAAATCGTAAGAGATGCATAGAAAACAATTATTCTCGAGTTTGCAATTGGAAAGGCAAAATTGTGCTGTAAATGCTGTGGTGCGTCCACCCACACAAAATCTGGGGGCCCACTCACTGCCAGGTTCAATTTAATTTACTCCCATACCAGTAAGTAAATAAAACCCACACACACACAGTGAGAGAGAGGGGGGGAGGGAGAGAGGTAGGTAGGGTAATTATTAATATTATTGCAAAGTGTAGAAAGCAAAAATACTCTAAAGTGGTTAAACAAAAGCTCTCTTGGAGTCCTTACAATCCCATACTAGCATTTTTAATTGTCAGAGGCATTTCCTAGTAATAACAGAACCAGTTTAACAGTAAGTTGACCTCCACAACCATTATAAGAGTCACAAAAATAAATGTAAAATACGGAAAGTCCAGATATGGGTAGTGGGGTGCAGGGCTGCCCAAGGCGGCAACAAAAAGAGGGACGGAGAGAGAGGCTCCACCAAAACGTCCGAGTGCAGGACAGGAGTTTGCGATGGGTATAGCTTCGACACTTATACCTATTACAGACTCATATATTCTGACCGTATCACAACTGACAAATTGCATGAGATGTTACACCTTTGAAAGGAATTTAAAGATTTAGCAGGAAAAAAGACTGGAACAGGTGTGAGATCATTCTGAGGAAACTGAAGAATGGTTAAGGAAAGAGACTACATGACAGTTCCAAGTTTATTTACTAACTGCAGCAGGATGTTAACAGTACACATGGAAATGTGACACACAGGCGTAATCACATTAAAAAATAGACCAATTAAATGATATCAACATATTATCACGGTATCTAATGGCAATGAAGTGCAAAGTACCATATCCAACTTACATATTTAACCAAATGAAGGGTAATTAGTACAGATTGTTTCCAAATTTGTAATTTCTCTTAATTAAGGAGAAAATGAATATCAGATGTTTCAGGAGGAATAGCAAATATTTTAGGAGTTGTTAGTATAGACAAATTGCTATAAACAATAGTATATAACAAGTATTGTATTTGAGTACAGAGACACAGATCAGTTCAATACACATTTGTTTAATGTTTTGGTACTGCAGTTGCTACGGACATATATATCAAATGTCAGCTGTAGAGTGTTGATGTTCAAGTTGTGAAGTCATCTTTTAGTTTACATTGAAGTTTTCATTGAGATTTATTGGCCAAATCTACTGTAATATAGTGTATAAACATGCCACACGTATTTACACATTTTGAGTATGCCGATATGGTATTTGTATATGGGTTTTGTAATGAAAACACAACTACTGCTTATACAGAATACAGTATACAATGAAGTAGAAGACATTATTTAGTCTCTAAAGTGTACGAACATAATCTTCGACAAGCACCTATTGGTGTTCCACATCTTGAGTATGGTAGACATCACACGTTTCTTTCATATCATTTATAGCTCACTCATCACCTTCAAACAGGAGATGAAGATAGAGGACTGGAATTTTGTCACTGTAAACTTGAAAATGGTCAAGTAATCCCATTTTTATAGTCCAAAGAAAACCCACATCCCATTGTGCAGACACATTCTCAAGAACACTCCTCTGACAATATGTGGTGTGATTTGGTGACACCAGTTGACTAAGCCTTTTGTGTTATTGCATTGCCTTAAAGGAAACCATTATCTACACTTAAAAAAAAAAAAAAAAGATCTTTCAGCATTCTTGGTAGAGGTTCCTCTGGTTACAAAAATGTCCGTGATCTTACAGCATGTTGGAGCTCCTGCACATTCTCGTTGTCACATCATCTGAAACTAACATTGCCTGAAAGCTATCAGTACATACGGGGACATTTCTTAGCCATAAGTCCCCAGACCTCATCCTTTAGTTTTTTTCCTATGTGAATCGCTGAAAGGCAAAGCGTACAAAGAAAATGTAAACACAAGGGCGGATTTGATTGTTCAGATTGTGAACTGCATCCCTCATAAAAGACCACCTCAGAAGAACTCCATGTGGTGTTATCAAGAGAAGTCAAATGGGCACTGAATTTGGAGGTGGAATATTTGAAAACCAACTTTCATTGTCCTCACTTACGTTTGCTTTAAATTTATTTGGGTTGCATTCTAACAGCTCTATCTCTGTATTCAATAAAAGTTGGTCGTATGTTATAGGGAATTTTTATTGCAATTCTTCTAAATTCCTCATAAAAAACAAAACCTGGCAGTCATTAGATGGATTTTTAAAGAGGTTAGAGGGGCTGATCAATACTTACCTCAAGCCCAGTACCAAAAAGACACAAATACATTTGAAACGAACTTTCAGAATCAAATTCAGAAACAGGAAGGAGAAGAAAGGGAAGAAGGACGTGAGGTGAAGACGAAGTGAAGGATGTTGAGTGGAAATTACTATCAATGTTACTGAGCTCAGTTGAGTACTGGCTAGCTCCACTACTCCATCTTTCTAAAAACAATTTCAACGTCTCTTTCGTAGAGGTCCTTCTAGATTAATTGATAGCTTTGCTGCGTTATAACCACGATTTAATTCTTTATTTTCTCGTATTTCTTACATCATTTGTACCTCTGTAGGTAATTTCACAAAGAGTTTAGCTGACGGCTGTACCTGACAAGTGTGGTCGATGTCGTGGAGGTAGTCGAGCACGGTGGCCAGCAGCTGCTGATCTTTTTCCCAGCAGCGGTGGATGAACATGAAACACGTCAGCTGCATCACCCAGCCTTGAACAATGTAAATGGAGTATTTTGAAACAGTCACGATTACATAAAGTGGTACATGATAAATTACTTACAGAAAGGAAGCTTTGGGTTTAATGACCCGTCAACAGCGTGGTCATTAGAGACGGAGCTCATGCTCAGATTTTTGGGTAAGGATGTAGAAGGAAATTGGCCGTGACGTTTCAAAGGAACTGTCCCGGCATTTGCCTGGAGTGAGTTAGGGTAGGGTGAACAGATTTCCAAATTCAAAATACGGGACACATATAAATACCGAAGAGTACGAAATCAAATGCTTGCTTTACAACATGTCTGCTATCATTTAAACCTTGTACAAAATAATTGTCTTGGTGTCAGTCATTAACACAGACACACATTAATGCACACACAGCACAGTAAGAAACAAAGCTATTGTTTCTTTCTCCCCCACACCCACCTCCACCACAAAAGTGTCATGTATGGCGATCCTCATATTTACGTTTCCTTCTCTTGTTCTTTTTTACTAGTGTGTTGTGTCCAGAAAGGCTGACTTTTCAGTGTCAAAAACGAGTGAGTTAACTTAGTGGTAAAACTCTCACATTAGGGAGACAGTTGCTCGCTGTCAGAGGTTCGGGTCCTCCATGGGACATGGGCGTGCGTGTGTTACCCTTAGGTCAGTTTAAGTCAGTTTAAGTAGTTTGTAGGGACTGATTGGCAGAGATTTAGTCCAATATGTTTACAAACACTTGATCATATTGTTACTGAAAAATCCGAGTGTGAGCTAGTAAACTAATTAATGACTAAAATTTTATTGTTGAGAAATGCGCTCATGTTATGTCAAAGCATTATGTAGTACCAACCAAATAAATTCAGAAATCCTGACTCTTTTGAGTTAAAGCCTACTTTCTTTATTGCTTGTTTATGACCATATTTGTTCGGCATTTGCTTACGCTGTACATGCCCCAGAAACATGTTATTTCAAAATTTACGGGACGTTTAGTAAAGAACGAGAGAATATCGATGGTGTTGAACTGCAACTGCGAATGTCATTTTGTTCATGTAAGAACATCGTTGACAATTTGTATTTAATTTATGACTTGAAATTTATTTTGCAATATGTTTTCATGGAATATTTTAATGAAATAATTTATAGTGATAATAATTGTTTTTTATTTATTTTCTATCGAGGTAAATGTAAAAAAAATAATGCTTACTTCACTCTTCTGTAAAAACGATTTTTTTGACGTACGAGTTGCTGTTCAACTTCATCAATATATGTCCCGTATTATTTTGTCAGGACAACGGGACACTTCGGCTAAATAACGGACGATCTTGTGAAATATGGGACGTCTGTTCACCCTAATTTAGGGAAATCATTGAAAACCTAAATCTGGATGGCCGGAGGTGGATTTAAACAACCGTCGTCCCAAACTCGAGTCCATTGTGTTACACTGCGCCACGTCACTCGGTATAATTATTTACAGCTATGGCTACAATTTCCAGCAATACTGTACACTTTGAATGAGTGACTTATGAGTAAATATCAATATAAAAAGAAGAATAGATAAATATAAAAAATAAAAATATAATTGTGATTAAGGTCAGCATTTTAAAAATATATTCTGATGTCATTTATCATACTGAAAATATTAGGCATTACACTATACTTATCTGTTCCAGATGTTTTTAATAGTTATTGTAGTTTTGGAAATGGGCGAGTGGTGTGAAATTGTATCGGACAGCGCTGAAATGTATAACAAGGTCTTTTCAGTCTAATAATTTGTTCCGGGGATCAAAAAGTCAGTATAAATTTGAAAACTTAATAAATCACGGATTAATATAGATAGAGAGGTAAAAATTGACACACATGCTTGGAATGACATGGGGTTTTATTAGAACAGAAAAAAACAGTATTGCTAGCCGCGTGAAACATCTCTTGCGCACGTCGTTTGGTGATGATCGTGTGCTCAGCCGCCACTTTCGTCATGCTTGGCCTCCCAGGTCCCCAGACCTCATTCTGTGCGATTATTGGCTTTGGGGTTACCTGAAGTCGCAAGTGTATCGTGATCGACCGACATCTCTACGGATGCTGAAAGACAACATCCGACGCCAGTGCCTCAGCATAACTCGGGACATGCTTTACAGTGCTGTTCACAACATTATTCCCCGACTACAGCTATTGTTGAGCAATGATGGTGAACGTGTTGAGCATTTCCTGTAAAGAACATCACCTTTGCTTTGTCTTAATTTGTTATGCTAATTATTGCTTTTCTGATCAGATGAAATGTTATCTGTCGGACTTTTTTTGAATTTATTTTATTTTATTTTATTTACTGAATTTTCCCACTTCTCGGAAAATGTTTCCAAATTTTTATTTTCGAAGAACGTTACACTTGCTTTGAACGTCAAATATCCAAAATTTTTTCGCAATGAGACGAATGATATTGATATCTCATTTAAAAAAAGCTCTGTCAGTTTCCCGCGAATTTTCACATGTTACGGGTAACTTTCCAAATTTTTTAGTTCATAGGAACGTTCATCTTTCATTGAACGTCAAATGATCAAAATTTTATCGCAATCGGTTGAACGAATCTCAACGTATAGTATTGAGTACATTTAGAAACACATTGAAAAGGAACTTGCTTCGAATTTTGAGACTTTCCTTTTTAACTGTCCCTATTTTTTATTCTTTATTAATTTTTAGTGAAAATTTTCCCAAGACCATAATGAACAAAACGAAAAAAGAATTACACCTCTCCGTCGTGCGAATAGTCAGTTATAGTGCTGAATTTAATCAAAAACACATTGAAGAAGGCACTTTCAGTTTTTCTCAAATTTTCCAATTTTCAGGTAGATTTTCCAGAAATTTATTTCCTACAAACCTTCTCCTATCAATCTGTACTCAAGTGATGCTCTGACAACCATGTGGCAATTGATTTTTATTCAAAGAAAAAAATCGCTTTCGGTTTTTCCTAAATTTTCCTATTTTCCGGGAGACTTTTCCAAATTTTTATTTGATGCGAACCTTCCTCTTGCTAGCGCACGTCGTGAGTAGCATGGGTTTCTCGCCTGAGACTCAGGACGTGCGCTAGCCGCGCGTTTCGCGTTATTTCAAGTGTCAAATTCGCGGCGCAATATCTCGGGATGTAATTGGAATATTGCGATGCAATCAACGCCATTGTTTATGTGATTTGTCATGCTATGGATTGCTGAAGAAAAAAATATAGGGTGTCCATTTAAAAAAACATAAGTTTGTGTTAAAAAACACATTTGCTTTCGTTTTAGAATGTTTCCAAATATGTACATTCATGAGCCCCAACCGTACATTGACACCAGTGAAAGTCGTTTTCCAATAGCTGTTATTGTTCCAGAGATATTTTGGGTGGACAAGATAGCTAGGACACCCTGTATATACGAGGCGCGTCCAGAAAGTAAGTTCCGTTTGGTAATAAAATGAAATTGTACCCAGATACAGAAGAAATTTTTACTGCACAAAATCCTACAACTCTTAAACTACTTTTCCACGTAACTGCCGAAATTTTGTAGGCACTTGCCATAGCGTGCCACAAGTTCTTGCATGCATCCTTCACAGAAGGTTTTCGCCTGTGTATTCAACCATATCGCCGTTGAAGTGTTGACCACCAAGGACAGATTTCAGGTGTAAGAAGAGATGATAGTCGCTAGGAGAGAGGTCCGAGCTGTATGGAGGATGATCAAACAGGTCCCATTGAAATTTTCGTAAGAATTGTTCGGTCACATTCGGTGTGTGAGGTCAGGCATTATCGTGAAATTTTCTCTCTCTCTCTCTCTCTCTCTCGCTTTTTTTTTTTTTTTTTTTTTTTTTCCTTACACCTAAAATCTGTCCTTGGTGGACAACACTTCAAAGATGATGACGAGCTGAAAAAACATGTTACCACATGGTTGAATACACAGGCTGCCAACATTCTATGAAAAAGGCACACAAAACCTTGTGCCATGCTATGACAAATGCCTACAAAATTTCGGAAGCTATGTAGAAGAGTAGTTTAACAGTTGTAGATTTTTGTACAATCAATATTTTTTTCTGTATCTGTTCCCGTTCGTTTTATATAACCAAACGGAACTTACTTTCTGAACGCGCCTCGTAGATAGATTTTTTTAAAATTATTTTTTATTTATTTATCGTAATAAAACCCCATGTCTTTTCAAGCATGTGTGTCAATTTTTACCTCTCTACCTAGATTATTCCGTGATTTATAAAGTTTTCAAATTTATACAATTTTTTTTTCCTTACACCCAAAATCTGTCCTTGGTGGACAACACTATAAAGATGATGACGAGCTGAAAAAACATGTTACCACATGGTTGAATACACAGGCTGCCCACATTCTATGAAAAAGGCACACAAAACCTTGTGCCATGCTATGACAAATGCCTACAAAATTTCGGAAGCTATGTAGAAGAGTAGTTTAACAGTTGTAGATTTTTGTACAATCAATATTTTTTTCTGTATCTGTTCCCGTTCGTTTTATATAACCAAACGGAACTTACTTTCTGAACGCGCCTCGTAGATAGATTTTTTTAAATTATTTTTTATTTATTTATCGTAATAAAACCCCATGTCTATTCAAGCATGTGTGTCAATTTTTACCTCTCTACCTAGATTATTCCGTGATTTATAAAGTTTTCAAATTTATACAATTTTTTTTTCCTTACACCCAAAATCTGTCCTTGGTGGACAACACTATAAAGATGATGACGAGCTGAAAAAACATGTTACCACATGGTTGAATACACAGGCTGCCAACATTCTATGAAAAAGGCACACAAAACCTTGTGCCATGCTATGACAAATGCCTACAAAATTTCGGAAGCTATGTAGAAGAGTAGTTTAACAGTTGTAGATTTTTGTACAATCAATATTTTTTTCTGTATCTGTTCCCGTTCGTTTTATATAACCAAACGGAACTTACTTTCTGAACGCGCCTCGTAGATAGATTTTTTTAAAATTATTTTTTATTTACTTATCGTAATAAAACCCCATGTCTTTTCAAGCATGTGTGTCAATTTTTACCTCTCTGCCTAGATTATTCCGTGATTTATAAAGTTTTCAAATTTATACAATTTTTTTTTCCTTACACCCAAAATCTGTCCTTGGTGGACAACACTATAAAGATGATGACGAGCTGAAAAAACATGTTACCACATGGTTGAATACACAGGCTGCCCACATTCTATGAAAAAGGCACACAAAACCTTGTGCCATGCTATGACAAATGCCTACAAAATTTCGGAAGCTATGTAGAAGAGTAGTTTAACAGTTGTAGATTTTTGTACAATCAATATTTTTTTCTGTATCTGTTCCCGTTCGTTTTATATAACCAAACGGAACTTACTTTCTGAACGCGCCTCGTAGATAGATTTTTTAAAATTATTTTTTATTTATTTATCGTAATAAAACCCCATGTCTTTTCAAGCATGTGTGTCAATTTTTACCTCTCTACCTAGATTATTCCGTGATTTATAAAGTTTTCAAATTTATACAATTTTTTTTTCCTTACACCCAAAATCTGTCCTTGGTGGACAACACTATAAAGATGATGACGAGCTGAAAAAACATGTTACCACATGGTTGAATACACAGGCTGCCAACATTCTATGAAAAAGGCACACAAAACCTTGTGCCATGCTATGACAAATGCCTACAAAATTTCGGAAGCTATGTAGAAGAGTAGTTTAACAGTTGTAGATTTTTGTACAATCAATATTTTTTTCTGTATCTGTTCCCGTTCGTTTTATATAACCAAACGGAACTTACTTTCTGAACGCGCCTCGTAGATAGATTTTTTAAAATTATTTTTTATTTATTTATCGTAATAAAACCCCATGTCTTTTCAAGCATGTGTGTCAATTTTTACCTCTCTACCTAGATTATTCCGTGATTTATAAAGTTTTCAAATTTATACAATTTTTTTTTCCTTACACCCAAAATCTGTCCTTGGTGGACAACACTATAAAGATGATGACGAGCTGAAAAAACATGTTACCACATGGTTGAATACACAGGCTGCCCACATTCTATGAAAAAGGCACACAAAACCTTGTGCCATGCTATGACAAATGCCTACAAAATTTCGGAAGCTATGTAGAAGAGTAGTTTAACAGTTGTAGATTTTTGTACAATCAATATTTTTTTCTGTATCTGTTCCCGTTCGTTTTATATAACCAAACGGAACTTACTTTCTGAACGCGCCTCGTAGATAGATTTTTTTAAATTATTTTTTATTTATTTATCGTAATAAAACCCCATGTCTTTTCAAGCATGTGTGTCAATTTTTACCTCTCTACCTAGATTATTCCGTGATTTATAAAGTTTTCAAATTTATACAATTTTTTTTTCCTTACACCCAAAATCTGTCCTTGGTGGACAACACTATAAAGATGATGACGAGCTGAAAAAACATGTTACCACATGGTTGAATACACAGGCTGCCCACATTCTATGAAAAAGGCACACAAAACCTTGTGCCATGCTATGACAAATGCCTACAAAATTTCGGAAGCTATGTAGAAGAGTAGTTTAACAGTTGTAGATTTTTGTACAATCAATATTTTTTTCTGTATCTGTTCCCGTTCGTTTTATATAACCAAACGGAACTTACTTTCTGAACGCGCCTCGTAGATAGATTTTTTTAAAATTATTTTTTATTTATTTATCGTAATAAAACCCCATGTCTTTTCAAGCATGTGTGTCAATTTTTACCTCTCTGCCTAGATTATTCCGTGATTTATAAAGTTTTCAAATTTATACAGATTTTTTTGATCACTCGGTATTTAATGGAAAACAGCTTACGAGAAGCAGTAGCTGGCACAAGACCAGGTGAAATAGTTACCGGGTCCCGGGATGTGCCTGATGGGGTCCTTGAGCACGATCTTAAGGCGGTGCGCGGCGGGCCGGCTGGCGTGGAACATGGCTGCCCACAGGAAGTTCCAGTCGGTGCGCGTGCGGTGGTTCATGACGAGCAGCCCGTGCTCGGCGGCGCGCACCGCGTCCCCCGTCACCACGATGCGCACGCCCAGCACGCACTCCATCAGCGCCTGCGTGACGAGCACCACGCACTGAGCATCTCTCCAGCAGGGTCTGCACTTATTCTGACAGGCAGGTAACTGGCCTGCACAGCAAATGCTGCACCGAGCTCAAATAAGCGCACGTACTGAGGTTCGCCAGCAGGAGGTAGTCAATAATTTATTTCCATTATGTGACATTCTAGTAAGGAGTATGTGACTGATTAATTATTTATTATATTCCACATATATAGTAATTAAGCCATTTCACACAAATTGAATTTTAATTTACAAAACGTAACTAGTTTCAATGAACTCTGTCATCATTATCAAACGTAAGCAAAAATTGCATTAAACACAAATTGCGAAAATAGTTAAATTATGAAAAGGTGTAGTAAATGTAGCCAGGCCATCTAGGGGTGTGACAGAGACTCCCTACTGTCTGCCATAGTCACACATGGTATCGCACCATTTCCAGCTATATATAATTCCATACCATGCCACAACAGCTGTATTTGCAATATGAATGGTATTAGGTTGTTGAGCTGTAATAACCATGTGACATGGCAGGCACAACCAAGATTTTAGGAACAAACCAAATGAATTCAGAACATAGTACCAATGTGTACCATGTTCTACATCCAAGTTGAGAAGTACCAAATGTGATTCCATTGGGAGCTGTCAACACACTCCCAATTGTCGGCAGATTTATTTTGTTTTGTGTCCTCTACAGGGGGACTCAGGAGGATATGAAGGCAGTCAAAGTTGTACAGAAGAGTTACAATTTTTATTGTGGGTGACCACTTTGCAACACAGAGTCCATTACGAAAGCACCAGTCAGTAGCCTACTACAGTGTAGACAATGCTTGCCACATGCTTATCTGTATGTTAGTCACACAATAAGCGCGTCGGCAGGCTTCTTACTGGTGGTTTCATAAAGGACTTTGTGTCGAAATCCAGTCACCCACAATAAAAACTGCAACTCTTCTTTGCAACTTTCACTGCCTTCATATAGTGAGCAGTAAGTAGTGTTGTGCTGTTCATTGTCACGACACGCAATCAGTGCCCCTATCATACGACAGAAATTTATCCATATTGTAAATCCAGATCTACAGTTACACACATATTTCACAAACCACCGGTGCACTACTATCATTTCATTTCCTGTTCCGAATAGAGTGAGGGGAAAATGCCACTTATATGCCTTTGTACAAACCCTAATTCCTCCTGTCTTATCTTTGTTGGCCTTATGCAAAAATTCACACTGTTGGCAAACGTAAATTTCCTCAACAGATTTTCTCGAAAAGAACATTTTTCCTCTGGGGATTGCCACTCGAGTTGTCAAAGCATCTCTGTAACTCTCATCTTGGTTGAATCTAGCAGTCAGAAAGCTAGCAAGCTGCCTCACCAATTGCCTCTATTTCTTCAAACTGATCTGGTGGGGACCTAAACACTTGAGCAGCACTCAAAAACGTTACACAAATGTTCTAAACACATACTCTTTTATAGATGAACCACATAATTCCAAAATTTTTCCAGTAAACCAAAGTCTTCCAGCTGCCTGCCTCAAAACTGTCCTTACATTCTAGTCCCATTTCCTATTATTCTGCAATATTACGCCTAGACATTTAATCGACACGACTCTGTCAAGCATCACACTACTCATATTGTTTTTTCTACTCATCTGCAATATTTTACACCAATTAAATAAATTTTGTCTAACTCATACAGTCACTCATTGATGACAGATTCCTATACACCAAAGCATTATCAGTAAACAGCCACAGATTGCCACTCATACTGCCCATCAGACCATTTCTGTTGATAGAAAATAACACTAATCATGTTACACTTCCCTGCAACATTCTAGTGTGAGCAACACACACGATGGTAAGTTGCAGTCAGTGGCTGGTAGTACCAGTTGTCTGCCAGTATCATAGTCTGAACACTCGGTACGCACTTCATCTCTCCCTGAACACCGACATCAGTAATACAACTGATTACAACGGGGAGTCAGTTAACATGTGATATTTTGTCTGCAGTAAGCCACGCTCTTCTCTGTCCACCAGGTCGGCCATCACGAGGGTGTGCTGGACACTCCATTACCGCCTGCCTCAGCAATGAGACTGGTTACATTTTACGTACTGCCTTGGCCTCGTGGTGTGCTAATGTTGGCAGCAAAATGTTCGATTTACGAGGATAATTAATTTACTGTCCGGAGAAGCGTATATACAAGAGGCCAACAACTATAGAGCAGGAATACCTCTAATTATTTATTTCACGGACAACATGACAAATTATCCCATTTCATTTTATGTAATGATTTTTAAAGAGCATTCAAAGGTCGTTGTCAACAGTAGCACGCTACGTCACACTGCGAGATACATTTACACAGTTTTAATCAGTAACTTTCTCTTTCGAATGCGACAGTATTTTCTTAGGCCCAGCCTACAATAAGGTGGAATGACCCTGAAATAAAGTAAGGGCCGAAATGAGAATCTGTAGGCTAGGTGTTCTTTCTCCCTCATTGTATATGAAAGTGGAGCGGTACAGAAATGTCTGAAAATTGTTAGATGAACCCTCTGTCGGGCATTTACGAGTAAATAGTTATGTATATGTTGGAAGGCACAGACACACATACTTTTCTATCTCTTGAGGAACATTACAGGTAGGTATACTTGGAAATATATGCATAATTGATATGGCTGACCAAGTGCTTAGATATCGAAAACTTGGCCAACCTGGCATAAAGAAACATCTTTCCTTGGAGAAGAATACGATGTGGCAGCTCTATATCTAAATCTGGAAATCAATGATTAGTCTTTGAAAACAGACCGTGATCTCTTCCATATACGAAGTAAAACTGTAAGAAACGTGTGATTATTTTGGTTTCTTTGAAAGCAGGGGTTCCGGAATTATTTGCTAATGTTGAAGTATTCATAAAAAGTCAGCTTTAAACTACGAAGCAGAACGGAACTTTATTGCTTGCTTACCCTTGTACTGCTCTGTGCCTGAAAGTATCCGCACTAGGAGTATCTGATTGGCCACGTTACGGATCGCGAGGCCTCCCACGTCGAAGGTTCGAATTCTCCTTCGGGCATGGATGTGTCTGCTGTCTTTAGTATAAGTTAGTTCATAAGCAGTTTGTAAGATTAGGGATTGATGACCCTGCAGTTAACTCCTATAAGCTTTACAAACATTTGAACATTTTCATTTTTTTATCCGAACTCAACAATGTCACTGTCACTGGCTACACCAGTGTTGCCAGCTGTTAAACGCAAAAACAATGTACCGGTACCTGAGTCGAAGTTATTGATATCGTCTCAGAATTAGCGTACATCATACAGAAAATGGTAAAACAAACGCACTAATTAACTAGTAATAATAATAATAATAATAATAATAATAATAATAATAATAATAACACATCTGTAGTAGTACTAAAAGTAGTAGTACTGTAGTAGTAAGTACGGTAATTGTCATTGTTGCAGTAACATAACATTGACGAAGGTGAAAAAATCATACTACCGGTAGTTACAATATTGATTACCACCGATAAGATAGCTGAATTTCTCGCTATGTTAAACAGAAAGTCCATCTCCTTCATCTGTTACAGAGACATACCTATTTGTTGTCACTGAGTGCACGGTTTAAATGTTATCTGCGGCAGTATATAAATAATGGTATGTTTAGTAAGAATCGTACAGCATTCTGTCATATAAGCGTTCAAATTATCACATGTCCTCATAATTATCGTATCAGTTGGCAACCCTGTGGGTACACTTTCTGCTGTCAAAGTTGTTACTTGGTGCAAACACTAGCGCTTCAGACATGCTAGTGCTGTAAGGACAATGTTTGTATTTTGATTAGTTTTTTGACTTAATTTTTACAGCGCAGTAGACATGCGGGAATAGCAGGCATAAGAGGACATGAACGATAGCGACGCTACTTTCTTAGTGGGGCAGAGGAGAGGTGTGTCCAGGTAGCCAAGTGGTTTCGCCAACTGCTGGCCCCGAGTGGGAGACCCGGGCTGGAAGCCTCGAATCCCGCTGCAGCACAAAATTTCATTTTTCGCCGTGGAATGTTCTCGATGTCCTAGTGCAGTTAGAGACATTCCGTTCCTTCGTCTTCTCTCTTCGTTCCTCTCATTTAAAAGCAACTGCATAATGTCTCAACACGTATGTGCTGTCTGTTCTTTCGTACATGTCCGGAAGAACAGACACCACACCATATATATCGCTGAATAACGAACTGGAGTTGGCGCCCTGGCAAATTGTGCAGATCGATTATTTCCTTTTGCAAAAGATGTTAATCGTACTGAAATTAATACTTGGCTGATGGCATCATTTGTAAGTTCTGTGCTCGAATTTTACGTACAAGAATCTGTTTTTGAGGGAGGTTGTTGAAGCGTGTCTGTTTTAGAGTTTGAACTTGTACGAATGACTTCAAATTCTGCGTGTAGGTAGATAAATGGATAATATCAAAACGAACTTTATCTATCCAATAAATACGAGGCGCGTCCAGAAAGTAAGTTCCGTTTCAATTTATCTCCGCTGCAGCGCTGCGATTGCAGTTCCGCACATGCGCTGTAGACGATCACTACGTTTACATGCAACACATCTTCCGGAAGACGAAAACCGATTTTCGTAAACCGTTTTTCGCTGTCGTGTTTACTTGGCGTAGCCTGAATCGGATTTTCTAGCTCACTTAAAATGGCGACTGGAAAAAGCTGATTCAGTTCCTTATTTAGTCTTCACAATCGCTATTATTTTTTATTTAAATACACATATTTATGTTCATTCTAATATTTATACTTTTATTTCACATTAGAAAGTATTACTCTTTCCATATGTGCCGAAAATTCTTAACAAGAAAATACATTCTGACAAGCCAAGAACGCTTCAAAAACGGTTGCGTTTACATGGGCACGAAAATAGATCGTGGAACTGGAAAACCGCTTTAGAGAAGCGGATTTCCAGAATCGATTTTGGAGTGTTTACATGACCAACCAAAAGCGGAATTGGGAAATCGGTTTACGAAATCCGGTTTTGGGACCCATGTAAACGGGGTGGATGTGTATCAAGGAGAAGAACGTGCGCCATTTGGAGATCGCTGTCAGTTACGTACCCCCTTTGTTGTGCTTGTTTTAAACGTCGGCGTTGATTGAAAATTCCACCGCCTGTGAAATCAGGTCGGTGATTCGGTTTCTGAATGCGAGGAAAGTGAAACCAAGTGAAATTTATCGGCAAATTTGCGATGTTTACGGACCAAATGCGGTGAGTGATTCGATGGTGAGAAGATGGGTCCGATAGTTCAATGGCGGGCGTAGTGATGTGCACGATGAAGAACTAAGTGGGCGTCCACCTTTGGTTACAGAAGAACTGGTTCACGCGATTGATGACAAGATCCAGGAAAACCGTAGGTTTACAATTAGTGCTCTCGCTATGGACTTCCCCCAAATTTCACGATCACTGATGCATGAAATTGTTACCAAACAACTGAAATTCCGTAAACTTTGCTCATGTTGGGTACCAAAGATTCTCACTGAGCAACACAAAACACAACGGAGGGGTAGTGCACTTGAGTTTTTGACTCGTTATGCTGAAAGCGGCGAAGAATTTCTGAGACGGATAGTCACAGCAGATGAAACGTGGGTTTCTTACGACGTGTTTGACCATCCTCCGTACAGCCCTGACCTCGCTCCTAGCGACTTCAATGACGACGAGCTGAAAGAAACTGTTTCCAACTGGTTGAAGACACAGGCGGCAGATTTCTGTGAAGAAGGTATACAAAGCCTGGTGCCACGCTATGACAAATGCCTGCAAAATTTCGGCAGTTATGTGGAAAAGTAGTTTAAGAGTTGTAGAATTTTGTGCAATAAAAATTTCTTCTGTATCTGTGTACAATTTCATTTTATTACCAAACGGAACTTACTTTCTGGACGCGCCTCGTATAATTCGTTATCGATATACACTTCAGAGCCAAAGACACCAGTATAGGCTTACGTATGCAAGCACAGTGTTATGTAAACACTCAGAGGACAACCATAGGCGGATCCAAGGGGGGGGAGGGGAGGGGGGGGAAGGTTCGTTGCCCCCCCCCCCCCCCCAGCAGCTCTCACTCTTTTTTTTTTTTTTTTTTTTTTTTTTTTTTTTTAATGCGAAGCTCGCGCGCTGTCACTGCACGAAGTCTTCAATACTGTCAGACTTTTGTTCGATCGGATGTGGGGTAAAAGGGGGAGGCCGGTACTAGTCTTTCTACTGCTGAGCCTGGGGAAGGGGGGGGGGGAGAAGCAAACTGCCTGCGGAGATCGGTGAACATTTCGCCGTTCTGCGCATGACGTCACATGCGCTGGCGCGCGGCTACTTTTATGTATCAAGGCGCGTAGCAGAGATATGTTGTTGTTGTTCTTTTGATTTTGTGGTGTTATTTGCGGTTTTCGAGAGAATTTTTATGTTAAAATGCCAGGCTGTGCTGTAACAGGGTGCCTGTCTTACAGCAGGAAGACAAAAGGAACGGATGTCAGCTATCATTCGTTTCCAAAAGACATTCAGCTTCAGAGACGTATTCATGACTTTCAAACCTGCAATATGTAAATAAAGAATCTGGGTGTTTTCAGATGTACCACATTTTTATTTAAGTTGAGGAGTAACCTCTTTCTGGACGAAGGAATCAGGCCTCCGAGGGAAAATTTGTTGATAAATCCATTATTGAAAGACTGCTCGCAGTGTATGGCAGTGAGATGAAATTATGTCCTAAATTTTCACAAATTCACTTAATGCCCGAGGAAGAGTTAGCGGCACACTTTTTTCAACTTGTAAATGATGGGTTTGAAATCCTGAACGCCAGAAGAGTCAACAAGAACGCATTATCGTGTGTTTATGGGATGCACAATTATGTACAGGAAATAATTTTAAGGGATCTTCATTCTTGTGTGGAAAAAATGAGTGTAGGATGTAAAAATAGTTTGCTTCCGTTTCAGAAAGAAATAATGGTCACAATTCGTTCCTTATCCAGACTGTCTACAGACCTGCAGATCAAGTATATTTTAACAGCACGACTAAACCAGGACGCACTCGAGATTTTTTCTCGCAGATAAGAGGCATCGGTTATTTTCATTTAAATCAATCTCCAATGGAGGAGAAACATCGATTGCAGCTGCTACTCTTGGGCCATAGTGCAAATAACATTCCCTTGTCAAGTGAAACTTCAGTGGAGGCAGATGACAGTGGCGGATTTTTGACAGCACATCTGTTCAAAGGAATTTTGCCTGACATTAATGAGGCACTAAAGATGATCGATGGTGAAAGAGAGCTGCAAAGTATTAACTTCCCTGTTCAAACTGTACTACCAAAATCTGCTGTCTTAGAGGGATCTGACTGCCCTGCACAAGGATTTCGCTATCTGGCTGGCTACAGTGCATATCGTGCAAACAATACTGACAACACTCTGGGAACCCCTTCTAAGGATATTTTAAGTCCTCCAACAGATCATGGACATCTTAGTTTGATTGAAGTTCTGTCGCATGGAGGGTTTACAGTACCGAAAGATGAAAATGTTCCAATGTTTGTAAAGCTTATGGGACTTAACTGCGAAGTCACCAGTTCCTAAACTTACAGACTACTTATCCATGCCCGAGGGGGATTCGAGCCCCGACGGGGAACGACCTCGCGCATCGTGGCATAGCACTCGGCAGCTCCGCCTCGGCCCGACATATGAGTCGCTTCATAAAGTGTCTCTGTTTGAACTGATTATCAATGAATTTAACGGCTAGAATACTATGTTTCAAGATGAAATAGTAGTATGGTAAAGGGCATATGGGAACAGTGATATTCGCCCGTCGACGATAGTGTCATCGACTCCAGGTACCCCCCTCCCCCCTCGACGCTCGGCCAATTGCCGGACCGCAGATCAAAGGATGCCGCCACACTCGAACAATAGTGCACTTAAGGATGATTGACAAGTTACATGAAAGTGCACTTAACACTGGTGCACTTAACACTTGCAAGTAAACAACACCCCCCTCCATCCGCCAGACAGGCGGCACCTCCGACAGGTCCAGACCTGTCTCCCCCGCCAGACTGACGCCACAACTCCCCACCCCCAGCCACGCACCTGGCCGACATGCCGTCGCGACAGACGCCCAATTTCCCGACCTCCGCCTCCAGTTAATTAAATTAAATTTGCATATCAATTTAATTGTAACTAACTACGTTTTTTCTTTAACAGTAACAGGGGCAAATGCCTCCAGAAGTAAGCACTTGCGTAAGCAGAGACCCCAGCCAGACCCCGCCCCCGCTACCACCCCCCCACCCCACCCCACCGACACTCCTAAAGATTGCCGGCCCTCGCGCATCCCGATCTGGGACTCGAACCCGCGCCCTAGATGCCAGCGACCACCGCTCCCAATATTAAGTGTGATACCATGTCTTTTTCATTAGGACATTACGTCGCTAGATATAGTTTAATACATCAAATCAGGCTTTAAGCAAGTTTAGTTGCGTTGTATGCCTTGCACGGACTTGATTTTCTTCTTAGATGTCAGTGGAGAAGTGATTCGAAATAGCAGAGCGGTTAGGTGTCTTGTATCTGATTAACACCACGTCTTTTGCTAATGTCAGTTGTTACAACCGATAAACAAACGTAATACCCAACCAATTACGTCGTAAATGATCCAGCACTTCGATAGAGTAACAAATGTAAAGTAATATAGTTACAAACCATCCGAACACACAGTTCCCCAACAAGAGGCGCGTACTTAGAGGTTCTGTGGGTCAAAGAGTCTCCTTGTAACGATCTCCACCCGTGCATTTTAGGACTAATGTTCCGTCTGCTAGCCTAGGCAAAAAACTGTATAGACGATGCTCACAACAAGCGACGAATGTAATGTAACGGTAACGACCATCCCAAACCTAAGTGTCAAACACTGTAGACGTGTAACACAATTTCCTTAACAATTTCTCTCAGAAACGGTATGAACGATCCTCTTTTAAACGCTTAACAGTAACGTAGCTAAATCTCCAGCGCGATCACAAACACAGTGTTCTCTCGACAGGCTACATAAAATAAGCATAAATAAAAAATAATAAATGTTTTAAAAATATTTCATACCTTTTTAAGCATCCTCCCTCAAAACAACATCTGAGCTACATATCCAAATAATCAAAACCTTATACACAAAATCTCTGCACACACACCACTTTGACGAGGTAGCGCGCATTGCGTTTATTTAATAGAACTGGACCCACCTGCGTTTTGACAACAGAGGGCACTGTCGACCCCCCTCCCAAAAGCAATCATGCTTTCACATACAAGCCCCATCTAACGACAACCCTGTCTCTCTCTCTCGTGCAAATCATACCAATCACACTTATAATTATCAAGTTTTGAAATTTAATACTTGTAAGCTGTTGTAGCACAGAATCTACTTTGCGATGTATAATCGTCCTAGGTTTCTTCCCTCTGTGGGAAGAGCCTTTTACTCTTCTGCGGTGTAGGAGAAGCATATTTCTCCCAATGCAGAACATTGTTCTCCGGGTACAGATATCGCCGAATTAGGTCTGTTATCGACAAACAGCGTCATTCCGTAAGTCCAGCGAAAAAGAGTAAATATATCATGCAAACTCAAACCATTCCCCATTAAAGAAATTACACCGCTACGTGTAGTTAATGCCTAATGTACACGAAAAAGAAAATTGGAACTGGTGGATATTGAAACCAAGAAACGGAAACTTGAATATATGGCTAAAGCAACTGTCATAAAGGACGAATACAAACTGATGCTGGAGAAAGATATCCAAGCGAGGTTTACATATGGTTTTAAACAGAGGGTCTTGAGAAATCTAGCTATGGCTGGGACTTATGAAATATTTGCATTTACAGTAAACAGCCGGGGAGATTGGTCACGCGTCATTGTGCTGGCTGAAATTAGCGGAACGCAGGATGTATTCCACATTAAAGGACGCAAGAAAACGTGTTTGTAAAGATGAACTGTGATTTGGATTTGCTCAAAAAGAACGGATATTTTGTATCCGAATGTGTCGTCCAACCACCTACAGAGAAGTCATTTCCGGAGTTAAAAATATTTAAGAAGCATTCGTTTGAGAACCTAGAGTTCTTTCCCCTTTATTATCTAACTAGCGATATTTCTTTTTAAAAACACATATGTTGGCTGTTGAATATGTAGTCTAAACGAAGGTTCTTTTATAGTTCTAACGAGTACCTCTGTTTCAAATACCATCCAAAAAGTTTCAACTAGTACCCGAAAAGTTTAAACTAGTACTCCATATGGTGTAGACTATTTTGCGTTGCTTGTTGGTAGGTATGTCGGGGAAAGTTGACAGCCGGCCGCGGTGGCCGAGGGGACTGAGGCGCTCCAGTCACGGTCTGCACGGCCACTACGGTCGGGGATTCGAATCCCCCCTCGGGCATGGATATTTGTGCCGTCCTAGTTCGTAAGTAGTTCATAAGTAGTTTGTAAGTTTAGGGACTGATGACCCCGTAGTTAAGTCCCATAAGCTTAACAAACATTTGAACATTTGAAAGTTGAAAATCTTGTTACTGTCAAAATATCTGCGTTTACAGTATACAGCCAGGGAGAATGGTCACGCATGGTCGAAATTAGCGGAACGCAGGGTGTATTCTACATTAAAGGGTGCGCGAAAAAATGCGTTATTGGAGATGCTCTCTCGTTTGGATTTGCTCAAAAAGAACGGATACATTGTATCCAAATGTTTAGCCCATCTACCTACAGAGAAGTCGTTAGCGGAGTTAAAACTATGGAATAGCAATATTTAATCTACTTTTATTTCTGTAGCACTCAAAACGTTTCAACTACTTCCAGTTTATAAATCAGACACCTTATGTGGTGAACGATTTCCGAAAGACGGAACTATTTTTGGATAGTTCAAAATGTTTGTCTTTGGTTAAAATTGTTTTTAAATAATTTCCGAAAAATGTATGTACGTTATACCACACTTAAAGAGTACACACCTGTAGCATTACACTGAATTTCTTTATACCGTGTCTATATTCAGCTGCAAAATTGCATTCCATACGAATTGTAAGTAAGGATCGATGTATTACGTTACTTAAACTGTATAAAACACTTGTTTCAATAGTCGTATTTTGTAGTAAATAGAATGTACCAAATACTCTCCATTGGAAAAATTACAAGTAGTTTCTATAAAAGCAGTAAAAATGTAGGCAAATCAAAAGGTATTGGATTTTGAAAGTTACCTTCCCTGTACTTATCGATTTAATAGCTGGAGGCGTAAATGCAAGACATAGATGTAAATTTTAGTTAAAAGTTAAAAACTATACTGGATGTTATAAAAGCTACAAAAAGCTTAAACTAATAAGCCATAAAAGTTTAAACTAGCACTCCAAAAATTTTAACTACTTCCCGTTTATTATCTAACACACACTATTAAAAACAATCTCGGGTTGTCAGTTGCATAATTATGTAGTCTTAAAACGATGAGCATGTTGTGGGATTGCTTAAAATTTGTTGTCCATCTACTTACAGAGAAGTCATTTGCGGAGTTAAAACCTATGGAATAACAATATTTTAAGAAGCATACGATAGCAAAAGTCGTAAACCTAGAGTCGATACGGAATTACCTCATGATTGTGTATCCGAGGAGATGGTATCGTACACACAGGGGGATAGAAACGGTTTTACTAGACCCACCCGATTTTAAACTTATGTTTCAAATCTACGTGGAGATCTTAAATTTCTTTTTCCAATCAGTAATTTGACAAATACAGATGTGATATGCTCTCGAATTTCAGGGCATATTTAATTTTGTCCTTGTAGTACTCAAAACGTTTCAACTACTTACCGTTTATTATCCAATGCGCACTATTAAAAGAAAAAAAAAAAAACACGTCTGTCGACTGTTGCATATATAGTCTATAGATCGTTTGTTGCTTGTGATTACCGTTTCCGTGGAGTTTATCACGCATATCGAGAGAAACTGTCAAAGTCATGTTTACATATGGTTTTTAAACAGAGGGTGTTGAGAAATCTAGCTACGGATGGGAGTTATAAAATATTTGCATTTACAGTAGAAGTCATTTGCGGAGTTAAAACCCTATGGAATAATAATATTTAAGAAGCATTCGTTTGCCTAACCTAGAGTTCTTTCCCGTTTATTATCTAACTCGCGATATTTTTTAACACATATGTTGACTGTTGTATATGCAGTCTAAACCGTGGTTCTTTTATAGTTCTAACGAGTACCTCTCTTTCAAATACCATCCAAAAAGTTTCAACTAGTACTAGAAAAGTTTAAACTTGTACTCCATATGGTGTACACTACTTTACGTTGCTGGTTGGTAGGCATGTTGGGGAAAGTTGACAATCATCTTAGTGTCAAAATATATGCATTTAACAGTAAACAGCCAGGGAGAATGGTCATGCATCAGTGTGCTGGCCATAATTAGCGGAACGTAGGATGTATTTCAATGTGGGATCTGTTTTATGATGAGAACATACCGCTGGCGCTACACATATTTAGAGTGGAATGGTCATTTGTTTCTTGCAAAAACTATATCGAAATTTGTTGCATTGGTGTTATTTACAGGGTGATAAGAATATCCGAAAATTGACAGGTGTATAGGTAAATCTGTAGAGATTATGTTCTATCAGCTCTTAATTTCAACTACCTACCTGTAAATTACGTGGAGATTCTTAATACTGACGCCAGCAAGGATGATATAAGTATTACACAGAAGAGCTATATTAAAGCATGAGAATCACATTTCTCCCACTCCAGAACATTTTCCTCAGAATGCCCTCGGATAGAGTTATCGCAAAATTAGATCTGTCACCTACAAAAACATCGTCGTTCCACAAGTCTAAACCTTACTAAAAATCCTAAGAACCAGACATTTAGTGTTCTCTATGTGTCTATATTTATAGCGGAATGACGAGTAGTTTAAAAAAAATTACAATCTTAAAATTCCAAATAGAAATTCCGCAATAGTGTGGAGTAGAGTTGCCTTAAGAGTTGTATTATTTAGGAAATAAAAGTTAAAATCCTGAACGCTGTTGGTTGCGGGATTTGCACAGAATGGAAGAGTGATGCTGCTATTTGGAACTGAAAGTTAAAAATTAAACTGGATTCAGCGGCCGGTGTGTGGACAAGGACGGTATACTCGCTCTGCGGTATTCGGAAGGGCGGCCTTGTGTCAGTCGGTGCCAGTAAGAGGGACCGCCTGTGGCACGCCCCTCGCGGTCGGCCTTGGGGGCGTGGCGGCAACCGCTGCTTACTGTGGGGTCCTGGCACCTGATATTTTTTTGCGGCCGCGTGGTAAGGGGCGCATGAATCCGGAGCCGTGATGTGGCGGCACGCCCCTCGCGATATACCGACCGTCTGTTTGCCCAGGTGGCCCCACTTGACGTCCACGGCTACCACGAAGCTTCTCCTCTTGCCCACCTGTGTCCTGTCGTTTATGCGATGCTGCGGGTCCATGGCGTGATAGAAATTAGATATTTTTCTATAGAGTTATGGTTCTGTATGGAAGGGGGAGTCAATTATTTACATAAACAAATATGGCTCTAAGTAATATAAAATACTCGGAAAACGCGCGCTGTGGGGGGATCCCAAGGTCGGAAGTCGCTGGTTCGATTCCCGGAATGTGAACTTGAGCTCGGCGGTGATAGGGGAAGGGGTCTCGTAGTCAGCGATTGGTGGGTGGGGAGGGGGTATCGTAGAAGTCATTAATCATGTCAAATTTTATAAGGGAGGATTCCGAGGTCGGAGCGCACGGGTTCGATTCCCAGAACGTGAACTTGAGCTGGGCGGGCCACAACTGGCCCTTGTAAGGTCGGTGACCTTGACCTTGACCTCTAGAGAGGGGGAGAGACCTCCCAAAGAGAGCTATCTTCCGCCTGGGGGAGGGGGGGGGGGTATGACAGCCTGTTATTCACCTCCCAAAGAGAGCTATATTCCGCCCCATATACCTACTCGAGGTGCGCCTCGGTTGCACAGTGGTAGAGTGCCAGACTACAAATCCAAAGGTCGTGGGTTCGATCCCCGTCAGGTCCCTAGGATTTTTATCTGTCACTTTTCACTTCTTTCACCTCTGGCAGTATCGCTCATGTGAAAAATACCGAGTGGTTCGGAACCCACGTTAAACTGTAGGTCCCCCTATAACTGACTGGGTAAGTCAGTTCGAAGGTCGGAGGAAGGCAACGGCATACCACCTCCAAACAGGACCATGCCTAGTAAAGCACTGTGGTGTTCAAACCAATCTTCGGATTGATGACTGCTTTAATACCTATACATGTTGGCAGGGGACTGGTGGAGGCCCTGTAATGGTGTGGGACGAGTGCAGTTACAGTGATATCGGACTTGATGCGTCTAGATACGACTCTGAAAGGAGACACGTACTGATGGATCCTGGCTGCTCACCAGTATCAATTCAAGTTTGCCTCGCAAAATGGCAGCGTGGTCTAAGGCGTCCTGATAGGCGCTGGGCGGCCGTTCCCGCCAGAGTTTCGTATCCTCCCTCGGGCATGGTTGTGTTCGTTGTCCTTTGTATATGTTAGTTTAAATAGTTCGTAAGTCTAGGACGGACTTGGGCAGTTCCATTCCGCACGTCCAGAATTGCTACAGAGTGGCTCCAGGAACTCTCCACCTTCGCTGGCCACCGAACTCCCTATACACGAACGTTATCGAGCACATATGGTTTGCCTTGCAACGCGCTGTTCAGAAGAGACCTCCACCCTGTTACGTGTAGCCCTGCAGGATGCGCGGCGTCAGTTCCCTCCAGCACAACTCCAGGTATCACTTCTGCCTGCTCGCGGGGCCCTACACATTAGTAGGCAGATGTACAGTTTGTCTCTTCAAGGTATGATTGTTTTAAATCAAGCTAATTTTTATGTGCACAGTTCGGGTGTTACTTTACAAGGAAAAAACCTGTATTTGTTGCAGGTTTTTGAAGCACGTTATTTCTACGCTTTAAACTTGTACAAATCGGTTTGGTCTGTGCACGAAGGTAGATACATGGGTAAAGTCATTTTTTCAGCTAATAATCATAATCATTGTCGAGATATCATGGCTTAAAGTCCAGCAAAATTTAGTATGTGCTAAGGCCCGATCCACATCCAGACAATGGTTGACATAAAAGTTGATAGTTTTTTGTCAGTTAATTGTGGTATCATATTTCCTATGTTAAGTAGGCCTACATCGCATTTGCATAAGTACATTAACATTATCATTAAGACGTCCCTTATTACATTTTTTCTTGCAGAAATTTTGAACATCTTCCCATTCACAATATATATAGACCACGATAGCTAATCAATTATGATAGACAAAATCCGGTAACCAGAATGAAAGATTCTGCTATCGCAGCACAACAGGCGAATACGTCCTGGCCACACTCAGAGGTGTAAAACAGGAGAAGTGGCTTCTAGACTTGCCTGGCAGCATCGAAAACGCCGCTTGGGAACGCCGTGCGGTCTGGAGCGTCATGTATACGGACCGCGCGGTCGATTGCGTCCGAGGTTCGAGTCCTCCCTCGGGCAGGGGGTATGTCTTTAACGTAAGCTAGCTTTAATAGTTTGTAAGTCTAGGGACTTATGACCACAGTAATTTGGCCCCACAGAATTAAAAACATTTCAACACTGACCATCGCAATCATTTGAATAAAAAAATCTTGACATATTCGCAGTTTCTTACGAATGAGTTTCTTATGAGTCAGCCCTGGAGAAGGTCTTAATTGCAAGTATCAGAGGCGACGTGTGTATCCTAAACTTTGATGGCATGTGGCATCATACTGCACGACATGAGGAATACCAAATGTTCAAATGTTTGTTAAGCTTATGGGACTGAACTACGGGGTTATCAGTCCCTAAACTTACAAACTACTTACGAACTAGTTAACACTAAGGACGGCACAAATATCCATGCCCGAGGGAGGATTCGAACCCCCGACCGTAGTGGCCGTGCAGGAATACCGTGTTGGATCACATTACACCAGGAAGTTTGTTATACGGCGTTACATTGTGAATCGTGTTAGTTCACATATGCGCAAATATCAAGATTTTATTGTTTAAATGTTTTGAAGCTGACAGATAAGAAGCTAGTTCCACTTTTATACCTTTCAACTTTTGTTGTGCTGTGATATGAGTATTTTTCATTCTGTTAACGAAATAGTTGATACATTCAGGGCGTTTATCTTAATTGGAGGTAATCAAACATCACGGAAACTACACATCGGATAAAAAAAACGGTGCAATACTAATTTGTTTGTACCGGAGGCGGCGGACATTCATTGATATCACACTCCCACCCCCCCCCCCCCCCAACCCCTTGTGCTGGAATCAGATGAATCGAAATGAGTCCACAACTGTAATTTACGACATGCAGCTCAATGTCCATTTAACATTCAATGGGGCCCCACATCCATGTTTTCAATTGTACACTCCACTCACAACGTTGTACGTTTCCGACATATCGATCAGGGACTACCTGATGCGCCTCTTGCCCGGGGCTCGAAGCGAACGTTCCGCTGTTTTTCCAATTAAAGTAAATGTTGCAATGTAGCACCTTCAACTGCAGTACACACAATGAATGTTCAAATGTTTGTTAAGCTTATGGGACTTAACTACGGGGTCATCAGTCCCTAAACTTACAAACTACTTATCAACTAGCTAATACTAAGGACGGCACAAATATCCATGCCCGAGGGGGGATTCGAACCCCCGACCGTAGTGGCCGTGCAGACCGTGACTGGAGCGCCTCAGTCCCCTCGGGCACCGCGGCCGGCTCACACAATGACCCGTTCTGGAAATGATTTTACACATGATGTAAGCACATCTATGGAGATGTCAGCACAATCGCTACACGTGTTGGTGGACCACGCCTTCACAGCCTGTTGGCATTTAACTTTTAAATATCCCACAGAAGGAAATCTACTGGCGTCTAGTAGGGTGACCTAGCAGGGCCAGTTAATGGGGCCATCTCTACCGATCCACCAATCAGAGTAAACATGGTCTAATGTTTCGCCTGCTTTACTTGCGTAATGCGCTGGGAACCCATCGTGCAAAAACCAAGAACATTGCTGAACGCCCAGGGCAACAAGGTGTTCCAAAAACGTTCCACATTTGCTTCCATCCGACGTGCCATCAGTAAAATGTAAGCCAATGAATTTGTTTCGCTTTGAGGCACACCATACTTTAACCGACCAAGGGCGTTGACGATCGACTTGCGTAACCAATGGGGGTTGTCTACGCTCCAGTAATGCATGTTAAGCCGGTTTACGCCCCCATGATTTGTGAAGATACACTTGTCGGAAAACAGTACCTCGATAAAGAACATGGGGTTGTTCATATTCACAAAAACTATCGGGTTATGGAAATGGTCTCCATGCAATATGGAAATACCATACTTGCAGTGTAATTGTCGAACACTTATGTGGATTGTCGTGTATTCCTGTTTCAATAGCTTCTTCCCCTGTAACTGCTTTGCTTCGTTTCCGCTTGGCAGTCCGTACACTGTCACTAGACATAAAGGTGTTCACAACCTGGTAATAAAACGAACGAGAGTGAACATTCTCTGGAAAACGCTCAGCGTACATGGCAATAGCAGAGTCGACATTTTTTTTATTTTAATTATTATTATTATTATTATTATTATTATTATTATTTTTTTTTTTTTTTTTTTTTTTTTTTTTTTTTTTTTTTTTTTTTTTTTTACATTTGCCGTAAATCAAGGTCACTTCAAGTTTCTCTTCTGTGGTTGCAGCGTGTATCGTCTATTCGCTCGCTCGTCTACGAATGGTAGGTAGGCGTGCAGGAAGTAAACAATGTACACGTAATGCTTAGAGTTAAAGCACTAGATATACCGAGCTGAACAATCCGCTATTTTGAATCCCAATCAAACGACAGTGTTGTATACTTTGTATTGTGTAGCGAAGTGAATCAGCAAATATTTCGTGATTTTATTGTTTCACAGTGCGAAATGGTTGGTTGTGTCTTCTGACGTCGATGCTGCCGCTACACGATCGTTCCTCAGTGTTTGGTATAGTACCAGGTGATCAAAAAGTCAGTATAAATTTGAAAACTTAATAAATCATGGAATAATGTAGATAGAGAGGTAAAATTGACACACATGCTTGGATTGACATGGGGTTTTATTAGAACCACATCTACCGTTATTGGGCCTTTTTTATTCGAGGAACTGCGTGATCCTGGTTTTGTAATTTCTACCGTGACAGGCGAGAGGTATGCCGATATGTTACAGAATCGCATCATCCCCAGCCTGGCTGATAAACAGCTGCTGGAACGTACGATTTTTATACAGGATGGCGCTCCACCCCATATTGTTAGACGCGTGAAAGATCTCTTGCACGCGTCGTTTGCTGGTGATGATCGTGTGCTCAGCCGCCACTTTCGTCATGCTTGGCCTCCCAGGTCCCCAGACCTCAGTCCGTGCGATTATTGGCTTTGGGGTCACCTGAGGTCGCAAGTGTATCGTGATCGACCGACATCTCTACGGATGCTGGAAGACAACATCCGACGCCAATGCCTCACCGTAACTCCGGACACGCTTTACAGTGCTGATCACAACAACTATTGTTGAGGAATGATGGTGAACATATTGAGCATTTCCTGTGAAGAACATCATCTTTGCTTTGTCTTAAATTGTTATGCTAATTATTGCTTTTCTGATCCGAGAAGTGCCATCTGTCGGACATTTTTAGATATTTTTTTGGTTCTTTTTTTTTTTTTTTTTTTTTTTTTTTTTTTTTTTTTTTTTTTGTTCTAATAAAACCCCATGTCATTCCAAGCATGCGTGTCAATTTTTACCTCTCTATCTACAGTATTCCGTGATTTATTAAGTTTTCAAATTTATACTGACTTTCTGATCACCCGGTATTTACTTCCGATGCTTCAGTCTTGGTTACGATTAAGCTCTTCTGTTCTGATGGGATCATTTACTGTATGTGCCTTTCTTCTTTTCCCTTAGAGTGGGATGAGGTGATGACAAGATCTATTACCACATATGGCTTTTAATGATAGGCTCTTAAACGATAGAGCCAGTCATTTGAATTAATTTTCATTTTGTAGAACTTTATATTTCTCTTTAAGATTTATTTGAACAATGAATTTTTTAAAATTTTGTTTTCACACCTAGTGTAACACATAGTCACATACTGATCACCTATTTGGCTAAGTTATACATTTTTTGTCAATATATGCCATTTTGACTAATTTTCCATAACCTTATTTCTCTAACCCCAGTCATTGTTTGGTAGGGGGAAATCAAATCAAAAAAATGTTCAAATGTTTGTAAATCTATCGGACCAAACTGCGTGGTCATCAGTCCGTAGCTTACAAACTACTTACACCTAGGTAAACTAACCTAAGGACAACACACACACCCATGCCCCAGGGAGGACTCGAACCTCCACGGCGAGCAACCGCGCGCTCCGCAGCGAGACGCTTTAGACCGCTCGGCTACTCCACCGCGGCTAGGGGGAAATAGTTCCTTTCTGGTAATACTGGGCATGATCAGATTATCATTTCACAAACAGATTCATAATTGAATTTTGTTAGTATTATTCAAAGTGAAAAGTTGGGAATTACTTGAGTAAATTAAATGCTTGGCCTTGCTCTGGTATGCCAATATTCAGTTAGCTCAGGAATACAGGTATTTTCTGTTTTGTAAAACATAGTCGCGACCAAAATTGTCTGATATACGAGGTATGTCCACAAAGTAAGTTCCGTTTGGTTATATAAAACAAAAGTGTACAGATATAGAAAAAATCTTTATTGTACAAAAATATACAACTATTAAACTACTTTTCTACATAGCTTCCGAAATTTTGTAGGCATTTGTCATAGCGTGGCGTATACCTTCTTCGGAGAAGGTTGCCGCCTATGTATTCAACCATGTGGTAACATGTTCTTTCAGTTCGTCATCATCGCTGAAGTGTTGACTACCATGGACAGGTTTTAGGTGTAAGAAGAATGTCATTAGGAGTGAGACTGTACGGAGGATGATCAAACACGTTCCAGTGAAATTCCCGTAAGAGTTGTTTGGTCACATTCGCCTTGTGAGGTCGGGCGGCAACGTGAAGGGAAGAAGACTCCTTTCATCTCTTCTTACACCAAAAATCTGTCCTTAGTGGTCAACACTTCAACGATGATGAGCTGAAAGAACATGTTTGCCACATGGTTGAATACACAGGCGGCAGCCTTCTGTGAAGAAGGCACACAAAAACTTGTCCCACGCTATGACAAGTGCCTACAAAATTTCGGAAGTTATGTAGAAAAGTAGCTGAACAGCTACAACCCTTCAAAGTTTAGGGGGCGGAGGCTACGACAGCGTAGCTGACTGGCTGGTGGTCATGAGACAGTGGGCCGTGCCCCAGAGATAGCCACTCGGCCAGTCAGCTACGCTATCGCAGCCTCCGCCCCCGGAACTTTGAAGGGCTGTAGCTCCCAAACTAACAGTGATAGGAATATAGTTTAAATTGATTTGGACGCAGCTGGTTTAAACGAATCCAATACACGATAGAAAAAACTATTGTTCCATTTAAAAAATTATATCTTTGTGGTGTAACTCTTTGGAAAATGATACAATAAACTATGTTCACAGCTCCGCAGAAAGTGTAACATTTCTTGCGTTGACCTACCGCATTAAAATTTCCCGTCACCTATTTTATAAGTTACAGAGGCAAACACACTTAGTGAAACACCCTGTATATAGATAAATATCTATCCGATCGCCATAAAACCGTGCCTAAAGCCATCTCCGGGTAGACATTAGTAATTGTATAAATTTTGAGCTGTTTATGTCTCGTGGTTCAGGCGTGATAAACGTACACCGAACAGATATTCACATTTATAGATATAGATTGTTTATTCTATGTGATATCACTTGCATATTCAACTAATGAGATATGTCGCAATCAGATGAAGCGCAGGGGAAGGTCGGGTAGTATCGGACGGCGGCTTATATGGGACAACTGGTGTTTCTCATACTTGCCACGTGAGACAGCACCAGTAATGGTCACAGAAGTGTTGGCTGTGACGACAAAGGGGTCGTTACGCCATATTGTACCGCTGCGAGTTTGTGTACCAAAGTGACGGCGCATTGTCTGTTTTGTGAGTGTGTTTTCGTGTACGAAGATAACTTTGGAGTGCTTTACCCAGCTTTAAAGTAGTTGTAATTCTGTTATAAGGTGGTTAGTAGCAATAAGGGGAATTGCACTATATGTTTATAGCCAGTTAATCTGTTTAGACTTACTACTAAGCACTAGACAGTCGAATTATCTTCCCATATCGGTCGGGTTGTATCGGACATACGCATTGAGGGTTGTATCGGACAACAATCACAGCCAACAAAATGGAGGTTTTGATGGATTTGTTTCATTTTACAGGCGAAATGGGCAAAGTGATGCATATGTGGAGGGAAGGAAATATGAAAATGGCTGTCGAGAAGGTACGTTTAATGAAAATGACGATTCGAGAAGCTGGGATGGTATAAAAGGAAGGATGCTTCTGCAACAGAAAGGGAATTATCCAGCGAATATGCAAGGAAAAAACTAACATTTGACGGTAAAGACACTGGAAGTGATGGCGTGACTCACTGCATTATTTGTGACGAAACTTTTCAAGAGGACTGGATCCAGTGTCGACTGTGTAACGGATGGGCCCACGAAAATTGCGCAGAACTTGAAAGCAGCACTCTGTATTATGAATGCGATAGCTGTTTCTTGAATAAAAAAAAAGTTGTGTTAAAGATGCAGTAAAATTGATTGCTAGGAGTGTAAAAAGGAAAAATTATTATTACTTGTATCATTTAGTGATTTTTTTTGCACGGAGAATTATTAAAATCACTCAATTTAATAAACATTTACATTTTGATATGTATTAATAGAAATAAACAAGTGTTTTGATAGAATGTTTTTTTAATTATTTTTATTTATTTATTTATTTTTTAATTTATGGGACTTAACTACGGGGTCATCAGTCCCTAAGCTTACAAACTACTTATGAACTAGCTAAAACTAAGGACGGCACAAATATCCATGCCCAAGGGGGGATTCGAACCCCGACCGTAGTGGCCGTGCAGACCGTGACTGGAGAGCCTCAGTCCCCTCGGCCACCGCGGCCGGCTTGATAGAAATACTTGCTTATTTTCTGTAATTTACATCTTGTCCGATACAAACCTCCAACATTTCTCCGTAGTTAAAAATCAGATAAATTTTAGAAGCCAACAGATAATAGTAATTATCTACCCTAAGACTAGTTGCTAAGATGGTTGATTTATGTCTTATGAGAGTACATTTTGGTGGCTATAATTCTAAACTGCCGGCCGCGGTGGCCGAGGAGACTGAGGCACTTCAGTTACGGTCTGCACGGCCACTACGGTCGGGGTTTCGAATCCCCCCTCGGGCATGGATATTTGTGTCGTCCTTAGTATTAGCTAGTTGATAAGTATTTTGTAAGTTTAGGGACTGATGACCCCGTAGTTAAGTCCCATAAACTATACAAACATTTCAACATTTATTCTAAACTTGTAAAAAAGCTTAACCGTCCGATAGTAGCCGACCTTCCCCTACTTTTCCTTAAATTCACACACACACACACACATACAGATATATATGTACATTTAAGTGACTTACGGTGGGGTAGAGCTCCCACATGGAGAAGACGACGTCGGTGATGTGCCGGTAGAGCCTCTGGTGGAGGAGCGCGAGCGGCAGCAGCGGGCAGAAGATGAAGAGGAAGCCGGCGCAGATGCTGCCGTACCACAGCGCCACGAAGGCCAGCCCGCGCGCCGCCCGCGCCGCCCACGCCGCCCGCATGCCGCCTCCGCCTCCGCCTCTCGACGCCTCCTGCCGGACACCACACCTTACTACACCCTCGGGCCGACAAGTCACGCCACCTCCCGACCTCATCACCGGCACGCCTCCTGCAGGCCGACAAATCGTATCGTACGACGTCCTCTACCCGAGCCGCAGCACCTAGACTTCTTCGGCAGCTCGCCACCTGCAGGTCGAGTTCAAATGTTTGCAAATCTTAACTACCTCGGTTAGCTCTCCTTAGGCTTACAGCCTACTTAACAAGTTGTCCAGAAAAGGACTCCCTGATTTCAAAATTAAATATCTCGAAAACAAATATCGCTGCAGGAATGCAGTAAATGGTATGTTTATTGTGAAAGCTGTAAGACGTTTATACAGCAGTCTGAAATAATAGTTACAAAAGATGCTAACAGATGGCGCTGTAATCGCCATACGTAATGCCTACTATAAATGGTGATCCGAAGCCCAGAGCGATCTCCCTTCCCCCACGCGGATCCTTTACGACTTCATCCCATTCCCACACCTGGTCCAATTCCTTCAACACATCCGCCCCAAGTACATCCACCGAAAGATAGTCCCATAACCCACTAGTATCTCCTCTCCTCCTGGATCCCGGGCTCCTGCCACGCCTTTACCGCCACACCCTCTACGTCCTCTCCGATGGTGGCTTCCACCACCGACCTCTCCCTGACGACGCTCTCCAAAACCGTCCCGACATCTATCCCTCCTTCCAACTTTGACCTCTCTCTGTGGATTGCCGCCGCCTCCTCCCTCCCCCTCCCCTCCCACTCCCTCCCCCGCTTGGCTCACCCCCTCCTTTCTCCACCTCCCCGGGAGCTCCTTCCGGTTTCCCCCATTCTCCCCTCCCCCACCTCCTTCCCCTTCCCCCGCGCCTTCTCCATCCCCCCCATCCCCCTGCAGGACCAGTACAGTGCTTTGTTTTAAGTGTTCAGTGCTTCGTGTGTATAATGTTTCGTAACACAGTGTTTTTTAAAGTTGCGTACACCAGTGTTCAGTGTTTTTTACCTCAATGTCGCCGTCTTGTTATGTCTCGTCGTCTGCAGTGAGTGTTTTTTAGCCACCGTGGCAATGTCTTGTTTTAACAACCATATATGTTCTGTCCGCTGTCATATTCTCCCAAATTCTCATCTTGTCATTGTAAAAGCGCCATTTTATCACCTTTAATTTTATATTCTGTTTTGTCCATTGTTTACCATTCGCTCGGCTGTAGAGCAGCATCATCGGCTGCTACCAGCCTGCCTGTATTAGGGCATTAAAATTCAATAAAGGAAAAAAAAAAAGAGCGATTCCTGGGACATCATCCCCCCCCCCGTCCCTTCCCCACCGGCCCTGTGGCTCCTCCCCACCCTCTCCCTCTCCTTTCATACCCTCTCCCCCACACCACATCTTCAATGCTGTCAGTGCCCCACCGTCTACGGAACCTCCGTTGTGCTTCGACAAGTGTGGTGTGCCTTAGCTCCATTGTTTTATTTTACAACAGTGGACGGCCAACCCGCAGCCGACACCGTCAGTTTTAACTTGTGTATTTCTCCGAGTGTGTGCTGTGTTTTTTGTTTTAACTCCACAATAGCGGACGGTCTCACCATAGCCGCCGCCAAATGCTCATTTGAATTGTGTGTGTGCCACTGACTTCGAGCAACTGTTTTTATTCACCACTTTCGCCGTTCCAAATGTTTTGTGTCACCATCGTTTTCCTCCATTTTATGTATGTTGTTTTATCTCCGTTTTATGTATGTGTTATCTCCAAAATTTTATGTCCTTTGTGTTTTTATGTTTCTCCTCTGTCCAATTTTATTTCTGTAGGCTGAAGAGCGCCAGTGAGCGCTGCCGGCCAGCCCCTTTTTTAAGGGAATTGAAACCAAAAAAAAAAAAAAAAAAAAAAAAAAAAAAAGAGCGATCAGTTCCACTATTGAAACGTGAACGGACGTTAGCGTACCGAAGGAAAATATTAAAACCATGTACTCCATTGAACAACGCGTTTTTCTGCTGCTATAGTACCAGAGGTTAGAAGAGAGTCCTACAGCAACAAGGCGAAGTTTTCAAGCACGATTTAATGTTCCAAAAGGATCCGATGCGAAAACCATTCGTACGCTCTTCGCAAAATTTCAACGAACAGGCAGCGTAGCTGATGATCCAGTGGGGCATGTTGGCCGCAAGCAAACCGCAGTTACGCCTGAAAATATCGCCACAGTTTCTGGAATTGTTCAGCGAAATCCAATGTCATCCGTCCGTAAAATTGCATCTGAGACTGGTTTGAAGCGTTTCAGCTCGCAGAAAATACTGAGAAAGGGCCTATACATGTTTCCATTTCAAAAGTCAAACGCACCAGGCTATACCCGTACGAGCTGTGCAACAAAGGGTTGCCTTTGCTAATCAGATGCTCAAAATGATTGATAGTGAAGGATTTGATGTTGGCTGCATCTGGTTTACAGATGAAGCACACTGCCACCTGAATGGATGTTGTTGTCGTGGTCTTCAGTCCGGAGACTGGTTTGATGCAGCTCTCCACAATACCCTATCCTGAGCAAGCCTC
This sequence comes from Locusta migratoria, assembly GCA_026315105.1. Lineage (NCBI taxonomy): Eukaryota > Metazoa > Arthropoda > Insecta > Orthoptera > Acrididae > Locusta > Locusta migratoria. The sequence goes on from CM048751.1 coordinate 298,462,805, forward strand.
TTCATCTCCACATAAGAACGGCAACCTACATCTGTCTGAATCTGCTTACTGTATCCATTTCTTCGTCTTCCTATGCGGTTTTTACCCCACACACTTCCCTCCAACGCTAAATTCACAATCCCTTGATGTCTAAGAATGTGCCCTACCAAACTATCCCTTCTTTTAGTCAAGGTATGCCAGAAATTTCTTTTCTCCCCAATTTTGTTCAGTACCTCCTCATTAGTTACGCGATCCACCCACCTAATCTTCAGCATTCTTCTGTAGCACCATTTTTCAAAAGCCTCAATCCTCTTCCTGTCCGCACTATTTATCGTCCATGTTTCACTCCCATACAAGGCAACACTCCATACAAATGCCTTCAGAAAGGACTTCCTTAGGCTTAAATCAATATTCGATGTTAACAAATTTCTCTTTTTCAAGAACGCTTTTCTACCCATTGCCATTCTGCATTTTATATCCTCTGTACTGCGACAATCATTTGTTATTTTACTGCCCAAATAACAAAACTCATCTACCTCCTTTATTGCTTCGTTTCCCAATCTAATTCCTTCAGCATCACCTGATTTGCTTACACTGCACTCCATTACCCTAGTTTTGCTCTTGTTAATGTTCATCTTATATGCACCTTTCAGCACACTGTTCATTCCGTTCAACTGCTCTTCCAGATCCTTTGCTGTCTCTGTCAGAATTACTATGTCGTCGGCAAAACGTAATGTTTTTAATTCTTCCCCCTGAACTTTAATTCCTTCTCCAAATTTCTCCTTGCTTTCCTTTATAGCTTGCTCAATGTACCAATTGAATAACATTGGAGAAAGACTACAACCCTGTCTTACTCCCTTTCCAACCACTACATCCCTTTCATTCCCTTCAACTCTGACAACCGCTGTCTGGTTTTTGTACAAGTTGTAAATAACCTTACGCTCCCTATATTTTACTCCTGCTTGCTTCAGAACTTGAAAGAGTTTATTCCACTCAACATTGTCAAAAGCATTCTCCAAATCTACAAAAGCTAGAAATGTAGGTTTGCCTTTTCTTAATCTATCTTCTAGGATAAGCCGTAAAGTGAGTATTGCCTCCTGAGTTCCTACATTTCTCCTGAACCCAAACTGATCTTCCCCGAGGTCGGCTTCTACCAACTTTTCCATCCTTCTGTATATAATTCGTGTTAATATTTTGCAACCATGACTTATTAAACTGATGGTTCTGTAGTTTTCACACCTGTCTGCACCTGCTTTCTTTGGTATGGGGATTATAACATTTTTCTTAAAGTCTGAGGGTACTTCACCTGTCTCATATATCTTACACACCAGGTGAAACAATTTTGTCATGGCTGGTTCTCCCAGAGACTTCAGTAGCTCTGAGGGAATATCATCTACTCCAGGGGCCTTGTTTCGACTTAGGTCTTTCAGTGCTCCGTCAAATTCATCTCTCAGTATAGTATCTCCTATTTCATCCTCATCTACTTCTTCTCCCATTCCTACAATATTGTCTCGAAGTTCATTTCCTTTGTAGACCCCCTCTATTTACTCTTTCCACCTTTCAGCTTTCCCTTCTTTGCTGAGAACTGGTTTTCCATCAGAGTCCTTGATATTCATAGAGCTGTTTTTCTTATCTCCAAATGTTTCTTTTATTTTCCTGTAGGCTGTATCTATTTTTCCCCTATTTATACATTCTTCTAAATCCCTGCATTTACCTTCTAGCCACTCCTGCTTAGCCATTTTGCACTTCCTGTCAATCTCATTTCTTAGTCTTCTGTACTTCATTTTGCCTGTTTCATTTACTGCATTTTTATATTTTCTCCTTTCATCGATTAAATTTAGTATCTCCTGTGATATCCAAGGATTTTTTGTAAGTCTTGCCTTCCTACCTATTTTGTAGTCTGCTGCCTTCACTATTTCGTCTCTCAATGCTACCCATTCCTCCTCTACTGTTTTATTTTCCCCCGTTTCTGTCAATTGTTGCCTAAAGCTCCCTCTGAAATTCTTAAGAACTTCAGGTTCCTTCAACTTATCCAGGTCCCATCTCCTTATTTTCCTACCTTTTTGTAGTTTCTTCAGTTTCAGCCTACAGTTCATAACTAACAAGTTACGGTCAGAGTCTATATCTGCCCCTGGGTATGTTTTACAGTTTAAAACCTGGTTCCGAAATCTTTGCCTTACCATTATAAAATCTATCTGGTATCTCCCGGTGTCTCCTGGTCTCTTCCACGTATACAACCTCCTTTTGTGATTCTTAAACCAGGTGTTTGTTATAACCAAATTATGTTCCGCGCAAAATTCTACCAGGCGGCTTCCTCTTTCATTCCTTTTGCCCAGACCATATTCACCTACTATCTTCCCTTCCCTTCCTTGTCCTACTACCGAATTCCAGTCTCCCATAACAATTAAGTTTTCCTCTCCCTTAATTGTCTGAATAATTTCCTTAAGCTCCTCATATATTTCTTCGATCTCCTCATCGTCGGCAGAGCTAGTTGGCATATAAACCTGTACTACTGTGGTCGGTTTTGGCTTCGTATCTATCTTGACTACGATAATGCGATCACTGTGTTGCTCATAGTAGTTTACCCGCATTCCTATTTTCTTATTCATTATCAGACCTACTCCTGTAATACCCCCAACTGATTTTGTATTTATAATCCTGTACTCGCCTGACCAGAAATCCTGTTCCTCTCTCCACCGAACTTAACTAATCCCTACTATATCTAACTTCAACCTATCCATTTCCCTTTTTAAATTTTCTAGCTTCCCTACCCGATTAAGAGATCTAACATTCCACGCTCCGATCCGTAGAATGCCAGTGTTGTCTTTCCTGATGATCACATCCTCCTGAGTAGTCCCCGCCCGGAGATCCGAATGGGGGACTATTTTACCTCCGGAATATTTTACCCGAGAGGATGCCATCATCATATGTTCATACAGTAGAGCTGCATGTCCTCGGGAAAATTAACGGCTGTAGTTTCCCCTTGCTTTCAGCCGTTCGCAGTCACTGTGTGGCAAAGCCACATTAGCTGATGTTACAAGGCCAGCTCAGTCAATCATCCAGACTGTTGCCTCTGTAACTACTGAAAAGGCTGCTGCCCCTCTTCAGGAACCACACGTTTGTCTGGCCTCTCCACAGATACCCCTCCACTATGGTTGCACCTACGGTACGGCTATGTGTATCGTTGAGGCACGCAAGTCACCCCACCTCGGCAATGTCTGTGGTTCATGGGAGTGGCCTGAATGGATACGTATTGGGTTTCCGAAAAGCCGTATTGGTGTGAAGCGAAACCCCTGTATTCTCCTAAAGCGACTGTGTGGGCTGCAGTATGCAGCAGAGGCATTATTGGCCCTTTTTTCATTCGAGAAACGGTCACTGGTGCACGTTACGTTACAATTTTGGAACAATTTGTCGCCACACAGCAAGCGTTAGAGGATCGACCAGGTACTGAACGGTTTATGCAAGATGGAGGCCGACCACATCTGACCGAACAAGTGTTTCGCTTTCTTGAGGAATATTTCGGGAATCGAGTCATTGCTTTGAAATATCCCAAATTTACTGGTGCAGGCATGGATTGGACTCCATATTCGCCGGATTTGACTCCTGCCACGCTGGACGAGCTTGAATCGGCGATCTCTGTGGCATGCGAATCCATTTCGGTCGAGACACTACGAAATGTGATGGCGAATTTCAGTCTTCGTTTGCGCCACATCTGTAGTGCCAAAGGATAGCTCCAAGGCGTCCGCGGTGCCTTCCTGTGCATCGGGCGGGCGATCCGGCCTGTCCTTGAGGGATGTGTGGGTTTCTTCGCGTCTCTGGAAGCGGCCTCGTGTTCAACGCGACGCGTGATGATACTGTGCAGAAGAAGTCTTGATGTATTACGTTAATATGTAGATATAAATGATGTATACAGATGATAATAATAATAATAATAATAATAATAAAGTGAAGAATATTGAGGATACAATGCGCAGACGTTGGGTCGCTCTCCCCTTTCTCCGAGAAGTAGCTGACGCTCCTAAAGGTTCAGCAAACAACGTCGCGACATGTCAGGCGCTTACCTGTACGGGGCGTGGAGTTAGACACCGTCGACCGCGCAACAATTTAAAATCTCCGGGCGCCGTGGTTCAGCGCGCCCGGTCAGAGGGCTAAACGCCTCTCTGCAATAAAAAAGCTGAGCCAAGAACTCATCGAACGACAACGACCACAAAGGAACAACGACCGCAATGAACTAATCAACAAAAAAAAAAAAAAAAAAAAAAGGTGAACATTTTGAAAACATTGTGATGTGATTGTTTGCAAAGAGTGTTTTCATACGATTATTTCACTTATGTATGCTGTTATGAGCTGTAGAGCGTACGGCGCCATCTGTTAGCGGCTTTTGTAACTATTATTTCAAGCTGCTGTATAAACTTCTTACAGCTTTCACAATAAACATACCGGTTACTGCATTCCTCTATCGATCTTTGTTTTCGAGATATTTAATTTTGAAATCAGGGAGCCCTTTTCTGGACACCCTCTAAACTGACATAAGTACGACACTCACACTCACGCCCGAGGAAGACCTCCGACCTCCGACGGAGAGCGACAGCGCACTCCGCAGCGAGGCGCCTTATAGCGCTCGGCCGTTCCACCGTGGCCGACAAATCGCATCGTATGACATCGTCTACATAAGGCACGTGGCCTCATCCTCATCACGAGCACACCTTCTGCAAGACAATAAATCTCCTCCATTTCATCACCAGTACAGCTCCTGTGCCACAACAAATCGCATCATCGAATAACGTCATCTTCCAAACATTCAACACACCAGCTCAGGTCAGCACACTAACAATTTCATGAACCACGGCGTAGTGGCCGAGCAAATCGAGGCGCTTCGCTCCGATGCGCGAGGCCGTTCCCCTTCGGGGGCTTCGAATCCCCCCTCGGGCATGGGTGTTTGTGCTGTCTTTAGTATAAGTTAGTTTATAAGTAGTTTAGGGACTAATGACTCCGCAGTTAAGTCCCATAAGCTTAATTGTAAGGTAACCCTTAAGGTAAGCCTTACATTATAACGAGGAATGAGCTTCATTTTGAAACATTTTATTCGTTTGAACCTGTTTATAGTGAAATGTAGTAATTATCTTCTCATGTGACTCAATTAATTATTATGATGCACAATGTATGTAGTTAATTTAACCGGAAACATTTTCTGTCATTTATTTATTATCTGTATTGTCATTGTTTATGTATATTTTATTTTATTTTATTTTGTACTTTGTATGTTCTCTATATGACTGTGATTTACTTCTCTGTAAACGAGATCAAATATCGATCTGAATAGTATTCGACATGGCTCCTTAGGTGAGAGACTTTATTGTATAGCAGCGCTCCCCTGTGGGAGAGCAGGCAAGCAGCAGTATCTGCCGCCCCGTGACGTAGATCAGACGTTCGTACGCGGTCCGCGGAGTGCTCAAACAATATAAGTAGTCAAGTTAAAAAAAAGTGTATGCTATAATTTCTTATAAGTGCAACGATATGAAAGTTTATGTGGAACCAGTGAATATAAGTGAAGTAAGAATTGATCTTAATGAAACATTTATTCGTTCGTTCTGCTGAGACAGAAATTCGTTACCTGTTCGATAACCGTCCCAGAGCCCGAAACGCGATAGCGTCATCGCGGACGCTAACGGTCGTGATTAATTACGAAATTCGCGAAGCATCACGGCGAACTGCCAGCAAGCTGCCTAAGGAGGAGCCACTATCAAAACAATTTCTATGTGAACTTATGTAACAATTGTGCAGAGTACCACATCGCTGGACTGAAAAATAAGATAAGTTATATGCTATTGGTTGTAATTTACTATGCATGAATGTTAAAGTTTTGTTAAAATACAATAACATTAGAGTGTACTTCTTGCTTTCTTATTTAAACAACTAATTAACCACTCTTGAATCAGTATGACAATCTCCAATAAGTCATGAGTAATATTTAAAGAAAATTTACTAATTAAATGTGGGTAGTCAATTATTAGAGACAGTGTTAATTAATAATTTGAGACAATTTTGCTAAAATTGATGATAGAAGATAACAGACAGTTGCATGCCAGTGTTGCGTTACCATACCTAACAAGTAGCAAAGAATCAGATTAGGTCAAAAGTTGAGAACAGTAATTGATCATCATATTAATTATTGCAGATTAATGAATAATTTTTTTATTTCGTTTTCACTGAGTTCAACAATAATAGCCACCGCCACATCTATCCTATAAAGAACCAAACTCGTACTAATGTCGTATCCATAGCATTAATTAAGACTGATTTACTTAAATTTCCTATTTGCTTGAGTGAATTAATTTTTTTCAGATACTGACTTTAGTGGTTGGACTGCACCCACTTGCCAGTCACTTGATGTTAAAAATCCTACTATTCATAATTTTCTATCTATCATTACCATTAGCATACTAATTGAGTCGTACACATTGCACAGACGGAGTAAGTTAATTTCTGCTGTGTGTGCGTGTGCACAGTCTCCGTAGGAGATATTGAAAGGAAAGGTGAGTAATCTTTAGAAAAGTTTGTCAGATTTGTTAATTACACTAATGCCGGCCGCGGTGGCCGAGGGGACTGAGGTCTGTACGGCCACTACGGTCGGGGGTTCGAATCCCCCCTCGGGCATGGATATTTGTGCCGTGCTTAGTATAAGGTAGTTCGCAAGTAGTTTGTAAGTTTAGAGACTAATGACCCCGTAGCTAAGTCCCATAAGCTATACAAACATTTGAACATTTGAATTACACTAATTGTCTTGCTTATTATTTTCAAAATTTAAATTACACCACTTGCATTAAGCACGAGTTTAACGCAACTAACCACGATATTAAGGTCAGGTTTGTTATGTTGCTCAAACATTACAACAGCCACCACAGTTAATAACACGTAAATCAAAATTCAGTTCTTCAATAAAATAAACACCTTTCACACAATATCCCCAACAAATATTTTCTTTCCTTATATAATAAACAATTGAGCGTTTGAATTTCATGCGCCACCATTGCCTCCTCGAGCCACCGAATTTCGACCTTGCGATCACTGCATCTCCTGAGGACCTGTACACAACGTAATGATATGACATCACCTATCCGAGTCACAGCACCTCAACCTCATCAGCTGCACACTTTGTTCAGTCAGCACGACACAAAATCCCATAAATATTCTGAATTTCATATCTTTTTTTACTTAGACCATCAGAAGTTATCATTACCAAATCTTTTTCCTTCAGCGGCGCCTGATTTTCTGACAATGCATTTCATTACATTTGTTTTGCGCTTGTTAATGTTTCTCTCATAAACTTAACTAACGACAGGTTCAGTTCGGCCGCGGCGGATTGGACGAGCGCATTGAGGCGCTATGCTACGATATGAGAGACCATTCACCGTTGGGGGTGCGAATCCCCCCTTCGGGCATGGATGTTTGTGCTGTCTTTAGTTTAAGTTAGTTCATAAATATTTTGTAAGTTTAGGGACTGATGACCCCGCAGTTAAGTCCCATAAGCTTAACAAGCATTTGATCATTTTTGTGTCAATTCCGTTCAGTTTTTCTTTAAGGTCCTTTGCTGTCTCTGGCAGAATCACAATGTCGTCAGCAAACCGCACAGTTTTTATTTCTCGTCCCTGAATTTTAATACCTTCTCCCAATATCTCCTTGCATTCCTTTTCAGCTTGGTCAATGTACTGATTTAATAACATTTGGGAAAGGGTATAAACCTGTCTCACTCCCTTCCCAACCACTGCATTCCTTTCATGCCCTTCGACTGTTATAAGTGCTGTCTGGTATATGTATAAATTACCTTATACCTTATATTTTACCCGTGCTACCTTCAGAATTCGAAGGAGTGTATTATGCGAAGGTTTCTGAATATCTACAATAGCTAAAAACTATAGGTTTGCCTTTCCTTAACCAATCTTTCAGGATAAGTCATAACGTATTGCCTCGTGTTGGTCAATTTCTCGTTAAACGAAACTGATATTTCACGATGTCGGATTCTGTGAGTCATTCCTTTCGTCTGTAACTAATTCGTGGTAGTATTTTGCAACCGAAACATATTAAACTGGTAGTTCTCTAATTTTCACTCTTGTGTGCATTTGCTTAAGTTTGGAATTGTAACTAGTACATTTTTCTTGAAGAATAAGGGTATATGCCCTGTCGCATACATCTTGCCATAGTCTGTTAATTGTGGCACACCGTCGAACACCCCACATTGGTTTCTTTGGCTGTTTCACACAATGTGAGCACTGACGACTCTACACACACGCCACTGCTCTCGGTCATAGCTGCGTTTCAGTGTCCGAGCGCTCTAAGGCGCCTTTCTGCGGAGCGTGCAGTTGCACACTGTCAGGGGTTCGAGTCCTCCATCGGGCATGGGTGTCTGTGTTATCTTTAGCACAAGCTACTTGAAGTTAGTTTGCCGGCCGTGGTGGCCGAGGGGACTGAGGCGCTTCAGTCACGGTCTGCACGGCCACTACGGTCGGGGGTTCGAATCCCCCCTCGGGCATGGATATTTGTGCCGTCCTAGTTCGTAAGTATTTCATAAGTAGTTTGTAAGTTTAGGGACTGATGACCCCGTAGTTGAGTCCCATAAGATTTACAAACATTTGAACATTTGACACCATGATTTCATGGCAGCGGCGAAGGCTTCTTTAGGAGTCTGTTTTGACCACTGGAAAATCGTTGAGGCAATAGCTGCACGGCTGGTGAATGTGCGGCCACGGAGAGTGTCTTTCATTGATGGAAAAAGCCAAAAGTCACTAGGAGCCAGGTCAGGTGAGTAGGGAGCATGAGGAATCACTTCAAAATTGTTAGTTTCAGTAGTGTGTAAGCCTATGAACTGATGACCACAAAATTTCCTTAGCTTTACAAACTTTTGAACATTTGTCGGTCATCGAGAGCAGGCCACGTCCACTACGGTGCCTGTGGTGACAGGTGATGGTCTGAAATTTGCTATTCTCAGCACACTCTTACCCGTGTGTACCTCAGTATATTGAATTCCATAACCGTGGAGTGTCTGATGTGTCTTTTACCAAGACCCACTCCTCGTTCAAAGTCTCAGATCCCATGAGTGTCCATAACCACGTGGTGAAACATTCCACACGAATCATAGCTGGCAACCCGGCGTTGCCCGGGTATGCATTCACTTCATTTTTACGTCAGTTTGTATGGAGTCAAGTTTTCCTCAGTGTCATTTCCTGCACATTCCGACCTCATAGTCACATTCTACTCGTCAAGACGAATCTTTTGAATATAAACCCGATGGGGAACGGACATTTTCAATGATAATAATTACAGTTTGATATGCAAATTATGATAATCAAGGCTGACACATACTAGTGAACAAACACCCAGAGTTTTTGTGAAGCGAAAGCAAGGCGGCCGAACGGCAATGGATGGCGAGAAAGTGGAGGTGGGCAGAGGTCCCCACAACAGGCCAACCCGGGCGGTCTTACGCACAAAAGCAACTTAAAAATGCTCCTTCGACATTGGGGAAACGCGATGCTTTCGAAAACTCTTTGAAAGCCGTTTAAAAAGAACCAGACAATAGTGTTTTTTGAGAAAGCATGTTTACTTGCAACTTGTTACGATGCAAGAGGAAAGCGAGATGCAGACGGCGCTGTTTATTTTGAGAGGAGTACCAAAACGAGACGGTATCTGACTCACTATTGGCTGGCGGCCATACGGTGTTTTAAAATGCTCTATCCCATTGGTGTGGCGTCACGCACTGACGGCGCGACAATCTCGCAGTGAATTCTAGAGCGAAGAGGCGATAAAGACTCCGGTGCAATCATGCTCTGTATGGGGCACCTCTGTCGTGGAGCGGATCTTATTGAATCTCCGGTGGAGAGTACTAAAGATTGTGCGCTGTTCATAGTTTTGACCAAGGTACTTCGTATCTGTTGTGAATACAGACAGACTGCATTAGTTAAGGGCTTGCAAGCGCATGTTTGAGTGGCTATGTGGTGGGTTAGTCTGAGACTGACGTACCACGCCAATTTCTAGCCAGACTAGCATTTATACGTCGTCTTGACTTCATTAAGACGCAGGGAAAGTGCGACTGGTAGTAGTCGATTAAGACAGACAATATTTAGATTCTTTCAGCGAAGACACAGCTAGCAGCCGTCGGCGCAAGTTAATGGTATTGTGTGTGAGCCCCAAACAGCAATAACAAATATATTTTTTACCATTGCGTAACATTTCGGACTTTGCCACATCCTTGAACATAAACTCACGAAATTGAATTAACTTTAAAGTCAAGTAGGCGTGGTTGTTCAGACATTCTACCATTTTATTTTGAAATTGCTTATACGTATCATATATCGTGTCAACCTATCCGGAACTTGGAAATTAAAATATCTAATTTATTGTTTTTATAAATTTGAGTTTTCCAAAAAGTTTAAATAATAAAAGAAGTGATTCACAATCAGTTTTTTATTACAGTAACTATCGACATCACTTTAGTACCCAAACTGATCCTCACTACTTACACTTTGTTAATTTTAAGATTTTTTTCTTACAGGAGATGTCATCTACGTCTCTCTTTACATAAGTGATAAAATTGCACCGATTGTAGGTAGGCAAGGGGCACCTTTCTGACTTCTGCGTGACATGCTGTTGATGTTTTCGTTGCAGAAGCCTCTCGGGTACAATAGGTCAGATTAGTCCATTGCGCACTATAAATGGTTGGAAGAGTAGAATAAAAAATGTCAATAGCATAGGTTTCACATTAGAAGTTCAGCTGCTTGTTAACCCTCTGATCCTCTGTCCACTTCCCCTGTACATCTTTACTGAATCACCGCCTGTGGTTTCCTTTCACGTAGCTCAACACCAGTGACATTTCTCCTCAACAACGTCACACACAGTAATGTTATCTTCGACAGGCGTAGAGTAGAATAACAGGAAACTGTAAGTGAAATATTTTTTCGAATAGATATAGCAGCGAAGACGTTGTATTTAAATGTACAAATGCTTGTAAACTGCAGTGGTCATCGGTCCCTAAACTTACAAACTACTTAAACTAAGAAACTTCCTGGCAAATTAAAATTCTTTGCCGGAACCAGGACTTGAACCTGAGACCTTTACCAGTAGAGCGCTTACCCGCGAAAGGCAAAGTCCCAGGTTCGAGTCCAGGTTCCGGGAAACAATTTTAGTCTGCCAGAAAGTTTCATATCAGCGCACGCTCCGCTGCAGAGTGAAAAGTTTCATTCTACTTAAACTAACTTAACACAAACACAACCATGCCCAAGGGAGAACTCGTATCTCCGACGGCGAACAGCCGCACTCACTGCAGCAAGGCGCCTTAGTGCGCACGGCTATTCCGCCGCGGCAGACGTTGTAAGTTAAAAACATTTTCCCTGAGTGAGTGGTTACCAGGCCTCTCATTGTTTATGACGTCATATATCCTGAACGATGGTAATGTGTCAAAAATTGCATGAAGTTTGGAAGGAAACTATGAATTTGTATGCATTACAAACACACAGACACTCTGCTTTATATAGGCTATAAAACCAGCGTTGCCAGGATATTTATTTATTTATGTTAGGGGTATATTATAATAATAATAAGCTGTCTTCATTGGTGCAGGAGATAATTTCATCTCGACAAATGCACGTAACAATCCACGATACTTTAGTATATGTTCATTATAAGATCCTTGCGCTAAAGCCTGCGGCAAACTTTTCGCCAAAAACTAACAACTGTGTCGTTCTTCTACCGTTAGGTGAAAAACTGAAGTAGATGTAACACAAAAATACAGTAATAAAGTCCTAGAAAATGGAGTTATAGCTCCGAAACGTGTCGGACAATAAAAACAATAAAAATATTGTGACTGAAGACGGCTTATTATTATAATAATATACCCCTAACCTAAACGGTACAGTCACGGGCACCTCACGGAGAAATGTCGATTAATAATAATGTAATTTGTTTATTTATTCAAGCCTTGAGTTAGAACTCCTCCTATCCCTTCTCTCTCTTTCTCTCTGTCGAATCTTTTTTTTTATTTTTTATTTTTATTTTTTTTTTTATTTTTTTATTTTTTTTCCCTACTAACATGTTATACTTATGGGAGAATATTTAAGAAATAAGGCTGTTCTGCGTCATATACAAAATAACTACAGTATCCAAACAAAGAAATATAGTAGTCAAGATGTAAATGATAAGTAACATCCATACATTCATTTCATTCAAGACTTGACTATAAACGATACTCCTTGTTACTTGTCCAGGGTCTAATGTGAACAAATTCCTTGGTGAGCCCACCCCTGAGCAAGTGACGAAGTTGTCAGTGTGACAAACAAAGAAATGTCAAATACACTCCGCAGCCTTTAATAGATTGCCCTGTAATTATTAATCGTAATAGAAAATGGAAGTCTCATTGGAAACTGCAGTCTCTTGAAGCTAAAGATAGAACTATCAGAAATAATAGATATTCCTTGAGGTACACCGTTTCATTTTCTTCCTTTCCCTGTAGCTCTATATAGGCCTACTGCTTTCGCCTACACCCGTGTGCACGGCACAAATCAAAGTTGGCCGCGGTGGAGTGGCCGAGCGCATTGAGGCGCTTACGCAACGATGCGCGAGGCCGTTCCCCGTCGGAGGTTCGAATCCCGCCTCGGGCTTGGATGTTTGTGTCGTCTTTAGTATAAGGTAGTTCATAAGTAGTTTTTAAGTTTAGGTAGTGATGATCCGGTAGCTTAAGCTTAACAAATATCTTATCTAGTTCAAAGTTGTCTACAGCACCGCCAGCTTTCAGGAATTTACATAAGCTGACTAGAATACTGGAGTGTCTTAAATAAGAACTGTATTAAAACGTGGTACATGATAAAGATTTTTACCCATCGCAGTATATGCGATCTCATGTTTATTGAATTATATGTTGTACAATTGTATAATATTGGAGGTATATATTCATTTGTAGAAGTGCTGTATGCCGGTAAAATGTGTTGTGAATACAGTTAGTAGTAAAGAAGTAATAAAAACTGATGATTGATGGGCGGTTTTTCATGAGTCTTACCGTTTATATCCTCATATCTTATGAACTATGGGTCGTACTCTGATACAGTTTAGAAGGTACATTCAACTATACGTGTGTATATTTTGTGAAAAATTTCTTGCGAGTACAATTTCTAGCGGAAAAATCATAAATTGAACGTCATACGGAATTCAGTAGTTTTACTCCACGTACAGCGGAAAAGTAGTTAGCGAGAAACTTTTTTCCTTTCTTAATTTTGATGTGGTTGTCAGCGAGAAAAAGTATAATGAATGTTTGAAATTACGTTTAAAGTATCTTGTAAGTCTGTAAGTACTGTCATTCTCACACGGTGTATGAATAAAATTTCGTCGCATGATGTAGCAGTTTTCTCACGACTCCTATTGTTTATGACGTTATATCTCCTGAACCATGGGTGGTATGCGGTTCTTACTGCAACGGGTATTGTTATCTCGCGGTAAGGGATACGTGTACCAAATTTGGTTGAAAACTGTGCAGTGGTTTAGGAGGAAATGTGCGACATTATGGCGTATGCGATAGTTTTTAAAGCATCTCATTGCTTATGACGTCACATCTCGTGAACTGTATGTTGTACGCGATTCTTTCACTTGGCGGTCGTCGCCGACACCTTTTCTTACGCGGTTCAAAGTTGTCCACAGTTTCTTTGGAAGATTAAGTTTTTCGATCTTCTTGTTGGGGCTATCCACCAAATTGCAATTGCTGTTTGCACTTTTAGCCTATAGCCCTTTCCAGACTGTTTTTGAGTTGAAGTCTTGAAGCTCTTAACCGGTTTTCCTAAAAGTTGTCCTGGATTTAAGCCTGTTTGTAGCTACTAGATCTTCACGCATAGGTAGGTCCTGGTTGTCTAGGATTTTTTGGAATGTTCTTGGGGCTAGCTGTGATCGCCTGATCTCAGGGGGCTCTGTGTTGGCAAGGACAGGGAGCCAAGCGCACGGGGTGGCCCTGAGTGTACCTGAGATTATTCGCATCGTCTCCCTCAGCTGGACGTCCGCTTTAGCTACGTGTGCGCTTCTCATCCAGAATGGCGAGCGGTATTCAGCTACGTTGTAGACAAGAGCTAGTCCTGATGTCCTCAAAGTGCTCGCTCCACATCCACAAGTCGTTCCCGCTAGTTTCGACAGGATAGCATTACGGGATTTTAGTTTCTGTTTTGTGTCCTCTAAATGTGAGTTGTATGATAGAGTGCAATCTAATTTCACATCCAAGTTTTGTTGGGGTTTCGGTTTAGGTGACACTTGGAATAATATGTTTTGAAGACTTCGAGGTTTGCATTCAATGTTTCATCGATATCGTTGAAATTTTTACTTTGGTATACGATGGCCAGGTCGTCAGCGTATGCAAATTTACGTGGTTTGGTTTCTGGTAGGTCAGCTGTATGCAGATTGAAGAGAGCGGGTGCTAGTGCCGAGCCCTATGGCGGACCGTTATCCAGAACCACGCTCTTGCTGTTCGTTCCATCAAGAGAGACCTTGATTTCTCTGCCTGTTAACACGTTTTCGAGTAGCGTGTAGATCTGTTTGCATCTTATGATTCCAGTTAGCTTGAGCAGTGCCCTTCGACCAACAGTAAGCTGATGCAAGATCTATGAGAGGCAGTCCAGTTTTCATCTTGTTTTGGAAGCCCTTCTCATTGTAGGTTGTAAGGGACAGCACCTGAACGCAACAGTTTCTGCCTGCTCAAAAACCAGGAAGGTTGACTTCGATGTACGGAGTTAATCTAGTCAGTAACATTCTCTGGAATAATTTATAGGAGGTACATAGCAGGGATATTGGTCTGTAGTGCTTTGGGTTACCTCTAGTCTTCCCGGGCTTTAACACAGCGATGACTTTTGCCAAATGTTCAGACGCATTTGCTGGCTTCTGGCGACCAGAACCTGCAAATGGTCAAATGTTTGTAAAGCTTATTGGACTTAACTACGTGGTCATCAGTCCGTAAACTTACAAACTACTTATGAACTAATATTAAGGACGGCACAAATATACATGCCCAAGGGGGGATTCGAACACCCGACGGGGAACGGCCTCGCGCATCGTAGCATAGCGCCTCAATGCGCTCGGTCGCTCCTCCTCTGGCGGAATAACCGGACGCCGATAGAGTGCAGCATTATGTCCTGTCTTGGGTACTATGTGCCGGCCTGAAAAAATGTTTCAAGTAAAAGTTTTTCACAATTTAATTTCGACTATCTTTTATATTCACAGACTATATGACATCAACTGTGAATGGGCAAAGCTGAAAATGTACCCAGCTGGGATTCGAACCCGGGTCTCCCGCTTTCTAGGCAGTTGCGCTGACCCCTACAGTTGTGTAGTGGTCAGCGCAACTGCCGAGAAACCGGGAGACCCGGATTCGAATCCCGGCTGGGTACACATTTTCAGCTTTGCCAAATCGCAGTTGATGTCATATATTCTGTGAATATGAAAGAATAACAACTGCAGGATCAGAAGTGACGTCTGTTCTTTGGAACAGACGCCACATGTATATATACGACTATCTTTTGTTTGAAATTATTTTGTCGTTATTTTCACTCCGAATGTTGGTACACACGTCTGTACATATAATTCTTGATATGTCTTTAATGTAATATTCTGTTGCTGTAAGTCATTTAATGATTGTAAGGAGAACGCTTTTAAATTGATCTAGGAACCAATATATCGCAGGAAAATGCTTTTTTCATAATGAAATAAAAAATTGTGAAAATAGTGTATCATAATTAATAATCGTAACTGATGATTATTTGGACTGGTTTCATTACTTCCGAAAGCTACGCCTCCTCCAAATATTTGAATTGTTGCCATAAATCAATTTCTTTGTAAAGGTCTTCCGAAAAGCTCGAAAATGAAAATAAATTACAAAAAAATAAAAATCGTACTGGCCTGTTTTTCGGCCCACTTGTACAAATATTTCTGACAAAAAAAATAATAAAAATTATATACAATTATATTATACAGGGTTGTTGTTATGGTCTTCAGTCCGGAGACTGGTTTGATGCAGCTCTCCACCCTACTCTATCCTGAGCAAGCCTTTTCATCTCCTCATAAGAACGGCAACCCACATCTATTTGAATCTGCTTACTATACGCATATCTTGGTCTCCCTCTGCGAGGGTAAGGCACTTAAAACCTGTTTTTTGGAGTACCGTCAAACGGGGTGATTTCGGACAGTTTTGAGATTATTCGTAGTTTATGTCAGATTTCATTGTTTTTTACGGAGGTGGTGGGGTATTATGTAAAACCAATGCAATATTCTAGAAGCAGAACGTCCATGTGCATTTACTTTTGAGTGAGACAGACAAAGTGTTCGAAATCACAACGTGGACTGGAGTGATTTCGGACACGTGTATTTTCAATCTCTGTCCGGTATTTCGAGTATGGGGTGATATCAGACACAAATTGACTTTTTTAATTCTACTTTCTTTCTGTTTGATTTTAGTGACTATTAACATATGTCAAGGACATCCACCATTAAAATAAGGGATAAGGACTGAGAAAAGGAATTTTATTTATTAAAGGCTAATCCATACGTTAATTTGCCACACTGAATACCTCGAAATGCTTTGTTTAAAAATTCCGCGTCATAATTACACCAATCTTGAACACCATTTTTACTTTTATCGTTCTGGGCATTGTCCGAAATCATCCAATAAAGTACACAATTTCGAAAAACCTCCGTTACTTTGAAACTTTACACACAACCCGTGACTAACTGGTGCAAAACTTCTCACAGTCACTATGTTTACATGCAACAAATCTTCCGGAAGACGAAAACCGATTTTTGTAAACAGTTTTTCGCTGTCGTGTTTACACCCCTGAATCAGATTTCCTAGCCCACTTAATATGGCAGCTGAAAACAGCTGATTCAGTTCCTGATTTAATCCACACAATCGCAATTTTTCTTTATTTAAATACACAGATTTATGTCCACTCTAAATATTTATACTTTTATTTCACATTAGAAAATATCAGTCTTTCCATATGTGTAGAAAATTCGTAACTAGAAAACACAATCTGACAAGCCAAGAACGCTTCAAAACCGGTTGCGTTTACATGGATACGAAACTCGATTGTGGAACTGGAAAACCGCTTTAGAGAATTGGATTTCCAGAATCGATTTTGGAGTGTTTACATGACCAACCAAACGCGGAATTGGGAAATCGGTTTACGAAATCCGGTTTTGAGAGCCCATGTAAACTGGGTGAGTGCCGCAGCCTACTGATCTCGTTGGCAACTGACGCTACAATACTTTTCCGCCAGTCGCAACAACATAAAAGTTCCCGCTCAAATCTGCAACAAAAAATAGGGATTCGTATTTAAGATTTGAAAGTCAGGCCCCTGTCCCGTCTTTGGGGACGTCCTAAAGACGCGAAATTTAACCGACAGGAAGAAGATGCTGTGATATGCAAATGATTAGCTTTTCAGCACATTCACACAAGGTTGGCGCCGGTGGCGACACCTACAACTTGCTGAGATAAGGGAAGATTCCAACCGATTTCACATACACAAACAACAGTTGACCGGCGTTGCCTGGTGAAACGTTGTTGTGATGTCTCGTGTAAGAAGGAGAAATGCGTACCATCACGTTTCCGACTTTGATAAACGTCGGATTGTAGGCTATCGCAATTGTGGTTTATCGTTTTTCGTTTCGCGCGTAAGCACAATATGGAATCGGTGGGTTCAGGAGGGCAATACGGAACGCCGTGCTGGATGCCAACGGCCTCGTATCACTAGCAGTCGAGGTGACAGGCAACTGATTCACATGGCTGTAACGGATCGTGCAGCCACGTCTAGATCCCTGAGACAACAATCACGAATGGCAAAACGTCATTTTTTCGGATGAATCCAGGTTCTGTTTACAGCATCATGATGGTCGCATCCGTGTTTGGCATCACCGCGGTGAACGCACATTGGAAGCGTGTATTGGTCATCGCCATGCTGGCGTATCACCCGGCGTGATGGGATGGGGTGCCATTGGTTACACGTCTCGGTCACCTCTTGTGCGCATCGACGGCACTTTGAACAGCGGCCGTTACATTTCAGATGTGTTACGAACCGTGGCTCTACCCTTCATTCGATCCCTGCAAAACCCTATATTTCAGCAGAATAAAGCACGAGCGCATGTCATAGGTCCTGTACGGGCGTTTCTGGATAAATGTTCGACTGCTGCCGTGGCCAGCACATTCTTCAGATCTCTCACCAATTGAAAACGTCTGGTCAACGCCAATCACTACTCTTGATGAACTGTGGCATCGTGTTGAAGCTGCATGGGCACGCCATCCAAGCTCTGTTTGACTCAATGCCCAGGCGTATAAAGGCCGTCATTACGGCCAGATGTGATTGTTCTGGGTACTGATGTCTCAGGATCTATGCACCCAAATTGCGTGAAAATGTAATCACATGTCAGTTCTAGCATAATATATTTGTCCAATGAAAACTCGTTTATCATCTGCATTTCTTCTTGGTGTAGCAATTTTAATGGCCAGTAGTGTATTAATGCAACTAGGAGATATCAAGGAAACATGGAAAGAGTACTTTGAGAAATTACTAAATGTGAAGAACAGCAATGAAATGGAATAGAAGTATGGCAGACCGGGCAGGTGTCCGGAAGGAGAGAAGGCTGTAACGATGCTAGAAGTAGAACTAGCGATACCAGAAATGAAAACTGGTAATTCACCTGCGATGAATGAAATTACTGTGGAGATGATAAAGTCAGCTGGATCAGTTGGGATACTGTGGCTACGTAGACTAATGGGGCGCATTTGAACTAAAAATATGCACCTGAAGAAGGGCGACAGAAAAGTATGTGACAAATACCGAGGGGTCACACTCATATAATCATATCCCAAGCGGCAGAAGTAATCGAGGGGATTCTGAAAAGAAGGATGAGGGATAAAGTGTAAGGACAGTTAGAAGAGAAGCAGTACTGTTTTCGACATGGTAGATCAACACTGGATCCAATATTCAGTATGAGACCATTTATGCTCTAGTCTGCTTCTCGGCGGACAGTGCCCACAGATTGTCTCCAACTACTTCGGTCACGAATCTGCCAGCCAGTCAAAATGTTCAAATGTTTGTTAAGGGACTTAA
The DNA here is from genome assembly GCA_026315105.1 of Locusta migratoria. NCBI lineage: Eukaryota > Metazoa > Arthropoda > Insecta > Orthoptera > Acrididae > Locusta > Locusta migratoria. The sequence continues at coordinate 298,481,902 of CM048751.1, forward strand.
CAGCGGTGTCATCAGTCCCTAAACTTAGAAACTACCTTATACTAAAGACGGCACAAACATCCATGCTTTAGGGGGCATTCGAACCCCCGACTGGGAGCGGCATCGTAGCATAGCGCCTCAATGCGCTTTATCCACTCCGCCGCGGCTGCCGGCCAATCACCTGCAGCTCGTCCCTTAACGGACATCCAGTGGTTTCGTGCACCTTCCCTATCGCTTCCCTTTGTTCGAGAAAGGATGTTCGTTACGGGATCAGCTGCAGGTGATAGGCTGGCAGATTCGTGGAGGCAGTGTACCCGCGGGCACCGGCCGCCGAGCAGCAGACGTAGACGGCGCGTGTTCAGAGGGCAGGCGGGGCCACGGCTAAGAGGCTTCCAGCCGCATCGATCGCCGAATCTGCGCTCGCGGCAGCCACGCACAGGCTTCGCTGGCGCACAGCGTGCCTTACGAGACAGGCTCCCCGCGCGACGCCCTCAGGTTTAGTGGCAAAGGGACGCAGCCGGCAGCCCGTCGAAAGACCACCACACACAGAGCACAAAAGCCGCAAGAAGTACGAAGTGAAACAGAAGCAGCTGATCGCCCAAGTTCTACATAGCCAACATGGAGCCACAGATTAGAGCCCTTAAAAGTACAGGCTGCCGCATCCGCCATTTTGTTTCCTAAACACAGCATGCAGCCTATGCGAACCATATTCTTTTGTTTTGAATGAAACACACGACATAACTGTGTAATATTCTGCAAATTTATTGTTTTTACTAACCGGTTTTCGACTGTTACGCCGCCATCAGGTAAACACTACAAAGATACTGCAGCTGGGAATTTACGTTCAAAAATCTTAAGTTGCACATGTATAAAGAAGACTAGTGTGAGACTTAAACTTGATAAAATATAACAAGATATGAAGTACAAGATTTGCCCTAAGAAAATAAATTGAACAATAGAAATTAGCTGCACAAATAATTTTAACAAGTCAACAATTGGAGGATAATCTGAGTGAAACATCTGTGAATATATAGGTTACATTTTAAATGGTTAAATTATAGTTACTGGCTTAAATGTTCAATATTACTACCCAAATAATAAATTACAATTGATATCTGGCAAGTACCTCTTAACTGTTGTGATCATCCAAAATAATTCCTCTATGGATCTGTAGTAGGGACACGAAGCAACTGAATAGGAGCGGATAGTTTATCCTGGCCTGGTTAGATTCTGCAGACAGAATGGGCGAGAATGAAAATTGTATCTGGTCAGTTAGTACGAGGTCTGGGAAAGCTGACATGTGTTTAATAATTTGCAGTATCTCAAAGTTGTTCATTTCTCTCCCTTTCTGGATACGGTGTAGGACTTCATGTCTTGCCGTGTAGCTGTGGCCTTCTTTTAGCAGGTGGTCAACAAATGGTGAATTTTCTTTCCTAAGTTTCCAACTTAAGTGGTGCTCTTTCAGTCTGGTACATATTTGCCCTCCCTGACTGACCAATGTAAAATTTGCCATTGTTGTAAGTAATTTTGGTATACTGTTGTTTTGGTCGAGTTCTGCGAAGTATTTTAGAAGTGTACTGCATAGAATTGTAGATCGTCATATTTTCAGCTTCCATTCCGTTTATGTTTACATCAATATGTGACTTACACGCAAAACTTTCGGGTTTTCTTCACTTGTTGCTGCTTTACTTTGCTGTCCGAATTAAGAATAAAGGTGCAAGAAACATATACGTATATTACTGTGACAAATCGTCTACTATGTTTAATTCTGCCGAATCCGGTCATATAAATAAAGGTTTTAAGGGATCTAAGCTTGTGTTTGAATAATGACTGTCAATATGCGAGGTGTGTTCGCCGTCTTGCAATAAGTGTTTGTTGTCTGCTGTGACAAATACACCACATCAGTCTTTTGTACTCACATTGCTGAATGTACTTCTATTAATTTATTGAGAAAGTTCCATTATATATTGCAAACAGTAAATCGAAAAAGAATATACGTACGTAGAATAAAAGTTTACTTACTGTCGTGGAGGTGTAGAGTGCTGATGTTGGCAATAATCGCTGAATGGTATTTGAAAGCCCATTTGCATTGAATTAGATGAATAATCCTTTGTATTAATAAATAAATAACGCTGTTTCCTCTCTAAGGCTGACAGGTTTTAGTATGTACCGATACACTTCCTTTGTCAGTAAGTTAATCATCTTTGCACAGGGAACATTTCGTTGATAACATTACCGTACTACGCCGCTACAGCCGTGAGTAAACTTGACCCAGTATTCTATCTGTGTCAGTTATGCAATAGTCTCTTACACATATGCTGAAGCAAAGAAAGCAACCAGAAACTTTCGGGAGAAAACTGGAAAATCTTCAAAACGTTGACTTAAAGCAGACGAATCGTCTTACACGGCATCCGATGTTCATGTTGATGACTGGGGATTCAAACAGCAGTGATGACGATTAGTCTATGTGTGTTCTGTACAGGACGCTTTTCTGACGACAGACATGGGGAAAATGGGCGAAGTGCACGGAATGTTATCGCTCTGGTCGTGAAGATTCCGGTGTCGCAGAGGACACTTGTCGCTATTGAATAAATTCAGTGTCCTGTTGCAGCTAGGGGCAGAAGAAAAAGTGCAGCCAGCCAATTCATCCCTTTCCTTCGTGATCCTTCTTCTCCATAATGAAATGGTTGCTAATTCATGGTACTAACAGTGGTGGTTGCAGTTTCCTTGTAGAAGCATCTGCAATCGGTTGAATTTATTAATTTTTACGATTTAATCAATTTCATAATGTGCATGAAAATATTTGCTGATTTCGAAAATGTTTTACGTAGTTTCTGAAGCTATCGTCAAAACATTGGTTTCATTATGCCGCAGTTTTTGGGTGAGGCTTGGACATGGGGTGTGACTGCCACGAAGCGTTATGATATGTAAGAACGACAAGCATTTTTCGGAGACTATGAGGAAGGGTGACCAAACGTGCAGAAAAGCGGGATTGCCCCGGTTGTCATCCCTGTGTCCCGAAAAATTGTTTCGAGACGCTCAAAATTCACGAAGTTCAGTTGTGAAACATATTTCGTGAAACTTTCTCGAGCTTTAGAGATTTCGCTAGATTAAACGAAATACGACACGAGAAAATAACACATTTTAGCTTATTTGTAAACCTCCACAGTTCCATACTAGTAATCACAGTATCAGTATTCATACACTCAAACAATAATTTCCTTCCAGCGGAATTTTCGCTAAAAAGTAATTGTATTATCCATCAGGGCATGTGTGGAGGAGAATTTGCGTAGGTGCTACAAAGATCGTAGCATCTATATCTATTCAGACAGCCAGGCAGCCCTGAGATCACTGGCAGCTCCAGCAACAAGGTCTAAAATTGTTGCAGAATGTCACAGGGTTCTGGTGGAGCTAGGGGAAAGCAATAAAGTAAACTTATTGTGGGTCCCTGGCCACTCGGGGATCAGTGGCAATGAACATGCCGACAGATTAGCCAGGATGGGGACAGAGACTCCATTTATTGGACCGGAACCTGTCCTGACAATCACCAAGGCAATGATCGAATTGGAGCTACGTAACTGGCTCAGAAGACAGCACGTAGAATATTGCATTAAAGTCTACCAACAAAAACATGGCAAAGTAATGATGCCAAAGCCATGTTTTAAAAGAAGCTCTGCAGTCCTGCCGGCCGCGGTTGCCGAGGAGACTAAGGCGCTCCAGTCACGGTCTGCACGGCCACTACGGTCGGGGGTTCGAATCCCCCCTCGGGCATGAATATTTGTGCCGTCCTAGTTCGTAAGTAATTCATAAGTAGTTTGTAAGTTTAGGGACTGATGAACCCGTAGTTAAGTCCCATAGACTGTACAAACATTTGAACATTTTTTCTGCAATCCTGGGCCTGAACAGGAGAGAGATTAGACTCATGGTTGGATTGCTGACAGGCCATGGGAATTTCAAAAAACACCTACATATAATGCATTGGAGAGTAAAAGGCACAGAACATTTGGGACAACGAGACCGGAAGAAATTGTGTCTAATAAAGAACTGGTAAAGGGACTCCTTGCATTGTTCAAGGGCATTGGTTGACTTTACTAGATATACAGGGAGCGATACCACACAATAAACTTAGTTTCGGTGCGGACAGTGACGGGTTGGACCAAAACTATTTTGGCTTCCCTGGAAAAATCAAATCAAATCAAATTGTATTATTGTAACAGACCTCTGAAACCATCTGATTGCGTGTTACTTACTTACACAGTCATTGTCAGAACAGTGTAGATGTTCATATCAGACAAAAAGGTAGGATATTTTTTTCCTCATATTATTGTTCCTGTAGTGCTGTGAAATGGAATGCCGAAATGTGCTTGCAAATTCAGTGATTGCTATTCCAAGGAATGCACTTTCATTAAAAAAGGTGGTTTTGGTTACGAAGGAGAGTGTTCCGTGTGTGTCTGTTTTATTAGTGTAAGCCGTGGTGGGCGTTCCTACATAGTTGATCTCACTGGGGCAAAGAAACACGTTAACAGATTCAGTGCACCGAGCTGCAGTAAAACTCTACAAAATTATTTTGTGGTAAAACAACGCCAAATTTTTAGATCTAGTCATTGTACTAATAATGATTACATCGCAAAAAAGTTTAGCTCAGCGAGAACTAAAGTGTTAGCGTTAGTGAAAGGAGATATTGATTCTCAGAGTTTAAAGAAAAACCTTGAATACATAAAAAAAGTAGTCTTGTTATTATGGGATAGCCACCGATAGGGCACCTGGATACAGACGGGCTGCGCGTCAACTCCTGCTGTGGTAGCAACTGACGGCGCCATTTTTGTTCCAAGCGGTTATAGCGCGAGCTTCTCAAAGGCGGAGTTCTTTGCTGTCATTGCTTTGAAATATCGCCTGCTTCACTTCTAATATATATATATATATATATATATATATATATATATATATATATATATATATATATATATATATATATATCAAGAAGAAAATAAATATCTTGATTAAAAATTAATCTGGTCATAATAAATTATTTTAATAAAGCTTGAAATATATATACACCTCTGTGCGTATCCAGAACAATTTTTTCGCATTGGACAGCTCAGTTTTAATGGCTGCCAGATGCACTACTATAGTTTCGCGATAACTCTACGTTTTCGAATGTGATGTGATAAATTTGATCAGAATATAATTCCAGGTCTGTGTTTTTTCCGGAATATTTCTCAAAATCCATATAAAACACTATTTCAGTGCACAAGCTATGAAACTACATTACCATGACAAAGCAGGATACAATTAAAGATTTATGAATAAGAGAGGAATATATCACAGAAAATATTTGATATGGCTGTCAAATTCAATCGTTTCCAACCATTCGCTCTGTTTTTCAAATTGGCTGTCTTCAAAATGAAACTAAAAGGTAGTGTTTTTAATAAGTTAATATGAAACGACATAGATGTTTAAAAAGATTTTCAGTTACGGCTTATGGCAAAAAGGACCTACTTAAGTCATCAAAAACCGATTGCCTCCAGTCGGCCAATAAGAAGTATCCAGTTTGGAGGTAAGACACTTCGCCAGTAAACTACAACATAGCTACGACGTAGGCTCACAGAAGTAAGTACATTTTAAAATCGAAGTAGTTTCGAACATGGTTTACAAATACGAGCTGTATGAGCCATTGTAATTAGTAAAAGCAGTATGCACCTTTAAAAGTAATTAATATTGTTTAGTCTATATGTTGATACTGTTTGTTATCGCTAATATTTGTATAAATAAACGTTGGTAACAAAAGTTGTTGCGCCCGACGCTGCCGAAAGCTGCCGTTTACAATGTGTTGAAATCGAACGTAATTGCAAATGACTGAATCCACTTCGCATAGTTTTGAAGTCCTCATTGGTGTCTATTTTTCATGATGACAGTTTATTATCAATACTTTGCGGCTCTCAGGGTCCACGAAAAAAGAAAATCATTTTCTGAACAATTAGAACAATTCGGAATTTTGTAAAATTGTAACAGGCGAATGTCCGAATATTTGTAAATGTAAGAGACTTAACTTAGTTGGTCATCAGTCGCTAGGCTTACAAACTACGTAAAGTAACTGAAAGTAACTTATGATAAGAGATAAGGACAACATGAACACCCATGTGCGAGGGAGGACTCGAACCTCCGACGGCGAACAACCGTGCGCTCCGCAGCAGGACGCTTTAGAACGCTCGGTCACTTGACTGCGACTTGTAATAGGCCCTCATTTCTTTATTACTGTATACGTCTTTTAAATGTCATTAATTATACAGATCAACTAGATATAAATCAGAGTATTTTTACCCTCTATAAACGTATAATAATCGAGTTAAGAAAATGTATCGCCAAACATTAGTATTTAAAATTAATACTGGTACATGTGGAATGATGTGTTTATTGACACTTGGCTGAAAGTGTCAGTGTTTTCTCTGGAAATAATTTGGACACCCTAGTATAGGGGCAAGCGGAAGTACATGGTGCTGGAAACGTTTCTGGACAAAAATTCAATACCAAGGAGAGTATGAAAAGATTTGCTCCAAGTTGGGTGACTAATTTATCAAATTTAACAAAAAAATTAGACTGCAATAGTTGTGGATGCAAAGCTGCCCATGAAGTGACGTAACAAATTAGTCAGCTTTCAGGGATGGCGTTTTAAATTTACCAGACTTTTGGACGGGATTGTAAAGTTGCTGCAGAAAGCGATCCAGTTTTAGTTTTAGGACTCAGGACAATGCTGAAACACATCATAAAGTCATTGTAGACGAAGTGTCATTCAGAAAGTGCGCCGGCTTTCTTACACCTAATATTATGAACTTAATTTTTTTCAAAACATGCTGACTGATGACCCATTAGATTAGTCCCCTTTAAACATCCAACTCAAAACACGCTAGCAAAATTCGAAAACATGGTCATTACACGTTCCGATATGAGAAATGGGGAAAGACGTAGGGCATCTGATATTCCCCTTCTGCTATGGTACGCAAGAACTATTTGCGAGAAATATGCTGACTGCCTGACAAGTTTGCACTTGCATTTCGTCGGTGACCCGTCGAATTTCCTCTTAAGTCGCAGATGAAACGAGGTTTACTGATATACATCCGTGATGTAAGAGTACCCTGAAGAATTAAATCACAAAGAGGTGAGTCGCATGCGAGTCGTATGACATTGCGGGCATTGTTGGTCAGCCTTACGTGAAACGAGGTGAGCCGGTAACCGCCTCGGAGCAATTCTGTTGCATTGTTTCGCGAACAGCATGGCAGGTGCGCCACTCTGCTGAAGCCAAAACTCCTGAACGTGCATTCCATTCAAGCAAGGCCTCAAAAATACTTTTATCATAGCACGTTATCAGTTTCCGTCAACAGTTGCGTACCAATGTGGGTGGGGGGGGGTTGGTCTACAACTTCCTTTATGTTCAGTATTTTCTTTTAAATATATATGCTATTTATCGTAATGATTATTGCTACATTTGATAATACAAAAGCCGCGGTGGAGTGGCCGAGCTCTCTAAGGCGCCTTGCTGCGGAGCGCGAGTTTTGAATCTCAGCTCCGGCGTCCCTAATGGGCTCAATCGCGACGCTAAATGTTCCGATTTTCAAATATCGTAGATTTCTGTTCCACTGGTTCAATATACAACACGATAAATTCAATGTTTGTAAAGCTTATGGGACTTAACTGCGGGGTCATCAGTCCCTAAACTTACAAACTACGTATGAACTAACTTTTACTAAAGACAACACAAACATCCATTCCAGAGGGAGGATTCGAAGATCCGACGCGGGAGGCCGCGCGATCCTCAACGTGGCGCTCCAGAACGCTCGACTACTCCCGCGCGGCACGATTTTTCCAACGTGTAAGAAGTCTGGGGGGGGGGGGCGAGGGGGAGGATACGGAACTAAGCAGATTCAATGAACGTATGTCCGGAAATGCATGGTTTCCTGCTGGAGACCATTTCTTCAATGATTTGTTACAGAGACTGCGTCTAATAAACGCTGCATTTGAACAGTGTCGAAGACTGCATGAATATGCTGCTCCAGTGTTTCCACATATCGAATACTCTCTGCATACAGACTACTTCTGACATGGCCACGTAACCAGAAACTGGGGCATTGAGTGCCTGCGAACGAGCAGGCCGGGCATCTAACATGACCATCCGCATTCGATAATGACCATCAAAGACGTGAATGAGAGGTGTCTGAACGTTAAAGGCGGAATTGGTTGGAGCACCATCATGTCGTGGCCATACGACTCTTTGGATCTTCTAACACGTGAGGCAGTGACCCGCAAGAAACGCCGACACTTCCAATCTATTAGACAAAGAGAAAAAAACATGGTCCGAAAATGGGTATCTATGACATGACGTACGAGCAACAGTAGCACCCTCTAGGAGGAAACCATGCATAGTGCAACTGTGGCTGCATGCTAGAGCGCCTAGTAGACAGTCTCTGTAACAAGAGTATGGCTGAACAGTGGGTCTCTGGGAACATGCATTTCTTGACATAAGTTCATTATAGCTTTATTGTTCCGCATCCTACCATTGATCAATCTCTAGAGTTTGTACTCGACGGAAAGACTCATCCTCTATTTATGTGAAAGAGAAACCAATCGCCAGCGTCTGACTTTCATATTAAGTCTAGTTTATTTGACTACAGTTGGCAAGATTATTCACTTGTTATTATATTTGAGTAATTGAATTGCATCAGTTCGTTACCGTTTTGATGCCACTACGTATTATTATAGTATGTAATAGTGTGACTTCTCATTTGTATGTGCAACTAAAAGCGAAACATAAGAACTGTGATGAGCAGACCTAAACAGCAATATCGCCTTTCATAAAAAGTGTCAACAGATGTGGAAAAGTATTCAAATCAAGGGTTTGTAAAGGTATTAGATCAAATTGGTATTGTTGCCACCCTCTAGACTTACAGACTGTTTAAACTACCTTACAATGAGGACAACACACACACATGCTTCAGGAAGGACTCGAACAGCCAGCGAGAACAGCCGTCCAGTCCGTAGCATGACGCATTAGACCACCCGGTTGTTCCCACTGCAGACTTTGTGCCTGTTACTACGCAATTTAAATTATTGGAAAATCTGACACCCAAAGCACAAGGAGAGGCATACAGTTCGTAACTCTTTTTTTTTTTTAATCCAATTCAAGAAAGGAAATGCTCATTGCTGTCCATGAATTTATAACAGCATATAGAACTGACAAATATCGCCATTCATGTAAGTCACTTGACAACGCGATGAAATTGTGTTGAGTTAAATGTATCTCGACTCTGTGTTTGCTAGAAACCAAAGTGTTCCGATTTTAGTACCAACATTTATGGCCATCATGATTTAAGTGGACACGTGCCCCGCCACTGAAGATGATTTCCTTCGCAAAGTCGCCTGACTATAACTTACTAATCATAAAATGTAGATTAAAACTTAAGAGACTCAAAAAGGTAGAAAATTAAGGAGGTGGAACCTGGTTAAATTGAAGGAACCACAGCTTGTTCAGAGTTTCAGTGGGAGCATTTGGCAAGTATTGACCAGAACAGGGGAAAGTAATACAATACAAGAAGTATGGGTAGCTCTGAAAAACACAGCAATATAGGCCTCAGAAGATCATATTGGTACAAGGAAACGATCTAATAGAAAAGAAACACAGACGATTGATGAAAGGAGAAAATATAAAAATGCAGCAAAGAGAGATAGGGTAGTGAAGGCCGTAGAGGATCATATAGGCAGAATGACAAGGCCTAATAGAAATCCCTGAATAACACAGGATATACTGAACTTAATTGATGAGAGGAAAAAATATAAAAAATCATCAAGTGAAGCAGGAAAAAGGGAGTACAGACGTCTGAAAAAATGAGATTGACAGGAAGTGCAGACGGACTAAGCAGGAGTGGCTACAGGAGAAATACAGAAACATGGAAGAATGCATAACTAGGGGAAAGATAGATACCGCCTACAGGAAAATAAAAGAGATATTTGGAGACAATAAAAGCAGCGGTATGAATATCAAGAACTCGGATGGAAAACCAGTACTAAGCAAAGAAGGGAAAGTTGAAAGGTAGAAGGAATATATAGAGGACCTATAGAAAGGAAATGAAGGCAATCTTCTAGGCATCCAAGACAGAGGAGTATGAGATAGAACATACGATACTGCGAGAAGAATTTCACAGAGTACTGAAAGATGGGAGTTGAAACAAGGCCGCTGGAGTAGATGATACTCCGTCTGAACTGCTAATATCGTCAGGTGAGCCTGTCATGAAGAAATTGTTCCACCTGGTATGCAAGATGTGTGAGACAGGGGAAATACACTCCGACTACAAGAAGAATATCGTAATTCCACTTCCAAATAAAGCAAGTGAAGACAAATGCGAAAATTACAGAACTATCAGTTTCATAAGTTATGGTTGCAAAATACTAAGACGAATTATTTACAGACGAATGGAAAAACTGTTGAAATCCAACCTCGGGGAAGATCTGTTTGGATTTAGGAGAAATGTAGCAATACGCAAGGCAATACATTACTACTTATCTCAGAAGAAATTATATATTGTGGGTATCCGCACCTGTAGACTTCAGTCATATTGAATGAATACCGCTTCATATGTATGGTACTCTTTTATTTTCAACCAACTATTTTCGCAGCATTAGATCCACATCATCAGGGTTATCTGTATACAAAGAAGAGCAAATGCCACTAACAATTACGTTATGGTTTTTACATTTGGCTATAGAGAAGAAAACTGTAGGTGAAAAGTACTCAAAAAATATTTCATATTTTTCTCTCAGTGACTCTACATGACCCAACTTTCTCTGGTCCTATTCCATAAATGATAAATAAATTGGATTGCCAGAATTGAAACAATGTGTAAATGATAAATATTGTATGGCGTCGCGTCAAAAAGGGAGGGATAACCCCACCGAGTGGATATATTTTTACTCGTCAGTGACGGTCCACTGGTATGCAAATGTGCAAAATCACAGATATGCAAATTAATTTTAAATATAATCGTCATTAATTTTAATATCAAGGGTCGCCACCATATTTTTATTAAAAACATGGAAAAAGATCCAACACCATAAATCTACAAGCACGGTGGCGAGATAAACGATCAGAGTGCACCAAATAATAAACACAATTCTCTGCCTGTCTATCTAATTACCCCTTCAAAATAGTGAGTTAGGAATTTGTAAAGGAAAGTAAATTTATGACTTAAACAAATACATTTATTTATTAAAGCACACAGTTAACAATTAGTATAAAGGATTTTGTAAATCAAATCACAGTTCAAAGTGCATTCAAGCAATGGGTTACAAATGAAAACAAATATTTATGAAAAGGACATCAAAAGCAGTAACATCGGTTAACACCGTGGAATAGATGTGTGACCAGCAAATTGTCTGAGTTTTAACAAATAAGTTTACAAATCAATATACGAAGTCTAATAGAAATGAAACAAATGGAGCTGTAACACAGTGAAATATCTGGCTACACATGTGGCGTTGTCCTATCGTGAAAAATAGAAAGATGGACAGCGGCTTTAAGAAATTAGTTATAGGAAAGAGAAGTCAACACACGCGCATACACACTAATGGGTTATTACTGCAACTACGGGTCGGAGCGTGGAATGTTAGATCCCTTAATCGAGTAGGAAAATTAGAAAATTTAAAAAGGGAAATGCATAGGTTGAAGTTAGATATAGTGGGGATTAGTGAAGTTCGGTGGCAGGATGAACAGGATTTCTGGTCAGGTGAGTACAGGATTATAAATACAAAATCAGTTGGGGGTATCACAGGAGTAGGATTGATAATGAATAAGAAAATAGGAATGCGGGTAAACTGCTATGAGCAGCACAGTGATCGCATTATCATTGTCAAGATAGATACGAAGCCAACACCGACAACAGTAGTACAGGTTTATATGCCAACTAGCTCTGCCGATGATGAGGAAATCGAAGAAATATATCAGGAGCTAAAGGAAATTATTCAGACAATAAAGGGAGAGGAAAACTTAATTGTTATGGGAGACTGGAATTCGGTAGTAGGACAAGGAAAGGAAGGGAAGATAGTAGGTGAATATGGTCTGGGCAAAAGGAATGAAAGAGGAAGCCGCCTGGTAGAATTTTGCACAGAACATAATTTATTTATAACAAACACCTGGTTCAAGAATCACAAAAGAAGGTTGTATACGTGGAAGAGACCAGGAGACACCGGAAGGTATCAGATAGATTTTATAATGGTAAGACATAGATTCCGGAACCAGGTTTTAAACTGTAAAACATACCCAGGGGCAGATATAGACTCTGACCATAACTTGTTGGTTATGAACTGTAGGCTGAAACTAAAGAAACTACAAAAAGGTAGGAAAATAAGGAGATGGGCCCTGGATAAATTGAAGGAACGTGAGGTTCTTAAGAATTTCAGAGGGAGCTTTAGGCAACAATTGACAGAAACAGGGAAAAATAAAATAGTAGAAGAGGAATGGATAAAATTGAGAGATGAAATAGTGAAGGTAGCAGAGGACAAAATAGGTAGGAAGGCAAGACCTACAAAAAATCCTTGGATATCACAGGAGATACTAAATTTAATCGATGAAAGGAGAAAATATAAAAATGCAGTAAATGAAGCAGGCAAAATGGAGTACAGACGACTAAGAAATGAGATTTACAGGAAGTGGCAGGAGTGGCTAGAAGGCAAATGCAAGGATGTAGAAGAATGTATAAATAGGGGAAAATAGATACAGCCTACAGGAAAATAAAAGCAACATTTGGAGATAAGAAAAACAGATCTATGAATATCAAGGACACTGATGGAAAACCAGTTCTCAGCAAAGAAGGGAAAGTTGAAAGGTGGAAGGAGGATATAGAGGGGCTCTACAAAGGAAATGAACTTAATATTGTAGGAAGGGAGGAGGATGTAGATGAAGATGAAATAGGAGATACTGTATTGAGAGAAGAATTTGACAGAGCCCTGAAAGACCTAAGTCGAAACAAGACCCCTGGAGTAGATGATATTCCCTCAGAGCTACAGAAGTCTCTGGGCGAACCAGCCATGACAAACTTGTTTCACCTGGTGCGTAGGATGTATGAGACAGGAGAATTACCCTCAGACTTTAAGAAAAATGTTATAATCCCCATTCCAAAGAAAGCAGGTGCAGACAGGTGTGAAAACTACAGAACCATCAGTCTAATAAGTCATGGTTGCAAAATATTAACACGAATTATATACAGAAGGATGGAAAAGGTGGTAGAAGCCGACCTCGGGGAAGATCAGTTTGGGTTCAGGAGAAATGTAGGAACACGGGAGGCAATACTCACTTTACGGCTTATCCTACATTTCTAGCATTTGTAGATTTGGAGAAGGCTTTTGACAATGTTGATTGGAATAAACTCTTTCAAGTTCTGAAGCAAGCAGGAGTAAAATATAGGGAGCGTGAGGTAATTTACAACTTGTACAAAACCAGACAGCGGTTGTCAGAGTTGAAGTGCATGAAAGGGATGCAGTGGTTGGGAAGGGAGTAAGACAGGGTTGTAGCCTTTCTCCAATGTTATTCAGTTTGTACATTGAGCAGGCTATAAAGGAAAGCAAGGAGAAATTTGGTGAAGGAATTAAAGTTCAGTGGGAAGAATTAAAAACATTGCGTTTTGCCGACAACATAGTAATTCTATCAGAGGCAGCAAAGGATCTGGAAGAACGGTTGAACGGAATGGACTGTGTGCTGAAAGGTGCACATAAGATGAACATTAGCAAGAGCAAAACTAAGGTAATGGAGTGCAGTCTAAAACAATCAGGCGATGCTGAAGGAATTAGGTAACGAAAGAATAAAGGAGGTAGATGAGTTTTGTTACTTGGGCAGTAAAATAACAAATGATGGTCGCAGTACAGAGGATATAAAATGCAAAATGGCAATGGGTAGAAAAGCGTTCTTGAAAAAGAGAAATTTGTTAACATCGAATATTGATTTAAGCCTAAGGAAGTCTTTTCTGAAGGCATTTGTATGGAGTGTTGCCTTGTATGGGAGTGAGACATGGACGATAAACAGTGCGGACAGGAAGTGGATTGAGGCTTTTGAAATATGTTGCTACAGAAGAATGCTGAAGATTAGGTGCGTGGATCGCGTAACTAATGAGGAGGTATTGAACAGAATTGGAGAGAAAAGAAATTTCTGGCATACCTTGACTAAACGAAGGGATAGATTGGTAGGACACATGCTTAGGCATCAAGGAATTGTGAATTTAGCATTGGAGGGAAGTGTGTGGGGTAAAAATCGCAGAGGAAGACCAAGAGATGGATACAGTAAGCAGATTCAGACAGATGTAGGTTGCCGTTCTTATGTGGAGATGAAGAGGCTTGCTCAGGATAGGGTATTGTGGAGAGCTGCATCAAACCAGTCTCCGGACTGAAGACCACAACAACAACAACATATAAAACAACCCTAACAAATAGCGAACATCACTTTACCAATAACCCTGAGTCGGCTTGATCTGACGACGCTGGATCTCGCTGGCGACTGGACGATTTTGAAGGAGTGTAGCTGAAAGAGAATAAATTCTTCCGCCCAGGAATCTTACTACGATCTGTGAAGTAGTATCGACATTTAACTATAACAGTCCCACTATCACGACAGATAGCAGTTGTCCGGTAAATGCTTCCAGTGTCGGCTAGGGCATAAATTCACAAACTCCAGCGCAAAACGCGAGTATTGAGCACAAGTGTCCCCAGAATGGAATTGCATAAACCACTAGCACGTCGATACGACCAGTACAACGGTGGCTGCCTGTCTCAAGTCTCGACTGAACTAGAATATAAAACACAGCCGTTTCGCTAAGCGAATAACTGCAACTGAGTTTCTGTCTGGGTCGAAATGTGAAATTTTCGAAGTCCGCGATCCGCTGCTGGTGTATACCTCAGAAAACTGAAGTCTCACAAACGCTCAGGACTCAGCCCAGAAGAGCGAATAAACGCTTCAGGTCCTATCTGAAAGAAGACGTCCGAACTAGCCGGAGCCTACACGAGAAGTCTCACACCACTCTTCGTCTGCACACGCCAAAAACTGGGCGTCACCAGCCCCCTAAACCTGATATATCAATCACTGGAGAGCTCTAACCCTCCGGCGAATCAGATGGACAGGCAGCTATGACAGATAGCTAGACCTGTCACCTACAAAAACGGAGCCAATCGGATCGCTTCCAGAGGACGCTACTCAACCGTCCTTCCGAAAATTTCACACACCCATCGTTTCCCAGCCTTTGCTCTAAAAGGAATTTAAAGTCGTATCTAGCGAGCCATAGATAAAAGAGCAAAGTGGAAAGGGGACACGAAACACCAGACAAGAGAAGACTCAATTGCGCGCCGAAATTCCACCGGACACCAGGCAGTATATCACACTGAAAAAACAGGGCCTGAGTCAGACCCCGGCTGTAATTCTGCAGACAAGTAAGGCTAACGGATACTTAGAAGATAACCTCCCCAAAGGTGGACAGTAAGAGGCTCCGCGATGATAGGAAACCTGCAGAATGCGGACCACGCTGCACGCTATGTAAAACGGATGCGACAAATTGTCGAGTGTTTTCTAGATAGTGCAGCCACCTCAGGTAGTGAGCCTGGCAACAGATTGGTTCCGCCTCGCAAACTGCCCCCATAAACGTGTCGCCAGCAACCAGCCTCCCTCGACAACACCAGCACAGCCCTGCCTTCCACAGGCAGGGATAGTGTCTAACAGCTAACGAATACAGTTCCCAAAACAGCGACACATATTGCAGATTCACCAAACAATACATTCTGAGGCACACCCTTATGACATGCAAGAATAAATAAAAAATAAAAGGACTAGCAAATTACTCCCATTACACACAGCACACATAAAGGCACTAGAAAGAGAGAAAACAAACCAACAAATAATTGACCACCCTACAATATGATAAAATTAAGTTCCCGGGCAATCCAATTTATTTATCATTTATGGAATAGGACCAGACAACGTTGGGTCGTCTAGAGTCACCGAGAGAAAAATATGAAATAATTTGTGAGTACTTTTCACCTACAGTTTTCTTCTCTATAGCCAAACGTAACCGTAACGTATGTGATAGTGGCATTTGCTCTTCTTTGTATACAGATAACCCTGATGATGTGGCTTTAATGCCACGAAACTAGTTGGTTAAAAATAAAAGAGTACCATACAGCTGAAGCGGTATTCATTCAATATGACTCAGAAGATAGGTCAAGGAAACAAATACCAGACTGCAGTTATTAGAGTCGAAGGGCATGAAAGGGTCACAGTGGTAGTGAAGGGAGTAATACAAGTTTGTAGCCATTCCTAGATGTTATTCAATATGTACATTGAGCAAGCTGTGAATGAATGCAAGAAGATATTTTGAGAAGGAATTGAACTTCAGGGAAATTCATTAAAGCCTTTGCAGTTCGCGATGACATTATAATTCTGTCAGAGGCAGCAAAGGACCTGGAAGAATAATTGAACAGAATGAAAATGTCTTGAAAGTTGGGTGTAAAATGTACATTAACGACTGCGAAACAAGGGGAAAAATTGTAGTGCAAGAAAATCAGGCGGTGCTGAAGGAATTAGATTACGTAATGAGATAGTAAAAGTAGTAGGTGATTGTAGCTATTTGGGTAGCAAAGTCAATTCTTATGGCCGAAGTAAAGAAGATATAAAATGTTGAATGGCTGTGGGAAGAAAAACATTCCTAAAGAAGCGAAATTTGTTGACTCCAATATTAATTTAAATGTTTGGTAGTCCTTTCTGAAAGCCTTGTCTGGAGTGTAGCATTGTATGGGAGTTGAACGTGAACAATTGGGAGTTCAGACAAAAAGATGATATAAGCTTTTGAAAAGTGGCGCTACAGACGAATGATGATAATTAGATGGGTAGATCGCATAACTAATGAGGAGGTGCTGAACAGGATTAGGAAGAAAAGTAGTTCCTGGCAAATCCTGACTAAGAGAAGTGATTGTTGGGACACATTCTGAGACATGAGGAAATTGTCAACTTAGCATTGGGGGGATATGTGTGGAGTAAAAATTGTAGAGGTAAACCTAGAGACGAGTACAGAAGGATGTGGGTTGCTTTTCTTATCTGGAGCTGAAGAGGCTCACACAGGTCAAGATAGCGTAGAGAGCTGCATCAAAACAGTCTGCACACTGAAGACCACAACAACAATAACAACAAGATGCTGTCGTCCTTTGGTCGTCTTCTCAGAAGTGGCAATAAAATCTTGCCTCTTCGCTTGATCGGTCTCTTTCAGCTGCTGCGTTAACTGAATTTTGTAGGAATCCTCTGTACTGAAGAACACCATATTCTTGGGGACGCCGAAGAAACAGTATCATTGGACTAACAGCAACGCTGTCGTGAACCACCGCAAGGCTTTGCCCCGGTCGACCAGTACGAAACGACCAGGACTTTCGACGTTTACTGAACGTTTTTCGAAATTCTTGCGAACTTTTGATTCATCCAGTGCTTTATATGACTCTAGAAGCGGGCAAAGTCGCCTAACAGCTGCTGCATAACGTTTTTCTTTATGTAAAAAAAAAAAGTTTTCAGTCACCTAGGATACGTTCTATACGATGTTCATCGGATCCGACTCCTTTTGAAGACGATCTACAAACATTTGACTGCCAGATTCCAGTCTTTTAGTTTAATATAACGTGCTTGGGAAGTAACCACATAAATAATGAATTCAGTCCCTTGGTTGCTTCAGTGGCATGGTTTTCTTTGTGTACATACGGATGGATCCAAAATCCCGCAAGAAGAGTGTACTGGATGTGGCTTTCTCTGCCTTCGGATCCAGAACCAGACAACCTTCAAACTGCCAACGAACGCTTACGTATTTACAGTGGAGACAGTGGCAAAACTCTAAGCACTTAAGTTAGTCTCTGCCCTCTCCTTTCTTAGGATACTTATTGTGCGTGACTCTCAAAGATACTTATTGTGCGTCACTCTCAAAATGTCCTTCAAACGCTTCAATATCGGAGATAGCACAAAAAAAAAAAAAAAAAATAAAAAAAAAATAAATACATAAATAATAAAAAAATAAAAAAAATAATAAAAAAACTAACAGCTCTATTCTATATGTTATTTCGGCATATATTCTCTGTACAAATATGGAGCGTACAATTAACTTCCTGTGGGTGTCTTCCCACGCTTGTAACTGCTTCAGTGAGAAAGTTCATACTGTGGCCAAACAAGAGGCATATTGGGCAATGTCTTGGACCTGCAGCTATCATAGAAAGACATTTTGACTGCGTACAAGGAACACGCACAACAATAGTGGCAACAGATGTGGAACGTTTCCCAACAAATGAAAGGAGGGCCCTACGCAGTGATTCAAACTCAGATTTCAACGCAGCCGTGGTTTATGAGGACTCATCTGGGCCGATCCGCAATTTCAACTATCAGACGGATTCGCTTGAATCGTGCCTCTTAACCACAACAGCTACATCGATTTAACGTCTACGATTTGGCGGCATGTGAGTGTGATCCTGCGACGGAAACTGATGTTAACAACATCCTGTTCAGGAGTCCCAAATTTGACCGTGAACGGTTGAACTTCCTGTATACATTGCCGAATATGGGATATCTCCTTCCCCAGTCAGCTTCTTCTCTTTTATTTACAAAAGACATTCGTCTTTATAAAGTCCTATATTGGTAACATGAATATAAGGTGTGGAGATCAAAAGTGATTTGAACTGTAATTTAATGCAGTTATGAGTACTTTTTTATCCCATAGTTTCACCACTAATGACGGACACCGTTGTTAGCTTACAATTTGCACTTTCCCATTTGTCAAAATGGGATGTATTTTGTCACTGTGTGTGTAGATGGCCATATTGAGTTCACACTTAGAAGGGCAAATAATAATAATGTTGTTGTTGTTGTGGTCTTCAGTCCGCAGACTAGTCTGATGCAGCTCTCCATGCTGATTCCTTGATGTCTCAGTATGTGTCCCACCAACCCATCCCTTCTCTTAGTCAGGATATATCTACTCCTTTTCTCCCCAATTCGGTTAAGCCCCTCCTCATTAGTTACGTGATCTATCCATATAAATCTTCATCTTGTCGGGCCCGATTGTCTTGGGGTAAAGTGCTCGACTGGAAACCGAAAGGTCGCGGGTTCGAAACCCGGTCGGACCTCGAATTGTTTCAGTCTGCATTTAGACCTATCCTTCACCTCTCAACGATGTGAGGAGTCGCCAGAAACGACACTTGGTTCGGATTCCACGTTAAGCTGTAGGTCTCCTTTCTTTTCCTCGGTTGGATAACTGGGGTAGGGTAGGGACACGCAAGTCGCCGAAGTGGCGTCGAATTGAAAGACTTGCACCAGACCAATGACCCACACGAAATTATTATTATTATTTTCATCATTCGTCTGTAACACCACATTTAGAAAGCTTCTATCATCTTTTTGTCTGAACTCCTTATCGTCCACGTTTCACTTCCATACAGTGGTACACTCCAGACAAATGCTTTCAGAAAGGACTTCCTAACATTTAAATTAATATTGGATGTCAAGAAATTTCGCTTCTTCAGAAACGCTTTACTTCCCATAGCCATTATGCATTTTATATCTTATTTACTTCGGTCATCAGAAGTTATCTTGCTACCCAAATAACAAAACTCATCTGCTAATTTTATTGTCTCATTACCTAATCTAATTCCTTCAGCATCGCCTGATTTTTGACACTATATTCCATTATCCTCGTTTTACTCTTCTTATTGTTCATATTATACCTTCCTTTCAAGACACTGTCCATTCCGTTTAATAGCTCTTCCATGTCCTTTGCTGTCTCTGACAGAATTACTCTGTCGTTAGCAAACCGCATGGCTTTTATTCCCTCACACTGGACTTTAATTCCCTCTCCAAACTTCTCCTTGCATTCCTTCACAGCTTGCTGAATGTACAGATTGAACAACATTGGGGAAAGGCTACACCTTCCATGACTTTCGACTCTAATAACTGCCGTCTCGTTTTTGTACAAGTTGAATATAACTCTCCGCATCCTATATTTTACTTTGCTACCTTCAGAATTTGAAAGAGTGTGTTACAGTCAAAATTGTCAAAAGCGTTCTCCAAATCCACAATAATAATAATAATAATAATAATAATAATAAGCCTTTGATGTATAAGTCAGCTGCTTTATGGTTAGATATTGAGTGAATAAACGCCAGAAATTCGGACTAAAGCTACAATCGAAATGTTTGTGGATACAACAACAATAAAAATGAATGTCGGCAACCTATAAACAAAAATGTACGGAACTATCCAAAACGTGCGCGCTCTTTAGATGACTCTTTATATTCAGGGATTCCCAACCTGCCGCGCGGAAGTGGCCGAGCGCTCTAAGACTCCTTGCTACGGAGTGCGCTGCTGCTTCCGTCAGAGGCTGAGTCCTTCTCGGGCATGGGTGTGTGTTATTCTTATGTGTATTGTAATAATAGTCTTGATCGCAGAGATAAAAATGTTTTACTTTACCGGTTTCAACCTAATATAGGCCATCTTCAGAAACAATAAATATAGAGCATATGTGGCTGGTGCTGGACCCTGTAGGACTGCCGTGGCTGTTGTCTGGCCGTTAAGTTGGAACTCCGTAAGTTGGAACTCCCAACTTACGGCACGAGAACAGCCACGGCAGTCCTACAGGGTCCAGCACCAGCCACATATGCTCTATATTTATTGTTTCTGAAGATGGCCTATATTAGGTTGAAACCGGTAAAGTAAAACATTTTTATCTCTACGATCAAGACTATTATTACAATACAAATATCGTCAAGGAAATTCGCTATTTTTCTCCTGGTACAATGTTAAATTAATAGCTTAACCTAGTTTAAGTAGATTTTAAGTCTAGGGACTGGTGTAGTTTAGTCACATAGAATTGCAAACATTTGAATATTTTCGTTTCCCAACCAGTGGTCCGTGCAGTACTAACAATATCGTCCACGAAACACTTAAAATTTCAAACTTTCGTAAGTTTTAAATTAATTTTATGAGGTCAGTGAAAGATTCTGCGTGGCCACGCTAATTTAACGAATACACTGGTGTTGCCAAAGTGGATGAAATTGGTACCAATTGAAAGACATTCATTTTTCAATTTTCAAGTGTTCAAACGTTTGTTAAGCTTATGGGACTCAACTGCGGGATCACCAGTCCCTAAACTTACAAATTTCTTATGAACTACCGTATATTAAAGACAGCAAAAACATCCATGCCCGAGGGAGAATCCGGGAAACGGCCTCGCACATCATTGCTGTGTCTCCAGTGGTGTAGGGGTCAGCTCAATCACCTAGAGAGCTGGAGACCCGTTTTCGAGTGCCGGCTGGGTACACATTTCAAGTTTACACCTATTTCGCAGTAATGTCATATATTTCGTGATATTGAAAAGACTTTTTGTTGTAAAAGAAGAAACAATAATCTGATGCAATAATATTCGAGAATTCGCTTTCCATAAGCTTACGCTTTACTGCACAACATCTTTACAGGAAGGGTTTCCTACCTTGTTGATGATTAACTCTAGAATGGTCTCGTAGGATCTCACAGATACGTACTTCCGGAATAGGCAGCCCGCGCGTCTGCGGATCTAAACATTATATCATTAATTTTCATAAAATAAACGTTCAGTTGCTACTTTTATAATACTTACAAGTTTTCCCCTCGTTTGTTAACTTATTAACTCTAAAATCCGAGGTTAATTAGAGCTAACGGTGCAATGTTGACCCTGTACCTCTCAGACACAACGCGGCCACCAATGTTCCCCCTAGTAACGCGACCAGTGCTGTGTTTAAAAATAAACCAAGGAATCGGTTGAAAATAAGGGATGATTGTTGTAGGTTCGAGCAACACTATTAGCGATAGAGTCATCGAACTTGAACAGAAGATACACGGTCTAAAATCACGTTGATCCAAACCGAATTTAATTTCCTACTAAACATTTGTGATACAATAGTACTCTTAAATAAAATGTTCAAGACTTGATTAAAGTTTATTTTTTGGTTGAGAAAGCTTTTTTTTTCTCTCAAACGTGTGCTCCCTACTCACACCAAAGTAACAAAAATGTTGCCAGGTCAGAGAAAGGTTGGAAGTAACTGGTTTTTAAGAATCGGGGTTTCCTGGGGAAGAAAGAAGGAAGATTGGTGTATAACGCCCCATCGACAGCCTGGTCATTAGTGGCGGGGCATAGTTTGGGTAAGGATGGGGAAGTAAATCGGATAGTGCCCTTTGAAAGGAACCATCCCGACATTTGCCTGGAGTGATTTAGGGAAATCACGGAAAACCTAAATCTGGATGGCCGGAGATGGATTTGAACCACTGTCCTTCCGAATGCGCGCCCAGTGTGTTACCAGCGCGTCACCCCGCTCGGTTTACCCGAAGATACAGAACAAAACCCTTAGCATTTCTGAACACAGCACATCGGGCGTTCCACAGCGTAGTGTTGTTGGTCCTCTGCTGTTCCTTATTTACATAAACGATTTAGGGGAAAATCTAAGTAGCTCTCTTAGGTTCTTTGCAGATGACGCCGTCATTTACCGTCTAGTAAAATCATCTGAAGATCAAAAACAACTGCAGAACGATCTGAATAAGATATCAATATGGTGTAAAAATTGGCACTTGACACTAAATAAAGAGAAGTGTGAAGTCGTCCACATGAGTACGAAAAGAAATCCCTTAAACTCTGTTTACAAGATAAATCAATCAAAAGTAAAGGCCGTAAACTCCACAAAATACCTAGGAATTACTATTACTTCAGATTTAAAATGGAAAGAACATGTAGATCGTGTCGTGTGAAAGGCAAACCAGAGACTGCGTGTTATTGGCAGAACCCTTAAAAGATGCAGCAGAACTACAAAAGAAACTGCATACTCTACGCTTGTTCGTCCATTTTTGGAGTATCGCTGCTCAATGTGGGATCCTTATCAGGTGGGTTTCACGGAGGAAATCGAAAGAGTCCAAAGAAGGGCAGCTCGTTTCGTATTGTCACGATACAGGGGAGACAGCGTTACGGAAATGATACAGGATCTGGGATGGGAATCATTACAACAACGGCGCTTATCGTTGAGACGTGGGCTAATTACGAAAGTCCAATCGCCAACAATCTTTTCCGAATGCGAAAATATATTGTCGACTGCCTCTTGCATAGGTAGAAATGATCATCTGAATAAAATACGTGAAATCAGAGCTCGAACGGAGAGATTCAGGTGTTCCTTCTTCCCGCGCGCTATTCGAGAATGGTATGGGAGATAAATAGTATAATGGTGCCAGAATGAAACTTTCACTCTGCAGCGGAGTGTGCGCTGATATGCAACTTTCTGGCAGATTAAAATTGTGTGCCGGAACCGTGACTCGAACCTGGGACCTTTGCCTTTCGCGGGCAAGCACACTACCGATTATGCTATCCCGACACGACTCACGATGCCGCCTCGCAACTTTACTTCCGCTAGTACCTCGCCTCCTACTTTCCAAACTTCACAGAAGTTCTCCTGCGAAACTTGCAAGACTAGCACTCCTGGAAGAAAGGATATGGTGGAGACATGGCTTAGCCACAGCCAAAGGGATGTTTCCAGAATGAAACTTTCACTCTGCAGCGGAGTGTGCGCTGATATGAAACTTCCTGGCAGATTAAAATTGTGTGCCGTAACCACGCGGAAGTAAGGTTGTGAGACGGCACCGTGAGTCGTGTTGGGATAGCACAGTCGGTAGTGCGCTTGCCCGTGAAAGGCAAAGGTTCCAGGTTCGAGTCCCGGTTCCGGCACACAATTTTAATCTGCCAGGATGTTTCAGTATAATAGTGGTTCGATGAACCCTCTGCCAGGCAATTAAATGTTATTTGCAAAGTATCCCATGTAGATATAGATGTAGAACACTAGAATCACCTAAAACGAAAAAAAAAAAAAAAAAAAAAAAAAAAAGGAGAGAACAAATATGTTGAGCCGTGTTGCGTGTGAAATGCGTACCAAGTAGCCAGTAACAGGGAAAGCCGGCAGCAGTGGTGAAAGGTTGTGTAACTCACGGGTGGCGTCGTTGAGGTGTTGGAGTGACGGAACTGGCGGGCAGCGTGGTATTACTGGGGAGTCGGCCACGTGGGGGGTGGGGAGGGGAGGGGGAGGGGGAAGCCACCGGAGTGCTGGGGGAAGCCGTCCAGTGAGACGCCGCGCAAAGCACCCTCCGCCGTGTAGTGCGCGGAGGATGCATTAACGCCGATATTACACTATCAAATTTTCTTTGACAAAGATTTTTGCCAAAGAAAATTGGACACTGTGATATGGAACTTTGGTCAAAGTTGCCTTTCGTCAAAAATTCTTTGATCAAATTTAGCAGCTCACCGTAGATTTGATGAAAGAAAGTGTTCGTCTTATGTTAGCCGGCCGCGGTGGCCGAGGAGACTGAGGCGCTCCAGTCACGGTTTGCACGGCCACTACGGTCGGGGCGTCTTTAGGATTAGCTAATTCATAAGTAGTTTGTAAGTTTACGGACTGATGACCCCGTAGTTAAGTCCCTGTACAAACATTTTAACATTTTTTTTTTTTTTCGTCTTATGTTAACTGCGGAGAGAAATACGACCGCTTGAAGCGCTAGCATCGCTGTAGCAGTTTTTGACGTACTGTTCCTATTGCGTGTCGTCGCAACAACTAAATTTATGCAGTTGTATATGGTTGATCATAAAAAGCGGCTTCATCGAGCCGTAGGCTAGATAATTGCGGAATTCATTAGCGATAAAGTGAGTACTGTTTGCAAGGCAGACGACGAAAAAAAGAAAATTAATTGTTTCTGCACCAGTTTTGCAGAGGAGAAAGCAAAAGTACATAATGACACTGTTTAATTCCCTACATATATTTAGTCAGACAAATACTATTTACACGATATATAATAAATGTTCAAATGTGTGTAGAACTTATGGGACTTAACTACGGGGTCATCAGTCCCTAAACTTACAAACTACTTATGAACTAGCTAACACTAAGGACGGCACAGATATCCATCCTTCAGGGGGGATTCGAACCCCCGACCGCGGTGGTCGTGCAGACCGTGACTGGAGCGCCTCAGTCCCCTCGGCCACCGCGGCCGGCGATATATAATACACAAAATTTAAATATTTCAAAAGTTTTTGTTTACTGTAAGCGCGACCGAGTACTAGCAAAACCAGAAACAGGGCACAGGCTTCTTACCAGCGACATATGTACTGCAATATTTAGAGCAGAACACCGCTGCAGCCGCAAGCGTCACCATTGTTGTCAGTCTTCCAAACGACGAGAAGAACCGTTTTCGAGTGCTACAGCGGCTCTCGCCTCAGGTGTATCGTGTAATGCAGCCTAATATAACATATTTGTAGAAAACGACGAAGTACTTTGACAAGCTACACTGTAGATGTCTATTATTATTAAAAAAGTACTTCACTATGTTTTTATTATTATTTTTTTTCTCGGAATATGTCTTAAGAATACAGCTGAAATTGTTGTGAGTGAACAAGCAGCGATGACATCTACAGTGTAGCTTGTCAAAAGTACTTCGCCCTTTTATACAAATATCTGATATTAGGTCATATTATAGGCCTACGATACACCTGAGGCGAGAGCCGCGGTACAAGTCGAAAACGGTTCTGTGAATAGAGGCACGTCTCCAAATGTATAGTCGTTGCAATTGTTGTAGGCGTACGTGTAATCAAAGTGTATAAATAGATATTTATAATATATGTAATCAACAACTAAGTTTAATAACAAATATTCATCCGCCATTTTCGATGCACTGTGACAGATTCTTTTTCAAAGAAATTTTGATAGTGTAATGTCACCATTTCACTACGTGAAAGATTCTTTGTCAAAGAATATTGGACAAAGTTTCTTTGTCAAAGAAAATTTGATAGTGCAATATCGGCCTAATCGCCCGCTGCAGAACGGCAGCCACTGTCAAATCTGTCTGTACGTAAATGAAAGTCAGCTGTCCATAACAGAATCACTTAGAACGGCTCGACCGATTATTCCTACATTTTTATTCATTTATTTTGTTGTGTTTAGGAGAAGGTTCCTATAAAAGACAATTTTTGTAACATTTGGGAAAACTTAAAAGTGCGTTTTTAAATTTGTTTCTGAATGAACCATTCAGACGATGAAGAGGGGCGATATATTCCTTTCGTTATGACCCTGGAAAAAAAATCAAATTAAAAAAAAAAAAAAAAGATCGGGGCTGTTAACAAACAATGTATCCTAATTTCCCCATTGGAGACTGGAGACCAAAAATAAATAAATAAATAAATAAATAAATCACGAAATATCTGAATCCCACGAAATCCCTTGGAACTATTATTTATTATCAGTGTTGGCAATTTGAAGATATGGATGTATGTGTTCATAGCTGTAAAATTACTACAAGTAGCAAAAACTTATCGTTTAATTTTCTCCATTGTTCTCAATGTTTTACATTTGTAAAATAAAACGAATTCCAGTTCAGTCACTAAATTTGTGATTCATTTATGCACGATGCATTTGCAGCCCTTACGGTTCTTCTTCAAGTACTTCGTCAGTAATTGACATTCCGGTAAAGAATTGTGAACCTGTCAAGTCCAAATATGGATGGTAACCATATATACATTTTAAATATTGGTTTAAATGATTCAGGAGCTTCAATAATTAACTTACTGATTAAGAGTGGTGGATAAACCTTTCTTATAGCAGGACATACATGCATTGTTTGGTTTGCAGTACATTTCCACGTATGAAAAACATCATTACAGACCCCTACCACATAGTGAAATCATATCAACTGAAAGACGTACAGCTACGAAGACCAAATATGGATGGTAACCCATTGTACATTTTCAATATTGGTTTATAGAATTAAGAAGCTTCAATAATTAACTTACTGATTAACAGTGGTGGATAAACCCTTCTTAAAGCAGGACATACATGCATTGTCTGGTTTGCAGTACATTTCCACGTATAAAAAACATCATTACAGACCCCTACCACATAGTGAAATCATATCAACTGAAAGACCTACAGTTACGAAGATCCTCTACTTCTAAATACAAAGATATTTCATACGAGCACAAACAAAAGTGTTCTACTTTATGTACGTATTTTTTTTAACAAGATGTAGTTTTGTTATGTTATTGTTTACACATTATTCATTCTTTTTAAATCGGTATTGATAAAGGATTTGTAGAAACCACTGTTAATCAGGTAACTGCTCAATCTCATTAATTCCTGAAACACATTTTTACAATGTACCATGTTCTTTACACCCATATTTGGACTCGACAGGCCCAGAATTCTTTAAACGAATGTACGTTACTCAAGGGGCACCTGAAGATGAGCTATCAGGACACGCAATTCATCGTGGATCATTAAATTACGATTTTAGTGAGTGAAGGCGAGTTCGTTTTATTTTACAATAATTGAAGTACATACCCATGCCCGCGGGAGGACTCGTACCTTCGACGGGGAATAGATTTCACTCCGCAGTAAGGTGCTTTGGCTCTGTTCACACGGGGGTACTCAAGTCTCCGAGCAACTGAGGTTACTGAGCGACCGTGAAACGCTGCATGAGTAGTTAAATGTGGCCGTTCACACGGGGTACTGTGCAGCGGCGCCACGACTCAGATGCTACGCGACGGACATGCTGGTCGCACAGTCTGCCAGTCTCTTGCTTCCAATCGCAACATTTGGTTGCGCAATGTACGAAAAATGTTTAATTTGAAATTCGAGGTAGAAAATGTTTGCTAGCCTCCCGGTGACTTATAGACTTCAAACATTCAATTGCTCAGATGATGAATGGCCGGCCGCGGTGGCCGAGGAGACTGAGGCGCTCCAGTCACGGTCTGCACGGCCACTACGGTCGGGGGTTCGAATCCCCCCTCGGGCATGGATATTTGTGCCGTCCTTAGTTGTAGGTAGTTCATAGGTAGTTTGTAAGTTTAGGGACTGATGACCCCGTAGTTAAGTCCCATAGACTATACAAACATTCGAACATTTACAGATGATGAATGTTTCTTATGAGATGTGTAGCGGAGTTCACTTTCTGTACCACTGCTAATTCTTTCATTCCCTATCACTGTCACTAATGTCTCGCTCAGTGGCGTAACTTGGACTTGGCTTTGGGGGGACGGGGGGGAAGATAGATCTGCTTGACGAGCAAAATTTTAGTCAGTTTCCAGACAGACTACCATCTACCACTTCCGTTGAAGAAACTAATTCACTCCCATCCAATGAAAGCTTATGGTAAAACACCCAGAGTTTCCAATCTTTACCTTTACCATATTGCTGTTATACGATTTTTTTTTTCGGGTTCGGGGGAGGGGGGGTTTCTATCCCCCTCATCCCCACGTAGTTACGCCATTGGTCTTGCGGTAAGAACAATTGACGGTAAACTCCATGTGAGCTCGAATCTCACTAGTTTTACCTTGATTGTATTTTCGCAAGATACGCATAGCAGAAGGGTAGATATTGATTGACTCACAGAAGAAAACTGAAATTTAGTTTATCACACGTCTGCTGTAATCTCGACAAAATGTCTGAAATCGATTTAAAAATTTTACGTGCACTACACTAAAAAGCAGAAAATACTTCTTTAAATATTAAAAAAAATCAATCATGTTTTTAAAACCGAGTAAAAATTATACTTTCTCCTAAGTGCATAAAAATTCCTAACCCCATGCACGTAGCCCAGACCTAAAACTTTGTGCTCGTGAATTTTAAACAACTACGACAATACTTGTACAATTGAAACCGAAAAACGTGAGATACGTGGAATAGACAATGGGAAGTAGAGGTTGCCTAGGAAAATCATGCAGCAGTTCATAGGATGTGTAGTGCGACAAAATCATAACTCATAAGTGATTTTGGTGAATTATTCGTATCTCAGTTATATAATGCATGTGTCTCACATTTTTCGTTGTAAATACCGGTATTACCAATATTGAGCTAGCTATTAAAAATTGACAGGCACAAATTCAGGCCTGTCTGCTTGTACTGGTCGTAATAATAAAACTATTATAATATCGCCGTCACTGCTAGAGTTACTAGATATTTTACTACAGGCAGAGAGTAAACAAAAAGTGCGCTGACGTCACGCTCAGGCAGTGAAACTGATTTGAATTTCTTTCACACCGTAACCGACTCGGCAGTACGGGAGACTCGAGTCGTGCCCGTGTGAATGTGACCGACTACCCGAGTCGTACAGTTTCCTAGTCGACAGGTAGGTGGAGACGCAGTTTGCATATCCCCATGTTAATAGGACCTTAGACTACACCGACACTCCAGCTACGAAGATACATATAAGTACGATTCGTACTCGTTCCACTCACAGTTATTTAAACTCTCCTGATAGGTTCCTACACATTTTCACTCTCTTGTACCCTAACGTGTACGGAAAAATTACCGAATACTGTAAAACGAACTTGCAGTATATTATATTTTCATCCTCGAATTTGTTACGAATGTAAACAAAAATTAGCTTCAAGAGGATTCGAATCTAAAAATTTCTATACATCTCTCCCCCAGCCAATCGCTCTAACCAAAAAAAAGTCTCAAAAACTGTACTTTGATTTTCCTTATCTGAGGTGTATTAGAGATATTACCGTTTTTCAACAGTTTTCATTTACTTTTTTGCCAATTTCAGCGCCATCTATCATGAAACGAAGAGAATGTTTCATACAAAAGTTACATATTTTTCCTGGAGAATATAAATCTGCAAAAAAAAAAAAAAAAAAAAAAAAAAAAGTTAAATAAATAAAAAATATAGGGGTGACTATTTAAGATTTCAAAGTCAGTCCCCCTCCCGCCCCCGGGGGTGGTGGGAGAGGATCGACCTTTGTTTTAACGGATGGCCTTCTTGCAGGCTAACAACTTTTATTGCACATTTTTAAATGCGATTTGTGCTTTTCCAAATATTCCGACAAATAGTTTTAAGTGCCTCACCCTGTACAAAGGGGCTCTACAAGGAAAATGAACTTCGACACAATGTTATAGAAAGGGAAGCAGATGAGGATGACAAAGGAGATACTATAATGAAAGAAGAATCTGACAAAGGTCTGCAAGACCGAGGTAGAAACAAGATCCCCGCAGTTGACGACATTCCTTCGAAGCAGCAGAGGGAAAATAATAGGTAAGGACTGGGGAAAAGGAATGAAAGAGGAAGCCGCCTTGAAGAATTTTGCATGAAGAATAATTTAATCATAACAAACTCTTGGCGTAAGAATCGTGAAAGAAGGTTTCATACGTGGGAAGGATCCAGATAGACTTTGGACATAGATTTCAGAACCAGGTTTTAAAGTTTAAGAGATACTCACGGGTAGATATAGACTCTGACCATATCTTACTGGTTATTAACTGTAAACTGAAATTTAAGAAACTTCAGAAATGTAGTAAAATAAGGAGATGGGACCTGGAGAAATTGAATGTTGTTGACAGTTTCAGAGGAAGCTTTAGGCAACAATTCATAGACACGGGGGGAAATAACACAGTAGAAGATGAATGGCTAGTTTGATAGATAAAATAGTGAAGCCAGAGGAGGACCAAATAGGTAGAAAGACAAGAAGAACAAAATACTGAATATAATTGATGAAATGAATATATATATATATATATATATATATATATATATATATATATATATATATATATATAAATGAAGTGTAAAATAGCTACGCAGGTATAGCTAGAGGATGAACAACACCACCTACAGAATAATAAAGGAGACATTTGGGGACAAGAACAGCAACTGCATGAACATCAAAAAATGAAATGTATAACTTAGTTGTGAGTAAAGAAGGGAAAGCTGAAAGGTGGAGAGAAAATACAGAGCCCCTAGAAAGGAAATGAACTTCTAGACAATATTATGAATAGGGAAGAGAAAGTAGATGATGATGAAATAGGAGATACCATTTGGAGAGAAGAGTTTGACAGAACACTGAATGACCCCTGGAGTAGACGGCATTCACTCATAACTACCGGGTATACAAGATGCATAAGACGAGGGAAATACCCTCAGACTCCAAGAAAAATGTAATAATCGCAATTCCAAAGAAAGCAGCTTCAACAGTTTAATAAGTTATGGCTGCAAAATTGTAACACGAATCATTTACGGAAGGATGATAAAGCTAGTAGAAGCTGACCTCAGAGAGGATCAAAATGTTCAAATATTTGTGAAGCTTAGGGACTTAACTACGGGGTCATCAGTCCCTAAGGTTACAAACTAGTTATGAAGTACCTTATACTAAAGACAGAGCAAACATCCATGCCCGAGGGGGGATTCGAATCCCCGACGGGGAACGGCCTCGCGCATCGCAGCTTAGCGCCACAATGCGCTCGTCCGCTCCGCCGCCACTCAGAGAGGATCACTTTGGATTTAGGAGGAATGTACAAACACGCGAGACAATACTCACATTACGGCTTGTCTTAGAAGATAGGTTAAGGAAAGGCGAACATACATTTCTACCTTTCGTAGATTTAGAGAAAGGTTTTGACAACGTACTGGAGGTTGGAATACAGTCTTTCAAATTCTGAAGTCAGCAGGGGTAAGATTTAGGGAATAAAAAGTTGTATACAACTTGTACAAAACCAGACAGAAACATATGAGTTGAATGGTATGAAAGGTACGCAGTGGTTGGGAAGGGAGTAAGACAGGGTTGTAGCCTTTCCTCAACATTATTCAAACTGTACGCTGAGCAAGCAGTGAACGAAAGTAAGGAGAAATTTGGAGAAGGAGTTAAAGTTCAGGGCGAAGAAATAAAAACATTGTGTTTTGCTGATGACATTTTAATTCTGTTGGAGACAGGAAATTACCTGGAAGAGTAATCGAACTGAATGGACAGTGTCTTGAATGACGGGTGTATGATGAAAATGAAAAAGAGCAGCACAAGGGTATTGGGCAGTAAATCAGAGAACGCTGAAGGAATTGCTTCAAGTAACGAGGCAGTACAAGTAGAAGTAGACGAGTTTTGTTATGTGAGTCGCAAAATAACTTCTGATGGCCAAAGTGAAGAAGATATAAATTGCATAATGGCTGTGAGAAAAAAGCGCGTGTGATGAACAGTAATTTGTTAACATCGACTATTAATTTGCCGTTTAGAAAGTCTTTTCTGAAATCATTTGTCTTGAGTGTGGTATTATTCCGGCACGAACGAAGGCGATAAACAGTTCTCCAAGAATGGGATAGAAGCTTTTCAAACGAAGTGCTACAGAGGAATGCTGAATATTAGGTAGGCAGAAGACGTAGGTAATTTGGAGGTAGTGAGTAGAATTCGGGCGAAAAGAAATTTCCGGTATATCATGTCTGAGAAATGGGATCGATTGGCGGGATACATTCTGAGTAGAGAAAGAATTGTGAATTTAGCATTCGAAGGAAGTGTGTGGGGTAAAACTAGGAGAGGGAAAGGAAGAGACGAATGCGGCAAACAGGTATGCGGATTGCCTTTCTTGTGCGGAGATGGAGAGGCTTGCACAGGATGGGGTAGCGTGGATAGCTGCATCAATCTAGACTCTTGACTGAAGACAAAAACAAGAACTGTGAAAATTCATTGCAAATAAATCTGATGCTCAGGCAGCAGAGCTATTTGATGTTTAGTTGCAAAAGCTGGTATCACGAATTGACAAATGTTGAAATGTCCATAGTGACAGGTGATCGACAGTGAAAAAATGTGGCTGTTGTAGTTTTTGCTATAATTTAGGTTCATAAATGTATTTTCTCTTACTCCACTAAAAATTCTTTTCTCTTACTCCGCTAAGGTAAGGGAAGAACAACCAGATGAGGATGAAATAGGAGATACTATAATGGGAGACGAATTTGACAGAGGACTCAAGGATCTAAGTCGGAACAAGGCCCCTGGAGTAGATGACATTCCCTGAGAGCTACTGAAGTCTCTGGGAGAACCAGCCATGACAAAACTGTTTCACCTGGTGTGTAAGATGTATGAGACAGGTGAAGTACCCTCAGACTTTAAGAAAAATGTTGTAATCCCCATCCCAAAGAAAGCAGGCACAGACAGGTGTGAAAACTACAGAACCATCAATTTAATAAGTCGTGGTTGCAAAATATTAACACGAATTATTTACAGAAGGATGGAAAAGCTGGTAGAAGCCGACCTTGGGAAAGATCAGTTTGGGTTCAGGAGAAATGTAGGAACACGGCAATACTCACTTTACGGCTTATCCTAGAAGATAGATTAAGAAAACGCAAACCTACATATCTAGCTTTTGTAGATTTGGGGAAGGCTTTTGACAATATTGATTGGCAGAAACTCTTTCAAGTTCTGAAGCAAGCAGGAGTAAAATATAGGGAGCGTAGAGTCATTTACAACTTGTACAAAAACCAGACAGTGGTTGTCAGAGTTGAAGGGCATGAAAGGGATGCAGTGGTTGGAAAGGGAGTAAGACAGGGTTGTAGTCTTTCTCCAATGTTATTCAATGTGTACAATGAGCAGGCTATAAAGGAAAGCAAGGAGAAATTTGGAGAAGGAATTAATGTTCAGGGTAAAGAATTAAAAACATTGCGTTTTGCCGACGACATAGTAATTCTATCAGAGGCAGCAAAGGATCTGGAAGAACGGTTGAACGGAATGGACAGGGTGCTGAAAGGTGCATATAAGATGAACATTAGCAAGAGCAAAACTAAGGTAATGGAGTGCAGTCTAAGAAAATCAGGCGATGCTGAAGGAATTAGATTAGATAACGAAACAATAAAGGAGGTAGATGAGTTTTGTTACTTGGGCAGTAAAATAACAAATGATGGTCGCAGTACAGAGGATATAAAATGCAGAACGGCAATGGGTAGAAAAGCGTTCTTGAAAAAGATAAATTTGTTAACATCGAATATTGATTTAAGCCTAAGGAAGTCTTTGCTGAAGACATTTGTGTGGAGTGTTGCCTTGGATGGTAGTGAAACATGGACGATAAACAGTGCGAACAAGAAGAGGATTGAGGCTTTTGAAGTGTGGTGCTACAGAAGAATGCTGAAGATCAGGTGGGTGGATCGCGTAACTAATGAAGAGGTACTGAACAGAATTGGGGAGAAAAGAAATTTCTGGCATACCTTGACTAATAGTAGGGATAGATTGGTAGGACACAGTCTTAGGCATCAAGGAATTGTGAATTTAGCGGTGGAGGGAAGTGTGTGGAGTAAAAACCGCAGAGGAAGACCAAGAGATGGATACAGAAGCAGATTCAGACAGATGTAGGTTGCCGTTTTTATGTAGAGATGAAAAGACTTGCTCAGGATAGGGTATTGTGGAGAGCTGCATCAAACCAGTCTCCGAACTGAAGACCGCAACAACAACAATATAGGGAATGCATTAAAACTTCAAATTTCCGGTATCGCTGCGGCAGGAGAAATCTCCTGCAAGAACGGGAACAATGACGACAGAAGAGAATCGTTCAACGTGACATTCCGTAAAGCCGCGGTGGAGTGGCTGAGTGCTCTAAGACGTTTTGCTGCGGAGCGCGCGGTTGCTCGTCGTCGGAGGTTCGAATCTTCGCTCTGGAATGGGTCTGTGTGTTGCCCTTAGTTTAAGTTAGTTAAGTAGCTTGTAAGTCTACGGACTCATGACCATAGTAGTTTGGTCCAATAGGTTTAGAAACATTTGTACATTTCTTAGTTCCGCAAATTGCTGTGGATTTCAATGCTGGACCCTCAATAAGAGTTCGCGTGTGAACCACTCAATGAAACATCGCCGATAGAGGCTTCTGTGTACCCTTCCTGACTGCAGGACACAAGGTTTTACGCCACGCTTGTGCCCGTCAACACCGATATCGGACTGTTGATGACTGGAAACATGTTGTCTGATCTGACGAGTCTCGCATGCAGTTGCAACGAGTAAAGCAGAAGTGATATCTGGCGTTCCCCAGTAAAGCGTTATATGTCCCCTACTCTTCCTTGTGTTTATAAACGATTTAGGAGACAATCTGAATTGCTCCCTTAGACTGTTCGCGGGTGATGCTGTCGTTTACCGGTTAGGTATATCAACAGAGGATCAAAAGCAACTGCAAAGCGATTTAGACAAATTTTCTACATGGTGCGAAAATTGGCAATTAACACTAAATAATGAAAAGTGTGAAGTAATGCATATGATCACTAAAAGAAATCAGCTGAACTTCAATTACACGATAAATCAGTCAAACCTTAATGTCGTAAATTCTACCAAATATCTAGTACGGAATTGTTTCAGTTTTCCGGTCCGAAGCAGTTCGCATAGTTTGAGATTTTCCAACTACAGACGGATCTCATGTCATTGGAATGAGGAGCAGCCACTGTAAGGGAGGTCAGATACGAGTGAGGGAGAAGGGAGAATTACAGTTGCTTTCGCAAAGTAGTTCATCCCAACTAGTACGTTACCGAAGGACACATCTCCGAATTGTAAATGGTCTGCGAGGCGTTTAAATATGACCCTCGAGGTTCCTGAATTTTTTCAGTATTTTCAGTTTTCCGGTCCGAAGCAGTTCGCATAGTTTGAGATTTTCCAACTACATCTACATCTACATGGGATACTCTGCAAATCACATTTAAGTGCCTGGCAGACGGTTCATCGAACCACAATTATACTATTTATCTCCCATTCCATTCTCGAATAGCGCGCGGGAAGAAAGAACACTTGAATCTCTCTGTTCGAGCTCTGATTTCTCCTATGTAAGTGGGAGTCAACAATATATTTTCGCATTCGGAGGAGAATGTTGGCGATTGGAGTTTCGCAAGTAGCCCACGCCGCAGTGCTAAGTGCCGTTGTTGTAATGATTCCCATCCCAGATCCTGTATCATTTCCGTAACGCTGTCTCCCCTGTATCGTGACAATACGAAACGAGCTGCCCTTCTTTGGACTCTTTAGATGTCCTCCGTCAAACCCACCTGATAAGGATCCCACACTGGGCTGCAATACTCTAAAAATGGACGGACAAGCGCAGTGTATGCAGTTTCTTTAGTAGATCTGTTGCATCTTTTAAGGATTCTGCCAATAAAACGCAGTCTCTGGTTCGCCTTTCCCACGATATTATCTACGTGTTCTTTCCAATTTAGGTCGGAAGTAATAGTAATTCCTAGGTATTTTGTGGAGTTTACGACCTTCACGTTTGATTGATTTATGTTGTAAACAAAGTTTAACGGATTTCTTTTCGTACTCATGTGGACGACTTCACACTTCTCATTATTTAGAGCCAATTGCCAATTTTTACACCATACTGATATCTTATTCAGATCGTTCTGCAGTTGGTTTTGATCTTCAGATGATTTTACTAGACGGTAAATGACGGCGTCATCTGCAAACAACCTAAGAGAGCTACTTAGATTTTCCCCTGAATCGTTTATGTAAATAAGGAATTGCAGAGGACCAATAACACTACCCTGTGGAACGCCCGATATCACCTCTGTTTTAGTCAATGCCTTACCATCGATTACTACGAACTGTGTCCTCTCTGACAAGAAATCCCCTATCCAATCGCAAATTTGGGGCCATATACCATAACCACGCCATTTGATTAATAGCCGTTTGTGAGGTACGGTGTCAAAAGCTTTCTGGAAATCAAGAAATACGGAATCGATTTGCGAACCTTTGTCGATAGCACCCATCACTTCGTGTGAATAAAGAGCATGAACGATATTTTCTAAATCCGTGTTGACCTTGGGTCAATAGATCGTTCTGTTCGAGATAATTCATAATATTTGAATACAGGATATGTTCCAAAACACTTCTGCAAATTGACGTCAATGAAATAGGCCTGTAGTTTAGTGGGTTACTCCTACTGCCTTTCTTGAATATAGGTGTGACCTGTACAACTTTGCAATCTTTTGGTACAGATCCTTTTATGAGAGAGCGGTTGTATATGACTGTTAAGTAAGGAGCTATCGCTACAGACGGGTCTCATGTCATTGGAGTGGGGAGCAGCCGCTGTAAGGGAGGTCAGATACGAGTGAGGGTGAATTACAGTTGCTTTTGCAAAGTAGTTCGTCCCAACTAGTACGTTACCGAAGGACAAAAATGTTCAAATATTTGTATAGCTTATAGGACATAACTACGGGGTCATCAGTCCCTAAACTTACAAACTACTTATGAACTAGCTAAGACTAAAGACGGCACAAATATCCATGCCAGAGGTGGGATTCAAACCCCCGACCGTAGTGGCCGTGCAGACCGTGACTGAAGCGCCTCAGTCCCCTCGGCCACCGCGGCCGGCTCCGAAGGACACATCTGGGATTTGTAGATGTTCTGCGAGGCGTTAGGTGTGATCTGCCGAGTAGCGGGGCGGGCAGAGCGAGAGCAGAGCGCGTCGCGTCGCGTGACTCACCTGTGCGCGTCACATGGCGGTGGCCGCTGCCGCTGCACTGAGGGCTGCCGGCTGCCCTCGGCGCGGGGGCGGCGGGGGCGGCGGGGGCGGTATTGACGCAGCATCCCGGCGCCGCGCCGGTCCACGGCCGGCGGCGGCGCTCGATAGCGGGGGCCGGCTGCTCTGGGGGACCCAGCCGCGTCTGCGTATCACAGGGGCCGCCGCTCTACTCAGTACACGACGCGGCTCAACTTAACACCCCACATCCTTGCCTTCGTTCAGTGTGAACCACACATCTCGTATTATCATCGACTAAAACACAGGTGATATCGGGCGTTCCACAGGGTAATGGCAATGGTCCTCTGCTGTGTTCTTCGGTATCGCACTAGTTGGGATGAACTACTTTGCGAAACCAACTGTAAGTCTCTCTTCTCCCTCACACGTATTTGACCTCCCTTACAGTGGCTGCTCCCCACTCCAATGGCATGAGACCCATCTGTAGTTGAAAATCTAAGACGTCGATCTATGCGAACTGCTTCGGACCGGAAAACTGAAACAATTCCGTGCTTCAGTTCAGGAACCACGAGGGTCATCTTTAAACGCCTCGCAGACCATTTACAATTCTGAGATGTCTTCTTCGGTAACGTACTAGTTGGGATGAACTACTTTGCGAAAGCAACTGTAAGTCTCTCTTCTCCCTCACTCGTATCTGACCTGCCTTACAGTGGCTGCTCCCCACTCCAATGACATGAGACGCGTCTGTTGGAAAATCACAAACTATGCAAACTACTTCGGACCGGAAAACTGAAACAATTTCGTATCTCAGTTCAGGAACCACGAGGGTCATCTTTAAACGCCTCGCAGACCATTTACAATTCGGAGATGTGTTCTTCGGTAACGCACTAGTTGGGATGAACTACTTTGCGAAAGCAACTGTAAGTCTCTCTTCTCCCTCACTCGTATCTGACCTGCCTTACAGTGGCTGCTCCCCACTCCAATGACATGAGACCCGTCTGTAGTTGGAAAATCTCAAACTATGCGAACTGCTTCGGACCGGAAAACTGATATCGGGCGTTCCACAGGGTAATGGCATTGGTCCTCTGCTGTTTCTTATTTACGTAAATGATATGGGAGAAAATCTAAGCAGCTCTCTTCGGTTGTTTGCAGATGATGCCGTCATTTACCGTCTAGTAAAATCATATGAAGATTAAAAACAAGTGCAGAACGATCTGAATAAGATATCACTGTTGTTGTTGTTGTTGTTGTTGTTGTCTTCAGTCCGCACACTGGTTTGACGCAGCTCTCCATGCTACCCTGTCCTACATCTACATCTAGAACCAAACTCCGCAAACCACCTGACGGTGTGTGGCGGAGGGTACCTTGAGTACCACTATCGATTTTCCCTCCTATTCCAGTCACGTATTGTTCCCGGAAAGAAGGATTGTCGGTATGCCTTTTTGTGGGCTCTAATCTCTCTGATTTTATCCTCACGGTCTCTTGCCGAGATATACGCAGGGGAGAACAATATACTGCTAGTCTCCTCGGTAAAGGTATGTTCTCGAAACTTCGACAAAAGCCCGTAGCGAGCGACAGAGCGTCTCTCCTGCAGAGTCTCCCACTGGAGCTTATCGATCATCTCTGTAACGCTTTCACGATTACCATTGCATCCTGTAACGAAGCGCGCTGCTCTCCGTTGGATCTTCTCTACCTCCTCTATCAATCCCATCTGGTACGCATCCCACACCGGTGAGCAGTATTCAAGCTGTGGGTGAACAAGTGTACTTATTCTGTTATCGGACTGCATTTCCTTAGGATTCTTCCAATGAATCTAAATCTGGCATCTGCTTTACGGACGATTGATTTTATATGGTTGTTCCATTTTAAATCCCTCCTAATGACTACTCCCAGATACTTTATGGAATTAACTGCTTCCAGTTGCTGCCCTGCTATAGTGTAGCTAAATGATAAAGGATCTTTCTTTCTGTGTATTCTTAGCACATTACACTTGTCTACATTGAGCTTTAATTGCCATTCCCTGCACCATACGTCAATTCTATGCAGATTCTCCTGCATCTCAATACAATTTTCCATTGTTACAACCTCTCTATATACTACAGCATCATCCGCAAAAAGCCTCAGTGAACTTCCGATGTTATCCGCAAGGTCATTTATATATATCGTGAACAGCAACGGACCCACGACACTCCCCTGTGGCACACCTACCATAACTCCTACTTCAGAAAACTTCTCTCCATTGGGAATTGTGCAAGTCTCTTCGCCTGAGAATACGTTCGGCAACCTACATCCTTTTGAATCTGCTTACTGTATTCGTCCCTCGGTCTCCCTCTACGGTTTTTATCCCACACGCTGCCTTCCAAAGCTAAGTGGACAATTCCTTGATGTCTCAGAGTGTGTCCAACCAATCTATCCCTTCTCTTAGTCAGGATATGCCAGAAACTCCTTTTCTCCCCGATATATTACTATGGTATAAAATTGGAAATAATTGACTCTAAATTGCCGGCCGCGGTGGCCGAGCGCTCTGCTGCGCGCCAGTCACAGTCTGCACGGCCACTACAGTCGGGGGTTCGAATCCTCCCTCGGGCATGGATGATTGTGTCGTCTTTAGTATAAGGTAATTCATAAGTAGTTTGTAGGTTTAGGGACTGGCGACCCCGCAGTTAAGTCCCTTATGCTTAACAAATATTTGAACATTTTTGACTCTAAATAATGCGAAGTGTGTTGTGGTCCACGTGAGTACGAAAATAAATCCGTTAAACTTTGCTTACAAGATAAATCAATCAAAAGTGAAGTCCGTAAACTCCACAAAATGCCTAGGAATTATTATTACCTAAGACTTAAACTGGAAAGAACATGTAGATAGTGTCGTGGGAAAGGCGCACCAGAGACTGCATTTTATCGGCAGAGCCCTTAAAAGAAGCAAGACAACTACTAAAGAGACTGCGTACACTGCGCTTGTCTCTCCTCATTTGGAGTATTGCTGCCCAGTGTGCCATCCTTATAAGATGGGTGTGCCGGCAGCCATCGAAAGAGTCCAGAGAAGGGCAGCTCGTTTTGTATTGTCACGATAGAAGGGAGACAGCGTTACGGAGATGATACAGGATCTGCGATGGAATCATTACAACAGCGGCGCTTATCGCTGCGGCGTGGGCTACTTACGAAACTCCAGTACCCAACATTCTCCTCCAAATGTGAAAATATATTGTTGACTCCCACTTACATAGGTAGAAAAGATCATCAGAATAAAATACAGCCGGCCGCGGTGGCCGAGGAGACTAAGGCGCTCCAGTCACGGTCTGCACGGCCACTACGGTCGGGGGTTCGAATCCCCCCTCGGGTATGGATATTTGTGCCGTCCTAGTTCGTTAGTAGTTCATAAGTAGTTTGTGAGTTTAGGGACTGATGACCCCGTAGTTAAGTCCCATAGACTATACAAACATTTGAACATTTTTGAATAAAATACGAGAAATCAGATCTCGAACGGAAAGATTCAGGTGCTCTTTCTTCGCGCGCGCTATTCGAAAATGGAATGGGAGATAAAGAGCATAAAGGTGGTTCGATGAACCCTCTGCCAGGCACTCAAATGTGATTCGCAGAGCATCCCATCTAGATTTAGTACATGTAGATGTAGGCACCAGCGATTGGCACATGCTGTTCTACTGCTATACGGAAACCCGGTGTGACCAGCATATTTATTTATTCTACACTGTAGATGCAAAGAAACTGGCCCACCTGCCTCATATCGTGGAGGAAACCCCGAACACGCAGGAGTGCCGCAACAGAAAGCTGGTTGCAAGGGGTTACCCCCTCCTCACAAGTGTCACTGTCCTCCTTCATGGATTCGACAAGTACAGTTTACTGAAGGACTACCTCAAAGTCACCGGCATACAGCTCTAATTTAAGAGCTGGTGTGTTTAACTTAAATATGCACAGCTTGAAACTGCATTTGTAATTTTATATTATATTTTGACTTTTATATGTCTTTGCAACTCTCATTTGGTCTTATGCTGTTTGCAGTTTCGTTGTATTACATCTGTCACTAGTACTGTTAACTATGTATTGTTTTATATCTTGTAGATATGATTTTTCTAATGCTGTATGATGTGAGATACCTATTAATATTGTGATATACATTGTAAGACTTTCAATTCTATTGTAATGTTGCCACTGTAATAACCGCTGGTTGTATGGTCACTGTAACCAAAAGCCGTAATAAAGAAGGGGAAAAAATAAATAAATACGTCGGCCCTCTCATGCGTCACGTCCCCAAATGAGGACACTTACAAATTTTGTCATCTTTTACATCTAAGGTGACCGTAAAAGCAAAGGTACCTCATATCAGGACTATTAATGGACGCTAGAAAGTCTCCTAGACGGCAGTGTTAGTCGTTGGGCTAACAAAGAAATGAAAAGTAGACATTATAAGAAACAGTATAGGCAGGCCTGCAGATGAAAGCACATTGTTTTCCGTACATCGAAAAAAGAGTAAGACGGGGTTGTACCCTTTTCCCAATGTTGTTCAATCTGTACATTGAGCAACCAGTGACGGAATACAAGGACAAATTTGAAGAGGGAATTAAAGTTGAGGAAGAAGAAAG
The DNA here is from genome assembly GCA_026315105.1 of Locusta migratoria. Classification (NCBI taxonomy): domain Eukaryota; kingdom Metazoa; phylum Arthropoda; class Insecta; order Orthoptera; family Acrididae; genus Locusta; species Locusta migratoria. The sequence goes on from CM048751.1 coordinate 298,523,763, forward strand.
AAAAACCTTGCGGTTTGCCGATGACATACTAATTTCGTGAGAGACTACAAAAGTTCTGGAAAGGCAATTCAGTGGCATGGACAGTGTCTTGAAAGGAAGATATAAGATGAACATTAACAAGAGTAAAACGATGGTAATGGAATGTAGTGTCAGAATATCAGACGATGCTGAAAGAATTAGATTAGGTAATGAGACAATAAAAGTCGTAGATGAGTTTTGTTATTTGGGTAGTAAAATAACTTCTGATGGCCGAAGTAAAGAAGATATAAAATGCAGAATGGCTATTGCAAAAAAAGCGTTTCAAAAGAAGCGAAACTTGTGAACATCCAATATTAGTTTAATTATTTGGAAGTCCTTTCTGAAAGTATTTGTCTCGACTGTAGCATTGATGGAAGTGAAACGTGGAAGATAAGGAGTTCAGACAAAAAGATGATAGAAGCTTTTGAAATGTAATGGTTCTACAGAATAATAATGAAAATTAGATGGGTAGATCACGTAACTAATGAGTAGGTGCTTAACCGAATTGGGGAGAAAACGAATTTCTGGCATATCCTGACTAAGAGGAGGGATAGATTGGTCGGACACATTCTGAGACATCAAGGAACCGTCAACTTAGCATTAGAGGGAAATGTGTGGGGTAAAAATCGTAGAGGGAGATCGAGGGACGAATACAGTAAGCAGATTGAAAAGGATGTAGGCTGCCGAAAGTATTCTCAGATGAAGAGATTTGCACAGGACAGGGTAGCGTGGAGAGCTGCATCAAACCAGTTTGCGGACGGAATACCACAACGACAACATCGAAAAACAAAAAAATGCCTATCGTTCGGTACCCGACGAATTACACCTCGGTGGGGTATAACATTGGCCAGCCAAGTCAGATGATCCCAATGCCAAGCGATGACATGATCGGAACTGTCGATGGGCAACACGTCACATATGAGAAAACTGTGAACTTACTGTGTGCCCTGACTGCCTGAAACAATTTCACTGTACGAAAAACACACACTCTTCATGTATTCTTTGACATTATTAATAGCCTAGCTCCAAGTACCCGGCTATGCCCGGGTTTAAAATAAGAGAAGTGTACAAAATTTTATCATGATCGGAGCAAAACTGTGAGTTTTGGCGAAATCCGTAAGTACCCTCCACCATGCACTGAACTAAATTTCATGTACACAGTGCCCTTCCTATTGTTTTGAAGGTCAATCGTGGAAACTTGCATCAAGAGCAGTGCGACGATATAGATTACACGGACTCATTGAAAACGCACTTTCACTTTTTCTCAAATTTTCCGGTTGGTTTTCCAAAAAAATGGAACGAAAAATGTTTAACAACCTTCCCCATGTAATTTTGTGTACGTGTACTAAATTTCACGTTATTTGGTTGTCTTTATCTTGAGTTACAAGAGGACAGACAGACAGACAGTTTTCCTACTCATTGTCCTTATTTGAGGTCACCTATTAGTCTATGGAAGTATTTTTCAGATAAGTTATGATGAATTTTGCAAAAGATAGGTCTTAAGTTACCTAATAATGTATCAGAAATTTTCAAAATTACTAAAAATTTCCAGGCTATTATGCCGTGGTCTAGTGGATTTATTATAGAAACCCAACGTTTCGTCCCCGACTGCGGAAGACATTTTCAAGGGGGATCGTGGCACTTTTGAATTTCCAATGCACACCGTAGCTCGCTACTGACCGAAGCCAAACTCCGGTTACGAGGACAGAGGTGTGACGTCAGATGTTTCTGACATGCGCGCGCAATTCGTTGTTGCCGATTGCCGCCTTCCGTTAACATCGTCCCATGGTGGAAGACTGTTACATTTCTTCTTCAAAACTGGAATCCAGATTTCATTTAGTTTCACGCCCTCCTCCATCCTATTGAAATTACTGGGGTGTTTTACAATTTCCATAACCTCTCTGTACAGTTTTTCAAAAGTACCACGATCCCCCTTGAAAATGTCCTCCACAGTCGGAGACGGAAATTTTTAGTAATTTTGACCATTCCGGCCGTGAAAGTTTACATTTTACCATCAGAAATTTTGTTCGTAGTCGGGTTGATAATTCGTGCATGACTGGTTTAGAGTAGTGCTGGAGCAGAGGGAACTGACACTACGCTTTCCGCACGGCTGTCCATAAAGCCGTAAGAATACGAGGGGTGGAGGTCTCTTCTGAACAGCGCGTGGCAAGGCATGCGAGATATGCTCGATGCCGTTCATGTCTGGGGAGTTTGGAGGGCAGCGAAGGTGCGTGTCTGGGAGCGCTCCGTAACAGTTGTGGACGTGTGGAGTGTTGCACTGACCTTCAGAAATTGCCCGAGTCCTTCGGAATGCAAAATGGACGCGAATGGACGCGGGGGATCAGCCAGGATGCGTACATACGTGTCACCTGTCAGATTCGTACCAAGATGTATCAGGAGTCCCGTGTCACTCCAACTGCACGCGCCCCGCAGTATATAGAGTTTCCAACAGCTTGAACAGTCCAATCCTGACACGCAGGGTCCACGGATTCAGGACGTTGACTCCATACCCGTACACGTCCAAGTACATCTACATCTACATCTACATAGATACTCTGCAAATCACATTTAAGTGCCTGTCAGAGGGTTCATTAACCACTTTCATAAGCTTTCTCTGCCGTTCCATTCTTTAACAGCGCGCGGGAAGAAAGAACACCTAAATCGTTCCGTTTTCGATCTGATTTCTCTTATTTTATTGGGATGATCATGTCTCGCAGTGTAGGTGGGTGCTGGGAAAATATTTTCACATTCACAAGTAACAGTCAATGACTGAAATTTCGCAAATAGATCTAGCAGCAACGAATGTCTTTCTTTTAATGATTTCCACCTCAAATCGTGCGAAATTTCCGTGACGCTCCCCCCACCCCCTGCCCTCTTCTCTGAACCTTCTCAATGTCTACCGTCAGCCCCACGCACAAGTGTGATGTAGGCAGTCTCTTTGGTGGAACTGGTGCATCGTCGAAGCGTTCTGCCAATGAAACGTAACCTTTGGTTCGCCTTCCCACCAATATGTTCTCTGTGTTCTCTCCAGTATAACGTATTTGGTAGAATTTACCACCTTAAGGTTTGACTGATTTATAGCGTAATTGAAGTTCAGCGGATTTCTTGTAGTGGTCATGTGTATTACTTCACACTTTTCTTTATTTAGTGTCAGATACCAATTTTCGCACCGTGTAGAAATTTTGTCTAAATCGCTTTGCAGTTGCTTGATCCTCTGTTGACTTCACTAACCGATAAACGACAGCATCATCTGCGAACAGTCTAAGGGAGCTATTCAGATTGTCTCCTAAATCCTTTATAAACACAAGGAAGAATAGGGGACGTATAACGCTTTCCTGGGGAACGCCAGATATCACTTCTGCTTTACTCGTTGCAACTGCATGCGAGACTCGTCAGATCAGACAACATGTTTCCAGTCAAAAACAGTCCGATATCGGTGTTGATGGACACAAGCGTGACGTAAAACTTTGTGTTGTGCAGTCAGGAAGGGCACACGTGGTTCACACGCGAACTCTTGTTGAGGGCCTAGAATTGAAATCCACAGCAATTTGCGGAACTAAAAAATGTACAAATGTTTCTAAACCTATTGGACCAAACTACTATGGTCATGAGTCAGTAGACTTAAAAGCTACTTAAACTAAGTTACACTAAGGACAACACACAGACCCATTCCCGAGCGAGGATTCGAACCTCCGACGGCGAGCAACCGCGCGCTCCGCAGCAAAGCGTCTTAGAGCACTCAGCCACTTCACCGCGGCTTTACGGAAGTGTCACGTTGAACGATTCTCTTCTGTAGTCATTGTTCCCGTTCTTGCAGGAGATTTCTCCTGCCGCAGCGATACCGGAAATTTGAAGTTTTAATGCATTCCCTATGTTAACGGTGCAATAAATAAATATTCGTCTTTTTGCTTCCAGTCACTTTATTTGTTAGTGATTAACGTAGCACACCGCGTTTCCTGCATGTTCTGCTCATCATTCAAATGTTCAAATGTTTGCAGTTCTATGGGACCAAACTACGTTGGCCAACAGTTCCTAGTGTTACGAACTACTTAAACTAAGTTAAACTAACCTAAGGACAACACGCACATCCATGCCCGAGGGAGGATTCGAACCCCCCACAGGGGAGGCCGCGCAATTCGTGACGAAGCGCTCCAGACCGCTCGGCTACTCCCGCTTGCTCATCATTAGGCGCTTTTTATACATACAGAAATGTTTATGTTACTTATAATTAACTAATAACTTATAATTTACTAATAACAAATAGACTTTAGAGAAGTAGATTATAAGTAACATAACATTTTCTGTACGTATAAAAAGCGCCTGTTGATGAGCAAAACATGCTCGGATCGCGTTGTACTATTATACACTAACAAATAAAGTGACCGGTAGCAGAAATACGAATTTTTATTTACTGTTCCACACAGTTGCGGTTTATAAACTTAGCCATCACGGCTACAGTTAGTTAACGGCGTCCTCGTGAAATGGTGCTACAGGGAAATCCCCACCTCATTGCTACCTAGGTTCTGATGTGCCCCACCTATCGTGCGCCGACTATAACGCCACGTCCAAACTCAGATCGTGATAACTTGACACCGTAGCAGATCTAACGCCTGCGCATGTTTGTCTGTATGTCCTCTATGACGTCATAAATAATGAGAGACCACCGCGTGGGAATATCTAGATTTATGCGTCAATTATTGGAAAATGTTGTTAGTTAGAGACCTGCATCAAAGTTTGCCTGTAATTTCGGACGTTTATGATGCGTTTTGTTACTGAAACCTCCCCCTCCCTCCCCCCCTCCCCCAAATGATGAAACGAAGAGGTCTACCGCTCACAATAGTTTCGCTGTAGATGCCATAAAATTGTCGCATGAGGCATGATCTTGTATCAAATAAAATTAGCATTACAGATTTGCATGTTACTATTTATTTTTGTCTTCAAGTCTCCTTTGCTTATCTTGCATCCAAAATTAAGCAATCTCTATATATAAAAAAGCGAAACTCACTCACTGACTAAACACGAAATCTCGAAAACTACTTCACCTATTAAGCTGAAATTTGGCAGGAGTGTTGTTTATAGGTAGAAAACGTCAGATGAGAAAGTATTTTGTGATAGGTCCATGGCGGAGCATGCTTCTCCTACAGACTTACGAAATCTACAGTTTCATTCCGATCTTCACGAAATTTCGCACGCTTGACCTTCAAAACAAGAGGAAGGTCACCGTCTACCTTAAGTTCCATACGGTGCATGGGGGAGGGTACTTTGCAACGAAATGGATCCCTAAATACCTTGGCCGCGCCATAGCTTGATAACGGCTCGACCGATTTCACAGTTTTTTTTCCCTAATTCTCGGAACAAGGGTTGTATGAAATAAAACCGGAATATTTGAGAACAACAAATAGTGTTTTTCAATGTGACCCTGCGTTCCTAATACGCAGAAATCTACAGTTTCATACAGACATTGCAGACCGCGACGCCGTTCTCCCAGTGTCTACATTATGTGAGTTTGCATACGCATGCGTATACCGGTTTCTTCGGCTCTTCGGCTCATGTATTAAAACTCATATATACCTGTCAACTTTCGTGAAAATCAGTGAAGTAGAGTAAAAGTTTATTGTCAGGTACGCTTTGCCATACATCCTTTGCTGGCTTCCGGGCTATGCAATCTTTCTCCAAGTAAATAGACGACCATGAGCTAATTTTCATGGTAATTGGTAAAACGTAATCAAATTCTGTTTTAACGTACCCGCTGCCATGCATCGTATGATACATTATGTAGACAGTGACCTTCCTCTTGTGTGGAAAGTCAAGTGTGAAAACTTTCACCAAGATGGAAGAAAACTGTAGGTTTTGTCGAAGTTTGTATTCGGCTTTTTCGGTTCTGTTACCATCACTTACGAGGCTCAGATGTGAGCACCTAGGAGCTCAGTCAAATGCATACATGAAAGTTCACGATAACCGGTCCAGCACTTCAGAAGTTCACTGACATACGGAAAGAAGTTTGCATGGGAAAACGGAAGATAGTTTTTACTTTTATCCGCACAAAGTTTCCATTTTTTCTGTTAATATGAACCTTTTTCGGACTTGAAAGTATATTTGAAGAAAAAACTAGCTGAATTGGCCCAGTCACTGCCAAGTTTAATGCTTACTAACTCATTCACTGATTAACTTATAGCCGGCCGAGGTGGCCGAGCGCTAGTCACGGTCTTCACGGCCACTACGGTCGAATCGCCCCTCGGGCATGGATATTTGTGCCGTCCTTAGTGTTAGCTAGTTCATAAGTAGTTTGTAAGTTTAGGGACTGATGATCCCGTAGTTAAGTCCCATAAGCTATACGAACATTTGATTAATTTATATTTATAAAAAAAATGTGTATTAATTGCTAAATGAAATTTCCTGGAAGATGAAAACTGCGTGCCTGACCGGAGTTCGAACCCGGAACCTACAACTTCCGCGAGCAAACGTTTTACCGACTTAGCTACCTGTGCACGCCTTAGCGTCCGTCCTCACAGCTTTACCTCGCCTATACTTTCCATACTTCACACAAGTTCTCCTGAGAAACTTGCAGGACAAGCACTCGTGGAAGAGAGGATATTGTGGAGACATGGCTTAGGCACAACATAGGGGGTATTTCCAGAATGATATTATCGCTCTGCAGCGGAGTGTTCAAAATGTTCAAATGTTTGTTAAGCTTATGGGACTTAACTACGGGGTTATCAGTCCCTAAACTTACAAACTACTTATCAACTAGCTTATCCTAAGGACGGCACAAATATCCATGCCCGAGGGGGGATTCGAACCCCCGACCGCAGTGGCCGTGCAGACCGTGACTGAAGCGCCTCAGTCCCCTCGGCCAACGTGGCCGGCGCAGCGGAGTGTGCGCTGGTATCAATCTTCCTTGCAGATTATGGGAATGCTTCTCTCATAGTGCTTCAGAAGTTATTCAAATCCTCATGCACTACGTTTCGGATTGCAATACGTGTTTCGATCCACTTTTGCCTATCATCACGATATGATTTGCCTTGTTCCTATTTTGGAGAATACTCAAGAGGTTTTTCTAATGTTGTTTTTGTACCAGGTTGCCTTTCTAGTATCCATCCTTTGCAATGAAAATTAATACAATATGTGTAGTATTCGTGGCATTTGCATTTCTGTTTACAGCGGTAATGAGAGCCACACGCAAATGTTGCTCCGCTGTATAGACGTTGAACACGTGGGCCGACACGGTTCATATGTTAATCATTTCTGAAGACTTTTTTAATCCACATGTCCTGTGTATATGAAATTATTATCTGTACTCTATCAAGATGTTCTGTACATGAGTACATTATTGTATCTGTGGTATTATGGGACCATCAAATCCATTACCATGAGCAAACCAGTGTAATTGTAAACCGAGAGTTTCTCAGTTAGTAGTGTCAGGCTAGTCACGCAGCATAGAAGCTGTGACAGAGGTGATGCCCGTTAGGGGGAACAGCTCCAGTTCATCAGACAGGGGCTAGTTGAGAGCGGATTGACGCTTTAAGAAATGCCTTGTGCTACAGTATTGTAAACTGAACGAAATTATAAAATAAGATAAATACGCGTCTAGCTAGAGTCGAATCCTCGAACTCCTACATGCTAACCCAACACCGCACGCAGTGCAACTGCAGAGCGCTGCGCGCATATGCTGACAGAGACAGTTACCGTATCTGAGACAACAACCTTGCCAGGCTAGGCTTCGGAAACAACCGGAAATATGCGCAGGACTATGTAAGATACCTGCTATGGGAAGGAATACATTTCATATTCAAATGTACCGCGATTTGAGACCAGTGTCAAGCTAGTCAGGCATGGGTCATTAATCTTTGGTTGCAGGCTTATTTTTCGATGGCAGTACTATCGATATTGGAGATGGCGATAGTATTGTTAACGGGAAGTAGGGGTGTGATTATTGAGATTGTACACTTTGCAGAAGTGTGGGGACTAGAGATGGAATAATTGAAACATCTGACGGTTTCGAAACCAATGAAACCGTACCATCTGTGGTTTCGAAACACTGTTTCGAAACTATGAAACCGTGAAGCAATGTATGTTTTATCCTGAAATCTTCGTTCTAGGAGGGCAATATTTTTCACTATCTGGACAAGGGTACATACAAGAACCTGTCAACCATAGAGTATATATTTACTTCTTGGTCTGTACGAAACATGTTGATAAAGATTTTCTCCCGTGTTGTTGATGTTGCCAACAGTCACACGAGGCCGCCGGTATGGTAGGTAAAGGTTTACCCCGCTGGTAACTCACAACCTGCAATACGGTACGCATATTACAGTGATGGATCATAAATGCTACTTTCTACACATACTAAATAAATTATAGGGAATAAAGAGCACACTAAATAATCACAAATAATGCTATGGAATTACAAAAGTAATAAGAGACAAGTTCACCACTTCTACGTCTTGACCGTTACAACACCGCCGCAATTCCTTTAACATGACAGTCGAAAAATTATAACGATTGGAGGTAACATCGTTTTCACTCGTAAGAAACTAACTCTTTAACACCCTTGTTCGTATAAAAAAGGTCATTAATGTAGTTTCACTCGTGTTTTTAATATGGTAGATAAATCTAGAATTTAAGTGGTTATTTCAATGCAAATAGTGTACGTTGTTTTATTGTTCTTTTACATTTATAAAGCAGACATTATGTCATTTCGGAATACAGAAGTCTCTTGCAAACGAATCTTGATTTCAGTAATCATAAGCTGCAGACTCACGAGTGTCAACTACTATTTGACACTCTCTTCAGTAAAATGAAACACCACATTTCGATACCATTAGTCTGTTCCGCCTTTCTGCATTAGTGGTTTGAAACACCGGTGTTGTGAAACCGACACGAAACCGTGAAACCGACAGGAAGAAACGGTTTCAGTGTATCGACAATCGACCGCGAATGTGATCCGAAACAGAACGGAATGAAACCGCATGGTTTCGAAACCGTGAAAGATGCCGGTTTTGAAACACTGAAACTGTTGTGTGTATCGAAACCTGGTTTCGAAACCATGAAACCGTAGCCAACTCTAGTGGGGACCGTAGTTGTGTGCAGTTGTCGTTCCGGCGGGATAGCCGAAGAGATGAGATTTTGAGACTTGAATGCTGAGCCAAGCTGTTTGTTTAAGATATGGAGACGAAAGGTATAGATGACGTTGGAGAAACGATCTTTTGAAGTTTTTTATAAGGTTAAGTTTTTCATGAAATACTTGGCATGTTTCTATGGCACAACTTCGCATTGTTAGGCTGAATTGATGATAACAGTAACGGTCGGGAAAGATCTTGCTGTTAGCTTGTAGTCTCACGATTCATGCTAGGGACCCCTTTCTGTGTTAGGAAAAGTATTTATTGTAATAGTTTAGTTTTGGAGTTACGTTTTATTTATGAAATAGGAATTTCATGGGTAGTGTTCTTGAAATATGGTATTGTTGTAACATTGTTTGTGTAAATCGAGTTAAATTTATTAACAGTGAAGAAATATTTATCTTTTTTTACAATAATTTTGTAGGCATATTAAATATCTGAGATATATTTTTCTCTGAAAGATTTTAAAATCATAAACATGACATTGTTAGTAATTTTCATGAAGTTACATCAGTTAGAAAATAAATCAGATATTTCATTTTTAATAATTAGTTCGAGTTTCTTAAACAGATTAGCAGTTTATCTCTCCTCACATTTTTATTAAAAGTGCCATAGATGTTTTCTGTAGTTAGTTTTCCAGTAGTTAGTGCAGCAGGTAGCAGTTTGGTGTTGCGCAGATTTATGCAGTAAGTGAAGATGAGAAAGAATCAGTTTTTGTCAAGCTTACAGTTCAGTATGATTTACAGATTTCAGGGTAGGATAATTCATACAGTGTTCAGGTTAACAAGTGTTTGCACTGAGTCAGATTGCATTGATAAATATTGTGTTCGTTACATTCCGTTAAAGAGTGTTAGTTCAGTCAGAAACATGTTTGTAGGCCATAATTATTAACACAATGATTTTTATTATCAGTAATTTTCAGACAGTTAACTTTGTTACGACATTTTCATACAGAAACAATTAGCAGTTTGTGTCTCATTATAATAAACATTAGGCAGTCAGATAGGTTTTGCAATACATTTACATTCACATCAGTGGCGTAACTAGGACTTGGCTTTGGGGGGGGGGGGGGGATAGATCTGCATGACGAGCAAAATTTTAGTTAGTTTCCAGACAGACTACCATCTACCACTCCAGATGAAGAAACTAGTTCACTCCCATCCAGTGAAAGATTATGGTGAAACACCCCAAGTTTTCAATCTTTACCTTTACCAGATTGCTGTTATACGATTTCATTTTTTTTTTTTTTTTTTTCGAGTTCTGGGGGGGGGGGGCTTCTATCCCCCTCATCCCCCCCCCCATAGTTACGCTACTGATTCACATAGAATACAGTTAAAAATACGCAGTCAGATTAACATAACGTTGTACAAAGGCATTCAGCTAGAACAAGATCAAACACACAGCAGACGGAAATTTTGTATGAGAGAAGGAGAAGCGAGAAACTTTCAACTGTAGCGAAGGATGCTGGGGTTGCCTCCCATCTGTCTGTGTTATGTACCATTGCTGTAAATCAGTCTCCAACCTATGGGTAGTGATTACCAGCGGCCGACCACGTTGGCCAAGGGGACTGAGGCGCTCCAGTCACGGTCTGCACGGCCACTACGGTCGGGGGTTCGAATCCCCCCTCGGGCATGGATATTTGTGCCGTCCTTAGTCTTAGGTAGTTCATAAGTAGTTTGTAAGCTAAGGGACTGATGACCCCGTAGTTAAGTCCCATAAGTTCTACAAATATTTGAACATTTTGACTGCCAGGGGTTCGTGGGGTCACCGTCACAGGAACAAGTACTTGCAGCAAACAGCTTGTCAAGAGAACAGCGGGAACTCTTTCCTGAAACCTGCGACAGTGATCCCAGCGCCGTGAGCTGTGAATTAAAACTGGCAGAGAGCAGCCGATTTACATTGCGATGCTCAGAAGACGTGCTTGATTCGTCGTCTTAATTCACACAACTAGGACACAGTTGGAAGGGGGAGTATATGTGTTGTATACGGTTCTAATAACGACAAATACCAAAGCGCTCCGAAATCTTTCTTCAGGTTCCGGAAAAATAAAATAACATGTAACTATAATAGCTGAAGCAAGCTACAGTTAGGCCGACCCAGATCGTTTTCTTTTAATAAACAGTGTCATTTACGCTTTGATTTAGCTTTTTTTATAATTTGTTTATAGATACAGCCAGTCGGTTATTCGTAAGAGCTAACATGGATAAAATTTAAAAAAGAAAAGTACAGAGTATTTGAATGAATACCTAGTAGCCCAGAGCACTTTCTGCAGAATCGTTTCAGAAATTTTCTTCATTATTCGGTCCGCAGAAAAAATATATCGTAAAACGACATTATTAAAAATACTATCCGTTTGATGCTGCTAATATTTTATTATTACAGCGACAGCTGTTTCGGTCTTAGGCCATTTTCAAGCAATCTGTCACAAAACGTATTTGTCATTCTCCTACGCTAATTGTAGGTATGTACTGAATGCAAGCAGCTATTACGAAGTTTTAAGAAATCTTTCAGTTCTTATTTACTGGTATGTGACCGTTTCAATTTAATTGAAACTGTCAATTTAATTGAAACTGTCAATTTAATTGAAACTGTCAATTTAATTGAAACTGTCATAAATATGAACTTCATAAAGATTTCTTAAAACTTTGTAATAGCTGCTGCACGCATTCAGTACATACCTATAATTAGTGTAGCAGAAAGAGAAATAAGTTTTGTGACAGATTGCTTGAAAATGGCCTAAGGCAGAAACAATTGTCGCTATAATAATAAAATATTAGCAGCATCAGAAGGATAATCTTTTTTATAATGTCATTTCAGAAATAATAATTTGTTGTAATCTGTTCCTTGTCTGTAATTTAATTTTGAAAAAAGCTGGGTAATTTAATATGTCAACACATGTATAATGACAAATTTTATTTGAATCACTTTATTCAAAGAATAGTCTAGAAGAGACTTTAAACACACAGTCACAATACCTTAATTGCAAGGTTTGTATTTAAGCGTAAGTCATGTTTTACGAAGCACAAGAGTAAACAGAATTTTTAATTAATGTCTTATATTTTTATTGTTATTTTCAGTATTTGACCTTCCATTGGGCTTCCTAAAACCCTGTGGAAAGTGCACACAGGTCTAGGCCTAAAACTTATCTATTGTGTTATTTTCAGTCCTATCCAAATAACCTCTATAGATTATGAAGAGCATTATTTGCCCGTCTATGCAAGTGCAATGCACTGCGATAATTTTTTTCCAGATGGGTTCCATTTCATTGAATGTAAAACATTTTCAGTGGTCTAAAAGGAGAGTTATCTATGATTTGATTTATTTTCATAGATCCAAATCAGTTCCTTACAATTTTGTGAAATGTGGATATTTTAACCTCCTACGGAAGTTTTTCTCAGATTTTCGCCTCACATCAAGAAGCTCTGACGTGACGAAGAGGAATGCTTGTTTTTTTTTTTTTTTTTTTTTTTTTTTTTTTTTTTTTTTTTTTTTTAAACTTTAAATTAATTACCATATGACGTAATATCTTAAAAGACTTAACAAATGTAAACCTTTCAAAGAAATATTGGTACGCAGCGAAATAAAATACGGAATCGCAGACAAGTATAGTATACAACTCGAACCACCAGAAGGCACTGCTTTCGGCAGGGCATAAAAATAACATGTTAACTTGTGTCGCCCAGTGCTGAGATCTTGTCGCCCAGTGGCTATGGGTAGTGCCGACAATTTATTTTTATTGAATCACATATCAAATGTACCGGGAATTAAAAAATAACCTCTCGTAAATCTTTTAGACCATAGGTTCCCAACCTTTTCAGTCTTGTTACCCCTAAGACCTACTAGGGAAACTCATTCTCCCCCCCCCCCCCCGTAAAAAAATCATCTATTAAAATATTATCAAAGAAAGCAATACATGAAAACCCTACAATCTTTGTTAATCATAATACACTGCATAAGACACATATCTTTTACACTTTTGATGCAGCAATGAAAATTATATTCAATGAAAAGGTGGGTACTGTTTACGAGTCACAAGTTTTCTAATGTCTGGTTTTGTTTTGCTTAAGGCCACAGGTCACAGGTCACAGGTCATGTTCCACATTGATATGGTTTCTGGCCTTTTTATTGTCTGTAGCTTTGAGAAGCCACTCTGATATCTATAAGTGGTACCGAACTGTCTTAACGTTCTTAGAGCTCTGTCAGCTTCTGCTTCTCGTCAAAATGTAACAAGGTCATAATTTTGAAATTCTTTGAAAATTTACTCTTCAACGGAAAGTGGTCTCAATATCAAAGTGTTGACGTGCTGATTATCCATAGCTGAGGAATATTGTTTAATTGAGTTTATAACTACAGACGGATGCTAAATAACGGATATTTAAAACACGATTCTTTTATTTTCCTCGCCTACTCATTGATCACACGGTTGCTTAAACATCGATAGATCTCTGACTTGAACCCTGCGTCGGTAAAGTTCCAGTTTACGGACGAAACTTGAAATTGTATCCTGCGCTGTCAAAATATTAGTCCTATTTTCTTCCAATTAAATACTCGGAATTAACTTCACTGAAAAAGTCAGCAAGATACGCCAATATTTCGACAGTTTTTTTCTTTTACTTTTGAGTAAAGTCTTTCTCTTTTTGTGTTCCTTGCTTTTCCAGAAGGAGTCCTATTTCTTAATGGGCAAAGAGAAGCAGCACTGAAGTGATGTTGCTCTGCAAAGTAAAATTCATCCTCGTTGCCGTGTGCTTTCGTTAAAACGGACTAAAACGGTCTTCTGATGCAAAATAAAAACCGAAAGTACACGAGGTGGTAAGCAATCCGTCATCATAATGTTTTCAGCTGCACAAATGCGTCTCTCAGACGATACCAAAAGGGTGAAATGGAATGCAGAGCTTTATCGGCAAGTTAATATGCTTATTGGTGTAAGCGAAAATCACTTCAGAAATGGACAAAGAAATTTTAAATGCATACTGGGTATTCTAAAACATATCCTGTGTTTATTCAAGGCTGTGTGTGTGTGTGTGTTGCAAGGGGGCGAGGTAAGATAGATACACTCGGTACGGCGAGAGAGGAGCTCTGACGGCTAGCAGCGCAGTTGCCAGTGTTTCACACGGAAGTGCAGTTGGCCACAGACTGGGTGGCACTACACTATAGTTCTAACAACTTTGGAGAATTTGTGTGTACTGCATAACATCGTTTATGGATGCAATGCTCCTCATCTTCTTCTTTTCTTTCTTCCTGATCATCCTCTGAATTGCGGATTTCTATTAAATCTGTTGCTGAACTGAAAGTGGGATGAGTTGACAGTAAGTCATCACTTCGAATATTGTCATCTGCGGTGCACCAAATCTTTCGCATTTTAATTAATTCAGCTATTGCTGCTGCATTTTCTTGAGCTTCGATGGTTACAGTAGCGTCTCTTTCTTGAGCACCAAAACCCGCTTTATTGAAGCTCTTGGTGACAGTTTCAGGCTTTATTTCCTTCACTGCCAAGCCAATCCAATTTAATGCATCCAGGACAGAAACTTATCGTGCAAGAGGAATCACATTTTCGGCTTTTTCGACACTAAGAATAAGTGATTGCATGAGTAATCGAGTATAATGAGACTCGAATGTCTAAATTACCACTTGATCCATTGGTTGTCTGAGGCTGGTTAAACCTGGCGGGAACCAAGGCAATTTAACGTTTGACAATTCACATTCAAGTGACACGTTGCATTGTCCAGGAATAGGATAACTTGGCGATTTCCTTTGTTCATTTCTGCATTGAAAGAGCCTAGCCATTCTTCCATAATACCACTCACCGTCCATGCCTTATTATTGCTTCGCCATGTGACTACAAGCTTACTGACATCTGTGTTAGGCACGTTCCGCTTTTTTTGTATTGAATACGTCGGAACTGAAATGCTTGTACGGATTGAGGAGATTTCCGAATTATACACGTTCCGCTTTGAGCAAGTTTTACTGTATATATAAATATATCATAAACATAAATTATAAAAAATTTACGGTAATGCGTTTGTCTCGAAATGGGAGCCTGGCAGCAGACCCTTTTGATGTTTTGTTAGTGCTTTCGTAACAAAAATCTTCACTCCTAATTTTAGCTATAAAAATTTATTTTTAAAACCAACACTACAGAAAATACTATTAACTTTTTTTAATTTTAGGTTTATATCACGCTACTAAATTTTCAATGGCTTCAGTTGATAACTATATGAACATAAGCCATGGCTAAGAGAACAACAATAACAGATTCCTTTTGTGTTGGATAAAAAAACGGCCAAAAAACGATCGGAAAATTAAAGAAGATGAAACTGCAAGCCCAATCAATATCTCAAGTGACGATAATAAACCAGTTTGCAGTAGTTTAAATACACAGATTGAATTTCAAGAAACTGAATCTTCCAATTATGATAATATTCTACCTAAGAGTCAAGACCGAAAATCCCCCAAAAAAGATAAATATGTTGAACGGTATAAGGGTAACATGATAGATTCGTCTTGGCTGTTAAAAACCTACGACTTTCTTGCAAAAGTAAAATTGGGAAACAAGCGTTCTGGTGCAAAATGTGAAATTTGCTCCAAACATAAATCTACAGTAGGACTAATATATTATTAAATTCTAAAAATGCTATTGAGCTTTTGAACGCAGTTCGTGCAGACGTTGGAGGCATGTTTGGTAGAGATAAAGTATCAGATTTTACTGATGACGTTGTAGGGTTGTTTGCAGCAGATAAACTCCCTGCTCCGTCTAGTATGACATCACCTACTGGAAAGCTGTACCACTTTTTGAAAGTATCTCAAACAGTCTGGCCTGTCACAAGAAGCTCTCAACTCTAGAATGCGCATCGCTCTCAACGGTGTTGGGACAGCCATTTTCGACCCAAGGCCATCCGTAGCGAAGTTCCTAGAGAAGAAAGAGAGAGGAAGGAAGCTGCCCGATTTTTAATTGTATCAAGACCAAGAGTTTGTAAAAATGTGTTTTTGCAAACGACAGTAACCTTTAAATTTGATGTTCTTAGATTCTTTTAATTAGGGACTTTGTAACTTTTTTATCAAAATATTTTGTAAACCCAGTAATTTCATTATCCTTTAAAATTTTGTTGTACGCCTATTTCAAAATATTTCTTGAAAATTGTTACTTGTGTGGATTAAAACATTTATAAAAACGACAAAAGAACTGTTTTTACCTACAATCTTACAAGTGAAGGTATAAAATTAGTGTTCAATACTCTTTAAAAAAAAAAAAAAACTGTTACACTAGAACTTTACGTTCTTTAAAGATGTTTTTAGAACCAGCATCTCGTGACTCATTTTCTTCAGAATTAAGTACTTTTCTTAGATAGATTAAAATTGTAATTGTGTTTCTTTCCCGTTAGTGTACAGAATTCTCTAGAGCAAAAATACAAATTGAGGAACCATAACTTAATATGAGCTTTTAAGACAAGTAATGATTTATTAACTTTTACAGAAAGCGCACAGGAAGGTATTTTAAGTAATCATAGTACTGATATTAGTTTAATTTAATACTATTTTCATTTAATAGCCATATCACATTAAAGTGAACTTATAACATGTACTGTATTCTATTTAACTACTTAACAAATAAAAGACAACAAAAACAATTGAAAGATTGTTTAACAAAATTTGGAGGCATAAATGATTTTTTCAAAGTACAAATTTAGTATTTTTCCACAAACATTTTTATTTATCATTAAAACATATATGAATAAAAATCTATTAAGGAAAATTAAGCAGCTTTGATTTGAATAAAAAAGGCTTCGAAATACCGTTTTAGGCATCAATGTCTTGAAATTTTTCCGGGGGAGGGCCCCCGGAACCTCCGCATCATCCTTCCATTGTCGCCCAGTGAAAATCCCTTCAAATATACTCTGGCTTTCGGTGTCGCTTGACAAACGCCTGTAAATGCCGCAGAGTTTCCGTTATGATCTTTATAAGGTATTTACTTCTACCATATAACAATCACCAGGAGCGTGCCTGAACACTAGGTGTTCCGTAATGCAAATATACAGCGTGTTTCACTAAGTGTGTTTGCCTCTGTAACTTATAAAATAATAGGTGACGGGAAATTTTAATGCGGTAGGTCAACACAAGAAATGGTACACTTTCTGCGGAGCTATGAACATAGTTTATTGTATCATTTTCCAAAGAGTTACAGCACAAAGATATAATTTTTTTTAATGGAACAATAGTTTTTTCTATCGTGCATTGGATTCGTTGAAACCAGCTGCGTCCAAATCAATTTAAACTACATTCCTATCACTGTTAGTTTTGGAGCTATAACCCTTCAAAGTTTCAGGGGCAGATACCACACGCTGTACATAATACATGGCTGTGTGGTGGGTGATGGATGTTATGGGGGTGGGAAGTTGATTTACATGAAATGTTCAAATGTGTGTCCATGTTCCTCAATGCATAATGCAATGCGCCGTCGAAAGGATCTGCGGACGAGATGTGACATCGCCGGTTTGACAGAGCGACATGCGTCCTCGATGCGCCGTATTAGGTCATCTGGGGATGTGGGCTCAGTAACATAAACACGATCCTTTAGATATCCCCACAAAAAGAAATCTACTGGTGTAAAATCGGGCGACCTTGCAGGCCATGAATGAGGACCATGGCGCCCCAGCCCCACAATTAAATTTTTATACTTCCTATACAGTGAACCCAGAACCAATTCCAGCTTGGGCAGAAACATTTTAAAATCTGAGTCAGGGGATCTATAAATAGCAACTATTACTAGTTTAGTTCCATTAACATTAACAACTCCTGCACAACATTCAAATATCTGTTCTGTGCAGTGTTTAGAAAAATCGATTGACTCCGATGAAAAATCGTTTTTTACATACATGGCCACTCCCCCACACTGCAAGGAACTCGTAGAGTAGAAGGCAGCTAACCTGTATCCTGGCAAAGGAAGTCTCTGAATTGTCACACCACTTTAAAAATGCTCTGAAATACCAATAATGTCATAATCAGTATCAATAAGCAGTTCATTAACTTTATCCTTGATGCCCTGTATATTTTGATGAAAAACGGTAATTCCCTTATTACTTATATTCTTAGACTTTGTCAAAGGTGGTTCCTTTCTTAGAGGGACTTCCTTTAAGCAGGAATACCTATCAGCTGTCTTCAGTGCAGCCCTAACACCAAATACTACAGGAATTTTTCCATGAGTGACACCCCCACCCCCTACCACACTGTCACCTATGAGCTTTGCCAACCTCCCCTTCCCATACCTATTGAGGTGCAGACCGTGCCTAGTAAAATCCGACCTTTGGATAGTCTCAACTGACACCACTGCAATGTGATCCATGCCCTCCGTCATCAGCGCCTTCTCAAGCCCCATGTTAACAGGGCTGACAGCTGTATTAAGACAAGGCCTATCATGACGCTGCAACAGCTGCACGAAATGCACATTCCTTTCCAGATCACCACCTACATCATATTCCCAGTCCCCATCAAGACTATTCCCGACCCCACTCACTATAACTACCTGATCCTCTTTTGAGAAATTCCTTCATAAGTCCCCTATGTTACAAGTGACCTGAGCTAACCCT
The DNA here is from genome assembly GCA_026315105.1 of Locusta migratoria. Lineage (NCBI taxonomy): Eukaryota > Metazoa > Arthropoda > Insecta > Orthoptera > Acrididae > Locusta > Locusta migratoria. The sequence goes on from CM048751.1 coordinate 298,542,481, forward strand.
GCACTAGGCTTCACTATGCTGGTGACCTGGTACTCACTCCCAAGTACTTCCTGCAACTGTTGACCAACACCACTGCCATGAGAACTGCCTAGCAGCAGAACCTTCTTCTTCCTAAGAGCCCTCTCTACAAATTATCGGCTTCCTAACAGCTGCGTACTTCCTACACCTACAGCTACAGGAGGTTCATCTCCACTCAACTCTGACAGTACGTCAAACCTATTTGCAACTTGCAATGTAAAGCTACCTTCTTGCCAACTCCCAGTTCCCATTCCCTAGCTCCCCTTCCCCTCCTCAACCTACCTAGTTCTTCTTCAGCGTTTTTCAACTGCACCTGAAGGGCTGTTCGCCATAGCGTAATAGGCGAGGAGTTAGTTTGTGATGTACGAACATGTTAGACGGTGGTTCTGAAGTTGCTAGGGCGCGGTGACTCAGCGCGCTCAGTCAGAGGGTTGCCGGCATGGTTGCTCGACGCCCTCTGTAACGAGAGAACTGAGTTATCCGACAATAGGACGAAACAAACCAACGTCCACAAAGTACCCGTTCAAACCGAAGAACCAATGAAAAGAGAGAAAACGAAAGACGGTTCAGCTAACACCATCTGAAGAGAAGGCCTGTGCGCTCCCGTATCACGTCACACAGAGTAGGTCGCGATCGCATAGCTCACTGGCTGGCTGCTGTGAGGCGGTGCGCAGTGCCCCATCAGCTACACCGTAAGATACGGGATCCGACCTACTCTGCGTTGCGTGACGTAGCACGGCAGTGCACAGACCTTCTCTTCAGACGGTGTGAGGTTCAACGCCATCTGTAATAAAAAACTGAGTAAAATTCTCAACGAAAAACCCAGAACGAATATGAACAAACGACCGCAAATCATCGACCTCACTGAAGAAAATATAACCACCACTGTCAATTTTTTTGGCCCACATTATTTTTCCTCTTTCTTCCTAAAAGGTTTTCGCACACTCTTGTTAACTGAACACAACTCTATTCTGCAAGATTCCGATTTGTTCAAAGGTAAGAACGCTTTCTCTGAAAAGTGCATTTGTTTTGTTTCGAGAACATGCCATGAAATACATAGCAACGAATTGTAAACATAGCCTTTTTATCACAAGTACATAAACTTGGGAGATACTGTTACAATGACTGTTGTAAATGACGTATTGATAGTATATAACTGTGTATATTTATTAAGTAGTAGAGGGAGGGAACTGACTGCATAAAATTTCGTTTAGTGCATGGTGGAGAGTATTTATGGATTTCGCCAAAATCCACAGTTTTGCTCAGATCTTGATGAAATTTTGTACACTTGATCTTGAAAACGAGATGAAGGTTACTGTCTACATAAAATTTAGTTCGGTGCATGGGGGAGAGTACTTTACTTACAGACTCCAATTGCAGTCTCTATACAAATAAGAGGCATTTGTTGTCTGTTTGTCTGATCCCTTATAACTCAAGATCCAGACAACCAAATAACGTGAAATTTGGTACACGTACACAAAATTACATGGGGAAGGTTCTTAAATAGGCTTCTGCAGAAAACCTTATTTGAAACCCGGGCAAAGCAGGGTACTTGCAGCTAGTAATTACTATTACATTTGGCACTTCAGTTTTGCTGTTGTGACGATACTACTGGCCCTTTCATCTACATCTACATCTACATACATACTCCGCAATTCACCGTAAGGTGCGTGGCGGAGGGTACATTGTACCACTACTAGGCATTTACTTTCCTATTCCACTCCCAAATTGACGAGGAAAAAAGAATGCCTATATGCCTCCGTACGAGCCCTAATTTCTCTTATCTTGTCTTTGTGATCTTAACGCGAAATGTAAGTAGGCGGCAGCAAGATCGTACTACACGCAGCTTCAAATTACGGCCCTTTAAATTTACTTAACAGAAATTCACGAAAAGAACGTCGTCTTTCTTCCAGCGATCCCCAATTGATTTGCCGGAGCATTTCCGTGACACTCGCGCATTGGTCGAACCTACCGGTAACAAATCTAGCTGCTCGCCTCTGAACCGTCTCTATGTCTTCCTTCAAACAGATCTGCTGCGGGTCCCAAATACTTGAGCAATACTCAAGACGTGGTCGTAAAAGCGTTTTATACGCGGTCTCCTTTACAGGTGAAGTACATCTTCCCAAAATTCTCCCAAAAAACCGAAGTCGGCTGTCCGCCTTACTGACAACTGTCCTTACATGTTCGTTCCATTTCATATCGCTCTTCAATGTTACGCCTAGATATTTGAACGACGCGACCGCATCAAGAAGCTCACTGCTGTGTTCGAACTTTATAGGATTGTTTTTTCTACTCATGCGCATCACCTTACATTTTTCTACATTGAGAGCTAGCTGCCATTCTTCGCACCAACTAGAAATTTTGTCTAAGTCATCCTGTATGCTATTACAGTCAGTTACAGACGACACCCTCCCATACACCACAGCATCATCAGCAAACAGCCGCAAATTACAACTTACTTACCGTACGATACCGTTTGCGTCGGACCCGGAATCGTGTGGTTCAATAGTGATACATGTTGCGTGAGAAGTTAAAAACGAAATAGCCAGCCTAGGAATCAGTGTAGGACAGTGTCTCGGTGATACTGTGATTAAAACAAGTGATAGATTTTATTAATTAAGAGGTTCATATATTTTCTTTCCAGACAGTTCTATAAACAATAGTTGCGTTATTGTATGTTATTTCAAGACTTAAACAGACGAATTGTAAAAACTTTTGTGAAAAACAAAAGGAAATGAAAATAAATAGCATTATATTTATGTTAGGCTCGTAAACAAGTTGTGTAGACCAGCTAATTGTATTAAGTAACATAATAGTCGAGATTTAAATATTGAATTCTTTGTATATATTGACTGACGTGAGATTTTGAGTATATTTTGTGAATGGCCATGAGATTTGATAGTTCAATATATGTTAGGAACATGTCTGATGTACTCATTAACAAATTAATTGACATTTATCATTATTCTTTGTTGTGAAACAAATAGTACCGCGATTTCGTCTTAAAAAGATGTGCCATCTAAAATTATTGTATGTATAGTTTTCATTTTATATTGTGATTATTTTTGTGTACATGACATATTTTCTTTGTGTGTTTGTTAATCGTAAATTAGTATATTCAATTGTTATGAACAATGCATAATGTAACGTCATTATTGTCGATGTTATATATTTGCCTCACCGCCTTGCGTGGGGGAGTTCCAGTTTCGGCAGTTCTGAAGTGCTCTGGAAACTATGTCAGCTTGTGTTTTGAAATGGGAGTACTACCGTTCTGATGCTTTGTGTATGTTTTAAAGTTGTAATGTTTTGGTGTAGAAGTTTGATTTTAAATTAAAGAAGAAGTGAAAAATTGTACATATCGAGTATTTATATCTGCCACGACACCCAGGGAGAATAATGTTGCAGCGAGCAGAACCCCCATACAGCGTAATTTTGAAAAGATGAGTATTCTGTTTGAAAGTGGTAGAATGAACTGTAATTACTTAAAATCTATTAAAACATTTTACTGTTCAGGTATGAATATTCTAATCAACCAACGCATTAGTGCGTTTTATTTTGCTGTTCTACATCTACATACATACTCCGCAAGGTGCGTGGCGGAGGGTACACTGTACCACTACTAGGCATTTACTTTCCTATTCCACTCCCAAATTGAACGAGGAAAAAAAGAGTGCCTATATGCCTCCGTACGAGCCCTAATTTCTCTTATCTTGTATTTGTGATCTTTACGCGAAATGTAAGTAGGCGGCAGTAAGATCGTACTACACTCAGCTTCAAATTCCGGCCCTCTAAATTTACTTAACAGAAATTCACGAAAAGAACTTCGTCTTTCTTCCAGCGATCCCCAATTGATTTGCCGGAGCATTTCCGTGACACTCGCGCATTGGTCGAACCTACCGGTAACAAATCTAGCTGCTCGCCTCTGAACCGCCTCTATGTCTTCCTTCAAACCGATCTGCTGCGGGTCCCAAATACTTGAGCAATACTCAAGACGTGGTCGTACAAGCGTTTTATACGCGGTCTCCTTTACAGGTGAAGTACATCTTCCCAAAATTCTCCCAATAAACCGAAGTCTGCTGCCCGCCTTACTCACAACTGTCCTTACATGCTCGTTCCATTTCATATCGCTCTGCAATGTTACGCCTAGATATTTGAACGACGCGACAGCATCAAGAAGCTCACTACTAATGCTGTATTCGAACATTATAGGTTTGTTTTTTCTACTCATGTGCATCACCTTACATTTTTCTACATTGAGAGCTAGCTGCCATTCTTCGCACCAACTAGAAATTTTGTTTAAGTCATCCTGTATGCTATTACAGTCAGTTACAGACGACACCCTCCCATACACCACAGCATCATCAGCAAACAGCCGCAAATTACAACTTACTCTGTCCATCAGATCATTTATATAGATAGAAAATAATAGCGGTCCTATCACACTCCCCTGGGGCACGCCTGACGATACACTCGTCTCTGATGAACACTCGCCGTCGAGAACAACGTACTGCGTTCTATTACTTAGGAAGTCTTCCAGCCAGTCACAAATCTGTGAACCTATTCCATAAGCTCGTACCTTCGTTAGCAATCTGCAGTGTGGCACCGCGTCGAACGCCTTTTTGAAGTCGAGAAAAACACAATCCGCCTGTTGCCCTTCGTCCATGGCTCGCGAGATGTCATGTGAGAAAAGGGCAAGCTGAGTTTCACATGAATGATGTTTCCTAAACCCGTGCTGATTCATGGAAAGAAGCTTTTCCATTTCAAGGAAATTTACTATATTCGAACTGAGAATATGCTCCAAAATTCTACATGAAACTGATGTCAACGATATTGTTGGCCTGTAATTGTATGGGTCAGTTCTCTTTCCTTTCTTATACACGGGAGTCACCTGCGCTTTTTTCCAATCACTAGGAACTTTGCGCTGAATTAAAGATACGCGATAAATGCAAGCTAAGTAGGGGGCCAACGCCGCAGAATAGTCTTTGTAAAACCGAACTGGTATTCCATCCGGACCAGCAGAATTTTACGTATTTAGCTCTCTCAGCTGCTTCTATACACCGGAAATACCTATTGCTATGTCCCCCATTTCGGAATTAGTACGTTGATCAAATGATGGTACATTTGTACAGTCCTCCTGCGTGAAAGATTTCTTAAAGGTTAAATTTAGAACTTCAGCTTTCCGTTTGCTTTCTTCTATTACTGCCCCGGAATGATCAACTAGTGACTGGACAGTGGGCTTTGACCCGCTTATCGATTTTACATAGGACCAGAATTTTTTCGGGTTCTCGGAAAGATCTTTTGGTAAGGTATGGCTGTGATAATTATTGTATGCTTCACGCATCGATCTTTTTATAGACCCACGAATCTCTACTAACTTTTGCCTGTCATCATTTGCGTGTTCTTTTTTGAATCTAGAGTGCAACAGCCTTTGCTTTCTCAGCAGCTTTCTAACATTATTATTATACCATGGTGGATCTTTTCCATCCTTAATCGTCTTTACTGGCACATATTTCTCTAACCCTTTATTAACAATGCACTTAAATTTAGTCCACAATTCCTCTACATCCATAGTCCCGCAATTAAACGATGCCCATTGATTTTCTAAGTGCGATCGTAACGTTTGCTTATCGGCTTTTCCCAACAAAAACACGCTCCTAGCCTTCTTGATTGGTTTATGAACTTTGGTCACCATCGACGCTATGACGATATCATGATCACTAATTCCTGTCTCTACACAGACATCGTTAATAAGGTCAGGCCTGTTTGTGGCTATAAGGTCTAGAATATTTCCATTGCGCGTGGGTTGCCGGTTTAACTGCTCAAGACAGTTTTCGGAGAATGTGTCCAAAAGTAGCTGCTTGTCTGTACCGCCTGAAATGTAACTAGCGAGGTCCCAATCTATACTCTTAAGGTTGAAGTCTCCTCGGACCTTTCCTGTGTGTTGTTACTTGGCTCCTTGATTTTACATATCAGCTGACTCGCCTGCTCCCTTGACTGTCTCGCAGCCCTTCACAGTTTGCAGACGTGTGGGTACACTCCATGTTGTTGCGGCATCAGAGAAAGCTGTTGTCGCCTCGGCCTGCATTCCTCGCCAGCTGACGGCACTGTTGCTGTGACGCTTTGCTTTCCTCCGTCCACCTGTTATACACCGACATAAATACTCTGAAAACTACAATGAGGTCCATTGTAGGGGTTTCATCAAGCCGCTTTCATTATAGTGGAGAGTAGTACACAGTGAAAGACGGTACACCGTGAAACATTCCATCTCAATTGTTTTTAGTAATTTTTTTTCTACTTGTTGGTTTCCTTGTATGTTTATTATGATAAGATACATCTTTGACTGTAATGGTGGACAATTTGGTTGATTACTCTTGTTTCTATACGTTATTATTGGTATCGGTGGTCAGAAGTTACAGTTAACGTCCCTTTGTAAGTTTAATATTTTCGATATAACATACAGCTAAAACAAATATTATATTTTGTGGTAAGATACATATCTTTAGCTATATATTGACCGGTTTTAAATTTGGTAGATACGTAGGTTAAGAGTTGTGACTAACTTTTTAGTTTATGGTGACTTTGGTACACAGTGAAACACTTGTATGTGGTACACAGTGAAACAGGACCATTTGCCTCAGATGGATGTATGACTTCTCCAAACACCAGAGCGAGCATCTATTGAAGAAAAAACTTTGAGAAAAAGGACAGAGCTGGAAGAAAGGAAGTATGAAGAGTCTACAATAAAAAAAAAAATAATAATAAAAATAAAAATTAAATTAAATTAAAAAAAAAGTTGTGTGTAAGTAAAGCAGTTTCAAGTGAAAGTGATGAAGAAAGTGACAAAGATGAAGGACATCCAGTGAATCAGAGAAAAAAGTGGATCACTACATCTTTTTTTGTAACTTGAAGCGGGACGTTATGATTGGTGACTTTATTCATTTTGGTGAAATTCCAAAACAATGTATATTTTGTAGCTAAAGTCTTGAAGTCAGTACTTTGTGGTACTGAATATGAAGTCTCATAACTTCAGAAAAAAAAGTTACTGTTTGTATTTTCAGTTGCAGAAGACATAGTATTTGTTTCACATAAGGACATTGCAGTGATTTTGCCATTTGCATTGCCTATGGTTACTAAGAGACTCTCCAACCACCGGTATATTCGTTTTCCAATCAAATTTGGTAGACTTAATATACAATGAACAAAATTTAGTATCTGTTAATGTTTGTACTTGTATTTAATAACGATATTTATGTTTTATAAGTCACTCAGCAAATACTAAATATAAAAAATGGCTGCTTTTTCACTGTGTACTATACACCGTACACAGTGAAACATTTGCGGAGGTTGTTTAAAATTGCTATTTCACTTACGAATTAGTAGGAAATTATTTTTTTGTTGCAAAATATTGACAAAGTATTGTTCTTTCAAGTAAATAAAGAAAATTTGATTTGTGAGTAGTATGTTATACGAAACAATCAAAAAGGTAATTTTTGTGTCACTGTGTACTACTCTCCCCTATTTATACCAACTTTCGGCCAGAAAACAGCCACGGCAGTCCTACAGAGTCCAGTACCAGCCACAAGGGCTGCATTATTATTATTATTATTATTATTTCTGAAGATGGCCTTATTAGGTTGAAACCAGTGAAAAAAAAAGCTCTGCGATCAAGACTGTTATTACAATACAAATATCGTCAAGGAAGATCGCCGTTTTCTCCTGGGCCAGTGTTATCTTAATTAATGAGGTACAGTTCTTGTCAACTTTCGCAACTTTTGTGGCTCATGTGAACTGCTTCACTCATCCACACTCTACCGTGAGGAGATCAAATCTAGCATTTGATCCATGAATTACTGAAGCCCGACAAAACCAAGCCTCTATCGTCAGAACTGGCGCTAGGCCTTCTCTTATATGGAGGATGGGTTAAAACGTAGACTGAAAAAATCCGAGGTCCGACGGAGTTTCAAACCACCTACCCTTCGGTTCCCAGTCGAGCGCTTTACCCCAAGACCACCAGACCCGACATTTTCACTAAATTAATTCTAAGTGGTTCCTCATAAATAGACATACGCGAATTTTGCGAGTTCATGCACCTGGATAAATAAAAGTGAAAAATATTTCATTAAGAACACCCATTCCATTTTGTAGAATGAGATTTTTGAACCACTGAAAATAATGCAGTCTCTTGCCATAATCAGTATTTTTCAATTCATGCACGACTGTGACTTTGTATGGAAAAAGTTGTAATTTTTTTCTTACAGCTGTGTGGGCTGTTCCGACGCTAACATCAATTTCCTGGCCGAGTTTTCAGACTGACTTCGGACTCGTGGACATTTTATCGGAAATATCGAGTGGTTGATCTTCAGACAAAACGCTACGACGACCACTTCTCGGTGCATCTGCCACGGAACCCTTAATTCGAAATTTGTTAATCAAATTTCGCACAGTATCGCAATGTTGAATTGTTGTCTCTGGGAAGGTTAAATTGTACGACGCTTCTCGCCGGGCTGCAGTGGTTATATTGACTCCAATGGTAATGGCGGCAACTCAAATTACCATAAATGTTTTGTTCAAAATGTTCAAATGTTTGTGTAGCTTATGGGACTTAAGTACGGGGTTATCAGTCCCTAAACTAACAAACTACTTACGAACTAGCTAACACTAAGGACGGCACAAATATCCATGCCCAAGGGGGGATTCGAACCCTCGACCGTAGTGGCCGTGTAGACCGTGACTGGAGCGCCTCAGTCCCCTCGGCAACCGCGGCCAGCTAAATGTTTTGTCTTGGCAACTTCAATTAAAACGAAAGGTTATTTTTCTGAGCGGACAAGGGTACATACAAGAACCTGTCAATCATAGAGCAGGTACAGTAATAATTTTCCTGCGAGTGAAACAATCAGCAATAACATTTACTCTGTAGCTCGTGAAAAAAATCAACGCAATTCTACACTTCATTGTTCGTCTGTTGCCAAAATAAGCACTGGAGCCCGGCGAGAAGCGTCGTAAAGTTTTACCTTCTGGGAAAACTGAATTAAATGTTTGACGAACTGAAACCGTGTATTTACCGTCAGATTTGAACACTTGTTCGACTAAAAGCACACGTTCTTCAATGGTATTTTAACAGTGACAAAAACAAACGAACGAAGGAACTAAACGTAAACGTTCACGTCAAGACGTAACGTCACACACGACTGAGATAAAAGAGTGGAAAGTTGGTGTATCCACTTGAAGGGAAGTAACCCAGGCAGGCGAACAATCATACGCATAAATAAGTTCCTAGTGATTGGAAAAAAGCGCAGGTGACTCCCGTTTATAAGAAAGGAAAGAGAACTGACCCACACAATTACAGGCCAATATCGTTGACATCAGTTTCATGTAGAATTTTGGAGAATATTCTCATTTCGAATATAGTAAATTTCCTTGAAACGGAAAAGCTTCTTTCCATGAATCAGCACGGGTTTAGGAAACATCATTCATGTGAAACTCAGCTTCCCCTTTTCTCACATGACATCTTGCGAGCCATGGATGAAGGGCAACAGGCGGATTGTGTTTTTCTCGACTTCAAAAAGGCGTTCGACGCGGTGCCACACTGCAGACTGCTAACGAAGATACGAGCTTATGGAATAGGTTCACAGATTTGTGACTGGCTGCAAGACTTCCTAAGTAATAGAACGCAGTGCGTTGTTCTCGACGGCGAGTGTTCTTCAGAGACGAGTGTATAGTCAGTCGTGCCCCAGGGGAGTGTGACAGGAGCGCTATTACTTTCTATCTATATAAATGATCTGATGAACAGAGTAAGTTGTAATTTGCGGCTGTTTGCTGATGATGCTGTGATGTATGGGAGGGTGTCGTCTGTAACTGACTGTAATGGCATACAGGATGATTTAGACAAAATTTCTAGTTGATTTGAGAAGAATGGCACATAGCTCTCAATGTAGAAACATGTAAGATGATGCGCATGAGTAGGAAAAACAATCCCACAATGTTCGAATACAGCATTAGTAGTGAGCTTCTTGGTGCTGCCGCGTCGTTCAAATATCTAGGCGTAACACTGCAGAGAGATATGAAATGGAACGAACATGTAAGAACAGTTGTGAGTAAGGCAGACAGCCGACTTCGGTTTATTGGGAGAATTTTGGGAAGATGTACTTCACCTGTAAAGGAGACCGCGTATAAAACGCTTGTACGACCACGTCTTGAGTATTGCTCAAGTGTTTGGGACCCGCAGCAGATCAGTTTAAAGGAAGACATAGAGGCGGTTCAGAGGCGAGCAGCTAGGTTTGTTACCGGTAGGTTCGACCAATGCGCGAGTGTCACGGAAATGCTCCGGCAACTGAATTGGGGATCGCTGGAAGAAAGACGACGTTCTTTTCGAGAATTTCTGTTAATTAAATTTAGAGGGCCGTAATTTGAAGCTGAGTGTAGTACGATCTTGCTGCCGCCTCCTTACATTTCGCGTAAAGATCACAAAGACAAGATAAAAGGAATTAGGGCTCGTACGGAGGCATATAGGCATTCTTTTTTTCCTCGTTCAATTTGGGAGTGGAATAGGAAAGTAAATGCCTAGTAGTGGTACAGTGTAACCTCCGCCACGCACCTTACGGTGAATTGCGGAGTATGTATCTAGATGTAGATGTACGGCACGCGCGGCTAATAAATCATACGCCGCGGTGGGGTGGCCGAGCGCATTGAGGCGCTATGCTCCGATGTGCGAGCCCGTCCCTCGTCGGGGGTTCTAATCCTCCCCCCGGCACAGATGTTTATGTTGTCTTTAGTATAAGGTAGTTTACAAGTAGTTTGTAAGTTTAGGGACTGATGACCACGCAGTTAAGTCTCATAAGCTCAACAAGTATTTGAACATTTTTGAAAAGTCATACGGCACAGCAGAGAGACTTTTTGAACACTTCGTACGTTCCTGAAACACAGCATTTAGTATGAATATGGGGCTATGTGAATAGTGTTTCTCCACATCATAAAACAGCACACGCGGCGCAGGAGTAGCAGAGCGGTCTGGAGCGCCACGTTACGAATCGCGCGGCCTCCCGCGTCAGTGGTTCGAATCTTCCCTCGGGCATGGATGTGTGTATGTTGTCCTTAGGTTAGTTTAACTTAGTTTAAGTAGTTTGTAAGACTAGGGACTGATGACCATCGTAGTTTGGTTCCATTGAATTACAAACATTAGAGGAACACCGACACATTTCAAAACTAACGTCAAACCGGGAGTATTAGCAGAATCTTTAGTGCAAAAAACACATTTGGAAAAATGTCCACATAGGCTTGCTTCGTTATAAAAGACGAGACCCAGCTGGGTGACTTACATTGCAGTTCTTCAAGCAGATCATCTGCGTCCGTGTCACAGTGTCCTCTATCACTCAGGAGCTCACAGTCTCCGGCCGACGCTGACTGTATATCCTGGCGCCCCTATCCTCACGTTGCGACCCGCGGACGCCTAGTTGGCATTTATATCGCACCGCCTGCCATAGACCAAAGCTAACACAAACTGCGTGTGTCCCTATCTCTGCCGTGTTTCTACATCTACATGCTATACTCTGAAAATCACATTTAACTGCCTGGCAGAGAGTTCGACGAACCACCTTCATACTATTTATCTCCCATTCCATTCTCAAATAGCGCGCGGGAAGAATGAACACCTGAATCTCTCCGTTCGGGCTCTGATTTCTCGTATTTTATTCTGATGATCATTTCTACCTATGTAAGTGGGAGTCAACAATATATTTTCGCATTCGGAGGAGAATGTTGGCGATTGGAGTTTCGCGAGTAGCCCACGCCGCAGCGATAAGCGCCGTTGTTGTAATGTTTCCCGTCCCAGATCCAGTATCATTTCCGTAACGCTGTCTCCCGTGTATCGTGAAAATACAAAACGAGCTGCCCTTCTTTGGACTCTTTCGATGTCCTCCGTCAAACCCACCTGATAAGGATCCCACACTGGGTAGCAATACTCCAAAAATGGATGGACAAGCGTAGTGTATGCAGTTTCTTTAGTACTCCTGTTGCATCTTTTAAGGGTTCTGCCAATAAAACACAGTCTCTGCTCGCCTTTCCCACGACCTTATCTACGTGTTCTTTCCAGTTTAAGTCTGAAGTAATAGTAACTCCTAGGTATTTTGTGGAGGTCGCGGCCTTCACTTTTGATTGATGTAACTTGTAAACAAAGTTTAACGGATTTCTTTTCGAGATCATGTGGACGACTTCACACTTATCATTATTTGAGTCAATTGTCAATTTTTACACCATAGTGATATCTTATTCAGATCGTTCTGCAGTTGGTTTTGATCTTCAAATGATTTTACTAGACGGTAAATAACGGCGTCATTTGCAAACAACCTGAGAGAGCCACTTAGTTTTTCTCCCAAATCGTTTATGTAAATAAGGGACAGCAAAGGACCAATAACACTAACCTGTTTTAGTCGATGCTTTACTATCGAATACTGAAACTGTGTCCTCTCTGACAGGAAATCACCCATCCAGTCGCAAATTTGGGGCGATATACCATAACCACGGAATTTGATTAAAAGCCGTTTGTGAGGTACGGTGTCAAAAGCCTTCTGGAAATCAGGAAATACGGAATCGATTTGCGTACCCTTGTCGATAGTAATCATCACTTCGTGTGGGTAAAGAGCTAGATGTGTTTCGCATAAACGATATTTTCTAAATCCGTGTTGACCTTGGGTCAATAGATGATTCTGTTCGATATAATTCATAACATTTGAATACAGGATATTTTCCAAACCCCTGCTGCAATTGACGTCAATGAAATAGGCCTGTAGTTTAGTGGGTTACTCCTACTGCTTTTCTTGAATATAGTTGTGACCTGTGTAACTTTCCAATCTTTTGGTACATGTCATTCTTTGCGAGAGCGGTCGTATATGGCTGTTAAGTAAGGAGCTATCGCTTCAGCATAATCAGATAGAAATCTAATGGATATACAGTCCGGAGCAGAAGACTTGTTAAGTCATTTGAGGACCTTCAGTACTCCGATGATATCTACTTCTACGTTACTCATTCAGGCCTCTGTTTGTAATTCAAAATCTGGAATGTTGGTTTCGTTTTCTTTGGTGAATGAGTTTCTAAAAGCTATGTTTAGTAACTCTGCTATCATCGGCAGGGTCGCCATTACTATCACGTAGTGAGGGTATTGTTGTGGTTTGAAACCATCACAGCAACATCTAACATGCCCCGAGTCACGTGGATGATATTCGCCATTATGAACAAGAGTTTTTCTCTTGTACAGGTGAAATCATGAGTTGCTTTTAACAATACGACGACTTCTAATATTGCTGTTACACGTTCAGTACTAACGGTAACATAATTTTTCCACATTATTAATGTGGTGTTTATCGTTTTACATGTGTCCAGATGAAAAAGTCTTGTCAGTTATTTTTAACAGCAACAGAATTACAGACCCTCAGTGTTTGTGTTACACAATTAAGCTTTTACTGTTTTTGAAGTGATGAATGTGATTATCGATGGAACGATTATTTCAGGTTGTCTTGACTGAATTTATATGTCCGCAAATAAGTCATTTCTGGTGCAGATATGGTTTTAATAACGTTTAGAAAGATAAAGACCAGCTAGTCATTATACCTATAAAACAAATTCTCGTTCGTGCATCGATGATTTTCCTCACTACATTTTTATTTAATGTAAATAGATCAATATTTTGTTACGTTTACGTTTTGGCATTACTCTATATGAAATAAGTCATAAAACATAAACTCTTGTCTTGCGTTAAAATCGAACATAATGGATACGAACCGATTTAATTTCTAATAAAAGCACAACAAAACATTCCACATGTATTGTTGAGGAATCCTGAGGAAACTAATGCTGCTTGTTAAACTGATATTACGTGTTCTATAACCGTGTAAGCTACAAGCTAAAAGACTCGCAGTACAACAAAAACAATCTTTTGCTTAAAAATTGCAGTTCCGTTGCTCATAAAAAAAACTGTGTATACCTTTAATCTAGGCACATATAAATACCGTAGACGTCGCAGTAATATTGCAAATTACGGAGCGATAACGCTAACTATACTACAAAAGTCTAATAAGAATACGACATTTTACTGTCGTAGCTTAGCTTACTTTCCAGTACAATGGATAAGAAGTGCAACTTTCAGCTACACAATAATAAAAACGCTTTCTTGCCCTGAACCATGTGACTTAGATATTGGTTTCAGCACACAGTCGCGACAATTACAGCTGTGCAAGTCGTTACCAACTGACAGTCTGAACGACGCTAGGGGAACCACTCTTAGTCCGCCACTGCGAAGGAGTGATGTTTGTTTAGAATTATTTTTCTAAAGTAATTCACGAAATAGTTAGGACAATTTTGCGATAGAAGCATTAGTAAAATATCAAAAACACACACAATATGTAAATTAATGTAAAAATTGCCGAATATGAGTGATTCACTGCTATAAACAAGAACTTTGTCATGAAAAAATACTTACGATAAATACAAACATCTATGGGTGGCACGCTCAGAAATCTGTAGTTCAACAACATACATGTAGTACATGGATCACTGGTCTGGACAAAATTAACACTCGGTGTGGTGACTGGTGGGAGCGACCTTCAATGTGGGAAATGCACTCAGCTACGACGCAGTGTCAACTCAGTTCGCGCGGACAGTATGAATACTGACACATGATTTAAATTTTAAATTCTATGGGAGACCGCAAAGCCGCGCGGGAGCAGCACTGCGCTCTGAGGCGCCTTGCTGCGAAGTACACGTCTGCTTCCCGTAGGAGGTTCGAGTCCTTCCTCAGACGTGTGTGTGTGTGTGTGTGTGTGTGTGTGTGTGTGTGTGTGTGTGTGTGTGTGTGTGTGTCGTCCTTAGTAATAGTTAGTTTAAGTAGTTTGTAAGTCTAGGGGCCGCTCACAACTTCAGTTTCGTCCCATTGCTTTGCAAACATTTGAACATTTAATTTGAGGAGACGAGAAAAGAAAACTGAAGAAGAAAATAAAACGTTTTTACCGCACAATTCCTACTGTACTGATTAATCAAGTCCGTCTTACATGAATGTTGTTTTATAGAACTCCGTCAAAAGATGGGAAATTATACTTACCTATTTAGAAATATAGGGTTCGTTTCCCACAAGTAGAAACGAAAATGCGTCAAGTTATCACGTACAGTCTTAATATCAGTTAAAGATAGTATCATGAAACTTACAAAATAGGAGATACTAAGGTAATTTCATGATTCAATTTTTCACTTTCGCTTACACTTTTATATTTTCTAACATAATTTCCATGTGCGTTTTGGGAATATTTTTCTGTTTCTGATTTTTTTAAATTACTATGTCTGATTTCCACTCCATACATAATTTAATCGTATTTTTTCTTCGTTTAGGTTGCAGTTGATAAACTGTAACCCCCAAAATAACTTCAACTAACGATTTAATTTCCAAGGTTTTCCCAACAATGTGGACGCAGAGTCCTTGTAAACGTTATTTAGACCTGTCAAGTCAAGGTGTATATAATATTTTATGAGTTAATGTTACTTACCGATCGCATATACGGCGTTCCTCTGCAAGTGGCGGCTTTCAGTATGCGATTCCTTCCCTAGCGCCAGTGAGCGGTCTGGTTACTCTTAGTAAGTCTGGACAAAACTGCTCATATTGCCATTCAGCAGTGCTTTCGTTCAGTGCGTCTCGCTCACTTAATAACTCGACAGACAGATTGCAAAATTATGCAATTATGGGCAGTAGGTGATACTCGCACTTACGGCATCTGAGCTAATTTCAATAGATCACGATTGAAACCTATCTCATATAGAGACGGAAATACGTTTACTTTCACTCGTCACGTTCGCATGATTGTCTGAACAAAATTTATATATCGCTCATGATACTTTGTTGTTTGTCCGTATTGACTGAAAAAGTCTATATGCTTACCTTAACTAACTGTAGATTTGGAGAAAGGTTTAGACAATGTTGACTGAAATATACTCTTCAAATTCTGAAGATAGCGGGCGCAAAATGTGGGGAACGAAAAGTTGTATATAACTTGTACAAAAACCAGACAGTAGTTGAAGACTAGAAGAAGAAGAGAGGGATACAGTGGACAGGAACGGAGTAAAACAGAGTTGCAGCCTTTCCACAATATTATTAAATCCGTATATTGAGAAATCTATGAAGGAAAGCAAAGAGAGATTTGGACAAGGAATTAAACGACAAGAAGAAATAAAATCTTTTCCGTTTTCCGATGACATTGTAATTGTATTAGAAAATATATAATACGCAGAATAGAATCAGTAGTTAAAGAGAAAAAAACTCCGTGTCAGATGCGAAAGTTCGGCGGCATGAATAGCGAAAATATTGCAAATTCTTTTTTTTTTTTCATTTCTATTTTATTAGTCTGTGAAGTATGTTATCGAGAAAGACTTTCGTAATAGTTTGAAATTCAGAATTCAGCGCCGTTAGCTTGTAGACAGACATATAGTGTTTAATTCTATTAATACCTGTTGATGAGTAAATTATTACAGCATTTTACATTTTAAAAATTGATCGATAATTACGTGAATTAATGAAATGGAAATTTTTCTTCGTCCTGAAAGCCGTTAGCAGGTGTAGTGCAAAGGTGATGATCGTCTTCCGCGATAGTCTTTTTGTGATATATATATATATATATATATATATATATATATATATATATATATATATATATATATATATATATATATATATATAACTTAAACCCGTGGCTCCGCTCGCGTGTTGGTTGATTGTGATAGAGAAGCTATCTTTCAGTAGTGTGCTATGAGACTGGTTTTGAACGATGAAATGAAATACAATACCTTCTTTAGAAACAAACATTTTTAATCAACATCATCAGGAAAGTAAGTAGTGTAGATCAAATCACACGTAAAAATGCACTCGTTTCAAAGAATCCAATCACGAAATTCAACAATAATGGTTGCAATAATATCACAGATCAATCACTTGATGTAATGCGCGAAACGTCAAAACGTTTTTTTTAAAGAGATGTATTAAAAGAAATTTCTTTTTTACTGCTTTATTTATTTATTCTTATATTTCGTTATTCGTATGCTTATCCTTACAGAGAAAGGGCTGAAGACATTGTAGCACGCATAGGCGAAGGTATGGTCTGTGGCATCACGTTTCGCTGTATGTAACCTCCTTGCTATAGAGTCGCAAATGTCATCGCTGGCGTTCAGTTCAATTTTTTTATGTATAAATTAACGACTTTCAACCACCATATTTTCCACCCCCTTATAGCTATCGGCATGGAACTGCTATGGTGTACTTCGGACAAGAATTACACACAGTCCATTCGTTTGCGTTCTGTAGTTTTCGCTGCAGAGCGAAATATTAACTCACACACACACACACATACACCGATAACTTTCCATCCCAATATATTGCACCCTTTTATCATTATCAACCCTCAAGCAACAATGCAACCAATAAAACCATTTTCAAAGAGTAAATATAATTTACAAAGAGTAATTATTGTTCCGCATTTCGCGTTATATTCTTAAAATTGCTAAATATCTATCAGATCACTATAAAACTGTGCCTAAAACCTTCCTCAGGTATAAATTAATAACTGTATACATATTTAAGTCTCTCCGTCTTGTCGTTCGGATGTGATAAGCGTACACCGAACAGACATTCACGTTAATATATATATATATATATATATATATATATATATATATATATATATATATATATATAGCTATCCGATCGCCATAAAACCGTGCCTAAAACCTTCCCCGGGAAGACATTAGTAACTGTACAAACTTTTAGCTCTTTATGTCTTGTGGTTTATAGATATAGATTATAAAACCTGGTGCTCACCCTGTACTATGCGTGATAGATTCCGAAGGCACGGGGAACGTCTGGGAGGGGACACGCCGCTTCTACTTGCGACGCAAACGCAGCGCAATTCCTGCGTTTGGCCACTTACAAGCGCGTAGCTGTTTCGGCCGGTGCACTGTAACAACACTTTGCAACGCTTTCACAGAGCATTCGAAAGGCACGCCACGAAGCACTTGTAAAACCGCGTGCGCCCAGGGCCAGAACTGCCTGGCGACTGCCTACACGGCAGTCGGCTGACATGAGCTGGCGCTACCCTAGACCGACCCTCGGCTGCAGTTGCAACACTCACACTCCCCGACCTCGCCAACACGAGGGGAAGGTCACACAACATCAACATACACGGGCCCCAGTCAACGTTTTCACCCCAGATGTCTCTGAAACTACAACAGATCTTGAAAAACGATTTTCACAGGCATGAACGTGTGGTGTCGCACAAGTATGAAGTGCGCGCCACCTACTTTCGCCGCGCGCCGCCATGCACGCACGGCGCGACGTTCTTACGACGTCAGCCACGAGCGCCCTCTGCTAAACTCCGCTCGTGGCCACCACTGAACGACATCGTTCACTTGAGACTGAGATACGAGCCAGCTAACACTTCGGAATCAGATAGGCACCAGTGAAGACTTGGCTATCGGTTAAACTACTTTCGCCGCGCGCCGCCATGCACGCACGGCGCGGCGTTCTTACGACGTCAGCCACGAGCGCTCTCTGCTAAACTCCGCTCGTGGCCACCACTGAACGACATCGTTCACTTGAGACTGAGATACGAGCCAGCTAACACTTCGGAATCAGATAGGCACCAGTGAAGACTTGGCTATCGGTTAAACTACTTTCGCCGCGCGCCGCCATGCACGCACGGCGCGGCGTTCTTACGACGTCAGCCACGAGCGCCCTCTGCTAAACTCCGCTCTTGGCCACCACTGAACGACATCGTTCACTTGAGACTGAGATACGAGCCAGCTAACACTTCGGAATCAGATAGGCACCAGTGAAGACTTGGCTATCGGTTAGGCTACTTTCGCCGCGCGCCGCCATGCACGCACGGCGCGGCGTTCTTACGACGTCAGCCACGAGCGCCCTCTACTACAACTCCGCTCGTGGCCACCACTGAACGACATCGTTCACTTGAGACTGAGATACGAGCCAGCTAACACTTCGGAATCAGATAGGCACCAGTGAAGACTTGGCTATCGGTTAAACTACTTTCGCCGCGCGCCGCCATGCACGCACGGCGCGGCGTTCTTACGACGTCAGCCACGAGCGCCCTCTGCTAAACTCCGCTCTTGGCCACCACTGAACGACATCGTTCACTTGAGACTGAGATACGAGCCAGCTAACACTTCGGAATCAGATAGGCACCAGTGAAGACTTGGCTATCGGTTAAACTACTTTCGCCGCGCGCCGCCATGCACGCACGGCGCGGCGTTCTTACGACGTCAGCCACGAGCGCTCTCTGCTAAACTCCGCTCGTGGCCACCACTGAACGACATCGTTCACTTGAGACTGAGATACGAGCCAGCTAACACTTCGGAATCAGATAGGCACCAGTGAAGACTTGGCTATCGGTTAAACTACTTTCGCCGCGCGCCGCCATGCACGCACGGCGCGGCGTTCTTACGACGTCAGCCACGAGCGCCCTCTGCTAAACTCCGCTCTTGGCCACCACTGAACGACATCGTTCACTTGAGACTGAGATACGAGCCAGCTAACACTTCGGAATCAGATAGGCACCAGTGAAGACTTGGCTATCGGTTAGGCTACTTTCGCCGCGCGCCGCCATGCACGCACGGCGCGGCGTTCTTACGACGTCAGCCACGAGCGCCCTCTACTACAACTCCGCTCGTGGCCACCACTGAACGACATCGTTCACTTGAGACTGAGATACGAGCCAGCTAACACTTCGGAATCAGATAGGCACCAGTGAAGACTTGGCTATCGGTTAAACTACTTTCGCCGCGCGCCGCCATGCACGCACGGCGCGGCGTTCTTACGACGTCAGCCACGAGCGCCCTCTGCTAAACTCCGCTCTTGGCCACCACTGAACGACATCGTTCACTTGAGACTGAGATACGAGCCAGCTAACACTTCGGAATCAGATAGGCACCAGTGAAGACTTGGCTATCGGTTAAACTACTTTCGCCGCGCGCCGCCATGCACGCACGGCGCGGCGTTCTTACGACGTCAGCCACGAGCGCCCTCTGCTAAACTCCGCTCGTGGCCACCACTGAACGACATCGTTCACTTGAGACTGAGATACGAGCCAGCTAACACTTCGGAATCAGATAGGCACCAGTGAAGACTTGGCTATCGGTTAGGCACTAGGCAGGCCTCTAGCTCAACTATGTATCAGCATTCTGCAGTACTGAGCTATGTAAATGTTAAGTATTACTAAGTCTCTAAGAAAAAAATATCTTGTTCTAATTCACTCTAGTGTTTCTAGTTTCTGCTGTCCCACTGGCTGCTCACCTTCGTACCTACACAAGCGTGCATCCTTTATTCCTGTGTCGGTCCCTTTCTACTCGGCCACCGACACCTACGACGGAAACGAGACACAAAAGCGGCGACACAAAAGAACGTACGGTAAGGGCTTATTGAAGTAAGTACTATGAGACAGTCTAAAACGTAACAAAAAATTGTATTGTTGTTCTTGAGGTCTTCAGTCCAGAAACTGGTATGATGCAGCTCTCCATCCTACTCTATGCTGATCAAGCCTCTTCATCTCCTCATAAAAACGGACAACCCACATCTATCTGAATCTCTTACTATATTCGTCTCTTGGTTTCCCTCTGCGATTTTTGCCCCACACACTTCCCTCCAACATTAAACGTACGATTTCTTCATGTCTAAGAATGTGTTCTACCACTAGATCCTTTCT
This sequence comes from Locusta migratoria, assembly GCA_026315105.1. NCBI lineage: Eukaryota > Metazoa > Arthropoda > Insecta > Orthoptera > Acrididae > Locusta > Locusta migratoria. Next base: position 298,563,240 of record CM048751.1, read on the forward strand.
TAAACTTTGTTTACAAGATAAATCATTCAAATGTGAAGGCCGTAAACTCCACAAAATACCTAGGAATTACAGTTACTTCTGACTTAAACTGGAAACAACACGTAGATGATGTCGTGGGAAAGGCGAACCAGAGACTGCGTTTTATTGGCAGAACCCTTAAAAGATGCAACAGAACTACTAAAGAAACTGCATACACTACGCTTGTCCGTCCTTTTATGGAGTATTGCTGCCCAGTGTGGGATCCTTATCAGGTGGGTTTGACGGAGGACATCGAAAAAGTCCAAAGAAGGGCAGCTTGTTTCGTATTGTAACGATATAGGGGAGACAGCGTTACGGAAATGATGCAGGATCTGGGATGGGAATCATTACAACAACGGCGCTTATCGCAGCGGCGTGGGCTACTGTCGAAACTACAATTTCCAACATTCTCCTCCGAATGCGAAAATATATTTTTGACTCCCATTTACATAGGTAGAAATGATCATCAGAATAAAATACGAAGAAATCAGAGAACGGAGAGATTCAGGTGTTCATTCTTCCTACGCGCTATTCGAGAATGGAATGGGAGATAAAACAGTATAACGGTGGTCCGATGAACCCTCTGCGAGGCACTTAAATGCGATTTACAGAGTATCCCGTGTAGGTGTAGATGTAGTCAACGTATGCCGAAAACTCCTTTTATTCCCAATTCTGGTCAGTACCTCTTCGTCTACCCACATAATCTGCAGCATTCTTCTCTAGCAGCACATTTCAAAAGCCTCTAACCTTTTTCCTGTCTAAACTATTTCTCGTTCAAGTTTCACTTCCGTAAAAGGCAACACTCCACACAAATGCCTTCAAATAAGACTTCCTTGCACTTAAATTAATATTCGATGTTAACAAATTTCTCTTTTTCTAAAACACTTTTCTTCCTATTGCCACTCTGCATTTTATATCCTGTGTACTTCGACCATCGTATGTTATTTTAGTACCCAAGTAACAAAACTCATCTACTTCCTTTATTGTTTTGTTACCTAATCTAATTCCTTTCTTCATCGCCTGATTTTCTTAGACTGCACTCCATTAGCCTAGTTTTGCTCTTGTTAATGTTTATTTTATACTCATCTTTCAACACACTGTCCATTCCGTTCAATTGCTCCTTCAGGCATTTTGCTGTCTCTGACAGAATCACGATGTCATCAGGAAAACGCAATGTTTTTATTTCTTCACCCTGAACTCTAACTTCATCTCCAAATTTCTGTTTGCTTTCCTTCACAGCTTGCTCAACGTACAGATTGAACAACATTGGGGAAAGACTACAACCCTGTCTTTCTCCTTTCTCAACCACTGCGTCCCTTTCATGTCCTTCAACTCTAATAACAGCTGTTTGATTGATGTACAAGTTGTAAATATCCTGCCGCTCCCTTTATTTTACCCCTGCAGACTTCAAATTCGAAAGAGTGTGGTCTAGTCATTATTGTCAAAAGCTTTCTCCAAATCTACAAAAGCTAGAAATGTAGGTTTTCCTGTGGTGTCGCACAAGTCCAAAGTGCGCGCCACCTACTTTCGCCGCGCGCCGCCATGCACGCACGGCGCGGCGTTCTTACGACGACAGCCACGAGCGCCCTCTGCGGCAACTCCGCTCGTGGCCACCAGTGAACGACATCGTTCACTTGGGACTGAGATAGCAACCAGTTAGGACCTTCGGAATCAGATAGGCACCTGTGAAGACTTGGCTATGGGATAGGCACTAGGCAGGACTCTACTCAACTATGTATCAACATTCTGCAGTACTATGTAAAAGTTAAGTATTGTATAAATTCTGTGCAATATATATCTCGTTCTAATTTACTCTAGTGTTTCTAGTTTCTGGTTGCTCCTCTCCGTACCTGCACCAGCGTGCTATCTTTATTCCTGTGTCGGTCTCATTCCACTCGGCCACCGACACCTACGATGGAAACGAGACACAAAAGCGGCGACGAGGCTGGGACACAAAAGTGGCGACGAGGAGTGATAGACGAACCTTGGACCAGCACGCTAGCAGCAGCCAGACAGCAGCAGTCGGAGCACGCAAAAATTGCTCCCGCCCACCCACCCTTATTATAAGAATTTTGGGGGAACGTTTTCAGTTACGTGTTTTGTGGACTTTTTTTGTTGCAGAGCGTCCTCTTTCATATTGCATTTGTGTTTTGTTATAATTTACTTGTATGCGCGGCGCCTAATCGGTCAGCATGGCCACTACCCCGAACCCAAACTTAAAGGAAATTATTCAGTTACAGACGGCGCAAATAACGCAACTCCTCCAGGCGGTGGCCCAGCTCACAGCGCAAGCAGCTAACCAACAACAACAGCCGCCGCTTCAGCAGCCCACACCTGCCGCCGCAACGCTTCCTACGTTTCGCCAGTACAACGAACGTGAGGAAGAATGGAGCGACTACTTCGCACAGTTTCAAGAACTCGTCGCGGCTCATCAAATTACAGGTCAGAAAGTGAAGCATCTGCTATTATCTGTGGTGGGCACCAACACCTTCGTGTTACTGAAAAAACTTTTCCCCGACGTATCTCCTCGTGATGTAGACTTTGAACAAATAGTAGAGGCACTAAATGCTCATTATGAGAGAAAAGTTCTCGTAGCTGCGGCACGGTACCGATTTTTCAGACTTAAAAAATTACCAGAACAGTCACACCAAGAGTGGATCACGGAATTGAAGGGCTTAACCCGCAAATGTAAATTTACTTGCTCTTGTGGACTTTCGTATAGTGACGTGATGTTGAGGGATGCGATTACGCAGAACATTCAGGACCCCAGAATTAGGGCAGCAATTCTAAAACAGTCAGACCCCTCATTAGACAGTGTACTGCAGATTATAGATGCGCATGATACTTTTGACTTAGCAGATGTAGAAATGCAAAGCCACAGTGTTAATTCAGTGCGCCGCAACGGTCGCTTTCCTAGCTGTAGTTCTCAGTGTAGCACTAGTGATTCTTACAATAGTACAGGCCGTGCTGAACAGACAGTGAACAGTAGCCAGTGTAAAAGTGCGACACAAAGGTCGGCCCGTCGTGTTAGAAACAGTGATTTGAATAACGGGCGCCAACGCTCATTTCAGAAAAATGTACGTAAATCTTGCCCCCAGTGTGTGTCTCGCCACAAGCGTGCTCATTGCCCTAGTCGCAACGCAACCTGTTATCAATGTGGCAAATCGGGACATGTGCAGTCTGTGTGTATGCAAATTAAAAACTCAAAGAACAGTAACGTTAGAAACAGTGCTTCGCAAAGTGCGAGAGCAGTGCATACAGTCAATGTCATAGACGCTGTGGAATTGAACAGTGCTTTACTTGGTTCTCAATTGCAAGGGAATTCTTCTGCACCTATGGCAAAACTATGTATTGAGCCACGCCGCAAGCGCCGACGAGCGCGTACATCTGTGCAACGGAAAAGGGTTCCGGACAAGCAAAGTGACAACGTACAGTGCAATCCTGTAGTAAACCTAGTGCCTTCTGCAACTTCTTATTGTAAAAGTGCCCAGTACTGTGTAGCTAGTGACAGTAGACATCAAGTATCTGCTCAAGTGTGTAGTGCAGTAGTTAGTGACTCTGTAGTAGCCTCGCATTGCGCGGACGCCGATCCGGCGGTAGTGCCATCTAGTGACAGTGATATTAATCTGTGTGCCGAGTCTGCGCCGCTTCCTACCGCACGCAGACCGCGCATGCGCAAACGCAGAAAAACTGTATTAAACGTTGCCCACATTCGCGCACCTGTTGAGCGCCACAAGCAAAAACTTTTTGTAAATCTGTCCATAGAAAATAAGACTGTGCAATTTCAGCTTGATACTGGTTCCGCTGTCACTTTAATGAATAAAGACACTTATGAACTGCTGGGTTCGCCAAAATTGTCTCCGTCTCAACATGTGCTAACGGCATATACAGGTCAAAATATTCCCGTGCTAGGAACGGGTAGCCTGCCTACCTCTTTTCAAGGTGTAACAAAAACGGTTGCTTTTGTAGTTCTTCAGGCCAAATCGACACAGAACATTTTTGGACTAGATGCTTTTGACTTGTTTGGTTTATCAATTCAAAGAGATGTGCTTCAAATTTCGTCAGTAGTGCCTCAGGACAAAATCAATGCATTGTGTGAAAAATATAGTGAGTTGTTTTCGCCGGAACTAGGTTGTGCAAAAGACTTCGTGGCACATGTAACTTTAAAAGAATCTGCAGTTCCAAAATTTCGTAAAGCTAGACCAGTGCCTATCGCAATGCGTGATACAGTTGCCGAAGACCTTAAACGTTGGCAAGATAGTGGGGTGATTTCTCCTGTTTCTGCGAGTCAGTGGGCCTCGCCTTTAGTAATTATACCCAAGCCGTCAGGAAAACTTCGTCTCTGTGCGGACTTCAAATCAACAGTGAACAGTCAAACAATTGTAGATACTCCCCCCTGCCCAGACCTGACGAACTGATGGACAAATTAGGACAGTCCCGCTTCTTTTCCAAGATTGATTTAGCAGAGGTATACTTACAAATTCCGCTTGATGACGAGTCAAAAAAATTTTTCGTCATTAATACATTAATACTCACATGGGCCTTATTCAATTTCAACGCCTACCCTTTGGCAGTTCTTCCGCCCCCGCTATTTTTCAGCGCTTTTTGGAACAGCTGACAGTTTCTGTACCGTGTTGCTCGAACTATTTAGATGATATTGTGGTATCCGGACGTACAGTTGAAGAACATTTAGTAAACCTGGAGTGCCTTTTCAAAGTTTTGACTGCAGCAGGTCTACGTTGCAATAAAGCAAAGTGTTCGTTTTTTCAAACTGAAATAGAGTACCTAGGCCATGTGATTAATGCCCAAGGAATTCATCCCTTACAGTCACATCTTCGAGCAATCAAAGACTTGCCTCCTCCTAAGAATGTGCACGAATTGCAAGCAGTGATGGGAAAGCTGAACTATTATTTCAGGTTTATTCCCAATGCCTCTCAGATTGCAGCTCCACTGCATCACTTACGTAGGAAGAATGTTCCTTTTGTATGGTCCAAAGATTGCCAGGTTGCCTTTGACAACTTAACAGTGATGCAGGTTTGATTCCCTTTGACCCACAGAAGCCTGTAGTGCTAGCAGTTGATGCCTCGTCGTACGGTGTGGGTGCAGTTTTGTCACATCGTATTGGATGTCACGATCGTCCTATTGCCTTCGCATCCAAGCTACTGACGCCAACGCAACAGAATTACAGTCAGATAGAAAAGGAGGCCTTAGCAATCATTTACGGCGTCACAAAGTTTCATCATTATCTCTATGGCAGAAAATTCTATTTGTTGACAGACCACAAGCCTCTCACGTCGTTGTTCTCACCCACAAAGCCAATTCCGCCACGAACGGCACAAAAGCTTCCGAGATGGTCCTTGATATTGTCAAATTATCAGTATGAGATTTTTTACCGACCTACCACTAAACATGCCAACGCGGACACACTTTCCCGACTTCCGATTGGCCAGGATGTATCATTTGATTCTTCAGAAATGGCATGTTGTCAGATAGACTCCAGAGATGCTTCCGCTGTCGCAGACTTTCCTTTGAACTCACGCCGGGTTGCACAGGAAACAGCTGCGGATGCAGTCCTAAGTGTGGTAACACGTTTTGTTCGCTCAGGGTGGCCTGCCAGAGCCAAAGACATTGATCGGCCTCTGGTTCGACGTTATTTTGCACAACGTCATGCATTATCTTTAAGTCAGGGTGTACTGTTGTTGCATACCGACAACGACCAAGCAAGAGTGATTGTTCCTCGTTCCCTGCAACGAGAAGTGTTACGCCTCCTGCATCAAGGACATTGGGGCATTGTTAGGACAAAGCAACTGGCCAGACGTCATTGTACCTGGGTTGGTATGGACGCTCAGATAGAGAGCATGACATCACAGTGTACAGTTTGTGCGGAGCATCAGGCGGCTCCTCCACAGCGTTTCTCAGACTGGCCACGCCCCAAGGGACCATGGCAACGTTTACATATTGACTTTGCCGGACCTTTCTGGAATACGCGCTGGTTAATTGTTGTAGACGCTTTCAGCAAGTTTCCTTTTGTGATTGCCATGAACTCAACGACAGCTTCTAGTACAATCAGTGCCTTAACATCAGTGTTTTGCATCGAAGGCTTGCCTGAAACTATCGTCAGTGACAATGGACCTCAGTTTGTTAGTGCGGAAATTCAACAGTTTTGTCGTGTGAATGGCATTCAGCATATTACCACTGCACCTTTTCACCCTCAGTGAAGCAGAACGTCTCGTTCGAACATTCAAGTCTCACATGGAGAAGATGAAAGGTCAGCACTCCAGGCAGCAAGCTCTTCAAATTTTCCTGTCTACGTATCGATGCATGCCACGTGACGGCCCGTCTCCTGCCGAGCTGCTACACGGCCGCCGTCACCGCACTCTCCTTCACATGCTGCAGCCTCCCACGCACCGAGTCGGTTCGTGTGGCGCTACGCGTTTTCAGGTTTCTACGCCGGTGCTGTACAGGGTGTTTGCTGGTATGAAGAAGACATGGTTGCCAGGCACCATTCAGCGCGTGCTCGGTCGCAATATGTATGTTGTACGTTCTTCCACAGGGTCGGAGCTGCGGCGCCACGCAAACCAATTGCTCTTGCACAGGCCGCGCGATCCTGTCTCCGGTTTCTTGATTCCAGACCCAGTTCACCGCCAGGGAGCACAGCCACATCGCTCGCCGCCGGGCCCAGCTTCCCCGGGCTACGAGCTCCCGATGGATGTCGACGCGCCTCCTACGCAGTCGGCCCCTCCGCCTCCGTCGCCGCCGCAGATGACAGCGTCACCGAGGGACTCCGGGACCGTGCGGGCCCCACCAGCTTGGGCCACGCACTTCAGAAGATGACCTGCTTGCTCCCTCTGGGCGGGGGTGTGCGCCCTTCCTCAGGTTTCGCCGGGTTTCCTGGAGGATCGCAAGGCGGATGCCGGGGCGCGGACGGCGTCTCGATCCCAGCCTCAGCTACGACGCCCGTCCCACCAGTAACGCCCCCGCCCAGGCCCTCCTCCCAGTGGCGTCGCCGTGGCCCTCAGCCCTACGCCACGACGGCGCGGCGGTTTGGGGGGGAGGGGTGTGGTGTCGCACAAGTCCAAAGTGCGCGCCACCTACTTTCACCGCGCGCCGCCATGCACGCACGGCGCGGCGTTCTTACGACGACAGCCACGAGCGCCCTCTGCGGCAACTCCGCTCGTGGCCACCAGTGAACGACATCGTTCACTTGAGACTGAGATAGCAACCAGTTAGGACCTTCGGAATCAGATAGGCACCTGTGAAGACTTGGCTATCGGATAGGCACTAGGCACTAAGCTCAACTATGTATCAACATTCTGCAGTACTATGTAAAAGTTAAGTATTGTATAAATTCTGTGCAATATATATCTCGTTCTAATTTACTCTAGTGTTTCTAGTTTCTGGCTGCTCCTCTCCGTACCTGCACCAGCGTGCTATCTTTATTCCTGTGTCGGTCTCATTCCACTCGGCCACCGACACCTACGACGGAAACGAGACACAAAAGCGGCGACGAGGCTTGGACACAAAATTTCCTTTCCTTAATTTAGCTTCTAAAATAAGTCTTAATGTGAGTATTGTCTATCATTCGAACTAATCTTCCCCGAGATCAGTATCTAACAGCCTTTCCATCCTTCTGTAAATAATTCGTGTTAAAATTTTGCAACCATGACTTATTAAACTGATGGTTCTGTAATTTTCACACCTGTCTGCACCTGCTTTCTTTGGAACGGGGATTATTACAGTTTTCTTAAAATGAAGGTATTTCGCCTGTCTCATACATCTCTCTGACCTGGCGAAATAGTTTTGCCTGGTTCTCCCAGAGACTTCATTATCTCTGAGGGAATGTCATCTACTCCTTGTTTCGACTTAGGTCTTTCAGCGCTGTTTCAAATTCACCCCTCAGTATAGTATCTCCTCATTTATCTTCATCTACTCACTCTTTCTTTCCTACAATATTGTCTCTAAGTTCATTTCCTTTGTAGAGTCCTTCTATATATTCTTTCCACCTTTCAACTTTCCAGTTTTTATTTAGAACTGGCTTTCCGTCTCAGTTCTTGATATTCATAGAGCCATTTTTCTTGTCTCTAAATATCCCTTTTATTCTCCTGTAGAGGGTATCTATTTTTACCCTAGTTATACATTCTTCTGCAGATTTGCACTTGGCTTGTAGCCGCTCCTGCTTAGCGTTCGTGTCAATCTCATTTCTTAATCGTCTGTTACTTCATTCTACCTGCTTCATTAACTGCATTTTTATATCTACTCCTTTCGTCAATTAAATTTACTATTTCCTGATATTCAACGATTTTTTCTAGTTCTTGCCTTTCTACCAATTTGGTCCTCTGCTGCCTTGACTATTTCATCTCTTAAAGCTACCCAGTCCTCTTCTACTGCTTTATTCTCCCCCCCCCCCGCCCCCCTTTTTCTGTCAGTCGTTGCCTTCTTCTCCCTCTGAAATTCTCAAGAACTTCAGGTTATTTCAGTTTATTCAGGTCCCATCTCCTTATATTCCTTCCTTTCTGCAGTTTCTTCAATTTCGGTCTACATTTTTAACAAATTAGATATGGTCAGGGTCTATATGTGCCCCTGGATATGTCTTACAATTAAAAAGCCGGTTTTGAAATCTATGCCTTACCGTTATAAAATCTATCTGGTACCTTCCAGTGCCACTCCCATGAACCACAGACATTGCCGAGGTGGGGTGGCTTGCGTGCCTCAACGATGCAGATAGCCGTACCGTAGGTGCAACCACAGCGGAGGGGTATCTGTGGAGAGGCCAGACAAACGTGTGGTTCCTGAAGAGGGGCAGCAGCCTTTTCAGTAGTTACAGGGGCAACAGTCTGGATGATTGACTGAGCTTGTAACATAAGCTAATGTGGCTTTGCCACACAGCTACTGCGAACGGCTGAAAGCAAGGGGAAACTACAGCCATTACCTTTCCCGAGGACATGCAGCTCTACTGTATGAACATATGATGATGGCATCCTCTCGGGTAAAATATTCCGGAGGTAAAATAGTCCCCCATTCGGATCTCCGGGCGGGGACTACTCAGGAGGATGTGATCATCAGGAAAGACAGTACTGGCATTCTACGGGTCGGAGCGTGGAATGTTAGATCCCTTAATAGAGTAGGAAAATTAGAAAATTTAAAAAGGGAAATGGATAGGTTGAAGTTAGATATAGTGGGGATTAGTGAAGTTCGGTGGCAGGATGAACAGGATTTCTGGTCAGGTGAGTACAGAATTATAAATACAAAATCAATTGGGGGTATCACAGGAGTAGGATTGATAATGAATAAGAAAACAGGAATGCGGGTAAACTACTATGAGCAGCACAGTGATCGCATTATCATTGTCAAGATAGATACGAAGCCAACACCGACAACAGTAGTACAGGTTTATATGCCAACTAGCTCTGCCGATGATGAGGAAATCGAAGAAATATATGAGGAGCTAAAGGAAATTATTCAGACAATTAAGGGAGAGGAAAACTTAATTGTTATGGGAGACTGGAATTCGGTAGTAGGACAAGGAAGGGAAGGGAAGATAGTAGGAGAATATGGTCTGGGCAAAAGGAATGAAAGAGGGAGCCGCCTGGTAGAATTTTGCACGGAACATAATTTAGTTATAACAAACACCTGGTTCAAGAATCACAAAAGAAGGTTGTATACGTGGAAGAGACCAGGAGACACCGGGAGATACCAGATAGATTTTATAATGGTAAGACATAGATTTCGGAACCAGGTTCTACAGTGTAAGACATACTCAGGGGCAGATATAGACTCTGACCATAACTTGTTGGTTATGAACTGTCGGCTGAAACTAAAGAAACTACAAAAAGGTAGGAAAATAAGGAGATGGGACCTGGATAAATTGAAGGAACCTGAGGTTCTTAAGAATTTCAGAGGGAGCTTTAGGCAACAATTGACAGAAACAAGGGAAAATAAAACAGTAGAGGAGGAATGGGTAAAATTGAGGAATGAAATAGTGAAAGTAGCAGAGGACAAAATAGGTAGGAAGGCAAGACCTACAAAAAATCCTTGGATATCACAGGAGATACTAAATTTAATCGATGAAAGGAGAAAATATAAAAATGCAGTAAATGAAACAGGCAAAATGGAGTACAGACGACTAAGAAATGAGATTGACAGGAAGTGCAAAATGGCTAAGCAGGAGTGGCTAGAAGGCAAATGCAAGGATGTAGAAGAATGTATAAATAGGGGAAAAATAGATACAGCTTACAGGAAAATAAAAGAAACATTTGGGGACAAGAAAAGCAACACTACTAATATCAAGAACTCGGATGGGAAACCAGTTCTCAGCAAAGAAGGGAAAGCTGAAAGGTGGAAAGAGTATATAGAGGGGCTCTACAAAGGAAATGAACTCAGAGACAATATTGTAGGAAGGGAGGAGGATGTAGATGAAGATGAAATAGGAGATACTGTACTGAGAGAAGAATTTGACAGAGCCCTGAAAGACCTAAGTCGAAACAAGGCCCCTGGAGTAGATGATATTCCCTCGGTAAAGTACCCTCAGACTTCAAGAAAAATGTTATAATCCCCATTCCAAAGAAAGCAGGTGCAGACAAGTGTGAAAACTACAGAACCATCAGTTTAATAAGTCATGGTTGCAAAATATTAACACGAATTATATACAGACGGATGGAAAAGCTGGTAGAAGCCTACCTCGGGGAAGATCAGTTTGGGTTCAGGAGAAATGTAGGAACTCGGGAGGCAATACTTACTTTACGGCTTATCCTAGAAGATAGATTAAGAAAAGGCAAACCTACATTTCTAGCTTTTGTAGATTTGGAGAAGGCTTTTGACAATGTTGATTGGAATAAACTCTTTAAAGTTCTGAAGCAAGCAGGAGTAAAATATAGGGAGCGTAAGGTTATATACAACTTGTACAAAAACCAGAGAGCGGTTGTCAGAGTTGAAGGGCATGAAAGGGATGCAGTGGTTGGGAAGGGAGTGAGACAGGGTTGTAGCCTTTCTCCAATGTTATTCAATTTGTACATTGAACAAGCTATAAAGGAAAGCAAGGAGAAATTTGGTGAAGGAATAAAAGTTCAGGGGGAAGAATTAAAAACATTGCGTTTTGCCGACGACATAGTAATTCTGTCTGATACAGCAAAGGACCTGGAAGTGCAATTGAACGGAATGGACAGTGTGCTGAAAGGTGCATATAAGATGAACATTAACAAGAGCAAAACTAGGGTAATGGAGTGCAGTGTAAGAAAATCAGGTGATGCTGAAGGTATTAGATTGGGAAACGAAGCAATAAAGGAGGTAGATGAGTTTTGTTACTTGGGCAGTAAAATAACAAATGATGGTCGCAGTACAGAGGATATAAAATGCAGAATGGCAATGGGTAGAAAAGCGTTTTTGAAAAAGAGAAATTTGTTAACATCTAATATTGATTTAAGCCTAAGGAAGTCCTTTCTGAGGGCATTTGTATGGAGTGTTGCCTTGTATGGGAGTGAGACATGGACGATAAACAGTGCGGACAGGAAGAGAATTGAGGCTTTTGAAATATGGTGCTACAGAAGAATGCTGAAGATTAGGTGGGTGGATCGCGTAACTAATGAGGAGGTACTGAACAGAATTGGGGAGAAAAGAAATTTCTGGCATACCTTGACTAAAAGAAGGGATAGATTGGTGGGACACATTCTTAGACATCAAGGAATTGTGAATTTAGCATTAGAGGGAAGTGTGTGGGGTAAAAATCGCAGAGGAAGACCAAGAGATGGATACAGTAAGCAGATTCAGACAGATGTAGGTTGCCGTTCTTATGTAGAGATGAAGAGGCTTGCTCAGGATAGGGTATTGTGGAGAGCTGCATCAAACCAGTCTCCGGACTGAAGACCACAACAACAACAACCTTCCAGTGTCTCCTGGTCGCTTCCACGTACACATTTCTTTCATGGTTCTTGAAAAAAGTCAGTGGCCTATCCAAGATCGTGGTCTGATGAGGGCTGAGGTCAATCCGAGCTCTGCGCCTTTACTCATATTGGGAGTTTGTTATGATACAATTATGATCAATAGAAACTTATAACAGACGTCTTTCTCTTTCATTCCTTTTTCCCAGTTCAAATTCACCTACTATTTTTCCTTCCCTTCCTTTTTTACTACTTCTCATACATTTCTTCGATCTCATCATTAGCAGAGCTAGTTTGTGTATAAACTTGTACGACTGTGGTCGTTGTCGGCTTCGTATCTATCTTGACTACGAAAATGCGATCACTGCGCTGCTCGTAGTAGTTTACCCGCAGTCTTGTTTTCTTATTCATTATCAGACCTACTCCTGTAATCCCCCAACTGATTTTGTATTTATAAGCCAGTACTCGCCTGACCAGAAATTCTGTTCCTCTTTCCACCGAACTCCACTAACCCCTACTGTATCCAACTTCAACATATCCATTTCTCTTTTTAAATTTTCAGCCTATCCTACCCGTTTAAGGAATCTAACATTCCACGCTCTGATCCGTAGAATGCCAGTGTTGTCTTTCCTGATAATCACATCCTCCTGAGTAGTCCCCGCCCGGAGATCCGAATGGGGGACTATTTCATCTGCGGAATATTTAACCCGAGAGGATGCCATCATCATATGTTCATACATTAGAGCTACATGTCGTCGGGAAAAGTAACGGCTGTAATTTCTCCTTGCTTTCAGCCGTTCGCATTAAGTGTATGGAAAAGCCACATTAGCTGTCGTTACAAGGCCAGATCAGTTAATCATCCGGACTGTTCCCCTAGCAACTACTGAAAAGGCTGCTGCCCCTCTTCAGAATCCAGAAGTTTGTGTGGCCTCTCTACAGATACCCATCCGGTGAGGTTGCGCCTATGGTACGGCTATCTGTATCGTTGAGAAACGCAAGCCACCCCACCTCGGCAATGTCTTCCGATCATGGGCGTGAAACAGAAACTTACGTTTCGTTAAATGGACAGACCATATTCTTTCATATCCAATCAACAGCCTGAGAAATCACAGAAAGATTGGCGTTGGGTGAAACGCAATAAGGTCATCAACCCCCACCCTAACCCACCCCCACCACCAGGAAAATGAGAAGTGAAGTTGACGTTTGAAGTAAATGAAGCGCGCACGTAGCCCGCTCCAAGACTTTACAGCAGCTCAGCTGAAAGTAGGACAACCTTTCTTCCGGGAAACATGTGCAAACGGACGAATGTAATTCTTGATTATCAGTCACAAAGATGGGTAGAAAGAGCGCGAAGAGGCACTGAGAAACGAAGAATCGCGTAGCCCTTAATTTAAACATCAGCACACAGTCATTCCTGGTCACTGGATATAACTATAGCGTAGCAGTACCATATCTCCCGATGCCATCGACTGCGATACAGGCACAATTTTCTAAATGTCCAGTGCGGCTGCACCATTTGTACGTCCTATGGCCGGTCTTGGACACCCTTTATAAGAAGTGTAAGCCCCATGTTACGATACGGGAACAGACAGCATCATAATTTTACTTACACATCGATAAACTATAGATTAGCCATAGTGTCTGCACTATTGGTAATCACATCGTTTCTTCTTTAATCGGCGCGTGAGAAATTGTGGATCTTATTACCTCCATAGCGTGTGGAGTCCATGGAGGTATTTAATCAACATTTAAGATAGTGGCACATTAGGTCGTCTATACTGTTTGCACACTATGTTAGATTGGCGCTATGTCGAAGGAGTCGTGAGAGAGGGGATTTTCTTGTTTGTCTTCCGATGATTACAACTCATGGTTGTGCGCATATCGTACTGATCACTTACACACGTATATAACATGGGTCATTAATCTGACTAACACACGGTGTTCTTCTAATGTGTGAAGATACTTGTAGTGAGAAATAAAAGTATAATAAGACTGTTATTACACAACACAATTAGCAGAGGAAAAAATGATCTTTTACAGATTCTTCAAGTGTTTGGGATTGTATTGCATAATGCATTTTAAAATAAACGCTATTGTTGTCGTTATCATTAACTAAACACACCCACCATCGTCCTCTTATGGGTCTGAGCTATGGTTGTACTTACCAGTGCTTGTAATTGTACATGTTAATGTATAAGGTGATGCGAAAACACAAAGCACCAACACGATCCTAATGCCCTTGCGTCACTTCTGCTTTTGTAGAAGCACAAATTTCGTTCATATTTTGGTCGCGTGCGCTGTGTTCCAATAGCGGAGCTTTTACCTCTCAAGGGCGCACGAGTTCCTGCAACAGCCTGTGCAGTGTCATGATCTTTATTTGTATAATGATTGGACATCATAATTAAAATATACAGCGGTATTTACACACTTTGCGCTTTCACAGTGTTGAAATGCATATTCATAACACACTAAAGCAGACTAACTTAAAAACGCATATCTTGCAATATTGTGGTTTAAACAAGCTACTAAAGGATGTTGTTGTTGTGGTCCTCAGTCCGCAGACTGGTTTGATGCAGTTCTCCACGCTACTCTGTCCTGTGCAAGTCTCTTCATCTGACAATACGAACGGCAACCTACATCCTTTTGAATCTTCTTACTGTATTAGTCCCTCGGTGGCCCTCTACGATTTTACCGCATACACTTTCTTCTAATGCTTGCTAAGTTGACGATTCCTTGATGTCTCAGAATGTGTCCTACTAATCTATCCTTCTCTTAGTCAGGATATGCCAGAAACTCCTTTTCTCCCCAATTCGGTTAAGCACCTCCTCATTAGTTACATGATCTACCCACCTAATTTTCATCATTCTTCTGTAGCAACACATTTCAAAAGTTTCTATCATCTTTTTGTCTGAACTCCTTATCGGCTACGTTTCACTCTCATACAATGCTACACTCCAGACAAATGCTTGCAGAAAGGACTTCCTAACATTTAAATTAATATTGGATGTTAATAAGTTTCGCTTCTTTAGAAGTGCTTTTCTTCCCATAGCCATTCTGCATTTTATTATCTTCTTTACTTCAGCCAACAAAAGTTATCTTGCTACCCAAATAACAAAACTCATCTACTACTTTTATTCTGTCATTACCTAATCTAATTCCTTCAGCATCGCTAGATTTTTCTGACATTCCATTCCATTACCCTCGTTTTACTCTTGTTAATATTCATCTTATAGCTTCCTTTCAAGACACTGTCCATTCCATTGAATTGCTCTTCCAGATCCTCTGCAGTCTCTGACAAAATTACTATGTCATCGGCAAACCGCAAAGTTTTTATTTCTTCTCCTTGAACTTTAATTCCCTCTCGAAATTTCTCCTTTCATTCCTTCACTGCTTGCTCAATGTGATAAGAATTTGAAAAAACGTACTTTTTATAAAAATAAAATTTGCAAATTTTTGTAGTGTTGTAACGTATTCTAAAGAATAAAATTTTTTAGAATGTTATTTTTCATTTGAAATATCTGCCGATGTATTGACAGTTTAAAAAATACTATTGATAGTATCATGTGTGTCAACTATCGATGTTTACTTAATGATAGCAGCGCTTCAAATTGGAGGGGTGGGGAGGAGAGGGAGGGAGTTTCGAATACGAGAAAATATAACACAACAGTCCGCAGGCGATATAGATGCCGTTACTTTTCATCTATATTATAGTGTAGTAGAGTGTAACTGAAACTGAACCGTTTTTGAGACCCTGCAAAGTAATATGATCAATAAACCTCAATTAAAACATAACATAAACTTCTCGTAGCTTTTCAATACAAAATTATCTATCTGTAAATTCCAATATTGCACATTCGACCTAGTGCTCACTAATAAGTGGCCATACTTATGCCGTAAGAAATGTCAAAACCTCAGATCACCTGGCATGACGTCACAGAGAAGCTGCTTTTATTTTATTTATTTATTCACTTGGAAATAATTTAACTGTCTTGACCACAATTCAGCGTTTCGACATACGTCATTATCAAAGACTGTAAAAAGACATTGGTGTTAATATTCCATCCAGCATTTTGCTAAAACATAAGCAACAATTACTGTACACTTACCAAAGCTGTGTCAAAATATTCCCCCTTAAAACAATGTTTATAATTCACACCAGAACATCTTTATTGAAAGGTCAAGTGCATACTGACATCTGATCCAACGTCCAGTGACTATGGGGAGGATCCGACAGATGGCGATATATATATATCTTTTGTAGTAGTAGTAATATATCTTACTTCATTTTATTCAATTTTAAATAACTGAGTGCTGTAAAACTGTTTTCTATTAGATTATAGAATTTTAAATGAGTGCTATACAAAACATTTTCTGCGTATAGTCTTCACGGGTTTGCCGCCGGAAAACGTTGTGTAAATCCCACAATATTTCTTCGGAGCAGTTGTCCGACATGTTCCGGTGGTTGCACCTTGCTGATGGCCAAGTACGACTGACGGTATCAGCATATGGGCGCCGCTGTATACAGAACAGGCTCGCGAAGACTGCGCAGACGCGCAAATTACGCATGCGCAATAATTTGCCGACAGAGGGCGTCGATCTAAAGAGCCATCTGTGGGGAAACACAGAGCGCTATTTTGCGCGTGCATAGTACCCCCCCGACGTTACTCACTAGAACTAAATCAACTTATGGCGGGTCCGTTATTGAAAGGTTTGGCTTTCTCGTCTTGATTTGATAGTAGCCAAGGCGAGGTTTCAGGAAGTACTTAATTGAAATCCCGTATCCCTGTTGCTGAGATTACCAGACGTACGGATATGTATTGCTTCCTTAATGACGCAATCCCAAAAGGATGAAGCCAAGGATAAAATTTCTGTCTTCTCATAAAACATGCGATGCCCTGTGTTCAGACAGTGTTCTGCAATTACCGACTTCTCTGGTTGATACAGGCGTGTATGACGCTGATGTTCCTGCACTGTGCGACATGTCTGGCCAATACAGGGTGTTATAAAAAGGTACGGCCAAACTTTCAGGAAACATTCCTCACACACAAAGAAAGAAAATATGTTATGTGGACATGTGTCCGGAAACGCTTCATTTCTATGTTAGAGCTCATTTTATTACTTCTCTTCAAATCACATTAATCATGGAATGGAAAATACAGCAACAGAACGTACCAGCGTGACTTCAAACACTTTGTTAAAGGAAATGTTCAAAATGTCCTCCGTTAGCGAGGATACAAGCATCCACCCTCCGCCGCATGGAATCCCTGATGCGCTGATGCAGCCCTGGAGAATGGCGTATTGTATCACAGCCGTCCACAATACGAGCACGAAGAGTCTCTACATTAGGTACCGGGGTTGCGTAGACAAGAGCTTTCAAATGCCCCCGTAAATGAAAGTCAAGAGGGTTGAGGTCAGGAGAGCGTGGAGGCCATGGAATTGGTCCGCCTCTACCAATCCATCGGTCACTGACTCTGTTGTTGAGAATCGTACGAACACATCGACTGAAATGTGTAGGAGCTTAAAATGTTTTAATAGATTTTAAAGTAATTACAGTTTATTCTACCGATACCCATCTTTTCAACATTGCGATGTATGGGGGTTCTGCTCGCAGCAACATTATTCTCATGGGGCGTCGTGGTGGAAATAAATACTCAATATGTACAATTATTCACTTCTTCTTTAATTTGAATCAAACTTCTTCTCCTCCAAAACATTAAAACTTCATAACAAAGCATCAGAACTTCGCTGACACAACTTCCATTATAAAACAACAGACTGACATAGCGTCCAGTGCACTCCAGAAAAGCCAAAACTCGAACTCCCCCACGCAAGGCGGTGAGGCA
Organism: Locusta migratoria; assembly: GCA_026315105.1. Taxonomy (NCBI): domain Eukaryota; kingdom Metazoa; phylum Arthropoda; class Insecta; order Orthoptera; family Acrididae; genus Locusta; species Locusta migratoria. Next base: position 298,580,974 of record CM048751.1, read on the forward strand.
AATATCTAACATCGGCAATAATGACCTTACATTATGCATTGTTCATAACAATTGAATATACTAATTTACAATGAACAAACACACAAAGAAAACGTTTCATGTAGACCAAAATAATCACAATATAAAATGAGAACTATGCATACAATAATTTTAGATGGCGCATGTATTTTTAAGACGAAATTTCCGTTCTTTCTGTTGACAACAAAGTGCGATGTTAAAGTCAATTAATTAGTTAATGAGAACATCATACATGTTCCTAACATATATTGAACTATTAAATATCTTGCCAATTCTCAAAATAAGTTCAAAATCTCATGTCAGTCAATATATACAAAGAATTTCAATATTCAAATTTTGACTATTACGTTAATTATTACAATTAGCTGTCAACACAACTTGTTTATGAGCCTAACATATATACAATGCTATTTATTTTAATGTCTTTATGTAGATACAAAAGTTTTTACCATTCGTCTGTCTATTTATTGAAATAACATGCAATGACAAAACTATTGTTTATAGAACTGTCTGGAAACGTCTTATACAAATCTCTTAGATTTCATTAATTATCACTTGTTTTAATCACAGTATCACTGAGACACTGTACTACACTGATTCCTAGGCTTGCTATATCGTTTTCAACTAACTTCACACGCAACTTTTATCACTATTGAACCACACGATTCCGAGTCCGACGCAGACGGTATCGTACAATAACATTGAGATGAGAGGGCCAGCAGTATCGTCACAAGCTCCATCGTCCATGAACCACATGTTGTACTTGTAAAGGTACATGTTCTAGCAGCACAGGTGGAGTATCCCGTAGGAAATCATGATAACGTGCTCCAATGAACGTAGGTGGAAGGACAAGAGGCCCAATCAAGACATCACCAACAATTCCTGAGCAAACATTCACAGAAAATCTGTTTTGATGACGTAATTGCACAATTGCGTACGGATTCTCGTCAGCCCACACATGTTGATTGTGAAAATGTACAGCTATAACATGGAAATTAAGCGTTTCCGGACACATGTCCACATAACATATTTTCTTTCTTTATGTGTGAGGAATGTTTCCTGAAAGTTTGGCCGTACCTTTTTGTAACACCCTGTATATGCCGCTCTACACTGACAAGGGATCTTATATACTCCACGTTTCCTAACAGGTTCCTCAGTTTGGTGATGGTCGAAAACAAACTTAATTTCGTATCTTCCAAGGACTCTCTTCCAATTCAGGACGGCATAGCACCAAAGTACGGTAAGAACACCAAGGTGGAAGGTGTATTTGTATATTCATTCTGCTTCGTGGACTGAATACTCTTGAGCATGAATGCATTATATATCTGCCTCTCAGAATATCCGTTTTGTCGGAACACTGTCCTCAAATGTTCCATTTCACTTGACAGGCTTTCAGTATCAGATACCACATGTGCTCTGTGAACCAGCGTACATCATGCACCAGCACACTGTGCAGGATTGTGGCAGCTTGTGGCCTACAGATATAGATCTGTATGCGTTGGCTTGCGGTAGACGCCGTGTCCCAAGGTCCCATCTGCTTTCCTTCGTGAATACTATACGCAACATATCGGCCGAGAAAGCTTGAGGAGTCACAAAACATTTTCTGTTACACTATAGTTTGTAACTTGGCTTGGGTTGATGTTGCATTTGGCTTCAGTTTGTGACGACTTGTTTCCACGTTCTAGGCCAGTTTGTGACTTGTAAAGCTTGCTTGTACCTTATGTTTTCTAAGGCGACGGTTTATAAGTCGTAGATTTCGGCTTCGCTTTCACATTTCGTAGAGAATGAACGGGTTCTAAATTTTATTTGTCATCCCAGTATTAAATTTAGGTTGGTAGGCCTGGTACTTCTTTCGTAAGAATAATATTATATAATATTATATTATATTTTTCTTGGATCTTTACACCGTAAATATTGGTTCTGTGCATCTGTTGAAACTTAAAAGCCTTTCCGCAATGTTTCAACATGAAATTCTGTCTCTAAGGGGCTGATATTTAATAAACTGATTCCATATTCTGAAATTAACACAGTTACAAGAAATCACTTTCACAAAAAAAAGCACTTCGAACGTTCACAAAACGTGACTACATTTCGTAAGAATCTCATTACATGAAAATCTCTGGATCGTATTACATAGCCGCGGTGGAGTAGCCGAACGGCCGGCTGCGGTGGCCGAGGGGACTGAGGCGCTCCAGTCACGGTCTGCACGGCCACTACGGTCGAGGGTTCGAATCCCCCCTCGGGCATGGATATTTGTGCCGTCCTAGTTCGTAAGTAGTTCATAAGTAGTTTGTAAGTTTAGGGACTGATGACCCCACAGTTAAGACCCATAGATTTTACAAACATTTGAACAATTTTTTAGCCGAACGGTCTAAAGTGCCTCGCTGCGGAGCGTGCAGTTGCTCGCCGTGGAGGTTCGAGTCCTCCCTAGGGCATGAGTGAGTGTGTTGTCCTTAGGTTAGTTTACCTAGGTTTAAGTAGTTTGTAAGCTACGGACTGATGACCACGCAGTTTGGTCCGATAGATTTACAGACATTTGATTTCGTATTACATTGTCCACTAACTTTATTTCTTCAAGATAAGATTTTTAAAGTCAATTCCTATAACTCGCAAAATAAGTTCAAGTTCAAATATCACTAATATGAGTTAGTCTATAAACGGGAGGCAGAAGTTTCTAATTTTTCCTTCCTAGCCTATCCCGATCAAAAGTCCAAAGATCTTGCAACGCAATAGCGTATGATCTCGATACTAAAGTTTATTATAAGAAATAAATAATTTATCGGATCCCTTTCTATCTTGAAATGATCCACGTCTAATACTTCGAAACTAATTACAGAAACGTACTAATCACAGTGAGCTAGTTACAGAGAGATCTGAACTCAGGGGGAACTAAGCACAGAGAGAGCGAGTACCCCAACTGTGGGTACTATTTATAATAGCAATCTAACAAATGATCTCTGAAATACGTGGTGTTTTGACCCTCTTATTCCCTGGACGTTACTATTCCGAACTACAATGATATAGTTTTAATTTACTAAAATTTGGAAAAGTGCAAAATCTCTGCCTCTTAAAAAATAATGAAATTACGAAATGATGAAAAATGATGATTCTAATGATATGGTCGCGATGTGGTGTTAAAAGTTTTACATATTTCAGGACAGATAGTATTAAGTAAAACAATGCTGAGAAACACCACCCCAAAATGACAGTCTCTTTACAGAATCTAGGTGGGGGAAGCATACATGCAGAGCTGTGAGGGAAGAGCAACACAGCCCACAAAGATCATTCGTCGGTGGTTCCTATAAAATTGCAGTGTGCTTTCCACTTGTCACAAAGCTTTCTATTACACAGTAAGAGGCTTCACTTCTATTGGCATTACACACAGGAAAGTGCCAGTAGAAGTGAAAGCTCTTGGCCCCTGTGCTGGCTGCCGGCCTTGTGTGCCTCCGTCGTGTACACTCCAGATTTTCGCTCTCCCCTGCAGGGCGCCACACTCGCGTGCGACCGTCTTTGGCACCGGTGCAGAAGCGGCTCTCATGCTTCCATAAGCGACACCACTGGATGTGGGACGTACGATGTTGGGCGTGAGCGAAAGATGCCGCAACGGGCCGCATGATCGTGCATCATGGTGTGGGTAGCCATATCCTGCGATGGACGTTCTCCTCTGGTGATCGTCGAGGGAACATTGAACAGTGCTCGGTACAATGAATCCATCATTCAATCCGCCTAGCTACCGTTCATGCACCAACAAGGCGATATGCTTTTCCAACAGGAAAATGAATTTCCACATGTTTTGCGCGCTGAGAATGGTCATTTATGACATCTACTGATGTTGACGGTGCTGTCTTGTATCTACTAACAACAACTGAAACTGGTTACTCGGTGCGTATTGTGTGCAGCAAGAACCGACTGGCACCAGTCAAGAACGTAACCTTGCCAAGGTTGGAATTACTTGGTGCTTTGGTTGGCTCACGGTTGCTTCATTATTTTTGGCAGAAAACTGGATTTGATGTGAACAGAGATACATTATGGAGTGACTCAACAGTCACCTTGGGCTGGATACGAAACGATCCCAACAAATGGAAAACCTTCGTTTGCAGTTGGGTGACAGGTATTGATTTTGCTGGGCCACTGTATGTTAAAATAGGGCACCAAGTAAGAAAGTCTTATAATGTCCTACTGACATGCGCCACAACCCGTGCTATTCATATTGATCTCATTACCGATATGTCAACTGACAGATTTTTGATGGCTACGCAACGCTTCGAAGGACGGAGAAGCCTACCAGACACTGTTTATTCTGACAACGCCACAACATTGCGTGCAGCTAACACAGAATTAGCAGAACTATTCCAAACGATCCAACACACCGTAGTTCAGCACTACTGTGTCCACCACGGAATCACTTGGAAGCACATACCACCACGTGCGGCTTAGTGGTGAGTTTGGTGGGAACGTATGATTGGCTCTGTGGAGCGCTGCTTGAGGAAAGTACTTGATCGGTCTCAAGTAGATGAAGGAAGCCTGAACACCATTTTGATTTCAATAGAAGCCGCAATAAACTCGAGACCCATCACACAAGGAGAGAGTGACATGGCATTGACACCAGCTAACTTCCTAAATGGTGACAAACTAGTCACTATTCCATATGGGCCAGAACCATCAGCTAGGAAAGATCTGGACAAGAAGTTCCGACGCAGACAGAAGTTTTATGAAGACCTTTGACGAAGATGGAAAAACGAATACCTGTTGCTACTAAGAAACTATCACGAAGTGAAAGGGTACCCATCAAGAAGAGGACCCGGAATAGGAGAGGTTGTTCTGCTTCAGGAGGATATGAAATTCCGACACGTGTGGAAGAGAGCAGTGGTGGAAGAAGTGCGGCCTGGCAGAGACAACAAGATCAGGTGCATCATTTTCCGGCAGCCCGATAGGACGAAGATCTGTCGACCGGTGCAGCTGGTCATCCCTGTGGAGACAGACCAGGGTGGGGAGGATGTTGCGGGTTGAGAATGGACATTTACGCCATCTCTCGATGGTGGTGTAAATTGTGTTAACGGTGCTGCCCTCAGCAGGGAATGTTGTAATTTACTTCAGACTGTTTTTACCTCTGTAAGATGGAAGTGAGGAAATAAAGCTGTTTGTGTGAAGTTCACCATGTTCAATTCTCTTAAATTCTAGCGTGTAGGAACAACATGTATCCCGTACCACCCAACATGCTGTTCAAGATCTACGTCAACCACCCGTGGCAGCCCTGTCCGCAGATATGACTCCCACTGAGCATGTCTGAGATCGATGAAACGTCATCTCGCTTGGTCTGCACAATCTGCACAAAATCTGGCCCAGTTGAAGCACGAGGTGGACATTGAATGGCAGACCATTTCCCAAGGCTACATTCGGAACGTCTAAGATCGTCTCCATGGGAGAACTGAGCTCGCATTATTGTAAAAGTAGGGTATGCACGGGTATAGCGTCGACACAGCGCGCGCTCTGGTGATTGTACTCACGTGCGTATGGCCTTGTCATCGCGTGTTGTAGCCATCCTCAAGAACATGTCAATAAAATTTCCCTCTGCAGGCTCAACCAATTCATGATGTTCTTTTTTCATTTTCCAGTAGTGTACATACTTCTTCCGAGAGAAGATGTAATTAAGTTGAATAACAATTATGTCAACAATTGCTAACGTGGAATTTACCATTAAATGCGAGAAAGTACGAAAAACGGATGTGCATTACAATAAAGCAGATTAAGAGAGATATTTCCACCCCCCTGATGGAAATAACGCTGTGAAAGCGGATTGTGGGTCGTGTGTGGACAGCTCTGGTCCTTAGGCACCTTAGAGCGTGGCTTAGAAACACTGTGATTTTTATGCTTTATAATGTGGACTCGATAAATAAGGTTATCTGATTTTCATCACAGGAAGGACTAAAGGGGTAAAAACAACATTAAAGTCTCCCTACGGAATCCTTGCGAGTTTTATTTTCAGCAGCTCTAAAGCAGCTCTGCGTCTCTTTATTTCCCCATTCACAGAAGATACAGGCTACCACTCGCAGAGCGTCTCGAAAACACCGCGTCTCTCAAAACGTATATACTACGCTATTTTTTTTTTTAGTTTATATCTTAGTTATTGTCTGTATAAGCAATAAATTGTTCCAGCACTACCATTTAATCGTAAAAGTGTTGATGAGAATTGATTTTCTCAAAATCCTACGAGGCGTTTGTTAAATTATTTTCGAGAAAACGGGAAAAGATAATACTTCACAGAAAACAATGTTATTGATAAGATCAACAATCATCCTAAAAAGTACTGTTGGCTTTTTACGATCTGTCCCACGTTGACACTTTCTTATCATGAGATGCCTGCTTGTGCTATTTAGAACATTGTGTTTGTGTTTTGTTTTCTGAACCATTTTCAAGAAGTATCACTTCTCATTGTCAACCTAAGAAAAGCAGCTAGTCTTACAGAAAGCTTCTCCCGTGCAGAATTTTTTGTTGCCTATTCCAAACTAAGTTCGTCAGATAGTTAGTAATTTCTGGAGTCGGAAAATTAAAACTAAAAATGTGATCTGTCGAGAGGTTATAGAAAAATAGCTTAGTATTTTTCTTAAACATTGCTATTAAGACATGTCCCGTTCGTGAAGTACGTATGAGGTTAACACTTAAAAAACACACCTCATCGGTTGCAAAGACAGTAATTGTTTACCTGACCGTGGTTTAGGCTACGACTAGGGAAGCCTTATATATGTAACTGTTCATCGTACGCCCACGAAGGTTCCTGACCCAAAAACAAAAGAGCACGAAACATAGCTCAGGAGATATGATGTCATAAATTCATAAATAATGAGAGGCCATCTCGTAAGAATACCCAGATTAATACGACAATTATTGGAAAATGGGAGTAATTAGGGACCTGCAACGAAGTCTGCACACAAACACACACACAAAAATGATGAAATGAAGTCTAACGTTCACAACAGTTTACCCTGTAGATACCATAAAACTGTCACATCAGGCATCTACATCTACTTGTATCAAATAGTTAGCATTACAAATTTGCATCTTACAATTTATTTTTGTCTGCAAGTCTCCCTTAATTCTCTTGCATCCAAAATTATGCAATCAGTTTTCTTAATCTCTATCTATACAAAAGCGAAAGGACACTCACTTACTCACTGACTAAACACGAAATCTGGAAACTAATTCACGTATGAAGCATAAATTTGGCAGGAATGTAGTTTATAGGTAGAAAACGTCAGCTAAGGAAGTATTTTGTGATAGGTGCATGGCGGAGCATACTTCTCCTACAGATTCACGAAATCTACAGTTTCATTCCGATTTTTACGAAATTTCGCACGCTTGACCTTCAAAACAAGAGGAACGTCACCAAATATTTTGTTTCATACGGTGCTTGCGGGAGGGTACTTCGCAACATAAAAATGGATCCGTAAGTACCTTGGTCGCTCCATAAATTGGGATTGGGAACGGCTCGACCGATTTCACAGAGCTTTTTTTTTTTTTTTTTTTTTTTGGTTACTCTCAGAACAAGGGTTGTATGAAATAAAACTTGAATATTTGAGAACAACAAAGTGCGTTTTTCAATGTGACCCTGCGTTTCTATTGCGTAAAAATCTACAGTTTTGTTCCGATATTGATGAAATTTTGCTCACTCTACCTTAAAAACAAGAGGAATGTCACTGTCTGTATAACATTCCGTTCGGAGCGCGGTGCAGGGTACTTCATTTAAGGAATTTTACAAAATGCATAGTTTTGCTCCAGTCTTTATGAATTTTTGCACACATGACCTTTAAACCAAGAGGAAGATCACTGGGTACATAAATGTTTGAATGGTACATGACAGAGGATACCTGGTAGAAAACTTTGCTGAGAGAGGGAAAGATGAAAACGAACAGAGAGATGGGAGAGGAAGAGGTGGATGCAGAGTGAGGGGGGTATGGGATGTGGACTACGAGAGTCTAGGATAAATAAACACGCGGGCAACTCCGGGTTTACAGCTAGTAGGAAATAAAAAAACTGAGTTACCTATAAATAAAAGTCGAAAATATTTCAAATTTCTAAGCACAGAAGGGAAAGCTGACAGGCGGAAGGAAAATATAGAAGGGACTATACAAAGGAAATGAACCTGAAAGCAGTATTCTAGACACATAAGAGAAAGTGGAGGAAGATGAAATGGCAGATGTTCTACTTCGAGAAGAATATGACAGAGCGGTGAAAGATTTGAGTAGAAACAAGGTCCCTAGAGTAGATGATGTTCCGCCTGAACTGCTATTGTTGTTGGGAGAGCCAGTCATGAAGAAATTGTTCCACCCGGTATGTATGCAAGATATATGAGACAGGGGAAATACCCTCAGACTTCAAGAATAATATAGTGATTCCAATTCCAAAAAAGCAAGTGCAAACAAATGTGTAAATTACAGAACTATCAGTTTAACAAGTCATGGTTGCAAAATACTAACACGAAACATTTACAGACGAATGGAATAACTGGTGGAAACTGACCTTGGGGCAAATCAGTTTGGATTTAGGAGAAGTGAAGGAACACAGGAGGCAATACATTACGACTTACCTTAGAAGATAGGTTAAGGAAAGGGAAACCTCCGTTTTTAGCTTTTGTGGGTCCGGAGAAGGTTTTTGATAATGTTGAATGGAATATATTCTTTCAAATTCTGAATGTAGAAGGAGTAAAATATAGGGAGCGAAGAGTTATAATCAACTTGTACAAAAGCCAGACAGTGGTTATTAGAGTGGAATGGCATGAAAGAGACGCAGTGCTTGGGAAGGGATTAAGAAAAGGTTTCTCGAGAATCGCCAATGGTAAGTGGTGCTTTTGTGAGCTGTTTAAAGCCCACCACAGAACACGCTCAGTTTCGATGGGCTCTAGGGAGTGTTTAACTTTGAAAATTTTGACGCTGTACTATAGGATAGCTACAGTATTGCCATTCTTCTAATACATGTACAGGTGGTCACTAGGCCAAGAGCTATCCATAACATTTTACCCCTTAACTGTTTGTTTGTATAGCTTATGAGACTTAACTACGCGGTCATCAGTCCCTAAACTTACAAACTACTTACGAACTAGCTTATACTAAAAACTGCACAAACATCCATGCCCCAGGGGGGATTCGAACCCCCGACCGCAGCGACCGTGCAGACCGTGACTTGCACGCCGCAGACCGCTCGGCCACCGCGGCCGGCAATTACCCCTTAACTATGTGATAAACAGAACTCGATATATGGGCCCCTGAAGATGGTAAATTCGCACGCGCAGTTTACGAACGTGTTAAGTAATGCCTACCTTATCTAATATTACAAAAATTGAGGTGTTTGTGCCTATATTTCACACTGCAGCCAAAACTACACATAGCAAAAGAATAGCGTTTGTATGTGGTAGTAGGTATCAGTCTCCCATTGTGCACTATGGCGGTAGAGGGTTGATAACGATAAGAGGGTGGAAGATATGGCAGTTGAAAGTTACCGACTTATATAAAATTCTACCTGTGAGTGTCAATATTTTGCTCTTCAGCAAAAAGTACACAATGGAGACGAACGATCTCTCTGTGTTGTTGTAGTACAAAGTCTCCCGTTGTACACCATAGCAGTTCCGTGTCGATAGCTAAAACAGAGTGGAAGATATAGTGGTTGACAGTCGTCAACTTATTTAAAATTCGGAATGAAGACCAACGATGACTTTTGACACTATAATACGAAAGAGGTTATATACAGCGAAACGTGATGCACATTCTTCAGTTGTTTTTCTGCAACAAGCGTACGAATAAAGAAAAATAAGTGCATATTGCAGTGTGAAAAGTAAAACTACCAAGAAAGATGCCAAAGCGTACGAAGGAAATTTCGCGTTCTCGATCCGTTTCTAAAAGACACAAAACGTCGCTGAAAAGTTAATTTACAGAAAGTTGAAATTTGTAGACGTTGTTTATTTCACATTGTAGGCATCAGCAGTTTTTCGTTATTCCCATCCCGAAGGGATTGAAATAGGGAATGAACGCTTTTTTGAAAATACGTTGCTGTTAAGGGAGTTTTGAAGCAAGAAATACAAAACTTCGGATTTAAAGTCTGATTGGAATTTTAAAAACATGTGCAGGGGGTTTTATATTTACTATTATGCTTTGTTTTATTTTTTAGCGCAATAGATTTTACTTAAATGTCTGTTTTGATTAAATTGAATTTATTTGGCCCTGAATAACAAACCCACTTGGCATGTTACTGTGGTGTGTAATATTTCTGCTCGTCAATTACGACTTCAGCAGTGTAAGCGAGACCTCACTATGATGATTGGACTCTATATTACCACCATTTGATGAAATAACAAGAAATATCAGCAGGGGAAGCTATTTCTACTTCAAGAAAAACACTGCTGCAAATTGATAATTTATTCTGGATCTAATGAGTATAAACATAGGATATGAATTTTCGACAAATAAATGCCGATAAATTTATTGAGCACAGGACATACAAAAACTAATTGTGACTGGAAACGGGGGAGTTCCTACCGTAGGAGCAGTGCACAAATAAAAAGGACTCAAGAATCTTAATGTGAAGGAGCCGAAGTTGCCTCGCGACATTGATGTGCATTTTTATCAGAAGAGACAGAAAGTAGATGAAACAAGTTCATCATGCATAACTGGAGCGTGGACAGCGCAGAGAGCAGAACAGACATTTAACTGCCTTAACAGAAAATGTTGCCATCCTTACGTTGTCGCTTGCCTGCGTCGTTGTGCAGCGACATCTCGTGGTCCATTTGATCTGAATATTACAGATCGGCTGGTGCTGCGTCGTGGCTGAAATTTTTTATCGACAAAACCCTAAGAAAATAATTTACTACAAAAAAATCATCATCATCGTTAGAGGCTGATTATGCCTTTCAGCGTTCAGTCTGGAGCATAGTACCTCTAATAAAATTCCTCCATGATCTTCTATTCAATGTTAACATTGATGCCTCGTCTGATGTTATGCCTTTTACTTCAAAATCTTTCTGCACCGAATCTAAGTACTTTCTTCTTGGTCTACCTCGACTCATCTTGCCCTCCGCTGCCGAGCTCATGAGTCTCTTAGGTAGCCTTGCTTCTCCCATCCGTGTAACATGACCATCTCAGTCTGTTCGCTCTAACTGCTTCATCTATGGTGTTCATTCCCAGTTTTTCTTTGATTTCCTCATTATGGATACCCTCCTTCCATTGTTCCCATCTATAAGTACCTGCAATCATTCTTGCTACTTGCTACTTCTACCTTATGAGTAAGGTAATCTGTATCCACCCAACTTTCACTCCACACAACAAAGTTGGTCGAAAGATAGAGCGGTGCACTGCTAACTTAGTCTTGGTACTTACTTCCTTCTTCCAGAAGAGAGTAGATCTTAGCTGAGCACTCACTGCATTAGCTTTGCTGCACCTCGGTTCCAGTTCTTTCACTATGTTGCCATCCTGTGAGAAAATACATCCTAGGTACTTGAAACTGTCTACCTGTTCTAACTTTGTTCCTCCTAGTAGGTACTCAATCTGTTTGAATCTCTTTCCCACAGACATTACTTTCGTTTTGGAGATGCTGATCTTCATATCATAATCCTTGCACCTCTGATAGAGCTCTGAAATATTAGTCTGCAACCTATCAATCGAATCGACCATTACAACTAAGTTATCCGCATATGCGAGACTGCTTATTTTGTTTTCACCTATTTTAATCCCGCCCTGCTAGTCTACTGTTTTCAGCATATGATTCATGAATAGCATGAACAACATTGGTGACAGGTTACAGCCTTGTCTTACCCCTGAAACTACCCTGAACCATGAGCTTAATTTGCCATCTACTCTAACTGCTGCCTGACAGTCTACGTAAAGCCCTTTAATTGCCTGCAGACGTTTGCTTCCTATACGATAATCTTGTAGAACTGACAGTAGCTTCCTCCTAGGAACACGGTCATAAGCCTTTTCCAGATCTATGAAACATGGATACAATTGCCTGTTCCAGTCATAGCACTTTTCCATTACCTGCTGTAGGCTAAAGATCTGGTCCTGACAGCCTGTAAGAGGCCTAAGCCCACACTGGCGTTGAAATCACCCATGAGTAAAACACTATCCTTATCCTTCACTCTAACAACTACATCACTAAGTCCCTTCACAGGGTGAATTCACTGCCACAATCCTCATTTTCTTGCTGGAGACGGCCAAATCTATCAACATCAGTCGTTCATTTACATACCTTATTGCAATTATGGTGGGTTCGATTGCTTTCCTGATGTAAAATCCTACATCCCACTGTGCTCTTCCTACTTTGACTTCTGACAGGTAAACCTTGTATTCTCCGACTTCGTCCTCTTTCTCTCCCCTTGCTCTAACGTCACTAACAGCTAAAACATCTAACCCCATCTTACTTGAAGCCTCCGCCACCTCTACCTTCTTCCCATTGTAATCCCCACTGATGTTAATAGCTCCCCATCTCATTCCAGATCGTTTGCCAAGTCGTATCTGAGGAGTCCCTGGTCTGTCAATTAGAGGTGGGACTCCATCACCTCCAAAGGTCCGAGGCATTTTTCTCTGATTGTTGCCAGCATGATATTGAAGTCCCTGGGAAGCAGGTTGCTAGCCTTACTTGCCCAGGGCCGCCCTGGGCTTTACCCCTTACGGTTGAGGGACTAACCGGTGGAATTGGTAGTCTTTGCCGTCTGACCACAAAGGTATCCACGACTCAGAATATGTCCGAGATGCCCAACCTTATTCCAAAGTAACTGCAAAAAACAAAAAAACGACGGTATGCGTCGATTGCAAATGAAAATTGACTAGAAATACTGTTCTCAACTACGTGGCGCAAAGATTGTCCTTCTAACGGATTTTCAAGTAGTCATCCCGAGTGAAGCTCGAATATTCCGCACTATGGAGTTAAACTCCTAAAATGGGATCGGAAAACTACGCCCGTTGCATTGCTTTTCAGGTACGGAGGCCTCAGTGAGCAACAAACGAGTGTTTGCCTCACAGCAAATGCACACTTTGCATCAGAAAGTGCGTTCGCAGGACGCACGCACGGAAACGGTGCATGCAGTTGGACGGCAGTCGCTAGAATGAGCTCCTCGTCCCCGTGAGAAGGCTGCTGCTTTTTCCAATTGGCGCGAGTTGATGGCTCGGGGTGACGGTCGGTGCCCCTTCTCCCTCGGGCACCCTGCCTACACTGTGTGGCGGTCGCGCCACCCCCAGCACCCTGGGCTGGTGTGCTATTACTAACCATGCAGTAAGATTGTATAAAAGAAATAAAGGAAATTATGAGCTTTGCTACATAGGGATTAAAGTATTTACATAAAAAAAATTGCACTTTCATGGTCAAATACGAACAAAAATTAGCCCTGATACGAGAATTGCAACTCTGACAGACTGTCCTAAGCGATCTTTAACTACATAAAAAACATGAAAGGGTCGTAAAATTAATTGACACCTTTCAACATCTCTTTCGATATTTTTTGGAAATTCAACCATTAAGCGGCTGAAATAAGGGAATATCTTTTAAGGTTGCTACTGAGACTATTTTGACGCTAGAAATGCGAAAATTTCGATTTCGAACCACGGTTAGAATGTAAACAATTGAGTTTCGGAATGTTTTGAATTCTGCCACCAACGGTGGAATAGGGCGTGGTAAGTTGTATCAAAATACTTGATTAGGAAAGCATTTTTAAAGGCATGAAAGTTTATATATAGAAGTAGAAAAAACCAAGGCAGACCATCCAGTTTACGTGTGCGAAGCAGCGGGAATGAAACTAGTTTGTTTCATAAAGACGTTTGAACGTGTTGTACCTGCACATCCGTTTGGGAGAGAAATTGGCCGACATGAGTTAAGACTGCTGTCTGGCCTGATGCAGCAGTCAGTTACGATACGGGACAGCAACTTTCCAAGTAGGAGACAGCGTTAGGGTGTATTTACATCCCCTCAAATCCATAGAGGGTCTTTTATCCACGGTAAATGTTTGGACGCGGTACAGCCACCCCTGCACCCATACACTGCGCAGCAAACCACTGCACAGCACTGCTGAAGCGTGCTCACTGAAGCTCTACATAGAGAAACTATGGCCATCGTTTTGCGTGCCGCTTGCCGCCTTCTGCAACTCGTGATTGGCTGAAATCGAGTCACATGATATTTTTTCCGCCATGTTGGGCCTATACGTTGCTTCGCTGTATTGCGAATATTCGAATGGTTTGGTTTGAACAACACCACTTTGCGCTTTCGGGTGTTTTCTTTTTTACTGCCAAGAAGGAAGGTAAACATTATAATATCCATCTGAAATCAGAAGCGCAGGAAGAGGAGTCGGGCTGACGAAAACTTTCAGAGAAAAGTACGAGCCTAGAAGCGACCTTCGGTTCTGTCTTGAGGTACTTCTAATCTATAATGAAAATTAATAGATTAAAGAGTCACTGTCGACTAAATCACGCAGCAGATACCTACATGCCTTTTAACTTCAATAATTTGTTGAAGAAAATTCGTGCACTATGTCGTCAGTTTAAATAATTCACGCGTCGTTGGTTTTATTTGCAGGTAATTGCTGAAAACACACAACTATTTTGACGTATAACTGAGTCCCCGCCAGGTCCTAGGATTTTTATCTGTCACTTCCCACTTTTTTTCCACCTCTGGCAGTATTGCTGATGTGAAAAATACCGAGTAGCACCGCGATTCGGAACCCCCTATAATAACTGACTGGGTAGGTCAGTTTGAAGGTCGGAGGAAAGCAACGGCATACCACCTCCAAACAGGACCATGCCTAGTAAAGCAATGTGGTGTTCAAACCAATCTTCAGATTGTTGACTGCTTTACGCTTTTTAACTGAGTAAACCAAACAGATTCTCGTATAGATATGAAAAATATTATACATGCAAATGTAACTGGTGTTGTATAGGCACTTTGAAAGACGACCGTCTGTCGTCTTCCATATATTTTTTGTATATTTCTATAAGTTATAATTTATTTAATGTCGCTAGATTATCATTTTGTTAAAACCTGAACCCCACTCTTTTCAAGGCTTGAGGAATAGCATTTTTATTTCACGTTTTAAAATATTAGTTAATATTGCTAGGTTTTTCTTATTTTGTTATGTTAATAATTTATCATTATATTAATGTGGCATAAGTACGGCTTCTCTTCTACGCCACTGTCCCTGTGAGAATGTGCAGTTGTTTTACTTTTAAGTGGGTGCGAGAATCTCTGACTGTCTTTATGGCGGGAGTGATAGCTCGCTTTGCATCGTTCTCTCTGGCTCAGAATCGATAGCTGCTCCTGCTACCACACCCTTTGGTTGCGGGCTAGTCAGTGGGCCTTCCCTCCAGCGCTAGTCTCGCTGTCTGTCCCCACCACCGCTGTTTCTTGGATTTTCCGGCTTCCCGTCGCTTCCCGCGTCTGGTGGCCGCTCGGTCTGATCATTCTGGGCTGGTCGTCTGGTGAGGTAAGGTTGGTTCTGCTCTTGTTTTTGGAGATGGTAGCGTTTCATAGACTAGCACGTTTAACTTAGATTCGTGAACGTAGTTATTTTCGAATACTTTCTCCAATCGTGTGCGGAAATGTATTCTAGTTTTTCAATTCAATTATTTACAATAGATAAACGCGGTGTGTGTGATTTTAGTTGCAGTTTGATAACGGCCTGATATGTTAAAACCTTTTGTGATCACGTGACAGTGTATGAACTCTGTAAATATTTTCTAGCTTTGTGGGGCCCGATTTCTAATAGGTGATATGTTCATTTTGTACAGAGCATGTAAAAATCTTCTCATTGTTTCCTTCCGTGACTGATATGTGTTCCGCGTGGTTGGTTCGTAGAACAAAATCTTCAGCTTCCACTCTTGTTTGTTTCATTTCATTCGCTCCTATATATAATTCTAAGCACTCCTATGGGTTGCATGCTGTAGTGATTTTTCTTTATTTTTCGGAAACTGGATTTATTCAATTTATCAGTTTTCGGAACCATGTCGGTCCGAGTTCCGACTTCCGGCGCTTGCAGCTAGTCGCCTGAGTTCACGCCACTTCTCATATGAAACCAGTAGCTAGATCTACTGCTGACAGACTGCAATTTAAGAATCCACCGTGATTTTGTATAATGAATCAGACTTTCAACGACTTCACCTTCAGTGGAGTGCGTTCATGTAACGTAGCCGTGTGTCGCCGTTAGCGTGTTTGTTCGCGATCCAATTCAGATGTAATTTAACTTGCTATAGACACCCACAATCTCAAAACAGGCACGACAGACCAGAGCCAGCTTCAAAGTGTTTTCGTATCTTGTGTTTTGTGCTACCTCCGACTTGCTGAACTTCGCCTACGATTGCGGCGCCTGTTTCCGCCTCGCCTCAGCACGCTGTTTTTGGTGAGTTTCGCTGTGGCATTGCGTGTGTGTGTGTGTGTGTGTGTGTGTGTGTGTGTGTGTGTGTGTGTGAGAGAGAGAGAGAGAGAGAGAGAGAGAGAGAGAGAGAGAGAGAGAGAGAGAGAGAGAGAGAGAGAGAGAGAGAGAGAGAGAATGAGTGTTGTTTGTGAATCCTTCCCCCCCCCCCCCCCCCCCCAGTATCGTTAAATCATGTATAATTTAGGCTGCGCACCGTCCGCATTAATTCATGTAAGAGATGCATTTTTTTTTTGTGTTAACAAAATTGGTTCCCCATATTCCTTGTTTTTATCTGAATAAACAAGTTTTAAGTTCAGCATAATCCGTAAGATGACTATAAATTGTAGTTTTAGAGCACCTTCCCTCTTTTATTTAATATTGTTCTTCACAAGTGCTGAGAACAAGCTCACATGCAAATTTTTTAATGTCTAAATTCCGTTGCGCCATAATTGTTTCCTAGGCACCTTTCTAAGATAACTTCAATTGTGGTGGCTTGCTTATTAATGTCTGTATGTAATAACTCGTGAGCTGCTATGTATATTGACCACAGTAGTATTAAGTTCCTGTTACTGAAGTAATCTGAAACGAGTCAGTTTTCAGTTTGGGCCAGGGAACAAGGCTTTATAGCAGGGAGTTACCAGTAGTTCACACGGACCTCATTTACTAATTTTAGTCATAAAACAAGGCTCTTGTTGCGTACAGTGGTCGACTTTTAACTTTTAATTTCTCTTTTTTTGGTAAACGTAGTGTAATGGGGCATCCCCCTGGATTTTTCGTAGTTCATGTAAGGTTTAAAATGGCATAATATGTACGAAATATTCATCAAAAACTTGTCCGTCATCTAAATTCTTTGCTCCGATGAGGAAATGTTCACGGTACGTTTGAATACTGACCTGTGCTACAGGTCTGTCTGAATTTCTAGTTGAACTCTTTCGATGTGGAGCCACAAACCAAACTGTTTGAGAAGTATTTCGTAGAGCCGGCAAAACATCTGCTGACAAGTATTTCGAGGAGCCAGCAAGTCCGCACGGAAAGAACCGCACGCACCTCCCGCGTCTGTCCGTCGGATATAACAGCGAGAATGAAATGAGTTATCGTTCTGCTCTCGTCCGCAGCTTTGTATGTGCTAAAATCTACCACACGCAAAGTCTACGCGCAATGTGATTTTTGGTCTGCGAACTCTTCAAAAGTTTGCGCAATAGTTTACTTAATTTGCTATAGCACATTAGCTATACGGAATAACGAATAGAAAGTCAGATCATTATCGAGTGACATCTCACAAGAATTTGTGAAAAGATTAAATTTTTTAATCGAATAGTTTTCTCAAAATCGACTGATAAATATTGTAAGCTCTCCGAACGCTGTGACGGTCAGCGTGTTAGCAGCAGAGGAATAGGCCCCGCATGGCCGACATTGGCAAGATGGCCATACTTTCCTTATACAGAGCTTTAAGTTCCAATGGATGAAGGCAGTGCAGCGCATAGTATTGGTAGGGCACTTAGAGAGAAAACGTCCTGTACGGAGACCGAGGCGTAGATGGGAGGACATCTGAAGGCCGATTTGAGGAGCATACGTATTGAAAGCGACTGGAAGGAAATAGCGCTAGACAGGGACAGATGGCGAAAACATGTTGCTGCGGTAATGAACTTTTAAGTCCGGTATGACCAGTGAATAGGTATGCATTCGGTATACGTTCTTTCTTTTTGAACCACCATGTTATTACATAATAAGAAATCAATACTATAAAGCTTCAAGTATATTTATAAATATGTCGTGTGGAAATTGTGGGACATGTGTCGCCGCAGCGTAGTGGATAAAAAAAAAAAAGTTTGTAAATCTATCGGACCAAACTGCGTGGTCAAACTACTTAAACCTAGGTAAACTAACCTAAGGACAACACACACACACACACACACACACACACACATGCCCCAGAGAGGACTCGAACCTCCACGGCGAGCAACCACGCGCTCCGCAGCGAGGCGCTTTAGACCACTTTTTTTTTTTTTTTTTTTTTTTTTTGTTCGATTGGTAGTTCTCTTTGTTGCGGACGCTGATCGTTTATGTTCGTTCTTGTTCGGTGTGCTGTTGGCTCACCTTTTTTATTCCAGAGGGCGTTGAGCCATCTGACCGGGCGCGCTGAGCCACGGCGCCCGGCGACCACTCGGCTACTCCACCGCGGCAGAGAGCAAGGTGGCATATAAACTTTTACTACTGTGGTCGGTGTTGGTTTCGTGTCTATCTTTGCTACGGTAATGCGTTCGATGTTCTGTTCATAGTAACTTACCGCATTTCTATTTACTTATAGATTGTCAGACGTACTCCTGCGATAGCACCAACTGATTTTGTAGTTATAACCCTGTACTCACCTGACCAGAAATCCTGTTTATCCTGCCACCAAAGTTCAGTAATCCCCATCATATATAACTTTAATCTATCCATTTCTCTTTTCAAATTTTGTACCTTATCTACCACATTTATGGATAGAAAATTCCAAGCTATGATTTGTAGAATGCTTGTTTTGTTTGTGTTGATGACGACATCTACCTGAGTAGATCCGAATGGCGGACTATTTTACCTCCGAAATATTTTACGCGAGAGGATGCCATCATCATATATTCATAAAGTAGAGCTGCATGTCTTCGGGAAAATTAACGACTGTAGTTTCTTCTTGTTTTCAGCCCTTCGCAGTTAATTGTATGACAAAGCCACGTTAGGTGATGTTATAACTCCATTTCAGTCAATCATCCAGACTGTTGCCCCTGTAACTACTGAAAAGGCTGCTGCCCGTCTTCAGGAACAACAAGTTTGTCTGGCCTTTCCACAGATACTCCTCCGCTGTGGTTGCACCTACGGTACGGCTATCTGTAACATTGTGGCACGAAAGCCACTCCATCTCGGCAATGTTTGTGATTGATGAGGATGAATGTGCCTATACCGTTCTATACAGTTTATTGAGATAGTTTGCTAGAACAGAAATGAGATCCCATCAGGTACGGTGTCTTTTTCATAATTTACCGATTTTAATGCTTTTCTATCCCTTCGTCATTTATTTACAAATCTACCATTCTGCCGCTCATACAACGATTTAGAGAAGGTACTACAATGTGATTTTACCTTGTGAAACATCTTTGGAAAATGTAGGTTAATATTATGGCCTACTGTGCGTCATTGTATGTCTCACAACATAATGGTGACAGAGTGTCTTAGTAAATGCAAAAAGTCTTCCAAGCTGGTACAGTCAACGTTACCTCCGCACTGGTTTTAAAACGCATCATGGAAATTTCGAATATTTTAGTTTTTGCTTGTCTGCAAGGTATCTCTGACTTTCATAGTGACCATGTTTCCGGGTGCTCTGTGTCTGAACATGTGATAACTTTTCTTGTTTGTTTCGGTGTCTTTTAACAGTGGTCAAGGGTACTTTTAGGAGATTTTGCCGTCGTTGATGTAAGGGAAAATAGGGTTGTATGCACTGTAATGACAGTGGGTTTGACTCTTCGTGACAGAGTAATACACCTTGGTGAGCTACAACGTATGTGATTAGGCAAGTGCTACCTAAACAGTCAGTATGTCCAGCTTTGGGACGGATAACAGCGGCGATACGTCTTGACTGGAAGCAGTGCGGTGTTTGTAGGTGGCTGCGAGAGCTCCTGCTCACACTACTCACCTGACTCCCGTAAACTCCAGGGAGAGGGGAGCAGCGGCAAACTAAGGCTGTCGGCGGCAAAACAAAATGAGGCCCTCGTCCACTTGGAAATACATGTATTACTATAGAAAAATAACTTTTGAGTTTTGGTGGCCCCTGAGGACAAGAGGCACGGCACAGTTTAAAAAAAAAAAATTGCTTACGAGATTTGGATGTCTCAGAACGAGAGGTCAAGAGCGATCAAGAAATTGCTCTCGAGGTATTTGGAGGCCCCCCAAGATGAGAGGCCCGGGGCGGTACACCCCCTTCCCCCCCTAGTCCGCCACTGGTTGGTGGGAGGGAGGCCTGATCCCTGACGTCATGTTGAGTCACATTCCAGGTGTGTTCCATTAGGTACAGATTTTGTACGCTGGGGGGGAGGGGGGAGATGGGTCAGCACATGAATTGAAGCTCGCCAGTATGTTCTTCGAACCACTCACCACACTCCTGGCCTTGTGACATGTCGAATTATCTTGTTGGAAAATGGTACTGCCGTTGGGAAACACGATCGTCATGATGGGTTGTACGTCGTCTGCAACCAGTATACGATACTTCTTGGCCATCAGGATACCTACCACGAGCTTCACTGATTGTGTGGACACCCACACGGATGTTCCCTGGAGCACAAGTGAGTCGCCGCCATCTTGTCTCCGCCTCGTAGAACAGGTTTCAGAGAGCCGTTCTCCTGGAAGACGGATCCGCGCCCTCCCATCTGCTCGATGGAGAAGGTTCCGGGATCCATCAGACCGTGCAACGCTCTGCCAGCACGTATGGGTCGTGCGATGCCGAGTGCTGGCTGCACTCTTAAGGTCAGACTCACCCGTGCTCTGCCCAGCAATTGGCCGCCTATTCCTTTTTACACAGTCTGCTGAGTCCACAAATTTCGGCCTCCGTAACGGGGGTGGCCGCCCAGCCACCCAACGTCTGGACGTGGTCTCCCCATGGTTCCACCACTTGATACAGAACAGCACTCCTCCGACACCCGACAAGTCGTACAGTTAGCAAAATCTACATCTACATACGTAATCCGCAATTCACCGTAAGGTGCGTCGCGGAGGGTACACTATACCACTACTAGGCATTTCCTTTCCTATTCCACTCCCAAATAGAACGAGGAAAAAAAGAATGCCTATATGCCTCCGTACGAGCCCTAATTTCTCTTATCTTGTCTTTGTGATTTTTACGCGAAATGTAAGTACGCGGCAGCAAGATCGTACTACACTCAGCTTCAAATTTCGGCCCTCTAAATTTCCGCAACAGAATTTCACGAAAAGAACGTCGTCTTTCCTCCAACGATCCCCAATTGAGTTGCCGGAGCATTTCCGTAACACTCGCGCATTGGTAGAACCTACCAGTAACAAATCTAGTTGCTCGCCTCTGAACCGCCTCTATGTCTTCCTTTAAACTGACCTGCTGCGGATACCAAACACTTGAACAATGCTCAAGACGTGGTCGTACAAGCATTTTATACGCGGTCTCCTTTACAGGTGAAATACATCTTCCCAAAATTCTCCCAATAAACTGAAGTCGGCTGTCCGCCTTACAACTGTCCTTACACGTTCGTTCCATTTCATATCGTTCTGCAATGTTACGCCTAGATATTTGAACGACGCGACAGCATCAAGAAGCTCACTACTAATGCTGTATTCGAACATTATAGGATTGTCTTTTCTACTCATGCGCATCACCTTACATTTTTCTACATTGAGAGCTACGTGCCATTCTTCGCACCAACTAGAAATTTTGTCTAAGTCATCCTGTATGCTATTGCAGTCAGTTACAGACGACACCCTCCCATACACCACAGCATCATCAGCAAACAACCGCAAATTACAACTTACTCTGTCCATCAGATCATTTATATAGATAGAAAGTAATAGCGGTCCTATCACACTCCCCTGGGGCAAGGCCTGACGATACACTCGTCTCTGATGAACACTCGCCGTCGAGAACAACGCACTGCGTTCTATTACTTAGGAAGTCTTGCAGCCAGTCACAAATCTGTGAACCTATTCCATCAGCTCGTATCTTCGTTAGCAGTCTGCAGTGTGGTACCGCGTCGAACGCCTTTTTGAAGTCGAGAAAAACACAATCCGCCTGTTGCCCTTCATCCATGGCTCGCAAGATGTCATGTGAGAAAAGGGGCAAGCTGAGTTTCACATGAACGATGTTTCCTAAACCCGAGCTGATTCGTGGAAAGAAGCTTCTCTGTTTCAAGGAAATTTACTATATTCGAACTGAGAATATGATCTAAAATTCTACATGTAACTGATGTCAACGATATTGGCCTGTAATTGTGTGGGTCAGTTCTCTTGGCTTTCTTATAAAATGCTCACGATGAGCCTACCGGCCATGACAACCTGCTCCTATGTTACTCTACACATGGATAACACCACACGCAGCGCGCGTGTCTGCCAGTCATCGCTCGCCTCGCAATGCTGCTATCGCCGCATGCCGGCTGCAGGAGTGTCTTCCATGACTCTGGCCCAGTAGATACGTCTTTCATGAGCGCCTTTGCCTGTTTGGAATTTTTCGCGCCGGGTGGTTCAGTTGTGTTTTTTCAGTGTCTAGAAATATCTTAAATGTTGCAATAACATTGTTTTCATCATACAATTCTGTCCACTTTTCACTACTTAAGACGAATTATTTACAGAAGGATGGAAAGGCTGATAGATGCTGAACTCGGGGAAGATCATTTCGGATTCAGCAAAAATGTAGGAACACGAGAGGCAACACTCATATATAAAGCATATATACCGAGAAACATATTGAAAAAAATCATTACAATTATTATGCACAACTAGCAACAAAAAGTTCATAGCTGGTGAGCTATATAGTACTTCCACATTGTACCTGATGTAGTAAATGTCACTACTATGCCTCTCATATTTTCAGAAAGTAACTCATAATGCACTAGTAGTATGTGATTGACTACTTTTACATGGCAGAGTAGGAATACTAATGTAAACAAACGCACATGTTAGGAGTCACTCGATGCAGCTAACTGTCGAAATGCTGCAATAGCACTGTGCAATTTATGATTTGCAGGACGAGCTAGTAGCATATGTAACACTATGTATACAAGCCACTACAAATGAATTTGTGGTAAAATGTCGATCAGTTTGAGAGAAAAAGGAAAAAATAAAGTATGTAGCTGATCAGTTACACTATGCGTTAAAGGGTTATGGGACTTAACCGCGGGGTCATCAGTCCCTAAACTTACAAACTACACTCCTGGCCATTAAAACTGCCACACCACGAAGATGACGTGCTACAGTCACGAAATTTAATCGACAGGAACAAGATGCTGTAATATGCAAATGATTAGCTTTTCAGAACATTCATACAAGGTTGTCATCGGTGACGACACCTACAACGTGCTGACATGAGGATGAATCCAGGTTCTGTTTACAGCATCATGATGGCCGCATCCGTGTTTGGCGAAATCGCGGTGAACTCACGTTGGAAGCGTGTATTCGTCATCGCCATACTGTTGTATCATCCGGCGTGATGGTATGGGGTGCCATTGGTTACACGTCTCGGTCTCCACTTGTTCGCATCGAGGGCACTTTGAACAGTCGCCGTTACATTTCAGATGTGTTACGCCCCGTGGCTCTACCCTTCATTCGATTCCTGCAAAACCCTACATTTCAGCAGGATAATGCACGGCCGCACGTTGCAGGTCCTGTAAGGGCCTTTGTAGATACGGAAAATGTTCGACTGCTGCCCTGGCCAGCACATTCTCCAGATCTCACCAACTGAAAACGTCTGCCCAATGGTGGCCGAGCAACTGGCTCGTCACAATACCCCAGTCACTACTCCATGTAGTGATTCAGAAATATATTTTAGAAGTCACTACCGGCCTTACGAGCGTTAACGACGCATGGTGAGTTTCCTTTTTGTTTCATATGAATTTTAATGTAGGTAGTAAGTATTGTATTAACATATATTTCTGTCAAAAATTTTTTTCTTCTGTTTCATTAGTGGCACGGCAGCAAAATGGCCGTGAAGGGCGTCTTCATAGCCGTCGGCAGTTGTGAACACAACCAGACTGTACTGCGTCATGGTCGGCGGCTTCTGGTTGGAAGAAGACACCTGGAGCCCCGAGTTTCATCCGTGCCAATGTATTTTTTTTAACAATGGACAGATTGCAATCTGATTTGTAAAAAAAAAAGTTAGTTCTTGGCTGACCTTTGAATGGTTATTGTAATGATATGTGTTTCGAAAGTAATAAAAACTGTGAAAGAAGTGTTTAACGAAAAATATGCTGGTTCTGTATTTTGTTTTATGAAGAATTTCGTGAGGATCATACTGAAAGTTTTGACGCTCAAGTAAAAACTAATTCAACATTCCAGAATCTAACTTCAGACTTGGTTTTATTTCAAATGTGCTTGGTAATTATTTATATTCAGTGGTGCCAGGATTTTGAGTGATTTAACGGCTGGGATAGATATATTCCTACTTTCATCTCTGGTTTGGTGAAAAAGTTACAACCTGTAAAAGACAGTGTTCTTGAGTGAAAGGATTAATAGAGCACCAGACATGTTAGCAGATTAACTTTACGTAATAATTTTGAAAGTTAATATTGCCGCGAAGACGACGAACACCGACTGCCGGCGTGGCGCAGGGGATAGCGTCACGGACTGCGGTGCTGAAGGTCGCCGGTTCAATCCCGCCCACCGGCAAAAATTTATTTCTTTGTAATTAACAATTCCAGAAGTTTCTACATCTTTCTTATGTTCACTTGTAAATTCTACTTGTTTCTTATGTTAACTGTTCTTCTAATTTCTGGTAAATTCTGTCTGTGTGTAAATAGCAGAGCACTCTGGCTGAGAGGCTGTCAGTGCTGCGTGTATGTTGAGTTTGTAATAAACGTGCTTTCAGTATACGTGCTGTGTTTAGTTGCCTTCGAAGTCAAGCCTGTTACCATTTCAACGCGACAATATTCAACAGAAAAGGATAGTATTAATTTTGATGCTGATTGTACGAATTGAATAACATTACGTTTCAGAGGTAACAATTATTAATGATGGGGCAAGCTATAATCTCTGGTTAAATGAAATTACGTATTTACATCATAGGAAAGTTAACTTACATACACTTGAAGGACATTAATCATTGATTTAATCGAAAGGAATTATTTAATGGACTATTTAAAAAAATTTATCCCGCCTGTTAAATGTCGATTAGCTCTATACAAGAATTTAATAATATGAGATCTTTGATTGTGGACATAGCAACGACGGAACGGAGTAAATACAGCAATCTTTGGGGACGCACAGGAGAAGCCGATACGGAAATAGTTATTCATCTCACATTCTGATCAGTTTAAACTTATTCGAACCTGCTAATAAAAAAATATAAAAAAATACCTACTTCAGATAGAGCAAAAGTACGATCCATCTGTACTGAATTTTATAATAATAATTAAACAGTGCAGCAACGTAACGAGTGACTTACGTCGTTGAGCTACGTGGACAACGGATTGTATCACTGAATCTTGATTAACTGTGGTATCTTTTTTTTTTCTTTTTTTTTATGGGACTTAACTACGGGGTTATCAGTCCATCAGTCCCTAACTTACAAACTACTTATCAACTAGCTTATCCTAAAGACGGCACAAATATACATGCCCGAGGGGGGATTCGAACCCCCGACCGTAGTGGCCGTGCAGACCGTGACTGGTGCGCCTCAGTCCCCTCGGCCACCTCGGCCGGCTGTGGTATCGTGTTAAAGCTGCATGGACATCTGTTCCTGTACATACCGTGGAAGCTCTGTTTGACTCAATGCCCAGGCGTATCAAGGCCGATATTACGGCCAGAGGTGGTTGTTCTGGGTGTTGATTTCTCAGGATCTATGCACCCAAATTGGGTGAAAATGTAATCACATGTCAGTTCTAGTATGAAATATGTGTCCAATGAATACCCGTTTATCATCTTCATTTCTTCTTGGTGTAGCAATTTTAATGGCCAGTAGTGTACTTATGAACTACCTTATACTAAAGACGACACATACATCCATGCCCGAGGGGGGGATTCGAACCCACGACGGGGAAAGGCTTTGCGCATTGGAGCATATGTCCTCAATGCGCTCGGCCACTCTGCCGCGGGAGCTGCTGAGCGCACACTGAAGCACAGAGTAACACATACAGAGGAGAAGCCCCCCCTAAACCAATGTCCTATGCTCTGCTCGTAGTTCCGTAAGATGCTAGCAGGTGTCAGGCGGTTCCCTGGCTTAGGGTGCCTCTCGCACGTCAGAGGGTAGCGTGGAGGGGAGGCTGAGGGGAGAGCTCGTGCCACCTGCCACGAGGCCACGGCTGTGTCCGGCTTGCTGGCGTTTGAGGGGAAGTGGTGGTGGGGACAGCCGCTACCTGCCGCCTGCTCTGGCCAGTTTAAAGGGCTGCTTCTGACCGCAGCGCCATCATGGGACATCTTACGGAACTGCTGGAAACCCTCCCTCCCCGGACCCCTGAGCGTAGGATCGGGCCCTTACGGAGGTTTCCCGTCTGTAGATATTTGTCTGTGACTGAAGGCAGTACACGGCACCTGAAGAGTGACCACCTGAAGCATCTGTGAGCGGAGGCGTCATCGCTTTTTTGTTTTTGTTTTGTTCATAGTCTATGGGACTTAACTACGGCGTCATCAGTCCCTAAACTTACAAACTACTTATGAACTACTTACGAACTAGGACGGCACAAATATCCATGCCCGAGGGGGGATTCGAACCCCCGACCGTAGTGGCCGTGCAGACCGTGACTGGAGCGCCTCAGTCTCCTCGGCCACCGCGGCCGGCCGTCATCGCTTTGTGAAGTCAACAGAGTCGCAGTTCTCTTGTGAATGACTTGTGGTCCCGCTCAGTGCTGCCGTTTGAAGAGCGCCGTGGAAAGTTGCGACCTTTAGCCGGCCAATGTGTTCCGTGGCCCCGACCGCGACCTATTGAGTTTCGCTTTAACGCTCAGCCTGCGTCTCTCAAGCTCGTCACCCGTCCCGGAATTGCGTAACAGTGCGGAACGCGCCCTCTTCCGCCCACGCTGCCCTGCTGCCGGCACTGACCACGAGTCACTGGCCGATAGGCGCCCCTTTCAGGAAACGCTTGCACACTACTTACACAAGCACTGAAATGACAAGCCTCACTGTGCCACAGTGACAATGATCATTAATTTATGAGAGGTCTTCAAATAAAAAATCGCACTGACATGTTTTAAGGCACACTTTAGATTTGTAGTTTTATAAGTTTTGCAAACATTTTGGTGGCCGAGGGGACTGAGGCGCTCCAGTCACGGCCTGCACGGCCACTACGGTCGGGAGCTTGAATCCCCCCTCGGGCATGGATATTTGTGCTGTTCTTAGTCTTAGATAGTTCGTAAGTAGTTTGTAAGCTTACGACCTGATGACCCCGTAGTTAAGTCCCATAAGTTCTACAAACATTTGAACATTATTTGAACAAACATTTTGGACCTAAATAATAATCTAAACAATAAAAAATTAATTAATAAGAGTGTATGAATCCCTTTTAGGACAAAAATATGTAGTGGCGGGTTTCGAACCACTACCGTTCAGTGTCACAGACCAACGCATTGCCCACTACGCTACGGCCGACAGAAGATGCTAATATTGCTTTTGTAGACGAAGAACGACGTGGTTTTGTTAATTCTTCAGGGCGCCATTGCTTTGAAATGACAACGTGTAAGTTAAAATAAGTAAATCATCAAATACGCAACGCAAGATGGCGTCTGCCAGAGAGAGTTCTGGGCGAGGAATGTCACGTGACATCTGCGAACGGCTGGTTTTCGTTAATTCAATGGAGGGTGTCAAAACTCCGTTATTTTTGCAAATATCTCTGAAACAATACGAAATATGAAAAAAAAAAAACTTCTCCTCCACAAATTAGGTTCTTCAATTTTAGCGTCAGACGAACGGTTTATTTGCAATTAAAAATACATTATAAACGGCTTTTTTGGTATTACTGACGTATTTCTTGTCCAAAATATTTTAAAAAGCGAGGTTCTGGTCTCTGGTAGACAACGCTTATATCTGTAAATTTGGTTTCGATCGGTTGAACCGTTCGACCTAAAAAGTAGGAACACGGTACAGCCGGACAGACATCATCAAATCGTCGTTATTTTTGCAAATATCTCTGCAACGATGCAAGATATGGAAAAAAAAATCGCAAGAGAGCGACGTTGTAGAGAATTTTCCCCTCTATAAATTAGGTTATTCATTTTTCGTGTCAGGTGAACGGTTCGTTTGCAATTACAATTACATTACAAATGCAGTTTTTTGTTATTACTAACGTATTTTTTGTCCGAAAAATTTGAAAAAGGGAGGTTCTAGTCTGTCTGTAAAATTTGGTGCTGATCGGTTGAACTGTTCGTTTGAAAAGGGGAACACATTACGGACGGACAGACAGACAGACAGACATCCCAAAATCGCTGTTATTTTTGCAAACATCTCAGAAACGATACGAGATTTGAAAAAAACATAAGAGAGCAAAGTTGTAGAGAATTTTCTCCTCTACAAATTCGGTTATTTAATTTTCGTGTCAGTAGAAGGGTTAAGCCGTTATTTTCATTTAAATTTCGAGCTGTCAAAAGACGATCGCAAAGGCCCACTTTTAGTGTTACTACCGTAAAAGGAACGAAACGTCTTAACAACCAGACCGGTTGAAATTTAGATATGCCGCTACGGGATAACGTAGTGCGACGTCTAGGAACGCGAAGCATGCGTCATGACTTCCCTCTAAAAAAATTCGAGGCTGCGCCCTCAGCAGGGGAAGTGGAGCTCACCGTCTTTATCGACGTCCCCGGTCCGATACACGTCGAATTCCTCGACCATGTAAAAACGTTTAACTCCGTAGCTTACGCAAGTTCAACTAGAACAAATAGCCTGGGATGCTCACGGAGAGAGTGATTCTGCTCCACGATAACGCGCGTCCACATGTCTGCAGGGCTACTCAAAACGGCACTGGACAAGTTCAGTTGGGAGCAGCTTGAGCATCCGCCCTACATCCCGAACATGTCGCCCTGTGACTAGATGAGGTTAATACTTGTTCCATAGATCATATATACGACATTTCGTAATGATGTGGAACGTGTCAGTTTAGTAAATGTTGTCTACACTTGACAATCAATATTTTAAGAAATACTTTTTATTTTTTTAAAGTTTTTAGATAAAAATTCATCTTCATTGTAGAAGGAGTTGCCATTCAGAAATTCCTTTAATTTCTTTTTAAATACTAGTTGGCTATCTGTAAGACTTTTGATGCTACTTGGTAAGTGAACAAGGACTTTTGTGGCAGCATAATTCACCCCTTTCTGAGTCAGAGTTAGCTTTTGTGGTGTCGCACAAGTCCAAAGTGCGCGCCACCTACTTTCGCCGCGCGCCGCCATGCACGCACGGCGCGGCGTTCTTACGACGTCAGCCACGAGCGCCCTCTGCTACAACTCCGCTCGTGGCCACCACTGAACGACATCGTTCACTTGGGACTGAGATAGGAACCAGTTAACACTTCGGAATCAGATAGGCACCAGTGAAGACTTAGCTATCGGATAGGCACTAGGCAGGCCTCTAGCTCAACTATGTATCAGCATTCTGCAGTACTGAACTATGTAAAAGTTAAGTATTGTATAAATTCTGTGCAATATATATCTCGTTCTAATTTACTCTAGTGTTTCTAGTTTCTGCTGTCCCACTGGCTGCTCACCTCCGTACCTGCACAAGCGTGCTACCTTTATTCTTGTGTCGGTCTTCCTACTCGACCACCGACACATCCTTTCTCCTAGTGTTGTAGCTATGCACACTGCTATTACTTTTGAATTGGGTTGGATTGTTAATAACAAATTTCACGAGTGAATATATATATTGTGAAGCTACATTGAGGATCCCTAGATCTCTAAATAAATGTCTGCAGGATAAATGTTGAATTGCCCCAGAATATGATGCCATATGAAAGCAGTGAATGAAAATAGGCGTAGTAAGATAATTTACTGAGATGTATATCACCAAATTTTGCAATGACCCTGATAGCATGAGTAGCTGAACTCAAACGTTTCAGGAGGTCTTCAATATGTTTCTTCCAATTCAGTCCCTCGTTAATGCAAACACCTAAAAATTTTGAATATTCTACATTAGCTACAGATTTATGTTCAAAGTCTAAATTTATTAATGGTGTCATGCCATTTTCTGTGACCTCCATCCGTTTGGTCCGCTACAAAAAAATACCTCAGAGAGAAGCGCTTCAACTTGGGCGACGAACTGAAGGACACAGTAGAGGACTGGCTCTTGTCACAGCCACAGGAATTCTGGGAACAGGGAATCCTTCTGCTCGTTAAACAGGGGGATAGTTGTGCTCAGAGCTCTGCCGATTGCTTTTCAATAAAGACTTCAATTATACCCACAGTGCCATTTCGTACCTTTTCATTTGAACGCCCCTCGAATAAAGTGAAGAGCCAAAGAAAGTCGTATTGCCATGCGTTTGAAAACACAAACATATGTGAACACTGTAATGTTTTTATAGATTCTTAAGTAATTACATTTCATTCTACCACTTTCTAACAGAATACTCATCTTTTCAACATTACGATGTATGGGGCTTCTGCTCGCTGCAACATTATTCTCATGGGGCGTTGTGGTAGAAATAAATGCTCGTAGGTACAATTTTTCACTTCTTCTTTAATTTGCACTCAAAGTGCTTCTCCACCAAACATTACAACTTTAAGCTTGCGTACACAAATTACCAGAACAACACAGACTGACATAGATTCCAAAGAACTTCAGAAGCGGTAAAACTCCAACTCCCCCACTCAAGGCGGTGAGGCAAATATATATAACATCGACAATAATGGCATGACATCTATTGTTCTAACAATTGAATATACTGATTTACAATTACCGAACATACAAATAAAACATTTCATGTACACAAGAATAATCACAATATAAAATGAAAACTATGCATACAATAACTTTAGATGGCGCATGTATTTTTAAGACGAAATTGCCGATCTTTCTGTTGACAACAAAGTGCGATGTTAAATGTCAATTAATTTGTTAATGAGTACATCATACATGTTCCTAACATATATTGAACTATCAAATATATTGTCAATTCTGAAACTAGGTTTAAAATCTCACGTCAGTCAATATATACAAAGAATTACAATATTGAATTTCGACTGTTATATTAATTAACACAATTAGCTGGTCAATACAACTTGTTTATAAGCCTAACCTATATACAGTGCTATTTATTTCCATGACTTTATGTTTTACATAAGTTTGTACCCTTAGTTTGTCTATTTATTAAAATAATGTTCAATGTTTATAGAACTGTCTGGAAACGTCTTATCCAAATCTCTTAATTAATGAAATCTATCACTTGTTTTGATCACAGTATCACCGAGACACTGTCCTACACTGATTCCTAGACTGGCTATTTCGTTTGTAACTTCACACGCAAAATATATCACTATTACCCCACACGATTCCGGGTCCGACGCAGACGGTATGAGAGGGCCAACAGTATCGTCACAACACTCAGAGGACGACGCTGCGATCCAAAACGCCTATATATGACAACAGGTGTCTGGCGCAGGAGCTAGATCGGTTGCTGCTGCTGCTGCTGCTGCTGCTGCTACAATGGCAGTTTATCACGATTTAAGTGTGACTCAAAGTGTTGTTATACTTGGCGCACGAGAGATGGGACACAGAATCTCCGAGGTGGGGATTTTCCCGTATGACCATGTCACGAGTGCACCGTGAATGTCGGGAATCCGGTGAAACATCAGAACTATGACATCACTGCAGCTGGAAAAAGGTCCTTCCACAAACGGACCAATGGCGACTGGAGACAATCATTCACCGAGACTGAAGTTCAATCGTACCGCAAATTGCTGTGAATTTCAATGATGAGCCGTCAGTAAGTGTCAGCGTATCCTTTGTGACTGAAGGACACAAAGATTTACATCTCACCTGGTCCCGTTTACACCGACATTAGACTTTTGATGACCGGAAACAAGTTATTTGGTTTTACATGTCTCGTTTCAGTTGTATTGAGTGGATGGACAGGTACGGGTATGGAGACGACCTCATGAATCCATGGACCCTGCATGTCAGCAAGGGGCTGTTCAAGCTTGTGGAAGCTCTGTAATGGTGTAGGGCGTGTGCAATTGGAGTGATACGGGACCCCTGATACGTCTAAATTCGATTCTGACAGGTGACACGTACGTAAGCGTCCTGGCTGATCCCCCGCATCCATCCAAGTCGATTGTGCTATCCGTCGTACTTCCACAGTTTCAGCAGAATAGTGTGACACCTCAAACGTCCAGAATTGCTACAGAATAACTCCAGGAACACTGTTCTGCATTTAAATACTTCCACTGGCCAACAAACTTCCCAGACTTGGCCATTTGTTCCATCACTCATGTAAGATGAACATTAACAAGAGCAAAGCATGCTCCTTTAAAGATGTTGTCCATTCCGTTCAATTGTTCTTCCAGGTCTATTGCTCTCTCTCTCTCTCTCTCTCTCTCTCTCTCTCTCTCTCTCTCTCTCTCTCTCTCTCTCTCTCTCTCTCTCTCTCTGAAATAATTAGTGTTATCCAGAGGTGCCCATCCACCCCCTTGCCCAATGACTAACCCCGTGCCCCCTTACACACCCGAGATATTATATTTATTACCTAATAAACATGGTTCTGCCAATTAATACTGAAATTAAATATTTTTTATTTCACGTTTTGTAAATTGTTTTATAAAAGCTCCCTCCCCCCAAGCTGGCCAAAATTATTCATTTTTCACCCCCCCCGCCCCCCATAAGTTTGAATGACGCAATAATGTATTATTCCGCCGTGTGAATCGCGTCGCGACAGTCGTCTGTCTTTATTTTCTGATTAGAAGCGACATATAGTATTTTGATTTTCGTCTGCGCGTTCTCGTTTCAATTTGTAAATTTATACCGTGCTCTCGTGCGTATTAGATTCAGATCCGCGTTTTAACAAACAGTGTAGTCTTCCTTTGAACACATCGCGACTGTAGTTTCTGTTTACTCGACTATAATCATGAATAGGGGCTGTGACTGCTGTGTGCGGATGCAGTCTGAGCTGGTGACACTTCGCTCCTAGCTTCAAGCTGTGCTAACCGCGGTTGCACAGCTGGAGGTTGCGATCGATGGGCGCCGTTGTTGTTGGCCGGCAGTGGGGACCGAACGCACTCCCGTCGTCTCCACCGATCGGCCTGCGGCAGCGACATGCCCGGATACGGCTAGCAGTGAGGCAAACATCCCATCCGTGGTTGCGTGGGAGGTTGCTCCAGTGCGTGGCAGGAGGCGCAAGACATTCCGGGGGGCCGATCGTGAGGCCTCCCCGAACAGGTTTGAGGCGCTGTCTGCTCAGGACGACGTTTCTGAGTCGGATGGTGTCTCTCACCCTGACGTCACCACCCAGCCTGCAAGATCCGAGCTTTCACATAGGGTGGGTTTGCTTGTAGTTGGGAGCTCCAACGCTAGGCAAGTGATGGATCCTCTTAGAGAGACGGCTGCCAAGGAGGGGAAGTAGGCCAGCGTGCACTCCGTGTGCATACCGGGTGGAGTCATTCCAAATGTGGGACGGGTCCTCCCCGATGCCATGAAAGGTACGGGGAGCAGCCAACTGCAGATGGTGGGTCACGTCGGTACCAATGATGTGTGTCGTTTCGGATCTGAAGAGATCCTCTCAGGTTTCGAGCGGCTAACTGAAGTGGTAAAGACTGCCAGTCTTGCTTGCAAGATGAAAGCAGAGCTCACCATCTGCAGCATAGTTGACAAGACCGACTGTGCACCTCTGGTACAGACCCGAGTGGAGGGTGTGAATCAGAGGCTCAGACGGTTCTGCGGCTACACGGGTAGCGGGGGCTGTGTGGCGTGGACTGGGCGGTTTTTTAGGATAAAGAGCTTCGGGGAAAAACAAAATGGGCCATTTCAAAGGGTGCAGGTGGATCACAGGAGAAATGTAGATCAGGAAACTATCGGTATAACAGTTGTAAATTGTCGTAGCTGTGTCGGGAAAGTACCAGAACTCCAAGCGTTAATAGAAAGCACCGAAACGCAAATCATTAAAGGCAGCGAAAGTTGGCTCAAGCCGGAAATAAGTTCAGAAGAAGTATTTGCAAAAGATCTAACGGTGTTCTAACGGGGCGTGTTTGTCGCCGTCAAAAGTAGTATTTCATGTAGCGAAGTTGAAGTTGATAGTTCGTGCGAGCTATTATGGGTAGAGGTTGTACCCGAAAATCGTAAGAAGTTAATAATCGGTTCCTTTTACCGGCCTTCCGACTCTGACGATACAATAGCAGAAAGGTTCAAAGAAAACCTGAGTCTAATTACAAAAACGTACCCAACTCACACGATAATAGTAGGTGGCGATTTTAATTTACCCTCGATCTGTTGGCGAAATTATATTTTCAAATCAGCAGGTAGTCATAAAACATCGTCCGAAATTGTACTCAACGCATTCTCTGAGGGTAACATCGAAAAATTAGTTCATGAGCCAACGAGAATTGTAAATGGATGTGAAAACACACTTGATCTCTTAGCAACAAATAATCCTGAGTTCATAACGAGCATCAAAACGGATACAGGTATTAGTGAGCACAGAGCTGTCGTTGTGAGATTTATATCGAAAGTCCCAAAGTTACCAAAAATAAACGAAAAGTATATTTGTTTAGAAAATCAGATAGAAATTCAATACATTGCTCCTTGAAAGACAGTTTCCACACGTTACTAACACTGAACGCAAGTGTAGACTAAACGTGGCTCAAATTCAAAGATGTGGTATCGACAGTTTTATACCAAATGAATTAATAAAAGTAGGAGGTAACCCCATAGTACACAAAAGAGGTCAGGACACTATTGCAAAAACAACGGAAAAGGCATATTAAATTTAAACGAACACAAAATCCCCAGGATTGGGGAAGCTCGAAATTTAGCGAGGATATCAATGCGAGATGCCTACATACTTTTCACAACGAAACTCTTTCTCGAAATTTAACTGAAAACCCAAAGAGATTTTCGTCATAAGTTAACTATACAAGGGGCAAAACAAACAATACCCTCACTACGAGATAGTAATGGCGATCCTGCCGATGATACCGCTACTAAAGCAGAGTTATTACCCATAGCTTTTAGAAACTCATTAACCAAAGAAGACGAAACCAATATTCCAAATTTCGAATTACAAACAGATGCCGTAATGAGTAACGTAGAAGTAGATATCATCGGAGTAGTACAGCAACTAAAATCACTTAACAAGAACAAGTCTACTGGTCCGGATTGTATACCCATTAGATTTCAATCTGATTATGCTGAAGCGATAGCTCCTTACTTAAGTCATATACAACCGCTCTCTCATAGAAGAATCTGTACCAAAAGATTGGAAAGTTGCCCAGGTCACACCTATATTGAAGAAAGGCAGTAGGAGTAACCCACTAAACTAAAACGATCTATTGACCCAAGGTCAACACGAATTTAGAAAATATCGTTCATCATGTGAAACACAACTAGCTCTTTATTCACACGAAGTGATGGGTGCTTTCGACAAAGGTTCGCAAATCGGTTCCGTATTTCTTGATTTCCAGAAAGCTTTTGACACCGTACCTCACAAACGGCTTTTAATCAAATTGCGTGGTTATGGTATATCGCCCCAAATTTCCGATTGGATAGAGGATTTCTTGTCAGAGAGGACACAGTTCGTAGTAATCGATGGTAAGGCATCGACTAAAACAGAGGTTATATCGGGCGTTCCACATTGTAGTGTTATTGGTCCTCTGCTGTTCCTTATTTACATAAACGAATTAGGGGAAAATCTAAGTAGCTCTCTTAGGTTGTTTGCAGATGACGCCGTCATTTCCCGTCTAGTAAAATCATCTGAAGATCAAAACCAACTGCAGAACAATCTGAATAAGATATCACTATGGTGTAAAAATTGGCGATTGACTCTAAATAATGAGAAGTGTGAAGTCGTCCACATGAGTACGAAAAGAAATCCGTTAAACTTTGTTTACAAGATAAATCAATCACACGTGAAGGTCGTAAACTCCACAAAATACCTAGGAATTACTATTACTTCAGACTTAAATTGGAAAGAACACGTAGATAATGTAGTGGGAAAGGCGAACCAGAGACTGCATTTTATTGGCAGAACCCTTAAAACATGCAACAGGACTACTAAAGAAACTGCATAGACTACGCTTGTCCGACCTATTATGGAGTATTGCAGCCCAGTGTGGTATCCTTATCAGGTGGGTTTGACGGAGGACATCGAAAGAGTCCAAAGAAGGGCAGCTCGTTTCGTATTGTCACGATACAGGGGAGACAGCGTTAGGCCCGGCGCACACTTGACGCAGCAGAGGCAGAGCAGAGGCAGAGGCGAGGCGCAGGGCCTCTGCAGGTCAGCGCACACTTGACGCAGCGCAGGCAGAGGAGAGGCAGGGGAGAGCTCAGTACTGGTTCACCGCTGGCCGAGCACAGAGCACGCAGCTATGTCCACTGCCAGTTTGTCTATGCAGGTAGACTTAGATTCCGACTCCGATTCGGAATTCAGGAATCTAGTTTTGTTGTACAGTGCACAAGAAAACACAGAAAGATCTCTATGGAGAAGCAAGTACATGCAAAAGCGAAAAACACATGGGGAATACGCATTATCTACAGAAGTTTCTGATCAAGTGTTCAAGGAAAGCTTCCGACTAAATAGACGGCAAGTCGAAGAGGTACATACATTGATAGAAGAAGACATAAGAGGAAAAGCAAGTTACATGCGGGAGCCCATACCTACAAAAGAAAAATTAGCTGTATGTTTAAGGTATGTAATTGAAATAAAAATTTTTTTCACTCAATATTTATTGAACTTTAAAGAAATGAATTCCATATGAAAACTTACACAAATAGTACACATTATAACATTGATTATAATGAATTATGCTCTAAAGGTTCAAACTCCATCTCAGGAGTGTACGATAATGAAGTGACAGACGAAGTGTTTTCAGTGTTGCATGATTCACGTTGAATCACGGGTGTACTTAAAATTCTTTCTTCCGTTTCAGACACTATCTGAAACACTTTTTTCTTTACAGACGCCTGATCGGCTTTCGGCATCTCTTTTGTAGACAGGTACATCGACATGAAAAACTGGTATAAGGCGTCATTTTCTTGGTTTAATGATCTTTCGCGTAAAGTGTCTCTCTTCTTTGCTCTTTCCTCATAGCTATTAATGCTTTGAAGAATGATTTGCTTGACATCTGCATTTTTCTTCCTTTTCTTCACTGAAAACGGCGACCCCAGATCGTCTTCTGATTCGTTCGTCTGTGTGCAGATAAGATCATTTCCTCCGTCTTCATTTACAATGCTCGTTGCACTGTTTTCCTCTTCAGTCATATTGGTTACCTTATTTCTGTTTGTCATGTATGGAATTAAAAATGCCATCTGATTCTGATATGTCCACGGACGGATTGAGGTCGCTGCTTGCCCACTTTTCCTCTTCTGTCTGCGGAGGGCATCTCTGTGACAGTCTCTAAGTTTCTTCCAATTTTCTTTCGCCATTTCCCCTGCAGGAAGAAATTTCTGAATAGAGTTTCTCATAGAGTTTGGTGTAAATTAACGTGATAAATCTGAATAGTTATTACTTTTGAACAGATTTTTACCTTCTAAATTTGCACACGTATCATAAACGTAAAAAATTTTAATAGTGTCCTCCATTCAGCTTATTCAATGAACTCAGACAGTTGTCTTTATTTTTCGTTTTAGGTATTTAACGACGGGTGACATGTTTAAAACCATCGCTCTAAGCTACCGCATGGGTCAAAGGACAGTGTCGAAGATAGTTTATGACGTCTGTGGAGCCATATGGAAGAACCTACAACCCATTTATCTACCTGAACCCACAACAGCTATGTGGGAAAATATTGCTTCTGACTTTGAAAGGAAATGGCAATTTTACAATTGTCTTGGGGCTATTGACGGTAAACATATTACCTTGCGAAAACCTCTCTTATCTGGTTCCTCATTTTTTAATTATAAACTCCACTGTTCTGTGGTATTGTTGGCAACTGTCGATGCTCATTATAGATTTACTTCTATAGACGCTGGTTCAATGGGCAGATTTAGTGATGCAAATATTTTCTCTAATTCAGTATTAGGAAGAAAATTGACTGGTGGAACTTTAAACATCCCTGCAGATAAATCCCTTCCTGGAAAACAGAATACGACCCCATACGTTTTCGTTGGTGATGAGGCATTTCCGTTATTGAAACACTTAATGCGACCGTACCCTAAATGTAGAGTTACTGCTAATGACAGAAATAAAGTTTTTAACTACAGGCTTTCTCGTGCTCGTCAAACTGTAGAGTGTGCATTTGGTATATTGAGCTCCAGATTTCGTGTATTTAAACGGCCTTTTGAGTGTAAACTGCAGTCTGTTGACAGAATTGTGTCTGCTACATGCACACTGCATAATTATTTGAGGACTGAAAACATCATGGCAAGTGATCTCGGGGGAGAGGAGGAGGACTTTGAACCACTGAGTACTAACCAGCTGCTGTCGCCTGCTCCTATCAGGTGCAGAAGCACAAATGAAGCTTTTCTTACTCGAGAAAGATTTAACGATTATTTTAATTCGCCGGAAGGTTCTGTTCAGTGGCAGTATGCAGCTATAAGAAGAGGACAGTACTAAACTGAATACGTTATATCTTCAATATAAATGTTTGCTGTGAAGATGGATGTAAAATGAACAAATAAATTAATCAAAACGTACTTACAATTGTTGTAATGTAATTCCTCTGCAATCTTCTTCCATATTTCGTCCTTCAGTTTATTCCTCATGTAGTCTGGATGGCTGGTATCGTACAGCACTGGGTTGTCCTGAACTAACTGAATAAGGTGTTCCATAACTTTATTTTACAAGGCCTAAAGTGAAGCACTGCCGCAGGTGTGCACAATACTACCAGGAACAGGAAGCCAGTACTGGGCGAGCGCCGTGTGGGGCCCGCTCCGGACAGGACGTCGGCTCCCAGGGGACGCAGGCTGGCCGCTGCAGGTGCGAACGGCCGCGCGTAGCTGCCGACCGCGTCCCCTCAAACACTCTCACATTATTTTCTCGAGAACGGATAGAAGTGTGGCTCTCGTTGAAGCGTTAAAAACAATTTCGATATTTTACCTACATTTCATACGCAGTAATGTATGGTGTAAAACGCACCAAACGCAAACTAGCCAGCGACTACTTTTTTCACTGCAAACTCTTCAAAATATGCGTGGCGTTGTACTTTATTTTTTATTATAACAATAACTATGTACAATAACGAAAAGAAAACCTCACCAACGTCATTCAGTGGGTTTTGCCTAAATGATACAGAAAAATAATTTTTTTCTAGCGAGTAGTTTCTGCAAAATCGATTGTTGAAGCTACGCTAGCGCAAAACAAGCACAAATCGGAAAATTGTGTTTTTAATTTTTTTACGCAGAAAGAAAAAGTGTTACAAAGAAACTAATTACAGAGAAGGATGAAGCTTATATTCGTCTACATAAAACAATTTTTTTCGAAGCATATCGGATGACTTGAAATTTCACTTTGCGACAGAGGTGGAACACAGGCGCAGGAAAACTGTGCGCCTCGGACAACCGGACAGAGGCGTGACCGAGGAAACGCCTGCCCTCCGCCTCGGCTGCGTTAAGTGTGCGCTGCCCCATTAGAAAGCACGCGTTACAGACGGACAGAGGCCTATCCTCTGCCTCTCCTCTGCCTCTGCTGCGTCAAGTGTGCGCCGGGCCTTACGGAAATGATACAGGATCTGGGATGGGAATCGTTACAACAACGGCGCTTATCGCTGCGGCGTGGGTTACTTGCGAAACTCCAATCGCCAACATTCTCCTCCGAATGCGAAAATATATTGTTGACTCCCACTTACATAGGTAGAAATGATCATCAAAAATTCAAATGTTTGTAAAGCTTATGGGACATAACTACGGGGTCATCAGTCCCTAAACTTACAAACTACTTATGAACTACTTACGAACTAGGACGGCACAAATATCCATGCCCGAGGGGGGATTCGAACCCCCGACCGTAGTGGCCGTGCTGACCGTGACTGGAGCGCCTCAGTCACCTCGGCCACCGCGGCCGGCCCAATGATCATCAGAATAAAATACGAGACATCAGAGCTCAAACAGATTCAGGTGTTCTTTCTTCCCGCGTGCTATTCGAGAATGGAATGGGAGATAAGTATAATGGTGGTTCGATAAACCTTCTGCCAGGCACTTAAATGTGATTTGCAGAGAATTCCATGTACATGTAGACGCCCTGATCCAGTGTTCTCTTTCCTGATGATCACATCCTCCTGAGTAGTTCCCGCCCGGAGATCCGAATGGGGGACTATTTTACTTTCGGAATATTTTACCTGAGAGGATGTCATCATCATTTATTCATACTTTTGATCTGCATGGTCTCGGAAAAAATAACGGCAAAGCCACATTAGCTGACGTTACAAGGCCAGCTCAGTCAATCATGCAGACTGCTGCCCCTGTAACTACTGAAAAGGCTGCTGCCCCTCTTTAGGAACCACACGTTTGTCCGGCCTCTCCACAAATACCCCTCCACTGTGGTTGCACCTACGGGACGGCTATCTATATCGTTGATGCACGCAAGCCACCTCACAATGGCAATGTCTGTGGTTCAGGGGGAAATATTTTCGAATACGCCGCGATTTCCGAGAGTGTGATTAGACCAATACTCCTGACTTATCAACAATATTTTGTAGTTTATTTTTGAATATGACACGATTGCGGGGTGTGGTTAACCAAGATCCTAAGAGGATAACTGTAACTTCCAAATTTATTCGGCATACTCAGAGCAGCACCGTCTGTTGGCATTTCTACTTCCGTATTGCATAGACGGTTTGCACCTTCGATTAATGCCAACAGGTAGTATCTGTGGGGATTTTTTTGTGGGGCGAGGGGGCTAATTAGCCCACGTAAAATGTCACACAGAAACTATAACTTTTAATGAACACTAAAAGTGTTGATTATTAAAAATTACTGTTTCTTCAGCTGTGGACTTTCGGAAGCAATGCAGGAATGTTACGTCATGCAGTGGCTTAGCGGAATATTTTACTGCCGACGACAAATACTGACTACTGCTCTCCTCGTGCTTATTGCCTTTTATAAGGGGCTTGCTGTTAGTTACCGATGCCCCCCCCCCCCCTTACCACGTCACGTTAACTTTCCTGTGTTTGGGCCCTGACCCGTGTGGTCAAGAATGTATGCAATTTGGCAAATATTGCCATCAGTGGCGTAGCGTGGTTTTCTGGCACACGGTGTCAACCCTCATTTTTCCACATTCCCCTTCGTATTTTCGGAACTGAACAACAACAACAACAACAACAAGAATTGAGACTTTGGCCATAAGTACCAACACTGTTTCAGTGTTTATCAAAATAAAATAGAGACGCTGCAATTTATTTTTCCTAAATAAATTTTGTTTCTTCCTTTTTTACGTTATGCTGAACAAATCCTATATGAAGATTGTTTATACGACTTACAGGTGTCTTTAACAGCAAACAAAAGCTTCATAAATTTAAGAGTTTCAACTTAAGAGAAGTCTTGCACCGAGAAGTAAACACTTTGTAACATAAAATTTATGAGCCCGCAGAGCTTTCATAGCAATAAGTTATGGTATTTTGAATAAAGTCGCGTGAATACTTTCATATGGATGGTGGTGGTGGTGGTGGTGGTGGTGGTGGTGGTGGACATGAGGGACCAAACAACGAGGTCATCAGTCCCTTCAACCCCAAATTGTATACGCCACGGAACCCAACGAAAAATAGTTGAAAGCCAAAAGACCATTACACTAGAAAGTAAAATCGACTCGCCAACAAGACTAAGACCAACCCAGGGCAGCAAATGCTACAGTGTCCGATCCCACAGCTCTGGAAGCGACCTCTAGCCTAAACCACAAGGTACTAATGGCACAGTGGTCAACGTATCATAGCTCCAGAGCAGGGAGAAATAAAACTACATTAAAATGTAAAAGAGTGGGGGGGGGGGGCTGATGGGGATAAGGCTCTAAACCCCACAATCAGCCAAGAATCACAAACCCACTCACCCCGACCAAGCGAGTCCTAGAGCTGACAATAAAATCTACTTTCACGGTGGAAGGCAAGGACGCGATCAACCATCCGTGGGTCATCCGCCAAAACTAAAGGCAATGCAGGCGGTAGGCCATAGTCGCCACGAAGTGTCGAATGGAGAGGACATTCAGTCAGAATATGAGACACGGATTGTACGGCTCCACAATCACAATGTGGTGGATTGTCATTTTGTAAAAGAAATCCATGGGTCAGGCTGCAGTGTCCAAGACGGAGGCGACAGAGGACAATTGATTCTCTCCGGGAAGGGCGTAAAGATGAACTCCAAGCTGCAGTCGTATCTTTGATGGTGCGGAGTTTATTGGAAGGGGCATTAGCTTTCCAACTGCTATCCCATGAGGAGTGAAGCAAAGATCTGATCTGCACCCGCAGATCCGGAATTCGAAAGGGAGATGGGCAGCGAGTAATTGCCAATCTAGCCAACCGGTCAGCCTCTTCATTCCCTGTAATACCAACATGGCTTGGCACCCAGAGAAAGGTAACGGAACAGGCAGCACGATGAAGGTCAGCAAGGAGATCATGGATGGAAATAACTAAAGGATGGGAGGGGAAACAACGATCAATGGCCTGCAGACTGCTCATGGAGTCAGTGCAGATTAAACCACGTTCCACGGCAGAATGTTTAATAAAACAGAGGGCTCTATAAATCGCCATCAGCTCTGCCGTAAACACACTGCATGCCTCTGGCATAGAATGGCATTCCGCCCCAACAGGAGATGTAAAAGCATATCCGGAGTGGCCCGCTGTTTTCGAGCCATCAGTGTAGAAGATAGAGGCTCCCTGAAACTCTTCTAGTACTGGGCGCACCAAACGCCGAAAGACCATGGGGGAAATTAAAGCTTTTGGGCCCTGGAAGAGATCCGCCCGAATTAGTGGTCGCGGCACCATCCACGGAGGTGTGCGTGCAGTAAAATGGGGGGCGCAATCTAGCGAAGGGAAATGGAAATCCCGGGAAAGAGAGGCAAGCCGCAGACCGACGGGAAGGCCCGCCCCGGCCGGGTATCAGGAGGTCGAAGCCCTTCATATGCAAAAAGAACCTGGTAAGTGGGATGAGCAGGATATTGCCGGATGGCGATGGCATAAGACGCCAGAAGCTGATGCCGCCTGACCTGAAGAGGGCAGATTCCCGCCTCAACAAGGAGACTGTCGACCGGGCTAGTCGGGAATGCACCTGTAGCCGAGTGTACACCATAATGGTGAACTGGATCTAATAATTTCAGGGCAGAAGGAGCTGCCTAGCCATAAACTTGACACCCATAGTCCAATCGGGACAAGATGAGAGCCCGATAGATAC
The DNA here is from genome assembly GCA_026315105.1 of Locusta migratoria. Classification (NCBI taxonomy): domain Eukaryota; kingdom Metazoa; phylum Arthropoda; class Insecta; order Orthoptera; family Acrididae; genus Locusta; species Locusta migratoria. The sequence goes on from CM048751.1 coordinate 298,624,505, forward strand.
GAAGGACAGTTGTTCGGTCTGCACCCCAAGATGAATGAGCAAGGAAACTTAGGGCATTAAGTTTCCTCATACAACTAATCTTTAGGTGGTGAATATGGGGCACCCAAGTCAATTTTTTGTCAAAGAGAAGACCCAGAAAACGATGCTGTGCTACAACTTCCAGGCGCTGATTACCCAAGAACAGTTCTGGATAAGGGTGAACTGTAGTAAGATGACAAAAATGCATCACCCTCGTTTTTGACGAGGAAAACTGGAAACCATGGGACGGAGCCCACATTGAAGCCCGCCGAATGGCGCTCTGGAGCCGACGTTCAGTAGAGGCTACCGAGTAGGAGCTGTACCATATTCAAAAGTCGTCGACATACAATGCCGGGGTTACCAGCTACCCAACAGAGCTCACCAACCCATTGATTAGAAAGAGTGTAACACTCAACACTGAGCCCTGGGGGACACCGTTCTCCTGTATCCGAGGGGAGCTAAAGGAAGAGCCAACTCTGACACGGAACAGGCGGTGGGATAAAAACTGACGGATAAAAATTGGTAAGGAGCCTCTGAGGCCCCAGTCATGAAGAGAACGTAAAATATGATGATGCCAAGCAGTGCCGTACGCCTTATGCAGATCGAAGAAGACTGCTACCAGATGATGTCTTTTAGAGAACGCCTGTCTGATCGCAGTCTCCAGTCGAAGTAAATGGTCAATAGGGGATCGTCCCTCCCGGAACCCACACTGGTAAGGTGAGAGAAGTCCCCGGGATTCAAGAACCCAGCATAATCTGCGGGCTACCATCCGCTCAAGTAGTTTACAGGGGACACTTGTCAGGCTTATTGGTCGATAACTGTCCAGCGCCGACGGGTCCTTGCCAGGCTTGAGGGCAGGGACCACAATACTCTCCCTCCACTGGGAGGGGAACACCCCTTGAAGCCAAATACGGTTAAAAACTTTTAGGAGAAATTGTCGTTGTGAGGGGTTAAGGTGTTTCAGCAATTGATTATGGATATAGTCAGGGCCAGGTGCTGAATCACGAGAAGAGGAGAGGGCCAGCGACAGCTCCCAGTCAGTAAAAGGTTCGTTATATGGTTCCACCTGGTGAGAAGTAAAGCCTAATTTGAAGGTTTCGGCCTGGTGTTTCTGAAGGAGAAAGGTCGCCGGATATGAAGTTGTCGCCGAGACATTGGCGAAGTGAGATGCAAGATGTTCTGCAACAACAGATGGCTCCGTGCAGACCCCATCAGGCAGGGCAAGACCAGGGATGGAAGACGGCCGCCAGCTACCTTGGATAGATCGGAGCATAGCCCACACTCTTGTCAAAGGGACAGAAGAACCCAACGAGGAGACAAAATGCTCCCAGCATGTCCGCTTACTTTGTTTGATTAAGTAACGAGCTCTGGCACGCAGACGTTTGAAATTTATTAGACCAGCGAGCGATGGGTGGCGCTTAAGATGTTGCAAGGCTCTACGGCGCTCGCGAATGGCTGCGGCAATAGTTGCATTCCACCAAGGGACAGGCCGGCGAGTAGGAGGGCCTGTCGACCGGGGAACAGCGGCGTTGGCAGCTTGGGTGATCATGTTGGTCATTTGGCTTATAATATCTATACAGCCTGAGGGGGAAGATGGGAACACAACCTGGGATGTATATAGCGGCCAATTAGCACGACGGAATACCCAGCAGGGTACCCTGGCTCGTGGTAGGCGTGAGGGAAGTGAGGGAAGTGGTCGCTATCGCAGATGTCGTCATACGCCGACCAGTAAAATAAAGGAAGGAGAGAAGGAGAAGTGAGAGAGAGGTCTATGGCAGAAAAGGTGCTGTGAGCGGCACTAAAATGAGTTGGGGAACCATCGTTGAGAAAGCTCAGATTGTGGTCAGCAAGAAACTGGTCTATGAGGCGGCCCCGGCTAGATGTATAAGCACTGCCCCACAAAGGATGGTGGGCATTGAAGTCCCCAAGGATGAGGTAAGGAGGGGGGAGTTGCTGAAGGAGGGCCACTAGGGACGTGAGTGTAGGTGGCCTGTCAGGTGGAAGGTAGAGGTTGCAAATGGTCAATGGAGTGTCCAAGTGAACCCGGACAGCAACCACTTCCAATGGAGTTTGGAAAGGAATCCAGGTACTGACAATATCTGTCCGGACCAAAGTACAAACCCCACCAGACGCCTGGAGGGGACCAACCCGGTTCCGACAAAAAGCACAGAACCCACGGAGGGTCGGTGAATGTGCATACATAAACCTCGATTCCTGCAGGACGACACAGGCCGCAGAAGAGAGAGAGATTAGCTGTTTAATCTCCAAGAGGTGACGATAGTAACCATTGCATTTCCATTGGATGATCACATCATGAGGATCTAGGCGGGAAGCGAATGGCATTACGTCTGTCACGCTGCTTTGCCAGCGTCCGTCACCAAAGAAGAAGGGACAACATCCATAAATAGCTGATCAGCCTCAGGCTCAATGGGATGAGTGAGTAGCGAAAGAACAGTTGGCACCTCCAGTGGTACCGGAGGGGCTTTATCTTGTAACTTTGGTTTCTCCTTCTCCTTCTCCTCCTCCTCCTCCTCCTCCTCCTCCTTCTCCTCCTCCTTCTCCTCCTCCTTCTCCTTCTTCTCTCGTGTGGGACGGGCAGGACCCACCCCAGAGAGAGGACTTTTGTCAGTTAGGTCTGGTACTGACGAGGATCGGGCGACCTTTGAACTCACTGACTGGGAGTCCGATGGCCGGCTGGAGGTCGAAGATCTCCGATCTGGGGAACGCCGGGACGGAAGGCCCTGAGATAGGGCACTGTCACCGGCAGGCGACGGAGAAGGGGTGCACTTCTCCGGCTGGGAAGGGGTGGGACACAAAGGGAGGGCTGCAGGAGCTACAGGAGAGGGAGATGTGAGGGAGGGGTGTGGACGGGGTGTAGGGGGGAGATGGGAGTGGGAAGGGGAGGGTGAAAGGCTAGACGATAACGTCGTAGCGAAGGTCGTCGCCATTTGCACGGGATGCAGACGTTCATATTTGCTGCGGGCCTCAGGGTACGTCAAACGCTCCAGGGATTTGTACTCTTGTATCTTCTTTTCTTTTTTGAACATAGGGCAATCTGGCGACCGTGAAGAGTGGTGTTGTTGACAGTTGACGCACACCGGCGGAGGAACACAGGGGCTCCCCTCATGTAGTGGGCGTCCACAATCACCGCATACTGGGACTGCTGTACAGCGAGAGGACATATGACAAAACCTCATACATCGAAAACACCGCATGGGAGGTGGAATGTAGGGCTTCACTTCACATCGATATATCATTATCTTGACCTTCTCTGGGCGTGTGTCCCCCTCGAAGGCCAAGATAAAGGCCCCAGTATCGATGCGGTTATCTTTAGGTCCCCTCTGAACGCGGCGAACAAAATGTACACCACGCCGCTCGAGATAGGCTCTAAGCTCCTCATCGGTTTGAAGGAGGAGGTCCCGGTGGAATATCACACCCTGTACCATATTCAAGGATTTGTGCGGGACAATTGTTACTGGAATGTCGCCAAGGGTGGTGCAGGCGAGCAAAGCTTCAGACTGGGCTTCCGAGACTGTTTTAATGAGTAATGAGCCAGATCTAAGCTTACCCATAGATTCCACTTCACCAAACTTGTCCTCTATGGTCTCGACAAAGAACAGAGGTTTGGTGGAAGTAAAAGTTCCTCCATCAGTCCTTGAGCAAACGAGATAGCGAGGAAAGGGTTTTGCTCCTAACCGGCGATCCTGGCCTTCCTCTCAAGGGGTAGCAAGGGAGGGAAACATCCTCTTATCCGCAGTAGCAGCATTAAACGATCTCTTCCTGTCTTGAGAGACGGCCGATGCACGACCATTTTGGAGTCTAACTCTTTTCATAGTGCTATACGTCCGCCCTGGTGTCACCCACTCCGAAACCGGGGCTCTCTCCATGGGCGCCACCCAGCCTCAGCAAAGGCCACCTGGCACGATGGCCATTGCCGGGAGTTCTGATACCCCCGAGGACAGGCATCAACTCCTTGGCTTGCATGGAGAGGTCGCAGCTCAGACACCAGTAGTGTGATCCCTGTGGTGTCAGGGGGCTCAGCCAAAGGGTACATAACAGCCCCCCCACACGGACTGGCTACACGTGCTGGGGACCTAGCGGGGGATGGGGGCTACAGCGAGGAAAGGAAGTGGAAAGGAAAGGATAGGACCCGCGCTGTAGGGGCTAGGTCGGGAGTTCTGCCCCAATTGGCTCACACATTATCGGACAATTTGGGTATGGAAGGTCAAACCCCGAGGGGGACCAAACTGGGCCAAAAACCGGTGTACACAGCAGACAAAACCAAAGTGCAGGACAATCGGTACCATGGGATAGCCAAGCCGTCATCCAGAGTACCACCGAGAGACGGGGTTGGAGAGGGTGGGAAGGAGGAATTGGGATGGGAAGGAGGGGGAACTAGGAGGGGTAATGCAGCCTGGGGAAAGCAGGAAAAAAGGCTGCAATGGCTCGGGGACCCATGCGCGCCCCACACATACCCACAAAAGAGCTGTGGGCCCCCTGGGGGGACTTTCATATGGATTAGGCGGATAAAAGTTTATCGTTAGGACTTCAGTGCCCATTACACGAGTCTGCGTGTGGACATACACACTCTACTGTTCAGGCTTGCCAGTTTCAGATCTTTTAGCCCAATTTCAAATCAACTACATTAATTCAACAATACATCTATTGGCACCATATATTTTATTTATTTATGCATTTATTTCACCTGGCATAATTCATTTTCCTGGGTTGACAGTAGATCTCTCGCGATTATCCATGTGTTAGTTCTTAGAGTTAGTGGTTTTGAAGGCTTTTCACTGAGAGAAACAGATTTGTCTGTAGCTAGGGCAAAGAGGCGAAGTAGTTATGATGAAATATCTTAGTCTACAAAATTAGAGCGAACCTTTAAGTATTTATAGAGCCACCAATGGAAACTGAATTAACAGTTTATTTACCGATAGTGATGTAATGAAGATTACTTTATGTAACAAGTAGAGTGCGTCTCACTTCACCTGGACTTGTGTTGAACGGCTTGTTTGACGACGTCGTCATTGCTTCCAAAGAGTCTTCCGTAGAGAGTCTTCTTAAAAGCTGGAAACAGATGGAAATCACGTGTTGCGAGATCAGGACTGTACGGCGAGTGGTGTAGGCGCTTCCAACCAAAAGTTGCTATATGCTTTCGCATTGCCGTAGCCGAGTTTGGTTTCGCATTGTCATCCAACAGCAGAACGCCAGATCTGAGAAGGCCAGGCCGCTTTGTCCAAATCACCTCTTTCATTTTCGACAAGACTGCACAGCATAGATGGTTGCATCCTCCAAAAAGTCCAGCAACAAAACTCCTTGGGTGTCCCAGAAAACGGTGATTAGCGCTTTACCTGCAGACGTGTAATGGTGTACCCAGGTTTCATCCCCCATCACAATCCGAAAAAAAGTCATGGTTGACCTGTACCCAATGGTGTATCGGTGTCTTGCACGTGCGCATCCACCTGCTGCTACAGGTTTTTTTCCTGGGCGGCTTTTTGAAGCTTGACAGCAGTTCGAGCAGGGGATACCACTCGTCGGCTTTGACCCGTGACGTAGCCGTGTCGATCACTATCCGTTACTTCTGTCTGTGAAAAATAGGCGCATGAAAAATTGCTCCTATCACTTGCCGCTAATGTGGAGCGTTTGAGTTTGACCTGACCACTACACCACTAGGGACACAGGGCCTGTCTCGCGATCTACTCTTGAGATACTATCGTTACCGGTATCATTTGTTTTACTACTGCAATACCGGATGACGCCTGCAATGTTTAAACACAAATATTCGATCATCTTGTCAGCCATGGTTTTTTTTTTTTTTTTTTTTTTTTTTTTGTGTGGTTTTAGGGCGCACAACTTCTATGGTCATTAGCACCCAGCCAAGTACTTAGATTCGCTATTATATCAAAAATTAAAAAAAAATGGTGACTGTCAGAACATCAAAAAGAGGCTAAAAAGATAAAAGACAATAAAAAGGGTTAAATATCCTTGGATAAGTTGGCCAAGTTGATAAAACGCAAAACTCTAGCAGCTGCTCGTGTGTCATCAGCTAAAATTTCCTCCAGAGTAGACGGAAAGTGAAGGGCTACACGGAGATGATTAAAATTAACGCAAGTCAGTAAAACATGTCGCACTGTCAGCAGTGCACCGCAGGAGCACAGCGGTGCAGGGTCAGCGGATAGCAAGTGACGGTGGCTGAAACGGCAGTGACCGATCCGCAACCGGGCCAGGATGACCACCTCTCGCCGAGAGGGGCGTGAGGAGGTCCTCCAAGCGGTCGGGATCGGTTTTACAGCTCGCAATTTATTGTTGTACAGTGAAAGCCACACACTGTGCCATGACGACACGATTCTCCGGCGAAGAGCCCGTTGAACATCGTACGATGGGACGCAAAAGGTAGCCATGCGAGGCAAAAGAGCTGCGGCCTTGGCTGCTATGTCGGCGGTCTCATTCCCAGGCACTCCCACGTGGCCAGGGACCCACAGGAAAGAAAGGTGACAGCTGTCATCAGCTAGCAACTGGAGGGAGCGTTGGATCCGATACACGAGAGGATGGTTCGAGAAAGGGTCCTTAAGACTCTGCAGGGCACTAAGGGAGTCCGAACATATGGCATAGAAAGGTTGGTGGTGGCGGCAGGTGTACAAAACGGCCTGGTGGAGGGCAAAAAGCTCAGCCGTGAAATTCGAGCACCGGTCAGGGAGCTTATATTGGAACCGGTTGTCCCCGACGACAAAGGCAGATCCGACACCGGCAGTGCTCTTTGAACCATCAGTGTAAATAAATATGGCATTATCGAACCGCGAACGGAGTTCGACAAGCCTCGAGCGGTATACCAAATCCGGAGTGCTCTCCGTGGGGAGCGAACTAAGGTCGAGGTGAGTGTGTACCTGGGCCTGATGCCACGGTGGCAATGGGCTTTCGCTCAACCGAAAGATGGAAGGAAGGGTAAAATCGAGCCGCTGTAGTAGGTGGCGAAACTGAACTCCAGGTGGAAGCAAGGCAATCGCAGACAACTGATATTGGCAATTGAGTGAGTCATCAAAAAATAATCGGTAAGACGGATGGTTGGGCATCGACCGCAGGCGGCATGCGTACCGAGACAAAAGTATGTCACGCCGAGTGGTCAAGGGTAATACAGCAGCCTCGGCATACAGACTTTCAATAGGGCTAGTATAAAATGCACCAGTCGCAAGACGTAAACCCCGATGGTGGATACAGTTGAGACGGCGGAGAATCGACGGCCGTGCAGAAGAGTATACAAGGCTTCCGTAGTCGAGCTTCGACTGAACAATGGCCTGGTAAAGGTGAAGCAGGACGGTACGGTACGGTCCGCTCCCCATGACGTGCCACTGAGGACACGAAGAACATTAAGGGATCGGGCACAACGGGCAGCCAGGTAGGACACGTGTGTGGACCAGCAAAGTTTACGATCCAACATGAGTCCCAAGAATTTCGTAGTTTCCACGAAAGGGAGAGCAACAGGGCCGAGATGTAGAGAAGGTGGAAGAAATTCGTTGTATCTCCAGAAGTTTATACACACAGTTTTCTCAGTGGAGAATTGGAAGCCGTTCGCGATGCTCCAGGAATATAGATGGTCAAGACAGCGTTGAAGAGAGTGCTCCAAGAGACACGTCCGCTGGGCACTACAATAAATTGCGAAATCGTCAACAAAAAGAGATCCGGAGACGTCGGCTGAAAGGCAATCTACGATCGGATTGATTGCAATGGCAAAGAGCGCCACACTCAAGACGGAGCCCTGTGGTACCCCATTCTCCTGGCAAAAGGTATCTGACAAAACAGAGCCCACCCGTACCCGGAACTTGCGATCCGCCAAAAACGCTTGAATGAAAAGAGGAAGGCGGCCCCGAAGGCCCCATGTGTGCAATGTGCAGAGAATGCCCGCTCTCCAACAGGTATCGTATGCCTTCTCCAAGTCGAAGAACACTGCCACTGTTTGACGCTTCTTTAGAAAGTTGTTCATAATGAAGGTCGACAACGTAACGAGGTGGTCAGCAGCAGAGCGGTGTCGACGAAAACCGCATTGGATATTAGTCAGGAGGCGTCGAGATTCGAGGAGCCAGACCAACCGAGCGTTAACCATGCTCGTCAGAGAAATGGGGCGATAACTGGAAGGAAGGTGTTTGTCCTTCCCTGGCTTGGGGATGGGGACAACAATGGCTTCACACCAACTTGTGGGAACATGACCTTCAGTCCATATGCGATTATAGGTAGTAAGAAGAAAGCACTTGCCCGCAGGAGAGAGGTTCTTCAGCATCTCAATATGAATGGAATCAGGCCCGGGAGCAGAAGATCGGGACAGGGCGAGAGCACGGTCTAGCTCCTGCATGGTGAAGGCGACGTTATAATTTTCACGATTAAAAGAGTGGAAAGAAGGCGGTCGTGCCTCCTCTACCTGTTTACGAGGGAGAAAGGCAGGGTGGTAATGGGCAGAGCTCGAATCTCCACAAAGAAACGGCCCAATGCGTTGGAAACATCAGCGGGGTCCACGAGGACTGCGTTCTCCACAGTCAGGCCAGGAATCGGGGAGTGGACCTTGATGCCGGATAAACGGCGTAGGCCACCCCAGACAACCGTGGAGGGAGTAAAACGGTTAAAAGAACTAGTAAAAGCAGTCCAGCAAGCTTTCTTGCTGTCGTTTATGATACGACGACATTGCGCTCTCATACGTTTATAATTGATGCAATTCTCCAAAGTTGGGTGGCGGCGGAAGGTGAGTAAAGCACGGCGCCGGGCTCTAAGCACGTCGCGGCAGGCTGCAGTCCACCAAGGGACCTGGACACGACGTGGAGAAGAGGATGTACGAGGTATGGAACGTTCAGCAGCGGTGAGAATAACCTCTGTGAGGTAGTCGACCTGACTGTCACAGTTGGGAAAATTCTGATCGTGAAAAACAGCCACGGAAGAATAAAGCCCCCAGTCGGCTTTGGAAATGTTACAACTGGTGGGACGAGGAGATGGGGAGTGATGCAAGAAGTGGATGATACAAGGGAAATGGTCAATTGAGTACGTGTCAGAAAGTGCATACCACTCAAACCGACCGGCAAGCTGAGGAGTGCATATTGCGAGGTCTATATGGGAATAAGTATGTGTTGTGTTGGAAAGGAAGGTCGGTGCACCGGTGTTGAGGCAGACAAGATCAAGGTGTTGGAGAAGGTCCACCAAAATGGAGCCTCTCGGACAAGGTGCCGGAGAGCCCCATAGGGGGTGGTGAGCATTAAAGTCGCCTACCAACACGAAAGGTGAAGAGAGCTGGTCAACAAGGTTTAGCACATCTGCCCTATTAAGGGCAGATGACGATGGCGAATAGATATTACAGAGGGAGAAGGTAAATGTGGATAAAGTGATGCGGACGGCAACTGCCTGTAGGTGAGTATGCAAGGAAATGGAATGGAAATAGATATCATCTCGAAGGAGCATCAGAACCCCTCCATGGGCTGGGACACCTTCCACGGGTGGCAGGTCAAACCGCACAGAGGTGTAGTGTGGAAAGTCTGCACGATCACGTGGACGCAACTTAGTTTCCTGGAGGCAGACTAGAAGCGGGCAGTGCAATCGAAGGAGTAGTTTTAACTCCTCCTGATTAGAACGAATGCCGCGAATATTCCATTGAAGGAGCGCCATGATAAAAATGAGAGAAGAAATAAGGATAAAAACCAACTAGCAAGCAGGGTCACCTTGACGGCCGTTGAGGACCGGATTTAGAGGGAGCACTGCTATCACTGTCCAGGGGCAAAGGGTCGTGGTCCATAGGTTCGACCGACGCGCCTGCCAACTCCCTGAGTTGATCAGGAGGGGCAGTTTCCACCGCCGGTAGAGGGCCGGGTGCCGGGCAGACGGAGCGACCCGGTGAAACAGAAGACGGCCGAGGCCGGCAACTGTTGGACGGCGTGACGGAAGGGTCACGCCTCGGCGGGGAAGGAGAGGAACTCTTTTTCTTGTCAGCTCTTCTGGAAGAGTGACGGCGGGAAGAGGCAGTTGACGGTTGGGAAGCCTGAGAACGCAGAAAATACTCACGGACGGGTTCCTTTTTCAAGGTCCAGGAATTTTGTTTAGGTGCCCGCGGTTTACTAGAGGTTGATGAAGACTGTACCTTAGAAGCAGCAGGAGGAAGCGGGGACGTGGAACGGGCAATCTTCGGGCTGGCGGAATGCACAAATGTGTCAGCGGAAGTGAAGTCACAAGTCTGGGTACTGGAATCCTTGGTAGGTCGAGTTGAGGTGAGGACCTTACTGTATGTGCCCGCTGGGAGGACAGTGGGCTTTCGACTCGCCAACAACTTTCGAGCGGCAGATGTCGATACCTTCTCCGTAACCCAAATTTGCTGGATTACCTTCTCATCCTTGTATATAGGGCAGTCGCGAGAGGAAGCCGCATGGTCACCGTTGCAGTTTAGGCAGTGAGGGGACGGAGGTGGGCAATCCCCCTCACGGGCGTCCCTACCACAAGTGACACACTTTGCTGCATTTGGGCAATGTTCACGGGTATGGTTGTACCTGTGGCACTGAAAACAGCGCGTTGGGTTAGGTACATAAGGGCGGACGGAGATGACTTCATACCCTGCTTTGACCTTCGACGGGAGGTCAACTCTGTCGAACGTCAAAAACACAGTACGAGTCGGTGTCAGCTGGTTATCGACCTTTTTCATTACCCTATGGACGGCTGTCACACCCTGGTCGGACATATAGGATTGGATGTCTTCATCAGACAACCCGTCAAGGGATCTCGTGAAGACTACCACCCGTGACGAGTTGAGTGTGCGATGTGCTTCCACCTTGACAGGAAACGTGTGTAACAGTGTAGTCCGGAGTAGTTTCTGAGCTTGGAAGGCACTTTCCACTTCCAGCAACAATGTGCCATTGCGCTGACGTGAATAGGTTTTAACAGGGCCAGCAATTGCATCTACACCTTTCTGTATAACGAAAGGATTGACAGAATTGAAATCCTTTCCGTCGGTGCGAGAGACAACAAGAAATTTAGGTACATTAGGCAGAGTCTTTTTTTGCTGAGGCGAATCTAACTTACGTTTCTGGGTCAACGTCACTAAAGAAGAGAAGGAAGTCATCGCGGAAGTGTCCCCCGTGATTACCGGCATCTCCGATGGCGCGCTCCTTCCTAGTGGGGGCCCTCTCCGAGGGCTTACCCGCCTTAGGTGATTGTTCACACCTCAGGTCACACCTCCCGAGAACTGACGGAGGGACCAATCGGCATGTTTGGAAGGTACCAGCTCGGGTAATCACCCCTCCCTGGGCCTAGCCTTTACCAGGGGGTACGTATGTGCCGTACTTGTCTACCCGGGGTGGGGAATTATGCGTTACCCCGTCACCTGCTACGCATGATAATGCGTGGGTCGGCCTTCAGACACGCACAGGGAGGAAAGAAGAAGAATAGAGGAAGTGAAGAGAAAGAAGGAAAGAAGTGTCTCAAACGCCGAGGCGGAGACTAATGAGGAGGAGAAGAAGGCTAGGAGAGTACAAGGAGAGAAAGACAGAAACAAAGGGTAAGAAAGGAAGGAACGAAGGAAGAAAAACGACAACAAGAACCACCGTAGCTCACGAAATATGCCCGTCTCCGGGCGAAGGCATAAACCGGGAGGGAAAGTGAAGCAGCCTGGGGCAGAAGAAAGGCTGCTCCGGCTCGGGGCCCCGTGCGCGCCACACACATACCCACAAAAGAACTGTGGGGCCCCCTGAGGGGGTCAGCCATGGTATTAAGAGCAAATCTACTTGTAGATAGTATAGAATGTGCGGTAACAGGAAGCCGCTGCATAAATATGGTTTAAAAAAAAAAAAATCGCCCTTGACTTGTATACCAGCTAAATTTCGCATCTCACGTAAGAGCTGAGTTAGCTTCTTATCACCTAATTCCAATTCTGTTAATAATTTTGTTACTTTTCTGTTTTCTGACTCTTCAAATTCCTGAATTAATCTTGTTTTAAGCCCTGGTAACGGAGTGGTAGATAATGGTCGAGTTAAAAAGTCGGAAATTAATTCCACAACATCCGCTTCTAATGATGCCACAACATGATTAAATTTCGTAGTTTCGTTAGCGATACCCAACGTGGTAAACTGAGCTTCAATCTGAAGAAACCATACCTTTATGTTTTTATTCCAGATGGGCTGAATCTTCTTTGAAACACGAGCAATACCTGCTTCGTCCCATGCTAATGTAGGTGGTGAATTTGCGTTGTTGCCGTTGGCGGTCATTTTTGTACTTCACAAATTAAAATCTGACGACAGCTGACGATCATAGCCAAACCCAGTGACGTGCACTGCATCGTCGTAAATATCTCTCTGCGCGCCAGTACTGAACGCAAACTGTAACTTGGCTTCTGCTGAGCCGGGCCGACACGAGATGCACGCCTCTTCGCAGCCACCCGACAGCTACACGGCATGCCGTGCCGTGTCGTGACAGTCTTCTGTCTGCAGTTGCCTTCCCAGACTGCAAATGGAGCACCATCAGTTATTAGCGTGGCTTGTCTTGTACAGACGTTTGAAGACGAAGAAGAAGAAGGTTGCATTGGGTTCATCCACTCAATACGAGAATAGACGAAGTGGATGCATTCTCTGTCCTTTTTCAGGAATTAAGGGGAGATAAGTTTTTAATTATTTTCGGATGAGTTTATGGACTTTTGATGACTATGTGCACGAATGAAGAGTTCCATTCAGCACAGCAACACATCCTTCTGGGAATGTTTCCAGCCTATACAGATGTTAGCAACTACAATCCGATGAGTGGAAAAACCAATAGTTAAAAATAAAAAAGATTTGTTATTCTACAGAATGCACATATTAAAAAAGTAAAAGGTAGGTTAAAAATCGAACGACCCATTACATGAATTTTCAGAGATTTGTGATGGCGTGGAGGATCTGGAACATGTCTCTGAAAATTGCTCCACTGCTTGTTCGTAACGCTTTGTGTCGGTAGCGGGTGAGAGATTATTTTTCTTTTGCATTTGTTATGTGCTTGTTAGTGATAAAGGGTTTAACATGACGCATATGCACGTGATATACTAGGGTGAGCGGCAGTATTAATTTTATCCCATGACATTTTACATTTCTTAATTTCAGAAACAATTTGCATAACCCTTAACTGAAATTCCACTACCTCATCGTCGTCAAATGAATCCAGAGTTGGACTATCCCGCTAAAAAAAGGTATATGCCGACTGGATTTTCTGTGCGGTGCATTAATGAGCTATACCTCTACAGGTACGATGGCCTAAACAGGGAGGATAGAAAATGTAGACACGGAATGGCAAGAAATGCATTTCTGAAGAAGAGAAATTTGTTCACATCAAATATAGATTTAAGTGTTAGAAAATCTTTTTTGAAGGTATTTGCCTGGATTGTAGCCTTGTATGGAAGTGAAACGTGGACTATAAATAGTGAAGACAAGAACCGAATAGAAGATTTTGAAATGTGGTGTTACAGAAGAATGCTGAAATTTAGATAAGAGTTTCTGAATAGAATTGGGGATAAAAGAACATTGTGGCATAACTTGACTAAAAGGAGGGAGCAATTGATAGGACACATTCCGAGACATCAAGGTATCACCAATTTATTACTGGAAGGAAGTGTGGGGGTAAGCAAGTACATTAAGCAGGTCCAAAAGGATGTAGGTTGCAGTAGTTATTCTGAAATGAAAAGGCTTGCACAGGATAGAGTAGCATGGAGAGCTGCATCAAACCAGTCTTCAAACTGAAGACCACAACAACAACCTCTACAGAATCAAGCTTCCTTTTTTTGTAAACGCATCAACTAAACACTGACAGCAACAGCACGTCTAAGCAACAAAGGAAACGAAAAATGCAGTCTACACTGCACAGTTGGCAACGAACATCTGCAACTCGCTACGCAACGAAATCTACCGACTGCTGCCGAGAGTTTCCGAGAGGTGGCCCACAAGCCAGGTTACAGTTTGCGGATAGTACTGTTCCAGCACAAAGGTTGTCCTCTGTGTTTGCCGTAGTTCTGGTCAAATCAAATGCAGTTGTGTTTGTGTGCGCTCTTTTGTGTATTTTAGTTAACAATGAAGCGTTCTTTAGGAAAAACGTTATTCGATTTCTTCAGCAAAAGGCAGCAATCCCAAGAAGGATTACAGTCCCACACAGCCCTAAATATCGCTGTTGCTCCGGATCCAGATAGTGACTTGGCTGAAGTGTCAGTGTTGGCTACACCAGCAATAGATGAACCACAGAGAATTTCATCAGTGGCAGAATCAACAATTGAAATAGTTACCGGTATACCTACAGCTACACCTTTAAGTGCTGAGAGTGTATTGCCTATAAGTAGGACTACTACTCCTCCTCCGCTTCAATTTGAACCAAGAGATACAATTCATGGTAGACAACCAGCATCACAGTTTTTTAAAATTAGTCCTTTTCAACCTATTATTGATAAGTACCCAGAAACAAAGGGTAGAAAGTTTAGAAGTATGTGGTACACAAATTACAATTGGTTAGAATACAGTGTTGCTGCTGATAAAGCGTTTTGCTTCCCAAGTCGTTTGTTCAGTTTCACAGGTTGTTATGATGAAACATTCATATCTAATGCGTTTAAAATCTGGAAAAAAAAAAGCAGTCTAACGCTTTAAAGAGCACAAAAACACTTCTTCTCACCTCATTGCTCTTCAACGTTGGCAGGAAGGTTTTGAAAGTAAAGAAAGTGTGGTAAGCAAAATATCAACACATCATCAAGAAGTAGTTCAAAAAATCGTCATTATCTGAAGATTTTATTCCACTCCCTACTTTTCATGGCCAAGCAGGTGATAGCACTTCGGGGTCATAGAGAAAATGAGGACTCTGATAACAGGGGTAGTTATGTCGAGTTATTGCAGCTGAGATCAACAAAAAACTCTTTATTAAAACAAAAATTTTTAGACAGAGGTAAGTTTTTCAATTATGTTCATCACGATGTTCAAAATGAAATGATTGAAATCATGGCAAATTTGGCCAGGCAGTTCATATTTGATGATGCTAAAAAATTGAAACAATACTCCCTGATTGTTGATGAAACTCCAGATGTGTCACATCAAGAACAATTGACTATTGTTATAAGATATGTAACAGAAAAGCTCTAAATCAAAGAAATCTTTCTTGGTTTTTACAAAACTGATTTGACTCACGGTGAAACGTTATACAAGCTGCTTGTTTCAATTTTCGGTGAACTTGGCATTGAGTTTAAAAATATAATTGCTCAGTGCTATGACGGAGCGGGAAACATGAGTGGTTCTTACAAGGATGTCACTGTGAGGATGAAAGAACAAAACTCATATGTTATGTTTGTACATTGCTATATGCATTCTCTAAATCTTTCACTTGCCGATACATCTAAAAACATTCCTTCTGTTCGCAATGTTTTTAGCACAGTCCAACAACTATACTGTTTTATTGAGGCTTCGCCTAAAAGACATGCAGTATTTGCCACAGTAAAAAGTGCAGCATGTGCAGTCAAAGGAGGAATAAATAAGGATTTGTCCTTGAAAGCACTAAGTGACAAGATTTAGCAGCAGATATGAAAGCTTGCGAGCAGTTCAACAACACTTAATAGATATACTGCATACTCTGGAAAATACTGAAGCTACTGACTCAAAAACTGGTGGAGATGCTCACGGATTGATCACATGTATTACCAAGTTTGAGTTTATTTTTGTATTGAATACTATGAAGTACTTTTTTGAAAAAACTAACATCCTTTCAAAGTACATACAGAATCATGATATATCCATTCATGAAGTAGTCCAGGTGACTGACAAAGTAGTTATGGCCATAAATTGTTTGAGAAAAGAAGAAGAGTTCCAAAAGTTTTTTACTGAAGCAATTGATTTTTGTGAAAGACATGGCTTTGAGGGGCCAACAGTTCAACGCAAAAGAAAACTTCCACAAAAAAATAGGAGGAGGAGATGTTAATCCTGAATATGATTCACCTGAAGCCTACTTTTTAAAAACATTTTACTACCCTCTGTTAGATACTCTCAGTGATAACATTAGGTCACGATTTGAACTACTGCTGATGGCTTCCATGAAGAACAACTCAATTTGTAACAACCGTACCAATGAAGCATGTTTTGCTGTGAGTTCCGCATTTGGTGTGGAAAATGATAATTTAGTCTCAGAAATCGATTTTCAAGAAAGAAGCATGATTCAGACCAAATAGATAGTCATCTTGTGCCAAATTTGGTTTCACAATTTAAGTCTGAAAATGTTCACTATCAGTTTGTACTCCCTAATTTGTTCAAGCTACTGCAACAGTTTTTGACTATCCCGGTGTCCACTGCAACGGCAGAACGATCTTTCAATGTCCTCAAACGGATCAAAAACTACTTGAGGAATTCTATGCTTCAAGAATGTTTAACACATTTAGCTATACTAGCCATTGAAATAGATGCAGCTAAAAACATCAAATTAGAAGAATGTGTAGAAATTTATGCCAGGCGGAAACCAAGGCACATAGCTTGGTTTTAAAGCAATTATGCTTTGACAAGACATATTATGTTAAATTACACTATTGTCTGTTATTTTTTTTTATAATTAAAGTAATGTTTCTTTGTTTGTGTCAGTAGTATTTTACTAGACAACTTAATTAAACAACTTATGGCAATTACAATTGTATATTGTCTTTTGTTTTTCCTCGCATTTGGTATTATAGACCTGTAGGTGCAAAAATCGAACTATAATATGAAACAATATCTTACAATGCCATTTTTAGTTTTAGATTTTATTTTGCCCCCACCCCCTCCGCCCTCCCATTTCTAACCTCCAATCGCCGCCACTGCTCGTCGGGGTCACGGTCTATATACCTATGGTTTGACTAAAAGGCCCATAAAGGAGAGATAGGATGTGTTTATAACTTAATTGTCACTCAAAACATCACAGAAAAGAAACTAAGAACAGAAACGAATTAAAAACATTTGAAGTAATAAAAATTGAATGAAGTTCAGAGGTATAATTTACATTGATTAACACTCGGGTCCGCCACAGCTGTTTTGCCTTCACAATAGATATTGATTGTAGATGGAATGATCTTTTTGCACTGACCATGACTTAAGTAATTAATGCTGTTCCTGCTTTATGGTTGACAGGTTCTCAATGTATCCTCATCCGCTCACTAAATTGACTGTAATCGTCACCGGAACAATTCTTAACAAAACATTTCCCTTCGAGATTTTTTTTAGTGGATGAAATACATCAAAGTCACAGGGTGACTTGTCTGGGCTGCAGGGTGCAAGCTCAACTTGCTCCCACTTGAACTTGGCCAGTACACTTTGTGTGACCTTGGAGATGTGTTGACATGCATTATGATGGAACAGAATCACTCCCTCCATGAGCAGCCCTGACCGCAGGCTATTAAAAAGTTTATGTACCTTATCATTTGAAAAGCCCTTGTAATATCTCATGGGGAAGGTGGGGGGGAAGAAAAAAATGTGAATATTTAGACTGACTTGGTTTCAATAACAGACGATCCAGTTGTCGCTCCAGGTGATATTGTGACCAATACCCATTGCAGTGCAGTTGTTCAAGTAATAGTTGATGGGTTCTCTTCAAGGTGATTACAGTAAACGTTGAAATTCGGGCGAGCATCATAGTCCTGCCTCCATATGGAGGAAGCACCTGTTTATCGAAGTTGCTGTGTAATTTGAGTAATCACTTTTTGCTATTGCATGCTGTTTGTGTAAAATGTTTGTGATACAAGCTCTTCCGTAACTTCAAAGTTTGCCATACACTTGAAGCATTCCAATTATACCAAAAATGTGTACTAAACTGCACTGAATATATATTGCACCCAAACAGACGAAGATCCTTTGTCACACCAGTTTAGCTTATCTCGAGCAGATATATCTCGTAATCTATCGGGGCTTTTCAGAATGCCATAGCTGGTGTCACATTCGACTGCAATACATAATGTGTGTGTCTTCAGCCATGTCTGCAGATGTGGCATATCTCATGTCATCTTTCTCACACACACAACACTATACCACAAAGTACATACAACAAATGGGCAGAGTAGAAAATGGGATTGAAAATATAGCCCTTTAACACACAGATTTTGGTTTGAAAGGCATATGTGTTGACGCAGGATTATGTTTTATGTACTATGTCCTCTTCTGAAGATGTAACTCTTGACACAATGGTGCAGTGAGAGGTCTACACTGACATCAGGAGGCTGTCTGACACAGTACATGTTATCTCACATATACTATTGCACACCAGGACAAGCAACTGTAACTTTTCTCTTTCCCTCAGCAAACATGGACTGAAATAAGCGTTAGGAATAGGAACATAATATTTTGTACCTTCACCACTTTAAAGAGCTTTAACAAGAATTTGCAAATAACCCTGTGTTTGTGTATTTTTTGCTTCTCTTGGGTTTATCTTCTGGTCACTTACTATATCTACACTTAATATGGGGACATATTTACTTGTATGGTTCTAGTATCATTACTCTTTATTCTTGCTTGTCAGTCAGTATTTGTCTACCTGTGGAGTTGTCGTGCTGGTGTATATTTCGTTTTTCTGAAGTGTGGTTATCTACTGAAGTATTCAAGTATATAGCGGTGTAGATATTGTGTTAATTGTATTTCTTAGGTACTCATTATGTCCAATATTTATGTGGTATTATGTGCAACATAGTTAATTTTCAGAAACGACTATAACAGCATCCCTTATCACTAACTTCACAGCCTTGTTGTCAGGTCTGATCTACAGACGGAATTAGTATTCCTTCCACAGATGTAGTACCAAAATCCTGTAAGTTTCAGTAAAGCACATTTTTCTGTCCTTTAATGACAGCAATTCTATTCGTGGTTTATTTAATATGGTCTCCCCAAAGGCTTGCAGCAAACTTGAGCGTACTTATTTTAGTGGTGGCAAAGAGGAGGGGGGTCATCGCCAAAATATTCCAGTTCCCAACTGAATCTTTGTCTTCTTACTAAAATACTGACTTTCACAATATGTTCTTTCACCTTCTTGATGCAATGCCGTGGCACAGTGTGCCGCAACCGCATGTTTTGCGGAACTAACAAGAAATTTAAGTTTTCTGAGCAATTTAATGTCCTTATATTTGTCTGATATTACAGTAACTATCATTTACAAATATGGATGGATAATAAAATTTTGAAAATGCAGCACCCAGTTCCATGCGCAGTCAATAATGACTCATTATGGTACGCAGTATTTAGATGGTTAAAGTAACACCTCTGAGCTAATGAGAGAGGGGGAGTTGCATTTTAGTTCCACTTTGCAGTAAGGTCAAGTGCTAATTCGAAGAGCAAACAGTGGTGGTACATTCAGATCAATGAGACTGGTAGTATGCAATTGGCAGAGTTGTTTATTTGTGCCAGTTTCAGTAAGATTTTTCTTTGCCTTGTCAGTTGGAACGCCAGTGGTCAAGTATGGGCTCCGTCTGCACATCTATTTTATTGTTTTGGACTCTCTGCTGAGACTGTAGTAGGTACTGCTAAAATTATATTTGATTGTAGCCAATTATTCAATGGATTTTATTCCATTTGTAGCTAGTTGTCATTGCTGATGGTGCTGGCATGTAACAAATTCTAACTTCATCTACATCTACATAGATACTCTGCAAATCATATTTAAGTGCCTGGCAGAGGGTTCATTAACCACTTTCATAACTTTTCTCGACCGTTCCATTCTCTAATAGCTTGCGGGAAGAAAGCACACCTAAATCGTTCCATTTTTTATCTGATTTCTCTTATTTTATTGGGATGGTCATGTCTCCCTAAGTAGGTGGGTGCTAGCAAAATATTTTCACATTCAGAACTAAAAGTTGGTGATTGAAACTTCGCAAACAGATCACGCCGCAATGAATAACGTCTTTCTTTTAATGATTTCCACCCCAATTCGTGCAACATTTCCGTGACGCTCCCCCTCCTCCCCTCCCTGCAACGTGATAAAACGAGCTGCCCTTCTCTGAACCTTCTCAATATCTTCCGTCAGTCCCACCAGGTGAGGGTCTCAATGGGTAACAGTACTCCAGGAGAGGACACACAAGTGTGATGTAGGCAGTCTCTTTGGTGGAGCTGGTCCATCTTCGAAGCGTTCTGCCAATGAAACGTAATCTTTGGTTCACCTTCCCCACAATATTTTCTGTGTTCTTTCCAGTCAAAGTTGTTCGTAATTGTAACTCCTAGGTATTTGGTAGAATCTACGACCTTAAGGTTTGACTGATTTATTGCGTAATTGAAGTTCAGCGGATTTCTTTTAGTGGTCATGTGTATTACTTCACACTTTTCTTTATTTAGTGTCAATTGACAATTTTCGCACCATGCAGAAATTTTGTCTAAATCTCTTTGCAGTTGCTTTTGATCCTCTGTTGACTTCACTAACCGATAAACGACAGCATCATCCGCGAACAGTCTTAAGGGAGCTATTCAGATTGTCTCCTAAATCGAGGAAGAGTAGGGGGACCTATAACACTTCCCTGTGGAACGCCAGATATCACTTCTGTTTTACTCGATGGCTTACCGTCAATTACAACGAACTGTGTCCTTTCTGATAGGAAATGTTGAATCCAACCACACAATGGGAGAGATATTCCATAAGCACACAATTTCGTAAGAAGCCGTTTGTGAGGTACAGTGTCAAAAGCCTTCCTGAAATCCAGAAATATGGAATCGATTTGAGATCCCTTGTCGATGGCACTTAACACTTCATGTGAATAAAGGGCAAGCTGTGTTTCACAAGAGTGATACTGTCTGAATCCGTGTTGACTACTGGTTAATAGGTCATTCTCTTCGAGGTAGTTCATAATATTCGAACAAAGTATATGTTCCAAAATCCTACTGCAAATCGACGTCAATGAGATAGGCCTGTAATTTTGGGGATCACTCCTATTGCCTCTCTTGTATATTGGAGTAACTTGGGCAACTTTCCAGTCTTTGGGTATGGATCTTTCGCTGAGTGATCGGTTGTAAATTATAGCTAAGTAAGGAGCTATTGCATCAGCATACTCTGAGAGAAACCTAGTTGGTATACAATCTAAGCAACTGAGAGCCATTACTTGCAGGTTATAATGTTTCTTTAAGTGCAGAACATGTATATTCTCAAGCTGTCACTTGAAAAATGGCCTATATGCTTTTGCCATCTTTGCCTAGACATGTGTTTTTCGAGATGTGCCCCGAAGATTTGTGTTTGCTAGTTTTATGGAGGGATCCGGTTTCGGTGATCCTGTAGGCAACCAGAACAGTTCTAAAGTGTGAAGTGTGACATATGACCATTGGAAACTATGCACCTCTTATTTCCAAAGTAGTTTATTGTGACTTGGCACTTAACGATGTTATTCAGGCTTT
Source organism: Locusta migratoria (assembly GCA_026315105.1). Taxonomy (NCBI): domain Eukaryota; kingdom Metazoa; phylum Arthropoda; class Insecta; order Orthoptera; family Acrididae; genus Locusta; species Locusta migratoria. The sequence continues at coordinate 298,645,849 of CM048751.1, forward strand.
TGCACAAAACATGCAGAGTCTACTTTTACACAAATACAGCAACAAATCAGCTTGCTAGTAGAGGTTATACTCCTGTGTTATGTCAAACAGTTGGTGTCTGTGAGAACACAGGTAATATAACTTACTACTCAGCCATGGGGCCTTGACTCTTCAAAGTAATTAACATGTTTACTTACTGACTAAAATTTAAATTTTCTTTAATGTAGCATAATATAATGTGGTAGTTTTAGATGAGGGGCTTAGCATTAAATGTGATTGTGTAATATAGCAGAGAGGTCTGACCTGACCATCTTGTTTATGACTGCCAAACTGTACAAGCAATTTCACAGTAGCTATCATGTTAAGCACAACAGTGCAATATACTAGTATGTTACAAAAGAGATAAAAGTGTGATTTATTAGGGGCACATATCTTTTTCTACTTATCATAGATATAAAAGAGATTTTTTTTTTTCCATGGTGATCATTTCTAAGATTTATTGGAAGAATGGGCATACTGTAACTATCAAACAGACATTTCCCCCAACTGATCTCAATAGAGTAGGCCTAAATAATTATGGTTCTTGGGCATTGTATGTGGTCAAGGATAGGTTTTATAAGGCTTATAAAAGTATCTTTTGTACTAAAGTATCAATTGTGGGTAGGGCCATTTCTTTGATTTTTTTTTAATATCTTTGTTACACAGTACCAGAATATGCATATAATGTTTGCTTTGAGGTGTAAACGTAGTTTCAGCTGATATGTTAAGCCCATGTAAGACTTACGGGATCAATGCAAGTGTTCTCAGGTAATACAAATTATTGTTTTAGTTGCTACTGTTTTACAAATAAAATTTTATTATGCACAGACTTCCAGCCTACACAGGCTGGCTTGACCAGGAAATTATTTGAAGTTTATGTCTGGCAGTGTAAGTACCTTACAAAAATTGTTTAGTTATATGAAGTTCTTCATACTTGCAAATCAAACAAAGCACTTTTTGTATTCTGCATAAGAACTTAAACATATTGTGAATTTCTATCTATTAGTGTAAAGTAAATTGAATAGTGTGGGAAACAATTTAACATTAACCTTATATTGTAGATACTTATTTGTTGTTTTTATACATCAATGTATGTAAATGTAATGAAATATATAAATGGTCCAAGCTTTACTGGCCTGCTAACTTGTTTTACACAAGGGGCATGCAATAGCAATGCAACATTTTTTTCTTTATTAAAATAATGTTGTAATATAATAATGGAAAGACCAGGTTGGAATTAATAATATAGTGAGGACAGCTTACAACTCACCGCAAAGACGTGACAACGAGCTGCGACAGGCACATACAAAAGACACACACATACAACACAATAATGTTGGGCGTACAGACGGATGTCATTGCTTACTCCGCACGATATTTCGGCCAATAGCCCTTTGGCCATCTTCAGGCGCTGTGTACTGAAGACTAGCGATAGCCGCGTCTAACCTTCACTTATATACCATGCAGTTGGGCGGTAGCGCATGCGCGTAAAGAGTACATGCCTTTTGCAGCGGCGCCACAGTGAGCAATGCCCTAGACGGTGAGACCACAACTTTAATCTGCTTTTTCGACTGTATTTTATTGTATACGATGTGATCTTTGTGTTCTTAAAACTGAAATTACTTGTTCCCAAGCTTTATTCAACTGAAAGCCACTGTCTCTATTAATAAGTCCTTCTGCCAGTTTAATTCACTTATTACAGACTGCCAAAAAGTTGAAGTCTGAGCTAAAATCTTAGTACTTATGTAATCCATTTTCTGTCCGGTTGACAAACAATGCCATTGCTGAGCAGACTTAGCTGGTTGCAGAAGGCATGTGTGTCTCTCATGTTCAGCACAACAATCTGCCACTGTTTGTGTCGTTTGTCCTATGTATGCCAGGCCATTCATAATTAACGCTATAAACACCAGCCTTACGCAGTCCAGGATCATCTTTGACCGAACCTATCAATGTTGCTGTTTTGGCTGGCAGACGGAAAATTGCCTCAATCTGATGTTTCTTTAAAATTCTGGCAAATTTTGATGTTACATTACCTACATATGGCAAGAACGCCAATGATTTTGTAGACTCAGAAGTATCATCACTCTGCTTTGGTTGTTTCTGTTGGTACTTGCTTATTGCTTTCCAAATCTGATGTACAGAATAACCATTTTCTTTGAATACAAGTTGTAGATGTGCCAACTCTAATTGTAGGTTCTCTGCATCAGAAATTACATATTAATGTTCTCAGTAGACCATTTGTTTGAGCAGGGTGATTGCAACTGTCTGCTTGAAGATACAGGTCTGTACGCGTATCTTTCCCATAGACCGAATGACAGAGAGGTATCCTCCCTTCGTCTTACCAGCACATCTAGGAACGGCAAACAACCATCTTTCTCAGTTTCCATAGTAAACTGATTGCTACTGTTAACAGAATTTAAATGTTGCAGAAATGTTGGCCGAAATATCATGTGGAGTAAGCAATGACATCTGGCTGTATACCTGACATTATTTTAATCAAGAAATTTGCCGGAAAATTTTTAAAGTACACACTTTTCTCTTTGTGTGCCATCCAGCTGTGTACAGCTAACTCGTGCAATGTTGGAAACGACAACACACTTATTTGAGGCGATTCCTGGATCACAATGTAACATCATGGTGATCCACAATGCATATGTCTGCAAATCCCTCATGACGAAACTTCATTAGACTGTTGCTCACCACCCACCGTACAAGAATCTTACACGATCTGACTCCCATTTGCTTGTTCCAATAAAAGATGCACCCTATGGAAGCACTACATAAATGATGAAGTCATTGATGGCTCCAACAGACCTATAGAGCAGTATCATGAAGGCATATAGGCTAATGCTCAGTTTTGGGTAAGGATGGAGAAGGAAATCTGCCGAGCCCTTTGAAAGGAACCATCCCGGCATTTGTCTGGAGCGATTTAGGGAAATCACGGAAAACATAAATCTGGATGGCCATAGATGAATTTCAACCAACATTCTCCTGAATGAGAGTCCAGTGCGTTACCACTGCGCCACCTCGCTTGGTGCAAAAAATTGTTCATAACATGGGTTGATAGAGTGACAAGGTGGTCTATGGTGGTGTGGTGTTTGTGAAAACCACATTGGGCATTAGTAAGGAGATTCCAAGATTCAAGAAATCATACGAACTGACCATTAATAATTTGTTCCATCACTTTGCAAAAGCTACTGGTGAGGGAAATTTGATGGTAACTGGAGAGTAGATGTTTGTCTTTCACAGGCTTAGATATGGGAATGACTATGGCTTTGCACCAGTGACTAGGGAATGTACAGTTTGTCCAGATGTGGTTATAGGTTTGAAGAAGGAAACACAGACCCTCAGGAGAAAGGTGTCAACATTTGTACATGGATGCCATCGAGGCCCGGTGATAAAAGTCGAGACGAAGAGAGTGCGTGATAAAGCTCCCTCATAGTAAACTCAGCATTTTAGCATTCACCATTTTGAGAGGAGAAGGATATCGCCCTCACTTCCACCACCTGATTACGAGGGAGGAAAGCGGAAGGGTAGTGTGTGGAACTGGAAATCTGAGCAAAATGGTGACAGAGAATGTTAGAGGTGTCTACAATGTCCACTACAACTTCATTTGCCACAGTCAGTCCAGGAATTGGTGAGTAAGATGGAGTTCCGGAGAGTCCTCGGAGGTTACTCCAAACAACTGAAGAGGGAGTAGCACTGTTGAAAGAGCTAGTAAATGCTATCCTACCGGCCTGTTTACGCTCTCTTAAGAGGCGGCGGCACTGCCAGGTTCTTTTGAAAAGGAATGTATTCACTTCTTTTGTCCTGCTACAGGAGCATTGTCCAGCTGGTTACAAAACACACTGTGCAATCTGCTTTGCTTTGGGTTGTTACCTTTTCTTATTTTGAAACGAGTGACGAGGCCAATCACAATCCTTCACACAAATACAACACGGGACTAACGGCCCTTGTGAAAAGTATTACAGTCCTGCTTTCACAGGAGCAGAGAATATACATTTTATGTTCGTTGCCCTGTGAGAGAGACTTTAGGCTTGTTCATTCAGGTAGTCTAAGATCTTATTTGTTTACACTTGTGGCTGCCTCTATGTAGTTTTGATTACAGTTTCTTCAATATACCAGCCTATAAACAAAGGCAGGTAATTTATTTTGACCAAAGAGGGGTAGAGTGATTTTCAGTTCTATTTCGTACACACTGTCAATTTTATCTGTACTGTTATCAAGGATTAGTTGCACAGCCTACGAAAGGCCCCTTAAATGTGCTGAACTATGCTTGTATATTACACAATTGACATCAGCATTTAACATATTTTGAAATTAGCAAACTGGTTGGCCTTAGAAAGATACCACCCAGAAACACTCTTATTCACCAATGAAAAAATGGTTCTGCAACAATCACTTGTTGAAAGGTTAAAAAGTGACAAAAAAGCACAAGCTATTAAAAACTGTATGTTTACAAGATCAAATATTCCACTCAAAAATATCTTGTTATTCACTTTTCATTTACCTCCAATCAGCATGTTTTTATTCAATTTTTTGACAGTTTTGTTGTGAGACAATGTATAAAACATTTAAAATCAGTGATAATCTTTGTTAATATTGTAAAACCAAGAATCACAACAGCAATAAAACAATATACAAAAACAGTCTGGATGACTTAAATATACTTTTATTCTTAATCTGTGTCCAATTTCAACACAAGGTGGATCATCTTTTGACTGCACACTATAATTTAGAGTACAACATAACTGGGGAAAAGTGTAACACAACACTTATTAAGTGAAAGAACAATTTTGTACCATATTATACCTGGTGATGATCAACTATCACTCTTCTCCAACAGCCAGGTCATAACTTCCACCACTGTTTGACATTCATTCCACTCTTAACTGTCACACCTCCAGGCTCGACTCCTGCTTTGGAAAAGCAACATCTCGCACCACACCCTCGACACCTTGATCCTCACAGTCTATGTGGGTTGTATTGGTGTTGTCAGTCACTGTGCCTCACCAAAGTTTACTGTAACAATACAACTATATGTCCATGATTAACTGCTGTAATTTCTTTCTGACTGACAAGTCGTCTGTGCTCTGCTCTAGACCCATGTTTACTCAGAAAACTTTCACAGCTCTGCAAAATTAGAATAGTGTATGCTTGTTCGCCTCGTGTCTCGTTCGTCATTGACACCACACCAACACAGGCTTTTAGAGTAGTGGCAAGACCGGAGGCAAACCAAGAAGTAATGGCATCATACTGTGTTCAGCAACAAGTCCCACTTCCCCATAATCTCAGATGACCATCATGTTTGGGTTTGGCAGCTTCAGGCACAGAGCATACGTCTTGCCGACAATGTGGTATAAGGCACAGGTGTAGCCACTGACACCACAAACAGAGATTGAGTCGAATTGAAGGAGATGTATTGAATTAAAATTTGTGCCACAGCTGGCATTCAAACCTGGGACCTCCGACTTACTATGCAAGCACTATAACCACTACGCCACCACAGCATAAAAGATATGGGAATCTCATTAGCACTTGCCTAGTGAGCAAGAGGTCTCGGGTTGGAATCCCGGCTACAGCACAAATTTTAATTAAATGCCTCTCCTTCAATTCAATATTTTTGATATAGAGACAAAATATGTATCTCAACAATGATTTATTGTCTGATACTCACAGAACGTGTATTTGGGTCACTGGTTGTGTTTCAGTAGGCACTGGTAGCATAGGCATTCTGTATTCGCACATCCTACCCTTGATAGTGCAGCTCCCAGAGACAGTATTCTGACAAGGTAATGCACGGCCACACACTGCACATTTGTCTACGCACTGCCTCCAGCACAAGAGCTGCTCCTGCTGCCAGTGAGATTGGCTGGTTGTTTCGGACAGGTCATCAGTCTCCCGGCAGTGAGGGGAAGGAGTGAGGATACGAAAGGTGGGGAAGGGAAAGACAATGCAGTCCAGGGAGGAATGAAGGATACAACACTGCATTAGAGCCAGCAAGATCCCTTGACTTTTGAATTGTGTGGGAAGGCTTTGGGTGAACCCTCTTTCCTGGTACCAACCCCTGGGATATGGAGGGACAGCAGTAGCAACTGTGGACAAACTTGCTTTGGGGAGGATCAAAGGCTCTTAGAGACTATTCTGAACTAGCTTGGTTACTGATCTAGCACCAATGTAACTGCCAACAGCCTTGTCTCTTTTATCCCATATTGTGATCATTTCAATTAAGTCACGAGGTCTTCCAATGTATGTCTCTTCCAACTATTACCTTTTTTGTAAGGCAGTGTGTTTTACCAGTTTCACACCTATTATGGCACCTATTTGCCCAGAAAACAATTTTTCCCCTCCATGTTGCCACCCTTCATCCCCAGAAGAGACCATTTGTTTTTCAGAGTTTTGTCTTTTGTAGTAACTTAAATAGTCCCCATTTTGTTTGATTTTGTTAGGTGTGAGGTATGAATATTCACTGAAGCTCCAAATTGCCCATAACCTAAAGTATCCTCTGCAGTTAGCTCAACTTAATATTTCTTTGTATTTTTGGAACTACAAGATATGGATACTGTCACATTGACATCATCTACATCACAGTAGCTAAATACTGAAGTAAAGCTGGAATTACTTTTGTAAAAAAAAAAACAACCCCCGAGTTTCATTTCCAAAGCAGTGATATTGCCGACCAGCCAATGTCACTTTGTTATTATGTTATTCTTTTGTGGTGTGAACTATGAAACATTTACAGCAACATTTCCAAGCTGTACCATTGAAAGTTTAAAACACCACTCAAACTAAGATGTGGATATCTGATAAAGATCGTATTTTGATGACAAGTTATTGCTAATGACTACCCTGTTTATAATTGCTACTGTTGTGGGCTGCCAATACTTTCCATATATAAGATAATTGGATTAAGTTTTCCTTGTTAAGCTTGAGCACACACTGAAATACACTGCAGTGGTGGGACATAGAACTAAGAGTAAAGAAGGAAACTACATTCCTTCAATGTCAAACAACCCTAGATGACAGAGACCTATGTTACTTAAACTAACTTTGCATTTCTGCATGCAAATTTATGATCACATGTAGTGGATGCTTTTTTGACATCTTGTGGAAGGACCTATAAGAAACTAAGCAGAGCTCTTTTTCCCAACTGGCTAGGTTTTCATTTATACTGACAATTTTCAGAAATAGTTGTTATTAAAGAGGTGGAACAATTCATGCAGGATTTCAGTTTTACAGACAGGCAGACCTGTTCTGTTGCTTCAACACAGTATCAGGTAACTGCATACCAAACCAACAGAAAACACCACACAGTACTTTAACAGGTGAAATAATATAAATATTGGATCATTAACAAAATAGATCAGATCAACTACAAATTTGTCCACGATTACACACATACAAAGTGAGAAAGAGAGAGGGGGTGGAGGTGTTTGCTAATTCTATACAATGTGAACCTCTTAAGTTAGTCATATTTTTGTAGCATGCTACAGATCAGTTATCATAAATAGTACAGTGCACAATCAATCAGATAGCACACATATCACAGAGTATATTACCCACTAAGGGGAGATGAAGACTGCTATGTCTTTCTGAAGTGTTTGTCTTTCAGACTAGTGTGAATGAAGGGCAATCCTCCCTTGTCTATATGGTAGGTTCTCTCCTCCTCCCTTTCTGCACAACACAAATGGAATGAATGGAATGCCTTTCCTGTAAAGCATTATTCCAGGAGCTTCACAGAGCTTTTATCCACTCGGTAACAAACAGCAGCTTACTCCCACTTCTTTCTTTCCCTCAGATGCGATGCATACTTAGTCGAAAGGTTGCATAGTGTTTTTTCTGCTTCTTCATCCTGTCAACAGAAATATGGGACATATATTAGAACAAACATTTTATACGGGAAGCTACAAAGTTGCATGATGGCAACAACTAGTAAAATCTAATGTGTCTCTAGGACACAAATATCATTCAGAGACTGACTACAGGTAAATATTTGTTGACAGATTATTATGAAGTAAGCACCCTTTTACTCTAGCAGAGTAAGCTTTATGCTGAACATTTTTGGCAAAGCTAAAAACTGAGCACCAGGTCTGTATTTAAAGCAGGGCCTCCACAGGATAATCACGTGTGTGCAAAGTGAAATGTAGGAAGTGTCTGCATAGTGAATTTGTTCCATTCGACTTAATTCAACTATGTGACTTGCTACTAGATTTGCGCATAATAGTTCGCAAACGGGAGCACTCTCTTTAGTTCGCAGCTCTGCCGTGAACTAGTTCGCTCTTTTAGTTTGTACACTTCCAGTGACGGCTGAGTGGCGTGGTCTGCGCGTGCAGGTGGAGGGGGAAGTTTCCCCACCTAGCTGCTTCCTGCACTTGCTGCTTGAGCCACTAACGATATCACGCAAACCAAAAGAAACAATTTGTGGATAATTTCTCGCATTTAAGTTTAGAGTTATCTCTACATCTTGGCATTATGGAATTTATTAGTCAGATATTGCAGAGTGCAGAACACATCAAAACAGAAATTTTGTAGCACTGAACTATGTAATCTAACAGACAGACGCTCACCTCGAAATGACTCCTCAGCAGAAGGCAAACATGTGATTTTTAATTCTGCTACGCGCCCTCTCATTATTGCCCGTCGATCTTTGGAAAAGAATCGAACGAACTATGAAGCGAGATATGTTTGGCATAATCGTCTGCTGCTCCTTCTAGTTCGTCCACTGCTGCTTCTATTTCATCTGCTCTTTTTGGCTTTTGCTACTGCTACTATATATATATATATATATATATATATATATATATATATATATATATATATATATATATATATATAGTGTGTGCTATTACCCGTATTTTTGGGCAATTTGACATCAAATACTTAGGCAAATAAACCAGTTATTTACACGAATGGGTGATACAATGGTATTCAACTACTAAGCATACAGAGTACTCCTAGTACTTTATTTTTAAAATAGATTTCTTGTGGCAGTGAACTATGAAACTACAGCTGAGCTGCATCTCAGCTCAAAATGAAGGTAACTGGCAGAAGGAAATCACACGATTCTGCGTGCTCTCGTGTCTTCTCGCTGTTCCCCGTCAGTCTTCGGAAAAGGAATTGACGAACTAAGAGGCAAGGGCTCTACGAACTAGTTCATGTAGTTTGCCTGTGGGAGCGCTCATCCGAACTAGTTCGTTCGCGAACTACACAAGACTACTTGCTACTAAGTGCGTTTTTTGACAGATTTTCAGACTGAATTCGACAAGTGCAAGATAGATACTAGAATATGGAACTACTGCTTCAGAAAACTGTAAAGATTTCTGGAAATCCATTTACACTGGCATGAGAACTTTGTCAGTTGTGGCAATGAAGCCACATGTCTAATCTATGGTAGATGAATTACTTAAGAAAATCATCTATTGAAAGAAGCTTCAGCAAACAATCAGAAAAGAACAGTGAAGACATAAGGGACATCAGAGACGAAGAATTTAGGAAGCTACAAAATCTTTTACTTTAGAATGTCAATAATCGAGGGTAGATAACAACTCACCTTAACCCTTAACCCGAAACATCGGTCTCTCAGACCCCTCGTTTATTTTAAAGGTCGAGTGTGGCAGCACTGCAAAATAGTGTGGCTCCCCCTTCCCAGTACATTCGTCGCAATACTTGCCGCGTGTAAAGCAACAGTCAACAATCAGTTTTGCTTTGTCACTGAAGAGATACAGAGTATTGTTTAGAGGAGTGCGCGAAGTTGTGTGCCTGAGATACGTATGTTTCGTATTATGTAGAAGAATTTGGTGGTTCCAATAGACCGCATGTTTCTAATTATGACATAATCTGATTTCAGTGATTGTTATCTTGTAGCATTTTCTTCTATGCGTGAATATATGTTATATTTCAGGTATAATATGGATCGACTTTCTAAGAAGAGGAACATATCTGCAGCTAGTCCAGATTTGGAAGCTAGGGTGCAAGCGCAATTACGGGATTTAGATGAAGAGGGAAATGTGAACGATAGGACACATTTGATGATTCTGATGATGATCCAGATTTCGTGATAGGTGATGGCCATCATGAAACAGAGAGTGATACTAGTGAAGAAAATGTTTTATTGGAAGAAGAACCTGGAGTGGTCTGTACTACAGATAATACCTCACAGGAAACAGTTCTTTTATGGTAAAAATAATTTCAAGTGGGAACGTTCTGAGCCTGTTAGGACAAGAAGAACACCCGTGCACAACATTCTGAAAGGAGGAATGCCTGGACTAACAGCCAAAAGTCGAAGTTTGGGACAAAGTCCTACTAAATGTCAAATATGGAAGAATTTATTTGATAATGACATGATACATGAAATAGTTTAACATACAAACGTGAAACTGAATACTATAAGGGCAAAGTTGCAGATAACAACTAATCCATCCGATTACAGAAATACTGACAACACTGAGAGCAAAGCTTTCGTAGGTCTTCTAATGATGACATCAGTATTCAAATCGTCTCATGAAGATATGTTTTCTCTTTTCAAAAAAGACCTGACCAGACGTCCTATATTTGTGGTGACAATGTCGGCAAAGCGCTTTGAAATACTTCTAAGCAGCCTGAGATTTGACGATGCGACTACCAGGGAGGGAAGAAAAAAGTCATATCGCACTTACTTGTGATATTTCATGTTTATTTTATATAATGTAAACAACAAAGAGTTAATATCGACTAAAAAGTATTAAATTTACTTAGAATATGAATTAACTGACTCTTTACTTAATTTCTGTGAACTAATGTGGAGATCGGTGACATAACAACATTAGGTGGTCTGAGAGACCGCATGTTTCTAGTTACGCACATTTCAGAGATGTTTCGGGTTAAGGGTTAAAGAAGCTCGCTGAACTGCTAACAGGCACAAAAATAGATGATCACATTCACACAACTTAAATTTTTGGCCATGGCCTTTGTCAGAAAAAGAAACATATATTCACGCAATCACTCACACGACGACGACGACGCGCGCGCGCGCGCCCACACACACACACACACACACACACACACACACACACACACACACACACACACCCATCCATCCATCATATCCGGCCACTCCAGGGCCACAAGCATCTAAACTGTGAGTGAGGTGGGAGTGGGGAGGGGGGGGGGGAGGGATGCCTGGTAAAGTTGGGGATGGAAAGTGTTGCGTTGCACGATGAATTGTAAAGGCTCTGATAGACGGCAGTCTGAATTGCGGCAATAAATACAATGAAGGGAAGGGGTAGGAAAGGATAAAAGGGAGATGTAGAGAAGTGTGGGGAGGGAGTGGGGGGATTTGAAACTCTAACGTAAGGTAAAGCAGTCAACAATGCGAAGATTGGTTTGAACACTACAGGCATGGTCGTGTTTGGAGGTGGTATACTGTTGCTTTTCTCCGGCCTTCGAACTGTCTTACCCAGCCAGTTATAGGGGGACCTACAGTTTAACGTGGGTTCCGAACCACAGTGCTACTCGGTATTCTTCACATGAGCAATACTGCCAGAGGTCAAAGAAGTGGAAAGTGACAGATAAAAATCCTACAACCTGGTGGGCATCGAAACCACGACCTTAGGATTTGTAGTTGGGCACTACCACTGTGTAACCGAGGCACACAATTTGAAACTACTAATAAGAGAATAATAAAAATAGGAAAAAAGGGGAAAAGGGTAGGAAAAATAAAAAGTAATTAATAAGTGGATATTGTAAGTGGCGACACAGTAGCAAGGAAGACACGATGTACAGGATAATGAGTGGAGATGGCAAGCTGTCTTAGGTTGAGACCAAGATATTTGCGGGACCGTAGAATGTGTAGGAAAAACTCCCATTGGCACAGTTCAGAAGAGCTGGTGGTATTTATTTATTCGTGTCAGAAGCACTTAGAATGTATAAACTACTGTACAATATTTACACGTTATGTGAATGCATCATATTTACAAGACATTTACACTTTTGATGCCCATAAGTTAGCGACCTGTATTGCATTTGGTGTAGCATGTAGCAGATCATCTGGTGTGCATGTTGCTGGACATGGGGTACACTGGAGCAGGTGGGAGGTCGTCTGCATCACTCCGCATTCATAGAGTGCCGACTCCACTAGGAAGACCCATTTAACCAGATTACTATTACATTTTGTGACACCTGAACGTAGTCTGTTGAGTGATCTCCAAGTACTCCACTTCTCTGTGTAGCCGAGTTGGGTAGTTTTCACATGGTGTAAACCATCCTGCAGTACTGGTATACCTTTCACACCATAGTTCGGTTTGGCATTGCTGCAATGTCCCAACTAGAGCCTCCATAGATCTCAGGAAGCTCTTCCTGGATTTTAATCATTGGTTTGCTGGTTGGTGTCCATATAGGCGATGGGCTTCAGAAGTTTCTGATTTTGCCCTCTCACTTTTTGCCGCTACCTCTCGGTGGATGTCGAGAGGTGCCATGCCCGCAAGACTGTACAGTTTATTCAGAGGAGTGGGCTTTAGGCATCCAGTGATAATGCGGCAAGTATCGTTAAGAGCAACATCTACTATTTTGGTGTGGCTGGATTTGAACCGCACTGGACTTGCATATTCTCCGGCAGAGTAACTTAGTGCTAGGGAAGAGGTTCTTACAGTGTTGGGGTTTGCTCCCCATGTTGTGCCTGTCAGTTTTCTGATGACATTGTTTCTAGCGCCATTTTTTGTTTAGTATTCAGGCAGTGCCTTTTTTAGGTTAATACATGGTCCAGGGCGACTCCTAGGTATTTGGGATGTGTACAGTGTTCAAGTTTGGTATTTTCCCAGGTAATTTTGAGGGTTCTAGCTGCCTGCCTGTTTTTGAGGTGGAAAGCATAAGTCTGTTTTCCCAGGATTTGGTCTCAATTGATTCTCCCTGTAGTAAGCTGACATTTCTCTTAATGCTTTGGACAGATTGTCTTCAACAGTTTCGAAGCAGTGGGCTTGGGCGGTGATAGCACAATCATCAGCATAGATGAAGCTCTGTGTTGTTTCAGGTAGTCGATCGTTTGTATAGATGTTAAAAATGGCTGTAGTTAGTACACTTCCCTGGGGTAATCCATTCTTTTGCGATCTCCATCTGCTTCTTTGTCCCTGAAATTCAACAAAAAATCTTCTGTTTTCAAGGAGATGCCTCATGAAACTTAGTGGCATTATACAGCTTCATAAGAAGTCTTCTATGATTAACAATATCGCAAGCTGCTGTCAAATCTATAAATACAGCTCCGATTTGTTTCCTTTCAAAATCATCTTCTCAGTTTCATCACTTGAGATGTGCAGCTCTTCCCCAATCTAAAGCCAGCCTGCTGTGGTATGTATATTGTCTCTAGCTTCTCCATTAGTCTGTGTAGGACGAGTCTTTCTAGAAGCTTATACAGATGGCATAGGAGGGATATAGGGCGGTAGCTTTTAGGATCATTTTGGTCCTTTCCTGGCTTACAGGTAGCTATAACTTTGGCTTTCTTCCAGAATTTAGGAATCTTGCAGGATTGGACACAGTTGTTCATCAGCTCCATTAGCCACACTTTAGTTATCAGCCCAAAGTTCTTAACCTGCTCAACTCTTATATCATAAAGGCCTGCAGATTTTCCATTTTTGCACTTACTCAGAGCGAGATCTAACTCAGCCTGAGTAAATGGTCGAAACAGATTATTTGTTTCTTGGTCAGGTTTTCTCTCACATGTCTTCTTACCAGACCTGGTTGAATAAGGTGGTTTTCCATTTTGTATGAGCTAGTGCACAATTTGATCAGATCGAACATTTGGATGCATATTCAACTGTGAAGGGTCATTATTCAAGCGCTTTAGAAGCCTCCATGCCTTGTGACTACTTCTACTCATATCACAGTCTTCCAAGAGTTTTTTCCATTGTACGTTCTTTGCCTCAGATATTGAAGAGAGGACGGATCTGGCTGTTTGGTAGGTTTCATTACTAATTGGTTTTCATCATATTACGTATAATACTCCTCAAGCAAGGTAGCTGTTTCTGAAGTAATGCCCTTCAGGTAGTTTGTCTTGCAGCCTCTTGGGATACATGGTCGTGAGCAGAATTTAATGAGCTCAACAAAGTGTTCATACTCTTCAGGCACAGGCTTAATTGTATAAACTTTTTCATCCAGCATTTTGGAGAATTTCGGCCAATCTGCTTTCTTGAATTTGTACCTTCGTCTAAAACCAATTTCTTGGGGTCTTATGATGGGAAGAAGACGACACATTATTGGTCTGTTGTGTGCTGGGTATGGGATTGCACATTGATTTGTAACACTGATGCACTACATTTTCACTTACAAATAAGAGGTCAGGATTGTACCCTCATTGCCACCTACCCCTGTTGAAGGATGGAGGTAGTTTACTGTCGTGAATCAGGGTGAGGGAGTTAGTTTCAGTCCAAGATATAACGGCTTCACCATTTTCATCCTCTTGAATATATCCCCAGGCCTGGCTGTGGCTATTAAAATCCCCTATTACCACAGATATTGTTCTTGAATCGAAGTTTTTAGGAGGAACAAAGGAGAATTTTTCGGAAGGAGGCTTGTACACTGAAGTGATCATGCAGTTGCTAAGTTCCAAGGTGATGATCTCGATGTTATTGTCATTTGTCCAATAGGCACTCAAGACTTTTATTCCTGTTTTGACAATAATAGCACTTCCATGTTTAGCATGCGGTATTTCTGCAGCTAGCTGCAAACCAAGTATTGTCGGTCGCATTTGATGGATATCTCTATGAGTTTCTTGTATGCACAGTACATCACACTTATGTTCGTGGCACAGTTCTTGAAGCATCTGTTGCTTTGTGACATGCCTTCAATATTTAATGAAATAACTGTCAGAGCAGGTTCTGAAAAGAACCGTTTATTTAAACGTATCTTGGTTGAACTTATAAGTGCTTCTGGAATGCTGACGTTCAGTTCAGTACCTATTTCAGGTACCTATGCAGGGGCACCACTTACACGAATCAGCTGGTGGCGGAGGGGAGGATCCAGATGGCACGGGTAGTGAAGCAACCATTGAAATCCAGAATGATGTGTTCAGCTGCATGCTGTGCCACAGGGTGGTCCATCTTGCTTTTTGCCACAGTTTGGCATCTAGAATGTTAATTTCAGCTAAAAGCCCTACTAAAAGAACTGATGTTTAGTTATATTTCTATCATCTGTGTATTAATTTTAATTATAACTATTGTATCTAGATTGCTTTTCATCTCCAGTCTGCTATCTAAAATAACAATATTCTTTTCTCTAATTTCAGGCGAAGAAAATGAAAGATGCTGCAAAATGACATTTAGGTCTAGTTATAAGTCATTTATATTAATACAAAAAACCTAAAGAAGAAGGAAGAAAAAGGGGGGCTAAAAAGTCTAAACTGGTAATTTTGTATGGGCATTGCCACTTCAGATAAGATTTTGAATTTATATACTACCCTACATTTAATCAGATACAGGTAGCCGAATTGTAGGTACAACCACAACAGAGGGGTATCTGTGGAGATGCCAGACAAATGTGTGGTTCCTGAAGAGGGGCAGCAGCCTTTTCAGTAGTTACAGGGCCAACAGTCTGGATGACTGACTGAGCTGGCCTTTTAACTTCAGCTAACGTGGCTTTGCCATGCTTACTGCGAACGGCTGAAAGCAAGGGGAAACTAACGCCGTTACGTTTCCCGAGGACATGCAGCTCTACTGAATGAATATATGATGATTGCACCTTCTTGGGTAAAATATTCCAGAGGTAAAATAGGCCTCCATTCAGATCTCCGGGCGGGCACTACTCAGGAGGATGTTGTCATCAAGAAAAACAAAACAGGCATCCTACGGGTCGAAGCATGGAATGTTCTAACCCTTAATTGCTTAGGCAAGTTAGAACATTTGAAAAGAGAAAAGGATAGGTTACAGTTACATATGGTAGGGATTAGTGAAGTTCAGTGGCAGGATGAACAGGATTTCTGGTCAGGTGAGTACAGGATTATCAATACAAAATCAGTTGGTGGTAATGCAGGAGTAGGTCTGATAATGAATAAGAAAATAGAAATGTGGGTAAGTTACTAAAAACAGCATAGTGAACGCATTATTGTAGCAAAGATAGAAACGAAGCCAACACCGACCACAGTGGTGCAAGTTTATATGCCAACTAGCTCTGCCGATTATGAGGATATCGAAGAAATGTATGTGGAGATAAAAGAAATCATTCAAAAAGTTAAGGGAGACGAAAACTGGATTGTGATGGGGGACTGGAACTCGGTTGTAGGAAAGGGAAGATAAGAAACTGTATAGGTGAATATGGGCTGGGAAAAAGTAATGAAAGAGGAGATCGCTTGGTGGAATTTTGCGCAGAGCACAATTTAATGATCACCAACACTTGGTTCAAACATTATGAAAGAGGGCTGTATACATGGAAGAGACCAGGAGACACTCTAAGGTACCAGATTGACTTTATAATGGTAAGGAACAGGTTTTAAACTGTAAGACATATCCATGGGCAGATATAGACTGACCATAACTTGTTGGTTATGAACTGTAGATTAAAACTTAAGAAACTGCAGCAAGGTAGAAAAGTTTGGAGATGGTACCTGGACAAATTGAAGGAACCAGAGGTGGTTGAGAGTTTCAGAGGGAACATTAGGCAAGGATTGGCTGAAATGGGGGAAAGTAATATGGAAGAAGAATAATGGGTAGCTCCGAGAGAGAGGGTAGTGAAGGCCGCAGAGGATCATATAGGCAGAATGACAAGGCCTAATAGAAATCCCTTGATAACACAGGATATACTGAACCTAATTGATGAGAGGAGAAAATATAAAAATTCAGCAAGTGAATCAGGAAAAAGGGAGTGCAGCCTGACGGGAAGTGCAGACTGACGGGAAGTGCAGACTGACGGGAAGTGCAGACTGACGGGAAGTGCAGACTGACTAAGCAGGAGTGGCTACGGGACAAATACAGAACCGTGGAAGAATGCATAACTAGGGGAAAGATAGATACCACCTACAGGTTGATAATGGAGGTATTTGGAGACAAGAAAAGCAGCTGTATGAATGTCAAGAACTCAGATGGAAAACAAGTACTGGTTTTGTTTTGTGTTGTGGTTTTAAGGTGCACAACGTCTCAGGTCATTAGCACCCAGATCAGAACAGAGATTCACTATATCTTTAAAAAATCTGTAACTGTCAGAAAGGAGAGTATCAAGAGAAAGCTAAAACAGGAGGATAATAAAAAGAATAAATAAAATAAAAACAACTAAAGGGATTACATATCCTTTGATAAATTAGCCATGTTGGTAAAATGCAAAACTCGAGCAGCTGCTCCTGTGTCATTGGCTAAAAGTTCCTCCAGAGTAGACGGAAAATTAAGGGCTACACAGAGATGGTTAAAATTATGACAAGACATTAAAACATGTCGCACCATCAGCAATTCACCACAGGAGCACAGCAGTGCAGGGTCAGCGGTTAGCAAATGACTGTAGCTGAATCGGCAGTGACCAATCCGCAACCGGGCCAGGATGACCTCCTCTCGCCAAGAGGGGAGTGAGGAAGTCCTCCAAGCAGTTGGGATCGGTTTTACAGTTCTAAGTTTATTGTCGTGGAGTAAGAACCACGAACTGTGCCAGGACAACACAATACACCACCGAAGAGCCTGTTGAATATCGTCTGATGGGAGGCAAAAAATAGCCATGCAAGAAAAAAAAGAGCTGCTGCCTTGGCTGCAATGTCTGCAGTCTCATTCCCAGACACATCCACGTGGCCATGGACCCACAGAAAACAAACATGACAGCCATTATCTGCTAGCAACTGAAGGGAGCGTTGGATTTGATACATGACAGGATGGGTCTAGAAAGGGTCCCTAAGACTCTGCAGAGCACTAAGTGAGTCAGAGCAGATGGCAGAAAAGTGATGGTGGCGACGGCGGATGTACAAAACAGCCTGGTGGGAGGCAAAAAGCTCAGCCGTGAAATTCGAGAAGCGGGCAGGGAGCTTTTAATGACACAGATCATCCCTGACGACGAAGGCAGATCCTACACCGTCAGTGCTCTTGGAACCATCAGTGTAGATAAATACGGCATTACTGAATGGAGTTCGACAAGCCTCGAGCGATATACCAAATCTGGAGTGCTCACCTTGTGGAGCGAACTAAGTTCAAGGTGGGTGTGAACCTGGGCCTGATGCCATGGTGGCAATGGGCTCTCGCTCAACTGAACTCCAGGTGGAAGCAAGGCTACTGCAGACAACTGATATTGGCGATCGAGGGTGTCATCAAAGAATAATGGGTAAGATGGATGGTTGGGCACCGACAGCAGTCGACATGCGTACTGACACAAGAGTATGTCACGCCGAGAGGTCAAGGGTAGTACAGCAGCTTCGGCATAAAGACTTTCAAAAGGGCTGGTGTAAAATGCACCGGTCGCCAGGCGTAATCCCTGATGGTGAATGGAGTTGAGACAGCGGAGAAGGGACGGCCAAGCAGAAGAGTATACAAAGCTTCCTTAGTCCAGTCCAGCTCAATAGAACAATGACCTGGTAAAGGTGAAGCAGGACGATACGATCAGCTCCCCATGATGTACCACTAAGGACACGAAGAACATTAAGAGATCGGGCACATCGGGCAGCCAGGTAGCACACGTCTGGGGATCAGCAAAGTTTCCGATCCAACATTAGCACCAAGAATTTTGTTGTCTCCACGAATGGGAGAGCAACGGGGCCAAGACGTAGGGATGGTGGAAGAAATTCCTTGTATCTCCAGAAGTTTACACACACCATTTTCTCAGTGGAGAAGCGGAAGATGTTCGCAACGCTCCAGGAATATACGCGGTCAAGACAGCGTTGAAGACAACGCTAAAACAGACATGTAAACTGGGCGCTGCAATAAATTGCAAAATCGTATACAAAAAGGGATCCAGAAACACTGGCTGAAGGGCAATCCACGATCGGATTGATTGCAATGGCAAAGAGAGCCACGCTCAAGACGGAGCCCTGTGGCATCCCATTTTCCTAGTGAAAGGTGTCTGACAAAACAGAGCCCACCCGTACGCGGAAATTGCGATCCACCAAAAATGCTTGAATAATGAGAGGGAGGTGACCACAAAGGCCCCATGTGTGCAAAGTGCGGAGAATGCCTACCTTCCAACAAGTATCTTAAGCCTTCTCCAAGTCGAAGAAGACTGCTATCGTTTGATGCTGCCTTAGAAAGTTATTCATAATGAAGGTCGACAAGGTAACGAGGTGATCAGCAGCAGAGCGGTGTCGACGAAAACCGCATTGGACATTTGTTAGGAGGCGTCGAGATTCGAGGAGCCAGACCAACAGAGTGTTAACCATGCATCCATCACCTTACAGACGAAGCTCGTGAGAGAAATGGGGCGATAACTGGAAGGAAGATTGTTTGTCCTTCCCTGGTTTGGGGATGGGGACAACAATGGCATCACGCCAACTTGTGGGAACCTGATCTTCAGTCCATATGTGAATATAGGTGCTAAGAAGGAAACACGTGCCGCAGGAGGAAGGTTCTTCAGCATCTCAATATGGATGGAATCGGGCCCAGGAGCAGAAGATCAGGACAGGGAGAGAGCACGGTCCAGCTCCTGCATGGTGAAGGAGACATTATAACTTTCACGATTAACAAGTGGAAGGAAGGCGGCCGTGCCTTCTCTGCCTGTTTGTGAGGGAGGAAGGCAGGGTGATAATGGGCAGAGCTCAAAATTTCTGCAAAGGAGCGGCCCAAAGCGTTGGAAACATCAGCGGATTCCAGAAGGACTGGATTCTTGACTGTCAGGCCAGAAATCGGGAAGTGGACCTTGATGCCGGATAAATGGCATAGGCAGCCGAGGAGGGAGTAAATATGTTAAAAGAGCTGGTAAAAGTAGTCCAGCAATCTTTTTTGCCGACTTTTATAACATGACGACATTGCGCTCACAGTTGTTTATAATTGATACAATTTTCCATGTCTGGTGGCGGTGGAAGGTCCATAAAGCGCATCACCGGGCTCTAAGAGTGTCGCGGCAAGCTGCAGTCCACCAAGGGACTGGGACGCAACATGCAGAAGAGGATGTACGAGGTATGGAATGTTCAGCAGTGGTGAGAATAACCTCTGCAGGTATTCAACATGACTGTCTCAGCTGGGAAAATTCTGATCATGAAAAACAGCCATGGGCTGGAATACCATCCACAGGAGGTAGTCATAATGCACAGAGGTATATTGAGGGAAGGCTATACGATCCTGTGGGCGTAACTTGGTTTCGTGGAGGCTAACTATGAGCGGACAGTGCAATCTAAGGAATAATTTTAATTCCTCGCGATTGGAGCGAATGCCTCAAATATTCCACTGAAGAAGTGCCATGATAAGGATGAGGGAGAAAAGAGAAGAACAAGGTAAAAGAGGGTCACCTCGACAGACGTTGAGGGCCCAACTTCGAAGGAGCACTGCTATCGCAATCCATTAGTAGAAGATCTTGTTCCCAAGTTGATCGGTAGGGGCAGCATCCTCTGCCAGTAAAAGGCCAGTTGCCTGGCTAGCAGTAATGCATCCCGACAAGACACAGGATGATCAGGGTCGGCTATTGTTGGGCGGCGTGACGGATGCGTCACGCCTCGGTGGGGAAGGAGAGGCTCTTTTTGCAGAGTGACGGTGAGAAGAGGTAGAAGAGGTAGTTGACAGTTGAGAAGCCTGAGTACGTAGAAAATATTCACGGACAGGTTCCTTTTTCGAAGTAGTTGTAGTAGTAGTAGTTGTTGTTGTTGTTTTTGTTGGTTTTTGAGGGGACTAAACAGCTAGGTCATCAGTCCCTCCTTTTTCGAAGTTCGAGCATCTTGTTTAGGTGCCCGCGGTTTATGAGAGGTTGACTAAGACTGAACTTTAGAAGCAACAGGAGGAAGCGGGTGGAGGTGAGGACCTTACTGTATGTGCCCGCTGGAAGGACAGTGGGCTTCCGACACGCTAGTAAGTTTCGAGCAGCAGATGTTGAGACCTTTTCCGTGATCCGAATTTGCTAAATGACCTTTTCATCTTTATAAACAGGGCAGTACCTAGAGGAAGCAGCATGGTCACCATTGCAATTAATGCAGTGAGGGGATGGAGGTGGGCAGTCGCCCTCATGGGTGTCCCTACCACAAATGACATTTTGCTGTATTGGGGCAAGATTGATGGGTGTGGCTGAATCTATGGCATTTGGAAACAGCGCGTAGGGTTTGGTACATAAGGGCGAACAGAAAACTTCATATCCTGCTTGACCTTGGACGGGAGTTCAACTCCGTCGAAAGTCAAAAACACAGTACGAGTTGGTGTTCGCTGGTTATCGACCTTTTTCTACACTCTGTGCACGGCTGTTACACCCTGATAAGACATGTAGCTTTGGATCTCTTCGTCTGATAACTCATCAGGGGCTCTTGTGAAAACTACCTGCCGTGATGAGTCGACCATGCAATGCACTTCTACTTGGACAGGAAACGTGTGTAGTAGCGTAGTCCTTGTCAGTTTTTTGGCCTGGAAAGCACTGTCTGCTTCCAGCAACAATGTTCCATTACGCTGTTAGGAACAGGTCTTAACAGGGCCAGCAATCGCATCAACACCCTTCTGAATTACGAAAGGATTAACAGAAGAGAAATCTTTACCATCAGTTCGAGAAACAACTACAAATTTGGGAAGATTAGGCAATGTTTTCTTACACTGGGGTGAATCTATCTTTCTTTTTTGGGTCAAAGTCAGAGTAGAAGAGAAGGAAGTCATCGCGGAAATGTCCCCCATGATTACCAGCATTTCCGATGGTGCGCTCCTTCCTAGTGGGGGCCCTCTCTGAGGGCTTACCTGCCTTAGGTGACTATTCACACCTCAGATCATACCTCCCGAGAACAGAGAAAGGGACCTATTGGCATGTTTGGAAGGTACCAGCTCAGGTAATCATCCCTCCCTGGGCCTGGCCTTTACCAGGGGGTACGTGCATACCCTACTTGTCGACCCGGGGCGGGGAATTGTGCATTACTCCTTCACCTGCTATGCATGATAGTGCGTGGGTTGACCTTCAGAAACGCACAGGGAGAAAAGACGAAGAATAGAGGAAGTGAGGAAAAAGAAGAGAGTGTCTCAAACACTGAAGCGGAGACTAAATGAGGAGGAGAGGAAGGCTAGAAGAGTACAGCAAGGAGTAAAAGAAAGAAGCAAGGATTAGGAAAGGAAGAAACCAAGGAAAGAGAAAAACTATGACAGGAAACCACCCTGACTTGCAATGGACGCCCTTCGCCAGGCTAAGGCATGAACCGGGAGGGAAAATGAAGCAACCTGGAGTGGAAAGGAAGGCTGCTTCGGCTCGGGGCCCCGTGCGTGCCACACACGTACCCACAAATGATCTGTGGGCCCCCCTGGGGTGGGGGGGCTGATTTTTTGATACCATATTCCATTACCTTCATTTTACTCTTCTTAATGTTAATCTTACACCTTCCTTTCAAGACATTGTCCATTAAATTTAACTGCTCTTCCAGGTCATTTTCTATCTCTCTCAGAATTACCATGTAGTCAGCAAACCCTCTCCTTGGACTTCAATTCCCTTTCCAAATTTCTCCTTGCATTGGTTTGCAGCTTGCTTAATGTACAGATTGAACAACATTGGGCAAAGGCTACAACCCTGTCTTACTCCCTTCCCAAGCACTGTGATCCTTTCATGTCCTTCGACTCTAATAATTCCTGTCTGGTTTTTGTACAAGTTGAATACAGCTCTTTGCTACCTACATTTTACCTCTGCTATCTTCCGAATCTGAAAAAGTGTATTCCAGCCAACACATTCAAAAGCGTTCTGCAGATCCACAAATACTAAAAACATAGGTTTCCCTTTCTTTAATCTAGATTCTAAGATACGACGTGAGTATTGCCTCACCTCATGTGTTCTTAAATTTCTCCTAAATCCAATTGGTCTTCCACATGGTCCCACCAGTTTCTCCATTTTTTTTTGTAAATAATTCGCGTTAGTATTTTGCAACCATGACTTATTAATCTGATAGTTCTGTAATTTTTCACATTTGTCTTCACTTTCTTCCTTAGATATTTGGATCACTATATTCTTCATGAAGTGTGAGGGTATTTCTCTCCCCTCTTATACATCTTGCATACCAGGTGGAACAATTTCTTCTTGACTGGCTCTCATGACGATAACAGTTCAGACGGAATATCATCTACTCCAGTGGCCTTGTTTCTAAACTGATAGTTTAATGGTCTGTCAAATTCGACTCGCAGTATAGTTTCTCCTATGTCATCTTTCTCTACTCTATCTTCCATTTCTAGATTACTGCCTTCAAGTTTATTTCCTTTGTACAGCCCTTTTAAGTCTATATATTACTGATCTTTCAGCTTTCTCTTCTTTGCTTAGTACTACTTTTCTGCCAGAGTTCTTGATATTCATACTGCTGATTTTCTTGTCTTCCCTTGTTATACTATCTTCTACAGACTTGAATTCCTCCTTAAGCAACTCCTGCTTAACCAGTCTGCACTCCCTGCGAATTTCATTTTTAGCTGCCTGTACTCCCATTTGCCTGCTTCACTTGATGCATTTTTTTATATTTTCTTCCACCATCAATTAAGTTCAGTTCAGTTCCTGTGTTATCCAAGGATTTCTATTAAGCCTTTATGATTTGCTTCTCTCTCTCTCTCTCTCTCTCTCTCTCTCTCTCTCTCTCTCTCTCTCTCTCTCTCACCCATTCTTCTTCTTCTTCTTCTTCTTCTGTATTACTTTCCCCCATTTCAGACAATCCTTGCCTAATGCTCCCTCTAAAACTCTCAACCACCTCCGATTTCTTCAATTTGTCCAGATTCCGTGTACTTAATTTTCTAACTTTTTGCAGTCTTTTAAGTTTTAATCTACAGTTAATAACCAATAAGTTATGGTTAGAGTCTATATCTGCCCCTGGATATGTCTTACAGTTTAAAACCCGGTTTCTAAATCTATTCCTTACCATTATAAAGTCAATCTGGTACCTTCCAGTGTCTCCTGGTCTCTTCCATGTATACAGCCTTCTTTAATGATGTTTGAAACAAATGTGGGTGATCATTAAATTGTGCTCTGTGCAAAATTCTACCAAGCGATCTCTCTTTCATTAATTTTTCCCAGCCCATATTCACCTAAACATTTTCTTATCTTCCCTTTCCTACAACCGAGTTCCAGTCCCCCATCACAATCCAGTTTTCGTCTCCCTTAACTTTCTGAATGATTTCTTTTATCTCCACATACATTTCTTCGATATCCTCATAATTGGCAGAGCTAGTTGGCATATAAACTTGCACCACAGTGGTCGGTGTTTGCTTCGTGTCTATCTTTGCTACAATAATGTGTTCACTATGCTATTTGTAGTAACTTACCCGCATTCCTATTTTCTTATTCATTATCAGACCTACTCCTGTATTACCACCAACTGTATTGATAATCCTGTACTCACCTGACCAGAAATCCTGTTCATCCTGCTAGCGAACTTCACTAATCCCTACCATATCTAACTTTAACCTATACATTTCTCTTTTCAAATTTTCTAACTTGTCTAAGCAATTAAGAGTTAGAACATTCCATGTTCCGACCCGCAG
Organism: Locusta migratoria; assembly: GCA_026315105.1. Classification (NCBI taxonomy): domain Eukaryota; kingdom Metazoa; phylum Arthropoda; class Insecta; order Orthoptera; family Acrididae; genus Locusta; species Locusta migratoria. The sequence goes on from CM048751.1 coordinate 298,670,406, forward strand.
AATGCCTGTTTTGTTTTTCTTGATGACAACATCCTCCTGACTAGTCCCCACCCGGAGATCTGAATGGAGGACTATTTTACCTCCGGAATATTTTACCCAAGAAGATGCCATCATCATATATTCGTACACCAGAGCTGCATGTCCTCGGGAAACTTAACGACTGTAGTTTCCCCTTGCTTTCAGCCGTTTGCAGTAAGTGCATGGCAAAGCCACGTTAGCTGAAGTTAAAAGGCCAGCTCAGTCAATCATCCAGACTGTTGCCCCTGTAACTACTGAAAAGGCTGCTGCCCCTCTTCAGGAACCTCATGTTTGTTTGGCCTCTCCACAGATACCCCTCAGTTGTGGTTGCACCTACGATATGGCTATCTGTATTGTTGAGGCACGCAAACCACCCTACCTCACCAATGTCAGTGGTTCACAAGGGCGGGAAATTGAATAGTGTGTTTTAAAAATTTGCTAGTAGATTATATACTGAATACATTTGTGAGAACATACTAACAAAATAGGTATTACTTGTAAATTTCAATATTGCTAACTGTATTGCTTCCTAGATCAACTGTTCTATAATTATTTTTCAAAACAAGGGGTTGTTACACCACCTTAGACACCGCAGAATGAATGTAATCAATTCGTAAGCCAAAGATCCTACATGAGAACACACCATTGCAGAGGTTTAATTATTGACAATAATGTGACAGCTAACAAATTACAATTAATCTACTATAAGATTATACACAGCTGTTTCCTTTTCTTTTTGTCATATACTATTGAAGAAGGTATCAAAACATGACAGAAATGTCACAAGTATTTATGTCTGTGATATATTTCCAGATGTGTATTTATATATAGTTGTTATCTTCATTTGTCATTTGTTATTACTTGCCTATTTTATTAATGTATGACTTTTGTACTATCATATCAAACATCAGTAACATATATACGATAGTATAAAAGTCATACATTAATAAAATAAGCAAGTAACAAATAATGACTAAGAGAGATAGCAACTATATACAAATATGTGTAAAAAATAGAGATCGTTTAACTTACCCAAAGCACATGCTCATTGACAGATACAAAGACACAAATAAACACACACACACACACACACACACACACACACACACACACACACACACACAACACAACACAACACACCAACGCAAAGATTCAAGCTTTCATCACCGTTGGCCACTTCATCAGGGAAAGAGGAAGAAAGGAGGGGGGAAAAAAGGGAAGGATGCTGGTTTTAAGGGAGTGGATGAGGAGCCATTCCAATCCCGGGAGTGGAAGGACTTACCTTAGGGAAAAAAAGGAAAGGTAGATAAACACACCCACCCAAAGACATACACACACTAAGACACCAAGACAGACATTTGTAGAAAATGTCTGCCTTGGTTTATTTACCTTTCCTCCCCCCCCCCCCCCCCAAGGTAAGTCATTCCACTCCCAGGATTGGAATGACTCATCCACACCCTTAAAACCCGCATCCTTTCCTTTTCTCCCTCCTTCCTTCCTCTTTTCCTGATGAAGTGGCTAACGGTTGCGAAACCTTGAACCTTTGTGTGCGTTTTTATTTGTGATACATATTTTTCCCCCCTTCTATAATATTCGTTTCAACTACATACAAATATTCATCTGTAAATATGTCACAAATTTAAATATTTGTGACATTTCTGTCACAATGTTTTGTTACCCACTTCAATAGTAAATGACAAAAATAATCTTATAGTAGATTAATTTTAAATTTTTAACAGTTAAATTGTGATCAATAATTAAAACTCTGTAATGATGACATGTTCTGGTGTAGGATCTTTGGTTTAAGAATTGATTATGTTCATTCTGGCATGTCTAAGATTGTACAATAATCCCTTATTTTGAAAAATAATTAAGGAAAAGCTAATTTAGAAAGTGTTATGATTAGCAATATTGAAATTTACAAGGTGCAGCTATTTTGTTTCTTAAAAACACATAGTGCTATTCACACATTATGTATTTAATTTTCTTCTGTACTAGAGACCCAAAGATGGCCTGATTTGGGTCGAAATTTATTGTCATTAAAAAAATATTTAGATACAACTGTGTATTTTCAACGTGCAATTCTTAACCTATTGAAAAGCTGTCCACCACCACCACCACCACCACCTCCTACACTTCCAAAGACAATTATATACATAAAAAATCCAGTAAAATCCCGAATTTACATTTTCCCGCCATTTACACCATTTTTTCAGTCCCATCAAATTTCCTATGTTCACAATGCTGATTCACCCCCATTTTTGCATAAACATATTCACACTTTTCTCATGTTTTACGCCTTTTGAAACTATGTTCATAAAGAAAAAAATTATGTGGTTGACCTAAATTGATGCCGGCACGGCTTTCGCAGTCAAGTATTGTGTTTATAAATTTTAGGCAGTCAAGTATCTTGACATTTTGCATTTATTCAAACGTATACTTTCCGTTTCGTTATTTGGAATACACACATAGATGACTCACAATGGGAGTCTGCCTGTCTCTTTAGCCACCACACCAATTGTCAGCTTGGCTTTGTTTATGCAACTGGTAGTTTGTCATGCTTTGCATCAAGTATTTCGAGAATTTATTCTTATTGTGAAATGCAATTATTTATCTAAGAATATTTGTGACTTTTAAAAAGAGTGAGATTGGTGGTTTGCTTGTGTACGTTTTTCTGCACATTGAAGGGAGCGCGGTATATTATAACCTCAAAAACCCGATTATAGTGTGTGATGCTGATCCTGTGTGTCACAAAAAATACTTACCGTAAGCATATATTTTCACTTCAGAAATCGAATAAATTTTTGAATATCTTCATGCAACACATCTAAAAATACAAAAAGTACGTAACTTGTGCAGTTTCACTACATAAATAATGAATACCAGTTACGGGCTTGCTGACAAAGTCGAATAAGAAGAATGAAATTACATCAAAGATTTCTACTTCTTATAAAGTTACCACTTCCAGCAAAATTTGAATAACTTTTATTACATAATAAACAAACTTCCTGGCGAGTACTTTGATGCCTATTATGTACGTATATCACAAACTACGAAAATGCAAGGGCAATCCAATAAGCATATTTTCTGTTTAAAACATTATTTCCCACATTTTATGTTTTCCCGGATCGTACACCATTTTCTTTAAGTCCCTTGAAAAAAACTAAAAAACGGTGTTGTACTGTAGTTTATTTCAGTAAGTAAAATGATGCTAAGCTCTGGACTTGGAAAAAAAATTGATTTAAGCATACTTCAAAACATAATAAAATTATTTATTTATTTCCCTAGAGAGATATAGAGAAAAAGGGAAGTCTTTTTGGTCGAGTTATTAGGAAGAAATGAGTACACTTTGGACTTACGCCAGATGTGAAGTTTTCAACAACAGCGGCTTTCTCTAACCACTCAACAGCCTCCGTGACGTTATTCAGAGCGTCGTGACATCGAGCAATAAAGATCCGATTCTCCTTCGATGGTGTGCTTGTCAGTCTTTCAGCCTTCAAGAAATGGTCAAGGGCATCTTGAATTGTCACAGAAGGTAGACTAAAAATTGTTGAAGCCATTGACCGCTCAAACCACGAAAGAGATGCTACCTGAAATGAGAAAATTAGTCACATTAAGAGGGGCGGGGGGGAAAATCCTTCACCACTAACATCTATGAGGAATGTAGCTACTGTCACTTCCGAATGAATTTTCGCTCTGCAGTGGAGTGACTTTCTTTACACATGGCATCAGCATTACATATACTTCTAATTGTACTAGAGATGCATGTAAAGAACCACAATATGCGTACGAAATAGCAGCACATCACAGCGGACTATCTACTGTTTGCAAATACAAGAAGGAAATTCAGACCAGCTGAATCATGGCTGATGCCACTAAAGACAATCAGAAAATACATTTTGAGATCACTGAAGAAATTGAAACATAATTTTTTACAGTGAATCTTATTAGATAACTCTGAATTAGAGATGTGTTTATACAGTAAAACTGCACTAGCCTGACAGTTGATATTAGGGTAGACCCTATAGTCTGGCACAAGGCAGAAATTTTCCTCTCTATTTAGTTCATTGCAGTTGGCAGTACAGGCTCATGCCTTCAATAAGACACCAGAACTATTCAACACGGTGCCTTGTCAGCAACAATCGTCTGCTGCCCCTGTGAGCAATTACAAGGGGTGTTTAAATGAATAGGTACAAAATATCTTGACAACCAAACTCGCTGAAATCTGAATATACCGATTAGGGATAACGTAGTGCGAAATCTAGAGATGAGAATGTAGTGTGTGTCCGGTTGTGTGTGTGCGCTCACACCTGATGTAGAAGAGAAGCAAACAGTTGTGCATTCCATCCAAATGACATGGCATGGTATGTAAGGACATTATGGCATTCACCTTGCAAAATCTGATGATTGAGGAGTTTCAGATTTCTAACTGCGGAAGGTATTAAAGTGGCCAATATTCATCGCTGGTAGATGTAAATGGGGGCGACTTTGTGTCTGATAAAGTGGAGTGCACATTTTCATGAAGGCCGGGATGTGAGTGATGATCCAAGACCAGGCCACACAGCCTGAGCATGAACCCCTACAGCAGACACCATCTAGAGACAAGGCCTCACAACAACCCATACCACGTCACACCAAGCAGGCCAGCTTACTGGCTGGCAGCTATGAATCAGTGGGCTCTACCCTAGTGGCCGGCCATTCAGCTGAGTTTGTATGCACTACCAGATGACCCTAAATGAGAAACATGATGTTGACAAATCATAAAAAAAGGTGGGCATCATCAGAAGACTGGAAAAAAGGCTAGAATAAAAATAGTGAGTGAATTCAATACTATGTCTTCAACCACATACAATATTAAAAAACAAGAACAACAGCTACAAAACTGTGTCACAATGTGAAAGCTTTTGTCTTTATTTTTTACTTTTTCATGTGACTATCTGCAGTACTGAGATGTGGTAAGTACTAGCCAGCCACTATCTATTTAGAATACATGCAAAATATTTCTCCCTGTGTGTGTGTGTGTGTGTGTGTGTGTGTGTGTGTGTGTGTGTGTGTGTGTGTGTTTACCAATCCTACTTCCCCCAAAGGTGAGTCTTTCCAGGGATTGCAACGACTCCTCACCCTCTCCTTTCCTTTTCCATCTCCTTCCCTGCTCTTTGCCTGAGGAAGCAACTAATGGTTGCGAAAGCTTGCTTTTGTGTCTGTCTGTCTGTCTGTCTGTCTGTGGTGGTGGTGGTGGTGGTGGTGGTGATGGACATGAGGGACCAAACAACGAGGTCATCAGTCCCTTTAACTCCAAATTGTATATGCTATGGAACCCAACAAAAAGTGGGGGAAAGCTAAAAGACCATTACACTAGGAATTAAAATCATCTCACCAACAAGACTAAAACCAACTTAGGGTAGCGACAGCTACAGTGTCCTTTCCCGTGACTACAACCTTAAACCACAAGTTACTAATGGCACAGTGGTCAACATATCACAGCTTCAGGATAGGGAGAAATAAAACGACATTAAAAAGTAAAAGAGTGGGGGACTGCGGGGGAGAAGGCTCAAAAACTCCACAAACAGCCAAGAGTCACAAACCCACTCACCCCGACCAAGCGAGTCCTAGAGCAGAGAATAAAATCTACTTTCACGGAGGAAGGCAAGGACGTTATCAACAATCCATGGGTCATCCGCCAAAACTAGAGGCAACAAAGGCGGTAGGCCATAGTCGCCACGAAGTGTCAAATGGAGAGGACATTCAACCAGAATATGAGACACGGATTGTACGGTGGCACAATCACAATGTGGTGGATTGTCATTTCGTGAAAGAAATCCGTGGGTCAGCCTGCAGTGTCCAATACGGAGGCGACAGAGGACAGTTGATTCTCTCCGGGAAGGGCGTAAAGATGAACTCCAAGCTGCAGTCATATCTTTGATGGTGCGGAGTTTATTGGAAGGGGCAGTAGCTTTCCAACTGCTATTCCATGAGGAGTGAAGCAAAGATCTGATCAGCACCCGCAGATCCGCACCTGGAATTAGAAAGGGAGGTGGGCAGTGAGTAATTGCCGATCTAGCCAACCGTTCAGCTTCTTCATTCCGTGTAATACCAACATGGCTTGGCACCCAGAGAAAGGTAACGGAGCAGGCAGCACGATGAAGGTCAGCAAGGAGATCATGGATGGAAATAACTAAAGGATGGGAGGGGAAACATCGATCAATGGCCTGCAGACTGCTCATGGAGTCAGCACAAATTAAACCACATTCCACGGCAGTCGGTTTAATAAAACAGAGGGCTCTATAAATCGCCATCAGCTCTGCAGTGAACAAACTGCATGCCTCTGGCATAGAATGGCATTCCGCCCCAACAGGAGATGTAAAAGCATATCCGGAGTGGCCCGCAGTTTTCGAGCCATCAATGTAGAAAATAGAGGCTCCCTGAAACTCTTCTAGTACTGGTTGCACCAAACACCGAAGGACCATGGGGGAAAGTAATGCTTTTGGGCCCTGGAAGAGATCCGCCCGAATTAGTGGTCGTGGCGCCATCCACGGGGGTGTGCGTGCAGTGAAATGGGGGGCGCAATCTAGGGAAGGGAAGTGGAAATCTCGGCAAATAGAGGCGAGCCGCAGTCCGACGGGAAATCCCGCCCGCGGCCGGGTATCAGGAGGTCGAAGCCCTTCATATGCAAAAAGAACCTGGTAAGCGGGATAAGCAGGATATTGCCGGATGGCGATGGCATAAGATGCCAGAAGCTGATGCCGCCTGACCTGAAGAGGGCAGATTTCCGCCTCAACAAGGAGACTGTCGACTGGGCTAGTCGGGAACGCACCTGTAGTCGAGTGTACACCATAATGGTGAACTGGATCTAATAATTTCAGGGCAGAAGGAGCTGCCGAGCCATAAACTTGACACCCATAGTCCAATCGGGACAAGATGAGAGCCCGATAGATACGAAGGACAGTTGTTCGGTCTGCACCCCAAGATGAATGAGCAAGGAAACTTAGGGCATTAAGTTTCCTCATATAACTAATTTTTAGGTGGTGAATATGGGGCACCCAAGTCAATTTTTTGTCAAAGAGAAGACCCAGAAAACGATGCTGTGCTACAACTTCCAGGCGCTGATTACCCAAGAACAGTTCTGGATAAGGGTGAACTGTAGTAAGATGACAAAAATGCATCACCCTCGTTTTTGACGAGGAAAACTGGAAACCATGGGACAGAGCCCACATTGAAGCCCGCCGAATGGCGCTCTGGAGCCGACGTTCAGTAGAGGCTAATGAGTAGGAGCTGTACCATATTCAAAAGTCGTCGACATACAATGCCGGGGTTACCAGCTACCCAACAAAGCTCACCAACCCATTGATTAGAAAGAGTGTAACACTCAACACTGAGCCCTGGGGGACGCCGTTCTCCTGTATTCGAGAAGAGCTAAATGAAGAGCCAACTCTGACACGGAACAGGCGGTGGGATAAAAACTGACAGATAAAAATTGGTAAGGAGCCTCTGAGGCCCCAGTCATGAAGAGAATGTAAAATATGATGATGCCAAGCAGTGTCTTATGCCTTATAAAGATCGAAGAAGACTGCTACAAGATGATGTCGTTTAGAGAAGGCCTGTCTGATCGCAGTCTCCAGTCGAAATAAATGGTCAATAGGGGATTGTCCCTCCTGGAACCAACGCTGGTAAAGTGAGAAAAGTCCCTGGGATTCAAGAACCCAGCATAATCTGCGGGCTACCATCCTTTCAAGCAATTTACAGGGGACATTTGTCAGGCTTATTGGTCAATAACTGTCCAGCACCGACGGGTCCTTGCCAGGCTTGAGGGCAGGGACCACAATACTCTCCCTCCACTGGGAGGGGAAGACCCCTTGAAGCCAAATACGGTTAAAAACTTTTAGGAGAAATTGTCGTTGTGAGGGGTTGAGTTGTTTCAGCAATTGATTATGGATATTGTCAGGGCCAGGTGCTGAATCACGAGAAGAGGAGAGGGCCAGCGATAGTTCCCAGTCAGTAAAAGGTTTGTTATATGGTTCCACCTGGTAAGAAGTAAAGCCTAATTTGAAGGTTTCAGCCTGGTGTTTCTTAAGGAGAAAGGTCGCCGGATATGAAGTTATCGCTGATACATTGGCGAAGTGAGTTGCAAGATGTTCTGCAACGACAGCTGGCTCTGTACAGACCCCATCAGGCAGGGCAAGGCCAGGGATGCAAGACGGCCGCCAGCTACCTTGGCTAGTTTATTTTTTTTTTTTTTTTTTTTTTTTTTGTGGTTTTAGGGAGCACAACTTCTATGGTCATTAGTGCCCAGCCAAGAACATAGATTCGCTATGATCTCAAAAAAAATGGTGACTGTCAGAACATCAACAAGAGGCTAAAAACGAAAGATAAAAGACAATTAAAAGGGTTAAATATCCTTGGATAGGTTGGCCAAGTTCATAAAACGCAAAACCCGAGCAGCTGCTCGTGTGTCATCAGCTAAAATTTCCTCCAGAGTAGACGGAAAGTGAAGGGCTACACGGAGATGATTAAAATTAACACAAGTCAGTAAAACATGTCGCACTGTCAGCAGTTCACCGCAGGAGCATAGCGGTGCAGGTTCGGCGGATAGCAAGTGACGGTGGCTGAAACGGCAATGACCGATCCGCAACCGAGCCAGGATGACCTCCTCCCGCCGAGAGGGGCGTGAGGATGTCCTCCAAGCGGTCGGGATCGGTTTGACAGTTCGCAATTTATTGTTGTACAGTGAAAGCCACACACTGTGCCATTGCGACACGATACTCCGGCGAAGAGCCCGTTGAACATCGTCCGATGGGACGCAAAAGGTAGCCATGCGAGGCAAAAGAGTTGCTGCCTTGGCTGCTGTGTCGGCGGCCTCAATCCCGGGCACTCCCACATGTCCAGGGACCCACAGGAAAGAAACGTGACAGCTGTCATCCGCCAGCAACTGGAGGGAGCGTTGGATCCGATACACGAGAGGATGGGGCGACAAAGGGTCCTTAAGACTCTGCAGGGCACTAAGGGAGTCCGAACATATGGCATAGAAAGGTTAGCGGTGGCGGCAGGTATACAAAACGGCCTGGTGGAGGGCGAAAAGCTCAGCCGTGAAGTTCGAGCACCGGTCAGGGAGCTTGTATTGGAAACGGTTGTCCCCGACGACGAAGGCAGATCCGACACCAGCAGTGCTCTTGGAACCATCAGTGTAAATAAATACGGCATTATCGAACCGCGAACGGAGTTCGACAAGCCTCGAGCGGAATACCAAATCCGGAGTGCTCTCCTTGGGGAGCGAACTAAGTTCGAGGTGTGTGTGAACCTGGGCCTGATGCCACGGTGGCAATGGGCTTTCGCTCAACCGAAGGGTGGAAGGAAGGGTAAAATCGAGCCGCTGTAGCAGACGGCGAAACCGAACTCCCGGTGGAAGCAAGGCAATCGCAGACAACTGATATTGGCGATCGAGTGAGTCGTCAAAAAATAATCTGTAAGATGGATGGTTGGGCATCGACCGTAGGCGGCATGCGTACCGACACAAGAGTATGTCACGTCGAGTGGTCAAGGGTAATACAGCAGCCTCGGCATACAGACTTTCAACAGGGCTGGTATAAAATGCACCGGTCGCCAGACGTAATCCACGATGGTGTATAGAGTTGAGACGGCGGAGAATCGACGGCCGTGCTGAAGAGTATACAAGGCTTCCATAGTCGAGCTTCGACTGAACAATGGCCTGGTAAAGGTGAAGCAGGACGGTACGATCCGCTCCCCATGACGTGCCACTGAGGACACGAAGAACGTTAAGGGATCGGGCACAACGGGCAGCCAGGTAGGACACGTGTGTGGACCAGCAAAGTTTCCTATCCAACATGAGTCCCAAGAATTTCGTATTCTCCACGAAAGGGAGAGCAACAGGGCCGAGACGTAGAGAAGGTGGAAGAAATTCCTTGTATCTCCAGAAGTTGATGCACACCGTTTTCTCAGTGGAGAATCGGAAGCCGTTTGCGATGCTCCAGGAATATAGACGGTCAAGACAGCGTTGGAGACAACGCTCCAAGAGACACGTCCGCTGGGCACTACAATAAATTGCGAAATCGTCAACAAAAAGAGATCCGGAGACGTCGGCTGAAAGGCAATCTACGATCGGATTGATTGCAATGGCAAAGAGCGCCACACTCAAGACGGAGCCCTGTGGTACCCCATTCTCCTGGCAAAAGGTATCCGACAAAACAGAGCCCACCCGTACCCGGAACTTGCGATCCGCCAAAAACGCTTGAATGAAAAGAGGAAGGCGGCCCCGAAGGCCCCATGTGTGCAATGTGCGGAGAATGCCCGCTCTCCAACAGGTATCGTATGCCTTCTCCAAGTCGAAGAACACTGCTACTGTTTGACGCTTCTTTAGAAAGTTGTTCATTATGAAGGTCGACAACGTAACGAGGTGGTCAGCAGCAGAGCGGTGTCGACGAAAACCGCATTGGATATTAGTCAGGAGGCGGCGAGATTCGAGGAGCCAGACCAACCGAGCGTTAACCATGCGTTCCATCACCTTACAGACGCAGCTCGTCAGAGAAATGGGGCGATAACTGGAAGGAAGGAGTTTGTCCTTCCCTGGTTTGGGGATGGGGACAACAATGGCTTCACGCCAACTTGTGGGAACATGACCTTCAGTCCATATGATGTTTCTACCAACAGGGTGCCATTCCGAAACCGCTTTACTCACTTCAAGGTACCAGCAAATCCTTCGAGACCCTTGTTGATATAGACACCAAGGCAGACACATGTAAAAAGCAAATAAGTTGCTTTTTACTCATGTCTGCCTTGGTGTGTGTGTGTGTGTGTGTTTACCTAACCTTTGTCCCCCAAGGTACGTCTTTCCTCTCCTGAGATTGGAATGACTCCTCAACCGCTCCTTTAAACCCACATCCTTTCCTTTTCCCTCTCTACACATCTACATGGGATACTCTGCAAATCACGTTTAAGTGCCTGGCAGAGGGTTCATCGAACCACCATTATACTATTTATCTCCCATTCCACTCTCTAATAGCGCGCAGGAAGAAAGAACACCCAAATCTCTCCGTTTGAACTCTGATTTCTCGTATTTTATTCTGATGATCATTTCTACCTATGTAAGTGGAAGTCAACGATCTATTTACACATTCGGAGGAGAATGTTGGCAACTGGAGTTTTGTAAGTAGCCCACGCCGCAGCGATAAGTGCCATTGTTGTAATGATTCCCATCCCAGATCCTGTATCATTTCTGTAATGCTGTCTCCCCTGTGTTGTGACAATACAAAACAACCTGCCCTTCTTTGGACTGTTTTGATGTCCTCCGTCAAAACCACCTGATAAGGATCCCACACTGGGCACCAATACTCCAAAAATGGACGGACAAGTGTAGTGTATGCAGTCTCTTTTGTAGTTCTGTTGCATCTTTAAGGGTTCTGCCAGTAAAACTTAGTCTATGGTTCGCCTTTCCCATGACATTATCCACATTTCTTTCCAGTTTAAGTCTGACGTAATGGTAATTCCTAGGTATTTAGTGGAGTTTATGGCCTTCACTTTTGATTGATTTATCTTGTAAATCAAGTTTAACAGATTTCTTTTCGTACTCATCTGGACGACTTCACACTTCTCATTTAGAGTCAATTGCCAATTTTTACACCATACCGATTTCTTATTCAGATCGTTCTGCTGTTGGTTTTGATCCTCAGATGATTTTACTAGACGGTAAATGACGGAGACATCTGCAAACAACCTAAGAGAGCTACTTAGATTATCGCCTAAATCATTTATGTAAAGGAACAGCAGAGGACCAATAACACTACCCTGTGGAATGCTTGCTTTCACCTTTGTTTTAGTCGAAGCCTTACCATCAATAACTGCGAACTGTGACCTCTCTGACAGGAAATCCCCTATCCAATCACAAATTTGGAGCGGTATATCATAACCACGCAATTTGATTTAAAGCTGTTTATGAGGCACGCTGTAAAAAGCCTTCTGGAAATCAAGAAATACAGAATCAATTTGAGAACCCTTGTCGATACCACTCAACACTTCGTGTGAGTAAAGAGCTAGTTGTATTTCACATGAATGATATTTTCTAAATCCGTGTTGACCTTGGGTCAATAGATCGTTCTGTTCCAGATAATTCATAATATTTGAATACAGGACATGTTCTAAAACCCTGCTGCAAATTGACATCAATGAAATAGGCCTTTAGTTTAGTGGGTTACTCCTACTGCCTTTCTTCAATATAGGTGTGACCTGTGCTACTTTCCAATCTTTTGGTACAGATCCTTCTATGAGAAAGCGGTTGTATATGGCTGTTAAGGAGCTATCGCTTCAGCAATCAGAAATCTAATGGGTATACAATCCAGACCAGAAGACTTGTTCTTGTTGAGCGATTTTAGTTGCTGCACTACTACGATGATATCTGCTTCTACGTTACTCATTACGGCCTCTGTTTGTAATTCAAAATCTGGAATATTGGTTTTGTCTTCTTTGGTGAATGAGTTTCTAAAAGCTATGTTTAGTAACTCTGCTTTAGTAGCACTGTCATCGGCAGGATCGCCATTACTATCTCGTAGTGAGCGTATTGTTTGTGTTTTGCCCCTAGTATATTTAAAATATGACCAAAATATCTTTGGGTTTTCAGTCAAATTTCGAGAAAGAGTTTCGTTGTGATAAGTACTGTAAGGAATCTCGCATTGAAATCCTCACTAAATTTCGAGCTTATGTGTAGGATCGCCAATCCTGGGGATTTTGTGTTTGTTTAAATTTAGTATGGTTTTCCTTTGCTTTTGCATCAGTGTCCTAACCTGTTTTGTGTACCGAGGGGGATCTCCTCATCCTTTCATTAATTTATTTGGTATACAACTGTCAATTGCTGTCGATACTGTGGTGTCGCACAAGTCTGAAGTGTGTGCCATATACTTGCGCCGCACGCCGCCATGAAAGCACGGTGCGGCGTTCTTACGATGTTGGCCACGAGCGCCCTCTGCTGCAACTCCGCTCGTGGCCACCACTGAACTGGATTGGTCACTTGGGATTAGGACAGGCACTAGGACTCATTAGTAGGCAGGCCTCTACCTAGTTAAATTATGTACCAGCATTGCACTAGTCTGCTGCCCTCCAAGTTAAGTATCGTATTATTTCTACCAAATATATATCTCGTTCTAATCTAGCTTAGTGTTTCTAGTTTCTGCTGTCCCACTGGCTGGTCACCTCAGACTCCGTACCTGAACACACGTGCATTCTATTTTTATGTGTTAGTCTCTCTCTACTCGGCCACCGACATCTATGACAACCGGCGGCAACGAGACAAAATATACCACTTCTTTGAATTTGAGCCACATCTTGTCTACACCTACGTTTAATGTTAGAAACGAGTGGAATTTGTCTTTCAAGAAGCGATGTATTTTATTTCTATCTGCTTTCCTCAGCAAATATACTTTTCGTTTATTTTTGGTAACTTTGGGACTTTCACTATTCAATCTCGCTATGACAGCTCTGTGTTCAATAATACCTGTATTCATTTTGATGCTCGTTATGAGCTCAGGATTATTTGTTGCTAAGAGATCAAGTTGTTTTCACATCCATTTACAATTCTAGTTGGCTCATGAACTAATTGCTCGAAGTAATTCTAAGAGAATGCGTTGAGTATAATTTCGCACGATTTATGCGTACCTCCTGATTTCAAAATATAATTTCGCCAACAGATCGAGGGTAAATTAAAATCACCACCTACTATTATCGTGTGAGTCGGGTACGTTTTTGTAATTTGACTCAGGTTTTCTTTGAACCTTTCTGCTATTGTATCGTCAGAGTCGGGAGGCCGGTAAAAGGAACCAATTATTAACTTCTTACGATTTTCAGGTACAACCTCTACCCATAATAGCTCAAAGGAACTATCAACTTCAACTTTGCTACACGAAATACTACTTTTGACGGCGACAAACACGCCTTCACCTATTTTGTTTAATCTATCCTTTCTGAACACAGTTAGATCTTTTGAAAGTACTACTCTCCCAAGATGGCCGCCAGTGAGTGACGCACGCTAGTTAGGCTCGCAAGTTTATCCGGTATTTGGAGGTGTTACTAAGCAGTTTGGCTGTTTGAAATAGTCACAAAACGTGTGTTAAGTGCCAAGTGTTGAATCGCTATAGTATTCGGAGTGCCTGTAATCGTGTAACTGCATTGAAAATGGAAAGTCGTCGAACAACGCGCAGCACCGCCAACGGCCAGTCCGGCGAGGGGGCAGCAGGCGAGCCGGTGCCGGCGACCGCGGCCACGCCGCCCGCCACCGCCGACATCGCCGCACTCGTCAGGGCCGAGGTAAGTGCCGCGCTGCAGGCGGAGGGCGCGCTCGCCACCGTGCTCCAGACCATCACCGACGCCGTCACTGCCTCAGTGACGCTCAAAATACAGCAGACGCTCGACAAGAATGCCAGCGAGATATGCGCTCTGAAAAAGACCCTGGAGGATACCGCAGGCAGAGCACGATCTCTCGAGCAGAAGCTAATCGAGAGAACAGATGAGCTCGAACAATATCAGAGACGTAACAACCTAAGACTGTTCGGGATTCCAGAAAATAGTAGTGAAAACACCGATGAAATCGTAGTGAAGCTGGCCACTGAAAAGCTAGGGGTGCAGGTGACCCTTAACGACATCGACAGAAGTCACAGAGTAGGACGTAAGACAGGGGAATCCACAAAACATAGGCCCATAATAGTGAAGTTTGTTTCCTACAGGAAGAGATCCGAAATCTTTAGAGCCAAGAAGAAACTGGTAAAATCAGGTCTGACGATACGTGAAGATCTCACTTCCGAGCGGTTAAAAATTTTGAATAGTGCAATCGCAACATTTGGTCTACACAATGTATGGACAAGTGATGGCAGAATAATGGTGAAGACGAACAATGGCAAAATATCAATTACAAATGCGAATGAACTCGAAAGCCTCTGCTTTAGGAGATAAAAACACTTGCCGCCACTACTTCTACGTGTAGCTTACTATTTTTTTTTTTTCTTTTCTATTTTTTTTCTTCTTTTGCTACACTTTATATCGATTTTGTAAAGAAAATCTTATGTACATTAATATCTATTATACTACATTAGTTAGCTTTCTCTTTATTATTTTAGCAAATTATCATTATTTGATTGGTGTGATTTGTTGTTACACTTTTTTTTTTTCTCTTTCTTCTAGCAAATTATCATTATATTTTTAGCGACACTTACTGGTTCACTTTAGGATAGTGCTGTTTTACTATTAATCTCATACTTACATTATTAATTACGGTACCATATTAGGTTTAAATTCAATTTTATATAGCGTTGGTCTCACGCATCATTGGCAATTGCTCACTCTACTATCGATATTGTTATCTTTATTTAGTGTTGTTCCGTGCAGATTATTTTTACTGTGCTTAGCGAGATTCCCCCCCCCCCCTCAGCGCCACGCTGCCGCTCGGCGGACACAGGCCGTGCTGACCTTGGCTGCAGCGCCTCCCTGTCCCTCCCCTGTCTCTGAACCCACCTGACCTGCTTCGGCTCTCTCTCTCTGCTGTCCTGCACTCCTCCCCCGACCCCCCGGACCGTTAGCCCCCAGCCACGCCACATTCCAATGTGTCCTGCGTTCGCAGAAAAGGACGCCGCCACCCCACAGCCCACTGCCGTTGCCCTACCGACTAGCGGTATCATCGCGCGCGCTACAACTGAGCGCACACAGCTCCACGTGGCACACGCAAATGTTCAATCTCTACAAGCTCATTTAGTTGAGTTCCGCCATATATTTCAAGACTTGGATCTTCATATAATTCTTCTATCGGAGACCTGGCTCAAACCAAGCATTACCACCAGTTCCGTAAATTTAGACGGCTATGTCTTCCTAAGACACGACCGATTGAACAAACGCGGAGGCGGCGTTGGAGCTTACATACGCTCTGAATTATCTCCTACCGTATTGCACACATCAAATAATGATGAAACTGAACAAGTGGAATACATGTTCGTAGAGATAAAACCCCTCAAAGAAAAGTGTCTCATATGCGTCCTCTATAAACCTCCGAAGGTAGGTGCGTTGGACTGCTTCGAAACTGCCCTCTCAGACCTCGAATCACCTTATGAGCACATAATTATAGCGGGAGACACTAACATAAATTTTCTGTTCAACAGTCCGTCCTGTATGAAGTTCAAGCGTATGCTTACGTCTTCGAATCTGACCTTACTTCAGCTTGCACCCACCCATCACACAGCTGATAGCCACACTTTAATAGATATATTTGCAACAAGGTTTCCAGACAGAGTAATTCGAACGTCACAAACATCTGCACCTGGCATGTCTGCCCATGATGTAATCTTCATGACATACTCGCTAGAATGCCCCAGGAAGAAACCACTTCTAACTACATACCGTGACTTAAGACGCGTCAATTTACCTGAACTGACAGCTGATGCACAAGAAATAGTTTTCGAGCCAACCTCCGACACCCTCCCGGACGTAAACGAGAAACTGCACAAAATTACAAATAAACTTAACCAGCTGTATGATAAATATTCGCCCATCAAGATCAAAAAAGTGAGAAGGAAACCTGCACCCTGGCTAACTGATGAACTAAAACAGCTCATGAATCTCAGGGACAATGCACATCGGACATACAAACTGCACCCTACACCTGAAAACCACACCGCTTACAAGCAGAAACGTAACAGAGTCAGCCAGGCTGTGAGAAATGCTAAACTCAGATACGCCTATTCATTAACCGACAACATAAATAGACCGGCCGTCCTCTGGAAAAACCTGCGCGGTCTTGGTATTGGAAAAGTAAAAACTGCAGCCGAACCCACTGTCCCCATTGAGGAACTAAATCAGTATTTCACAACGCCTACCACCACAATAGATCACCAAACGAAACAAACACTTATTGACCATATCAAGAGGATAAACAACGCTAACCATGATAAGTTTTGTTTTAAGCATGTTACTGGAAGTACAGTCAAAAAAGCCATTATGCGTATTACATCAGCGTCTACTGGGGATGATGGTATCACTATCCAAATGGTAAAGCTGATTATTGATCCACTGCTGCCCATCATAACAGATATATTTAATCAGTCCTTAGCCACAAGTGTTTTTCCTGATGCATGGAAACGTGGACTAGTTAAGCCACTGCCAAAAAAGGACATTGCCACAGCACCCTCTGATTACAGACCTATCTGCATTCTTCCGGCACTATCCAAAGCTCTAGAATATATAGTAAATGATCAGCTAACCAGCCACTTGACTATTAATAACCTTTTTGACGAACACCAATCAGGTTTTCGCAAATATCGCAGCACAACATCTGCTTTGATAAAAGTGACAGACGATCTTAAGCAGGCAATGGATAGACAAGAGGCGACTATTATGTGCTTCTTAGACTTTAGCAAAGCTTTCGACACTGTGGACTTTGACATTTTACTTGCTAAACTTAGCAGCCTAAATCTCTCTCAAGGCGTGGTGCAATGGTTTCGCTCATACTTGACATCGCGTCTTCAGTGCGTCATGTCCGGCACCAAAAAGTCACAGTGGAGAAAAGTACTATCAGGCGTACCACAGGGCTCGGTACTAGGTCCACTCCTCTTTGCATTGTACGTAAATGACGTATCATCGGTCTTGTCCTTTTGTAAATACCACATGTATGCCGATGACCTCCAGTTGTATTTAAGTGCAAAACCAAAAAACCTGAAGACAGCAATCGAAAATTTTAATTCTGACCTATGTGCACTATCAAAGTGGGCACAGAATATAGGATTAAAGCTCAATCCAAGTAAAACACAAGCAATTCTGGTAGGACATCCTAGGCTCATTAACCACAAATTCCGCGAATCTCAACCATCATTAATATTAAATGACACACCTATCTATTTTTCGCCCTCGGCAAAAAGTCTGGGAGTGATAATAGACGACAAACTAAATTGGGCTGAGCACACAGCCGCCGTGTGTAGGAAGGCATCAGCATCTCTTCATGCCCTACAGAGATATAAGAAGTTTTTTCCTCTCGATCTCAAAAAGAAACTTATACAAACACTTGTAATTCCAATTATTGATTACAGTGATGTTATCTTGCAAGGTCTTTCTTGGGAAAGCTCAAGACGTCTGGAACTAATCATGAATGCCTGCGTTCGATATATATGTAACATCCGTCTCTTTGATCACATCTCACCATCTTATATGCAACTATCCTGGCTCCGTGCTGACAAGCGCAGAGATTTTCATACACTCTGTTTCCTCTACTCTCTTATCAACGTACACTGTCCCTCATATCTTTCCTCGACCTTAACACTCTTATCTGATCAGCATAACAGAACTACTCGTTCGTGTCAGAGCAAAACCCTTTCTGTCCCTATCCATCACTCAGCCGGTTTCTCAAAATCCTTTTCAGTAGCAGGAACGAGGCTCTGGAATCATCTACCTCAGTATATCAGAGAACTGAATAACACTGCCAGCTTCAAACGACAGTTAATGGATTATCTACTGAAGCAATAATTACGCCAGTCTTTAATACCCTACGGTCCAGGTACGTCACATCCATTCCTCCTCCCAGATATTCTGTTACTGCCATTGCTCTCGCCAGGTACAGCTTTCTTAACTTCCTTTTGTCAGAATTCGCCTTGCCTTAACCAGTCTCGATTCAAAAGTACATCCTGTATCTGCTAATATCAATGTCGTTACACCAACAGCAGCAGAAGGTGTCTCAGTGGTACTACTAGTATTAATCCTATTAGAATTAAGTCAATACCTTTTATTTTACATCCTTTTACATGTAGTTAACTTTTATAAATTATGTTATTAATTGCTTATCTGTACAAATCATTGGTATGTTATAGGTAACTCAAATGTAAAAAATTCTGTATGTGTAAAACCCTGGTCCGATGTAAGAGAGGGCCTGATGGCCCTAATCTGATCAGGCTAAATAAATAAATAAATAAATAAATAAATACTTCTGAACTTATTTCCGGCTTGAGCCTACTTTCACTGCCTACAATGGTGTGTGTTTCGGTGCTTTCTATTAACGCTTTGAGTACGGGTACTTTCCCGACACATTTACGACAATTTACAACTGTTATACCGACAGTTCCCAAATCTACATTTCTGCTGTGATCCACCTGCACCCTACGAGATTGCCCATTTTGTTTTCCCCCGAAGCCCTTTATCCTAAAAAACCGCCCAGTCCACGCCACACAATCCCCGCTACCTGAGTAGCCACTTCCTGCGTATAGTGGACTCCTGACCTATTCAGCAGAACCGGAAACCCACCACCCGATGGCGGAAGTCAAGGAATCTGCAGCCTACACAGTCGCAGAACCATCTGAGACTCTGATTCAGACCCTTCCCTGTTCTCTTTTTCTTAAGAAGCTACCCAGGGTTGCGAAAGCTCAGCATTTGTGTGTATGTGATTTTTTTATTTTTATTTTTATTTTTATTTTTTATTTGTGTTTCTGTGTGCATACCTGTGCTCTTTCGCCAGGTAAGTAAACCACATCTACTTTTTATATATATTTTTCCTGCTAGGAATTTTTTTTCCTCCATTATATATATATATATATATATATATATATATATATATATATTATAGAGGAAAAATTCCTAACAGGAAAAATTTACGTAAAAAATAGATGAAGTACACTTACCAGGCGAAGGGGCACAGGCAGTAATAGCAACAAATAAACACACACACACACACACACACACACACACACACACACACACACACACACACACACACACACAAAAATGCTAGCTTTCGCAGCCTAGCTGCTTCATCAGGCAGAAGGGAGGAGAGGGAAAAGGAAATGATGAGAGTTTTAAGGAAGGGGGTAAGGAGCCATTCCAATCCCGGGACAGGAAAGACTTACCTTGGGGGAAAAAATGGAGGGTAAATAAATGCACACACACCCACACATTTACACAGACAAGTACACTGTACTTGTGTCTGTGTAAATGTGTGGGTGTGTGTGCATTTATTTACCCTCCATTTTTCCCCCAAGCTAAGTCTTTCCTGTCCCGGGATTGGAATGGCTCCTTACCCCCTTCCTTAAAACTCTCATCATTTCCTTTTCCCTCTCCTCCCTTCTGCCTGATGAAGCAGCTAGGCTGCGAAAGCTAGCATTTGTGTGTGTGTGTGTGTGTTTATTTGTTGCTATTACTGCCTGTGCCCCTTCGCCTGGTAAGTGTACTTCATCTATTTTTATATATATATATATATATATATATATATATATATATATATATATATATATATATATATATACCTGGACCTTCCATTCTTACTATTACACAGACTAAGTATTCCCCGTAGCTCAAAACTGTCTGTAAGGTCTGCAATTATCTACAGTACTTACAATTTTTCTACATAAATACTGAAATTTATGTTTACTTACATGGCTATAAAAGAAAGTTCTGTGAGTCCATATAAAGTATGACAAAAAACGCATCAGTCTTGTTTTCAAAAATGTAAAATGAAAGCATCGAAAGCAGAAACTATGCTACAACTTCTTGAATCTGTATGTCACCACACACTATTTAAGCGTAAAAATCTCAACTAGTTTCTTTCCAGGAATTTTGCAATGTTTCATTTAGTGAAAGGTGATTAATACTATTTCTGATATCAGTAAGATTCTTACCTCTCTCCAGGGGACACCACGTTGACGAAGCACAGTCCGTGCGGGCGGAGAGGCTTGGGTATCGGTGTGAAGCTGAGGGCTATACCGAAGGTAGAGAACCTACTGCCGGAAGGGCCTCAGCTGATGGATCTGACTAAGAGTTTCCCACAACGTCCCGTCTTCCTTATCCTGTCCCAGTCCTTTCCCAACCCAAGGTGTGATACGATCCGTGCCGAGGGGTGCGTGGCACATGGGTGGATGTGTCTCGAATGGAGTCTCAGAGATACCGGGGCGACCTCCCTGAGCAAGTAGCCTTGCACCGTGCGGGGATATCGTGGTGTGGACCATATAAATCCCCAAATCTCACGGGACTAAGATGAACACAGAGAAAGAAAGTATTTTAAAAGAATCTGAGGGGCAATCTGAGACCTCAGATACACTGACCAGATTAGGATTAAGGCCTTGTCTGGGGCTCAGGAGGAAACTTCTCAAGAAACAGAAGCAAAAGGAAGGAAAAGAATGGATTCCTAAGCATAAGTGGAGGGAATCAAAAGGGCTTGAGCCCAAGACCCCCCTCGAAGTCAAAGACAAGTCATCTCTCTAGGGAAACTGGCCTAGTATTCCAGGCCAAAATCACTGCCATCAGGGCGTGTGTGGAGGAGAAGTTGCGTAGGTGCTACAAAGACCGTAGCATCTATATCTATTCAGACAGCCAGGCAGCCCTGAGATCACTGGCAGCTCCTGCAACAAGGTCTAAAATTGTTGCAGAATGTCACAGGGTTCTGGTGGAGCTAGGGGAAAGCAATAGAGTAAACCTATTGTGGGTCCCTGGCCACTCGGGGATCAGTGGAAACGAACATGCCGACAGATTAGCCAGGATGGGGGCAGAGTCTCCATTTATTGGACCGGAACCTGTCCTGACAATCACCAAGGCAATGATCAAATTGGAGCTACGTAACTGGCTCAGAAGACAGCACGTAGAATATTGGACCAAAGTCCATCAACAAAAACATGGCAAGGTAATGATGCCAAAGCCATGTTTTAAAAGAAGCTCTGCAATCCTGGGCCTGAACAGGAGAGAGATTAGACTCATGGTTGGATTGCTGACAGGCCATGGGAATTTCAAAAAACACCTACATACAATGGGAATAACAGAAGAGGACCCTAAACATAGGATCTGTGATGACGGTGATGAAACTGCATACATCTAATATTCGAATGCATTGCATTGGAGAGTAAAAGGCACAGAACATTTGGGACAACCAGACCCGAAGAAATTGTGTCTATTAAAGAACTAGTAAAGGGACTCTTTGCACTGTTCCAAGGGCATTGGTTGGCTTTACTAGATATACAGGGAGCGATACCGCACAATAAACTTAGTTTCGGTGTGGGCAGTGGCAGGTAGGACCAAGAAAATCAAATCAATCAAATCAAGATTCTTACCTCCTTGAGAATTTCATAAAGTATATAATCTGATACCAACTTCAGTGAAGAGTTATTGGTACATACCTCAAAGTTGAATCTCCCTAATAGATGGTGCAATGAACTATCATTTGGTTTCAACTTCAATGCTTCATCAATGTGTTTCTTGAAGAGAGAACCATCATTGGCCCTTTCACGGAGGCTCGAAAACTGTCCCCGGGTACCGACATTGATGGCATACCATTTGTGTGCTTCATAACTAGATGGGTTGAGGATCAGTGCCTTTTCTGCATAATCACAACCTGTGAAAAAAAAAAAAAAAAAAGCCCTGATGCAAATGAACTACCGATTACAGATTTTAAAGAGTCGATAACTTCTGGTGACTTAAAAACCATATCTCTGAAGCCACTTCATTTTACACATTGCTACAATTATGTGCTACAACATACGCTGGCTTAACCCTCCAAGTGTGTGTGACAGCATATGCCATCTGTTGCTGACCACTCTTCAGCTTGAGCGACGTCATATGCCATCCGCGTTTTTTATTCAGTTTTTCGTCTCTGCCAATGCAGTCTGAAGGACGGCTGCTAGATGGCAGTGTCATAAATTCCTTAGCTTCATGTTGATGAATTTTATATTAAGTTATTTGCATGGGCTACAATTTTACCAACTTTTTGTCTTTGTTGACATGCTAATTTTCCAAAGTTGTGTGCAACAGCTGGGCAAATTTTGACAGATTGTTATAATGAGACAGAGGGGTTTTTATTGTCACCTTAGTGTGTGTGCAGTCTCACCAGACTGGAAGGAAAGTGTTTTTCTTTTTTTTGTGGTTTTAGGGCGTACAACTGCTAAGGTCATTAGCGTCCAGACAAGAACAGAGAGTAGCTAGGTCTCAAAAAATTGGTAACTGCCAGTTAGAATATCAAGAGAAGGCTAAAAACAAAAGAAAAAAAACCAATTAAAAGCTTTAAATAGCCTTTGATAAATTGGCCAAGTTGATAAAATGCAAAACACGAGAAAGCTGCCTGTGTGTCATCAGCTAAAATTTCTTCCAGAGTAGACGGAAAGTGAAGGGCTACACGGAGATGATTAAAATTAACACAAGACAGTAAAACATGTCGCACCGTCAGCAATTCACCGCAGGAGCACAGCAGTGCAGGATCGGCGGTTAGGAAATGACGGTGGCTGAAACGGCAGTGACCAATCCTCAACCGGGCCAGGATGACCACCTCTCGCCGAGAGGGGCGTGAGGTGGTCCTCCAAGTGGTCGGGATCAGTTTTACAGTTCTCAATTTATTGTCGTACAGTGAGAACCACGCACTGTGCCAGGACGACATGATACTCTGGCGAAGAGCCCTTTGAACATTGTCCGATGGGACGCAAAAGGCAGCCATGCGAGGCAAAAGAGCTGCTGCCTTGGCTGCTATGTCGGCTGTCTCATTCCCGGGCACACCCACGTGGCCAGGGACCCACAGAAAAGAAACGTGACATCTGTAATCTGCTAGCAACTGGAGGGAGCCTGGTGGAGGGCAAAAAGCATAGCCGTGAAATTCGAGCACTGGTCAGGGAGCTTGTATTGGAAACGGTTGTCCCCGACGACGAAGGCAGATCCTCCACCATCATTGCTCTTGGAACCATCAGTGTAAATAAATATGACATTATCGAACCGCAAACGGAGTTCGACAAACCTCGAGCGGTATACGAAATCCGGATGTCTCTCCTTGGGGAGCGAACTAAGTTAAAGGTGAGTGTGAATCTGGGCCTGATGCCACGGTGGCAATGGGCTTTCGCTCAACCGAAAGGTGGAAGAAAGGGTACGACCGCAGGCGGCATGCGTACTGACACAATAGTATGTCACGCCGAGTCATCAAGGGTAATACAGCAGCCTCGGCATACAGACTTTCAACAGGGCTAGTATAAAATGCACCGGTCGCAAGACGTAAACCCCGATGGCGGATAGAGTTGAGATGGCGGAGAATCGACGGCCGTGCAGAAGAGTATACAAGGCTTCCGTAGTCGAGCTTTGACTGAACAATGGCCTGGTAAAGGTGAAGCAGGACGGTACGATCCGCTCGTCATGACGTGCCACTGAGGACATGAAGAACAAGAAGGGATCGGGCACAACGGGCAGCCAGGTAGGACACGTGTGTCGACCAGCAAAGTTTACGATCCAACATGAGTCCCAAGAATTTCGTAGTCTCCACGAAAGGGAGAGCAACAGGGCCGAGACATAGAGAAGGTGGAAGAAATTCGTTGTATCTCCAGAAGTTTATACACATCGTTTTCTCAGTGGAGAGTCGGTAGCCGTTCGCAATGCTCCAGGAATATAGCCGGTCAAGACAGCGTTGAAGACAACGCTCCAAGAGACACGTCCACTGTGCGCTGCAATAAATTGTGAAATCGTCTACAAAAAGGGATCCAGAAACGTCGGCTGAAAGGCAATCTACGATCGGATTGATTGCAATGGCAAAGAGCCACACTCAAGACGGAGCCCTGTGGTACCCCATTCTCCTGGCGAAAGGTATCTGACAAAACAGAGCATATCCGTACCCGGAACTTGCGATCCGACAAGAACACTTGAATGAAAAGAGGGAGGCGGCCCCGAAGGCCCCATGTGTGCAATGTGCGGAGAATGCCCGCTCTCCAACAGGTATCGTATGCCTTCTCCAAGTCGAAGAACACTGCTACTGTTTGACGCTTCTTTAGAAAGTTATTCATAATGAAGGTCGACAAGGTAACGAGTTGATCAGCAGCAGAGCGGTGTCGACGAAAACCGCATTGGACATTTGTTAGGAGGCGGCGAGATTCGAGGAGCCATACCAACCGAGCATTAACCATGCATTCCATCACTTTACAGACGCAGCTCATCAGAGAAATAGGGCGATAACTGGAAGGAAGATGTTTGTCCTTCCCTGGTTTGGGCATGGGGACAACAATGGCTTCACGCCAACTTGTGGGAACATGACCTTCAGTCCATAAGCGGTTATAGGTGCTAAGTAGGAAACACTTGCCCGCAGAAGAGAGGTTCTTCAGCATCTCAATATGGATGGAATCGGGGCCGGGAGCAGAAGATCGGGACTGGGCGAGAGCATGGTCTAGGTCCTGCATTGTGAAGGCGACATTATAATTTTCACGATTAAAAGAGTGGAAAGAAGGCGGTCATGCCACCTCTGCCTGTTTGCGAGGGAGGAAGGCAGGGTGGTAAGGGGCAGAGCTCGAAACCTCCGCAAAGGAACGGCCCAGTGCATTGGAAACATCAACGAGTTCCACAAGGACTACGTTCTCCACGGTCAGGCCAGAGATCGAGGAGTGGACCTTGATGGCGGATAAATGGCATAGGCCACCCCAAACAACCGTGGAGGGAGTAAAACGGTTAAAAGAATTAGTAAAAGCAGTCCAGAAAGCTTTTTTGCTGTCGTTTATAAATTTACGACATTGCGCTCACAGCCGTTTGTAATTTATACAATTCTGCAACGTCGGGTGGCGGTGGAAGGTGCGTAAAGCACGTCGCCAGGCTCTAAGAGCGTCGCGGCAGGCTGCAGTCCACCAAGGCACCGGGACACGACATGGAGAAGAGGATGTACGAGGTATGGAAAGTTCAGCAGCGGTGAGAATAACCTCTGTGAGGTATTCGACCTGATGGTCACAGCTGGGAAAATTCTGATCGTGAAAAACAGCCATGGAAGAATAAAGCCCCCAGTCAGCTTTAGAAATGTTCCAACTAGTGGGACGAGGAGAGGGGGAATGATGCAGGAAGTGGATGACACAAGGGAAATGGTCACTGGAGTACGTGCCAAAGTGCATACCACTCAAACCGACCGGCAAGCTGAGGAGTGCATATCCTGAGGTCTATATGGGAATATGTGTGTGTCGTGTCGGAAAGGAAGGTCGGTGCACCGGTGTTGAGGCAGACAATATTGAGGTGTTGGAGAAGGTCCACCAAAAGGAAGCCTCTCGGACAAGTTGCCAGAGAGCCCCATAGGGGGTGGTGGGCATTAAAGTCGCCTACTAACACAAAAAGTGAAGGGAGCTGGTCAACGAGGTGTAGCACATCTGCCCTAGTAAGGGCGTATGACGATGGCGAATAGATAGTACAGAGGGAAAAGAAGAAGGTGGATAGAGTGATGCGGACGGTTACTGCCTGTAGGTTAGTATGCAATTAAATGGGATGGTGATAGACGTTGTACCGAATGAGCATCAGAACCGCTCCATGGGCTGGGGTACCTTCCACAAGTTGCAGGTCGAAACACACAGAGGTTTAGTGGGGGAAGTCTGCATGATCACATGGACATTACTTAGTTTCTTGGAGACAAACTAGAAGCGGGCAGTGCAATTGAAGGAGCAGTTTAATTCCTCCCAATTGGAATGAATGCCACGAATATTCCATTGAAGGAGCGCCATGATAAAAAATGAGGGAAGAAATGACGATAAAAAGGAACTTGCAGGTGGGGTCACCTCGACGGCCGCTGAGGACCGGACTTCGAGGGAGCACTACTATCGCCATTTAGAGGCAGAGAATCATGTTCCATAGGTTCAAACGATACATCTGCCACCTTCCCGAGTTTATCAGGAGAGGCAGCTTCCGCCGCTGGTAAAATGCCGGTTGCCCCGCTAACAGTAGTGCGTCCCAGCGAGACAGAAGATGATCGGGGCCGACTACTGTTGGACAGCGTGACGGATGGGTCACGCCTCGGCGGGAAAGGAGAGGAATTCTTTTTCTTGTTGGCTCTTCTGGAAGAGTGACGGTGAGAAGAGGCAGTTGATGGTTGGGAAGCCTGAGAACGCAGAAAATCCTCACGGACGGTTTCCTTTTTCAAATTCCGGGCATCTTGTTTAGGTGCCCGCGCTTTATTAGAGGTTGACGAAGACTGAACTTTAGAAGCAGCAGGAGGAAGCGGGGACGTGGAACGGGCAATCTTCGGGCTGGCGGATCGCACAACTGTGTCAGAGAAAGTGAAATCACAGGTCTGCGTACCTGCATCGTTAGTAGGTCGAGTGGAGATGAGGACCTTACTGTATGTGTGTCCTGGAAGGACAGTGGGCTTTCGACTCGCCAACAACTTTCAAGCAGCAGATGTTGTGACCTTTTCCGTAACCCGAAATTGCTGAATGACCTTTTCATCCTTATAAACAGGGCAGTCCCTAGAGGAAGCCGCATGGTTGCAATTAAGGCAGTGAGGGGACGGAGGTGGGCAATCCCCCTCATGGGCGACCCTACCACAAGTGACATTTTGCTGCATTAGGGCAAGATTGACGGGTATGATTGTATCTGTGACACTGGAAACAGCATGTTGGGTTTGGTATATAAGGGCGGACAGAGATAACTTCGTACCCTGCTTTGACCTTCGACGGGAGTTCAACTCTGTCGAACGTCAAAAACACAGTACAAGTTGGTGTCAGGTGGTTATCTACCTTTTTCAACACCCTATGCACAGCTGTTACACCCTGATCGGACATATAGGTTTGTATGTCTTCGTCAGACAACCCGTCAAGGGATCTCGTGAAAACTACCCCCCCCCCCCCCCCCGTGACGAGTTGAGTGTGCGGTGCGCTTCTACCTTGACTGGAAACGTGTGTAGCAACGTAGTCCGGATTAGCTTTTGGGCTTGGAATGCACTATCCGCCTCCAGCAACAATGTGCCATTGCGCTGACGCGAACAGGTTTTAACAGGGCCAGCAATTGCATCAACACCTTTCTGAATGACGAAAGGATTTCCAGAGGTAAAATCTTTAGCGTCGGTTCGAGCGACAACAAGGAATTTTAGAATATTAGGCAAGGTTTTCTTTTGCTGAGGTGAATCTACCTTTCGTTTCTGGGTCAATGTCACAGAAGAAGAGAAGGAAGTCATTGCGGAAGTGCCCCCCGTGATTACTGGCGTCTCCGATGGCGCGCTCCTTCCTAGTGGGGGCCCTCTCTGAGGGCTTACCCGCCTTAGGTGATTGTTCACACCTCAGGTCACACCTCCCGAGAACTGACGGAGGGACCAATCAGCATGTTTGGAAGGTACCAGCTCGGGTAATCACTCCTCCCTGGGCCTGGCCTTTACCAGGGGGTAGGTATGGTCCCTACTTGTCTACCCGGGGCGGGGAATTACGCATTACCCCCGTCACCTGCTACGCATGATAATGCGTGGGTTGGCCTTCAGAGGCATCCACAGGGAGGAAAGAAGAAGAATGGTGGTGGTGAAGAGAAAGAAGGAAAGAAGTGTCTCAAACGCCGAAGCGGAGACTAATGAGAAGGAGAAGAAGGCTAGGAGAGTACAGCAAGGAGAAGAATACAGAAACGAAGGTTAGGAAAGGAAGGAACCAAGAAATAAGTGAAACTACAACAAGAACCGCCTTAACTCGCGAAATAAGCCCATCTCCGGGCGAAGGCATAAACCAGGAGGGAAAGTGAAGCAGCCTGGGGCAGAAGGAAGGCTGCTTCAGCTCAGGGCCCCATGCGCGGCACACACATACCCACAAAAGAGCTGTGTGTCCCCTGGGGGATGGAAGGAAAGTGACAATATTTCTGCCCAACTGCATTTACATGTACTCTTCTGAAGAAAGGCTAAAACTGAATTCTGATGAATGCAGGGTCATTAGCTTACTTTTAATTGTTCTTTGAAAATTAAATAATGGACATGATATTCAAAGAAAAAAAAGATACACATGACTTTTTTTGCACAAGCAAACTGAATAACATACCTGTGTGTTTGTGTATGTGTATGTGTATGTGTGTGTGTGTGTGTGTGTGTGTGTGTTACTATAACTACCTGTGCTACTTCGCGTGGTAAGTAAACTTCATCCACTTTATACATATATAGGTCGTTTAACTTACTCAAAGCACAGGCTCCTTGACAGGCACAAAAACAAATAAAAAGAACACACACACACACACACACACACACACACACACACACACACAACTCACACCAAGGCAGACATTTGTAGAAAGCAACAAAGTTGGACAGAGATAACAATTGAGGCAGAGACTCTGTCCAGAGAACCAAGGCAAAGATGTTAAAGATGGCGGGCGGGAATTTGAATTTAGTGGAGGTTGAGACCAGGTGGGCAATGGGAAGAGAAAATATGCTGAAGGACAAGTTCCCATCTCTTGAGTTCTGAAAGTGTTGGTGTCGGTGGGAAGTATCCAAATAACCCGGACGGTGTAACACTGTGCCAAGATGTGCTGGCCGTGCACCAAGGCATGTTTAGCCACAGGGTGATCCTCATTACCAACAAACACTGTCTGCCTGTGACCGTTCATGTGAATGGACAGTTTGTTACTGGTCGCTTCACAGTGCAGGCATGTCAGTTGGTAAATCAAGTGGGTGCTATCGTAAGTGGCTCTCTTCCCACTGCCCACCTGGTCTCAACATCTGCTAAATTCAAATTCCTGCCCACCATCTTTAACATCTTTACCTCGGTTTTCTGGACAGAGCCTCTGTCTCAAGTGGTATCTCTGTCCAACGTCTTTGCTTTTTACAAATGTCTGCCAAGGTGTATTAGCTTGTGTATGTGTGTGGGTGTTGGTGTATGTGCGTACTTCTCCTCTCCCCCCCCCCCCCCATGCTAAGTCCTTCCGGTCCCAGGATTGGAATGACCCCTCATCCACTTCCTTAAAACCCTCATCCTTTCATTTTTTCCCCTCCTTCCTTCCTCTTTTCCTGACTAAGGGGCCAATGGTTGCGAAAGCTTGAATGTTTGTTTGCATGTGTTTTCATTTGCTATTTGTGTCTATCGGCGAGCCTGTGCTTTGGGTAAGTCAAACTATCTTTATTTTTCTACATATTTTTCCCGCCAAGAAAGTGTGGTCCTATAATATACGTAAATAAAGATTCTTTGACTTACCCAAAACACAGGCTCGTCGATAGACACAAATAACAGAAATGAAAACCGTTGGTTGCTTCCTCAGGAAAAAGAGGAAGGAAGGTGGGGGGGAAAAGGACAGGATGTGGGTTTTAAGGGAGTGGATGAGGCATCATTCCAAATATATATATATATATATATATATATATATATATATATATATATACGTAAAAAATAGATGAAGAACACTTACCAGGCGAAGGGGCACAGGCAGTAATAGCAACAAATAAACACACAGACACACACACACTCAAAAATGCTAGCTTTCGCAGCCTAGCTGCTTCATCAGGCAGAAGGGAAGGAGAGGGAAAAGGAAATGATGAGGGATTTAAGGAAGGGGGTAAGGAGCCATTCCAATCCCGGGACAGGAAAGACTTACCTTGGGGGAGAAAATGGAAGGTAAATAAATGCACATACACCCACACATTTACACAGACACAAGTACACTTAGGCAGACATACTGTAGAACTGTAGAAAGCAACCCGGGATTGGAATGGCTCCTTACCCCCTTCCTTAAATCCCTCATCATTTCCTTTTCCCTCTCCTTCCCTTCTGCCTGATGAAGCAGCTAGGCTGCGAAAGCTAGCATTTTTGAGTGTGTGTGTGTCTGTGTGTTTATTTGTTGCTATTACTGCCTGTGCCCCTTCGCCTGGTAAGTGTTCTTCATCTATTTTTTACGTATATTTTTTTTCCTGTTAGGAATTTTTCCTCTATAATATATATATAACACACACACACACACACACACACACACACAGTAAGAAATTCAAAGAGTGATGTTTACATTGCTGACCTTTCTGTATAATGGCTTTCTTCCTCTCTGGAGCAGTGTCCTCTACAATTGCAGCCAAGGCGTGTGAAGCATGCGCGAGCCGCCACAGAACCTCAGGTTCGTCAGCATACTGGAATCAACAAATTCACATAAGGTTTGAGAAATACAGATGGAATATGCACAGTCACTGCCAATGCCAATGCGTAAAATAACTATCTGCAAGCAAGTCGGATCAATAAGCTCATGTGCACATGTAAGCAACTACACCTAGAGTATGAGTATTGAGTAATTGTACAAAACATTTTGGCTGCTGCTGCTGCAGGTAGTCATTAAGACATCATATAAAATACTGATATTTTTCACTCTGGCTCTAGTTCATTAACATTTCTGGCTACCCAGTTATCACCCCAGCAAGTCACTAGGGAGATCTGTCCCAGTTGGACAACGAGTCTGAATTCCTATACTGAACTGAGAAGCAGTGTGAAATGGAGGATGCTGACACTACAACCACAATGTCAAGCAGCAGAATAAGCAGCATGGAACGTTACAGAAAGTGGCAAATGCAATTTTCACTGGGGTACTGTCAAGGGCTTTGTCTTCTGGCAGGATAGTTTCAGTAGGCAAATGATGCTTCTAACAGCAATTTTACTTCATTAAACCTTGTGAAAGTGTGCATAATTAGACACTGGAATGACACAAAGATTAGTGTCTTTTAGATTACAGCCTTTGTGGACTGAGATATGCAGTGTAAGTGTCCAACACAAACCTATTACACAATATAGGGATGTTCCTGCAGAATCCCCACTGGGAAACAAATATTGTGCCATGGAATATCCTTGGTAGTTACACAACCTTGTACAGTATTAATGGGGCTAAGGAATACCACAATAAAGCAGGCAAAATCATTACATAACCAATGTCATGTTTCAGTCTTGGAACTAACTTAACAGGCTGGCAGCTGTGTGATATCTCATTTAACCAAATGACTTTTTCTATTGCTACATAGCTCAAGTTTAATGGCTTCATTACTACATTTTCCTGTTGTGGACATTTGCATCAATGACAAGTTATTTTGGAGTTCCATCTTGCCAGGAAATTCTCTGCTTACATAGCTTCCTGTGGGTTATTTTTGTGCACATGGTGTTCGCAAGTGCAACATCCAATTCTGCAGTGTTGTTTGTAGCTGTTGTCTTTTCTATCACAATCTTCCGTAGTGAGTGTGTCACAATAATTAAAAACCTACTTTTGTCTGTGTTGTAATTCAGCATGTTTTTTCGCTTTTACTGTTCCTGGTATAAATCTTCGAAACACCAAACAAATAGGGCAGTCGATTACAAAAGCACCCTCACTGACAGCTCTTCATAAGCAGAAGAAGATTATATATGAATTGCTGTCCATTAGTCTCGCTAAAACTCTAAAGCGGCTCAATCGATTTGGCTAATTTAAGTCTTGAAATATTTGTGCAAGTCCAGGTAAGGCTTAAACAGTGATAAAATATGGAAAAGTTTGTCCAGAAAAGTGGAAAATGGGAAAAATTGAAACAGCATTTTCCAGTGTGCTATAAATACCGTTTGTCTAATTGCGATAAAATTTTGTACATTTCATGTTGAAAGCAAGAGGAAGGTTCACATCAAATAAAAATTTGGAAAAGTCACCTGGAAAGTAGGAAAATTTAGGAAAAACCGAAAGCGATTTTTTTTCCTGTGAATAACAATCAATTGCCACATGGTTGTAAGAGCATCACTTTAGTACGGTTTGACAGGACAAGGTTTGTAAGAAATAAAGTTTTTGGAAAATCTACCACAAAGTTAGAAAATTTGAGAAAATCTGAAAGTGCTTTTTTCAGTGTGCTATTGATTGAATTCAGCACTATACCTGACTATTCGCACGATGGAGAGGGGTAATTTCCCTCCCCCCCCCCCCCCATTATGGTCTTGGAAAAGTTTTCAGTAAAAAAAAAAAAAAAAAAAAAAAGAGAAGAGAGAGATAGATAGTTAAAGAGGAAAGTCACAAAATTCAAACCAAGTTCCTTTTTCATTTTTTTTTTTTGTAAATGTACTCAACATTATAAGTTGAAAACTGTTGATCCGATTGCGATAAAATTTTGCACATTTGATGTTCAGAGCAAGAGTACATACATATTAGCAATTGTGAAGCACTGCCGGGTCAACTTGATGACTAGATGACCCGTTTAACTTCGTATCACTTACCTATTAATATAAACCATATTAATTTAAATCTTATATATTTTAGACCCAGTAGCTTTATAAAAGCATCATCAGATAGTCTAAGTATCGGCTCGATAGTGGGCGGAACGAATAGGCAAATACGCACGCATGTCCAGGATAATGTTTGTGTCACATTCGTCTAAGTTCATGGAAGGTTTAAACAGTGATAAAATATTGAAAAATTTCAAGGAAAATTTAGATTTAAAACATGTAAAATAATGACTTGGTTGTTGTGTTTGGTGCGTTCATAAATATACTTTGAAAGGGTAAAGTTCACTTTACACGCTGTTTTTATAGGACACACAGTTCATGAGATATGACCTCATAAACAATGAGTGCGCGAAAAACTGCTGTATTAAGCGAAAATGGTGCTCATTTTTTCCTAAACCACTGCATTGATTTCAACCAAATTTGGTACACATATTCCTTACCATGAAGCAACAATAGCTGTAAGAGTAAGAGCCACACATGACACATGGTTCAAGATGTATGACGTCAAACAATAGGAATGCAAGAAACTGCGATATCATGTGATGAGACTTTATTCATACACTTAGCGACGTGCAACACATTAAACATAATTACAAATCTTTATTACACTTTTCTCGCTGACAACCACAGGAAAATGATGAAAGGAAAAAGTTCCTCCGTTACTACTTCTCCGCTGTTCATAGAATAACTGTTCAAATGTTTGTTAAGCTTAAGGGACTTAGCTGCAAAGTCATCAGTCCCTAAACTTACAAACTACTTATGAACTAGTTTATACTAAAGACGGTACAAACATCCATGCCCGAGGGGGGATTCGAACCCCCAACCGTAGCGGCTGTGTAGACTGTGACTGGCACGCCGCAGACCGCTCGGCCACTGCTGCTGGCCATGGACTAAATTACGGCATTGGATATGACGTTACAATTCATAATTTCTACAGTATAGACACACATAGCTGAATGTGCCTTCGAAATTGTATCACAGTACGACAAGTAGTTCATGAGATATGAGGATATAAACAGTAATGTAAACTGAAAACTGCCCCATCAAGCACCATGTTTTACTTCGATACTACTAACTGTATTAGTAACAGATTTTACCGACATGCAGCACATGAATATATAGGCCTACCTACAAAATTATACAATTTTACATCAAATAATTTAATAAATGTGAGATAGTATATGCTGTGTCTTAATACATTTATGGATTTACTACTAAGACACTCCACTACTCCAATCAGCTGAAAGAAATTCCTGAAAGCTGACAGTGCTGTTGACAACTGAATCATCCTCGGCTGTAGGTGAAAGCTAGAGAATTATACAGTGCTACAGGGAAAGGAAGAGAACGAAACAGAGTACATCCAAAGAATATCCATTATTTCCGGTAGATCTACCTTTTAACTTCAAGAGACTGTAGTTTCCCGTGAGACATGCATTTTCTGTAACGATTAAGAAATCACAGGGAACCTATTAAATACTGCAGCGTTGTTTTGACATATCCACGTTTCTCGCACAAACTACATGTCGCTTGCTCAGGGGTGGGTCCCTAAAGAATTTTTTCATATTAGATTGTGGACAAGTAACCAGAAATATTGTTTATAATCAATTTTTGAATTAAATGAATGTATTAAGGTAACATATGGCTTGCATCTTGATGCCCACATTTCTTTGTTTGACTACTGAAGTTTTTATTATGTACATTATGCGAGACAGCCTTCTTCCTTGAATATTCTGCCATAAATATGTTGTTAAAAAAAAAGGAGATGGACAGAGAGAGAAGGGATATGAGAAGTACTAACTTAAAGCTTGAATAAATAAATAAATAAATAAATACCCGGGCAACGCCGGGTTTTCACCTAGTATATCTATAAATACGAGGTGCATGCAAGTTATAACAGTTCAATTCACCCCCCCCCCCTTTCCAAAACTAATCACACACAAACTGTGAAACCTCTGTCACTTCTTGACAATCTCCCTGCAGATATAAACATTTTTCGTGAGGACACTACAATTCTGTGGCCACTGTCAACAATTCTTGAGTAGTCTACTTTGACCACTGAAAAGTCGCCTGATGCAATTTAAGTACAGCTAGTGAATGTGCAACTACAAAGGGCATCTTTGGAACTGGAAAAGGCAAATAGTCACTATAAGCCATGTCAGATTAGTAGAGAGTATGATAGATCACTTCAAAGTTTTAACAAAAAGTAGCATAGTGTTTACCCACTGGGCCGGAGCATGGTCTTGATGAAAGAGCACACATGCAGTCTTTTCCAGCTGTTTTTCACACAATGCTAGTAGCAACATTTTCTGCAAAACAGTTCAATAGGACGCAGCCATCATTGCTGTGTCCTCTGGAATGCAATAATAAGGGTCACGCCATCACTGCTCCAGAAAATGGCCATAATTTTTTCAGCACCAGCACTTACCCAAAGATTTTTGGTTTTCGTGAATCTGTGTGCCTTCATTGAGCTAACTAGCCTGTAACTACAGGATTAAAAAACCATATCTATGTCTCATCCATGCCACAACTGTTGGAAAAAAGTCCCAATCGTGCTGTCATCACACGTCAAAATGTCATGCGTGCAGCCTTGTGGTCATCAGTCGGCACTCTTGGCACCCACGTGGAGGACACTTTTTGCATTTTCAGGTTCTCGGGCAGGATTTTGTGCACAGATCCCAGAGAAATATCAAGTTTAGAGGCAATACGTTCCACAGTACTTCGGAGAACCTCCAAAAAGATTTTTGCTACTCAATCAATCCTGACGTCAAGACTGGCTGATGGGAGGCCAAGATTGTCTTGGTGTGTCATCCCAAAGTGTTCTCGCTTCTCTGAACTGTTGCACCTACGAACACAAGTTGCACACATCCGTGACACCGTCACCAAATGTTTCACTAAACTGGCTATAAATTGCTGTAGGTGGCGCAGCATGCAAATAGAGAAAACAAATGATTGCATGCTGTTCTTGTATTAAGGATGTTGCCGTTGTAAGCATCAATAACAGTCCTAACTCTCTCTGCCGCCACTGAAGTTTGTATTGTTACATGATCACAACGGGTATAAAGAGCCACACTGGTGTCTGTAATTTCCAATTGCTTAGTTGTAGACTGAGAAAACACAAATCAGACACGTGCATATAGTTAAGAAAATCTTTATGTAGCTATGTAATTTTTACATAAAATAATAATAAAGGAGGTCCAGCTATACTATGGCTAATCATCTTCCAAACATTATGCCTTTAAGGCAATCAGATGTCATCTCTGTTCATTAATTATTGGTGACTGAGACCAATTTATTTAGTAAGTCCTCAGAACAGTGAAGTTTCTCTTTTTTATTTGTCATAAATACAGTCAACGAATTAGTAACAAACTATTTAAACATACAACTGCTCTTGGCACGGATTCAATCGAGAATGAAGAGAAAAAAAGCTATATTACATTGAGTAGTTAGTGCACCACGAACCAAGAAATGGGGTAGATGTTTAATAGTATGGATACTGAGTCTTCTAATACTGCTAAATACACAGGATAAATAAGTAACAATGGAAAGTCCAGGTCGGAATCCAACAATATAACCAGGGTAGTTTTACAACTCACCGCAAAGGCGTATGATAAACTGCGACAGGCCTTCATCAGGAAGAAAGAATATTCACACAATCAGATTTCAGACACTTTAGGAGGTGTGGAGAGAATTAAACCTTGGCAAAGGATGTAGGTTAGTTGCTCCAGTCCAGGGTAGTATTGGGTGACAAGGGAAGTACTCTTTTGTGGCTGGTTACTGGTTGTAGAGGAAAGTTATGGCTTGGGAGAACAGTTTGTGGACTATGTCTAGGGTGTGTTCTGTCTGTGAAGGCCTTTGTGAGACCTTCCGTATATTGAGAATATTTCAATAGCACAACATGTCTCAGGCAAAATCCGTGATCTGATGACCTGTCAGTGAAAACATGAAACCATTAAGTTTACAGAAATTATTTGAAACTTATTATAAAAGTACATAATTGTTTTTATACCAAGAGGTTTCACATAATTTAAAACTGAAGTAATGCCGCATAAGACTAGACATCAAATGATGAACTAATTACGTACTTTTATTATAAGTTTAAAATAATTATGTATATACTTACTTTTGGAATAATTTTTTTTATCATGACAGTTGCATATCTCTATCAAGGGTTTCAGTCGGAAATAAGCTAAACTGGATACTTTATGATTTTGATCCTCCATCATGCACACAACATCCGTAATGTCCTCATCAATCCCTATGCAACCCCCAACTGCATCCTACAGGGAAAGACCTTGCCGCAAGACCTGCCCAAACCACCCACCAAGCACTTCCTACCCCAGGCCCGTCACAAGCTTAGCCCACCCAATGAAAGTCCGGGCAACCTGTGGAAGTAGCCATGTTAGTAAATAACTGTTCTGCAATCAATGTACTGATTTTATACTGGCATAACAACTAACAAGTTGTCCATTAGGATGTATGGCCACTTCTAAATTCTGGTCAAAAACAAGGTAGAATACCCTGTGACTTCACAACAACGTGCATCACCCATCGGGCACAAAGCGCGCTAGTTTGACAGCGGACAATCGGCTGCAGAGAGGAGGCAAGCCTCGTCGGATTTCCCATCAGCGGGGTGGGCCAAGAGTACGAGGAGACCATGCTGGCGGGCTGCATGCAAATGGAAAGCACGCAGCGGACATGATGTCGAGTCCAACTGCCACTTTTCCCACCGAAAAACGGCATTGTCTTTTTTGTGTCCCAGCCTCGTCGCCGCTTTTGTGTCTCGTTTCCGTTGTAGGTGTCGGCGGCCGAGTGGAATGAGACCAACACAGGAATAAAGATAGCACGCTGGTGCAGGTACGGAGGGGAGCAGCCAGAAACTAGAAACACTAGAGTAAATTAGAACGAGATATATATTGCACAGAATTTTATACAATACTTAACTTTTACACAATTCAGTACTGCAGAGTGCTGATACATAGTTGAGTTAGAGTCCTGCCTAGTGCCTATACGATAGCCAAGTCTTCACTGGTGCCTATCTGATTCCGAAGTCTTTACTGGTTCCTATCTCAGTCCCAAGTGAACGAAGTCGTTCAGGGGTGGCCACGAGCGGAGTTGTTGCAGAGGGCGCTCGTGGCTGACGTCGTAAGAACGCCGCGCCGTGCGTGCATGACGGCGCATGGCGAAAGTAGGTGGCGCGCACTTTGTACTTGTGTGACACCACAGTCTTTAATTTTAGATACTACACAGACACCATTAGAGTTATAGATTAGCAAGTAGTGGCACATGGGTTGACATTTATATTAATTTAAATCAAAAGTTATTCAGAAAACTAATATTAATTCACTTGATAAAATCCAGAGGCTAAACTAATTTAACTACAGTAATGAGCGAGGGCTCAAATGAAAAATCTCATCAAGATGCAAAGTTTGGTATAACCATATTATTTGCAACATTGATATCATGCATAATAATGCACTTTTAAGGAGGAAGAATAGTGATTTGTTAATAACAATTAATGCAAGACAGATACACAAACAGCGAGGCAGTGATAAGTTGCAGGTGTCGTAAACACACATTATGACCTGTTTAGAATATATTATTTTTGTTTATTTTAATATGTTGTCTTTGTGTAAACCTAATTAATTTGTTTATGAACCATAATTTTTTTTTAATTTATGAGCACAGTAATTCGGAACATTGGATTGGAAAGAGGCCTGGAAAATCTACCTGAAAGACACTTTACCTAAGTGATTACTTAAATATTGACTGTTCGATGACCGTAGGACTTACCATATTTTTCAGGCTGAAGGTACTCATTTTCTTTAAATTTAAGATTTTGGGGGTATTATTAGTGTTAGAAGTAAAGTATGTATTTGCATTAGAATCTTAACATGTATCTAAGGATGCCATCAATTTATTTAAAAAAGTTTTGTACACTACTGGAAGAGCCACTGAACCTTGTTAGGGGGACGTATTACTGGAAAGACCCTGCAGATTGTATATAAAAGGGTACTGCGAGCGGCCCAGGATCAGTCTACAGTAGTTCAGTCTTGCTGGCAGGCATGTGTTGCAAGTGCATTGAAATCAAGTGAGATGATAGGTGTTGAACATAGCCACAGAACCTGCCACACTGGACTCTAAAATATTTCGAATGTATGTGGACCTTTACTTTGAAACAGTTGTCGGAACTCAGAAATTTTCTTTTATCGCATTCTGACTTCGGTTTTTGGATAGAACAATGAACTTTAATAACAATCATTTTAGGAACATTATCCACATGATTAAACATTCATATTGCTATTTTGTTAGTGATATTGGGGGCTCGAGCTAATCGTACCAGACGGATTCTAGCGAAGTGGTTCTCGTCAGACAATCATGCAATGGGCAATAAACAATTTTAGTAAAAACGCAAACATCATGTTGTAGTCAGTTATTTAGTAGATGCTGTCCTAGTTAAACATTCCCTGACTTTGAAATTGAAAGTTTAGTTTTACAAATAAATGTATATGTGTAGGGACAGCAACGAGCCAAAAGTAGCAGAAATAAGTCATCCCCTAAGATGAAGTTAAGTAGTTTAAGGGGCTGTACCATTACAAAGCTGTTGAAGCATAATCCTTTATGTGTGTTCTTGCACATGCTGACCATCATGAGAATTGATAGTAACCTTCATTCATAAAGTATATGTTCACGTTCTATTCCCTTCCTGCATATCGTCAACTAAATTAACTTTCTTGATAACTGAGTCATTAAATTCATAGCAATAATATAATATTAAAATTAGTCTTCAACTACTTCTTGAATTAATTCACGACCTTTAGCTTTAAAAGTCAATGGAACATTTTATTGTATCTAAAATATAATAGAAGTAGTAATCTGACCTTTCACATAAAGTCTACAATCAAGAAGTATGAATAATGAACAACATTCTAACTTAAAAACAAAGGAAAATCATTTTTCATGCAATACTCCATTTAACAAGCTTCCCTGATTTAAGGTTCTCCATGGCAGTGTATACTCAGACTTGGCCAGATACTTGCTGATATCAAGAGTTCATGCAGAAAGAAAATTCTACCACAGTATCTCTTCCAGCCTTTCAAATAAATCTCCCCATAAATAAAAGCAGATACCTTGTGCCTTATTCAGATTAAGTGATATAAAACATGTTACATCACACTATGGCACAGCATGCAGAGGGCCGAGGCCCCTTTCCCCTTTCCATTCCTAACATGCATTTCCTTCCAATAGATGTTTAGTAAGGCCCTACTGTATCCATCTCCAGCATTGCCTTACAATGTTCCCAACCCCCTCCTATCCACTCAAACCAGAGGGTGTACAATGGCCGGAGTTGATGGTTGTGTGTCTGTCACGTGTGCCTGTGTGAATGCTCTTGTTCTGAAGAAGGCTAATGGCTAATAGCTTAAATGTTGTATGTGCGAGTGTCTTTTCTATGTGCCTTCACAGCTTATCAAACGTTTTTGCTGTGAGTTGTAAACTGTTCTCATTATCTTGTTGGACACCTTCGTTAGCTTTGTAAGACTGGAATGAGGGTTTTTTTTTTTTTTTTTTTTTTGGGTTTTAGGGCGCACAACTGCTGTGGTCATTAGCGCCCAACACTGCCCATAGTAAAAAAGAACCGGGGTTAGAAATTAAATGGCTTTTGCCATATTTGCACGATGTATAAAAAGTAAAACTCTGTTAACCGATTGCGGGTCATCAGCTAAAATGTCAGACATTTCAAATGGTAAACACAGATCATGATGGAGACGGTTAAAAAACGGACATTGCACTAAAAGATGGTTCACAGTAAAAGGTGCATCACAGTGCACACATAAGGGAGCAGGACCACCACGTAATAAATGCTGGTGGCTATAACGGCAGTGGCCAATACGAAGCCGGGCCAGAACAATCTCCTCTCGGCGGGAGGGTCGAGATGACGTTGACCAGAGATCAGGCACAGGTTTAATGGCTCGCAATTTGTTCTCTGACAGGGATGACCAATGTAGATACCAACGGGAGATAATACGCTGGGAGATACCAGCGCGAAGGTCATCAGAGCTGGTGGAAAAGGTAGATAGCCGAGGCAGGAGAACTGCTTCCTTGGCAGCCGTATCCGCAGCCTCATTCCCCAACACTCCCACGTGGCCAGGGACCCACAGAAACGTCACCGTAGTTCCGCTTGTTGAAAGAGAAGTAAGGCAATTGCGGATGCTTTGTACCAGGGGATGGGCCGGATAGAGCATGCGAAGGCTCAACAAAGCACTCATAGAGTCCGAGCAAATGACAGTCTTACTGAGCGAGTTTCGCCGGACGTATTGTGTGGCTTGATATAATGCATACAGCTCAGCTGTAAAAATGGAACTCCACTCAGGAAGACGATATTTAAAAGAGACGTTGCCAAGTACAAAAGCA
Organism: Locusta migratoria; assembly: GCA_026315105.1. Classification (NCBI taxonomy): domain Eukaryota; kingdom Metazoa; phylum Arthropoda; class Insecta; order Orthoptera; family Acrididae; genus Locusta; species Locusta migratoria. The sequence goes on from CM048751.1 coordinate 298,711,709, forward strand.
CACCCAAAACCCTGGTCTGTCTTTGAGCCATCAGTGTAAATGAACAAATTGTCATCAAATTTAAACCGGAGTGCGTGAAATTCTCTCTGGTAGACGAAATTAGGTGTGGAGTCTTTTGGAAGAGAATGAAGATCAAAGTTAACACGGACTTCGGGGCTTCGCCACGGTGGAGAGGTGCTCTCTCCAGTCGAGAAGACAGCAGGCATTGTAACGCCAAGCTGGCCGAGTAGCGAACGCAAGCGTACTCCCGGCGGTAGCAGAGCAGATGGGCACATAGCGAAGAGACTGTCAAGTGAGTTCGTAAAAAAAAACTGCATACGTCAGGTGTCCTCGCATGGACGACAAACGACTAGCGTAACGGCTAAGCAGGAGCTCCCGACGGTAAGAAAGGGGTAGTTTGGCGGCCTCGGCATAGAGGCTCTCAACAGGGCTAGTGTAAAACGCTCCTGTCGCTAGACGGAGACCTTGGTGGTGGATTGTATTAAGGCGGCGCAGTATGGACGGTCGAGCCGAAGAATAAACGATGCTACCATAGTCCAGTTTGGACCGAACTATGGTGCGATACAGATGGAGGAGAGTAGACCTGTCAGCTCCCCACGAGGTGCCACTTAACACCCGCAGCACATTGAGAGAGCGGGTACAGCGAGCTGCCAAACAGGATATGTGGGGAGACCAACTTAACTTCCTGTCGAAAACAAGTCCCAAGAACGTCGTGGTATCCACAAATGGAAGTACTATGGGGCCCAGACGAAGGGACGGGGGAAAGAACTCCTTCCGCCGCCAGAAGTTCATGCAGACTGTCTTGTCAGCTGAGAATCGAAAGCCAGTGTCCATACTCCACGCGTGGAGAGTGTCTAGGCACCGCTGAAGGCGCCGCTCCAGGAGACCCGTTTGCTCAGAGCTGCTGTAGATCGCGAAATCGTCTACAAATAGGGACGCCGACACTCCCAGTGGAAGGTGATCGGCTATAGAATTGATTGCCACTGCAAATAAAACAACGCTCAGGACCGAGCCCTGGGGGACTCCGTTCTCCTGAATAAAAGTGCTCGATAAAACCGAACCAACACGCACTTTAAAAACACGGTCTGTTAAAAACTCGTGGATAAAAATTGGCAGGCGACCCCGAAAACCCCATGTATGTAGAGTGCGGAGGATGCCAATTGGAAGAAAGGATATGGTGGAGACATGGCTTAGCCACATCCCTTTCTTCCAGGAGTGCTAGTCTTGCGTGTTTGCAGGAGAGCTTCTGTGAAGTTTGGAAAGTAGGAGGCGAGGTACTGGCAGAAGTGAAGTTGTGAGGCGGCATCGTGAGTCGTGTCGGGATAGCACAGTCGGTAGTGTGCTTGCCCACGAAAGGCAAAGGTCCCAGGTTCGAGTCCCGGTTCCGGCACACAATTTTAATCTGCCAGGAAGTTTCATATCAGCGCACACTCCGCTGCAGAGTGAAGTTTCATTCTGGAAACATTAAAGAAGATATGTACTGACAAGCAAATGTCAGTATTTCCAGGGGTCAGCAAGAGGTTCACAAGCTTGCATCATATACTGCTTGACTCGCCCATTTCCATGTTATAAATATCCTTTTCTGAATCAGAGGCGTTACCTCCAAAAACAACAGCACACATCGTAAGCAACTGAAACTAAGCAAAGTAGACAACTTTTCATGTTAAACTGTCCCTTATTTCAGACAGTCTACTAATTTTTAGCTTTTGAAGCAGATTGTGAACATGGGCTTGCCAGCTTGCCATCTATCTCAATGCCCAGAAATTTTAACTGTTCAGTCTCACTTATTATATGCCAATTCTGAACAATCAAAATATCAGTTTTTGTTGACTTGTGTGTTAGAAAATGTAAGAATTGAGTCTTACAGTGATTTGGCATGAATTTATTTTATTTTCTACAAGCCATGAACATATTTCTTTAACTGCATTATCTGATACTACACCAACATTGCAAACAACTTCCTTTATACCAAGAAGGTGTCATCAGCAAACAGAAATATTACAGAATTACTTCTTGTACTAGAAGGCATATTATTTATATAAATAAAAAACACCAGCAGCCCTGACAGACTCCTGGGACACCCCCCACTTAACTGTGCTTCACAGTAAATGCATGTCATAGCCATTTTCAACACTGCAGAGAATTATGTCCTTTTGTCTATTATTAAAGTAAGAGGTGAACCTATTGTGCTCTACTCCCCTTAATCCATAATGTTCCAATTTCTGCAACAATATTTAGTTATCAACACAAACACCTTTGTTAAATCAAAGAATATGACTAGTGTTTACATCCTTATATTGACTCCATCCAGAGCCTCACAGATAAAAGAGAATACAATATTTTTTGTTGTTAAATGATTTCTGATACAAAATTGTATATTTAACAGCAAAATATGGGAACTGAAATGATCAATTCAAATGTTTATAGAGCTTATGGGACATAACTATGGGGTCATCAGTCCCTAAACTTACAAACTACTTATTAACTAGCTAATACTAAGGATGGCACAAATATCCATGCCCGAGAGGGGATTCGAACCCCCGACCGTATTGGCCGTGCTGCAGTACGCTCGGCCACCGTGGCCGGCAATGATCAATTAACCTTGCATATACAGTCTATTCAATAACTTTAGCAAAAACTAATGCACTGAAACAGGTGTAAAGTCATCTAAATTATGCCTTTCTTTATTTGTATAAAGTGGTTTCCCTACCAAATGCTTCGATCTGCCAGGAAACTGACCACTCTAAAAAGGCAAAATTAAAAATATGGTTCACTACTGGGCTAAAACGGGTAGAAAATACTTATAAAATTACTCAGGATTACCTGTTTCAGCAAGCAAAGTTGCCATCATTTGATCCTTCTTTTCACATTTACCAAAAATAGGTCTGCACAGAATACTTCCGGTAAAATGGGGAGCATGGCCCAAGCTGTCTCAATAAAAACACTGACAAAATCATTGCTAAAAGACAGGGCCAGCGATGCATACCCAAGTGATTGGTAAGATTAGGACAAACTCGCAGTTTAACAGTGCTCTCACAATGTCTATTAGCAATGATTTTATTAATGTTTTTATTGAGAGAGGGAACCTGGGCTTTACCCCTTTTTTATGAGTATTTTGTGCTGACACTGGCCTAGTTTGGTAAATGAGAAAAAGGGATCAAACGATGGCAGTTTTGCTTGCCAAAACCAGTAATCCAAAATAAATGACAAGTATAGTGATCTTTGGTACTAAGTGTGTTGTTTTTCTACAGACTTTTAAAATTGTCCCTTGCCTAATACGAGGACATTATAATTGATTATTGAGTCAATCTCCCCTTGTCAGCATCATGGAGGACTATTTCAGGTAGGCCTAACAGTCCATTTTCTAAGAGAGTTGTATGATTACTTTTAGGAACTAAAGTTCTGCTTAATTCACCTAGCGTATTCAGAAAGTGATTAAATACTACACATATTTACCAGACTTATCACTAACAAACATTTCTACCATGAACTGACTGTCACCAACTTTGTGCTTCTGGCCAGATACTTCCTTCATAATTTTATCCACAGAATTGGCTATTTTTTTCCTTGGGCAATCAGTTGCACAACTGATGTTTAAAGCACCATATACAACTAATTTTTTGTACTTCTTGTAAAGTGAACAAAAAACCCTCCCTAGATTAAGCAGAAATTTTTAAAATTAGAGTCAGGGGACTCAAAAGTATTAAGAAATAGAAGTTTAATTAAACTCCTGAAAAATACTCAAACATCTTTTACACACAGAGTTTAGAAATATTGACAGAATCGACTGGAATTCTGTTGTTAACATATGTGGTCACTCCTCCACACTGCAAAGAACTTTTGCAAAACAGGTAGCTAACTTGTACCTTGGTAAAAGAAGCCTCTGAATTGCGACATTATTTAAGAAGTGCTCTGAAATAACAATACCAAAAGAGTCAATGTCTATAAGATGTTCACTAACTTTACCTCTCATACCTTGCATATTTTGATAAAAGTGTTTCCTTTGTTAGAGAGACTTCCTTTCAGCAGGAATACCTGTCAGCTGGGCTAAAGTTTTTTTTTTTTTTTTTTTTTTTTTTTTTTTTTTTTTTTTTTTTTTTTTTTTTTTTTTTTTTTTGTGGTTTTAGGGCGCACAACTTCTATGGTCATTAGCGCCCAGACAAGAACAAAGATTCGCTAGACCTAAAAAAAAAAAATTGGTAACTGCCAGTTAGAACATTCAAGAAGATGCTAATAACTAAAGATAAAAGACAATTAAAAGGGTTAAATATCCTTGGATAAGTTGGCCAAGTTGATAAAACGCAAAACTCGAGCAGCTGCTCATGCGTCATCAGCTAAAATTTCCTCCAGAGTAGACGGAAAGTGAAGGGCTACACGGAGATGATTAAAATTAACACAAGTCAGTAAAACATGTCGCACTGTCAGCAGTTCACCGCAGGAGCACAGAGGTGCAGGGTCGGCGGAGAGCAAGTGACGGTGGCTGAAACGGCAGTGACCGATCTGCAACCGGGCCAGGATGACCTCCTCTCGCCGAGAGGGGCGTGAGGAGGTCCTCCAAGCGGTCGGGATTGGTTTTACAGTTCTCAATTTATTGTTGTACATTGAAAACCACGCACTGTGCCACTGCGACACGATACTCCGGCGAAGAGCCCGTTGAACATCGTCCGATGGGACGCAAAAGGTAGCCATGCGAGGCAAAAGAGCTGCTGCCTTGGCTGCTGTGTCGGCGGCCTCATTCCCGGGCACACCCACATGGCCAGGGACCCACAGGAAAGAAACGTGACAGCTGTCATCCGCCAGCAACTGGAGGGAGCGTTGGATCCGATACATGAGAGGATGGTTCGAGAAAGGGTCCTTAAGACTCTGCAGGGCACTAAGGGAGTCCGAACATATGGCATAGAAAGGTTGGCGGTGGCGGCAGGTGTACAAAACGGCCTGGTGGAGGGCAAAAAGCTCAGCCGTGAAACTCGAACACCGGCCAGGGAGCTTGTATTGGAACCGGTTGTCCCCGACGACAAAGGCAGATCCGACACCGGCAGTGATCTTGGAACCATCAGTGTAAATAAATACGGCATTATCGAACCGCGAACGGAGTTGGACAAGCCTCGAGCGGAATACCAAATCCGGAGTGCTCTCCTTGGGGAGCGAACTAAGTTCGAGGTGTGTGTGAACCTGGGCCTGATGCCACGGTGGCAATGGGCTTTCGCTCAACCGAAGGGTGGAAGGAAGGGTAAAATCGAGCCGCTGTAGCAGGCGGCGAAACCGAACTCCCGGTGGAAGCAAGGCAATCGCAGACAACTGATATTGGCGATCGAGTGAGTCGTCAAAAAATAATCTGTAAGAGGGATGGTTGGGCATCGACCGTAGGCGGCATGCATACCGACACAGGAGTATGTCACGTCGATTGGTCAAGGGTAATACAGCAGCCTCGGCATACAGACTTTCAACAGGGCTGGTATAAAATGCACCGGTCGCCAGACGTAATCCACGATGGTGGTTAGAGTTGAGACGGCGGAGAATCAACGGCCGTGCAGAAGAGTATACAAGGCTTCCGTAGTCGAGCTTCGACTGAACAATGGCCTGGTAAAGGTGAAGCAGGACGGTACGATCCGCTCCCCATGATGTGCCACTGAGGACATGAAGACCATTAAGGGATCGGGCACAACGGGCAGCCAGGTAGGACACGTGTGTAGACCAGCAAAGTTTCCGATCCAACATGAGTCCCAAGAATTTTGTAGTCTCCACGAAAGGGAGAGCAACAGGGCCGAGACGTAGAGAAGGTGGAAGAAATTCCTTGTATCTCCAGAAATTGATACACACAGTTTTCTCAGTGGAGAATCGGAAGCCGTTTGCGATGCTCCAGGAATATAGACGGTCAAGACAGCGTTGGAGAGAACGCTCCAAGAGACACGTCCGCTGGGCGCTACAATAAATTGCGAAATCGTCAACAAAAAGAGATCCAGAGACGTCGGCTGAAAGGCAATCTACGATCGGATTGATTGCAATGGCAAAGAGCGCCACACTCAAGACGGAGCCCTGTGGTACCCCATTCTCCTGGCAAAAGGTATCTGACAAAACAGAGCCCACCCGTACCCGGAACTTGCGATCCGCCAAAAACGCTTGAATGAAAAGAGGAAGGCGGCCCCGAAGGCCCCATGTGTGCAATGTGCGGAGAATGCCCGCTCTCCAACAGGTATCGTATGCCTTCTCCAAGTCGAAGAACACTGCTACTGTTTGACGCTTCTTTAGAAAGTTGTTCATAATGAAGGTCGACAACGTAACGAGGTGGTCAGCAGCAGAGCGGTGTCGACGAAAACCGCATTGGATATTAGTCAGGAGGCGGCGAGATTCGAGGAGCCAGACCAACCGAGCGTTAACCATGCGTTCCATCACCTTACAGATGCAGCTCGTCAGAGAAATGGGGCGATAACTGGAAGGAAGGTGTTTGTCCTTCCCTGGTGTGGGGATGGGGACAACAATGGCTTCACGCCAACTTGTGGGAACATGACCTTCAGTCCATATGCGATTGTAGGTACTAAGAAGAAAGCACTTGCCCGCAGGAGAGAGGTTCTTCAGCATCTCAATATGAATGGAATTGGGCCCGGGAGCAGAAGACCGGGACAGGGCGAGAGCACGATCTAGCTCCTGCATGGTGAAGGCGACGTTATAATTTTCACGGTTAAAAGAGCGGAAAGAAGGCGGCCGTGCCTCCTCTACCTGTTTGCGAGGGAGAAAGGCAGGGTGGTAATGGGCAGAGCTCGAAACCTCCGCAAAGAAACGACCCAATGCGTTTGAAACATCAGCTGGGTCCACGAGGACTGCGTTCTCCACTGTCAGGCCAGGAATCGGGGAGTGGACCTTGATGCCGGACAAACGGCGTAGGCCACCCCAGACAACCGTGGAGGGAGTAAAACGGTTAAAAGAACTAGTAAAAGCAGTCCAGCAAGCTTTCTTGCTGTCGTTTATGATACGACGGCACTGCGCTCTCATACGTTTGTAATTGATGCAATTCTCCAAGGTTGGGTGGCGGCGGAAGGTGCGTAAAGCACGGCGGCGGGCTCGAAGCGGGTCGCAGCAGGCTGCAGTCCACCAAGGGACCTGGACACGACGTGGAGAAGAGGATGTACGAGGTATGGAACGTTCAGCAGCAGTGAGAATAACCTCTGTGAGGTATTCGACCTGACTGTCACAGTTGGGAAAATTCTGATTGTGAAAAACAGCCATGGAAGAATAAAGCCCCCAGTCGGCTTTAGAAATGTTCCAACTGGTGGGACGTGGAGATGGAGAATGATGTAGGAAGTGGATGATACAAGGGAAATGGTCACTCGAGTACGTGTCAGAAAGTGCATACCACTCGAACCGACCGGCAAGCTGAGGAGTGCATATTGCGAGGTCTATATGGGAATAAGTGTGTGTTGTGTCAGAAAGGAAGGTCGGTGCACCGGTGTTGAGGCAGACAAGATCGAGGTGGTGGAGAATGTCCACCAAAAGGGAGCCTCTCGGACAAGGTGCCGGAGAGCCCCATAGGGGGTGGTGGGCATTAAAGTCGCCTACCAACACGAAAGGTGAAGGGAGCTGGTCAACAAGGTTTAGCACATCTGCCCTAGTAAGGGCAGATGACGATGGCGAATATATATTACAGAGGGAGAAGGTAAATGTGGATAAGGTGATGCGGACGGCAACTGCCTGTAGGTGAGTGTGCAAGGAAATGGGATGGAAATAGACGTCGTCTCGAAGGAGCATCAGTACCCCTCCATGGGCTGGGACACCTTCCACGGGTGGCAGGTCGAACCGCACAGAGGTGTAGTGTGGAAAGTCTGCACGATCACGTGGACGCAACTTAGTTTCCTGGAGGCAGACTAGAAGCGGGCAGTGCAATCGAAGGAGTAGTTTTAACTCCTCCCGATTAGAACGAATGCCGCAAATGTTCCATTGAAGGAGCGCCATGATAAAAATGAGAGAAGAAATAAGGATAAGAACCAAGTAGCGAGCGTGGTCACCTCGGCGGCCGCTGAGGACCGGATTTCGAGGGAGCACTGCTATCGCTGTCTGGGGGCAAAGGGTCATGTTCCATTGGTTCGACCGACGCGCCTGCCACCTCCCTGAGTTGATCAGGAGGGGCAATTTCCACCGCCGGTAAAGGGCCGGGCGCCCGGCAAACGGAGCGTCCCGGTGAAACAGAAGACGGCCGAGGCCGGCAACTGTTGGACGGCGTGACAGATGGGTCACGCCTCGGCGGGGAAGGAGAGGAACTCTTTTTCTTGTCAGCTCTTCTGGAAGAGTGACGGCGGGAAGAGGCAGTTGACGGTTGGGAAGCCTGAGAACGCAGAAAATCCTCACGGACGGGTTCCTTTTTCAAGGTCCGGGCATCTTGTTTAGGTGCCCGCGGTTTACTAGAGTTTGACGAAGTCTGTACCCTAGAAGCAGCAAGAGGGAGCGGGGACGTGGAACGGGCAATCTTCGGGCTGGCGGATCGCACAACTGTGTCAGCAAAAGTGAAGTCACATGTCTGGGTACTGGAATCCTTGGTAGGTCGAGTTGAGGTGAGTACCTTACTGTATGTACCCGCTGGGAGGACAGTGGGCTTTCGACTCGCCAACAACTTACGAGCGGCAGATGTCGATACCTTCTCCGTAACCCGAATTTGCTGGATTACCTTCTCATCCTTGTATACAGGGCAGTCGCGAGAGGAAGCCGCATGGTCACCGTTGCAGTTTAGGCAGTGAGGGGACGGAGGTGGGCAATCCCCCTCATGGGCATCCCTACCACAAGTGACACACTTTGCTGCATTTGTTCAATGTTCACGGGTATGGTTGTACCTGTGGCACTGAAAACAGCGCGTTGGGTTAGGTACATAAGGGCGGACGGAGATGACTTCATACCCTGCTTTGACCTTCGACGGGAGGTCAACTTTGTCAAACGTCAAAAACACAGTACGAGTCGGTGTCAGATGGTTATCGACCTTTTTCATGACCCTGTGGACGGCTGTCACACCCTGATCGGACATATACGATTGGATATCTTCATCAGACAACCCGTCAAGGGATCTCGTGAAGACTACCCCCCGTGACGAGTTGAGTGTGCGGTGCGCTTCGACCTTAACTGGAAAAGTGTGCAACAACGTAGTACGTATCAGTTTTTGGGCTTGGAAGGCACTTTCCACTTCCAGCAGCAATGTGCCATTGCGCTGACGTGAACAGGTTTTAACAGGGCCAGCAATTGCATCTACACCTTTCTGTATAACGAAAGGATTGACAGAATTGAAATCCTTTCCGTCGGTGCGAGAGACAACCAGAAATTTAGGTACATTAGGCAGAGTCTTTTTAGGCTGAGGCGAATGTAACTTACGTTTATGGGTCAACGTCACGAAAGAAGATAAGGAAGTCATCGCGGAAGTGTCCCCCGTGATTACCGGCGTCTCCGATGGCGCGCTCCTTCCTAGTGGGGGCCCTCTCCGAGGGCTTACCCGCCTTAGGTGATTGTTCACACCTCAGGTCACACCTCCCGAGAACTGACGGAGGGACCAATCGGCACGTTCGGAAGGTACCAGCTCGGGTAATCACCCCTCCCTGGGCCTAGCCTTTACCAGGGGGTACGTACGTGCCCTACTTGTCTACCCGGGGCGGGGAATTACGCGTTACCCCGTCACCTGCTACGCATGATAATGCGTGGGTCGGCCTTCTGACACGCACAGGGAGGAAAGAAGAATAGAGGAAGTGAAGAGAAAGAGGGAAAAAAGTGTCTCAAACGCCGAGGCAGAGACTAATGAGGAGGAGAAGATGGCTAGGAGAGTACAAGGAGAGAAAGACAGAAACAAAGGATAAGAAAGGAAGGAACGAAGGAAGAAAAACGACAACAAGAACCACCGTAGCTCACGAAATACGTCCGTCTCCGGGCGAAGACATAAACCGGGAGGGAAAGTGAAGCAGCCTGGGGCAGAAGAAAGGCTGTTCCGGCTTGGGGCCCCGTGCGCGCCACACACGTACCCACAAAAGAACTGTGGGCCCCCTGGGGGGGGGGGGACTAAAGTTGGGAACACAGGGTGAGTGTTTACCAGAGCCGTGCAGCGCGCCACATTTACCCGCCCGAGCTCGCCTGCGCCCGGCCGCTGCGCTCTGCTGCCCGCACCAAGGGTAGTCCAGCCCCACTGCACCGCCTAGAGAGCGAGCGAGCTGCGGTGCGCCGTAGAGTCCCGACACTCACCGGGCGAGCGGGTACCCGCCGGGACCGTGCAACAGCGCTACAGACGGCGCTGCGAGCGGGAAAATGCAGCGCTGCGCTGACAGTTTTGCGCAAGACGTTGTATTATTCAGAGCGTAGGCATCGCGCACTTTTTTTATTATCTACATAGCGATTTATACGTTATCGTTATGTCTGAAATATAGACCGAACAGCACAGAACATACCAATGTGCAAAGAGTAGACGCTACTTAAAGCAAGAAACTTTCTAATATTCGTTCATTGGTTCAGCTTTAAATTGTAAACCATATTTTCAGCCAAAAGACAATCAGGCTCCATCGTAAAGCTGTGTCGTTATGTAGAGATTTTTTTAAATTTATTTTTTTATTCCTAAGCACAGTGGTTCAGACGTTTTAGTCCTATTACCAGGTAACAGACATATTTAGTAGTGTCAAACTTCACCTTATTAAAATGAAATAAAGTGAGATATAAAAATAATAAACAAAAAGTGTCTTACTGGTACGTACAAGTAACTGATTTTTCATGCAAATGGTTGTAAAGTGCTAATGGTTTGTACAGTTTACGCTTGAATGGTTTCATATCAAAAGAGCAGATGCAGGGTTTTTCATAATGGGGAGGTGCAGCGTACAATATTAAAGTATTTTACACCTGTCTGTGAACCTACAAGTTGTCGTTACAGGAAGCTAAACTTTTTCCTGGAACTGAATGAGAAGGTTCCTCCTGATATGCTTGTCTCAAATTTTAAGTCTGGATTCACAGACGTTCAAGCGAGTCTCAGGTTACACAGGAGTGTGTTTCTGTATTTATTTTGAATCTAAGTGTTAGAAGAGAATGTCTTTTCGCAGAAATATGTGGACGAGACATGTAATAATGTGGTACCTCTTAGCAATGCCAAACATTTATGTGACTTAAAGTTACTGGACGTTTCCAAAAGCTACTTAGTATTTGATTCTAAAACTATTGCTCCTTCCAAGAGATTGCTAATCCCATTGCTATTACTAGACAACGAAGGGAAATACTATTTAGAAGATTTTCAAGTACCTCGAAAAGTTCTTCAATTATGTTCTTGACATTTTCTTCTAAAGTAAGATGATTTCCACCAGCAAGTCGTCGAGGTTATTGAAACAGATTTTGACTGAAATTGTAACTTATTACGCAGACTATTGGTTTTTTTTTTTTTTTTTTTTAAGATTTTCTGTTTATCTTGGCAGAATTTTAGCTAGACTATTAGGACAACCTTGAATAAAATTAAATATTATCATATCAGTGTAGGGCATATACGTTTTCGTCACACACATGACAAAAAGGTAGATTTATGAGCAACAACGAACTGAAGAGACTTAAGGAATCATCTTGTTCTTTATATTAGAGCTACACGAAGTGATAGTGAAACACTGTGTAAGTAAATACTGAGTAAAGTATCAAACTACCTACAAACGTGCCGGAGATTCGGCTATAGTTTTGCTTCTGCAGCCAAAAATCGGAAGTCTCCTGTCTGATTTTATCAGATGCGTTTCTGCGCACGGCTTTTTTCCCCCCTTGCAACTGATAGTGGACTGGTAATTCAGTCACTGAGGAAAAATTACAATCTTTTCAAGATACATGCAATCTGTACAGTGATACAAAACTGATGATTGCGACCTTGAATGTCACCTCTCGAATAGTGGTGATTCCCTCGCAATTACTCGTGAAATGAGTCAGGTCTATTTCACTCGCGGTAATATTTGGTGTAAAATGCACAGCTCAGTAAGCTGCCCGCTATCTAACTTTTTCAATACACGATTTGTGAATGACGTGCACATACTTCACTAATAGCGTCATTTTAAAAATTTTACAAATTATGAAAAGTTGAATGCTTCGTTAGAAAGCTAAGATGGTGTACTATAAGATGTCCAAAAATCAGATTCTTTAACCTCACAGATTCTTCAGAATCAAGTGAGAAGCATTATGAAACGAAAAAATCATACCGAATGAAAAGTAGTCATTTCATTTTTTCACATGCAAAGTACAGCTTGTAAGGAAAACCTAAATTCATAAACCGATGTGGGATGGTCGCGTGTACCGTGAACAGTTTTTACAGCGTGAAAATCGGAGTAGTGTATTTGCCGCTAAGAGTGTAGCGGGTGGCGGGCGCGTGCCCCGGCTAGCAGCAGAGCGCCACGGCCGGCCGGGCGGACCTGGGCTCGGCGGGTAGTCGGGTACCCGCGTTGCCCGCCGCCGTCCGATGCGGCTCGTGCCAGCAGGCCGGGCAGCGCGTGGCCAGGCCCACCCGGAAATCTTGCCTACGGGCCCGGGCGGGTAGCGCAGGCCCGCTGCACGCCTCTGGTGTTTACAAGCTTCATAGATTAGCATAGAAAAGGTATGGGAAGGAAAAGTTTGCAGAGCTTACAGGTGACAGTGTAGTGGGGATCACTTGTGGGGAAAATTCCTATAGTAGTGGGTGTTAGAGCTGAACCTTTTGCAAACTGAAGTCAGGTGACTGGTAAAAGTTCGGCACACAGTTGGAGACATGCTGTATTTACGTACCATAGCACGGCGATGTTGGCAGCAATTGCACGGCATGCTGGAGTGAAGCAGTTTGAGTGAGTTGTTAGCTTATGTGAGGCAAGTTACAGTCATGTTCGAATAAAAAATATGTCGAAATATTTCATTTTCAGCAAGCAGTCTAGCAAGTGATTTATTTATTTATTTATTTATTTATTATGATTCTTTTCTATCTCACAAGATGCAGACAGATCTATATTTCATTGCACTCAGAGACGGAGATGAATGTCTTTCTTTAAAGGGAAAAATGAAAGAAAGAAACATCACAGGATGTGGACAGATCTATGTTTTATTCCTATCACAGAGGTGCACAGATCTACAGTTAGTGGTGAGAAATTGAAGCGACAGTTGGCTGACTAATATGTTTTAATTAAGCACCTTTGACGGAAAAGTGTCTTAATTAACAATAAATAAAAATTATTATTGAATAAATGCAGTAAATTTACATTTTGTAAAACAAATTGTTACTCCCACGTAGTGATTGCTTCTTGGTGTACTTTTCTTTAATTTCTTCTCCAGCAAATTCTCCTGGAACAAAAGTGGCATTTATAATTTTTCTTCAATAATGCCATTAATTTGCAATAGTTACTTGTAAAAACATTGACATGTCACCACGTAGTTGAACCGCACACAAGGCTAACCATGTGTTGTGGCCGAGGCCTTAAATTCCACTTTCAATGACCCACTCATCAGGCTGGTGTGGGTTTGACAGAGCAGGTTGTAGCCATCCACAATTATTTTTTGCTTGATCCTCTTACAATCCGTTCTCTGGTAAATACCATCAGAGGTGGCAGTCGATCTGCCAGCTACTGCAGTCTTGGCACCGAGAATGTGGCTTCACCCCAGCATGCCACACAATCGCTGCCAACATTGCTATGCTATGGCATGTAAGTTCAGCACCTCTCTGACCGAGTGCCAAACTTTTACCTGTCAGCTGATTTCAGTTTAAAAAAGGTTTAACTATAACACTCAACTACAGGAATTTTCTCCACGAGTGATACCTCTGACCACCCACTACACTGTCGCCTGTAAGCTTTGTGAACCTCCCCTTCCCGTAACTTTTCTGATGCAGGCTGTGTCTAGATTTACCTGCTGATAGACTTAATGGGCCCCCCCTGTAATGTGAGCCATGCCTTCTGCTATTAGTGCCTCCTCAAGTCTCATTTGAGAAGGAAGTACACACCTCAATGACTTGTAAGGGGGGGGGGGGGGTGTACATATTATTTTGAATATGAAATCATGTCCAAAAATGTCTTCTAATGATGCTTTGAGTACTTTATCTTCAACACTGTGAAACATCTCTTCTACTGGTTAGATACTTATAGTTCTTAGTTTACACATGTTAGAGCCCAAGTTTACTACAGTTTTAGTTTTTTTTTTTTTTTTTTTTGTCCATACTATCTCTTGCCAAAATATGGAAAGCAGAGAAGTTGCATTGGAAGATATTTATTTCACAGTATCTAAGATTAAGATTTTCTCATGACATTGTTTGACAACTTTTCTAGTCATGGGTTCCTGTTCAAAATATAATGTACTCACTGTCCTCTAAAAGTTCTTTAAGTTTGTGAACTTTTTTCTGACTCAACCTGTATGGCCAGAAATAAACAGGGCAAGACACTCCACTTTTTCTTTATCCTCCAAATTACAGATAGCAGTCAGAACACAGCTACAGTTATTTAATTAGTTAACACAAAGAGTTATGATGATTCTTGAAGTTGAAATTCAAATAAAACATATTGACTTTTTATTGCAGAATGGAGAGGAAAGCTGAAATTGTCACTACATTTTTAAACATAACTCTCTCAGTAGTACAATATAGAAAAACGTAAAGGGAGCTTACTTGGTTGTAATTTTGTTCCAACAAATAAAACGCTGTCTGTTGTTGCTCAGCATCACCCCTCAGCAAATCGTCCACTTCACGCAGGAGCTTAGTCAGTTCTGAATCTCCAGTTTCACTGGAAAGAGCATTAACCTAAATAAACAGCAGAACGTTAAGGGGCCTCCAACATCTCTATGTAAAATGACCAAGTAGGAGACAACTCAGTAACATGAAACTAACTCTAGCTTAAGTGTACATCAATCAGAGCATTAAAGTAGAGGTTATTCAGTTCATTAATCACATCACTTTTCAATTTATTGCAGCTGTAGTTACGGTAAATGAACACCTAGACCTACTCCTAAATGGTGAACAGGGCATACAAAAAACTGACCAACTTTCATACTTATACCTCACTCAACAGCTTTACAAACAGATGTTCACATAGATGCATAGCCATATTACATCTGGGTCATTCCATGTCAATTCAACACAGTAACATTTTCAACCTGACCATTTCAGTTTTCTTTCAAATTTGGCGCACTCAATAACCCAGATAAGAGATGCAAAAATAGCAATTTGTAGGGCTGTAATACAACTGTGAAAAAGTCTGAAAATTTATATGCATCTGTTTCAACATAAAAGACTGTAATTCTGGTTGTAATTAAGTTACAGCAATGAAAATGGTACCATAGGAAATCTACCTTTACTCTGATATACCACATGGCAGATTTCTGAATATTTTTATTCTAAAGGTCATTGACCTTTAATATCTCAAAACATCCCATCTTCAAATTTTCTGGAAAAAAATATATTTTATTGTTCCATTATGTTACTACAAATGTGGTAAATATCAAGATGGCACACCAAAGCATAATTCATAAAAAAATATTTTATCATCATCAATACACTAACAAAATGAAGAAGGTATATCACATATATGAAACACACATTATGATAACATACAATCCATAAGTAATATTCTAAAAAAAGAGGTTTGCATTAATATAATGATATTATGAACCATTTACATGACAATCTTAATGAAAAGGCAATGAAAAGTGATTAGATCCCTCCTCACAATTCTCCAACTAAATTGTTAATGTTCACCAGATCTGATGCAGGGAGATTGTATGTCCTTCCAGTTGTTGTCACTGGATCGACTCTTGTGATAATATCACATTTTCTGATGACAAGTGACAGATTTGGCAGGAAACACAAATGATTGAGACGGTCCATGTTGACATTTACTTCATGTGTTTCTTCACAAGTTTGTAAGACATATGCAACCCCCAATGATTGTCATAAATACAGGCAACAAATCCATGTATATCTGTTAACAGCATTTTATTCGTCATAGCAGTCACTGAATCTTCTCTACTCAGTGAAGAAGCAGGATATGTCTTCTTCCTTACGAAACCTTTGTTCACAAGCATTACACAGTGAAGCTTATTGGTAGCTGCAATTGTCCTTTTATTTTTGAAAGGATGTTTCAGCTTGGCCAAATCTTCATTATGACGGGAAACTGATGTATAATGGAAGATAAATAAAGGAATATTTTCCTTGCATCATTCAAACAATAGTTTTGATGTCAGAATATGATTTTCATTAGGTTGCTTGAGGCTGGCAAGTCTTGCTAATCTCTTTACAGTCCCTGCTACTCCATCACAAGGTCCTTTACCATACGCTGTAGCAAAAAAATGCCATTCTGCTGTAACATTAAAATCTTCCTGATGGTAGGGCAGATTCAGAAAGTTATTTCTGTTTTGTATTGGGCAGTACATCCACCCGAAAAGTAATAAATGTGCTTTGGATTTAAAAACTGACATTTTAAGAAATTGATTAAGTTTTCCTGGAACAAATAAACACACACTATCACGCTGAAGGCAGTCAGATATTTCCACATATGATACACGTTGTATTTCATTAGTACTTTAGTCTCTGTAAGCTACAAATGGGTGAAATGTAGCCTGTGAATTATTTCAGTGGAATCCCTGTAACTCATCCTGAATGGTGAAGGAGTAATTTTTCTGCAATGTCAGAAAGAACAAGATACTCATTTACTTTGAGACCTCCTTTAATGATTTTACAGAAATGTGACCGCTGCTGGGAGATAAATGAGTGTGCCAGGAGCTGTTATAACCTCAATGAAATCATCTGTTGACTGTTATAGCCTCTAGAATTACTCTGCCTGTAGTTAACCAACACTTATATGTAATTTCCTCAATGCAGTTCTTATTTGACTAACAGATCATACAGATAATCAGTTAGTCTTGTCACACTTCCGGGACAATAGAACTTGAACCTAAGAAACATGCCAGTAGCACAGGATTGCATGTAACAAATGCTACACAGTGGTTGTATGATGGTAATGTGTGTTTTTGACACTTTGTTAGCACTTTCAGTTTACACCCTTCAATCATTAAATTCTGGTGTGACACACAAGCACGCGCGCACACGTACAGAGAGAGAGAGAGAGAGAGAGAGAGAGAGAGAGAGAGAGAGAGAGAGAGAGAGAGACCCATTGGCATCGGCAAGAACACAGATTACATGACAATTCATTTTTAATTATTAATTTTTTTCCTGATTTACTAATTTATATCTAAAAATTCATCTATAGCGTAGAAGGAGTTGCCATTCAGAAATTCTTTTAATTTATTTTTAAATGCTAGTTGGCTATCTGTCAGGCTTTTGATGCTGTTTGGTAGGTGACCAGAGACTTTCGTGGCAGCATAATTCACCCCTTTCTGTGCCAAAGCTAGATTTAACCTTGAATGGTGAAGATCTTTCTTTCTCCTGGTGTTGTTATGTACACTGGTATTGGTTTTGAATTCGGTGGGATTGGCAATGGCAAATTTCATAAGTGAATATATATATACTGTGATGATCCCTAGCTCTTTAAATAAGTGTCTGCAGGATGATCTTTGATGGGCTCCAGCAATTATTCTGATTACATGCTTTTGTGCAATGAATACTTTTTTGGACACAATTCAAAAAAGTTTAAGAACCCAACATTTATATCTGGGTATTTATCTTTGAAATAGGAATACAGTTCCTTAAGGTTGTGCAACACTAGCTGCTGCTGCTTATGTACTGTTATTCCATTTTCTTTTACAGACACAAAGTCTTTTCTTCCTGGCATCATATGGCTCATGTTATG
Organism: Locusta migratoria; assembly: GCA_026315105.1. Taxonomy (NCBI): domain Eukaryota; kingdom Metazoa; phylum Arthropoda; class Insecta; order Orthoptera; family Acrididae; genus Locusta; species Locusta migratoria. Next base: position 298,729,429 of record CM048751.1, read on the forward strand.
ATCACAGTAAAAATAATGCACACACTCAACGGTTTTGTCTCATAATGTCTTACCTGGCTTTGGTTTTTGTGTCGCCAATATATCATTTTCTGCTACTAACTGTTTTGCTTTCCGTACTATGTAATCTGAAGCAGAAAATTCTTTCATAGTTTTCCTTATACTCCAACTCTTTGGAAGTACAGTTAGAAGTTGTATTTTGTCGCACATATGGTCTGAATTGTGAAACTTATCTTTCAGCTGGACGATGATTTCACTTTCTCCATTTTCACTCTCTTCCTTTTCCAGTTGACACACATGTATGTTCCAACACAGAAGCTATTTTTCCAGTTTTTGCTTTGGGTACTTTTTCTCATTCTGAAACCTCTTTATCTTCACAGGAGATTCACCTAAATACTGAAGGCTCCTATTTAAAGAATAGAGTGTCAGATATGAAGCTACTAAATCATCACTTAAATCTTCTCTGGAAGTACCTGGCTCAACTGAGGCAACATCTGCAGTGCTTGTTGGGATTTCTGATATTTTCTTTCCACATTTACTACAAATGTTTCAACCTAAAGTACATTAGAACATTTATCATCCACAACTGAATATCCCTTAAATTATTCTGCACTCATCCGTGACTTACTTCCCTAAATGGATTGCAACAATACAGTTTTGACTTAAAATTCATTGTTTTATAAACTATTAGTAAATGTTTCTTTGCAACACATGTACACAGCACTGATTAAACAACCCACAGCCATAAAAGAGTAATGTTGATTGGTTGAAATAGAAGTCTCTCTGGTTAGCTGTTCAGAGCTAGAAATATTACAGAATTGGTCAGAATAAAAGTAACTGCTATTGCTTGCTTTTCTAGAAAAAAAATTGGATCTAGGCTAATAGCTGCTTACTGCATGTTGATGGTGTACTTAAGTTGACAAAATAATTTTTTTGGTGAATGATGCCTTTGATGTGGCATCTTGATATGTACCATATCTATAGCAACATAATGGAACAATAAATTTTTTTTTTTTTTCCAGAAAATTTGAGGATGGGGCATTGAGATATTCAAGGTTAAAAGTCAAGGTCAATGACCTTTAGAATAAAAATATTCAGAAACCTGCAATGTTGCATATCAGGATAAAGGTCTATTCATTATGTCTTAGCACTGTCTGCTCTGGAAAGAAGGATACATGGTGAATTGTGTCAGCCCTGAAAATACAGTGTGGTGCTGACACAGAAGCAAATGTTCCGTGCTCAGCTTTCACAAGATATTGTGGAACATCTGATTGCTTCAAACTACACCTATAAATTCTCACTTCATTGGCCACTGTCAACTCTCAAGCAACTGGGAAAATATAAAAAGAAAACGAAACCCACAAAATTACATATCAATATAACTAGTATCAGTCTGTGGCAGAATTTGTAAATATATTCTCAGTTGGAATATAATAAATGTTCTTGAGGTGAAAAGTCTTTTCTCACATAACTTTTAAGTCGCGAATGGAGGGCAACAGGAAGACCACATTTCTTGACTTCCAAAAGATGTTTGACATGTTGCACTGCAGACTGCTAACAATTGTTGAGAATGTGGAATAGGTTACCAAGTTTCGCAAGTGGCTCTAAGACTTTTTAAGTAACAGAATCAAAGACTACTTTGCCCTATGGCAAATGTTAATCAAAGGCACAGGTGTCATCAGGAGTGAGAAAGAGTGAGGATGGTAACTTTGCAAGATAATGTTTCAGTACTAAAAAAAAAAAAATTATAACATGTGGGGAAACTTGGGTATTTTCATGACTGACACAATGCAAACATTTATGTGCTGGATAATTGACAATATTTATTCAAGAAACGTTATTGAGTGTTTGAAAGAAAATTAATAATTTTCATCAGGATAAACTCCAACTTGGCAACTAGGTAACCAGCAAACAAAAACACGTGGTGGGGAAAAAAAAAGGAACTATATTTGCACTGCAGAAAAATAAAATTTTTGTAAGAATATAATTGTCAATGGAGAGTATTATTATTATTATTATTATTAGTGTCCACGACAAATACAGTCATATAAGAAGTATCAGGTATGCAAGGTAATTACGAACTTACACACATTTTTGAATGGATTTTGAGGCCCAATATTCAGCACCCTTGACATCTCTAACACTTGCACAAAGCATATCATCCACTGTACCGACTGTGTGTAGTTTTGGACACACCAGTCGGTGATTAAAGTCTTGTAGATCTCCACATTCACAGATTGCATCTCCAGTGATGTAGTTCCACTGCAGCAGGTTTTGTTTGTTGTGTGTCAGTCCAGTTCGCACTCTAGTCTAGGTCTTCCATGTCTTGTATGGTAGGTGGTATCCAGAAGCAGGTTCTTCTTTAAGGTTTTTTAACTGACTTCCTTATGTCTTGTTTCACAATAATTCTATTCGACAAGCAGAAAGTGTTGAGATGATTGCATCCGTTGTTCCAAAGAAACTCTTTCTTGCTTTGACTGGGAGTAAGTATTTCCCTTCCAAACATGGAATGTATTGGGTCGTTTTCCTTTTTCTTCTTCTGTTACTACTCCTCCTTCTTATTCTTATTATTATTATTATTATTATTATTATTATTATTCTAACATCTGGGGTGCTATACCTGCAAGGGCGATGTCAACCTGCCTGGGGTGTGGGAGTGTATTCTCTTGTGAAGAACAAAGAGCTAGAGCAGATGTTTGTAGAGTTTTTTTTCTCTTTTGTTCTTTTCTTTCTTTCTTTTTCTTTTTGTGGTTTTAGGGCGCACAACTTCTCAGATCATTAGTGCCCAGACCAGAACAGATTCGCAAGATCTCGAAAAAATTGATAACTGCCAGAAACTGGGGGTATTTGCCTTTTTGCCTGGTTTAAGCAATGCCACAACTTTTGCCTTGCACCAGATCTTTGGAATTTCCATTTCCTTTACACAGGTGTTCATCATTTTCAGTATCCAGTTGATAGTTCCAGAACCGAAGGCTAATGGTTTGATAATGGACTGTAGAATCCAAAACTAGTCACACACTTCAAAATTGTGCAACTGCGACGGACAAAATAAATTGTTTATCAAAATATTCCCAGTTGCTGACCCTAAACCATCATTAAATGAATTTTCATAAATCATAAATCTCAGCTGGTATATTTGCATAGTAACTTCAGCTGCCAAAGAGAATACATTTAGAATGTTTTCTTGGTTGCACTCCAAGAAAAGAAACGTCTTTCTTCTGAACGAGCAGCAAAAGTGTCATTTGTTTCGTACAACTGAAAACTTATGAACACTCAACCTCCAAAAGAGAACATGAAAAAAACAAGAAAGCAAGCAGAAGCTGACCCAGAGGAAGCAAGAGGACAGGAAGGAGACTAAGTAGTCCTTGAGACTGAAGAAGGTGAGATCGGCTGTAACAATGATGACTTTTTTGGATTTGGAAATGTGGAAGATTATTTAATGGACACAGTGTGATAGTTGCTATATCTCGCCTCAGGAGATAACTGAAAGACACTGTCTAAAACAGAAACTGTGTTTATTGACCAGACAAACTAATCACCTTTTCGAAATATGTGTTTGTTCCTACAGGAGTGGGGCCAGCACATTGCCCTGGGGAAGACCATTCTTTTGTTGTTAACAGTGACAAAGAATCTACTAAATTACAAGAGAGGCACTGGGTGAATTGCATTAATCTATAGTCCTTGGAAATGTTATAGATCTTTCTTACCAGTTTGTTATGGTGGACTGTGTCATAAGCAGCCATTAGGTCAATGAATGCCACCCAGTTGTAACCTCCCTTCCCTAACATCCATCCTCCATACGATGAGCCACGTTCAAGACCTGACAACACGATTTTCCTGGTTGAAATCCTGCTTGCTCCTTAATGAGGGAGTAGTCTCCATGTTCTACTATGTAGTTCAAAATCCTTCTTTCCAACATCTCGTAGAGGTGACAGAAGGGAGGCTTGTCAAAAGTTCTTGGGGTGTTTTGAGGTCTTTCCAGGTTTCAGTAGGGCCACAATTTTAGCTTTGCATCAGGTTTTGGGTATTTGTGTACTGGAGAGAGAGTTATTTATCAACTTCAAAATCCACTTTTTTATATCTCTTTATTTGTTCTACTCTTATGTCAACTAAGCCGGAGAGTAAGAAATTACTACAAATCATAACAAGGGATAAGATATAGAGGCCCGAGTCGGAAGAGCTGTGATCATAAGTGTGTCACCTGTGCCATCAGTAGCAGTGATGCCCAGTTGTCAACTGCGGTTCCTCTGTAGTTCACCAACTACAGCTGTCCTGACAGGGTAGTGTGGCAGTAACACAGTCTGTCACTTTGTGATTCAACTTCTCTATGCGACAAGTGCTGTGACAATTATTAAGTGAGCCGAGTTCAACTCAGACCAATTTTTGTTTTTGTTGTGGTTGTGATGGTGGTGCATTGTGCAGACACTATAAGTTAATTTTTCATTTGAAATTCATTGATGTTTTCCATGTAGTTAACATACTGTATAAGGTGATGCTTGACCAAGATTTAATATTAGATCTATAATTGTTGTTTTGCATGCTTGTATTCACTAGGAACATGGACCAATACCTGGAGGATACGTTGTTGTTTTTAGGGCGCAAAACTGCTGTGGTCATAAGTGCCCAACTCAACTTTTATCAGTAACCTGTGCCAAAAGGAGCAAAGGAAAAAGGAAATGCTAAAACCAATCAACTTTAAAACGAGAGGGCTTAAGAAACGATAACTCCCTTGGTCAGATTTCCTCATGGCAAAGATGACAGCTATAGTCCCCTAAGGGCAAGGGGGGTGAGGAGTTAAATTTCCCTCGCCATATTTGTGTGACGGATAAAAGGTAAGATATGGTCAGCTAAGTGTCTGTCATCAGATAAAATGTCAGACAAGTTCGATAGAAAACACAAACTCTGAGAGAGATGGTTAAAGCATGGACATTCCGCCAGAAAGTGGCGGACAGTAAGGGTTTGCGAACAGTGACCACAAAGAGGGGCAGGGTTGCCGCACAATAAGTTACGGTGGGTTAAAACAGCAGTGTCCTTACCTCTTCGTGACGGGAGGGTCTAGAGGAGATCAACCGAGCTGTGGAGGAAGTCTTAAAATCCCAGCATTTGTTCCCGTGGAGGGAGGACCAGTGTGCGTGCGAGAGCGATATCACATGCCGTGAGACTTACGCCCGACGGTCACCTGGAGGAATGGAATAGGCAGCTAGCTGGGGTAGGGAAGCTGCTTCCTTGGTAGCAATATCCGCACACTCATTGCCTGATATTCTGACATGACCAGAAACCAACAGGAGAGCCACAGCGGTTCCACTGACATTAAGTGAATGGAGGCATTCCTGAATACGCTGTGCTATGGGTTGTACTGGGTATAGCTCACTGAGGCTCTGAAGAGCACACAGGGAATCTGAGCAGATGACACCATTAGGCAGAGAGTGTTGCTTGATGTACAGGGTGGCCTGATAAATAGCAAATAGCTTCACAGTAAAGACTGAACACTGGTCAGGAAGAAGATATCAGGAGGAATTGCCATCAAGGACAAAAGCGCAACCAGCTCCATGGTTAGTTTTTGAGCCGTCGGTGAAGATGAAGAGTCTGTCCCCAAATTGGGTGCAAAGAGCTTGAAACTCATTGCAGTAAGTTAGATCAGGGGTAGTGTCTTTGGGGAGTGAATGGAGATCAAAGTTTACTTGGACCTCAGGGTGAAGCCATGGTGGTGAAGAACTCTCCAACAGAGAATGTGACAGGGAGCATAAAGCCAAGCTGCTGGAACAGCAAACGGAAGCGGAATCCGGGAGGTAGGAGAGTAGGAGATAAGATGTACGAACCGTGAATTGATGATCAAGAGATGCGTCAAAAAAAGGGAGCATAGGTCGGATGGCTGCGCATAGCTGACAAACGGCTCCCGTAATGACTGAGAAGGCCATCTCTCTGGTAGGATAGAGGCAGTTCGGCAGCTTCAGTGTAGAGACACTCTACTGGACTAGTATAGAAGGCTCCTGTAGCCAAACGGAGTCCTTTATGGTGGATAGTGTTAAGGTGATGTAAAATAGATGATCGTGCAGATGAGTATACTATACATCCATAGTCCAGTTTCGAGTGGACTAGGGAATGGTACAAGCGGAGGAGAGTGGTCCGACCTGCTCCCCAGGAAGTGCCACTAAATACTTTGAGGACAATGAGTGAGTGGGATCAGTGAACTGCTAAGTAAGAAATGTGGGAGGACCAACAAAGTTTCCTGTAGAACACAAGACCTAGGAATTTTGCTGTGTCAGCGAAAGGAAGGACAGCAGCACCTAGGTGAAGAGATGGGGGAGAAACTCCATTTGCCGCCAAAAGTTCACGCAGACCGTTTTGTCTGCGGAAAATCTGAAACCGTTGTTAGTGTTCCAAAAATAGAGATGGTCTAGGCACCGCTGAAGAAGTCTCTCGAGGAGACATGTCCTGTTTCTGTAAAAAAATTGTTTATCACATGAGTGGATAAGGTGACAAGATGATCCATAGCAGAGCGGTGCTTACGAAAACTTCATTGGGCAGACATGAGCAAATTCCGAGACTCTAGCCACCATACCAGATGACTATTAAATCATACATTCCAGTACCTTGAAAACACTGAGCACTGGTGAGGGAGATTGGACGGTAACTGGAAGCAAGATGTTTATCCTTACCCGGCTTCGGCATGGAAATGACTATGGCTTCACGCCAGAATCAAGGAAATGGTCCGTCCCTCCAGACGTGGTTGTATGTTTGGAGAAAAAAGAGCAGGCCTTCGGGGGAAAGGTGTCGTAACATCTGAATGTGAATGCCGTCTGGTCCTCAGGAGGAGGATTGTGACAAAGAGAGTGCCCGATTAAGCTCCCTCAGAGTAAATTCGGTGTTGTAGCAGTCACGGTTCTGATAGGAAAAGGATAGTGGCTTTGCTTCTGCAGCTCATTTTCGAAGGAGGAAAGCAGGATGGGAGTGCTCGGAGCTCGAAATATCAGGAAAATAGTGGCCCAAGATGTTGGAGATATCATCGCGGTCCACAACGGTGTCATTTCCAACTGTGAGACCAGGGATTGGGGAATGGACCGAGGTCCCAGATAGTTGCCGAAGGTTACCTCCAGATAACTGAAGAGGGGTAAAACTGCTAAAGGAACCCATGAAGGACAACCAGCTGGCTCGTTTACTATCACGAATAATGCAATGGCATTGGCCGCGCAACTGTTTATAGCGAATGCAGTTCTCCAATGTAGGGTGATGTTTGAATACACGAAGTGCACGTCTCTAAGCTCTGATGGCATCACAGCATGCCTGATTCCACCAGGGGACAGGGGTGCATCGTGATGTGGAAGAGGAACGAAGGATGGAATGTTGCCGGCCGCGGTGGCTGAGGGGACTGAGGCGCTCCAGTCACGGTCTGCACGGCCACTACGGTCGGGGATTCGAATCCCCCCTCGGGCATGGATATTTGTGCCGTCCTCAGTTGTAAGTAGTTCATAAGTAGTTTGTAAGTTTAGGGACTGATGACCCCGTAGTTAAGTCCCATAGACTCTACAAACATTTGAACATTTGATTTGATGGAATGTTCTGCAGCTGAGAACATTGTTCTTGTGAGGTAGTGTACCCTGTCATCAATATTGGAAAAATGATATTCAGTGAAGGTGGCTAAGGAATAGTAGTTTCCAGTCAGCTTTGGAGAGTTGCCAGGAGGGTAGACGTACCGATGTAGTGCATGTCAGCATATGGATCATACATGGAAAGTGGTCATTGGAGTGTGTATCCGAAAGGGCAGACCACTCGAGCCAATGGGCAAGTTGAGTAGTACAGATGGAAAGGTCCAAATGGGAAAGGGTATGGGCGGAATCAGAAAGGAACGTAGGTTCACCAGTATTGAGGCTGATGAGATTTAGATGGTTAAAAATGTCAACTAAAAGAGAGCCTCTCTGGCAGGGGCGACGAGAGCCCCAAAGGGCATGGTGGGCATTGAAATTGTCGACATGCAGAAACAGAGGAGGGAGCTGATCTATAAGGTGTATAAGATCAACCCTGGTGACGGTTGAAGAAGAGGCTGTGTAGACAATGCACAGTGAGAAGGAAAAACCAGGAAGCGTAAGGCTAACAGCCACTGCTTGAAGCTTGGTTGTTTAGAGGGATGATGCAACACCACCTAGAAGACAAGGCCTTACAACAGGCCGTGCCTACGTCACACTTAGAGGCCCCGGCCACCATCTGACTGGCCGGCCGCTGCGCGGCGGTAGGCGTGCCCCAGCGGCCGGCCAGTGAGGTGGCGGCCGGGGCCTCTAAGTGTGACGTAGGCACGGCCTATTGTAAGGCCTTGTCTTCTAGGTGGCGTTGGATGATGTGGCTGTAGATTGTATTCCGTATGAGCAGCATGACGCCTCCATGAGCCGGAATTCCTGCTACAGGGGGGAGGTCCAAATGTATGAAATTGAAATGAGGAAGATGAAAGTGATCATGGGGTCGAATTTTGTTTCTTGTAAACAGAGGACCACCGGAAAGTAGGTTCGCAGAAGAAGCTGCAGTTCTGCCCTATTGGCTCGAATGCCGTGAATGTTCCACTGGATGATCATCATAAAGGGTGGAAAGAGCCTGGAGACGTTATTTTGCTGCATCTTTGGTCATCGCCCCTTGAGAGGGTGACGTCCAAGAGTTCCAAGGGGTCTCAGATGGGGCAAGTGAGAATGAAGCTCCCTGGGAGATCACAGTGGCCTCTTCCTGTGACTTACACCTCTTCTTTTTCTTTGTCTCTTCCTTATCTGTGGGAGAAGAGGAGTCTCTGGAAGTGCTAGACTCCGGTATATCTAGGTCCGAGAGGGACTTTGTAGATTTCGGGCACGCAGAGCGCTGATCTCGTGCCTGACCTGCAGTAGTAGTATTTTCGTGAGACTGCTGGGGAAAAGGGTTCCGGGATGGAGCCTTGTCCCCAGCAGGTGCTGAAGAAGATGGTTTCTTCTCCAGGAGAAGGGGAGGTGGAAGGGAGAGAGGGAAGGGGAGGAGGGGGAGAAGAGGGGCAAAGGGGGAGGGAGTGGGGGAGTAGGGACAGGTGCAGGAGGCTGGGCGGTACCGGGCGGTAACTGCCAGGGAGGAGGAAAGAGGGGAGGGGGGTGATGCAATGGAGGCAAAAGTGCATGTTATCGGCACTGGATGGAGACGGTCGAATTTTTTGTGTGCCTCGGAATAAGAAAGATGGTCGAGGGTCTTAAATTACTGATTTTTTTTCCCCCTTTCGGAAAACTGGACAATCAGGCGAATGAGGCGAATGCGGACCACGACAATTCACATAATCTGGAGGCAGGATGCACGGGCTCCTTGTGTGAAGAGGCTGGCCAGTCACCACAGACAGCGTTACTGATGCACCTGGAGGACATGTGGCCGAAACGGAGGCAACGGAAGCAGTGCATAGGAGGTGGAATGTACGGCTTCACATCGCATCAATAGATCATTACCTTTATTTTACCAGGTAAAGTTTCCCCTTCAAATGCCAGAATGGAGGCACCAGTGTCAACCCAATTATCTTTGGGGCCTCTCTGGATGAGGCAAACAAAATGAACGCCTCGCTGTTCCACTTTGCTCTGAGTTCCTCACAGTTTGCAGCAACAGGTTCCTATGGAAAATAACTCCTTGGGTCATATTGAGGGACTGATGAGGTGTGATGATCACAGGAATTGTACCCAATTGCTGGCAAGCTTGTAGAGCAGCTGACTGACTGGCAGAAGAAGAACGAATGAGAAGAGAGCCTGATCGCATCTTACTTATTGCCTTGACTTCACCAAATTTATCTTCTATGTTTTCCACAAAGAAGAGAGGCTTGGTAGCAGTGAACATCTCTCAACCTGTTCTGGAACAGACTACGCACCTTGGGAATGGTTTTGCGCCTAATCGATGGGCCTGGCCTTCATCACATGGAGTAGCCGAGGATGGAAAGGCGGTGGAATACAAAACAACTATTCCTCTCTAGAGAATTTGCCCACCAGCGAGCGGCCGGACACATGCTGGCATTTCATGTGCGAGACGGCCCCAATACCACCCAGTCCGAACATGGGCTCTTCCAGTGGGCACCACCCAGCCACAGCAACGCCCACCTGGCTCGATGGATGTTGTCGGGAGTCCTGATACCCCAGGGGGATAGGTTTCTACTCCTAGGCCTGCACGGGAAGGTGACAGCTCAGTATTAGCAGTGTGATCCCTGTGCATTCAGGGGGCTCAGCCAAAAGGGTACATAACAACCCCTCCACACGGACTGGCTACACGTGCTGGCGACCTAGCCGGGAGGTTACTACGGCGAGGGAAGGAAGGGGAAACCGCGATGCAGGGTCTAGGTTGGGAGTTCCTCCCCTATTGACTCATTACAACAGAAAATTTGGCAAGGAAGTCAAATTCCAAAAGGGACCAGACTGGGCCGAAAATTGGGAATATGCAAAGGAAGCCAAAGTGCTAAACCATCAGAGCCATGGGAATAGCCAAGATGTTGTAGAGAGAAACACCTAGAGAGGGGGAGTGAGTGGGGGTGTGGGAAGGATGTAGGATGATGGGTAGCGGGGGGGGGGGGGGTGGGTGGAGGAAAAGCAGCCTGGTAGGATAAGAAGTAAGGGTGCAGTAGCTTGGGGACCCGTGCGCACCACACTCGTACTCACAAGAGCTGTGGAAGGGGGGGGGGGCTATGTTAAGTGAAGGTATAGGATAACGGACTTAAGCAATACAGTAGATACTGATGATACATATTGTGGCGCCAAAGTAAACACAGTGAATGCGAACTTAAAGAAAGACATATTCCAGTCTTGTCCAGAATTTAAAAAAAAAAAACACAAATGATAGGATATCTTAATTACACATGAAAATAGCATCTACGCCTGAGGTGTTACATTTGGATGTTATTCAACAATGATTTATTAAGAAATGAAGTGAAGAGGAAGACGAGAGAACTTTATCACTTCAAAAAATTTTGGAAGGTCAGAGTACTTCTGAGCAAATTTCCAGGACAAGATCTACTGCATTAGATATGAAAATGATGGAAAAGAACACACACACTGCAGAGGTAACTTTTCACAGTACCAGTCAACATTTATAACCACCCCTGAACTATGTTCATACCCACAACATGAGGGAAACATTTCAAGTCAAGGCAATGCTGATGACACTCCAGGAGATACATTCTCTGAGCACTGCAATAGTTCGTGAAGTCATCCACAACCAGGGAGCCTGAAACATCAACTGGGAGGCAATCTATAATTGGGTTGATCGCAATGGCGAAAAGTGCCATGCTCCAAACGGAGCCCTGTGGCACCCCATTCTCCTGGCGAAAGGTGTCCGACAAAACAGAGCCCACTCGTACCCTGAACATTGATCTTTCAAAAAGGCGCGAATAAAGAGGGGGAGCCACCGTCTGATGCTTCCGCAAAAAGTTATCCATAACGAAGGTCGACAAGGTAATGAGGTGATCAAGAGAAGAGCGATGCCTTCGAAACCCACATTGGACATTAGTGAGGAGATGTCGAGATTCAAGTATCCAAACCAGCTGAGCATTGACCATGCGCTCCATTACCTTACAGACACAGCTGGTCAGGGAAATGGGGCAATAACTGGAAGGAAAATGTTTGTCCATTCCTGGTTTGGGTATGGGGACAACAATTGCTTCACGCCAACAAGTGGGAACTTCACTTTCAATCCAGATGCGATTATAAGTGCGAAGAAGAAAGCATTTACCTGCAGGGGAAATGTTCTTCAGCATCTGAATATGAATGGCATCATCTCCTCATAAGAACAGCAACCCACATCTATCTGAATCTGCATACTATATTCGTCTCTTGTTTTCCCTCCGTGACCACCCCCCCCCCCCCCAAACACACACTTTTCTCCAATGCTACATTCCTTGATGTCTAGGAATATTTCTTACCAATCGGTCCCTTCTTTTAATCAAGATATGCCAAAAACTCCTTTTCTCCCCATTTCTCTTCAGTTACATGATCTATGCACCTAACCTTCAGTATTCTTCTGTAGCACCACATTTCAAAAGCTTCTATTCTCTTCTGGTCTGAGCTATTTATTGCCCATGTTTCACTTCCGTAAAAGGCAACAGCAACACTCCACACAAATGCCTTCGGAAAAGACTTCCTTACACTTAGATTAATATTCAATGTCATCAAATTTCTCTTTTTTCAAAAACTATTTTATTCCCATTGCCATTCTGAACAACTTCTTCAATGTATACATTGAATAACATTGGAGAAAGGCTGCAACCCTGTCTTACTTCCTTCCCAACCACTGCATCCCATTCATGCCCTTCAACTCTATTAAATGCTGTTTGGGTGATGTAAAAGTTGTAAATAATCTTCTGTTCCCTATATTTTATCCCTGCTGACTTCAGAATTTGAAAGAATGTCTTTCAACCCACATTGTCAAAAGCTTTCTCCAAATCTACAAAAGCTAGAAATGTAGGTTTGTCTTTCCTTAAGCTATCTTCTAAGATAGTAAAGTGAGTATTCAGGCATTCCATGAGTGAGCGAGCCTATGAGTGCAAATTGAAAATCCGAAAGTCATGGTTATGAGTACTTCCACAAAAAATCTTAAAAGGTACTGAAGTGACCTGTACAAGATAGAAACATTTTGCAATTTCCTTTAGTTTAACACCATCAACTTAGAGACGTTAGAGTCATGTGTGGTAGTAGTAAAATAGGTTGTCAGATTAGCAGTGTCTTATGATGACAACATCCTCCCAAGTAGTACCCGTCCAGAGATTCGAATGGGGGACTATTTTAGCTCTGGAATATTTTACCCGAGAGGATGCCATCATCATAAATTCATACAGTAGAGCTGTATGTCCTCGGGGGAAAAATAACATCTGTAATTTCCCCTTGCTTCCAGCGATTCACAGTAAGTGTATGGCAAAGCCACATTAGCTGAGATTACAAGGACAGGCCTATCAGTTATCCAGACAGTTGCCCTTGCAACTACTGAAAACGCTGCTGCTACTCTTCAGGAACTACACGTTTGTCTGGCCTCTCCACAGATATCAAGCAGCTATCTGTATCGTTGAGGCACGCAAGCCACACCACCAATGTCTGTGGTTCTTGGGGATAGCGATAGCAGTTAAAGATGCAATTTTCTACCCCATCATGCCCTTATGCAAATTGGATTGGAGTCAAATAGACTTTGGATCTTTGACTGAATCAAGTTTGTCCCCAATTTTCACAGCAGTCCTTGCAGATCCCATGAGTCTACTGGGATGGAAGCTCCTTCCAATGTTGTCACACATGTGCTCAATGCTGGAGATGTTCAGGTATCTTACTGGCCACGGGAGTACTTTCACATGATTGAAGCAGTCCATAAGGACACATGTTTATTGGAGATGCATTATCATGTTCGTATACACCGTCCCACAATGCTGTGCCATCAGGGGTTGGGCGTGCAGATGCAGAATGTCCAATGTATTGCCGTGTGCTGGCAAAGCACGACTAGAGGTGTCCTGAACACACACCCTATGGCTTCCTACACCACGATACCAGGGGTGGCATAACTATAGACTGGGATATCACCCATCTGCTTTGACACATGACATCATCAAGATGTCGGAAAACCAGTATACAGAATATATTACTATTTCTGTATTTTAGATACAAATAATCTGCAGTTATTATCGATAACAGAATGTACCATCGATCACAGGTCTTAGACCAAAAATTCGCGCCTTTGGCACTCTCATAAAAAAACACCCTCTCGGTTAACCTACATCTAACCATAAGAGAGACGCTACAGATCACTTTTTAAACACAAAATATTAATCTGTTTTGTTTGTAAACTCAACCACCACATAATCACTCATGCCTTCTACAAACACGCACACACCTCAAAACTACCACACTGTGATGACGTCACGGATCAAAGCTGACATGCAATATCCCCGTCTGCAGGTGAGCCATAGGGGTTACACCTGTGTTTCTGTCCACAATACTGCCCTTGGCACTGTCAAGCCTAAACACAATGGTCATCGGATGTTATGGAGAAACAGACTCGTCACTGAACATGGAGTGAGCACTAGGCCTATTCATTCTCTAATCATTGTATTGTGGTGTCAGTGGCACTTCCAGATGCAAGTCATCGACCCTGTGCAAGAACTCTCAGGGTGTGGTAAGGTCTTCGTTACTGTACACATACCACATGTTGAGACCATGAAATCCCATACCACTTTGTGCACCATTCAATGGTCCTACTTAGGTGGAAAAACTTAGCAGAAAAAAACCATACAACCAATCTGATAAATATTTACGTTTAGCCACTTTTTATACAAGAATATTTGACATCTTTGGAAACACATAAGTTAGCTATAGTGAATCATATTTTCATTAGCTGATGTAGTATGGGATAATATTCTGGGGTTTAAAACTTGTTATTTAAGCAACCCTTTTTATTTGTGTAAGAAAAGCAATTCTTTATTTGGACAGCAAAGAAAACAAGCAGTAACTAAAGAAAAAGTGAGATTTTTGTGTCTAATCCACATATCGACGTAAACACAAGCAGAATGCAAGCTGAAAATAGCACGAAACACTGGCACACCAAGTGTTGACACGGGGGGGGGGGGGGGGGAGGAGCATATCAACTGCAACAACTACCACTGATAGCAGGGACTTTTGAACTAAGGTTATAAAATTTGATAGCTGGTATACATAGAGGCAATAGGCCTACTGCTTTATAAATGAGGAAAAAAGGAGATTGTGCTTTTGATGATTTTCAAGGTTGCATTGGTAGCAAATGGTCAAGTGAAATAGAGGGGACAGTAAATGAGGTAAAGTTTCACTAATGGCAGTGTAACATGCTGATGCATGCAATGAGTGTTGACAGCTCTCTGAAAACTCAGTCACATAAAACAAGAGAAATAATCTTTTGTGGTGACCATGAAATAAATATAAGTATCAATGGTTGGCAGATTATTGTATCCACCCTTGTCTGTTGAGTAATGTAATTATCCTTGCCACAATAAGTTATTGAACGGTGGTATTTATAGCAGTATAAAGCAGAAAGCTTCCACTATAATTATATTGTTCTTGTACACACAATTTATCAAACTGAAATTGCAAAATTAGCCTGTGTGAAATGCTAATGAAAGAATAAAAAATGTTTATGTGAAGCAGTACAGCAAGTTACTGGAAAAAGGAAAGCAGATGAACATCAGGTACCGGTATGATCAGTGGTGAATAAATGATTTGAAACCCTTAACAAACAATAATAATCAAGCTTAGTTGAAACGGCTTTCATCGAAAGACACACAGAAATGAAATAGGCCTATGTACAACAGAATGAAAAATGGTGGCTAAACTAGACCTATATAAATGTAGGCTAAAAGAAATTAGTGGGCATGGAAATCAGTTTACGCTTATTTAACACAGGGGAAAAATAATAATAATAATAATAATAATAAACAAATGAAAAAAAAATAGGTAGACCTAATAATTAACTTAGGCCTATATTATTCAGGAGCAGCTTGTAAGTCTAAAGCAAGCTGACAAGATATTTTAACAGAAGTAATCACAAAGACCCAGTTCTAACACTGGTGTATATAACAAAATTGCTGAAATAGGTAATCTATATAAAATATGCAGGCCTAATGAAACAATTTCCTGGAGCAAGTCTGCAATTACTTTGGGGTGTAAATAAATAAAAATAATATAAAATTGGTAAATTTACTACCGGGTACCCAATTCTCTAAATGTTTTTTAAATGTTACTACCGTACTAATACCTTTTGGTACCTGTTTGTATAGCCTAGAGGGAATGAGGAAAAACTCGTCCAAGAAAATTTATTATCCAAGGAAATCTGTCATACATTTTGGAAAAAATAATTGAAATTTTACTGGGACATTGCAAGAATGAACAATGGTAGACTGGCCCTTTCATTGGGGGGGGGGGGGGGGGGGGGACAGAGAAGAGAGCGAACATATTTCCAGAAAATCAACAGCTCAGAAACAACGTAAATTAGAAACTGTAATCAATCATTTAAAGACCAACCTAACACCAGGTCCACAATAACCTGGAGAGAAAAACAAGGAAGCAACTCAGTAAGAGGACAAAGAGGTTTTGGATGGAAAAGTAGGCTATTTGGTAAAACTATCTCACTTTGAAGTAGGCCTATGAAGTCAAGAGTCTGCAAATGACAGGAATATTTTAATTAAAATATGGGGCTCAGTGGGTGGATGGGTAAATGTAACTGCAATACCGTTTGCAAATGTTGGTAATAGGCTATATTTCTGATGATGTATTGTGTTCATGCCCCATATCAATGTTTTAGCCAATTTATTTCTTATTTACCTTTATTCCAAAAGTATCATCTCACAATGACAGGATCTGAACAGTAATAATACAACAAAGATCACTAGGACCAAATAAGCATGCCGGGCCTATAGGCTATAAATAACATGCATATGAGGATAAGGCAGGTGGTCAGCAGTAGATCTTTAAGGAACCATCCAATATTTACAGAAATGTTTCAGAAAATCCACTGATAGCCAGAGAGAGTAACTTCATCTTCGTGGTTATTGAATACGGTAACAGATATGATTACTTAGATTATTTTACAAGTGGTGTTCATTTTTATTTTTACTGAATTTGTTTAGTGCAAGCATAACATCGATCAGCAGGTTATAGAGAAAGTTAATACCGTAGATAATATTTCGAAGATTTCCTAGTTTTAACAGAACCTGTCACGTTCCACATTCCTTTAAGATTCTACCTCTTAAGGAGACGTACAAAACATAATGCATGAATAAAATCACTTGTGTACAGGCCTACTAGGTTAAACTACTACTGAGGCTAAATAAACAACCGCTTTATCCAAGTTCGAAATATGTGTACAGCTTTAAGAATCAATAATTGATGGACATTAGGCTACATGAATGTAAGCTTATTAGTTATTTACGGTCGTTAGTATTCGTACAGTGTAAATTTGTACATGACGCGAAAAACCATGCGTACAAAGATGTAGGCCTAAGCATATATGTGAAAGAATGAAATGGACTTGTCTGTCAGTAATTAATTAATTAAAATTAGAACGAAAATACTACTGGTGGGACGATATTTATCCTATAGAATATATCAATAAGATAAATATGAAAGTAGTTTACCTTTCACTGTCAGAAAAATCGTAGAATTCGTCGTCGTCTTCAGTAGATCCAATTGCAGATAAAAGCTCGGCATCTGACGTGCCAACATCACTTGAGGCAGTACTTCTACTTGACGTACTTCGTGTACTGCGCTTTGCAGATTTGTTTTTCTTGCCACCAGCTCCTCGAAGCTGCTGAAGTTGGTACCTTAAATCGTTAACGTCAGTAGCTAATCTATGTACATCGTGTTCTACAGCTAATCTCCTCTTCGTTACGAACTTTTCTATAATAAAAACTCCAAAGGCACCTAATGCAACACCGAGTCCCATAGCAATGGCTATGAGTCCTCTATAAACCATAACATTGTGAACCATTTTGCACTTTGACTTCGATCAGCGACCTTTCTACATAAATTCCTCCCTGGTTTGACTAACAGTCCTTACTAAACGTATATACACAACACACTTCGATAGCTTGGTGACTCCCCGGCAGCGATCACGGTTTACGAACCGTGGACCGCTGTCGCCCGACTTTACTGCGCATGCGCGCCGATTACTATTACAAACACGTCTTGGGTCAACATACGCGGAAAGCAAAGGCGGTCGCACCAAGGATGTTATATTTACGAATTCGAATTCCTGTCCAGCACAAATTTTCAACTTCGCCGTAGAATTTTTTTCAATGCCCAGGAACGATGAAATGTTTAAATATTTCGAAATTGTAAAATTACGGCCGTTAATGTCAACTTTTCGGAAATATTAATAATGGAGATTAAATTTCTTTATAGAGCTGACGATTAAATTGTTGTGGCAGTAGTTGGGCAGTAGCGGCGTAGTGTGGTTATGTAGGCAACGAAACATGTGCGTCACAACTCAAAAGGTATAGATTCGTTCCAGCAGCTGCCAGACTGCTTGACGCGCATGCGCAACGGTGAAATTGTGTTCCAGCAGCGCCTGCCCACGCTTCTAGCTACTTGGAGTGCGACTGTTTGGTGTTCCAGCAGTTGCAGCAAGCAGCCAGACCATGAGCCAGAAGCTACCCAGTAAATCAAATGTTTGTATAGTCTATGGGACTACGGGGTCATCAGTCCCTAAACTGACAAACTACTTATGAACTACTTACGAACTAGGACGGCACAAATATCCATGCCCAGGGGGAGATTCGAACCCCCGACCGTAGTGGCCGTGCAGACCGTGACTGGAGCGCCTTAGTCCCCTCGGCCACCGCGGCCGGCAGCTACCCAGTACCCACAAAAATATTTCTGGTGCTGTCAATCTGTCAAATTCGCGCATGCGCAGTTAAAATGTGGGTAGTCATCACGTGACACGTGTGTGTGTGTGTGTGTGTGTGTGGCGGGTTTTTCGATTATTTCGAAGCCGCTGCAGATTCCACTTGAGATCAGATATTTCTCGTTTACACTTCTTCGTTATTAAGAATGTCACTATCTTAATTATTCCTTTAAGCTCACCTTCGCCAGTAGAGGCGCAAAAGAAATGTAATTGGTTGAAATATGGAACTTATAATTGCCGTTTATTCCAGATGTCCAGCGAATCCGAGTCTGATGAATTGTCGAGTGACAAGGTGTTTGAAGTGATACATCAACCCAAAAGAAGAAAACTATTTCGAACATGTTGTGCCGCAATATAGTGACACAGAATTACTAAAACATTTTCATGTACGTCGTCAAGTAGCAGAGGAGCGGTCCGAAAAGTTCAGGAATTCTATTACATTTATCAGGCAGGAAGAAATGGAGATTGCCAGCACTGCAGCAAATTCTGATATTTTTGTCGTCTGCTGTCCATGAAGCGGCACGTGTTAGAGACGTGACAGGCAGGTTCAATATCAGTACTAGTTCCTTGTACCGTGTCGTAGAGAGAGTGACCTACTTTGTTAGTAATTAAGGGATGGGTGTCATACAGTGACCATCTGACGAAAAAAGGGCACAAATAGAGGCCAATTTAAGGAGAAATGAGACACCAGGTACGATTGGGGCAATCGACAGGAATCACGTTTCAATAGACAGACCTGCAGATGATGCTCAGTCGTATTTGAACACAAATAGTTTTCTATGTAGTTACAAATATTGTGTGATGACAACCGACGGATTCGTGATTTATTCGTTGGTTTCTTTTAAATGAATGGTCATGGCATCCAGGGCCGGTTTAAGGCACAAGCTAGAAAAGTGGCCGCTTGGGCAACACCGTCTGAAGAGAACGCCTGCGCGTTGTTGTGCCACGTCACGCAGAGTAGGTCGCGATCGCGTAGCTCACTGGCTGGCCGCTGGGGCACAACCCACCGCCTCCAATCGGCTAGCCAGTGAGCTACGCGATCGCGACCTACTCTGCGTGACGTGGCACAACAACGCGCAGGCCTTCTCTTCAGACGGTGTTGGCTTGGGGCGCCGTAGAATTTGCTTGACATAAACATGTTACTTTCCTTTGTTAACACTCTGTACGTCATTATTAACTGTTTCTTTAAGCAATAACTGCGTAAACAGCACGTCAAATTCTATGTTTTGTGGCATTTATTTGTTACCTTATCACGGAATAAGGATTATACAGAAAGGAAACTCCCGCTGCAGTCTGTCGTCCAAAATTTAGTGCGCATGCGCGGAATCGGCCATCTTGAAAAGCAGTAAACGCGTGGTCACTCCCTACTCTGTCACGTGGTAATGCGCCGTCTTTGTTTGTTAATTGTGTATTTTAGCTGCCTGAATCGCATAAAAGTAAACTAGTATTTGGTGCAATGAAAAGAAAGAACTGTGCGTCAGTAGGTGTACCTGTCCCGTTTTTATTACGAGCAGCAATAAAAGTAAAGTCGGCCGATGGTGTTCAGCACCTAATTGCCGCAATAATTCTCATACAAATAAGGATATAAGCTTCTTCACCTTCCCAAAAGATGTTGAACGGTTAGTGAACGTCGCTATATGTGTGGTAAAAGTTAAATGTTATCAGTTTCGAATGAGAGCAATGTGTGCATAATTATTAAAAGTGCGTGTGTAGAAGGAGATTGGTCTCCCTATAATGTGCCTGAAATATTTCGCCTGAGTGGGCCTTAGGAAAGGAGAAAATGCTCTCGAAAGTTTTTCCAATAGTACTGTACATCTTATTTAGCTATCTGTTAGTGACTAACGGCGCAGCAGGCGCCGCCCTGAGATCAATCGCAGGAGCTTCCTATTTTTTTTTTTTTTTTTTCTTCATTACGCTACACCGTTTATTCACAAACAGAGCGCTGAATAACATGTACCGTGCTATTGGAAAAAACTTTCGAGAGCATTTCCTCCTTTCCTAAGGCCCACTCAGGCGAAATATGTCAGGCACGTTATGTGGAGACCCACCTCCAACACAAGTAACTTGGGCGAAATCGGCGGGTCCCGATTGCCGACCTCTCCTTGTTAATATATTCAAACAAATGGAATAAGGGGAATAATCTTGCTGTTCTTGCTCTATGGTTGGCAGTTTCTTGTATCTACCTTTCTCTGGCCGGTAAAGTAATTGTCCTCGTAAAAAGAACATTATGTTGCCAACATTGAAACATTACTCCTCTACTGCCGTAAGTAAAACTGAACCAGTCATTTCGATGACACTCATCCTGCCTCCTCCCCTTGTTCTACGCTGCTTAGGCAGGTAAAATTTTACTTACGGCAATGGAGGCGTAGTGTGCTAATGTTGGCAACGAATGCTCTTCGGATACTGGAACAAATAGATTAAGGGTAATAATTATTTTATGCTGTTCCTGCTCTATGGTTGACAGATTTTTCTATATTCCATTCTCCGATCAGTAAATTAATTATCCTCTTAAAGCAAATACAACTTTTCCAACATTGAAACACAACCACATCACTGCTGTAAGTAAAAGATTACATATAGGTATGTTTTAAAGGCAATATTTATTTCCAGTGCTAAGAAACGGACTGTGAATTCAAGGAGAGCTGATTTACTTAAAAATATATTATCCAATATTAAGTAAAATTTTTTGTCAGAGTTAGAATTTTCTATTTCTTGAGGTTCACAAACAGAGACTTGAAATATAAAACCAAAATTGAAAAAAATTTCAAAGTGATAAAAGTGACCCATCGGTGAGGTACAAATGGTGTGTAATGTTCTAGTGAATGCATATTGACAAGAAAGACTAAGAGGAAAATGATGAACACTTTTTCCTTTGATATAACTGAAACAATGTGTGCTACAATACGACAAGTACAGATTAAGTTTGTTATGTACTTTTATGTTTCGGCTACCTGTCCTTCATTTGTGTGTAATTTAACAGTTTTATATATGCCCAGACATCATTACTTCTGTGTAATCGCGCTGTACCGCTAAGTCTGACTTGTGCAAATTTATTCGTGTCAAATAAAACCTGGCAGTTGTAAAGTCACTTTCTTGTTTATAACTAATTTCCCAAACGTAACTTCGCGTTACTCGGGATTTTTCTGGAAATAAGCACCAAATAAAACGACCATTGATTCCATCGTACATTTTCGCAGTTATATTAAAATTTAGGCCTACTTTTTTTTTCGTTGGGTTACAATTAGGTGCAAGAACAGGGCGCAAAATAGAGGAGAGCATAATGAAAAGCCGTTTCCTTTCGTAAAAGTCGGTGAGTTAGCTGCAGTTCGGAAAAAGTCCATTTCCAGCCAAAGTACTAAGTGGCTATAGTTCCGCGTTTACTGCTTTTCAATATGGCGTCGAGCGCAACGCTTGGTAACATAAAGATCAAAGGCGCCGCCTCCAGCTTTCCCTTCTGTATACTCCCTATTCTGTGACCTTATGACGAACTAAGAAGTCTACAGCTGGTTCGGAACCAATTAAATACTATTTATATTTACTATAAATATAGTGTTATTATGTTCTGCCAACCATCGACTGAAAATCAGTGGCAGGTCGTAAGCACACATTCGCAATTATCTCCCTAATAGTTCGTGATTTGAGTGACCCATGTCTACCCTAAAGTGTTTGTTTTTGCTATAATGTATTTCCACGCGTATATGCTTTCGCTATTAATTGTGATTGACCCTTTAAGTTTACGAATAAATAATTAATAAATCTTATGTGGATCACAGATTGGTGTAAATTTCGTGTGATTCTATTTCAGGACGGATGTGTAGGTTTAAATTGGTGTACTGTCACCAGTTATTGAACGCAGCGTAAAAGTTACCATTCAGCTTCGAAGGTAAATGCCGAACTCTTCGCCAGTGCTCAGTAATGAGGAATCGATTGTTGACGGACACGCCCTAGCCAGCTGAGGCACCCCCTCCTCTCCTTCCCCACTGCGTAGACGACAACAATGACATCCAAACAATGTGGTAGCAGCACTCGATTTCAGACCACAGTGTCAGGGTTGCCCGGTGTGGCGATTTTTCGCATTCTTGGCTATCTTTTTCTTATAATAGTAGCCATTCTAGCAGTCTGGCAACTGGCGATTAAATTTGGCTATTGAAGGAATTGTTTGGCGACTTGGCTATTTCATTTTACTTCAAATACAACGAATGTGAAGCAATCACTCTTTAGACATTGCGTCAATGGTAGAATGCTTGGGAATTGTAATCAACCTACACAGGTTAGCATAAATGTTTTCAAGTATCAAGGATGTGTGGGAGAGTGTCGCAGAGATGTAAACAAACTCAACTTACAGACTCTTTAAGATAGACGTAAACTAGCTCATATACCCTACTTACGATAGTTCAACATCAGGCTTTAAATGATATCTCGTACTACAACATCGTATGTATGGCTCCAAATGAGAACATGAGGATAAGATTATATAAATTACCGCATTCAAGGAGGCATTTAAACAGTTTTTTTTTCGCGTTCTATACGACAACACAACAGAAATTCGTAAGAACTGCTACTGTGAAGCGAGCCCTTTACTACGCTTTTCACAGTGGTTAACAATTGTTTACAGAGTGTAAATGTCGATGGAGAACACGCGGTGATTTCCCAGTCGTTCTCATGGCTGATTTTTCAGTGTGTAATGACGCATTATTACGAATTAATGTCCAGCTTACCTCAAAGTATGAAATGCTTAGTGCATTATTATAAATTATCTCACCTCAAAATGTTCTAATGATTTTGCGTGCATTAACCTTCATGCGCTCGCGCGGGCAGTGAGGTGACCGCTTTCATACAATATCTCGCCGCACTAAGTCCACAAACGGATAAGGTGGTGGGGTGACCGACCATATATGCTCTAGTTGATGATGGTTATAGAAGTGTTTGAAAGATTCTGTAACTCTAACATCTGTAAATATTTGTTTTTAAGAAGGTGAAAGTCATTGGTAATCGAACCTATGCATGAGAACATCCCCTGTTTAAGTCTGATAGAATGATTCTTGAACAGCTTTGTTTGTAATTTTTATAAGTTATGAAATTAATAAACGTGATAGTTAAATGTAACTGAATTTCCGTAGTCTCTCTATTATATTTACAATGTGACAGTATTTTTACTGCCCTCATTGTCGGTTGTTGGTGTGTCTGGGTTCAGTTCTTGAACGAACTCAGATTAAGGTTTCTGTGAAGTATGAGTTTCTTTGGAAAGTTCAGTCTCATGTCTGTGAACGTGAGAATGCCACAGCTTGTGTTACTTCATACTCAGTAACCAGCTTACTTCTTGAATTTCAGGATCATTATTGTCGAGTACATGCCATAATTACCATAACATAATAATGTTAACAGATTAAAGGCTGCGATATTTGGCTATTTTTACTGATGAAAAGTTGGTTATATTATGGCATTTTATTGATGAAAAGATGGCGATAATTTGGCTGCTTTTTGTTTAAAATTTGGCGACAGAGCAATATAAAAAACTGGAAACTCTGCACAGTGTTATGTTGGGCTCCCAGAGAGCTATCGTTCCGACTTCCGAGCCAGTACACTGTTCTGCGTCTGTGTATTTTTACTGTGTTTGTGACAACGAAACAGCCGATGAAAATATATCTGAAAACAAAAAAGAAACCATTTGGTGCATTTTACCGGAGAAGGAAAGCACAAGAAAGGGCCAAAAATGAAAAACAAGCTAAGGCTCTAACAAAATTTTTTACGTCAACCACTACAGGCGATGAAAAATCTCGCATTCTCTCCGAACTAAAAAAAGGAACGTACCACAGGTGTCTACGACTTTCAGCAGCTTGCAACTGCTTACAACTTACAACTGCCATCAACTGCCCCTTGACGTCAGTAGCGGCATGTTTAAATACATAGATTTTGGCGCCCAAGTCGCGAGTACGTCACGTCACGTGACGTTTACAAATTCTGTTTCAAATAAATTGACTACAAATTTTGAAGAAATTTATACAGTTCGAATTAGTGGTTAACAAATAATATAATTGGTTACAAAATTTGGTAGAAAAAGGTTAAAATTCATGCAATAAATTAATTATTTAAAGGTCAGTGGTGCGTATTTCGCTACACGGCCGCTAGGTCATACAATAACCTTTGAGCTGTAAGTTCGTGTAAACAAACGAGTCCGCACCTGACGTCTTATGATTGATCTTCATATTCAAGATTTTACCAAAATTTTCAGGTAACGACAATTTACAAGTGAAAAAGTGTTCATAAAAGTGTATGGTTTATCAAAACTTAATAGATGACAATTCTAGTTTTTCGTAAATAGTTCGAAACTGATATAATCGTTAGACTAACTGTTGGGTTCATAAAATTTACAATATTTTCGTTAAAAAAAAAAAAAAAAAAAAAAAAAAAAAAAAAAAAAAAAAAAAAAAAATCTTACAAGGAAAGTATTTGGGCTCGAACAAACACATATACACCAGAATCGTATGAGAGATAATGTAAAGATCCCTTATTGCACTCGTGATACTCCCGCATCTGCAAAACTCTGCAGTCGTCCGTTAGAGGCCACTGCGTGTGCCATGTCGCATCGCACTTTGACCTGTCGGTTCGCCAGTAGGGATGGTGCAGTGTGCCTCCGAAGTCGCGTTTTGTGACGTTATTTGTGTGGTGAAGCGTCAGATGGTGCAGCGATTGCTAATCAATCCTACTAATGTATTGCGATTAGTTGAGATGAAGATACGAAGAACCCTTCTTCGTGAAGATGGTATTAGTGTAGAAGATGAATCATTTGCATGCTTTCTCATATCTGTTATAGTACAGAAATATGAGCATAAGTTAGACAGTCAATGTGTTGTGGCGAAAAGTCAGCGCCACATGCCAGATGTAAGAGAACGATGGTGGAGAAGGCAGCGATCGACCGAAAGCCAATAGCATGCAGGCGCCGCGCATCCTGGAGGGAGTGACCGAAGATGCGCGCCCTCTACAAGCGGCTATATCTAGGTCGACATACGTCAGTTACTAGTCAGGACTCAGGCAGTTACTAGGTCAGAAATCGGCTACGAACGAAGCAATCACTAGGCCGCAGTGCAGCTAGCATCATATGGACGACACCACGAGAAGTGAGAAGCAAGAAGAAACAGAAACATGTTCCAAAGTTGAGTATCATTGTAATTTTCAGTCAATAAAACTTGTAACACTAATCTCTATAGAAATGTTTTAGCTGACCATCGATTCCTGCACTAGTACTTGTCCTGACAACTAGACGGGGATTAGTACACAACAAATTGGCAGAAAGAATGATACAACAAAAGGCGATGAGGTCACAACAAATGGAGACGAGGATTACAACCACCCACATTGCGATGTGTTGTTAAATTTCTGACCGCTGCGCTATTAATTTTGCTTTCTTCCAGGTCTCGGCGAAGCGAGTAAATAATCTCGTGACTTCTATTGCAGGGCATAGTGCCAGTTTTTGTACGGCTTCTTATAATTGTTTTTGCACCATGTCTAATCCTACTAACCCTGCCACTGCCACTGAGCCACAGCTTCCTGCGCTCGATGCACAACATATAATGTAGATGTTTAACTATCAGTCAACAAATTGCATTCTACTGCAAACCGTGCAACAACTTCTGGTCGCGCCTGTGTCTCAAAATACGCAAGTTTCTGTTATCGTGTGTAGGCCCCCCAGTGTTCTGCCTCGTGAAAAAACCGTTTCCCACTGCAGAATCTCTCTTATGATTCAGGGATAGGAGCCCTCATGGCATATTATGAACAGCAAATCAATGTAGTGGCTGCAAGGTATCAGTTCTTCAGATGTAGGAAAAATCCGAACCAAACATACAGGCCGTGGATAATAGATCTTCAAGGTCTCATTAGGAAGTGTAAATTTAAATGTTCATGTGGTGCTTTGTATTCAGATGCCATGTTACGTGACACTCTAGTCTATAATATTCCTGATGGTAGACTTAGGGAACAGATTCTAAAAATGTCTGATCTGTCATTCCACCAAGTAGAACAGATTTTGGAGCAGTACAATACGGATGCCACAGCAGTAGAAAACTTTGATTCAATTCCACCGTATAGTGTAATGTCACGCACTGGCGAGTGCCAGGTCAAACGCCTTGTACTTGTGCCTGACCACTCTAAGAGTAAACAAGATGGTAGACGCAGAACCTTGCCAAATAAGGAAGTGAAGTCTTGCCCACAATGTTTCTCATGGCACAAAAGACAGAACTGTCCATCCCGGTCAGAAAAATGCTATTCATGTGGCAAAAAACGTGATATATAAACAGTCTGCTTACAGCAAAAGAAACAGAATTTGCCCTCCCAGCCCAAACAGCGACAAGACAATAGTTATTCAATAAATGCAGTATTTTCCAAACCAGTGGCTGCCCCTCGTACCATCAAGGACACAGAAGTAACACAAGCTGTACGGTAGGCCAGAAAAATGTATGTCAAATTGCGTGTGAATGACATTTCAGTGTAGTTTCAGCTAGACACAGGTGCATCAGTCACATTGCTCAATCGCAAAACTTATGAACAGTTAGGATCTCCGCGCCTTTCTCTCGCTAAAACTAAGTTAACAGCATACAATGGCAATGAAATTCCTGTTCTAGAACAGTGTTCACTACCTGCAGTATACTGCTCACAAATGCGCACAGTGACATTTCAAGAGCTTCAATCTTATGAAGGGGAAAATATTTTTGGTTTAGATTAATTTGATCTTTTTGGTTTTACTGTGCAAGACAATGTTCTAGTTGTGAACAATTTTGATGCTAAAGACAGTGTAGACAAGTTGCTGAAGGACTTTCCAGATTTATTTTCTGCAGGACTAAGAAAAGATAAAGATTTCGCTGGACAGATTACTCTCAAAGAAAATGCCATACCAAAACTTTGCAAAGCTCGTCATCTACCGCTCGCTTTACATGAAAAAGTATCACAAGAACTTCGCACATTACAAGAAAATGGTGCAATTGAACCTATTCAAGCTAGCAAGTGGGCGAGTCCTCTTGTAATTTTTCTGAAGCCGTCACGTAGCATTCGCATTTGTGTTGATTT
Organism: Locusta migratoria; assembly: GCA_026315105.1. Taxonomy (NCBI): domain Eukaryota; kingdom Metazoa; phylum Arthropoda; class Insecta; order Orthoptera; family Acrididae; genus Locusta; species Locusta migratoria. The sequence goes on from CM048751.1 coordinate 298,756,858, forward strand.
TAAGGCTACAGTAAATCCACAAACAGTTGTAGGCAGTTATCCTTTGCCAAGGCCAGAAGATTTAATGGACAGATTAGGTGAAGTAAAATATTTCTCAAAAATAGATTTAAGCAATGCCTATCTTCAGCCACTCGACGAAGAATCACAAAAAATTTGTGTTGAAAATTCGCAGATGGTATCGACAGTTTGTAGCTGCAGGTTGTGTATGTCCTGGCCGCCCTCGTGTGTCTGAAGAAACTGTTGCACGAATTCAAACTACTTTCCAATGTAGTCCTTCAAAATCAACAATTTGGCGTGTTTTGAGACGCCGGTTCTCTATGAAGCCGCACAAGTTACATCTCTTACAAGCTCTGCGTCATGATGACAAACGCAGAAGTATGGCATTTTGTAAGGAGATTCTTGATGCTATTGGTGCTAATAACACTTTCACACAACGTACTGTGTTCAGTGGTGAAGCGTCTTTCCATATTACTGGTCAGGTAAAAAATCACAACGTTCGTATTTGGAGCCTACAGAACCCACATGTAGCCACTGAACACGTTCGAGATTCGCCTGAAGTCAATGTGTTCAGTGCGATATGCCGATCATCCCTTTACGGCCCATTCTTCTTCGATGAAAACACGATTAACGGTCAGCGGTATCTCGCTATGTTACAAAACATAGGCTGCACGAAAACCGTTTTTCAACAAGACGTGAGGCACCCCAATACTGGAGACTCCAGTAAGGAATGAAACTGTACCGAACCGTTGGATTGGTCGTGAAGGAGCTGTCGACTTAGCATGTGCCATTTGGATGCGACGGCCACCGGATTTGACAAAGTGTGACTTCTTCCTGTGGGGTCTCATTGAAGACAACGTTTATGAACCATCAGCCCCACAGAACATGGAAGAGATAAAGAACCGGATCCGTGCTGCCATAACATCAGTGACGGACTTGCTTGTCCGAGTGTGGCAGGAATTTCTGTATTGATGTGAAATTGTTCGTGGCGCTGATGGGGTACACATTACACATCTGCAATCTGAATTGAGTGGTTCGTAATTATGCATGTAAAGTTTCACATTCATAATAAATATATGCGCTCGAATGATTCAGTATCGCGTACAAAATTGTGCAGAGTCCTTTTGGAATTTGGAATATCAAGTATGTTAGGTTTATATTAGGGAGTTGGAAAAACTCAATAGGTAGAGTATGCATGAAGAAATTGCAGACAGAAGAATTCGAAATAATGAACTAACTTGGTAGATGCTCTGTCCCCACTACTTCTTAATTTAGCCCTACAATATATTGTGCGATTGGCAGCAGATAATTCAGAGGGTGTGGAGTTGAATGGAAATAATAAGATATTAGGGTATGCAGATGATCTAAACATAATTAACGATAGGAAAGAATGTGTAACAGCAAATGCGAATGTGTTAGTAAAGGCTAAAGAAGACGTAGGTCTGAGAATAAGTGAAGACAAAACGAAATACGTCATTACTACTAGAATGCCAACAGCAGTAGGTCGGGAAATATTAAGAGTTGGTGACATGCAGTTTGAGAATTGAAAGGAGTACGCAAAATAATTTTCACTTAAGTTTTGCCTGGCATACAGCCTTGAGCATGTTTTGTTACAAAAATCTAAGCTATAATTCTGTAGAAAAGAAATTTATGTAATATTTTGTAGCATTTCACTAATCGATACTGTACATATTTTCATATCTTTGCTGTAAACCAAAGACTTTTTTTTATCTTTGGAGTATGCCTTGTACTCGCAGTTGTAGCGTTTAGGGACTCGGCGTGTGACCTTAGAAAGGAGTCAGTATGTGACCTTCGTGAAGGCGAGTCGATGTCTGATTATGGTAGAATTGAGTCGAGTTAGTCTGTCTCTGTGTTGGACTCGAAGAGTAAAAGATTCAGACAGTTTTGAAGAGTCGCAGCCAAGTCTGCAGATTGTAATTTTTGTATGGAAATTAATCTGTCTCAAATAAGGTAATGTGTACTTTTCTATTGTTATGTATGGTAGCCTGTATTTGAACTATTGTAGTTGGTATTTGGTTTTTTTCTAATGAATACTGTTTAATGCAGCTCGCATTTATCATTTAACCATGAGTCATTTTCCAGTTCCTCGTTCCTTTCACCAATTTGAATTGCTATCCGTTCTGATAATTGTTTCTTATGATAGTGTTGCATAATTATTGTGTTTGTAAATTTATTTGTTAATTAGAACAGTTCAGTGTAGGCATTTTGTCATGATAAATGAGAGCAGGAAGTAGTTTGTTCATAAATCCAGTAAAATTCATAGTTAGAGATTTTCTCAGTCTTAATGAAAGTTCAGATTATTAAGTCAGTTAATGTTAGTAACAGTTAAAGTGATTTGTCTGATCAGAAGAGAAGTAGATCACGTAAAGAGATGAGAAATATTTGCAGTTAGTGAGACTTGAAACCATTACCAGAGTTGTAGGATATTTTTTATTACGTTGAATCAGTATGATAATTGTTGTTCAGATAGGCACATTATCAAGTGATTTTTGGTATCTAATTAATATCAAATATCTTTGTTTGATATCCTGTTTATTCAAGTAACAAAATTATCACTGTAGTAGCACGCTTCTTTTGATGGCTCTCGCAGTCAAATTGTACATGTATAGTCTGGCTACTGGCATATGGTGCACGCTGACAGATCTGAACTTTTCATTTGCTCACATTCTCTCTCACACACGAGATTAATGTGTAGATCAATTACGAGTTTAATTACTGTTAACTTATTAACAACTGTACAATTTAAAGTGTTATCTGTTGCACATCAAACTAAACCACATTTACGTAAGATCACTGCATCTCATGTCAGTTGCAATTTATTCTAACAGGGCAAAGGAAGGTACAAAGTCTCATTGCTTAGTCAAATTATTTTGTAACCAAAATCACTACAGAACATTTATTTGGGAATTTTAGCGGGGACGGTCTCTTAACAAAAGCAGTGACACGCTCGCCCCACAAACACATACTACTTTTCATTTCAAACAAACACACACCACTTTTAAGATCAGAACATACAAACTACTATTCTTCCAGTTAAACGTAGGCCACTGTACGCAATAAAAGCCTAATTCTGGTGGGAGGTACTCAGATAAGAGTTTTCTGTTATAAAAAAAAATCTTAATTTTAGTAGTAAAATTAGCAGAAGGTCCGTGTGAACTACCGGCTATTCCCTGCTGCAAAACCTTGTTCCCTGGCCCAAATTGAGAACTAACTTGGTTCAAATTACTCTAATAACAGGAAGTTAACGATACAGTGGCCAATATACGTAGCAGCTCACACGAAATTAGACACAGGCATTTATAAACAAGCCACCACAATTAAAGTTTAGGTGGCTAAAGAGAAACATTTATGGCGCAACGGTACTTAAACATAAAACATTGCATCTCAGCTTGTTCTCAGCACTGGTGAAAAACAGTATTAAATAAAAAATGGGAAGGTGCTCGAAAACTACAATTTATAGGCAAGTCAAAATTATACTGAACTTAACTTGTTTATTCAGGTCGAATGCAAGCACAATGGAGAACCAATTTTGTTAATACAATGAAAATGCATCTCTTTCACCTCGTCTAATATTGACGATGCCCAACATTAAATTTAACATAAATTACACAGAACTTAACGCTATAGGGAGGAGGATTTACAAACAACGCTCACACACACACGCAATGCAACAGCGAAACTCACCAAAATCAGCGTGCTGAAACGAGGCAGAAGCAGGCGCCGCTATCGTAGGCAAAATTCAGCAAACCTGGAGGTACCACACAACACAATATACAATAAAACTGCGAAGATGGCTCTGGTCTGTCGTGTCTGATTTGAGATGGTGCGTGAGTATAGCAAAGTTAAGTTTCAATTTGATTAGACCGCGGGCACACACGCTAACGGCGACACACGGATATGTTACATGATCGCACTGCACTGAAGGTGAAGTGATTAAGAATCGGATTGATTGCACAAAATCATGGCGGACTCTTAAAGTTGCAATCTGAGCGTAAACTATCTAGGCACTGGTTTTATTAAAAGTGGCGTGAATTCAGGTGACTAGCAGCAAACCCCTGAAGTCGGAGTTCAGACCCATATGGTTCCGAAAACCGATGAAAATGTATAAATTCAATTTCCGAAAAATAAAGAAAATCAACTACGGCATGCAACCCCTAGAACTGCGTAGAATTTCATAAGGAAGCTGCTGAGATGCAGCAACATGCGATTGGGAGCGTTCTCAAAACCAGAAAAGTGAAATAATTACAAAGACGGAAAAGTGAGAATAAAAACTACGGCATCAACCGTTAGAAATACATAGAATTTCGTAAGCAAGCTATTGAAGGAGGCTATACAAGGCTCAGAGAGAATTATTGATAAATACTGAGTGCATACTGCAAGTTCAGAGAAGAAACAACAAAATGAAAATAGCCGGGGAGAGAAGATCGTTAGTGGAAATCAGAAGGATACATGCATAGTTACCTGCCGGATGGGCATGGAACAAACAATAGTGGAAGCTGAAGGCTTTGTTCTAAGAACCAACTACGTGGAACATATATCACTCACAGAAGGAAATGATAAGAAAGATTTTTACATGCACTGTACAAAAATGAACATATCGTCAGTGAGAAATCGGGCCCCACAAAGCTAGAAAGAATTTATACAGATTTCGTGCAGCGCCACATAATCCCTAAAGGTTCAGGCCATCAGGCCATTATCAAAGTGCAACTAGTAACACATACACCGCATTTATCTGTTGGAAATCACTGGATTGAAAACCTAGAACACATTTCCGGGCACGATCGGAAGGAATATTCCAAAAAATGGATCTAAATTCAAGCGTCTAAGTCAAACATGCTAGACAACGAATCGCTACCATCTCCGTGGGCACAAGAGAAGAACCAACCTTACCTCACCATGATCCCAGCACACAGTGAAGACCTAGCGGTTAGGAGGCGCGAAAAAGCTACCGGAAACTGGGAAACCCAAGACACTGCGGTTGTGGGAACGTGAGACTCGCCCTGGAGGGGGCTCGTCGACTATCTTGTAACCAAAGGCTGTAGAAACCTCTTTGGTCACATCAGCAGCAGGGGTTGGTAACGACTAACTATTGACTCTGAGCCAGCAAGAACAATGCAAAGCAAGATATCACTACACACATTCAGACAGCCATTAGATTCTCGCACATCCACTTAAAAGTAAAACAAGTGCACATTTCCACAGGGACAATAATAAATTATTAAAATAACAAAATCCTAGCAATATTAAGTAACATTTCAGAAACTAATAAGTAAAAACATGAAATAAAAGTGCTATTCCTCATGCCTTGAGAAGAGTGGTGTTATAGTTTTAACAAAATGCTAATCTAGTGACATCAAATAAATTACAATTTTATAAAAAATATATGGAAGACGACAGACGGTCGTCTTTCACAGTGATGCTGTATGGGTGTGACACTTGTCTCTCACTTTTCAAAAGAAAAAACCGCTTCGAGCGTTTGAAAACAACATTTTCGGATCGAAAAGGGATGACATTACGGCGAAAACTGCATAACAAAGAGGTTCACGAACTTTATTCACGCCCTAACATAACCATTGTTATTAAATGACTTAGGCTGCGATGGGCGGGTCATGAATGGATGAAGGCAGGGCAGCGCGCAGAGTATTGGTGGGCAGCAAAACGTCCTGTAGGGAGACCGAGGCGTAGATGGGAGGTCATCTGAAGGCCGATTTGAGGAGCCTAGGTATTAAAAGCGACTGGAAGGAAATAGCGCTAGACAGGGATAGATGGCGAAAACATGTTGCTGCGGTAATGGACTTTCAAGTCCGGCATGACCAGTGAGTCTGTATGCATTTGATACACATATATTCGTTTTTAAGCACCCTGTATATTAGTTAATAACAATTCAATAATATAAAGCTACAAGTATATTTATAAATATGTCGCGTGGAAATTGTGGGACATGTGTCACCGTAGCATAGTGAAAAGTCGTGTAGCCACAGACACATGAATGAATTGCCAACATCACATCAATAAACAATTTATCTGTCTTTTATTTTCACCGTAAAATGAAACCAGTATCTTCTTCAGTCATATCACTTAGAGCTAAGAATACATAATACTTATTTTTATTAACCATCTTAAACACACCTTTGAATTCGTTTGTCGACACTACAAAATTTTGAGGGTAGCTCTGGACACAGCATTCAGTGGTGCTCCAGTTGTGTCTCGACCTTGCAAACATCACAGTAGGAATAAATATCGGAAGGATCTATATAAACACAATTTTCATGGGCCCAGTCCTTGTAGTCATAGCACTGAATCCGGTCCTCTTCGAAGGTTTCTCCACGTATGATGCAATCTGTCTCTTTTCCTTGCTCGTCTTCGGAGTTTTTGTCTTGAACGTTTCTTCAGTGCTCTTCCTTTTTATTGCATTTACTTTTCTGTCTCTTCTTTATATGTATATGACCCTTCTCCTTATTAAATCTATGACGAATTTTATAGAGCTTCCGCAAGATCGAATGATAATTTTAAAAAGTCATTGCTACTCAGTGGCATCGAACGATTGTAAACTTATTTAACATGCTAATAAAGTTCTTCCGAAACGTTCCCTGAAATTGTGAAAACAAATCGTCCTAACTTCCGTTGGAAATCAGTCTCTTTGCCACTTTCAAACATTTCAGGCGATTGTGAAGTGAGCTTGTTGGTACGTCATACCAGTCTGCCACTTATCTTACTGATAAATTTCCATCCACCACACATTTAACTTCTTCTTTTATTTTATTTTCGTATCTTTTTCCTCTATTATTATTTCTTTCCTTAAATTTCGGCATAAAAAGGGTTTGTTAAGTTTATGGGACTTAACTACGGGGTCATCAGTCCCTAAACTTACAAACTACCTTATACTAAGGACGGCACAAATATCCATGCCCGAGGGGGGATTCGGACCCCCGACCGTAGTGGTCGTGCAGACCGTGACTGGAGCGCCTCAGTCCCCTCGGCCACCGCGGCCGGCAAATTTCGGCATATTTAAAGTCTTCCTGCAACAATAGAAACCCCACCGTAAATTACTTTAAACAAATAATCGAAATTGAAAACATTAAACAATGTCCGGCGATACCCGACATTATTGAGATCGGGGCTACCTGATTGTTGTCATGCAATATTTTTAGACGCAGCTTTTCAGTTGTAAGAGAAATGTTACAAATATTATTACAGATTTTAAATATATCAAATTTCCTACAACTCGAAAGTGAAACAAGTACGAAAACTGGCTTCTTACGCGTGAAAACCGCCAACGACGTTTAACAGGAGCAGCGAAAAATTTTTGACGCGAACACAATTCACAGTTGAGAGTAGCTCGCTCCGCGCCTATGCCGCAACTGACTTGCATATGCTTTTAGTTCACAGGGCGCGCATTTGAAATGCAGCCTTGCCAACGCAACGTGCTTGGTTTCTTAGCAATTGAAATACCCGCGGTTACCCGCCGTCCGGGACTGCCCGACCTTCCCTGGTGCATACCGTCGTCGATCCACAACAACGAGACTAAATCATCATCATCACCATTGGAGACTGATTATGCCTTTCAGCGTTCAGTCTGGAGCATAGTACCTCTAATAAAATTCCTCCATCGTCCCCTATTCAATGCTAACATTGATGCCTCGTCTGATGTTATGCCTTTTACTTCAAAATCATTCTGCACCGAATCTAAGTACTTTCTTCTTGGTCTACCCTGACTCGTCTTACCCTCCGCTGCCGAGCTCATGAGTCTCTTAGGCATCCTTGCTTCTCCCTTGCGTGTAACATGACCCCACCATCTGAGTCTGTTCGCTCTAACTGCTTCATCTATGGTGTTCATTCCCAGTTTTTCTTTGATTTCCTCATTATGGACACCCTCCTGCCATTGTTCCCTTCTATTAGTACCTGCAATCATTCTTGCTACTTTTATATCTTTAACCTCTACCTTATGAATAAGGTAACCTGTATCCACCCAACTTTCACTCCCATACAACAAAGTTGATCGAAAGATGGAGCGGTGCACTGCTAACTTAGTCTTGGTACTTACTTCCTTCTTGCAGAAGAGAGTAGATCTTAGCTGAGCACTTAATGCATTAGCTTTGCTGCACCTCGATTCCAGTTCTTTCAATATGTTGCCATCCTGTGAGAAAACACGTATCAGCTACTTGAAACTGTCTACATGTTCTAACTTTGTTCCTCCTATTTGGCAGGCAATCTGCTTAAATCTCTTTCCCACTGACATTACTTTCGTTTTAGAGATGCTGATCTTCATATCATAATCCTTGCACCTCTGATACAGCTCTGAAATATTAGTTTGCAACCTTTCAATTGAATCGGCCATTACAACTAAGTCTTCCGTATATGCGAGACTGATTATTTTGTTAAAACCTATTTTAATCCCGCCCTGCCAGTCTTTTGTTTTCAACATATGATCCATGAATAGTATGAACAGCAGTGGTGACAGCTTACAGCCTTGTCTTACCCCTGAAACTACCCTGAACCATGAGCTTAATTTGCCATCTACTCTAACTGCTGCCTGGCAGTCTACGTAAAGCCCTGTAGAAGTTTGCCTCCTATACCATAATCTTGTAGAACTGACAGTAGCTTCCTCCTAGGAACACGGTCATAAGCCTTATCTAGATCTATGAAACATATATACAATTCTCTGTTCCACTCATAACTCTTTTCCATTACCTGCCGTAAGCTAAAGATCTGGTCCTGACAGCCTCTAAGAGGCCCAAACCCACACTGATTTTCATCTAACTTGTCCTCGATTAATACTCACACTCTCCTTTCAACAATACCTGAGAATACTTTGCCTACAGCGCTAATTAAAGAGATACCTCGATAGTTCTTACAATCTTTTTTGTTTCCATGTTTGAAAATTGGCGTGATTACCGCTTTCGTCCAGTCAGACGGAACCTGTTCCGATTCCCACGCCTTCTCAATTATCCTGTGTAACCATTTGAGATCTAATATTCCACTGTATTTGACGAATTCCGGCTTAATTTCATCCATCCCAGCCGCTTTATTGCACTGGAATCTACTGACCATTTTCTCCACTTCCTCAAATGAGATCCTGTTTCCATCGTCGTTCCTAACCCATTGAACCTGAAAATCTGATACATCATGGAACGTTTGACCTACATTGAGTAATTCTTTGAAATATTCCCTCCATCTGCTCAAGGCATCCACAGGATTGACTAGCAGCTTTCCTGACCTGTCCAAAACACTTGTACTTTCTTCTTCTCTCCCTTTCGAAGATTGCTAATTACTCTCCAAAATGGTTTTCCCGCGGCTTGACCCAGAGTTTCTAGCTTATTTCCAAAGTCTTCTAATGATTTCTGCTTGGAGTCTGCAATTATCCCTTTGGCTTTGTTTCTTTCTTTAACATAACTTTATCTGTGTGCCTGATTTCTAGTATGGAGCCATCTTCGAAATGCCTTCCTTTTTCTTTTTACAGGCTGCCTTGACTGTGTCATTCCCCAAGTTGTTTGCTTCTTCCTGCCTTTACACACCACTTCTCAAGTATAGTGGTGAATGTCCTTATGCTTAAAGAAGGAGTTTGTGATAACTAAGCCCATACTGCAACAGAAATCCAAGAGCTGTTTTCCGTTCCTGTTGGCCTCTATATCCTCTCCAAACTTATCCATAACCTTTTTCATAACCTTCTGTTCGATTTACTATCCTGGCATTGAAATTACCCATGATTAAAACACTATCCTTATCCATATCCTAATAAATACATCACTAAGTGCGTTGTAAAATCTGTCCATCTCATCTTGATCTGTTCCTTCACAGGGTGAATACACTGTCACAATCCTAATTTACTTGCTGGAGATGGCCAATTCTATCCACATCAGTCGTTTATTTATATACCTTATTGGAATTATGCTGGGTTCGATTGCTTTCCTGATGTAAAACCCTACACCCCACTGTGCTCTTCCTACTTTGACTCCTGACAGGTGGACCTTGTGTTCTCCGACTTCGTCCTCTATCTCTCCACTTACTCTAACGTCACTAACAACTAAAACATCAAACCCCATCTTACTTGAAGCCTCCGCCAGCTCTACCTTCTTCACAGTGTAATCCCCATTGATAATAGCTCCAAATCGTTTGCCAAGTCGTATCTGAGGAGTCCCTGGTCTGTCAATTAGAGGTGGGACTCCATCACCTCCAAAGTTCCGAGGCATTTTGCTCTGATTGTTGCCAGCATGATATTGAAGTACCTGGGAAGCAGGTTGTTAGCCTTACTTGCCCAGGGCCCCACTGGGTTTTACCCCTAACGGTTGAGGGACTAAGCGGTGAATTTGGTAGCCTTTGCCGTCTGAACACAAAGGTGGCCACGATTCAGAATATGTCAGAGATGCCCAACTTTATTCCAAAGTAACTGGTATCCCAACTGTCAGGGCAACTTACTTGGACTCTCATACGTTGCCCGTGGTTCATGAACTAGAACATGTCTACAGGAACCCACACCATGAACCACATTTGACTAAATTACACAAAAAAAAAAATTAGGAAAGGTTTACAAATTTTCTAAATGTTGAGATGTCGTTTGCATTTGACAAGTTGCTTTGACAAGGTCTTTCCGTTGTATTTCGTATTCTTTGCTAAAATGTGTTTACACAGCTTCACATTCACACTAACAGGAGCAATAGAAACAGAAAATAACTCGCAAATTCTAGGAACTCGTAATTTTGTTTTGCTGATTAAACTGGTACATGGCGTTACACCGCGAGAATAGGATTTTAGTTTATGGCTTTTGTTTTACGAATTTTCCGTTGACACTGTCTTCCGAGTGAGTGAATGTTTCGTGACCAACATGAGTGTTTCTTTCATCTGTGGACTTTTTTATTATTATTTTGGTATGTTTTATTTTACGACATGGAGAAAGCACTTTCTTCACAAGATGTGCGTAAGAGGAGCACATACAGGGTGAATCACCTCACACTTGCATCGCAAATATTGTGGAAACGGAAAGTGCTATTGATGTGCGGTTTTCACAGAATGGATTGGTAGTCAGGGGCTCGGTATTTGTAGCCAACAAATAGATTTTAATATTACTTAGAAAGTGTATTTTTATGCAAGCATACAGTTTTTTAAATGGAACAATCGTTGTTTTTTTATCAAGCACTGGAATTGGTGACACCAGCTGTGTACAAAGAATTTTGAATGACAGTTTTATCACGTTTAGTTTGGCAGCTACAACCGTTCAAAGTTTCGGGGGTGGATGTTGCGATAGCGTAGCTAACTGGCCGAGTGGCTAGTCCCTGGGGCACGACCCACTGTCTCGTGACCACACAAACCGAAAAAGGTAAAACTGACAGGATCGGTTCTTCACGCCCGCCCGCATACATGACTCTTTCTTATCTTTGCATTTTACGTGTATTTCTCTAAGTATATCAACAGTATGTTCTATAGTTCTGTATGTTATTTACATTTCGACCTGATTAGAAACCAAATGCCCGAACAAATATTTGGGTATTTATTTCTGAAAGTATGGACTTTTCTGAGTGTGTTTAGAATCCAAAATAAACAACAGTAAATAATACTTGAATCAAAGCAGATCATTGCATTAGTCGTCTCAGACAGGCAATGACGTTCAACCAAATACATTGATAGCTGTAATTATACTGTTTAAAACAGTTAGGGGATCAGGTGAGATATCATATACAATATACATTTGGTAACGTATTTTATTCAGATATTGGTTACAATTGTAATCTGTGTGTGATACAGTACTATTTTACTTGTGGTTCACATGGCGTTTACTGAGAGCGAAGCACCATGCGGCTACCGTAAGAGTAAAAAAGTCATTCTCGTTGCCCACTAATGTGGTGTGGGATCACCTCGGACGGCCATTCAGTTGCACATCTGCATGTGATGGTCAGTATGAGGTTATCAATCAGCTCTTGAGAGATATTTGGCCATTCTTCCATGAGTGCAATATACAGCTCTGTAACCGTTGTGCGAGGTGCTGCTCTGTCTGCAACGTGTCTGTCAAGTGAATTCCAGACATAATCGGGTGAACAAGCTGGCCACTCCATTCGTTCAGTTCGCTTAGATTCAAGCATGTTGTTTACCAGTGCAGGTCTGTGGGGACGAGCGTTATCGTCCATCAGAAGATACCCATCTCCCATGGCATCAGCGCAGAGCACAACAAAATGTGAAGAATTTCGTCTCTATACCTCTGAGCAGTCAAAGCGCCTCTCTGAACAATGTACGTGCACCAGTACTGACTCCTGTCCACACCATTCGCCATTCATCTTTCCTGCACACAGGCAAGTTTACTCCCATTCCACGTTCTCTCCAGATGAGAGAACAACCATTGTCTGGCAGAACACGGAGTGTTGACTCAGCTGTGAACAGAACCCGGCGCCTTCGTTACGATTCCAATTCTGATGTCCTTCCGCCCAGTTTCTGCGAGCTAAACGGTGTCGTGGTTTTAATGAGACTTACACGATAGGCGGCCGTGCGTAGAGCCCACATCCCCGAGGCGATTTCGGACTGTTTGTGCCGATATTGAGCGTCCTGTTGCTGCCTGGATGGAGCGTTGCAGCTGAGTTGCATTCAGCCTCCTGTCTACACAGGCTGTTAACCGGAGGTAACGGCCATCTGCTGCTGATGTCACCCATGGACGACCTTAGCCTCGCCTTCTTTTAACGGTTCCTGTTGTCTGAAGTCGCTTCCAGGTCCTGGGAATTACGCTTTGAGACTCTCCAATAGCTGGAGGAACGTCGCTCCGTGCATGTCCCACTTGCAACCTTCCTACGACTCTCCATATCATAGCTTCGGATAAGTCACGATGTTGTTGCATTGCACTACCTGCTCACTACCCTATCTGAACCCACCTGCTTGTGTAAATCGTTTGGCAGAGCAAGCCAAAGTGAACACCAACCGCCTCTGCACCATCTTTCTGTCTTTACCGCTTTCTCTGTTGCCGTAACGGTGTTCTCTCCACTCCGTAGAACTGACAGTAGGACAAAGAAATATTTTACTGCATTCTGCCGAGAAATTAGAACCAGATATCTCAGCTGTTCCCTAATTGAATGGAATGCGAAATTTTGGCAGTGCTAGCCCATCTACATCTGATTTCGTGCTATCGAAAAGTCATTTACATCAAACAAACGTCGGTCGAAAAATTCGAGACGGGACCAACAGGCACTATGTACAATCTACATTTTCCTTTAGTTAGGTACATGATTTGATAAATGTCATTACTGACTGGTGGTTGTTAAACGTTATTCTCCACTCGTACAGTGAATAAAAGACAACGTAAAAAACAAAAAAAAAAAAAAAAAAAAAAAAAAAAAACCTAAAAAAAAAAAAACCCCACGCAATTTATTTGTTTATTTCGCATTCAATCAATAGACCGATGTAAACACCACCCGACCACCAACTGAAGTCAAAACGCTACGATCAGCTACTTCGTTTTCTTTGTAAAAATGTTCAAATGTTTGTAAATCTATAGGACTTAACTGCTATGGTTATCAGTCTCATGACTTACAAACTATTTAAACTAACCTAAGGATAACACACACACACACACACATATCCATGCCCGAGGGAGGACTCGAACCTCCGATGGGGAGCAAACGCGCGCTCCGCAGCAAGGCGCCTTACGTCGTCGGCACACGGAGCGTGTGTCTGAACGTGTGCGGTCAACGTGCCTAGTCCACCGTGCGGCTGAACTTTCGGAGAAGGCGCGACTTGTGTATACGAGGCGTGAGCCTCAACGAGCTACACGCGTCCGCAGCGTGCTCTAGCGACAGTTGTCGGCGGCATCAGGTTCTGGAATCGCAGTTTACGAAATCAAAAGAGTGGAACTCCTGCCTTACTTCTATTACATCGCTAATTCCGCGCTTGTGCATATGTCAGTTATGGTCAGTAATATAGGCCTACATAAGTAAACAAGATATCTATGAACATAAGACACTTATAAAAGTTTCATGTTATGTCAATAATGCAGCGAATTATAAAAGTTTCATGACAAACTGTGCGATATAAAAATAGAAATGGCCTTCACATGCGTCAAACATTATTGCAACAGTCTCGCTTTTTAGTGAAACTTAAAAGTCATTCTACCACGGTCACTGTTACTATTCAGTAGAAGAATGTTCAGAATGTGTAATATGCAATATGTGAAACAATAAAGTGCGTATTTTACGCTAAGTAACGAATCCAACTAACTCACTCCTCAGATGATGCGCACTTATGTTTAAATAGCATAGTTTATTAAGCAGTATACTTCCATGATTCGTATAGGAAAGTCTTTAAGAGTATGCCGCGGCGGAGCGGCCGAGCGCATTGAGGCGCTATGCTACGATGCACGAGGCCGTTCCCCGTCGGGGGTTCGAATCCCCCCCTCGGGCATGGATGTTTGTGCCATCTTTAGTATAAGCTAGTTCATAAGTAGTTCGTAAGTTGGAACAGATGATCCCGAAGTTAAGTCCCATAAGCTTTACAAACATTTTTACATTTATTTTCTTTTAGACAATCAGAAAATCCTAATAAAAGAAGAAAAAAATATTTGCTGTAGAGGAGCCTTGAACCAGCGCCGCAGAACATTTTCGCTTCACAGTCAACGATCTTACTGCCTTCGGTGGGGCCACTGCCTTATATTGGTTCCAGGGACGAAGGTATTACACATGTCGTATACACTATTTGTAGATATGTCGGTTACTGACATGTAATTACAACAAAGGATGTAAAGAACGATTCATTGTTATAGATCTGCAGTCCGATTAATACAATAAGGAAATTTTTTAAACACTTATAAGACGTTTCCAGTCATCAATTCGAACAAATAGTACCTCTAATGAGCGGTTTTCGTGAGATTCTCAATTTACTCAGTTACTTTTACTTGCTTTGAAATGTCATACATTCATAAGAAGTAAGTTACATACATAAGACCCGTCAGATACGACGGCCTATATGGTGTCTTCATTGCTCTACCGAAAAGAGCTGCCTCCTCGCCGGATAGCCACATGGTGTGACGTCGGTGGCGTTCTCTCACGTTATTGGTGATCGTTGAGACGCACGTTGAGAATATTTGGCATGTTTGATACTGTACGACACGTTGGGAAAGCCTCTCCAACGTGCGGTTCACACGTTGTGACGTCAGAAACTCGCCACGTTGGCCACACACGTTCAGATACACGCTCCGTGTGTCGACGTCTTTAGAAAACACGGCCATTCTACCGCCTCTTTTTCTTTTTAATCGGTCACTTTGCGTTGCGTAGTCTACTCAAAGATCATGAAGAAACAGATAATATAGTCGTTACTACCAAATTACAGACGCTGCCGGTTGAAATACGACTGTCTGTCGTCTTCCATATATTTTTTGTGTAGTTCTGTAAAGTTATAATTTATTTAATGTCGTTAGATTATCATTTTGTTAAAACTTGAACCTCAGTCTTTTCAAGGCTTGAGGAATAGCATCTTTATTTCATGTGTTAAAATATTAGTTAATATTGCTAGGTTTTTCTTATTTTGTCATGTTAATGATTCTTATTATATTAATTAATGTGGTATAAATACGGCTTCTCCGCTATGCCACTGTCCCTGTGAGAATGTGCAGTAGTTGTACTTTTAAGTGTGTGCGAGAATCTATGGCTGTTTGAATGTGGAAAGTGATAGCTCGCTTTGCAACGTTCTCTCTGGCTCAGAGTCGATAGCTGCTCGTGCTACCAATGAGGTTTCTACACCCTTTGGTGACAGTCTAGTTAGCGAACCTTCCCTCCAGCGCAAGTATCGCTGTCCGTCCCCACCACTGCTGTTTCTTGGATTTTCCGGCTTCCAGTGGCTACCCGCGTCTTTTCGCGCCCCAGTGGCCGCTCGGCGGTTCATTCTGGGCTGGTCGTCTGGTGAGGTAAGGTTGATTCCGCTCTTGTTACTGGAGATGGTAGCGTTTCATTGATTAGCATGTTTAACTTAGATTCGTGAACTTAGAATCATTTTTTTGGAATATTTTCTCCGATCAGGTGCGGAAATGTGTTCTCGTTTTTCGATTCAGTGATTTCCAATAGATAAACGCGGTGTGAGTGATTCTAGTTGCAGTTTGATAACGATCTGGTATTTTAAAACCTTTTGTGATCATGTGGCGGTGTATGAACTCTGTGTAAATACTTTCTAGCTTTGTGGGGTCCGATTTCTAATAGGTGATATGTTCATTTTTGTACAGTACATATAAAAATGTTCTCCTCCTTTCCTTCCGTGAGTGATATGTGTTCGACGTGGTTGGTTCATAGAACAAAACCTTCATTTTCCACTCTTGTTTGTTCCATGCCCATCAGGCAATTTGGAAAGTAGGAGGCGTGGTACTGGCCGAAGTAAAGTTGTGAGGACGGCTCATGAAGCACGCACGGATAGCTCAGACTGTAGAGCACTTGGTGGCTAAAGGCAAAGGTCTCAGGTTCGAATCCCGGTTCCGGCACAGAATTTTACTCTGCCGTGAAGTTTTAATAAAGCCATTTTTTATTTCTTCTACCCCTCCTCCTCACGCATTCCAAAGTTAACATGTCATATTTGGAGGTTCTCTCTTGCTTTTTTATCATTGAAATTGTGCCTTTTGGGTATAAAAACGAAGCAAGGTGTAATAGTGATAGGTGCCGGGATGGCTCTTTTGAGAGGGCACAGACGATTTTCTTGCCGATCTTTAATGAGAACACTTTTCACTGATGTTATTTTTCAAATGATTCACTTTCTCGGTTCGGTGAATAGACCTGAGATATTAATCTAGATGAACTACAGCTACCTTACTGTCCTTCTAAATAGTCACCTTCCATAACTGTGCACCGCTGAGTTCTGTGATACATGTCCTGGGAATTTTATTCGAAGTCTTCCTTTGGGGTGGTGTTCAACAGCTTCGTTACGTTTCGTTGGATGTCAGGAATATTACAAAATCTGTTTCCTTTCAAAGCGAGTTTGAGACAGGGGAATAGGAAGCAGTCTAGAGGACTGAGATCCGGCGAGTATGGTGGAAGTTGCAGTACATCCTTTTTTGCCAGAAACTGTGTGATATATTGGATGTATGTGGGCGAGCATTGTCGTGCAACCATTATCTGTTCTATGCACCCCACGTTTTTTAATTTGAATTATGCAAGTATGACTGTAGCAATTTAAAATTCATAAGCACAAATTTTTAAGTCCATTTGTATGGGGTTAGAAATTTGTAACGGATTGTTCCTGTCATGTGCAAGGCTCTTCAGCTGAGAATAAAAACGACAACCTACGAGGGGGGGGGGGGGGGTTGGGAAACAAGTTTCCCCTGTCAATTGTAGGCAGGGTTGTGTATGAAAATTAAAGAAAAAAAAAGAAAAAATAAATAAATACATATAAATAATAAAAAATAGAACGAGACATTAAATGTAAGACATTTCTTTATTATTCTGCGTAATTTTCAAGTACATTGAGACATTTATCAAACCGTTTTATAAGCTTCAAGACGACTCCTAGGAAAAAAAAAAAAAAAAAGAACAAGGCGTTGAATTCGGAAGAAGCGTTGAACGGCTATGGGCGGAAGACGACACAGGAAGTGGACGCGGACGTGCAAGACACCGATACACCATTCTGCTGTTAGATGACAATGCGAGACCACACTCGGCGACGACAACGCAAAACCATATTGCAACTCTTGGTTGTGAGCGCCTACAACATCCGTCATACAGTCCTGATCTCGCAACAAGTTACTTCCATCTGTTTCCAGCTTTGAAGAAGACTCTCGGCGGAAGGCGCTTTGGAAGCAATGCTGACATCAAACAAGTCGTTCTACGCTTCTTTAGTAAGCACCGCCCTGATTTTGTCCTGAAAGGCTTTTTGAAGCTTATAAAGCGGTATGACAAGTGTATTAATGTACTTGGAAAATATGTAGAAAAATAAAGATTGTCTTGTCTTTGTGATCTGACTCTATTTTTTTCCTTTCATACAAAACTCTGCCCGCAGTCGACAGGGGAAACGTATTGTCCAACTCCCTCTCGTACATCCTTTTGAATCTGCTTACTGTACTCCTCCCTCGGTCTCCCTCTACGATTTTTATTCCAAACACTTCCTTCTACTGCTGCATTGACTATTCCTTAAGTCTCAGAATGTGTCCCACCAACCTATCCCTTTTCTTAGTCAGGGTATGCTAGAAACTTCTTTTCTCCCCAATTCCGTTGAGCACCTCCTCATTAGTTGGGTGATCTACCTATCTAATCTTCACCATTCGTCTGTAGCACTACGTTTCAAAACATTCTATCATATTTTTGTCTGAACGCTTTATCGTCCACGTTTCACTTCCATACATTGCTACACTCCAGACAAAAGCTCTCAGAAAGGACTTCCTAACATTTAAATTCTTCACTTTATATCTTCTTTACTTTACCCATTAGAAGTTAATTTGCTACTACTCTACTACTCTATTTATCTCATTAGGTAATCTAATTCCTTCAGCATTGCCTGATTTTCTGACACTACATCCCATTACCCTTATTAATGTTCACCTCATACCCTCCTTTGAAAACACTATCCGTTCCGTTTAATGAAATAATTGCCTTTTACACTGCTAGTATAATGCTTTATTTATTTATTTACAGTGAAATGAACTCTAGCTGAAAGGAGCCAGTTAAAAGCTTACTTTAGACATATAACTCTGGATGCAAAACCAGCTAAAGGCTTCGCGTGAACTACTGACTACTTCCTGCAACAGAAACTTGTTCCCTGCCCAGAATTTAGAACTGACTCAAAATTTACTTCAGCAGCAGGAAGACAAAGAGACGGTGGCCAACATACGTCGTAGATCACGAGAATTACACACAATCATTAATATACAAGTCACCCCGAACTAAAACTTTTGATGAAGGTGGCTGTGAGAACATTTATGGCGCAACGGAATTAAGAACATGATAATATGCATCTGATTATTTATTCAGTTCAAACATGAGCAAATGGGGGAACCAATTTAGTTAAACAATAAAAATGCATCTCATTGAACTACTAACTTAAAGTAATCTGAACTGAACATCGTCGTGGGAGGGATTTACAATCAACAAGCATTCAGCCACTCACACGCGCGACGCAAAGCGAAACTCTCCCAACTCAGCGTGCTGAAACGAAGCAGAAGCAGGCGCCACTATCGTAGGCGAAATTCAGTGAACCGGGATGTACCACACAACACAAGAAAAAATAAACTTCGTAGGTCGCTAGGGTATGTCTTTCTTTACTTGAGATGGTACGTGATAGTAGCGAAATTAATTTCCATTCAAATCAAAGCGTGAGCATGCGGAATTATTGAGTCACATGGCACGTGTCTGCTACATTACATATTCGCACCCCACTGAAGGCGAAGTGCTTAAAGATCATATTAATTTCAACAAAAACCGACGGAATCACAGATTACGAATCAAGAATACATAATAGCAAGGGACTGGTGTGTGAGCATTGGTGAGAAGTCAAATGCCTAGCTATAAACCCTTGGTGTCGGAGTTCGGAACCACGTGGTTCCGAAAACCAGTAAAAATACAAAAATTTAATTTCTGAAAAATAAAGAAAAATAGCTACGGCATGCAACCATTAGAAATGCGTAGGATATCATAAGGAAGCTAAAGAAATACAGCTAGATGTGATTGGGAAGGTTTTACACGGATGGACGAAGTCCAGTCTTCAAAAATCAGAAAAGTGGAATAAATTCCAAGTCGGAGTAAATCAACTAAGAAACACGGTATGCAGCCCCTAGAAATACGTAGTATTTCATAAGCAAACTAATAAAGGGGGTCGTACAAGTCTAGAAGAGAATTTACTGACAGTCCGAATGCAAAGTACAAGTTTGGAAACGAAACAGTAATTTAAAATAGACGGAGTGGAGATCGCGATGTAATAAGGAAAATCAGTAAAATACATACATGATTTCTTGCGTGAAGGGGCCTAGAAACAGACACAGGGGTAACTGAAGGCTTTGTTCTAAGAACACACAACATGAACATACATACCTGCGGAAGGAGGAAACAGAAAGGAATATTTCACATGCACTACACAGAATAAAAATATTCCCACATATTAGTCGCATTCCACAAAGCTAGAAAAAATTAAACACAGTTCATACACCGCCAGCTAGTCTCACTCAGGTTACCGATTCCCAGCTGTTAGCAAACCGACTTAGTTGCATATTCACCGTGTTTACCTATGCAAAATCACGGAAACGAAATTGAATACATTTCTGTACATGACTGGAGAAACTTATCCCGAAAAATGAACCTAAGATCTGAAGTCTAAGAAACCAGACAACGAATCACTACCATCTCAAGGGAGAAAACGAAAATCAGAACGTCTTCCCAGGTTGACATGCAGCCACA
Organism: Locusta migratoria; assembly: GCA_026315105.1. Taxonomy (NCBI): domain Eukaryota; kingdom Metazoa; phylum Arthropoda; class Insecta; order Orthoptera; family Acrididae; genus Locusta; species Locusta migratoria. The sequence continues at coordinate 298,777,206 of CM048751.1, forward strand.
GAATGTCCAAGTCGGCCAAGCAGTGAGCCCCTCGCCAGCGGCTGGAAATCGGCAAAACCCGCGAAAAACGAGGTGGGGGGGAGGGTGGGGGGGAAGCTTAAACTCTCGTATCCCGTCAAGGCTCGCTAGTGGGCATTGCTAACCCAACTTGTAACCAAAGGGTAGAGGAACCTCTTTTGTAGCATCAAAAGCAGAGGTTGGTAATGACTACCTATCGTCTCAAAGCCAGAGACGCCGGCCACGGTGGCCGAGGTGACTGAGGCGCTCAAGTCACGGTCAGCACGGCCACTACGGTCGGGGGTTCGAATCCCCCCTCGGGCATGGATATTTGTGCCGTCCTAGTTCGTAAATAGTTCATAAGTAGTTTGTAAGTTTAGGGACTGATGACCCCGTAGTTAAGTCCCATAAGCTTAACAAACATTTGAACATTTGAAAGCCAGAGATGCAAAGTGTGCAGCCTGCAGCCGACGACAAAAATTCTCATACATACACTCAGACTACCATGCTAGAAGATACTCATACATGCACATACAGAAGAAAGCAAGGACACATTCTGACAGGGACAGTGGCATTATGGAGAAACTGTTCATCTTGTCACATTTATAGACATAATGATAAATTATTAGCATAATAAAATACCAGCAATATTAACTCAGTATTACAGAAAATAACATTTGAAAACATGAAATGAAATGCTAGTCCTCATGCCTGTGAACGAAAGGGATTCTCGTTTAGCAAAAAAGGCTGTCAAGTGAATTTAGATAATTTACAAAGTTAAAAACCTAGGGAAGACAGCAGACAGCCGTCTTTCATCAATGAGCTGATTTCGGCTTTTATTGCCATCATCAGGTTTTCTGTAATACAAATGAGGTAATTTATAATTAGTAACTACAGTTATATAAGCTGTAATATATAAACTTTTATGGCTATTAGGAACTTACATTTAATGTCGTTATTATTGCTGTTCTTTTGTTTAAGGTGTTACTGTATTTTTTTTTAAATTATGATTTGGTCTTATGCCTGTAACAGATTTTTTATTTTCTGCCTCAGTAAAAATGACAGCTATAGTCAAAGTGTTTAAATGACATTATATGTTTACACATTTAACCAGAGATCATTGTAGTTATCAGCTAATTTATCTTCCTGGAGATTATATCTTTGGTGAGTGATGTTTTATGTGGTTTAAAATATAAACAATCATAACATGTCTCACATCACACAAAAGTCACCTGGTTTTGACCTACCACGCAAAACGTGGTCTACACTAACTATATGTGCAGCTATGGCATTTGGTCTTACAGCTGCTCTTAGTCGTTGTGATAAAAAGTAGATGGATAGTTATCGATGTTTCTGCTCTGTTCTTTATATCTGATTTTGACGTTTCTGCCAGTCTGCCCTATATAAAATAAATGACATGCATTACATACAATTTTGTAGTCATCAGGTTTTTACATATGGGAATGACCGTGTTTCTCTTATAGATTTTGTGTTTGAGGGTGTATCTATTTTCGTATGCAAATGTATTGTTGGTGTTTTTGAATATTTTATTAATTTTGTTAGAAATTATATTGATACATAATAACAATTATAAGAAAATTATGTATACCCTATGCGTGAAAATAATATTTTGTTCGAAAATTAGTAATTGAAAACAAGTAATTAAGTTCACGATATTATTATCAGCGACAGTTTCTATTTCGGCGACTCTCAGGGCATGTAGGTTAGCCACTCCAGACTACATTCTTCACTAATAAATGAAAATACTTGGGATACAAGTTAGATTTTCATAGTAATACATATTTTAATGGAATTTAGGTAAAGAAATTTATACAATGTTACATTATGTGTTGTCTTACTCACACTACTTCAGATAACTAAAGAAGACTAACTCTACTTTCATGTTTTAAAACATAAGAAAGAAGCACTCTTTTCTGTTCTCTAAGTTTATCTTTACCTTAATCATCTTATGAATTTGTAGTGTACAAGTTATAAATTATGACGTCATACTGAAGGCCGTAGTTTTACTCCATAAACAACAGAAAAGTAGTAAGTGAGAAACTTTTTTCCTTTCATAATTTTGCTATGGTTGTAAGCAAGAAAAAGTTTAAGAAAGGTTTGAAATTATGTTTAAAGTTTGTTTCAAGTCGCTAAGTACTCTCATTCTCATACAGCGTATTTTAGAAGTCTCGCCGCATTATGTGGCAGTTTCTTGCACCTCATATTGCGTATGACGTTATATTCTCTGAACCCTGTGTCGTATGTGATTCTTACTCCTACAGCAATTGTTATATCACGTGAGGAATATGTGTATTTAGTTGACATCAGTCCAACGGTTTAGGAGAAAATGAGCAGCATTGTCGTTTAATGCAGCAGTTTTTCGCGCATCTCATTGTTTATGACATCAATCTTGTGAACTACATGTTGTACGTGAATCTTACACTTCGGCGACCGTCCTCATGGATTGAAGCTTACGTGTACAAAATTTCATAAAGATTGGAACAAAACTGTAGATTTGTATGCAACATGTACAAACAAACGTAGGACACTCTACATTATATATTAGATATCTAGACTATCACGTTTGTCAGATTTGATTGCTAGTATATTATTATTTGTTAGTTTTTCGTTCATTTGTTGTAGTGTTTTGATATCTTAATATATATTTTTGCTTTTTCTGTTTTGAAGTTCTTTTTCTATTTCATTTGCTATTTTGATGGTAATTTCACTCTTTTTTATAGGTAATTTTGCTAAGTCTATAGCTACTTTTGCAGAAGCTATTAGATTTTTTGAACTCTAGGTTCAACAGCATACTTTAGTCCTTTATCTAAGAGCTTTTGTTCTTGGTCCTTATAAACAATTAGTGTCGTATTGACAGTTCTTTTATGAAAATTGAAAGGAGGTGTTATATGTGTAGTTTTAACAACAGTGAGATATTGCTTTTCGATAAGGTGACTTTTTGCTTATGTCTAGATGTAGTGTACATAAATTTTCTATTAATATCGAAAATTAATGGAGTGGTACTTTTCCTTAATTTTAGGTGGGCTAAATACATATCTTGGTTCAGACATTCTTTATAAAACAGTTTGTCATTAATTTCTTATTGTATCCAAACTGTCTGATGTTTGGATCAGCCGAGGTTCTGCAGAGATGTTGATGTTGATGTATGCTGGAATCAGTCTCTTCTTTAAACATATTTTGTTGACTTTCACACATTCGATAAGTTTTATCAATTTTATTTTTAGTTTAAGGGATTTCACAACGTTCCCCATTGTGGTATATGACATTAGAGTCAATAATTTCTTGCCTTTGGGGCCCGCAGTGTGGAATATGTCGTTTAGTGACGTAATTGACGTTTATACCTTTTACACTGCTAGTATAATGCTTTATTTATTTATTTTCATTGAGCTCATTTCGGCTTTTATTGCCATATCAGTTTTACTGTAATACAAATGAGGTAATTTATAATAAGTAACTACAGTTATATAAGCTGTTATACATACAATTTTTCGGCTATTAGGAACTTACATTTAATGTAGTTCTTATTGCTGTTCTTTCTGCTTAAGATGTTACTGATTTCATGCAATTATGATTGGGTTATATACCTGTAACATACTTTTTATTTTCTGCCTCATTAAATATGACAGCTTCAGTCAAAGTATTACCATGGCATTATATGTTTACATAGTTACCTAGAGATCATAGTATTTATCAAATAATTTATTTTCAATAAATATATCACTAAACAACATATTCCACACTGCAGGCCCCAAAGTAAAGGAACTATCCATTCTGTTCAATTGCTCTTCCAGGTTCTTTGCTGTCTCTGGCAGAATTACTAAGCCTTCAGCAAAACGGCAAGTTTTTTATTTCTACTTCCTGAACTTTAATTCTCTTTCAAAAATTGTTCTTGCTGTCCTTCACAGCTTACTAAACGTACAGATTGTACAATAATAATTAAAGGATACATTCCTGTCTTACTCCCTTCCCAAGTACTGCGTTTCTTTCAGCCCTTAGACTCTAATAACTGCTGTCTGGATTTTGTATAAGTTGTTCAGAACTTGAAATAGTGTATTCCAGTCAACATTGTGAAAATCTTTCTCCACATCTACAAATTCTAAAAAAGTAGGTTTCCCTTCTCTTAACCTATCTTCTAAGATGAGTCGTAATGTATTGCCTAGCGTGTTCCTACATTTCTGTTAAATGCAAACTGATCCTCCCCAAAGGTCGATTCCACCAATTTTTCCATTCGTCTTGAAATAATTCCTGTTGGTATTTTGCAAACATGAATTATTAAACTGATAGTTCTTGAAGTGGAAGGTTATTTTTCCTGTCTCATACATCTTGCATAGGATTAGGTGAAGTTATTTTATACTCTTTAGTCTGGTTCAAAACAGCTTTTATATTTTAATTTTTCTGGTTTTAGTCCAGTGAATATAAATTTTTTAAATCATTTCAGTGATTATGTTGAGATAATAGGAGACAAGCGGTTACTTCCAGGTTAATTTTAGTTTCATTCTGCAATTCAATCAATATATTGCCTTCTCTCACATATATCTCGCGAAGGTAGAAGCTAACGAGAATGAAGCTGATACGGGGTTTACCTTTAATCATTCTTACCGTGAAATATTCGTGATGAAAACGGGGGCCTTGGTGGAGTGGCCGAGCATTCAAGGCTCCTAGCTTCAGAGCGCGCCGTTACTCGTCGTCGGAGGTTCGAGTCCTCCTTTGGGCATGTGTTTATTTGTTGTCCTTAGCATAAGTTAGTTTAAGCAGTTTCTGAGTCCAGGGACTGATGACCAGAGTAGTTAACACCCAAAGATTTACAAACATTGGATTTTCTTTTCTTTCCTTTTGGAAAACAGGCGAAAAGAGAAACAGCGTGTTGCGTCTTGTGTTGTCCTATATATACAGGGTGTAGTTATGTACACCTGTAGTCCACCTCAGATTCCTGCCCTCTAAATTTCTTCAACAGTGTTTCTTGGAATGAACGTCACTTTCCCTCCAACAACTCGCATTTCAGTTCCCGAAGCATCTCAGTAACACTCGCACATTGAACGAATCTACCAGATACAGACCTCGCTGCCCATCTCTGAACCGCCTCTACGTCCTTCTTTAGACCGATATGGTGGGGATCCCAAACACTTGAGAAATACTCAAGACGGGGTAGCACAAGCGTTTCAGGGGAAGATTGCCGATATTGGACCAGCTTTTTATTTTGATATCCAAAGCCTAAATTATCTGTCTAATCGAAACAAAATATACTGTTAAAGAGGCCACATGTTTCATCTGCTAGTATTATACTTTGAATAAACACAAAGTATAAATGGGTATTTTTTTTAATTTAAAAATGTGTAAACGATCGAAATTAGGAAACCGGTTGGCTAATTTGGACCTTCAGTTGCTTAAATTGAACCATAATGTAAAACGATGAGTAAAAAGGAAACAAGACTTGTAATATTATTTTAAAAAATTTCAGTTCAACATGTATATTAAACAAAAAATTATTTACGTACTTAGACTAAAATGTGCAAAACAAAGAGTTTAGAAATATTCATCATGAGTAACATGTTTATGCAGTTTTAGGAAATTACTGAAGAAATATTCATACTCATAGCTACAAATGCTTGAAATCACTCCAAATAGTGCACTAGGAAACTTGTTGATAAGAAAATTTGATACACTGAATTATAACAATTATTTCTGTTTACTGGAATTATGAATGGCAAGTTTAAATCTAACTGCAGTCGGAACAGAATTCTTTTTACGCTTGACTTCACTATGGCACATCGTGTATAAAACCATAATTTACAATTCATACGCTGTTTCATCTGATCCCGTCTTCTTCAGTCTATTACACAAAACAAAAAACTAGGTTGAGTTTCCAACAGAGCCTTGTCTCTTCTGTTCTTTGAGAAACAAAGCAGCTTTTTGTTTTTTTATTTAACCCTTCGATCTAATTGTTGCTTGTAAGTGCTGCTAGTATAGGGCTACAGTAGCATTCTGTACTTTTCTCTGCCTCGAAAAGCGTTTTTTTGCATGATTTTGGACTGGTTGAAAACTTGTTCACTATAGTTTTGAATTTCTCTGTGGGTGTCGCAGGCCTACACTCGTCATCACTTGAAATGTCTCCTGAAGAAGATCCCTCTGTAACTTTTATAGACCTGGGTTTAACTAGAAAATTATCATTGGCCTATTTTTCAAGCAATCATCTGCTGAAAAAATGATGATATGAGAACACATTCTTATTCACAGACCAAATTCCTGCTGAAGGAAAGGCAGTCTCTACTATTCCAACTGTTGCTGCTCGACCACAGGCGTCCTTCGACAACTAGATATTTGAAACAGTGTTATAGTTTTACCAACGTTTTTACGTAACTACTTCTCTTGGGCTTGAGTAAACTAGGTTTGAAGAGGTGAAAAACACATCAAGTGGTTGCAGACTATGTGCAGTGTATCCAGGAAATTGCAACATGATAATATCGTTAGCGCTAGCGTATTCAACAGCCTCTAAATTTCTGCTGTGTTTTTTGTGACTGTCAGGTATCAGGGGCACAGGCGAAACCTTGCTACAGTTCGCATGCTTTTTGAAGTGTTTCACCCATGACACAAACAACTCAGAATTCATGAAACTAGTGTCTGAGATTTTAATAGATTTATTGCCTTGAAAAATAAACCTAAAAACGTAACATGTACCTATTGTTAAAATGACCTGAAGTATTATCGTTATGAGTGTTACCTAAGTTGGGCCGGTCCAAATTAGGTAAGAGGCATTGGTTCAATTTCGGCAACTCGACGCCATATAAGATAACGTTGCAGAAACACACAACGCTAAACTCTAGTTTTGCGATAATGAATTATTTGCTAATGAATGACTCTTATACCAGCTGACTGTTATTCATTCCATAATCTTTGCACTTAGCGTTGATTCCACTAGTAGCATGTTTATCTATTAAGCAACAGTACAAAAATGTAAGTGTTAATTTCAACCCATTATATTAACTTATCTTTATTACATTCTATTTCGTTCGAAACTGCTGCATATTTCTGTAATCGACTTTTATACGTTCTATAGCCTTATTGTATACAAATGCACCTGTTTGTCTGTATAGAGACCAGAAGAAGGGCACTCAAGCGCCCGAAACCGGTCGTTGAAGTTCAAAATAAATAACGACAAGCAACTGGTTGCCGCAATTCATTTATTTATAATCTTAACAGTTGCTGTAATGGATAAAACACTTCAACTACCGTCCAGCCAGACGCTGAAATCCATTAGCCTATACAGGATAAATAAGCTAAAACTCCTAAAAATTTCGCATCACATCTATTTCAACAAAAATTGCATCAGCAATAAAACACTTCGACTCTTATGAACTATAGTGCTGATGATTTTTTTACTTACTTTACAGCCTAGGAAAGCTTTTGATCTGAAGCAGAAAACTTGCAGCGACAACGAAGAAAACGCAAAAATCTAAACTGTTTTCACTCCAATGACTATTGTCCACTGCCGACTGAGCCACGTCACCTCGACAATATTTCTCACATTTGAGCCAACTTAAAACTTCGAGTTACCAAAACACAGTGAAATACGTAGGTGGTCTAATTTAGACAACGGTCCATCTTCGGCAACTCTTTCCTATATGCGGTCTCCATTACAGACGAATCACACCTTCCCAAAATTCTCCCAATAAACCGAAATCGACTATCTGCCTTCCCCACGTTCGTTACATTTCATATCGCTGTGCAGCGTTACTCCTAGGTATTTAACTGATGGTACTTTGTCAAACAGCACACTTCTAATACTGTATTACACAATTACGGGATTATATCTCCTACTCATCTGCCTCACCTTACATTTTCCTATACTTAGAGCTAGTTGCCATTCCTAACACCACCTAAAAGTTTGATCCAAGTCATTCTGTCTCCTAATACAGTCATTTAATGACGACACCCTCCTGTACACCACAGCATCATCAGCAAACAGCCGCAGATTGCAACTCACTCGATCTGCCACCTCACTTAACCAGATAGAAAATAATGGCGGTCCTACCCTGGGGAACACTTGACGATAGCCTAGTCTCTGATGAACGCTCGCCATCGAGGACAACGTACTAGGTTCCATTACTTAAGTAGTCTTCGAGCCACTCACATATTTGAGTATCTATTCCATATACTCGTACCTTAGCAGTCTGCAGTGCGCCACCGTACAAACGCCTTTCGAAAATCGAGAGATATGCAGTCTGCCTGTTGCCCTTCATCCATAGCAAGCAAGATGTCACGAGAGAAAAGGGCAAGCTGAGTTTCCCACGATCGCTTCTTCCTAAATTCGTGCTGATGCATGGGCAGAAGATTTTCCGGATGAAGAAAATTTGTTATACTACAACTGAAAATATGTTCACGAATTCTGCAGCAAACTAATGTTAATGATATTATTCTGTTCTTAAATGTGTCTTTTCTTTTGCCTTTTTATACACGGGAGGTACCTGAGCCTTCTTCCTGTCGCTTGGTACTTTGCGCTGGATCTAAGGTTCTCGATGAATGCAAGCTAAGTAAAGACCAGTACCGCCGAGTACTTTTTGTAAAACCGGATTGGTACCCCATCTGGTCCTGGCGATTTCTTTGTTTTCAACTCTCTCAGCTGCTTCTGTACATCAGCTATCTACTTCTACATAAATACTCTCCAAGTGACATTCAAGTGCGTGTTAGAGGGTTCATCGACCGCTCTTATGATGTTTCTCTACAGCTGATTTCTCTAATAGTTAGCAGGAAATAGGAACATCTGAATCTTTAACTTTTCGATTTGATTTCTCTTATTATATTCTGATGATCATTTCTCCCTATGTAGGTGGGTGCTAACAAAATATGTTCGCATTCGGCAGAGAAAGCTGGTGTAAGAAATTTCGCAATTAGATCTCGTCGTAACGAATAACGCGTTTCTTTTAATTATTTCCATCCTAATTCGATCATCATCTCCGTGACACTCTCTCCCATACATCGCGATAATATAAAACGAGCTACCCTTTTCTGAACTTTCTCTACATCGTCTGTCGGTCCCACTTGATGGGGACCCCACAATGCGCAGAAATATTCCAGAATAGGACGCACAAGTGTGATGTAGGCAGTTTCTTTAGTAGAAGTACTAGCTGAAAACCCGGCGATGCCCGTGTATTTATTTATGTATTCCTGCCATTTTTCAGGTGTATATTCATTGGTATAAAGGCTGTATGGCTGTAAAATCTCTTGGGTATGCAGTTGGTAGTAAAGAAGAAATAGATTATAACTTGATGCGGGAAGGGGCGCTTTTCCATGAACGTTATTGTTTATGTGCTCATATCCCATGAACTACGTGTCGGACTGTAACACAATTTAGAAGGTATACTCAACTATATAAGTGTGTACTGTCTGTAAAATTTATGCGGTTACCATTTGTAGTGTAGAAATTATAAATTGTAATGTCATACCGAAAGCCATAGTTTCAGTCCATGAATAGCGGAACGTTACTGTTTATGTGCTCATATCTCATGAACTACATGTCAGAATGTGATACAATTTAGACGCTACATTCATGTGTACATGTGTATACTGCACGTAAACTTTCCTGCGACTAAAATTTGTGGTTTAGAAATAATAAATTTTAACGTCATAACGAATGCCATAGTTTTACTCCATGAACAGCGGAAAAGTAGTAAGCGAGAAACATTTTTCCTTTCATCATTTTGGTATGGTTGTCAGCGAGAAAAAGTTTAATAAAGGTTTGAAGTTATGTTTAAAGTTTGTTCCAAGTCGCTAAGTACCCTCATTCTCATACAGCGTATTTTCAAAGTCTCGCCGATTATGTGACAGTTTCTTGCGATTTCTATTGTTTATGACGTCATATTTTCTGAACCATGTATTGTATGTGATTCTTACCCTTGTAGCAATTATTACCTCACGATAAGGAATGTGTGTACCAAATTTGGTTTAAATCGGTCCTGTGGTTTAGGTGAAAATGAGCATCATTGTCGCTAAATGCAGCAGTTTTTCGCGCATCTCATTGTTTAGGACGTCATATCTCGTGAACTATATATCGTATGTGGTTCTTACACTTACAGCGATCGTCCTCATTGATAGAAGCTTACGTATACAAAATTTGATAACGATTGGAACAAAACTGTAGATTTAAACACCAAGAACATATGCACATGAACACTCAGACACAGTAAGTAACTTATTACACTGTTAATGAATCTGTTACGATGAAGAAACAAGGTACCTTCGGGTCACGTGACACTGTAAGCAGCACCTCCACCCCTCCTAATATTACGCATCCGCAAAGAGTGCTCTGCCCCACATCTTTTACAACGAAGGGTATAAATGTCATTTATCCTCAAAATCACGACACATTCGCTAAAACGCCCAAATATATGTGCCAAGTAACAATACAAAAGTCGTTGTTGTTTCTGTATATGTAACAAAAAAGATTGGGTAAATATAAAAAATTGCTTAGGCCTACGCTTGGAGTCGAACCCACTACCTTCGACAACACAGGGCGATGCCGTTAACCACATGGCTGTTCTTGCGAGGTGGAGAGTAGCGACTTCATTATTATTCGTGATCGAATCTTCTGAAGGCTCTCACAGTTGATGCGTCTTTAATTTATAGTTATAAGTTATGACGTGTTTTCTGATGGGTCTTCAATACGCCAAAAACAAAGTTGAAGGGCGGATGTTGCCTTAATGGAGGTTTTGTCTATGTGCAAGGCGAAGTGCGTATTAGCTCCATAGTCTTTCTTCGGGGCCAGTCGTGCGTAACCGCCGGAGCTTGAGTAGCCAGGAGCTGGCCTCTCTACCAGCTCCAACGCCAATGTTAAAAGCGGCGTATCCCCTCGCCCCTTCCTGCCGCGGGAGCGTCCATGTACTGCCTCCAGGGGGTTCAGAAGAGAATTTGAACCTCAGCCGCGCATGCGCATTGCGACGCTGCGGCCATTGCCGCCTATATTAGGCGGCCGCGCTACGGCTCGAATAAGTCCTGTCCCCACGACGTAAAACGTTTCTCGTGCGATAAAAATACTTTTTATTTTATTTATTTACTTAGTTTTTTCACTAAGAATTTTTTTCCAGGGGTCAGTGAAACCAGTGAGCACACAGAACGCGCCGCCACTGCTTTTGCCTGATTTTATTGGCATGAACTTTTTTTAACCGACAGCGCAACTGCCTTTGCTTTCTCAGTATTTTTCGAATAATATTATTAGACCACGATGGGAATTTCTATCCTTAATCCACTTTGTCGGCTCATATTTTTCCAGCGCTTTATTTACAATTCATTGAAATTTTGCCCGCAGGTCTTCTACGTGTTCCGTACGCTAAAGGCTAGTCTACACGACGACACTAGTTTGCGAAACTCGCTGCATGAAATGAACTGCGCGCAACTGGTTTCGTGTATGTCTGTAGACACAGCGCCAATACTATACACGTCAGTTTCGTTGTTTTGTGAGTGCCGTAGTCGCTGTAAAACGAAAGTTTTGGTAGCTGTAACAGTTTTGGCGAATCTATCGCTTGTGTGTGTGAAGTCGCTACACAAGACTAAACATAAAAAGATAAGAAACGTGTTTGGGTTCGTGAATGGATTCAAAAAAGACGTCAGGTCTGTTGCTCAACGACCTTGCTGGAAGAAATTGGTGAAAAATGTTCAAATGTTTGTTAAGCTTAAGGGACTTAACTATGGGGTCATCAGTCCCTAAACTTACAAACTACTTATGAACTACCTACAACTAAGGACGGCACAAATATCCATGCCCGAGGGGGGATTCGAACCCCCGACCGTAGTGGCCGTGCAGACCGTGACTGAAGCGCCGCAGTCCCCTCGGCCACCGCGGCCGGCAGAAATTGGTGATTGAAGACCCTAGAAGTTATTTTAATCAAGTTAGAATGTCATCAGAGCAGTTAACGTTCCATTTAAACAGAGTTAGTAATGCAATAAAGAAACAATATACTGTTATGCACGAAGCATTGTTGTTGTTGTGGTCTTCAGTCCGGAGACTGGTTTGATGCAGCTCTCCACAATACCCTATCCTGAGCAAGCCTCTTCATCTCCACATAAGAACGGCAACCCACATCTGTCTGAATCTGCTTACTATATCCATCTCTTGGTCTTCCTCTGCGATTTTTACCCCACACACTTCCCTCCAATGCTAAATTCACAATTCCTTGATGCCTAAGAATGTGTCCTACCAATCTATCCCTTCTTTTAGTCAAGGTATGCCAGAAATTCCTTTTCTCCCCAATTCTGTTCAGTACCTCCTTATTAGTTACGAGATCCACCCACCTAATCTTCAGCATTCTTCTGTAGCACCATATTTCAAAAGCCTCAATCCTCTTCCTGTCCGCACAGCTTATCGTCCATGTTTCACTCCCATACAAGGCAACACTCCATACAAATGCCTTCAGAAAGGACTTCCTTAGGCTTAAATCAATATTTGATGTTAACAGATTTCTCTTTTTCAAAAACGCTTTTCTACCCATTGCCATTCTGCATTTTATATCCTCTGTACTGCGACCATCATTTGTTATTTTACTGCCCAAGTAACAAAACTCATCTACCTCCTTTATTGCTTCGTTTCCCAATCTAATTCCTTCAGCATCACCTGATTTTCTTACACTGCACTCCATTACCCTAGTTTTGCTCTTGTTAATCTTCATCTTATATGCACCTTTCAGCACACTGTCCATTCCGTTCAATTGCTCTTCTAGGTCCTTTGCTGTATCTGACAGAATTACTATGTCGTCGGCAAAACGCAATGTTTTTAATTCTTCACCCTGAACTTTAATTCCTTCTCCAAATTTCTCCTTGCTCTCCTTTATAGCTTGCTCAATGTACAAATTGAATAACAATGGAGAAAGACTACAACCCTGTCTTATTCCCTTTCCAACCACTGCATCCCTTTCATGCCCTTCAACTCTGACAACCGCTGTTTGGTTTTTGTACAAGTTGTAAATCACCTTACGCTCCCTATATTTTACTCCTGCTTGCTTCAGAACTTGAAACAGTTTATTCCAATCAACATTGTCAAAGGCCTTCTCCAAATCTACAAAAGCTAGAAATGTAGGTTTGCCTTTCCTTAATCTATCTTCTAGGATAAGCCGTAAAGTGAGTATTGCCTCCCGTGTTCCTACATTTCTCCTGAACCCAAACTGATCTTCCCCGAGGTCGGCTTCTACCAGCTTTTCCATCCTTCTGTATATAATTCGAGTTAATATTTTGCAACCATGACTTATTAAACTGATGGTTCTGTAGTTTTCACACCTGTCTGCACCTGCTTTCTTTGGAATGGGGATTATAACATTTTTCTTAAAGTCTGAGGGTACTTCGCCTGTCTCATACATCTTACACACCAGGTGAAACAATTTTGTCATGGCTGGTTCTCCCAGAGACTTCAGTAGCTCTGAGGGAATATCATCTACTCCAGGAGCCTTGTTTCGACTTAGGTCTTTCAGGGCTCTGTCAAATTCTTCTCTCAGTACAGTATCACCTATTTCATCTTCCTCTACATCCTCTTCACTTCCTACAATATTGTCTCGAAGTTCATTTCCTTTGTAGAGCACCTGTATATACTCTTTCCACCTTTCAGCTTTCCCTTCTTTGCTGAGAACTGGTTTTCCATCAGTGTCCTTGATATTCATAGATCTGTTTTTCTTATCTCCAAATGTTTCTTTTATTTTCCTGTAGGCTGTATCTATTTTCCCCCTATTTATACATTCTTCTACATCCTTGCATTTGCCTTCTAGCCACTCCTGCTTAGCCATTTTGCACTTCCTGTCAATCTCATTTCTTAGTCGTCTGTACTCCATTTTGCCTATTTCATTTACTGCATTTTTATATTTTCTCCTTTCATCGATTAAATTTAGTATCTCCTGTGATATCCAAGGATTTTTTGTAGGTCTTGCCTTCCTACCTATTTTGTCCTCTGCTACTTTCACTATTTCATCTCTCAATTTTACCCATTCCTCCTCTACTGTTTTATTTCTCCCTGTTTCTGTCAATTGTTGGCTAAAGCTCCCTCTGAAATTCTTAAGAACCTCAGGTTTCTTCAATTTATCCAGGTCCCATCTCCTTATTTTCCTACCTTTTTGTAGTTTCTTCAGTTTCAGTCTACAGTTCATAACCAACAAGTTATGGTCAGAGTTTATATCTGCCCCTGGGTATGTCTTACATTGTAAAACCTGGTTACGAAATCTATGTTTTACCATTATAAAATCTATCTGGTATCTTCCGGTGTCTCCTGGTCTCTTCCACGTATACAACCTTCTTTTGTGATTCTTGAACCAGGTGTTTGTTATAACTAAATTATGTTCTGTGCAAAATTCTACCAGGCGGTTTCCTCTTTCATTCCTTTTGCCCAGACCATATTCACCTACTATCTTCCCTTCCCTTCCTTGTCCTACTACCGAATTCCAGTCTCCCATAACAATTAAGTTTTCCTCTCCCTTAATTGTTTGAATAATTTCCTTTAGCTCCTCATAAATTTCTTCGATTTCCTCATCATCGGCAGAGCTAGTTGGCATATAAACCTGTACTACTGTTGTCGGTGTTGGCTTCGTATCTATCTTGACAATGATAATGCGATCACTGTGCTGGTCATAGTAGTTTACCCGCATTCCTATTTTCTTATTCATTATCAATCCTACTCCTGTGATACCCCCAATTGATTTTGTATTTATAATCCTATACTCACCTGACCAGAAATCCTGTTCATCCTGCCACCGAACTTCACTAATCCCCACTATATCTAACTTCAACCTTTCCATTTCCCTTTTTAAATTTTCTAATTTTCCTACTCGATTAAGGGATCTAACATTCCACGCTCCGACCCGTAGAATGCCAGTATTGTCTTTCCTGATGATCACATCCTCCTGAGTAGTCCCCGCCCAGAGATCCGAATGGGGGACTATTTTACCTCCGGAATATTTTACCCGAGAGGATGCCATCATCATATGTTCATACAGTAGAGCTGCATGTCCTCGGGAAAGGTAACGGCTGTAGTTTCCCTTTGCTTTCAGCCGTTCGCAGTAGCTGTGTGGCAAAGCCACATTAGCTGATGTTACAAGGCCAGCTCAGTCAATCATCCAGACTGTTGCCCCTGTAACTACTGAAAAGGCTGCTGGCCCTCTTCAGGAACCACACGTTTGTCTGGCCTCTCCTCAGATACCCCTCCGCTGTGGTTGCACCTACGGTACGGCTATCTGTATCGTTGAGGAAGCATTGTTACCAGAACTAAAATTACAAATTGAATTACGTTTTCTGTCAAGTAGATATTCGTCTCTGCAGTACTAGTACCGTGTTCCGAAATCCACAGTTGCCATACTTCGTTTATATAGGTATTTCGAATTGGATGTATTTTAGTCTGCAATTCACTAATCGTCAACCCATCATTATTTAATTTCACAAATAATTGCTAGAAGAGCACTAACACGCCGTTAAAATCGCACAAACACCAACACATATATGTTCAAAACCCGAATTATTTCTTCCGTTCCCCCCTGTACATTGTATTTTGTTCTGTATTGGTCATAACCTAACCTAAAAACACGCGCAATCAGTTTCGCCAAAGTTGGAAGGTGCCGAAACTATTTAGTTTCGCCAACGAGTTGCGCGAACGCCTGCTGCGCATGCGCATTGGCCAGTGGCGCAGTTTCATGAAACGTAGTGTCGTCGTGTAAACTAGCCTTAACGGCCTGTGGCCAGCGCCGGTGCCGACAGGTGCTGCCGCCGTGCGGCGGCGCGACGAACCACGGCGGTATCGAGCGGCTGCGGCCGGCAGCAGGCAGCGCCGGCGTCCAGACAGGCAGGTGGAGACTGGAGCGGCGACGCGCGACGGAGCCACGAGCTAGCGCCGGCAGCCACAGGGTAAGTCACGAGGCCGCCACGTGTGCAGCGCACAGCTGCTCAGTGGGGGCAGGAGCGGTCGCTGCAACTGCTGCCTTGTTGTTTGTGTACAACCTCTGACAATCAAGTTCGCTGAATGACGTCACAGCAGTGGATCGGACAATACAGGCGAATCACAACGCCGCACCTGCGTAGCGGCCGGAGTTGACAGCCTGTACTGACCACACCGTAGTCCAGTCGAGCATTGTGTGCGTTCCGTGTCAGACCTGCTGGAAGAAGTGCTCGTTTAGTGCGTCGGCTCTGAACTGGGAAAGGGACAATGAAAGAGCAAAAGAATCAGTGTCATCTTTTTTTTTTTAAGCTTGGAAAGAGACCTAAAGGAACACACGAGGTGCTGGTACGTGTGTATGGTGATCAAGCACTGTCCACAAAGCGTGTGTCCGAGTGGTTCACCTGTTTTCGAGGAGGCCGGGAAAGTGTTTTGGACGATCCCCGTAGCGGACGACCGGCGACCGTTGTCAGTGAGTAAGGTCATTAATCACGAATGGTGGATTAACTGTGCGCGTGATAGTGGATGAACTGCAGATTAACTGTGAATCCATGCTACAAATCCTTACCTGGAAGTTAGGGAAGAAGGAAACGTCTTGTCGTCTTGTGCCACATCACTTGAATGACGATCAGAAGTAGCCACATTTAGAGGCTTCACAGGATTTTCTCGAAACGTCGGATGTGCCAGCAAACGTCTTGATCCACACTGTCACTTGAGGATAATAATAACAACTTCGTGAGGTGCAGTGGCCTGGGACCGAGCGAGGTTGCCAGTGGTAACACACTGGACTCGCATTCGGAAGGACGGTGGTTCAAATCCACTTCCGGCCATCAAGATGTAGGTTTTCTGTGATTTCACTGAATCACTCTAGGCAAATTCCGGGATGGTTCTTTTCAAAGGTCACTGCCTATTTCCTTCCCCATCCTTACCCAAACAATCCGAGGGTAAGCTCCACCTCTAACGACCACGTTCTCAATGGGGCTTTCAACACTAATCTTCCTTCTTTCTTCAGTGCCCTGGTGCAATCAAGTCTTTCGGCGACTTGTGCGGCCCTAGCCTACCCTAGTTCTCCAACCAGGGAAAGGGGACCTATAGCTTAACGTGGAATCCGAACCACGTGTCGTTTCTGGCGATTCCTCACATCATTGAGAGGTGAAGGATGTGTTAAAACGCGGAATGAAAAACTCCGAGGTTCAACCAGGTTTCGAACCCGAGATCCTTCGATTTCCAGTCGTGCATTTTACCCCAAGACCACTTTCTTTTTTTTTCTTTCACGCAGATCTCTGATTTGCAGCCGTTTTCATTGTTCATACTTGGTCGTTCGTTGGGCATTTGGCTCAGCTTTTTTTACTGCAGAAGACGTTCAGCCCTCTGACTGGGCACGCTGAGCCAGGCGTCTGGCATAAATTTGAAGTTTTTGGGGACCACCGGGCCCGACTGACTGAGGATAAAACCTCGAGCCTCTGGCACGATCCTGGAACGAAACGGCATAACATGGAATGTCAGAACCAAAATATTACGCGTCAAAACGACGCTCATCAGCATTATTGGTAGTGAAGGTGCAGTTGATAAGGCGTTTCTACTTGAGAGAACGACGCTGAACAGTGCAAAGTACGTTGCAATTTTGACTGGTCTATTGCAACGTCTACGCTGGGTACGACGCCGTTACGCATAACAAGGTTCCTGGTTTTTGTACACGTCAACGCTCGCCCACACATGCCCAATATCTTCAAACAGCAAAACGTGGGTGGTGCAACTTGAGCACCCACAATACTCGCCAGTTCTCTATCTTCCAGACTTCTTCCTATTCCGTTGACTCAAATTCATTGTGAAAGGAAAGAGATTATAAGATATTTTTGACACCAAACGAGACGAGGCTTTTGAACACTATCACAGAGGAAGACTTCGTGCAAAGTTTGCGGGACATGTATCACAGAGCTCAACCGTGAATCATCTTGGAAGGTGACTATTTCCAAGGACAGTAACGTAACTTTAGTTCATCCCCATTAATGTTACGGAACTATTCTACATCTACATCTACATCTACATGGGATACTCCGCAAATCACATTTAAGTGCCTGGCAGAGAGTTCATCCAACCACAATTATACTATTTATCTCCCATTCCATTCTCGAATAGCGCGCGGGAAGAAAGAACACCTGAATGTCTCTGTTCGAGCTCTGATTTCTCGTATTTTATTCTGATGATCGTTTCTACCTATGTAAGTGGGAGTCAACAATATATTTTCGCATTCGGAGGAGAATGTTGGCGATTGGAGTTTCGCAAGTAGCCCACGCCGCAGCGATAAGCGCCGTTGTTGTAATGATTCCCAACCCAGATCCTGTATCATTTCCGTAACGCTGTCTCCCCTGTATTTTGACAATACGAAACGAGCTGTCCTTCTTTGGACTCTTTCGATGTCCTCCGTCAAACCCACCTGATAAGGATCCCACACTGGGCTGCAATACTCCAAAAATGGACGGACAAGCGCAGTGTATGCAGTTTCTTTAGTAGTTCTGTTGCATCTTTTAAGGGTTCTGCCAATAAGACGCAGTCTCTGGTTCGCCTTTCCCACGATATTATCTACGTGTTCTTTCCAGTTTAGGTCTGAAGTAATAGTAATTCCTAGGTATTTTGTGGAGTTTACAGCCTTCACATTTGATTGATTTATGTTGTAAACAAAGTTTAACGGATTTCTTTTCGTACTCATGTGGACGACTTCACACTTCTCATTATTTAGAGTCAATTGCCAAGTTTTACACCATACTGTTATCTTACTCAGATCGTTCTGCAGTTGGTTTTGACTTCAGATGATTTTACTAGACGGTAAATGACGGCGTCATCTGCAAACAACCTAAGAGCTACTTAGATTTTCCCCTAAACTATTCAACGAACTTCACTGTCAGAGGCATATATATATATATATATATATATATATATATATAATCTTTGTTTTGATTCAGAGGGTACCTAACTCCAGTGTGGAAATCTTGCAGGGAGAAGGTCGCCCATTGTCATTTGGATCGAGATGATCTCTGTGAGTTTGTAAAAGTAACTCGAATGCCCAGCTTTTGGTTGTCGACTCAACACTGACGCTATACTTAAATTTTTGAGTGTGTCAACGAAGGACAACGTCCCAAAAGTAAATTAAATTGGTCCCAAGCCTCAGATTCAGACCTAGGTTGTCGGGAGGTTTCCCTTGATTGTTAGCTGTTTATCTCGTAAGTCCTGCCCACTGATTCCCAATTGGGATCCCACTTCGTCCCACTATCAGCTTGTCTGACAATTGCCTGAACAGAACCGCAACTCTTTATGGTTCAGATCTGCAACAACAATCTTCTCCACTCCCCAGAGGAACTGAGTTTTTTAAATTGTATTTTATTTGTCAGACTGAAAGATCACGATTGGATATGTTACTGGCTAAACGAAAACTATGGGGTTTCCTTCCTGATATGCAGTTTATACATAAAACGATTACCACTTTCAGCGACGCTGCCTCTCTTGTCTGATTGACTACTTAACGGTAAGTTAAAAAATAATTACACAATAGCCACGAACACACCTAGTATCTTTCGAAAACCTGTACTTGACAGATCAAAATTCAAATGTTCAATTTTTTGTAAACCTAACGGACAAAACAGCTGAGGTCATTGGTCCCTAGTTTACATAATACATGGCAGGGAGAAGTAAAACATAGTTATGAGGAGACAGAAAGTACAAGGTGCGTCTGAAAAGTGCGGCGAATGGTCGCATATTTTAAAAACCGTGCAGACGAGGATGAGGTGCCCACGCATACACATTGAGGGATATGTCAACAAACGCTCCCTATCCTGCAAAGCACTGCAGTGAAGCGGTGATATTCGCTGCAACCCAGCTAACATGGCCAGTGTGAGAATTTGTCATTGCAACGTGGAACGCAAAATGGAGCAACGCGTCGACATCAAGTTTTATTTCAAATTAGGCAAAGTGGGGACGGAGATCCATGGAATGTTAGTGCAGGTGTATGGTGTTGAAGCAGTGAGTAGAAAGTGCGTGAGTGGTTCTAACGCTTTTGAGACGGAATGGAAGGCGTCGAGGATGAGCCACGTTCGGATCGGTCGTCCACAATCACACTGCCAGACAACTTCCAACTAGTGCGAGGGATGTTTGCGGATGACCGGCGGCTGTCTTTGAGGATGATAGGCCTGCAAGGCTTACGCTTCACAACCGTTGCGGAGATCAAACAGCGCGAGACTTCAGTGCTTGGAGCGATTCCTCAAGAAGCATTTGCTGGCAGTTTCCAACAGCTGTGCAACCGATGACAGAAGTGTTTTGTAGCCAATTTTGATTACTTTCAAGACCGGTAAAGGTATTTTGTTTCTAACTGTTGTTTACTATACTTCCTAAGACCATTCACCGAACTTTTCAGACGCACCATGTAGTTCGGAAGTCCCACCATATTTATCTTCCTTCCGTAACCTCGCATGTTGCCATGGATTTAGAGTAACTGAATCCCGTTGGAACGAAAGGCATCTAATAGCATTCACCACCGTGAGTGAAATGCAGTCTCTAAATAAAATATCCACCAATTGGCCATCAAAAAGAAGTCGTGTCTCCAGTGTAAGAGATGGCATGCAGACCGTAGGATCTTAATGTTGAGGCTGTTAGATTAATCAGCCAGAAACTAGTTTGACAAAACAAGATATTCAAACTATGCCACTTTGTTTACTTGCGCAGAAACAGAGAAATTGCACAATTAAGACAGTCTTTTAACTTCCACTGTAACTAATTAATATTGGCGATTTATGTTGGTTCTACAAGGTTAAAATGCACTTTTTTATGATCGACTACTATTCTACGACCGAACGCATGGGACAGCGGTGCTGCCCGCTATAATGAGACCGTTTTTTAGTATAACACAGAAACTGCCACATCAACTACAGAACGGTATATCACACCACCCGTAGTCACTAGGTTTCTTTGAAAGTCACAGGAACTACAAAAGTTGTATCAAATATAAATTTTTATTACTTTGGTGACTGTTCACACAAAAAAGACACTTGATGTTTCCACAAACTGAGCCATACAAAGACTGACTACTTCTCGCACGCGCGTATATTGACAATGTTGGTTTCTAGAATGTTCCAGAACAAAGTTGATACAACGTAATTTCCGATTTCAATATTCGCCAAACAAGAGGTATAACAAATTATTCAGTAGGAACCAAAATTATTTTTAAAGATATTTATATAACTACTGAAAGCAGAAATTAAATGATTATGCAAATTACGATTAGAGTAGTGTCGGTTTGTTTACATAAGTGAAATTTGTTAATATTGGAACAACTGAAAATTCTTGTCACAAATAGGCTATGTGAAACAGTGTAATGTAATTTGTAGCCCATTTGAAAACCCAGCTATGCGCATAAAATTACGAAAATGAGATAATGGTATTGCATGATGCTTTATGGGTACTGGCTTATAATTTAGCTATGTTTCAGGTTCTAAAACACAGTGTAACCCATTTAAATTCCAAGTAAAAAACGGTGCACTGTTGCAAAAGCTGCTACACGCATGTCATGTACGGACGCAAAACCTGCTAAATTCACAGTTGCGTGTCTCCATTTACAAAACCTGCGTATGTGCGTGACAAAACCTGCTGTTATCCTTTTCATAGGAACAGCACTGCACGCCTCTTTGTGAAGGAAAATAACGATAAAATGCTTATTTCTATCGTTGACAATTATATTGGCTGTACTGCGTACTGTGGAGAGTCGTCTGGGAAATTTTGCATGCAATTGTTTCACTCACGCGCCTGTTTCTCTGAGTTCGTTGATGTGGATCTAGCCCACAGGCTGACGTCTCGTTCCTAAAGAGATTTGCAATGTTATTTGTTCAAAATGGATGACGATCATCGGTCAAATCGAGAAAATACTGGTACTGACAGCGATACAGAATTTATTGCGGAGACTGAAACACGAAGATCGATGAACAGGTGGTCGTACCACTAACTAAACAGAATATTAGCACATACAGAATACAATGTTGTAAAATTTGTAAAATGTCTTTTATGTTTTAATTTAATCCACTTTGTTCAATAAGTTTATCATTACAGATGTATGAATTGTACATTGTAACATAATCAATACATATTTCCATGCTTCCAGGGTTTGTGATTAATATTCATCTTCCCCACTATAATTTCAGCTGGTTTTGCAAACTAACGCGGAGTCACTATGACTGCCGCAATAGTTGCAAAGCCTGCTATGTGAACAAGACAGTTGCAAAACCTGTTATATGCTAATAAAATATCTGTATAGCTTCTTTCCTACTTATAAAATATTTAAGGGCTTTGGTATATATATTAAAATCATATACAACTATTTCTTGTAGAGAAATCAGTCCGCTACCACATTTCTAGTTCGTTTTATTAGTTTTTCCTGTTTTCTCACAGATTGATTGTCATGCACATAACTGGTTTTGAAAATGGGCTACAACTTCAGGAAGTGTCAGGAAGTAAATCCATATGATAATATGAACAATTTCGTAATGCTACTATTCATAGCTATTACGAAACTTTTAGAAACAGAAGTAATTTTTCAGAATGGTCCAGACAGCAAAGTCAAAGGTACAACAAAGCATTTTGTTAACATAATTTACATTGCAGTAACCTGTAAATATAACAATAGTTGTACATAGGTACTTCTGCTAGTGTTACGCAAATAAACGTAAATGGTATCCGGATCTACAATTAGCAAAACAAAGGGGCCCCCTAGGGCTAAATCTGTTTCACCGTGGCGAGCAGACAGCACGGTCCAACACGGTCTGCCGGCGCGCTCACTCGCGACAAAACATGGTCGAAGCGTGTCCTCTGCCTCTCCGTAAAACCCTTGTTTCTTAATTTACATATTATTAACACTTTGACTGCCAATCACTTCAATTGACGGGATACGGAAATTTCTGTAGAATGCCGATCACGTCATTTGACGTGATGTTCGTTTTCGTGCTTTTAAACACAAAATCATGTTTATTGACGGGCTAGATCTATCTAAAATGCCTTACCTGGTAAATCTAGTGTCTAAAACAGCCTATAGAACTTGTAAATTTAGTTTCTACATCGGCCGAATGATCGCATTTATTGTATGAAAGAGGCCAGGGAGAAAGTGGTGCCCGCTCACTCAGTCGGTAAACGAACGCTCTCTTACGCGGGACGAAATTTTGCATGAGTTTGAGAAAGATTTTATTGACAATGACAGTGAAGACGACGAAATTGACAGTTCAGATGATGATCCAGTCTTTGAGCAAAAAGAATTGCGTCAAATTTCTAGTGTGTATTTCGAGTTTGATTATTCTTGACCCGATTGTTTTGTATTTTGTTTTCTCGATTTTCTGAACAATAATTTTTTTCTTTGTTTTTAGGTTCATAAAATAAAGGCAGTGATTTGAAGATGATTGCAGAACCGCAAAATATTCTCCCTAACAGTACTGAGAGTTGGCCAAGATAGGGGTGACACAGCGACATATCGTATTGATTTTGCAGAGGGGTGGACTTACACAGACTGCGAAGTGTAGACATTTTAGTGGGGCCCTTGCTGTCGTATGTGAATTAGATGCTGTGTGTTCAGTTCCGGATTTCTTTTCGTGTTTCGTGTACAGGAACCTTCTAGCTCATTTCAAAGAACAGACAATTCTTTATGCCAGACAGAAGATAAGAAAAACAAGTGCAGCTTAACCTACTCCTGCATGCAGAATGTCTGGCATTCTAAGGTATGGAATGGTTTACATGGCCGGCAGTCAAGGTGTTAAATGATATGAAGCAACAGCATGGTAGCTTGCTATTGAGAGGTGACGTGTTATGAAAATCAAGTGAATGTAATGAAAAATATATCTTATGTTGTACAGACAAGAAATTAGTTTTGGCCCATCACGGGAGAGTACAAGACATTTAGGCGGCCCTTCTCACAGGAGTGGTACCGGCTGTGCCACCTGTTACTGGTACCTCACACCAGCTGCATACAGTTCTGTTCTGACTTATGTTACGGCCACAGGCCAGAAATATCAGAACTGCTGAAACTAATTGAAACCAACTAATTTAAACTAGAATACATGCACGTCTTAGGTTTCGGGTTATGAGCCCATTTTCAAGTACGTTACTGATTCCAAAGTTGTTACACCAATGAAGACAAACCATTATGATAGTGCAGGTCTCTGTTTATCGATTTTAACATTGGAAGAAAATACTTTTACCTTGCAATTTAGGCACTACTACACTTGCATTACCTTATTAGAATAACCTTTATTACCTATTGTACTAATATTGTATTTAATGATGTTATCTATTACTGAATTAGTAATCATTATTGTACCTCGAAAAAAGTGAACAGTTTATAGTTCAAGACCTTGCTTCTTGCCGATGGCCGCCTCATGTTAGTAATATTGTTGTTATCTACTATGCAGAAGGTACTCATAGTCTAAAAGAGGTGAATAATTGAACTGTGTCTGTTCATTCAGTATCAAATTTGGGGCTGTGCGCATCTGTCTTTTAATTTCCAAAATTTCTAGTTGGGTCAGTTTTGCACCTTTACCTTCTACATGTAAAACTTCTACATCTATGGCGTGTTTGTGCTCTTGTTCCAAGCAGTATCGGCCAAAGCCAGGATCTGGCTTTCTTGATCTCCAGCTCCTGTGGTGTTTCCTGAGCCTGGTACAAATTTACCGACCTGTTGTCTTATATAACAGGACTGGCACTCTTTACAACTGATTTTATACATACCACTGTTCATAATGGCTGCCTGTCTGTCCAATATAGTACAGACAGGTCGGTCAATTTGTACCAGGGAACACCACAGGAGCTGGAGATTAAGAAAGCCATATTCTGCCTTTGCTCAACACTGCTAGAACAAGAGCATAAATGTAAAAGTCTTACATGTAGAAAGTAAAGGCGCAAAACTGACCCAACTAGAAATTCTGGAAATTAAAAGACAGATGCGCACAGCCCAAAATTTGATACTGAATGAACAGTCGTCCAAGTGTATGGATCAAGTACAACACATAGTTCATGAGATACGACGTCATAAACAATGATATGCGAGAAAAACTGCTGCATCACGCGACAATGTTGCACATTTCCTCCTAAACCACTAGACCGATTTCAACTAAATTTGATACACATATTCTTTACCGTGAGGTACCAATTCTGTAATGGTAAGAACCACATACGACATATGGTTCAGGAGATATAATGTCATAAACAGTAGGAGTTGCAAGAAACTGCCATATAATGCGACGAGATGAGACCGACATTACTTAGTGACTTGCAACAAACCTTAAACATAATTTCAAAAGAAATTATTGATATTATATTCTGGACAAGTAAAAAGAAATATTGGTTATATTCAAGTTTTGAATTAAATGAAGGTAGGTAAGTTACATATTATTTGTATTTTGATTACTACCTTTTTTTGTTACTGTACTTAAAATTTCGTACAGCACGCAACTCCATCTTATGTCTAATGTATTCTCCGACGAATATAATACAATACTGGCTGTTGAAATTGCTACACCAAGACGAAATGCAGATGATAAACGGGTATTCATTGGAGGAATATATTATACTAGAACTGACATGTGATTATATCTTCACGCAATTTGGGTGCATAGATACTAAGAAATTTGTACCCAGACAACCACCTCTGGCCGTAATAACGGCCTCAATACGTCTGGGCATTGAGTGAAACAGTGCTTGGATGGCTCGTACAAGTACAGATGCCCATGCAGCTCCAACACAATACCACAGTTCATCATGAGTAGCGACTGTCGTATTGTGACGAGCTAGTTGCTCGGCCACCATTGACCAAACGTTTTCAATTGGTGAGACATCTGTAGAATGTGCTGGGCAGGACAGCAGTCGAACATATTCCTTATCCAGAAAGGCCCGTACAGGACCTGTAACATGCGGTCCTGCATTATCCTGCTGAAATGTAGGGTTTCGCAGGGATCGAATGAAGGATAGATCCAAGGGTCGTAACACATCTGAAATGTAACGGTCACTGTTCAAAGTGCCGTCGATGCGAACAAGAGGTGACTGAGACGTGTAACCAATGGCATCCAACACCATCACGCCAGGTGATACGCCAGTATGGCGATGACGAATACACACTTCCAATCTGCGTATACCACGATGCGACCATCATGACCCTGTAAACAGAACCTGGATTCATCCGAAAAATGACGTTTTGCCATTCGTGGAGCCAGGTTCGTCGTTACGATCACCATCGCAGGCACTCCTGTCTATGATGCAGCGTCAAGGCTAACTGCAGCCATGGTCCCCGAGCTGATAGTCCATGGTGCAGCAAACGTCGTCGAACTGTTCGTGCAGATGGTTGTTGTCTTGCAAACGTCCCCATCTGTTGCCTCAAGGATCGAGACGTGGCTGCAGGATCCGTTACAGGCATGCGGATAAGATGCCTGTCATCTCCATTGCTAGTGATACGAGGCCGTTAGGATCCAGAACGGCGCTCCGTAATGCCCTTTGAACCGACAGATTTCATATTCTGCTAACAGTCATTGAATCGCGACTAACGCCAGCAGCAATGTCGCGATACGATGAACCGCAATCGCGATAGGCAACAATCCGACCTTTATCAAAGTCGGAAACGTGATGGTACGCATTTCTCCTCCTTACACTAGGCATCACAACAACGTTTCACCAAGCAACGCCGGTCAACTGCTGTTTGTGTACGAGAAATAGGTTGGAAACTTTCCTCATGTCAGCACGTTGTAGGTGTCGCCACCGGCGCCAACCTTGTGTGAATGCTCTGTAAAGCTAATCATTTGCATATCACTGCGTCTTCTTCCTTCACTGTGTCTTCTTCCTGCCAGTTAAATTTCGCGTCTGTAGCACGTCATCTTCGAGGTGCAGCAATTTTAATAGCCAGGAGTGTATCTGCCAACAGCCTTTCCACAGAGGATACACCGGTTCCCGTTAGGTCACTGAAGCGCTTGGACGTGTTGCCCTCCGGGTGTGGCGAGTGCTGTTGGCTAGTGAGGGCTGCACCCCGCCATTGAGAGACCAACTGAGGCGCTGCTTGATTGAGAAGTGCTTCAGTCTGGCAAACGTGCACAAAGGCCTGGGGGTGCGGGGCGCTGTCCACGGCCCCCTCCTTACTGCCTTCAGGCCGAGGATGACACGGCGGCCGGTCGGTACCCGCTGTTCCCTCGATGCCTGTTTGGGTGGGAGTTTTACTACTTCGCATTCAAGCGTACTCCAAAGAACTTCAAATAGATTAAGGTGTGCTATGTGCTGGAAACCTGAGAACATGGGGAGTATGGTACAACAACCACATACGAATGACGTCAACAGGTGCCGTAAGGTCATCACGGTGGAATGGTGCTCCAAGGCCTCTTGATGTGGAGCGTGCAGTTGTTCCCTGTTGGATGTTCGAATCCTTCCCCTTGGTCATATGCGTGCACGTGTGTGTGTCTTGTCAGTAAGTTAGTTCAAGTAGTTTGTATGCCTAGTAACTGATAACTTCAGTAGTTAAATACTATAGACTTACAAGAATTTGGACATTTTTCATGTTTAAGGTCGGTGTCTCATTGAAAGTAACAATCTGTGCCACAAAGGTTTTTTTTTTTTTTTAATTGCAACATGCACTAACAAGACGTTTTTATTTATAAATTTTATATAAAATATAAGGTTATATATGAAATGTTTTGTGCATAGTAAACGAATCCTCATGACTTGAAATTTGCACTGATGATATTCTATTATGTGAACGAAATCGATATGTGATTTTTTTTAAATAAATATTTCGTATCACAGCACCTACCTGGTAATTTTAATATTTTTATTCTAATACTGTTGGGGCCTGGCGCATTATTCCTTATGGAGTCGACATACAAGACAGTTTTTCATCTAACTACATTAATTTGTTGTTAAATTGTAATAAGTACAGGTTACCTAAAACCGTTTCAAAAGATCTTTATGGCTGGTTCCGCCATATCTAAGCCGCCATCAGATCTAGCTTATTGTTAATAGTCAGCGATTACACTTGCATCAGGATAGTATGAGTCTCTTATGAAGCAAGGTTGACATTTGCGTCATGCACTATGAACAATATACAAGATATGATGACAACACAAATCTGGCGAAACCAATTATAAATACATTCGAAGCCGTTTAGGTAACATGTGATTTTTTGCAAATTTGAAAACCAAGACAGATCGCCACAAAAGATTCTTGGTATTAATTCCCGCTGCTTTGCATGGGTGGACTGGATGATCTGCATTGGATGTTTCTACATATAAATATAAATTTTCACAGATTTAGCTTTAAAAATGGTTTCCTAATCAAGTATTTTGATATTACTTGCCACCCCTATTGGACCATTGTTGGCAGAAATCAAAACATCCCGAAACACATTTTCTTTACTGAAATTCTACCCATGGTTCCACATCCAAATTTTCGGATTTCTTGCATCAAAATAGTCTTAGTAGCATCCTTAAAAGATTTTTCGTTATTTTATCCCCTTAATTGTTGAATTTCCAAAAATATTGAAACACGTGTTTTTAAAATTCCAATCAAAAATCTAATTGCGAATTTTTGTATTTCTTCCTTTAAAATTGCCTGAAAAGCAACGTATTTTCTAAAAACCCGTTCATCCCCTATTTCACCCCCTTATGGATGGGAATATCGAAAAATCGCTTATGCCTACATTATAAGATAAACTCTACAAATTACAAGTCTCTATCGCCTGTAGATTCAGTTTTCACCCGCCGTTTTCTGTCTTTTAGAAACGGATCAAGAACGCAACATTTCTTTATTACCCTTTGGCATCTTTATTGGTAGTTTTACTTTTCAAACTGCAATATGCACTTATTTTTCTTCATTCGTTCGCTTGTTGCAGAAAAACGACTGAAGAATGTGCATCACGTTTCGCTGTATATAACCTATTTGTTATTATAATGTCAAAAATCATCGCCGCTCTTCAGTCCGAATTTTTATATAATCTGTCGACTTTCAACTACTTTACGTTCCACCCTGTTATAGCTATCGACACGGAACTGCTATGGTGTACAACAGGAGACTTTGTACAACAGCACAGAGAGATCGATCGTCTGCATTGTGTAGTTTTTGCTGAAGAGCAAAAAATTGACAACCAAACGTAGAATGTTATAGAAGTCGGTAATTTTCAACTCCCATATATTCCACCCCCTTATAGTTATCAACCCTCTACCCCCGTAGTGCACAATAGGAGACTGATACCTACTACCAAATACACACTATTCGTTTGCGATGTGTATTTCTTGCTGCAGTGAGAAATATAGGCACAAACACCTCAATATATATATATATATATATTCTCATTATGACCTGACTGATAAGTGAATAATCTGGGAGATGATCAAAATCCAATATTTGTATCTCCATGGGAGCGACTACTGTAGTCCTCGGTCCCTAGACTTACAAACTACTTAAACTAACCCAGGGTCTGGACAACACACATAGCCATTCCCGAGGGAATGAAGCAACATATTGATGAACTATTGAAATGTTTGAGTTCAGGAACTTATGCTATTAGGGTTATTGCAAATTTTGGCGACAAACCTTTCAGTAGATTTGCTTACTATGCATATTTTCAATCACTAATCAGAATAATGTCTGGAGCTCACCCAAGAACGTGCTGCAGATACTTATTTAAGGATCTGGGGATTTTTCAGTAGCGATAAGACTGATGTGAAAGAAAGTTGCTTACCGTTTTAGTCAAGTTCAGTGTCGTCTCTTTCCCTTCTGACTGCACACACTTTTTCCAACGTGCTGCCATTGATGGTAACATATCTAGAATTCAGTTTCTGTAATATCCTCAAAGACCTCGTCACAGCTTTTTGGACATCTTGTATTTTTTGAAAATGGTGTTCTTTGACCGCCGTTTTAGCTCTTGGAAATAGAAAAAAGTTCCACAGAGCGATATCTGGTGAATAATGTGGCTGTGGTAGTACTGAAATTTGTGTTGAGGTTAAAAATTGCTGTACTGACAGAGCAGTATGGGATGGCGCATTATCGTGATGCAGAATCAGCAATGTCGGCATCGACACGAAGAACTCTTTTACCAAGTCTTTCAAAAATTTCTTAGTAGTAATATTGGTTAACTGTTTTATGAAATATTCCCTTGGAATCAAAGAAGCACACAAGCATGCATTTCACTTTTGACTTTGACATGCGTTCTACCTTCACTAAACATTTCATGCCAACGGAAAACTTGAGCTCTTGGGATAACTTCCTCTCCAAAATAGTCCAAGCATTAGGGAGAAGTGGATGCAAAAATTATTACCTGAAAACAAAAAATATGAGCGCATAGGAACTAAAATTTCAAATAGAGTTTCTATTTTATGAAACTCGAGCCGATATGGCGAAATTTGCCAAAAAATTTCACAAAGTTGCAAAACACGGTTTTTCTTAAATAAATAAAGTACCATAACTGCGATGGGAAAATGTTAAATTAGAAAGTCATAGCCCTTACGATTATCTAACGATTGCTTTTTTGTACGTATCGATTGCTTTGATACGTTTCGAGATATATCGAAAAAACACTTGTAAATTTTTAATAACTTCATTCCTTATAACTCGTCAGCATTCACGTTTCCAAACTTATTATTTACCGTGAGTATGATATTAAATGAGTTAAGAAAGTACTTGTTCGAAAAAAAATTTAAAAATATGTAGTACTTTTCGGGATATATCGACTTTTTGAGAAGAAAAAGGCCTCCTAGAAAATTGGCCAGAGTTGGTCAGAGGATCGACCTAGAGTAACGGTCGACTCTCTCCTTCATGAAGAGTTGTAATATCGTACTATTAAATAATTTCTTAGATTTTGTTGATTATAAGTATTAAAGAATGGCTTTGAAAAACCTGCTCATTTTTTGGGACTATTTTCTTCAACTGACTACTTCTATACTTATATTATTTAAAGAAATACGTTGCTGTCATTTTTTCACAGATTTTAAAACAAAAAGTGTTGCTCTACGACCTCCTGGAGACGATATATATATATATATATATATATATATATATATATATATATATATATATATATATATGGACGTAATTAACATTTTATAGCGATGTGCTTCAAGGGTCTTATTTAATATTAAACACTCACATTAATAAGAAGAAAATACTTGGATATGTATCATTGTTTTGTGACGTTACTAACCGATTGGTAACGTGAAGCGTGCAGTGCCGTGAGCTAGAGCGGGCCAGCGACCATTGGGAAAGGGGAAAGTGGGGGGGGGGGGGGGGGGCAGCGAGCGTGTTCTCCCCGCGAACGTTCTAAACGGCCTTCACTTGCCAAGACTTTGATATATTTCTTGGAAACAATTTTGTTAGTTTTTTGGAGACATCACCATTCAAAATCTTTAAAAATCTTTTGTTATTTTCATTTCTTAATATAAAAACAGTCTATAGCGGACTCCATAGTCCAGTAAATGAGCAAGTTTTTCAAAGTCATTCTTTGATACTTATAATCAATAAAATTATTTAATAGTATGATATTACAACTCTTCACGAAGCAGAGAGACGAAAAACCGTTACTCTAGGTCGATCCCACGACCAATTCTAGACAATTTTCTAGGAAGCCTTTTTTTCAAAAAAGTCGTTATATCCCGAAAAATACTAAATATTTTTAATTTCTTAGAACAAGTACTTTCTTGACTCATTTTTTGCCCTGCTCACGGTAAATAATAAGTTTGGATACATGAATGTAGACGAGTTATAAGGAATCTAGTTTTTAAAAATTTTTAAGTGTTTTTGCGATATATCTCGAAACGTATCAAAGCAATCGATACCTACAAAAAAATCAATCGTTAGATAATCTTAAGGGCTATGACTTTCTAATTTAACATTTTCCATCGGAGTTACGGTATTTTATTTATTTAAGGAAAACAGTTTTTTTTTGCAACTTTGCGATTTTTTGTCATATTTCTTCATCCCGGCACGAGTTTCATAAAACAGAAACTCTATTTGAAATTTTATTTCCTATAGGCTCAATTTTGTTTTGTTTTCAGGTAATAAATTTTCCAAATTTACTGTTATACCGTGACAGGATTCCTGGACTAAAAGCCTTCTGAAGCTTACCGTAAGTTGTCCCGTTTTCATACAATTTAATGCAATAGGAAATGGCATACCGTTGGGCAATATTATGCGGTGCCATTTCCGTGACGAGAGACACAAACACGTGTTAACTTCTTACAGCACTGCTCACGACTGAGCAGTTGCCTCGATATGCTGCTTGTACTAGAAGCAGCTTATAGACCAAGTTCAAAGATATTGTGCCTACACAAGCCTGCAGGGTTGCCACATCTTGCAAAATAAAACAGTCTCATTACTTCTCGCACCTTGCATATATATTCTTCTTCTGCTTCGTTAGGACCCTTCAGGATCACGAGTGGCTTGTTTAGCACGTCTTCTTTCTTCCCAATACCTCTTCATTCTCTCGCTTCTACTGCTTCTTTCTTCTTCTGTTATGATGAGTTTGATTTTGATGTCCGGCCACCTGTGACCGTCCACGAGCTGTTTATACTTCTCCCTGTCCTGCACCAGTGCCTGCAGATTTCTTTCTTTTATTCGTACAGTCTTCCAGTCATCTCTGCATCTCTGACTTCTCTGACACCCAGTTGTTCGCCGTACGATTATTTTATTAATAATGCAACCGTATTAAAAAGTGATGTCAGCGTCAATAGCTACACACTAGCAAAAAGGATGATCTACACTATTCAAGGTTAAATCTAGCTTTGGCACAGGAGGGGGTGAATTATGCTGCAAAAAAGTCTTTGGCCACTTACCAACTAGTATTTGAAAAGAAATTAAAAGAATTTCTGAAGGCCACCTCTTTTTACTCAGTAGATGAATTTTTACATAAAAATTACTGATTTTACAAAAAAAAATGTTTATATAATGCAATGTTATGTGTTAAAAACTGACAAGTTTTACATCCTCGTACCCTAGATAACAAGAATTAAGCGAGGAGTCGAACCTCCGGCGGGAGCGACACGCAGTTCTTGACACGGCACTTAGAACCGCGCGGCGGGAGATGATCGGCAGAAGATTCTTGAAAGCTGTCGGTGCAGAGCGATTGGGGGAAAGTGCACGGTCAACTGTGGGAAACAGCAAATAATGAAAGCAAATCCCACCAGTATCGTAGAGGCAATGTCTGTCCGAAGGTGCGTTTACACTGGTATTTGTACCGCCACATGTATGCGCGATACGTATATGCAACTTCGGGACATGAATCTCAAGTCTTATGAGCTGCCAAGTAGTGACCTCATACATGTATGATCGTGCGTTTACAACTATTAATTTGTATCAATTTGCGATGGCTTCCCACGACGATGTCGAAAATTACATTTTTATGTGCCCGTGCACTTGCTCTTTTGCATGTTGAAAAGGAAAAAAATGTGGAGGAAGTGTAGATGGTGGCAACGACATTTCCTTCGAAAACGTGATACTAACGGCGCTCACGCAGTTCTTGTTCAAGAATTAACTCTACAACTCGGCGCGTATTTAAAAAATTGTGTTAGAACGAGGATAGAAGATTTTTGTAGTTTGCTGTCTATAAAGAACACAAAATTTCGGAAAGCAATCACAATAGAGGATCAGTTTGCAGTGACACAATGATTCTTGGCTACTAGGGATTCTTTCTCCATATTAATGTATTTGCATAGAGTATCAAAAAGCTCAATATGCTACTTTATTTTTCGGGTTTGTGAGGAAATTGTGCAGATTGCATCCCAAGAAGTAAAGGTAGAGTGGATGTTATTAAATTTGTCATAAGAATATATAATGCACTATTTAATTCTTATCTTATTTTTATTAATTGTTAGAACGCTAGCACATATACTGAACTATAAATTAGTGAAATGCTCTTAAAAATAGGATACTTTTTAGTGCTTTGGAATGGTTGGCATGCTTCAGTTAATAATACAATATTACAAATTTCAACGGCAGTTTTTATACAAATAAGGTATCCAACAACACTAATGCAGGGATGAGTGCATTTTAGGGGAAACCGGGGGACGTTGGCCATTGGGGCAGGATGGCCAAGTCGAATTAGTTCATACAGTAGACGCTACATCGTCTTAGGAATCAACCAGAAAGTAAGTAGCACTGTCCCTCTCCTTGTACAGGGCCAATATCACAGGCGGCGAAGTTTTGGACAAATGTAGTCCTTAAATGTTTTTGTGCATGTTTCAGTAAAATACTACTCGTCGGTTATTGTGCGTTATTTAACTTTTGCTTGCCTTAGGCGCAACGGGGTGAGTAGTACAATAAAAAGATGGTGCTTTAAGGATTATTTCAATATGGCATACAGACTTAATAGCTTCAGTGGGTTTTCTAAAGAACAGTATTTATTGTAAAGACGACAATGGGGCAGGTTAGCCCAGAGAGGACGGGGCACAATGGTCAGCCAAGACAACTTGTCATGTCCTATAGGAGCTGTACTTTTTTAAATTCGATGAAAGGTTTGTTACTTTTAATGATAGTAACTTTTATAATTCTTCGAGTTTATTAAATTATTAACATAATTGTCTAAGTTAAACATATTTTGATACGTTTCAGAGGTCAAAAGATCGTAATATTGACGAGATAAAAGAGTTGAAGAAACGCCAACCAGTAAATTTTATTTTAATCTTAAATAGTGATCTGAGAAGTCAGAATCTCGTTCATTGCCTTGAGATACGCCTCTGGTTTAAACCTTTGTTTTATTTGTAGTTTTATAAAATGATCCGGATTTATAAAAGAGTGAAAGGGGAATGATTTCTGAAGATACGATGCTAAGAGCAGTTTTAGAAATGAAAGAAAAGGAAAGATCTGTGAGGACCGTTAGTAAAAGAACAGACAGACCTCATGTCAGTTTAAACAGGAATTGAAAATCAGGGAACAGAAATTGAGTTTCTCTGGGCAAACTTACCCCGAGATAGGAGCAGACTGGCCCACTTGACATATGTCCTGTAATTAATTTTTTTCTAATACTTTAATTAATATATTCAAGTTAATAACTGCCATGCAGATTCAGTGAAGACCTATTTAATATTTAACAATAACTTCATAAATTTAAATACGCCAAATAAATTAATATTAAAAAAATAAAAAATAAATATGGTCAACGTGCCCCAGTCTCCCCTATTTTGTTTCGACCAAGAACTCAGTTTTATTCAATGAACAAAAAATCAGCTCTTCTACACAACACAGTTCATCAAAGCAATAGACGCTGAGAGAGACTGGTACTGCAGCTTCTGCTGCTTGTCAAAATAAGCCTCAGACGACGAGAAATACGGTACTGCTCATGCACAATTTCGACGAGAGCCGACCGCGGCTTCCTGGGAGTTTTTGTTTGCTATTACTGGTAGAGCAGGACAATGCTCTACAGACGCACTACAAGATGCCCGGCAAATTGTCGCCACTGCCACACAATCGGACGTCCCGCCTCAGGACAAAGTTCGCAGAAATCTGAATAGCACCATCGCCAGAACAGCGTCTCGTTCTCACTGTTGTGAATGGCTGGCCGGTTTCACAGAATTTGCCGAGGTGGGTGGTTGCGGAAATGTTCTTTTGTGTGACGAATGTTAAGCTGTTTGCTGGGCGTATAGTTGGTCGTCTGGGCCAGTGGGGACCTGGCGCAAATGGCCATAAAAGTGATATACAGGGTGTCTCACGAAAGACGCCTGCCAGCCGTCCTTGGGTCGTGCGGTACGGCTCCCGGCCGCTGCCACCGCATCCGCCGGCCACGGCAGCGCCCGTTTCTCGGACTCTACTGTGCCGCGGGCACATACACTGAGTTAAAGTCTAAAAAACATTGCCATCTGAGTAACCTAAGCTTATCTTTATTTACAGTAGATTTTAAAAATAATGTCCCTCTATGGAAAGAGTGGCCTGACATATCTTTAACACATTTGCGAAAACTCGACGAATTTCGGCTGCCGAAATCTGGGAAATCCTGTCTTCCAACTCTTCGAGTGTATGGGGATTGCTTGCATACACCTGGTCTCTTAACATTCTCCAAAGATAAAACTCACGGGGATTTAGATCTGGAGAACGAGGAGGCTAGTCAACTATCCTATCATGAAGAACACTTCGTATTGCTGCCATAGAAGCATTGGCAATGTGTGGTCTTGCATTGTCCTGCATGAAATAATCGTACAGCTTTTCTTTGGGTGAAAATTCTGCAATAATGGAGGCAGGATATTGTTCACATACCTGCCAGAATAGTTTGCTGAAAACAGATTCGATTAGTCATTTCCTAGATTTCGGCAGCCAAAATTCGTCGAGTGTTTGCAAATGTGTTCAAGGGATGTCAGGCCGCTCTTTCCATAGAGGGACGTAATTTTGTACATCTACTGTAAATGAAGGTAGCTTAGGTTACTCAGATGGCAATGTTTTTTAGACTTTAACTCAGTGTATGCGCCCGCGACACAATAGAGTCGGATAATCAGGCGCTGTCATGGCCGGCGGATGCGGTGGCGGCGACCGGGAGCCGTACCGCGCGATCCGCGGACGCCTGGTAACGTCTTTCGTGAGACACCCTGTATTTTGAGGCCTGGGAACGAAAGAGTGTGTCCAAAAATTCCGAAGAGGTCGTTGACCTGTGTGCGGAAACGTCCCTGTGGGAGCTTCGCTCATGTGGGAGGAGTTTGTATGGGCGTCTGCAGAAAGCTCTGTCATTCGTCAAGGAATAGGATTGTGACAGTTTTGTAATTTGTCAGCGACTTCTCGCGATATCATTGGACAGGCTATTAGATGTATGTAGTAACTGGAACGCTTTGGCCGCATAGACGGGGGTCACGTGTCGCGCGTGGAGAGAGATTTTTAGGGGATTTGCTGGTAGGTCTCCGCAGTGTGAGGACAGACTTAGGTCTCGCGTCGAGGACTCCAAAGTGTTCGGACTTCTTGATTTCGAGGTTTACTTGTGCTGTTATCTGAACTTTGAATTCTTTGTCCTAAGGGTTCGCTTCTGACTTAGATATTTTGGAAGTCTCACTTTGAGCATATGTACTTTGCGGATCGCGCATGTATTAAGATTTTGTGTCGCAACTTTGACTTGGTGATTTGCTCTTGTGAACACTGTTTCACAAGTACACTACGATCGACTTGTCTGCCCGCGAAATAAAATTTTGCAACCATTGTCTATCTAGTTACGCCGATGCTAGAGAGACTGTTAGTTGAAATATCATTTCTGCTTCACCGACCAAAGTGAGAAAACCGTCGAGTTTTATTTCACCTCTAATCTGCAGTCATCACCTGCCGCTGCCGACTCCTGTCTGATCCAAATATTTGGTAATGTGTCGCCTGCATCATTGCTAGGGCCAGTATATTGCTGTTTTTGAAGTTTTTACTTTTATAAGTGGGGTTATTTGTATATAGCTAACGTAACTTGTTAATTTTGAAATTTGTAATGGTTGCGTAAGGGATCTCATTTTATTTCAAAGTTTTTGTAATGTTTCGTTATCTTTCTCATGTGACAGGATGAATTGTTTATGGTAAAAAAAATTGCACCTGAAGTATGTATATTCTTTCAATTAAAAAAATTACCCTCACATTCTTACTTTTGGAGGGGCAACCAGATGTTAGTTAACATGAGGATGTACCGAATAAATTAAGTCTTCGTTGATGGTACCTCTCACTGTGATATTGGTTAGGAATTTATAAAATAAATCTGTTTGGCCATATCATACGCCACTGAGCAAGTGAAGGCAGTAAAAAAATTTTTTTTTCATATTTTTTTAAACATGGTGGTGGCCCCTAATTAATTATAAAAAGGATTGATATTTATTTATTTTATTTTATTTATTTATTGATTTATTTAGCCTGATCAGATTAGGGCCATCAGGCCCTCTCTTACATCGGACCAGGATTTTACACATACAATATTTCTTTACATGTGAGTTACCTATAAAATAATAATGATTTTTACAGATGAACAGTTAATAACATTATTTATACAGGTTGATTACATGTAAAAGGATGTAAATAAAAGGTAATAACTTAACTCTACATATGTAATAACTTAACTCTAAATAGGATTAATACTAACAGTACCACTGAGACACCTTCTGCTGCTGCTGCTGGTGTAATAATAGAAGTAACAACATTTATATTAGCAGATACAATATTTACTTTTGAATATATCGAGACTGGTTAACGCATGGCGAATTCTGACAGAAGCTGTACCTGGCGAGAGCAATGGCAGTTGAAGAATATCTGGGAGGAGGAATGGATGTGACGTACCTGGACCGTAGGGTAATAAAGACTGGCGTCATTATTGCTTTAGTAGATAATCCATTAACTGTCGTTTGAAGCTGGCAGTGTTATTCAGTTCTCTGATATACTGAGGTAGATTGTTCCAGAGCCTGGTTCCTGCTACTGAAAAGGATTTTGAGAAACCGGCTGAGTGATGGATAGGGACAGAAAGGGTTTTGCTCTGACAGGAACGAGTAGTTCTTTTATGTTGATCAGATAAGAGTGTTAAGGTCGAGGAAAGATATGAGGGACAGTGTACGTTGATAAGAGAGTAGAGGAAACAGAGTGTATGAAAATCTCTGCGCTTGTCAGCACGGAGCCAGGATAGTTGCTTATAAGATGGTGAAATGTGATCAAAGAGACGGATGTTACATATATATCGAGCGCAGGCATTCATGATTAGTTCCAGACGTCGTGAGCTTTCCCAAGAGAGACCTTGCAAGATAACATCACCGTAATCAATAATTGGAATTACAAGCGTTTGTATAAGTTTCTTTTTAAGATCGAGAGGAAAAAACTTCTTATATCTCTGTAGGGCATGAAGAGATGCTGATGCCTTCCTACACACGGCGGCTGTGTGCTCAGCCCAATTTAGTTTGTCGTCTATTATCACTCCCAAACTTTTTGCCGAGGGCGAAAAATATATAGGTGTGTCATTTAATATTAATGGGGGTTGAGATTCGCGGTATTTGTGGTTGATGAGTCTAGGATGACCTACCAGAATCGCTTGTGTTTTACTTGGATTGAGCTTTAATCCTATATTCTGTGCCCACTTTGATAGTGCACATAGGTCAGAATTAAAATTCTCGATTGCTGCCTTCAGGTTTTTTGGTTTTGCACTTAAATACAACTGGAGGTCATCAGCATACATGTGGTATTTACAAAAGGACAAGACCGATGATACGTCATTTACATACAATGAAAAGAGAAGTGGACCTAGCACCGAACCCTGTGGTACGCCTGATAGAACTTTTCTCCACTGTGACTTTTCGGTGCCGGACATGACGCACTGAAGACGCGATGTCAAGTATGAGCGAATCCATTGCACCACGCCTTGAGAGAAATTTAGACTGCTAAGTTTAGCAAGTAAAATATCAAAGTCCACAGTGTCGAAAGCTTTGCTAAAGTCTAAGAAGCACATAATAGTCGCCTCTTGTCTATCCATTGCCTGCTTAAGATCGTCTGTTACTTTTATCAAAGCAGATGTTGTGCTGCGATATTTGCGAAAACCTGATTGGTGTTCGTCAAGAAGTTTATTAGTAGTCAAGTAGCTGGTTAGCTGATCATGTACTATATATTCTAGGGCTTTGGACAGTGCCGGAAGAATACAGATAGGTCGGTAATCAGAGGGTGCTGTGGCAATGTCCTTTTTTGGCAGTGGCTTAACTAGTCCACGTTTCCACGCATCAGGAAAAACACTTGTGGCTAAGGACTGATTAAATATATCTGTTATGATGGGCAGCAGTGGATCAATAATCAGCTTTATCATTTGGATAGTGATACCATCATCCCCGGTAGATGCTGATGTAATACGCATAATTGCTTTTTTGACTGTATTTCCAGTAACATGCTTAAAACAAAACTTATCATGGTTAGCGTTGTTGATCCTCGTGATATGGTCAATAAGTGTTTGTTTCGTTTGGTGATCGATTGAAGTGGTAGGCGTTGTGAAATAATGATTTAGTTCCTCAATGGAGACAGTGGGTTCGGCTGCAGTTTTTATTTTCCCAATACCAAGACCGCGCAGGTTTTTCCAGAGGACAGCCGGTCTATTTATATTGTCGGTTAATGAATGGGCGTATCTGAGTTTAGCATTTCTCACAGCCTGGCTGACTCTGTTACGTTTCTGCTTGTACGAGGTGTGATTTTCAGATGTAGGGTGCAGTTTGTATGTCCGATGTGCAGTGTCTCTGAGATTCATGAGCTGTTTTAGTTCATCGGTTAGCCATGGTGCGGGTTTCCTTCTCACTTTTTTGGTTTTGATGGGCGCATATTTATCATACAGCTGGTTAAGTTTATTTGTAATTTTGTGAAGTTTCTCGTTTACATCCGGGAAGGTGTCAGAGGTTGGCTCGAAAATTATTTCTAGTGCATCAGCTGTCAGTTCAGGTAAGTTGATGCGTCTTAAGTCACGGTATGCAGTTAACAGTGGTTTCTTCCTAGGGCATTCTAGCGAGTACGTCATGAAAATTACATCATGGGCAGACATACCAGGCGCAGATGTTTGTGACGTTCGAATTACTCTGTCTGGAAACCTTGTTGCAAATATATCTATTAAAGTGTGACTATCAGCTGTGTGATGGGTGGGTGCAAGCTGAAGTAAGGTTAGATTCGAAGATGTAAGCATACGCTTGAACTTCATACAGGACGGACTGTTGAACAGAAAATTTATGTTAGTGTCACCTGCTATAATTATGTGCTCATAGGTTGATTCGAGGTCTGAGAGGGCAGTTTCGAAGCAGTCCAACGCACCTACCTTCGGAGGTTTATAGAGGACGCATATTAGACACTTTTCTTTGAGAGGTTTTATCTCTATAAACATGTATTCCACTTGTTCAGTTTCATCGTTATTTGACGTGTGCAACACGGTAGGAGATAATTCAGAGCGAATGTAAGCTCCAACGCCGCCTCCGCGTTTGTGCAATCGGTCGTGTCTTAGGAAGACATAGCCGTCTAAATTTACGGAACTGGTGGTAATGCTTGGTTTGAGCCAGGTCTCCGATAGAAGAATTATATGAAGACACAAGTCTTGAAATATATGGCGGAACTCAACTAAATGAGCTTGTAGTGATTGAACATTTGCGTGTGCCACGTGGAGCTGTGTGCGCTCAGTTGTAGCGCGCGCGATGATACCGCTAGTCGGTAGGGCAACGGCAGTGGGCTGTGGGGTGGCGGCTTCCTTTTCTGCGAACGCAGGACACATTGGAATGTGGCGTGGCTGGGGGCTAGCGGTCCGGGGGGTCGGGGGAGGAGTGTAGGACAGCAGAGAGAGAGAGAGAGCGGAAGCAGGTCAGGTGGGTTCAGAGACGGGGGAGGGACAGTGAGGCGCTGCAGCCAAGGTCAGCACGGCCTGTGTCCGCCGAGCGGCAGCGAGGCGCCGAGGGGGGGGGGGAGGGGGGAGAATCTCGCCAAGCAAAGACAAAATAATCTGCACGGAACAACACTAAGTAAGGATAACAATATCGACAGTGGAGCGAAACAATTGCCAATGATGCGTGAGACCAACGCTATATAAAAGTGAATTTAAACCTAATATGGTACCGTAATTAATAATGTAGGTATGGGATTAATAGTAAAACAGCACTATCCGAAAGTGAACCAGTAAGTGTCACTAAAAATATGATGATAATTTGCTAGAAGAAAGAGAAAAAAAAAGTGTAACAACAAATCACACCAATCAAATAATGATAATTTGCTAAAAATAATAAAGAGAAAGCTAACTAATGTAGTATAATAGATATTAATGTACATAAGATTTTCTTTACAAAATCGATATAAAGTGTAGCAAAAGAACAAAAAAATAGGAAAGAAAAAAAAATAGTAAGCTACACGTAGAAGTAGTGGCGGCAAGTGTTCAAGTGTTTTTATCTCCTAGAGCAGAGGCTTTCGAGTTCATTTGCATTTGTAATTGATATTTTGCCATTGTTCGTCTTCACCATTATTCTGCCGTCACTTGTCCATACATTGTGTAGGCCAAATGTTGCGATTGCACTATTCAAAATTTTTTACCGCTCGGAAGTGAGATCTTCACGTATCGTCAGACCTGATTTTACCAGTTTCTTCTTGGCTCTAAAGATTTCGGATCTCTTCCTGTACGAAACAAACTTCACTATTATGGGCCTATGTTTTGTGGATTCCCCTGTCTTACGTCCTACTCTGTGACTTCTGTCGATGTCGTTAAGGGTCACCTGCACCCCTAGCTTTTCTGTGGCCAGCTTCACTACGATTTCATCGGTGTTTTCACTACTATTTTCTGGAATCCCGAACAGTCGTAGGTTGTTACGTCTCTGATATTGTTCGAGCTCATCCGTTCTCTCGATTAGCTTCTGCTCAAGAGATCGTGCTCTGTCTGCGGTGTCCTCTAGGTTCTTTTTCAGAGCGCATATCTCGCTGGCATTTCTGTCGAGCGTCTGCTGTATTTTGAGCGTCACTGAGGCAGTGACGGCGTCGGTGATGGTCTGGAGCACCGTGGCGAGCGCGCCCTCCGCCTGCAGCGCGGCACTTACCTCAGCCCTGACGAGTGCGGCGATGTCGGCGGTGGCGGGGTAATTAAAGAATTAATTCAGAATATTGTATCAATTGGGTAATTTGCATACTGAGTACTAGCGCATTCGACAAAAACTCTCACAGATAGTAGAAGTTTGCACACACGGTAGCTTACAGTTTACGTATAAATCCCACACTTAATGCACCTTCTCGGGGACCACTTCTCACCACTGCTTCTTGCGATCACGCACAGACTTATCTTCCCAGTGAAAGATGGAATATCTGTGAATGAAAATGACCCATGTCATCGTGACACAATTGTTCAAAATTGGTTAGAATAATATTCTGGACAGTTCTGAGGAATGATTTGGCGATCCAGATAAGCAGACAAGTGAGTTCGTGTTTAGAACGTTGCACTGGCAACACAGTACTGGCAGTCACGGACGGCTGTGGAGGCTGCAGGGCTCAGTTTTGCTGCAGAGGAACTCCACGTGCTCCACTCCTCCAGGACGCCCGGCTTTTTTGTTACCACAGTGTCGGTGCGCAAGTTCTTGACTGTGTCAGTATCCTTGTTACTCGTACACTCTGAGACGCCTGGACGGATTTGAATGAAATTTGGATTGGAGATGGCTTGTATCTCGAGTTGAAACACAGCCTGTGCTCCGTACGCCATCGTACTTTTCTCGGCAGAGGCTGCCTCCGTTTAAACTTGTACGCTATTTTACCAATCACCACGAATGTTGTCACACGTGTTTTTCTATAGAGAATGCATTTTTACTCCACAATTTACTGTATCGTACATGG
This sequence comes from Locusta migratoria, assembly GCA_026315105.1. Taxonomy (NCBI): domain Eukaryota; kingdom Metazoa; phylum Arthropoda; class Insecta; order Orthoptera; family Acrididae; genus Locusta; species Locusta migratoria. The sequence continues at coordinate 298,820,395 of CM048751.1, forward strand.
CAGAGGGTATCTAGACTTCGTTCCAACGGACACAACAAAACTTGGGAGTTGTATGTAATATTTCGTAGATACGGACAGAAAGAGGTTGAGAAGACGGAGAGAGAAACAGAGATAGAGCAGGAGGAGGAGGAGATTGGTGCAAAGCGGGGAGAGGAGGAGGGGGATAGGTGGGAGTAGGACAGGGGAGGAGGAAATGAACGTAGACAGAAACTAGAGGAAGTGGATGAAGATTGCGAAGAGAGAAATGAGGAGGAAACAGATGGAGGTGGAAACGGACCAATGAATTATTGGAATAAATATCTAGTGCACGACGTGTTGCTGTTATTATTATTGTTATTCTTATGGTTTACAAAAATATTCAGATATTTGTAAAGCTTATGGGACTTAACTGTGGGGTCATCAGTCCCTTATGGATTACAGGGTGATGTTACACAGGGTGAGTCATAAATGAGGAAAAATATTTCGTGCAGATTGTCACACACTTGAGCTACAAACATAAGTTCGTTTTCCGCAGGTTCCTATGTCAATAAATGACAATGTAATTGAATGGTAAAAATCTGGAAATATGAAGTGGACATTTGGGTGTTTCTCTTCGCCAGCGTTGGCCATGGGGACAGATCGGCAACAGGGTAGAGCATGAGAGTAGTGTAGGTAGTCTAGCCGCTCACGAGAAGGCGAGGCATGCGGCGTCAAGCGACGATCTGCGTGACACTGCAGGCAATGGCAGCGCTCACATCTGTCTCGCAGCGTTTTTGCTGGCCGGTATTATGTATTGTGGCTAGTTGGCATAGGGACAGGAACTTGTGCCCTGTTGTCCTATTACCGATGTGTCCCCTTGGCCATTGTCATCGCATAGTAACACCGAAAAGTCGACTTCATATTTCCAGATCTTTACTATTCAATTGCATTGTCATTTATTGACATCGGAACATGCAGAAAAGGATTTTATGTTCGTAACTCAGTGTGTGACAATTTGCACGAAATATTTTTCCTCATTTATGACTCACCCTGTATATAGGATTACGTATACAAAAACTGTATAAAATATGCATAATGAAAACAATCAAAGAAACAGACCATCGAAAAAACTATAGCTCAATATCTAGGTCTGTTAACCACTACACAGCTGAACTCTTCTTGTCACCAAATGCAGCTCTTTGTGCCTACCAGTAAACTTTGTTAGTGTCCACTCTTCAGCCAGGTGTTGCAGTCTGCACAGGTTCGCGACAGTCGCACGCTGGGGCATCTTTGTATCCCCATTGAAACAAGTAGGCACCACATCTTCCAGCCATTCAGAGACGTCCATAGTTTTCTGGGAAGACCGAATCCGTTCACACGTTTGTTAGTCAGTTATAAGATGAGACATAGTCGGAGGAAACTTTTGCAAAACCTCTTTCCATCCTTGACAGACACACATACAGAAGGGGCACAACTTGCATTGGCGATGGTGGTTTTCTGGATTGAGACTGCTGGCAGGTATCTTATGCAGTCAATTGTATGGAATTGAGTTCTGGTGATTGGAGATCTTATGGATTTGTTTTACTGCTGCTTCTTCTCTTCTTATTGATGCAGGTGGAATATTACAAAATACAGGCAGTCATAGAAGTGGAGTAGACTACATTGTGCCACTGATTTATTCTCATTGCTTCATGCAGTTCGACGTCGACTTTACGTACATGTGCACTATTTTTCCATGCTAGAGCTCAGTATTATGCCGTGGGTAAACTGGTGCCAATGTAGCAGTACGAAGATTATCTGCATTTGCACCCCAGACTGACCATGTCGATTATAGTGTTCAGTTTTTTTCTTCATTATTAAAATTTATCTTGAAGGTCAGAGCTCGCTCTAAAATGACTTCCAAGTATTTTTGGTATGTCTCATGTTCCAGAGGGACATTTACGAAGACCACATTTAATTTGCGACTTATCACACTTATTAACGTAATGAGCGTATAACTCTATTTTAGTTGGACTTGATGTCAGTCTCCAGCTCTTGAAACAGTCACCCATTATTTGTAAATCTCTAGCCAAGGATCCTTCACACTCTTCCAGGGTTCTCAATCGATAAGTTAGCGCAACATCGTTGGCAGACTGATTTTTTTAGCGCTACTGTTGGGAATATCGCTGGTGTAAAGATTCTACTCCTTTTGTCACCAAGGAACACTTGAAATCTTGTGTTACTGTGCATACTATCCATTACATTAACTAGCTCTTGGCATGGAATGATTTCTGCAAATGTAAGCATCAGACGATGGCGCCATTCGATGTCAAATGCGGCCTTAAGATCAACAAATGCTACTGAAGTCTTTAATTTACATTCGTGGCTTGTTTCGATCAAAGATGTTAATGCCAACACCTGGTCACAGCAGCTGCGATTCTGTCGGTAATCTGCTTGATTCAATGGTGTTACTTTGCCAAATAAAGATTGAATTCTGTTAAAACATTTATAAATTACACTCATTAGTGATATAAGTCTGTAATGTGATGCTGCCATTTTACCAATTTTTTTTACAGCTATTACCTCTATCCTAAGTATTATTTGTAATTTTCCCTAGTTTTCGTACCCGCGTTTTTCAGGACTCCTGGATAAATTTAATCGAAACCAGCCGCTTTGTTTGTACACACTCTTGCGATAGCTTCCCTTAGCTCCTTTGTTGTGAACTAGCGCGAGAGCTCTGGGTGGGGGACTAGCTGAGAGAGTTTGAATCGCAACTATCTTCACAAGCCCAGTGCGGTTCTTGTTCACAGCTGCTCTAGAGTTTTGCAATTAGCGTGTCGCGACTGCATTTGGTGTGACGTTAAGATGACATCTCCCAGACTTAGTCTGCACCCTTTTTCTTCAATAGCTGCCACGTTTTACGTCTCCTCTTCAAGTGAATTGACAATTTTAACTGTGCTCCTAAAAGGCCTTCTACTGTTCACCACCTGTGATGTAATTCCAACTTCTTCACTTTCGTGTACCCATTTAGCTGTACCCTTTAAGCCCACTTTCCCAGGATGTAACCTTTTGGTCGCTGCATTCATCCATCTTTAACAGGTGTCCACAGAACTTTAACTTACACTTCCTTACTGTGTCCGTGATAGTTTCGGTGTTATTGGGGAGTTCTTCGTTTTTCCTATTGATCAAACCCCCAATGGCAGTGTTCTATGGTCCGAGTATTTTCCTCAGAATCTTCCTTTACTTTCCTTATGTATATAAAATAAGACCCTCTGACACATGGAATATTTCAAGTCATGCGATCTAGTTATAATGTCTCATTTACGCTATGTACCAAAACACCCGTCTGTGGTATTTGTTCTGGGTTATATTGTAGACAAGATACAGTTTTATGACTCTTCCTTTGTCTGACTTCTCATCCAGTTTGTTGGTTTGTCGTCGTTGCTGTTTTGAAGGGGGCTAAACGACTGGGTTATCAGTCCCCTGTTCCCCGCTAAGAGATCACAGTATTTCATTTATGGTTAAAAAGAAGCACCCCGTAACCAGTACACAAGATGTACAGAAGACAGTGTGGGCGAAAATTACTATATAAAAAGAAAAATGAAACCACAATAGAGATGGACCAAATAATCAACTATGCTAAAAATTCCAGCAGCGGATTTTGGCTGGCTGATCACTAGGATAATAATGGATGAGTCAGCCATTCTGCACATACTAAAACTGCCAGTCGGAAATAGGGCTGACAAGACAAGAGTAACAACAGATTAACTATAAGTGGTGTATGTCTGGAAGAACAGGCATACGAACCCACCATTAAATCTTATGATAAAACCCGGCTGTGCGAATAAAACCTAAAACACAGTCAGCCATGGAGGCATCGTCAGCTAAAATCGAAGGAAAACCAGAAGACAGGATAAAAGACTGCCGCAATGCAGCTAAAAGTGGGCAGTCCAACAAAATGTGGACTACAGTCAACAGAACGCAACAACGGCAGTCAGGCGGTTCCTCTGGACGTAAGAGGTGGCCATGTGTTAGCCACTTATGCCATATATGCAGGCGACATAGGACGACTGAGTCCCTTCAAGAATTTTGTGTCCCAACTTCGTCGCCGCTTTTGTGTGTCCCAGCCTCGTCGTCGGTGTCGGTGGCCGAGTGGAATGAGACCGACACGCTGGTGCAGGTATGGAGGGGAGCAGCCAGAAACTATAAACACTAGAGTAAATTAGAAAGAGATATATATTGCACAGAATGTAACAATACTTAACTTTTACATAGTACTGCAGAATGTTGATACATAGTTGTTAGAGGCCTGCCTAGTGCCTGTACAATAGCAAAGTCTTCACTCGTGCCTATCGGATTACGAAGGTCCTAACTCGTTGCTATCTCAGTCCGAAGTGCCCGGTGTCCTTCAGTGGTGGCCACGAGCGGCGTTGTCGCAGAGGGCGCTCGTGGCTGTCGTCGTGAGAACGCCGCGCCGTGCGTGCATGGCGGCGCGCGGCGAAAGTAAGTGGCGCGCACTTTGTACTTGTGCGACACCACACCCCTCCCCCCCAAACCGCCGCGCCGTCGTGGCGTAGGGCTGAGGACCACGGCGACGGCACTGGGTGGAGGGCCTGGGCGGGGGCGTTACTGGTGGGACGGGCGTCGTAGCTGAGGCCGGGATCGAGACGCCGTCCGCGCCCCGGCATCTGCCTTGAGATCCTCCAGGGAACCCGCCGAAACCTGGGGAAGGGCGCCCGCCCCCGCCCAGAGGGAGCAGGTCATCTTCTTCTGAGGTGCGTGGCCCAAGCTGGGGGGGCCCGCACGGTCCCGGAGTCCCTCTCGGTGACGCTGTCATCTGCGGCGGCGACAGCGGCGGCGTCGCGTCGATCTCCATCGGGACGATCTCGTAGTCCGGGGACGAACGATGTGGTTGTGCTCCCTGGCGGTGAACTGGGTCTGGAATCAAGAAACCGGAGACAGGATCGCGCGGCCTATGCAGACGCAATTGGTTTGCGTGGCGCCGCAGCTCCGACCCTGTGGAAGAACGTACAACATACATATTGCTACCGAGCACGCGCTGAATGGTGCCCGGCAACCATGTCTTCTTGTTTCCAGCAAACACCCTGTACAGCACCGGCGTAGAAACCTGAAAACGCGTAGCGCCATACGAACCGACTCGGTGCGTGGGAGGCTGCAGCAGGTGAAGGAGAGTGCGGTGACGGCGGCCGTGTAGCAGCTCGGCAGGAGACGGGCCGTCGCGTGGCATGCACCGATACGTAGACAGGAAAATTTGAAGAGCTTGCTGCCTGGAGTGCTGACCTTTCAACTTTTCCATGTGTGACTTGAATGTTCGAACGAAACGTTCTGCTTCACCATTGGACTGAGGGTGAAAAGGTGCGGTGGTTATATGCTGAATGCCATTCACACGACAAAACTGTTGAAATTCCGCACTAACAAACTGTGGTCCATTGTCACTGACGATAGTTTCAGGCAAGCCTTCGATGCAAAACACTGATGTTAAGGCACTGATTGTACTAGAAGCTGTCGTTGAGTTCATGGCAATCACAAAAGGAAACTTGCTGAAAGCGTCTACAACAATTAACCAGCGCGTATTCCAGAATGGTCCGGCAAAGTCAATATGTAAACGTTGCCATGGTCCCTTGGGGCGTGGCCAGTCTGAGAAACGTTGCGGTGGAGCCGCCTGATGCTTCGCACAAACAGTACACTGTGACGTCATGTCCTCTATATGAGCGTCCATACCAACCCAGGTACAATGACGTCTGGCCAGCTGCTTTGTCCTAACAATGCCCCAATGTCCTTGATGCAGGAGGCGTAACACTTCTCGTTGCAGGGAACGAGGAACAATCACTCTTGCTTGGTCGTTGTCGGTATGCAACAACAGTACACCCTGACTTAAAGATAATGCATGACGTTATGCAAAATAACGTCGAACCGGAGGCCGATCAATGTCTTTGGCCCTGGCAGGCCACCCTGAGCGAACAAAACGTGCTACTACACTTAGGTCTGCATCCGCAGCTGTTTCCTGTGCAACCCGACGAGAGTTCAAAGGAAAGTCTGCGACAGCGGAAGCATCTCTGGAGTCTATCTGACAACATGCCATTTCTGAAGAATCAAATGATACATCGTGGCCAACCGGAAGTCGGGAAAGTGTGTCCGCGTTGGCATGTTTAGTGGTAGGTCGGTACAAAATCTCATACTGATAATTTGACAATATCAAGGACCATCTCTGAAGCTTTTGTGCCGTTCGTGGCGGAATTGGCTTTGTGGGTGAGAACAACGACGTGAGAGGCTTGTGGTCTGTCAACAAATAGAATTTTCTGCCATACAGATAATGATGAAACTTTGTGACGCCGTAAATGATTGCTAAGGCCTCCTTTTCTATCTGACTGTAATTCTGTTGCGTCGGCGTCAGTAGCTTGGATGCAAAGGCAATAGGACGATCGTGACATCCAATACGATGTGAGATTACAGCGCCCAGACCGTACGATGAGGCGTCAACTGCTAACACTACAGGCTTCTGTGGATCAAAGGGAATCAAACATGCATCACTGAGTAGTGCAGACTTTAAGTTGTCAAAGGCAACCTGGCAATCTTTGGACCAAACAAAAGGAACATTCTTCCTACGTAAGTGATGCAGTGGAGCTGCAATCTGAGAGGCATTGGGAATAAATCTGAAATAATAGTTAAGCTTTCCCATTACTGCTTGCAATTCATGCACATTCTTAGGAGGAGGCAAGTCTTTGATTGCTCGAAGATGTGACTAAAGGATGGATTCCTTGGGCATTAATCACATGGCCCAGGTACTCTATTTCAGTTTGAAAAAACGAACACTTTGCTTTATTACAACGTAGACCTGCTGCAGTCAACACTTTGAAAAGGCACTCCAGGTTTGCTAAATGTTCTTCAACTGTACGTCCGGATACCACAATATCATCTAAATAGTTCGAACAACACGGTACAGAAACTGTCAGCTGTTCCAAAAAACGCTGAAAAATAGCGGGAGCGGAAGAACTGCCAAAGGGTAGGCGTTGAAATTGAAAAAGGCCCATGTGAGTATTAATGACGAAAAACTTTTTTGACTCGTCATCAAGTGGAATCTGTAAGTATGTCTCTGCTAAATCAATCTTAGAAAAGAAACGAGACTGTCCTAATTTGTCCATCAGTTCGTCAGGTCTGGGCAGAGGATATGTGTCTACAATTGTTTGACTGTTCACTGTTGATTTGAAGTCCGCACAGAGACGAAGTTTTCCTGACGGCTTGGGTATAATTACTATAGGCGAGGCCCACTGACTCGCAGAAACAGGAGAAATCACCCCACTATCTTGCCAACGTTTAAGTTCTTCGGCAACTGTATCACGCATTGCGATAGGCACTGGTCTAGCTTTACGAAATTTTGGAACTGCAGATTCTTTTAAAGTTACATGTGCCACGAAGTCTTTTGCACAACCTAGTTCCGGCGAAAACAAGTCACTATATTTGTCACACAATGCATTGATTTTATCCTGAGGCACTATTGACGAAATTTGAAGTACATCTCTTTGAATTGATAAACCAAACAAGTCAAAAGCATCTAGTCCAAGAATGTTCTGTGTCGATTTGGCCTGAAGAACTACAAAAGCAACTGTTTTTGTTACACCTTGAAAAGAGGCGGGCAGGCTACATGTTCCTAGCACGGGAATATTTTCACCTGTATAAGCTGTTAACACTTGCTGTGACGGCGACAATTTTGGCGAACCCAGAAGTTCATAAGTATCTTTATTAATTAATGTAACAGCGGAACCAGTATCAAGCTGAAATTGCACAGTCTTATTTTCTATGGAGAGATTTACAAAAAGTTTGTGCTTCTGGCGCACGACAGGTGCGTGAATGTGGGCAACGTCTGCTACGGTTTGTTTACTGCATATGCGCGGGCCGCGTAGTGAAGGAAGCGGCTCAGACTCGGCACGCAGGGGATTAACAACACTGTCACTAGATGGCACTACCGCCGGATCGGCGTCCGCGCAATGCGAGGCTACTGCACTAAAATTACTTTCAGTATCTACAACAAGTCTACTGTCACTAGCTACACAGTACTGGGCACTATTACAATGAGCAGTTGCAGAAGGCACTATTTTCACTACAGGAATGCACTGTTCATAGTCATTTTGCTTGTCCCGAACCCTTTTCCGTTGCACTGTTTTACGCGCTCGTCGGCGCTTGCTACGTGGCTCACTACATAGTTTTGCAGTAGGCGCAGAAGAACTTTCTTGCAATTGAGAACCAACTAAAGCACTGTTTAAGTTCACAGCATGTATAACATTTACAGAATGAATTGTTCTCGCACTCTGCGAAGCACTGTTTCTAACGTTACTGTTCTTTGAGTTTTTAATTTGCATACACACAGACTGCACATGTCCCGATTTGCCACATTGATAACAGGTTGCGTTGCGACTAGGGCAATGAGCACGCTTGTGGCGAGACACACACTGGGGGCAAGATTTACGTACATTTTTCTGAAATGAGCGTTGGCGCCCGTTATTCAAATCACTGTTTCTAACACGACGGGGCGACCTTTGTGTCGCACTTTTACACTGGCTACTGTTCACTGTCTGTTCAGCACGGCCTGTACTATTGTAAGAATCACTAGTGCTACACTGAGAACTACGGCTAAGAAAGCGTCCGTTACGGCGCACTGAATTTATACTGTGGCTTTGCATTTCTACATCTGCTAAGTCAAAAGTATCATGCGCTTCTATAAGCTGCAGTACACTGTATAAGGAGGGGTCAGACTGTTTCAGAATTGCTGCTCTAATTCTGGGGTCCTGAATATTCTGCATAATCGCATCCCTCAACATCACGTCACTATACGAAAGTCCACAAGAGCAAGTAAATTTACATTGGCGGGTTAAGCCCTTCAATTCCGTAATCCACTCTTGGTGTGACTGCTGCGGTAATTTTTTAAGTCTGAAAAATCGGTACCGAGCCGCAGCTACGAGAACTTTTCTCTCATAATGAGCATTTAGTGCCTCTACTATTTGTTCAAAGTCTACATCACGAGGAGATGCGTGAGGGAATAGTTTTTGCAATAATACGAAGGTCTGGGGGCCCACTACAGATAATAACAGATGCTTCACTTTCTGACCTGTAATTTGATGAGCCGCGACGAGTTCTTGAAACTGTGCGAAGTAGTCGCTCCATTCTTCCTCACGTTCGTTGTACTGGCGGAACGTCGGAAGCGGTGCGGCGGCAGGTGTGGGCTGCTGATGCGACGGCTGTTGTTGAGTTGTCAACTGCGCCACCGCCTGGAGAAGTTGTGTTATTTGCGCCGTATGTAACTGAATAATTTCCATTAAGTTTGGGTTCGGGGTAGTGGCCATGCTGACCGATTAGGCGCCGCGCATACAAGTAAATTATAACAAAACAGAAATGCAATATGAAAGAGGACACTCTGCAAAAAAAAAGTCCACAAAACACGTAACAAAATATCTTCCCCCAAAATTCTTATAATAAGGGTGGGTGGGCGGGAGCAATTTTTGCGTGCTCCGACTGCTGCTGTCTGGCTGCTGTAAGCGGGCTGGTCCAAGGTTCTATCCCATCCTCGTCGCCACTTTTGTGTCCCAACTTCGTCGCCGCTTTTGTGTGTCCCAGCCTCGTCGTCGGTGTCGGTGGCCGAGTGGAATGAGACCGACACGCTGGTGCAGGTATGGAGGGGAGCAGCCAGAAACTATAAACACTAGAGTAAATTAGAAAGAGATATATATTGCACAGAATGTAACAATACTTAACTTTTACATAGTACTGCAGAATGTTGATACATAGTTGTTAGAGGCCTGCCTAGTGCCTGTACAATAGCAAAGTCTTCACTCGTGCCTATCGAATTACGAAGGTCCTAACTCGTTGCTATCTCAGTCCGAAGTGCCCGGTGTCCTTCAGTGGTGGCCACGAGCGGCGTTGTCGCAGAGGGCGCTCGTGGCTGTCGTCGTGAGAACGCCGCGCCGTGCGTGCATGGCGGCGCGCGGCGAAAGTAAGTGGCGCGCACTTTGTACTTGTGCGACACCACAAAGAAGGCCTGAGGGAAGTCTTCCAAGCTGCAGTTGAAGGTATGATTGCATGGAGCTTATTGGTCGTGCTGACCATTCCGAATTCTATGCCACAATGATCTTTTGGTGTAGACCCAAGCGGATATCCCCTTCTGGGGTACCGATGTCCATACGATGGCAGGCGATGGCCTGCTTGGCCAGATGATGAGCACGTTCATTCCCTAGGATACTGATGTGGCCAGGGGTCCAGATGAAAGCCACAGAACGGCCAGACTTGCCAAGACGGAACACTGTGTCTTGGATGGATCGCACCACATGGTGTTTGGCGAAACACTGGTCTAGAGCTTGCAAGCCACTCAGGGAGTCACTGCAGATGACATATGAGTTCCTGGAGCATGGTCTGAGATGGTCTAGAGCATGGGTTATTGTGAACAGCTCCGCTGTAAAGACAGTACAGCCAGGGGGCAGGGAGCGCTGTTCAATATGGTTGCCATGAACATAGGCGTAACCCACTCAGGCATCTACCTGGGAGCCATCAGTGTATATGACTTCTGCATCACAGAACATGCCAAGTATATCCAGAAACTGGTGTCTAAGTATTTGTGGTGAAATTGACGCCTTTGGGTCGCAGGACAATGGCAGGTCGAGCTGGAGGCGGAGGATGGTCCAAGGAGGAATATGAGATAGGCAAGAGAATGCAGGATGGCGAGGAAAGGACTCAAGTGAGGAAAGGAGACTACGTACCCGGATCGCGACCGGAAAACCCGATCTGGGTCGATGTTGTGGAGAGGGAAGGTTGGTATTTGGAAACAATAGCCTGCGATTTGGGTGGTGAGGCGTAGCCTGGATGTGGGCAATGTAGGAAGCCAGCTTGTCGCTGTAGATGGACGTTCTGGAACGATAGCACTTCTTGCTCTGCTACACTGACTCGTAGACTTGTCGACTGAAGTGTCGTGGCTGTGGTGCGTTGTCATATCTAGCCGAGTCCCCTTCTTCTGATTGGCTGGCGAGCGAAGCAGGCAGAGAAGAGAGGTGACGAGACTGCAGGGGCCCCCGGCGGCCGAAGTACCGTGGGGCGACTCGGCGTCTCTTCTGGAAGTGGCGCGGTGACATGCGTAGGCCATTGTAGCGAATGACGACGACACGGCACTCCTCCCCTTCCTCAAACCTTTTCACCGTCGTTGTGTAGTGAGCGTCACGAGGTGTGCCCGCAGGTATAGTCAAGGGACCGGGGTTTGAATCTGTACCACCGGCTGCGACCCGCCTTCCTGCCTGCGCTTGGCACGAAACGCCGGGCGGAAAACGCACCAGAGGTTGCCCTCCCACCGACACTGGAACAGAGGAACAGAGTCAGGTGCAGGAACGACGATCTCCATGACCGGTGCGGCCGCGGTCCCCCCTTGGGCTGTGACGGAGGAAGGACCCTCGACGCACGACGATGAACCCGCGATGGCGGAAGTCTGTGGACCCGAGACATCGGATGGAGGATGGGACGTCGGATGCGGTGATGCTGGAGGCGAAGCGTCCGGCTCCATGGGCGTGGGGCCGAGAAGGGAAGCCGGCCGAACCTGCGACGTCGGATGAGGCGTGGGTGCCACCATCCAAGGGGACAGCGAATCTGCCGACAAAAACTCAGCGGCAGCATGCTGTAGTGCACAAAGGCGTATTTGGTTTCTGTGTCTGCGCTGCATGCCATCTGAACCCTGCAATAAATACATGTTAACTCCAAGCCGTCGAATGATGGTACCGCGATCACAACGCCTGCGTCAGCCATATCGCGTTTGCGCGATACTGTGCCTGATTGTGTGGAGCGGGAGGCGTCCGTTGCGTGGTTGGGAGCGGTAGGAGGCGCGGAAATGCACAAGAGCTTGTTCGCGCGTGTGGTTGTACTTGAGCTTGACCTTCTGCCACACGAATGTCCTCACAAAACGTTCAGCTTCACTTTTAGATTGAGGGTGGAACGGAACACTGGTCACATGGCGGATACTGTTGGCTTGGCAAAACTGTTCAAATTCCCTCGACACAAACTATGGAACATTGTTCATCACTATCAGTTCTGGAAGACCCCCGGTACAAAAAACAGACTGAAGGGCTTGGAGAGTGCTGCGAGTAGGTATGGAGTTCATGGGGACCACGAAATGATATTTACTATAGGCATCCACTATGATAAGTCATCTTGTATTCCAGAATAGACGCGAAGTCTTAACGCTATTGCTCCCATGGCGCGGTTGTGCTGGGCCATTCGAAGAACAGTTGAGGAGGGACAGGTTCGTTTTCCGCACAAGCTGGGCGAAAAGCCACCCTCTCTATCTGCGCGTCCATACCTATCCACGTACAATGTCTGCGCGCCAATTGTTTGGTGTGGACAACACCCCAGTGACCTTGGTGGAGTAACTGAAGCACCTGACGTTGCACTGACTGAGGAATCACTACACGCGACTGGTCCTGTTCTGTATGAAGCAAAATTACACCCTGTAACACTGATAAGTCATGTCGGCGCAAAGTAGCATCGAACTACCGGGCTAAAAACTGTGTCACTGCGCGAGGCCACCCTACGTGGACGTAGCACAACATGATCTGAAGATCTGAGTCCGTCGCTGTTCCTTGAACAACCATCCGGTGATCGAGAAGAAGTTGATCAAGGACCTCAGAATCACTAGCATCTATGTGGCAACAGGATCCGGGCCAACAGAAAGACGTGACAGTTTGTCGGCATTTGCATGTTTTTACGTCGGCCAGTTGATAATGTCAGAATGGTATGATGACAATATGAGCCACCAATGCTACAGCTTCTGCGCTGTGCGACTAGGTATGGGCTTGGCAGAGACTGAAGCTCCTTATCGTCAGTTACCACGTAAAACGTACGACTATACAGTTATTTGTGGTATTTGGAACACCGTAAATGATTGCTAATGCCTCTTTCTCTATTTGTGAATAGTTTACCTGGGCTGTGTTCAACAATTTAGAAGAAAAAGCGATAGTTACATATGAAGAGCCAATGCCTTGTGAGAGGACTGCTGCAATACCATAGGCCGACGCGTCGGTGGCTAACACATCAGGTTTGTCAGGATCAAAATGTACAAGACAACGATCACACAGTAAAGCGTCCTTTGACTTCTGAAAGGCAATGTGACATTCCTTTGACGAAACAAACGTAACATTCTTCCGCCGTAGGCGATGCAGCGGAGGCGCTAGTTGCGTTGTGTTAGAAAGAAATTTGATATAATAAGAGATTTTGCCCAGAAAAGATTGCAATTAGGTAATGTGTGTGGAAGCCTTGAGCTCGCGAATAGCTTGCAAATGTGGCTGCAATGGATGAACACCTGCGAATTGATACTCAGTTTTAGACTGAAAGAAAACTCATTTGCCCTTGTTACATTTGAGACGAGCTTCCGAAAGGACTTTGAAAAGTGCACGTAAAATGTTAAAATGCTCTTCAGCTATGTGGCCAGAAACAACAGTATAGCAAAGATAATTTGAGCAACAAGGCACTGCTTTTGGTAGTTGGTCCAGGTATCTTTGAAAGGCACAACCGAACGGTAACCCGGGGAATTTAAGAGGCCCTTGTGCGTTTTGACAACAAGAAATTTCTGAGATGGCGCATCGAACGGAAGTTGGAGAGATTTAGAGGTTTAAAATGAATAGCAGAAACAGAGCCTGTGTGAATTATGCAATTGCTTCTATTACAGAGCAGTCGTAAGTGACATAGACATACTTTGAACATCAGCTTGTATGTCACAATAAATTGCTTTACGTGAAGGCCATGGATTTTGCCTATATTTAGAAATACATTTGAGACAGGACTTTACGTTGGCTGGCGTGCCGAGAGGCTGATGCTGTGGCTGTTTACAGGGAGTACGGTGTGGCCGGGCTTGGCGTGAGCACCTTGTTTGTCGGGCCAAGATGGAACACTTCCCTTGTCCCGCACTACAGCACATATATGGGCATCTTAAAAACTACCTTCCGCAAAGTCACACGTGTACTGATAGCCAATAATTGAAGAATTTGTTCAAGTGAAGAATCAGATAACATTAAGAATTCTTCACAAATTTCTCACACATTCCTAGTTATCACATCACGTATCATTAAATCTGAATAGTACTTGCCACAGCCACAACGAAATTTACACTCACTTCCTAGTTAAATATTGTAGTTCAATCAGCTGGCGGCACCTATATATACTGCGATGTCTCAGTCACACTGCCTGGGGCTATGACCGTCAAACTCTCATGCTCCTCTACAAGGCCCTAATTCAGTCACGCCTGGATTATGGAAGCCAGGTGTACGACTCTGCATCACCTTCAGCATTGCAGATCTTCCACCCCATTCTTCATGGTGGTGTTCGTTTAGCGACGGGGGCATTCCGCACCAGCCCTGTGCCGAGCATCCTCGCTGAAGCTGGCGTTCCTCCCCTGAGGTTTCGCCAGCAACAGTTGTTGGCTTTCTACTTTGCCCACGTCCACGCTACGCCCCACCGTCCTAATCGCAGGTTTTTGTTTCCCAATACTGCGCTTCCCTCTCTACAACGTCGACCCAGATCGGGTCTTCCGATCGCGGTCCAGGTTCGTAATCTCTTTTTCTTACTCGAGTCTCTACCTCTCCCTATCGCATTCTCCTGCCAACCCCATAGCCCTCCTTGATCCATCCCTCGCCTAGAGCTCCAACTACAATTGTCCTGCGACCCAAAGGCGTCGGTTCCACCACACACTTTTCGTCACCAGTTTCTGGCCATACTTGGCGCGTTCCGTGATGCAGAAGTCATGTACACAGATGGCTCCCAGGTAGATGGCGGAGTGGGCTACGCCTATATTCATGGCGACCACATTGAACAACGCTCCCTGCCCCCTATCTCTACTGTCTTTACGGCGGAGCTGATCGCAATAACCCGTGCTCTATACCATCTCAGGGCATGCCCCAGGAAATCGTATGTCATATGCAGTGACTTCCTTAGCGGCTTGCAAGCTCTTGACCAGTGTTTCTCCAAACACCATTTGGTGCGCCCCACCCAAGACTCCGTGTTCACTCTTAGCACGTCTGGCCGTTCTGTGGCCTTCATCTGGACTCCAGGCCACATTGGCATCCCAGGGAACGAACGAGCTGATCATCTGGCCAAGCAAGCCATCGTCTCCCGGCATCTGGATATCGGTACCCCAGAAAGAGATATCCGATTGGCTCTGAACCGCAAGAACTCCATGGCTTTATGGCCTTGAATTCCGAGTGGTCAAAGATGAGCTCCGTGTGATCAAACTCTCAACAGCAGCTTGGAAGACCTCCCTCAGGCCGCCTCGAAGAGACTTGGTCGTCCTTTGTAGTCTGCATATAGGCCATAGATGGCTTAATGCACGGCCACCTCTTACGACTCGAGGACCCACCAGACTGCCGTTGTGTCGCTCTGTTCACCGTGGTCCACATCTTGTTGGACTGTCTACTTTTAGCTGCGTTGCGGCAGTCATTTAACGTGCCTTCTGCGCTTCCTTTTATTTTAGCTGACGACGCCTCTGTGGTTGACCGTGTTTTAGGTTTTATTTGCGCAGCTGATTTTTATCATATGATTTAATGGTGGGTACCTAAGTCTGATCTTTCAGGCACCCACCATTTAAACAGTTTTAAGCTGTTGTTACTTTTGTCTTGTCAGCCCTATTTCCGACTGGCAGTTTTAGTATGTGCAGAACGGCTGACTCATCCATTGTTATCCTAGTGATAAGTCAGTCACAATCTTCAGCTGTGATATTTTAGCACAGTTGATTATTTGGTCCACTACTTTTGCGGTTTCCCTTTTCTCTTTTTATGTTGTCATTTTAGCACACACTGTCTTCCTGTACATCTCGTGTATTGGCTGTGGAGTGCTTAGTTTTCGACCGTACATACAATGATGTGATGTCTTAGCTACGAACAGGGGACTGATAACCCAGCCGTTTAGTCCCGTTTAAAACATCATCAACAACAACATTCTGTATACTGTCTGTGTTTCTCCTGTCTCATGTTCTCTCAGGTTTCCACGTGTTGCTGCTTGGTTGACATTTCCTCTTATTAATCTCATGTTCAAAAAAATGTTCAAATGTTTGTAAAGTCTATGGGACTTAACTACGGGGTCATCAGTCCCTAAACTTACAAACTACTTATGAACTAACTAAGACTATGGACGGCACAAATATCCATGCCCGAGGGGGATTCGAACCCCCGACCGTAGTGGCCGTGAAGACCGTGACTGAAGCGCCTCAGTCTCCTCGGCCACCGCGGCCGGCTTCAATCTCATGGTCGGTCAACCACAGAAATCGGCTTTTTCGTTCTATTTCTTGTGATTGTCACATTTTATGTTTTTTTATGTTCTTGTCGAATTTGATGTCCTTTTACTGATTCCTGGGGGGGGGGGGTATCCCTTCCCTTTGCTATTTTAAACTCTCGGCTCTTGTACACATTAATGCATCTTCTAGTGACGCGCAGTGATGGAATGGAGGATTGATAACCTTCGCAGTTTTGTCCTCGTAAAACATACAAACAACAATAAATTACCTTCCGTCTATAAGATTGTCCTGCCTACTGAAATCTAGCTACTGGTACATTCACTGTTTGATCATGATGATCAGCGATCGCCTGCACTAATTCCTCGTTCGGCACTTGTTCCGGATGAGTGGTGGGGAAAAGTTTGACACTTGAGACAAGACATAAGGGAGGAACACAGTACCTTGTATTTGACGATCCTCTGTTTTGCAGACTGTCGAAATGGCGGAAATAGGTTGCGTGGCAGACGAAGTGCCGCGGTTAATTGCTGTTGAGCGGCAGCGGCTGCTGCAACTTGTTTTGGGCCTCGGATGAAAAGCTTTATCACTTGTGTGAGTTGCTGAATGTGAAGTGTCTTGCAAACTAAGTCGTGACTGTTCTATCAAGACACAATTTATTGACTGAAATAGTGGAGCTAAGCCACGCAACAATCAAAACAATTATTCTTCGTATAATTATAAAATAACAATTTTCCTTAGAGGTTTTTGTATAAATTCTTCTAATAACAGTTTCTTCAGTATCACTCTCTTGAAAATATTGCAATATACTTAACAACCAAAATTCACAAGCAATGCAGCTGCTCCTAAAGCAGAGTAATGAAAGGTAGAAATTATTATGATCCTTTGGTTCCTGCGTTCCTGGTGTGCCTTCCGTGGAGAGCAGAGGTGGCCGGGCGGCGACCGGGAGTTGGGCAGCGCGGCGTGACGAGACGACGGCCGAGAGACTCCAGCGGCTTCCAGCGGCGACTCCGTTCCTCGACGGCGGCGTGGTCCAGGACGCCTTGACGTGGCTGTAGGCCGGTACTTAAGGCGGCGCGGAAGGAGACACTCGAAGCTGCTCGGCGGTCCGCGGCGTGCAGTGACAGGCCGCTTTCGTGTCTACTTCCCCCACGTCAAGTAGTCCGCGGTGTCGCTGATACTGCGCCGGCGCCTGGCGGGAACGGCCCAGCGACATCTCTCGGCCACGGCTGGCCTGCGCGCCTCGTGACGTAGCTGAGGCGAGGCGAGGCGCGGGGTTTAAGCAGGGTGCGCTCGGTGACACTGTTGCGCCGTGGCGCGTGTACTGGCGCACTTTCGTCTGTTGCCGTTGCGCGCCACAGCAGATTGGACTGCATCTGTATCTGAATAATCTGTGTTAGACCATTGGGCAATGGAGTGCAAGAAATGGATTAGCTGCAGCAGCATGGGTAATGATGTTAGAGACAGCCGGCCGCGGTGGCCGAGGGGACTGAGGCGCTCCAGTCACGGTCTGCACGGCCACTACGGTCGGGAGTTCGAATCCCCCCTCGGGCATGGATATTTGTGCCGTAGGTAGTAGATAAGTAGTTTATAAGTTTAGGGGCTGATGACCCCGTAGTTAAGTCCCATAAGCTTAACAAACATTTGAACCTTTTTTTTTTTTTTTTTGGCTAGAGACAGGGGGTGGCGCAGCCGTTATGCAAAAGTAATATAGTATATACGAATCAATAAATGTATGAGCTAAAGTAGAGCTCCACCTGAAACAAAAATTTCCACATACACACTATAGAAAAATTCCCGCATAACTGGGCCTGAAAGGGAAACGATTAATATTGAAGGGTTCTAAAGTTCTTGTAGCCAGTTATTGTGACCATGGGATGCTGTAAATTTGAAAGGTGGGCCGTGGCTAGCAAGGGATTTGGACAAGGTGTGCAACTAATAGAATTGATTAGTTCACGTTGTGATGATACTGCCGGTCCTCTCATCTCATTGTTACTGTACGATACCGTCTGCGTCGGACCCGGAATCGTGTGGTTCAATAGTGATACATGTTGCGTGTGAAGTTCGTTAAAAATGAAATAGCCAGCCTATGAAGCAGTGTAGGACAGTGTCTGGGTGATACTGTGATTAAAACAAGTGATTGATTTCATTAATTAAGAGATTCGTTTAGATGCTTTCCAGACAGTTCTATAAACAATATTTTTGTCATTGTATTTTATTTAAAGACTCAAACAGACGAATTGTAAAAACTTTTGTGAAAAACAAAAAGAAATGAAAATAAATAGCATTGTATATATGTCAGGCTCATAAACAAGTTGTGTTGACCAGCTAATTGTGTTAATTAATGTAATAGTCGAGATTTGATTACTGTAATTCTTTGTATAGATTGACTGACATGAGATTTTGAACCTATTTTCAGATTTGTGAAGATATTTGGTAGTTCATTATATGTTAGGAACATGTATGATGTACTCGTTAACTCATTAATTGACATTTAACATTTTGGTTTGTTGTCAAACAAAAAGTAGCGTGATTAAAACTTAAAAAGATATTTGCAATCTAAAATTATTGTACGTATAGTTTTCATTTTATATTGCGATTATTTTATATTGCGATTGTGTATATGAAATGTTTTACTGTTTTCGTTAATTGTAAATCAGTATATTCAATTGTTATGAACAATGCATAATGCAATGTCATTATTGTCAATGTTATATATTTGCCTCACCGCCTTGCGTGGGGGAGTTCGAGTTTTGCCTCTTCTGAAGTACTTTGGAATCTATATCAGTCTGTGTTGTTGTGGTAATTTGTGTACGCATGTTTGGTGGAGAAGCACTTTGTGTGCAAATTAAAGATGAAGTGAAAAATTGTACCTACGAGTATTTATTTCTACCACGACGCCCCGGGAGAATAATGTTGCAGCGATCAGAACCCCCATACATCGTAATGTTGAAAAGCTGAGTATTCTGTTTGAAAGTGGTAGAATGAAATGTAATTACTTAAGAATCCATAAAAACATTACAAAGTATACTTTTATTACACATGAAAGTAATACTTAACTTGGCTGTTCTTGTGTGGTACAAAGTCCTGCATAATATACAGTTCGGCTATGCTTCACTTAGAGTCATTTCAATGGAAAACGTACTCTGCTAGAGTCCTGTACTGATTCTCGTGGCTGTGGTACGCCGGCGTATCTTGCCAAGCCTCCTTCTTCCTACTGGCCGGCACGCAAAGCAGGCAGAGAGGAAACGCAGAGAGCCTGTATAGGGAGAGAGTTGCCAACCGGCCGGTGTCCGCCATGTTTTTACCAGATCGCGTGCGGGACGTGCATTTACATAGCGCCCCTGGCAGAAGTGCAGCCCCTTGACGGTTGAAATAAGGCATCAGTTCCACCCATGACACCAAAGCACATCTTCTAGCTTACTGATCAGTACTTGGTTGAAGAAATGCCATTCATCTATGTTAATACAGGACTAATAAATTTGTAAGCAAATAAATCTCGTGAAACAGTTTCTATGACTGTCGAATGTTAATACCTTATTATACGGTGTTCTGGTAACTTCGACAGTCGGCAGTTAATTATTACGAAAGAGAGGTTTTCATGTTATGTATCTCAAAGAAAATGAAGCTATTTCAGAAATTTCTGTCTGCATATCCATAGCTGAAATTAGTACAATTTTATCGCTTTCCGCCCTGTTGTCTATCTTATAAAATTTTCATACATTGGGAAATACCAAAAACGTCATTCTGTAGATACTTTTAGGGACAGTGTCTCCCAGAAAATCGGAAAAATACCGATACTACCTGTAGTGAAACAGCAGAAACAGACTCAAAATAGGTAACTGAATGAATCTACAATGAGTCAATAGTCCCGCCCCCTCCCTTTCTCGCGTCACATTCCGTAACCAATTATAGGATTTAGAATAGCCAAATAATACACAGCCAAGGGAGAGGTTCAATAGCCATGTTAAAACATACCTTGTAGCACGACATGTAAAAAACTAGAACCCTGGACTAACAATAAACTAGAAAAATGAATTTAAAATATTTACCGTTTACGAACTCGGGACCTCCTCATTATGAATCCAGTACGCAACCACTATACCACACGGGAACTTCAGAGGCGGTAGTTCTATTACTAAATTTTATCAGTGTCTTTCTTGCTTTGGACTGGAGGAGTAGAAAATATTTACTTCACAGAGGCAGGAATAATTCTTTGGTTTCCATAAGACACCTTTACGGTTTCTACTTTTTCGGTCAACTTTCACTGCCCACTGTTTCCGTATTACGTCACGCCTTGCGAACACAAATATCATATAACAATCTTCACTTCGGTTTTATAGCCAACAGAGGAACAACAAGACATTTCTTTTGAATGTCCTTAATGATTATGTAATATACATTATTAATTCACTCAGTAAATCACTTCAAATCAACCTTTAATCTCAAAAATTGCCGCGAAGTTCTAATTCAACCTGTACATGAATGTATAGTGAAACCGCTGTCAGAAGCTTTTAAGACACACCGCAGTAGAGAAACGCACACTGTAGCTATTCACACACATGTAAAGCCCGCCATATCTGGTAAAAACATGGCGTCCTGGGCTCTCATCTGAATCAGGAGCGGTCTCACGCATAGCCACTCTCTCCCTATACAGGCTCTCTAAGGTACCGAGACTGCGGGCGCACTCGGCGGCCAAAGTACTGTGGAGCGACTTATCGCCTCTTCTTCAAGTTGCGCGGCGACGTGTGTACACCACCGGCTTTGTTATGAATAGCGATGCCACAACATGCAGATGCATGTGTAGCTAGGGGAAAATCTGGACAGAATAGGGAAATATCAGTCTGTGACCTAAAAAGACAGTGGCAGTGTGAGAGAAAAAGAATGGGACATAGGCAGTGAAAGTGGCTGCAACAGTGGAACGAAAGATGCAGAGAGTGGTAATGGGATAGACAGGCAGGAGAAAGTGCAGATGGCGCGTACATGAGGCACTGGGAGAGACAGATAATTCTGTAGACATTGCCAAACCCGGCAACGTTTCGCAGTAGCCAGTGTATGTGGGATATATACCCTAATCTCTTCTCTGCTTCTCCCTATCCCTCCCCCCTCCTCCTTTTTCCCATCGCCTTCTCCCCCACTCCTTTTCTCATCTCCTCTCCCAGTATCTTTTTCCATCACCCTCACACCATTCCCTCATAGCTCACACCATATCCATCTCCTCACCCCTCCTCTCTGCGGCTATATCATCCTCCCTTTTTAAATCCATTTCATTCTCCCATTCTATATCTCTTCCACCCCCTCTCTGATCTTATTTATTTTTATTGCAATTGTGACCCTCACAGGAAATAAAAGTTAAAATGTATGGGCAAATCAATTGGAAACGGGTTATTAGAGAGACCTTTTGAGCTGCTCTATCTGTAAAGTTAGTAGTTTTAATGGGTGTACTTTTGTTTCATTGTACGAACATACACATCAACGGCGAACTGATAAAACAATCTGTGGCATTTTGGTTTGTGATTGTCCTGGTTTTGGCGAATCAACAAACGGTAGGTATCAAAATTCATACAGCTGGCCTACTTGTTAGTTTCTTGACCTGTAAGTGAATAATGAACTCTTATTAGGAATCTAATCGGAACACGATTAACAACATTGCTACATACTGGTAAAATTTTACAATCGGCATCACAGGCGTGGTATAGCTATGTTTGCAACAGCTGTTGGATCGTGAGAATGAAGCCGACCAATCGTGACAAAGCTTGACATAGACAATGAAATTTTAGATGGCGGTAGTTGTTTTCTCTTCATAATAAACAATATTATTTTGATAATCCGCATAATAATTTAGTTTCAGACACATTAAACTTACTGCACTCAATGAGGGTAACTTTGTACCAGTCAGCGTATCTTTGTACCTCTTAATATTTTGGTTTCAAATGGCTTATGTTCCACCCATTGGCAATATTTTTTTTAAAGATAATTTTTAATACCTCTGTTATAAATAATTCCCAGTAGGTAGAAAATCAGCCAAATGAAAGCCAACTATTAAGTGGTACAAAGATACCCCGACTGGTAAAAAGTTACCCTGATTGATTGCAAGGCGACTGAGGCGCTCCAGTCACGGTCTGCACGACCACTACGGTCGGGGGTTCGAATCCCCCCTCGGAATTGGATATTTGTGCCGTCCTTAGGATAAGCTAGTTGATAAGTAGTTGTAAGTTTAGGGACTGATGACCCCGTAGTTAAGTCCCATAAGCTATACAAACATTTGAACATTTTTGATTGCAAGGAAGATGATGTTTTTCATGTATAAAACTTAAATAGACTTCCCTTATGGAAACAGTCTTACAAATGCTATTCACTTACGACCACGAGAACAATCAATCCTGTTTCCATGAACGAATGACGTAGCACTGGTACGAAATCGGCAAATCTCATTGGATAATGTATACTATCATCGGATTGGCTAACATCTACATCACCCAATTTCTGGGAATCAACGGCTGTTGCCAACATTACCCGCTAGGTCTTTGTCGCGGATTTAAAATTAAACCCTGTGTACGAGTCAAACCCTGACTTCAAGGAATACCTGTTCTCAGCATAGATAACTCCATCTCCCTTTATTCTAACCTCCTTGGCGTATTATTTCGCTCCATTACAGCTGTTTGGTCGCTAGGCGAATAGTAAATAAATAAGCTGATTGTTGGAGAATGCCGGCCGCGGTGGCCGAAGGGACTGAGGCGCTCCAGTCACGGTCTGCACGGCCACTACGGTCGGGGATTCGAATCCCCCCTCGGGCATGGATATTTGTGCCGTCCTTAGTCATAGGTAGTTCATAAGTAGTTGTAAGCTTAGGGACTGATGACCCCGTAGTTAAATCCCATAAGCTCTACAAACATTTGAACATTTTTTGCTGGAGAATCTAGAAAGTGATCCGAGCTGTAAGCGTACATTCACTTTTTCTCAAAGTCTGATAGTATACGGCAGAGTTTCCAAAAATTTTCTGTCATACAAACATTGTCCTGAGAATTAAGAACAAAACAAAGAAAAGATAATCAAATCGGTGAAGCCATTCTCAAGTGCTGCGCTTTCATACATGCAGAAATTAATTGTTATTGATATAGATTGGAGTGGTTCGGGGGTGTATTATTCAGTAAAATTACAGACTTGATAAAAGGATTTACTATGTTCTGTCTTAAAAGAGCGTAAACATGTTCGAATGCCAAAATTTTTGTTGAAGAAGACAAAATGAGGACTGAGGCAATTGGCTCAAAACGTTCAAATGTTTGGGACTTAACTGTAGGGTCATCATTCCCTCAACTTACAAACTACTTACGAACTATCTTTTAATAAAGGCAAGACAAACATCCATGCCTGAGTGGAGATTCAAATCTCGGACGCGGGAGGCCGCGCAATTCGCAACGTGGCGCTCCAGACCGCTCGGCGCTCCAGTGCGCAACAGGCACTAGGTCTCTACTTTTCTGTCAGTGTCATCTAAACGGGAACACATTTGCCTTCTTTGTGCTGTTACAGAAGCAAACGTCAGCCAGTAGTGTAATCCAGCCAGATCATGAAACGACTGTGTCGTGTAACGCAGCATGTGCAGACTGCCTGTCGTCTGCTTTTCTTACGCACCTCCCGTTACCAGTGCTGTGCCGCGTGGAATGGCCGCGAGGTCTAAGGCGTCATGCTACGGAATGGGTGAGCATTCATGCAGGAGGTTCGAGTCCTCCCTCAAGCGTTGCTGTGTGTGTTATCGTTAGTGTTAGTTTAAGTAATTTGTAAAACGAAGGACTAAGTACCACTGCTTTACTACGCACGGTCCTGTTTGGGGGAGTTATGCCGTTGCCTTCATCCGACCTTCGAACTGACTTACCCAAGAGGACCATATCATTTGGGTCCAACAGGTTTATAAACATTTGAAACACTGCTGAAAATTAATATAGATATAACCGTAATTCCATGTACTGTTTTACTCTGCCTAAATTTCTTTATTCACGAGTTTTATTTAATTGATTATTCTGGAGTAATTGACACCCATAGTTTTCATAATGATAATTCCTATTAACCGATATTATTTCGCATTTTTATTGGTGTTGTAACTATACACCATTTCTATTAAAGTCAGCTAAAATCCATGCTGAAATACTTGCAGCAGTTATTGTTGTGACCTCCAATGTTACGAACATTTGACCTAAATTAGCTGATGTGTAATTAACATATGTTTGTGGAACATTGTTTACACAATTATTACCGTATTATTCTATATCGATACCGTTTTTGGCCCGAATAACTTATATCTCAATTTTAAGTGGATATTAAAAACAACTTTCCCATGTTAGTTTATTACCGAAATACCGAAGCTCTTGATTTTAATTTAATCAAAATCCGTTCGCGTCGGAGGTTCGATTCCACCCTTGGGGATCTGTGCGTGTTTGTTGCCCTTTGGGTAATTTAACTTAGTTTAAGTTTCGTCTTATAGAAATACAAACATTTGAACATTTGTTCTTTTTTTGTGAAAATTGATTTTGTGGCAGTGGATACTGAACAATAAGAAGAGGTGCGCCTCGATTGCAGAGTGGTAGAGTGCCAGACTACAAATCCAAAGGTCGCGGGTTCGATCCCCGCCAGTCCTAGGATTTTTATCTGTCACTTCCCACTTCTTTCACCTCTGGCAGTATTGCTCATGTGAAAAATACCGAGTAGCACTGTGGTTCGGAACCCACGTTAAGCTGTAGGTCCCCCTATAACTGGCTGGGTAAGTCAGTTCGAAGGTCGGAGGAAGGCAACTGCATACCACCTCCAAACAGGACCATGCCTAGTAAAGCACTGTGGTGTTCAAACCAATCTTCGGATTGTTGACTGCTTTACTTTTTTAAGAATAACAACCGTCTAGATGGTTAAAATTATATTGATTGATTACGTTCTTTCGGTGTCTGTCATCATCAGATCTAACAACCTCTGAACTTGCACAGTAAAGTTCAGAGGTTTTTAGATCTGATGATGGCAGACGCAAAAACGACGTAATCAATAAATGTAATTTTAGAGATCTAGACGGTTGTTATTTTATTGAAAAAAATTAAGATCGCGGACTAATACAGGAAATTCGATTCCTTAAAGAAAGTGGACACTGACGTTACTCTGGGTTGCTGACGGAGGGAGAGATTTTGCTCCACGATAACGCGCGTTCACGCATCTCCAGGGCCACGCAAAGTGTAGTGGCCAAGATAAAGTGGGAGCAGCATGAGCCCGGACATGTCACCCTGTGACTTAAAACTGTTTGGTCCGCTAAGAAAACTTTTCAAAGGGAAGCACTCCAACTCGGACGACGAACTGACGGACATAGTAGAGGATTGGC
This sequence comes from Locusta migratoria, assembly GCA_026315105.1. Lineage (NCBI taxonomy): Eukaryota > Metazoa > Arthropoda > Insecta > Orthoptera > Acrididae > Locusta > Locusta migratoria. The sequence goes on from CM048751.1 coordinate 298,845,948, forward strand.
TCTTGTCACAGGCACAGGAATTCTGGAAACAGGGAATCCTTCGGCTCGTCAAACAGTGGGATAGGTGTGCTGAGGCCTCTGGTGATTACGTTTGTATAGAGACTTCAATTATACCCACAGTGTCATGGAATCATTTGACCAACCCTCGTAGTTTTGCTAATGAGCGTTATACTGGCCATAAAGAGAGTATTTTGTGTTGTTTCATCCATTACACAACTGTGAAACTGGAACTTTCGTGTCTTTTACATCACTTACAGTAGACGAAAAGAATCCCCAATATTTTTAGTTGTTAGAACCTAGAGGGCAGCCACCGAGGGATCAGTAGAACATACGTCCAGGTAATGTTACGGTTTTTGTAACAATGGATTGTTGTTGTTGTTGTTGTTGCAGATGGGGGGAAGCCAGAGCAGCGGCGCGGGTGGTGCGCACAACGGGTCGTGGGTCGTGGACGCCGGCAACTTCACCACGCTGGGTGAGTAGGAAAGGCGCTGCTGTGATGTCTGAGTGACGGGCACTGGGCACTGGCCTGTCACGTTTCCAGGGGCTTCACCGCGCTGGGTAGGCGACCACTGTCATCTCTATCGGCTGGCGACCTCACCAGGATGGCATCCATCTCTTGGTGGGTCGCCATGCAAAGGGGCCCAGGTTCCATTCCTGATCGGGTCCGACTTTTTCTCTGCTCAGGGTTTGGGTGTTGTGTCGCCCTCATCATCATTCCATCATAAGCGATGAGCGATTCGCCCAAGTGGAGTGATGTAAAAGGATTTGCACCTGGTAAGCCGAAAAGGATCCTAGATGGAATTGAACAGCCAATAGTACGCTCGACAATCATCATCCCACAACCGAGTTACTCCCACTGGGTTTTGTGGGGAACCAGACAGGGAGGTGGGCTGTCCTCAGAATGCACTTGATAACTTGTTAGCCAAACAGTACCAGCTCTCGGCGTATCGAAGCCCAAGGATATTACTGAACTGTTTCGAAATGCCACGAAAAATTTTTGTTGGACTATTTCAGTTATGTTTGTATGTTTCAAATGTTTGTATAGCTTATGGGACTTAACTACGGGGTCATCAGTCCCTAAAATTACAAACTACTTATGAACTAGCTAACACTAAGGACGGCACAAATATGCATGCCAGAGGGGGATTCGAACCACCGACCGTAGTGGCCGTGCAGACCGTGACTGACGCGCCTCAGAACGCTCGGCCACCGCGGCCGGCTGAAAGATGTTAATGCCAACACCTGGTCACAGCAGCTGCGATTCTGTCGGTAATCTGCTTGATTCTCGGCCGGCTTTCAGTTATGTCAGAGTCTTTGTTCAACATGCTGCAGCATAGGATACTGTTTGAAATATGAGCCATAACAGTCTAAGTACTTACTGTGGCGTCTGAATACTGGGAACGTCTCCACATGCTGTTAGTAAGTACTGCCATGTCTGACTTCATAACTTCTCTACGTTGATTAAGTGGGTGCTGTGATGTCAGACTATGAAACTGCGTGAGGCTGCCTCGAACATCACTGTTCTCTATGCTACCTAACTTCTAGTACTTCATCATCCTGGATTACGCAGGTACTGTGGTATATTACTGCTGGGATCTTCACCACATTACACTGAAACATCTAACTGTTGACAGATTCACAATGTTGAGCAAATGGTTGCAGTAAAGACTGACTGCTGCAAAGTTTACTACATTTCATTAAGTAGTCGCTTTGCTGTCCGACTGCTGCGTTTTTCACAACGTTGTAACTAGGAAATAGGGTCTCAGGATTCCAGGAACTTCACCGTGCTGAGTATGTGGGCATTCCAATGCCTAACTGCAAGCAAGTAGGTACTACAATGTGTAACTTTCAGGTGCTGCAATATCTGACTTGTGACTGTTTCGACACCTTCAGTAAATGGGCACTGAAAAGTTCTCACTGCTGGTAACATGACCAAGTTGGTTAAATAGGCGCAGGAATGCGTGACTGGCTCCATCTTCATGCCGTCTTGTAAACGGGCGCTAGGGAGTTACACGTAACAGTGGTAGCAACTCCACCATGCTGTGTATGTGATCATTGTGATGTCTAACTGCTGGCAACTACAGCAATCTGGGTCAGTGGGATTGCAATGTCAGATTGCTGGGAACGTACATTGGGTAAGTGTGCACTGACTGTCGAGGGCACTATGACGCTTTATACTAGGGGCCCAGGATCTTCACTATGGTGTGTAAGTGTTGGCAAATGCACCGATCCGGGTATGTAGGTGCTGCAGTTTCGGATTGCTTGGAACTTCGACACATTGTACACAAGAGGGCCCTTGACAAATTCACTGATGACAACTTCACCACTTTGGGTAAGTGGGCGCTGTGATGTTTTATTTATTGCTGGAAACTTCATGTCGTTTGAGACTTGACACTGTAGTGTTAGGCTACCAGGAATTTCACCATGCTCGGAAAGTGGGGGAAATGCAGTTTAACTGCTGGCAAATTCAGTACATTAGGATTGTATCCACTGTGGTTACTGGTGGTTGGGATCTTCAACACGTTGCGTAAGTGGCCGCTAAGATGTCTCTCCGCTGACAACATCATCACACATTGTAACTAGGCGCTGGTGTGTCAGGCTCCAGGAACTTCACTATGCTCGGTTAGTGATCAATGTAATGTTTGTAATGCTGGTTGTCGAGTTTCAAAATAATTGGTTTAAATTTGAAGTGTAATATCCCAATTAATAATTATTTTAGTGAGTCACTGCTACTCAGCTATTCATATGCTAGACATACAGATTTTTATAAATCGATCCTTAAGTGGTAGTTTATGTTGAACTTACGTTGAACACTAAAATGAAAAACAAAGATGTCAAATTTACCGGATTAGAGGGCAAATTTTGCGAAAGAAACACCTTGGTGTTACATACTCATTTGCATATAGCGGGTGATTTTTCCGCCATGTAAAAACTGTCGTGATTTATCGATGGGACGACGTGGCACAAAAAATGGCACTGGCGATTTTACGGCTCACTTTAGATTTTCCTGTAGTTTTTTGATTTTTTGCAATAATTTCGGACAGAAATAATGTAAATAGTAAAAAAATTATGCTCTATACGATTACAACTCTACTATTGTGACATTATCTATGAATCCAACACGTAATATTCTCTCTGACCTTATTTTAACAAACAGCCAAAATGATTTGATGTTTTAGTTTAGCTTTAACAAACATACTCCTTTTTTTGGTGGAGGGGGGGGGGAGGACTTTTACCTCTTTAAAATATCATACTAATATGTCTACCAATTTTTTATTATATTTTTCCGTTAAAATATTATCACCTGTCTTGCGTTGGTAGTTCGTTCTCTTCTTAAAGTTTATTTTCTTTACCTGTGTTGGTTACAAACAACTATACTCTGGAAGGAATGCAGCGTACATTTGGCGTTCGGACAAGTGTCTATAGCTTGAAAAGAACTCTGTGTACATTTTGGCGTTCGGTAATCAGTCGGGTGACATCCCTCGCCCGAAACCTTACTCTTAAACTCCCCCTTGCGTACGCCATCTTGCTTTATGTACTTGATGATTTTCTTAGTCTAACTCACGCCTTGTCATTGCTGAGCAATGGCGCAGTGAAAATTATCAAACGCGCGTCCTCCTTAGTACAATGAATTAAAATCTAATGTCTAAAAAAGCCATGTTAGCAGTTAACACTGCAATCAGTGGTACGAGTATTAGAGATTCCTCTCGCAGCTGTTCGCCGTACTGTAATGGACGACGCATTAGTTTGGCAAGGCGTGGTGGTTCAGTGCGCTCGGGCAGACGGCTAACGCGCTCTGTAATCAAGAACTCAGTCAAATACTCAACGAACAACCCAGAACGAACACGAACAAAACGATCGCAAAGCGTCGATCTAACTAAAAATGTTTGTGCTGTACGAACATTTTAGACTGTGGTACAAAACTCGCAGTGGTACTTTCTTTCATCTTGCTTCCTAAAAGGCCTTCGCACGCTCTTGGTGATTGAACACAACTGTGGTCTGAAATATTCCGAGTTGTTCAAAGGTAACAGCGTTTTGTCTGAAAAGTGCATCTGTTTTATTTTGTGAACATGCCATGAAATTCATAAAAAGAATAATAAAAAAATTAATCAATAAAAAAAAGAAATGCAAACATAGACTTTTTTTGTCACATGTACATAAACTGGGAAGATACTGTTTTAATGGCTGTTGTAAATGGCATAATGACAGTAGTAACTTTGTGCATAGATTAAGTACTAAGAGTTCTGTGGAATTCAGTATTACCACACTTATTCCGTTTGTTATTTTAGTTGTATAAGAAAACGTAGTCACGGTTGAAACTGAACACTTGCTCTTAATTTTAGTGAAGAAGAAAGTAACATGAGCAAACTCATATATGAAGTACAGAAAAGATAACTGAATCGGCATTGAAAACGTCCGTCAACAACACACTGTGTCCTTTTTGACAGGAAATCATGAATCCAATCGCACAACTGTGGCGAATTCCATAAGTAAGATATAATATGAGAAGACGCTTGTGAGGTACAGTGTCAAAAGCTTTATATATGTAATCGATTTTTTATTCGGTTAAAACACCAAAGTGTTTTTGTTCGAATGATTTTTTATTCACTTCAAACTATTTTTAGGCTTATTAGGTCATCATCGAGAACCAAAATCAGTAGAACAAAAATATCTTTAAAAATTTTTTTAACCCGAAATATGGAACTGTTGTATCAAGAAGTGACGGGAGCATCAATACAATAGTGTAATCGATTTCTTTAACTGTTCAAAGACGGGCACCAAAAAAATTCAAATGTTTGTAAATCTTGAAACACGTCCACTGAATGTGTTGTGTTCCATTTTGAGTTATTCATGACTCTAAAATGCTTCTGCACCATTAATATTACCTACTTGTATGTCAATTATTTTTATTCTGTTTATTAATGATCAATGCTCCATGTTTATATATGTTTCCACTCATGTGTCTGAACTTATGTGTTCATGTGAATGTGGAAGGTTGCTTTTAATATTGACTGACTGCTGCGCAACGGCTCGTGCTTTAGCGCCTCGTTTACTTTAATTAAGAACTCATGGCTTTGTTCGTCGTCTGTGCTGGCGTCTGCTGGGTGGTCAAAAGGCAAGCTTACTTGGCAAGATGGCGAAGTGACCGTAATCTTAGTGTGGTACCAACCTAATCTTGGACGAAAGAGGTGACAAAAGAGACCTCTCTGGAGCTCTAGAAGAGGGTATTATCTTCCTCAGGTAGCGAGGGTTGGTGGGCACTATGCTCTGAACGCGCTCTGGTCGCTCTACATCCGGTGTGTGGTGGAGCAGGCTTTTGGCTTGACCTTTGGTGGTACTCATGCTCCGACGGCCGAAGTGAGTATATCATGGAATCATGTTGAGGGGATGGCAGGCTGTTAGAACTTTGCTTTCTTTGTGATCAGGCAGCCTTGTTTATCCAGTGATAGTTTTCTTGAGTAACTCTTTTGCTATGCGAGTTGAAGTGATTATTAATTAACAGAACTCGAGTAATGCAGTTTAAATTTAGTATTTGCATTTTCATTCCAGTGATGATTTTGTGTCCAGTTTTCCTCAATGTAGAATACACATGTGTGGCCTTCAGCCTTTGTGTAAACTTAGTATGTTTGAATTTCCTTGCTGCTTTTTATTTTTATTTTTATTTTTTTTAACTAACGTTTTTGTGTCATGTCTGTATCCACGAGTTTGCTAAATTTTTCTCAGACTTTCTGGTTTGATTACGCCTCTCCTATCTGGGTATGATTGACTGCACCACATGCTTTCATAACGGTCATTACTTTGGCATTCTGCCATGCTTTTACTGATACTAGCTTTCTTCTATACGAATTCTCGCATCTGCTTTACTTGCTTATTCTAAATTAATTTCCTTTTGTAAATTTTATCTAATTTGCCATGGTCACACACTACGTGGTACTTAAGAATACTATGCCACTGCCTCCCTGAACATGAATTCGTTTGGTGCATAGTGTGTTTGTAATACTGCTTGAAGAGACCTGCCATCTTGTCAAAATGCCGCTGACGCTTCTTTTATTGCTGCTATGAAGTTCATGAATAATGTGCTGCAAGCATTATTAACTTGTCTGTGAATGAATGAATGTGCTTTCCTCAACCCATTGTGTATCTGCAAATTTCCTCCCATGTTACCTCCATATTCATAAAGGGCAGAAACAATTCTATTATGGGCAGTAACTTTATGATTTAATTCACTTTTGTAGAAGGTGTGTGCTTAATTTGGTCTCCCCACATTTATTTGCTTGTTCATTTTACTGAATACACAATGATTTAAAATATCAAACCTCTGCTTTATAATTTCATGCTCTCCATCGTATGTTTAATTATCTATTCTTTTTATATCTATTTATGTGTTTGTTAAAACGTTGGCTGCTGTCTGAAGGAGTGAGCAGTTAGATAAATTTCCATTGTGCAAGTACTGTGGCAACTCACAAAGTATTTTAGAGCAGCAGTGAGCGTTTTAACTTGATTTTGCAGATCTAAACTGCACGAGATCTTATTTAGAAAACATATCAGGTTACTTTCAATCTATAGGACTTATCTACACTGGCTATCAGTCCCTAAGAATACAAACTACTTCAACTAATGTATGCTAATGACAACAAATACACCCATGCCCGAGGGAGGAATCGACCCTCCAACAACTAGCAGTGGCGCGCTGCGCTGCTAGGCAGTAGTCTTGTGTAGTTCGCGAACGAACTAGTGTGGAAGAGCGTTCCCACAGGCGAACTACGCGAACTAGTTCGCAGATCCCTCGGCTCTTAGTTCGTCCGCTCCTTTTCTGAAGACTGACGTGAAACAGCGAGAGGACGCGAGAGCGCGCAGAATTGCGTGATTCCCTTCTGCCAGTTACCTTCATTTCGAGCTGAGATACAGCTCAACTGTAGTTTCATAGTTCACTGCCACAAGGAATTTATTTTACAAATAAAGTACTACGAGTACTCTGTATGCAAAGTAGTTGAATACCATTGTATCACCCATTCGTGTAAATAACTGGTTTATTTGCCTAAGTATTTGAAATCAAATTCCCAAAAATACGGGTAATAGCCCACGCTTTGGCAACACTGATTCATTATATAAAAAAGCTGTCATAAAGAAAAAGGGCTCTTTTAATAGCAGTAGCAAAAGCCAAAAAGAGCGGACGAACTAGGAGCAGCGGACGAACTAGGAGCAGCGGAAGATTATGACAAACGTATCTCGCTTCATAGTTCGTTGAATTCTTTTCCGAAGACCGACGGGAAATAGCGAGAGGGCGCGTACCAGAATTAAAAATCACGTGTTTGCCTTCTGCTGATGAGTCATTTCGAGGTGAGCGTCTGCCTGCTAGAATACATAGTTAAGTGCTACAAAATTTCTGGTTTGATGTATTCTGCACTCTGCAATATCTGACTTATAAATTCCATAATGCCAAGACAATGAGATAACTGTAAACTTAAACGCGAGAAATTATCCACAAACTGTTTCTTTTGGTTTGCGTAATATCGTTAGCGGCTCAATCATCGAGCGCATGAAGCAGCTAGGTGGGGGAACTTCCCCCTCCACCTGCACGCGCAGACCACGCCGCTCAGTCGTCACTGGGAGCGGACGAACTAAAAGAGCGAACTAAATTGAGCGCTTCCGATCGCGAACTATTATGCGCAAGTCTACTAGGCAGCTCGGCACCTTGGAACGCTGGGCTACTCCTCCGCAAGAAGAAGGCTACGCCTTGAAAACAGAATGCGAGCCCCTGAAGACGAGGGCTATATGTGAGACTCTGACCTCGATTGGTGGTGACGGACCGTCATTGTGGACGCATAAAAGGCGTAGCAGCAGAAGGCGGGTGCATAGCAGCGCTCGCTGGCGGTCGGTGTGTTGTTGTCGGCTGCAGTGGAGGATGGCTTGGCTTGCCGCTGGCTGCGACTGCACTATAGTTGACGTCACGCAGGAAGGCACTTCTGCGCATAGAGGCGGGGCGATAGGGGAAGCGAGGAGGCCAGGAGCTATGGCCGAGCGCCAGCAGTAGAGCCTGCGGGGGAAACATTGCGTAACGTGCGGTTAGCCAAGAGCCAACAGATTGCACATTATTGCAAGGAATTTTATATGAAAGGCAATCACAGCTAAAATATTTATACGTAACTAGCTTAATCCCGCGGCTCCACTCGCGTGTTGGTTGATTATGATAGATAAGCTATCTTTCAGTAGTGTGCTATGAGACTGGTTTTGAAGATGAGATGGCATTCAACAATAATGATTGTAATAATATCACAGATCGATCACTTGATGTAATGCGCAAAACGTCAAATCGATTTTTTTAAAAATAGAAGTATTAAAAGAAATTTCTTTTTTACTACTTTTTTTTTATTTATTCTTAGAGTTCCTTATTCGTATGCTTATCCTTACAAAGAAAGAGCTGAAGACATTGCAGCACCCATAGACCAAAGATATGGTCTATGGCATCACGTTTCGGTGTATGTAACCTCCTTGCTATAGAGTCGCAAACATCATCGCTGGCCTTGAGTCCGAATTTTTTTTAATAATTTGATGACTTTTAACCACAATATCTTCCACCACCTTATGGCTATCGGCATAGAACTGCTGTGGTGTACAACAGGAGGCTTCAGACAACAATTACACACAGACCATTCGTTTGCGTTTTTTATTTAACACACACACACACGTAGAAATTTATATATACCGATAACTTTCCATCCCAATATACTCCACCCTTTTATCATTATCAACCTCAAGGAACAATGCAGCCAATAAAACCATTTTCAAAGAGTAAATTTAATTTTCAGAGAGTAAATATAATTTTCAAGGGGAGTAATTATTGTTCCGCATTTCCCGTCATATTCTTCAAATTACTAAATATCTATTACATCGCTATAAAACTGTGCCTAAAATGTTCATCAGCTCTAAATTAGTAACTCTACAAATATTTAAGTCTCTGTGTCTTGTCGTTCGGACGTGATAAGCGTATATCGAACAGACATTCACATTATTATATATAGATAAATAGCTATCCGATCGCCATATAACCGTGCCTAAAGCCTTCTCCGGGTAGACATTAGTAACTGTACAAATTTTTATCTTTCTATATCTTGTGGTTCAGACGTAATAAACGTACACCGAACAGACATTCACATCTATAGATATAAATTAAGACACTGTCAAGCAGTTAAAATTTAGGTGTTAAAATTGAAGTTGTCTGAGTGAAAGGTCGTTGGTCCACTTAAAAGTACGCCACTGTACGAAATAAAAGCTTAGTTCTGGTAGGAGGTACCCAGATAAGAATTTACTGTTATAAAAAAGCTTAATTTTAGCAATAAAATTAGCAAAAGATCCGTGTGAACTACCGGCTTCTCTCTGCTGCAAAATCTCGTTCCCTGGCCCAAATTGAGAACTGACTTGGTTCAAATTACTCTAATAACAGGAAGTTAACGATACAGTGGCCAATATACGTAGCAGCTCACACGAAGTTACACACAAGCATTAATAAACAATCCACTACAATTAAAGTTATTTCATAAAGATGGGATAAAATTAAAACTATCTGGTCAGTCGTGAAGGAAGTGTCAGGTCAGCAGCAGCAGGTAGAAGATATAACGTCAGTGCGTAGTAGGAATGTTTCTGTTACTGACAAGTTAGATATATGCGCAATATTCAATAATCACTTTCTGAATATAATAGGGGAACTAAACAAAACTCTAGTTTCTACAGGTAATCATATAACGTTTTTAGAAAATGCCTTTCCGAGGCTGTTACCTGAAATGGTCCTTCATGATACTTCCATAGGTGAGATTGAGTCAATAATTAAATAACTAAAGACTAAGGACTCTTGTGGATATGATGGGGTATCTAGCAGAATTCTAAAGTACTGTTCTCCATATGTTAGCCCAGTACTAAGCCATATTTGTAATTTTTCCTTTCAGAATGGTCAGTTTTCTAATAGATTAAAGTACTCAGTAGTGAAACCGCTTTATAAAAAAGGAGAAAGGGATAATGTAGACAACTATAGACCTATTTCTATGCCATCGGTTTTTTCTAAAGTTATTGAAAAGACTGTATATTCAAGATTAATTGATCATTTCAGTTCACATAATTTATTGTCAAATGTACAGTTTGGTTTTAGAAGTGGTTTAACGACTAAAAACGCTATATTCTCGTTTCTCTGTGAGGCACTTGATGGGTTAAGTAAGAGGCTACGGACATTAGGCGTCTTCTTTGATTTAACAAGAGCGTTTGATTGTGTTGATCACAAAATATTGTTGCAGAACATTATGGAATACGGGGAGTAGCCCACAACTGGTTCACCTCTTACTTTAATAATAGACAACAGAAGGTAATTCTCCGCAGTGTAGAAAATAGCTATGACGTGCAATCCCAATGGGGCAAAATTAAGTATGGGGTGCCCCAGGGGTCTGTTTTGGGACCATTGCTGTTTCTTGTTTATATAAATGATATGCCTTCGAGTGTAACAGGTGACTAAAATATTTTTGTTTGCTGATGATACCAGCTTGGTAGTGAAGGATGTTGCTCGTAATATTGTCACAATATCAAATAATGCAGTTCAAGAGATAAGTTCATGGCTTGTAGAAAACAAGTTGATGTTAAATCACAGTAAAACTCAGTTTTTACAATTTCTAACACATAATTTGACGAAAGCTGACATTCTGATTACACATAATGGGCATGTGATAAGTGAGACTGAACAGTTCAAATTTCTAGGTGTTCATATAGACAGTAAGCTGTTATGGACAGCCCATGTTCAGAATCTTGTTCCAAAACTAAATTCTGCTATATTTACCATTAGAACAATATCTGAGATAAGTGATTTTTCAACACGAAAAATAGTCTATTACGCTTACTTTCACTCACTAATGACGTACGGCATTGTTTTTTGGTGTAACTCGCCTGATGCAAAAAGGATATTTCTGGCTCAAAAACGGGCGATTCGAGCAATATGTGGTGTAAGTTCGCGAACGTCATGTCGACCCCTTTTCAGTAGTCTGGGAGTTTTGACTCTGGCGTCACAATACGTTTTTTCTTTAATGTCGTTTGTTGTTAATAATATCAGGTTATTCCCACGAGTTACTGGCTTACACTCGGTGAATACTAAACAGAAGTCGAATCTGCATTTGCATCACACCACCTTAACACTTGTGCAGAATGGGGTACAATATTCTGCGGCATCCATTTTCAATAAGCTGCCACAAGAACTAAAGAATCTTAGCACTAATCCACACGCTTTCAAATCTAAATTGAAGAGTTACCTCATGGCTCATTCCTTTTATTCTGTCGAGGAACTCCTAGAAAAGTTGAACAATTAAGCTAATTCATTTTTTTCTTTATTGATTCTTTTCACTTTGTCTTACGATTGTCGTGTGCAAAGGAGTACTTAAAAATTTTCTATTACCATTCTTGTGTAACAATTAATGTATTGACTTGTTCCATGACCATGGAGTCTCACTCCTCAATTGGGTCCTATGGAACAGAAAAACCAATAAATAAATAAAGAAAAACATTTACGGGACAGCAGAACTTAAACATAAAAAATTGCATCTGAGCTTGTTCTCAGCACTGGTGAAAAACAATATAAAATAAAAAAGGGGGAAGGTGCTCGAAAATTACAATTTATAGGCAAGTCAGAATTATACTGAACTTAATTTGTTTATTCAGGTCGAACGCAAGCAAAATGGGGAACCAATTTTGTTAATACCATAAAAAGCATCCCGTTTACAGGAACTAATACTGACGATGCCCTGCACTGAAGTTAACATAAATAACACAGAACTTAACACTACTGGGGGGAGTATTTACAAACAACACTCACTCGCTCACACACACGCAATGCAACAGTGAAACTCACCAAAATCAGCGTGCTGAAACGAGGCAGAAGCAGGCACCGCTGTCGTAGGCGAAACTCAGCAAACTCTGTCCGTGCCTGATTTGAGATGGTGCGTGAGTATAGCAAAGTTAAGTTGCATTTAGATTAGACCGCTGGCAAACACGCTAACGGCGAAACACGGCTATGACGAACTACGTATAATGCTACTGGAGATTAATATTTAAGTTTTGAATGACAGTTCGTCATGCATGTTGTCCCTCGTGGCTGGTTGCAGAAGCCACCTATTTTTGTCGCTAGTGCGGTACACAGATAAGTAACTAAGGCGCGACTTCACCCTCCGCGATTATAATCGTTTGACGTGTGGTACTTGAAGGCGACTATTTCAGTCGCGATTATTATCGAGAGGAGAAAATCGCCTAGTGTGGCATTCGCCCAAGGTAAAGTAGGCAGCCGTTACAAGAAGCACGGGCTGGATCTTTGTGAAAGCGACAGGTGGTCAGCCAGCCAGCCGAGGACTGCAAGCAGAGTGGGGCTCAGGGATGGGCAAAATTTTTAGAAATACCAATATATATCGTATCGATATTTATAAAAATATCGATTTTATTGAAATAAGAATATCGATATTTCGATATATCGGTGAAATCTTTACATAGAATGCTAAATTAATAATTTTAATCAAAACCACAGATATTATCAACATACAATTAAAAATTGACAAATATTTTATAAATTTAAACATTAATCAATAAAAAAGCATACTGTTTAATCAGTAAAAGAAAAACAATGTAGAGTAAGATATTTACTTGAAAAAAATTGAGCCTGTAGTCATCAGTAACAGACATTAGGAGACCTCTTTGCTTCATATGTTCACCAATGATTCTACTTCTGTTGTCTAGCACCACTAAATTGATCAATGAAGCCACTCTTTCTGACAAAACAGAAGGGGCTTGGCATATCAGGTACTTCTGCGCAATGTCTGATAAAATGGGCGTAAAGTGTCGAGTGTCAGCCCAGAACTTCGGAGGATCACTGTTACGCTCTAAATATGGTTGATCAAGGTACTGCTTCAGCTCATTTGGTACAGTCTTGGCTTGAAATTTGCTGTGAAACTGAACTTTGGGTCAACAGTTTTTCATGCCGCGACCAAATGGAAGTCTTCCTCGGGCTTTCTTGTTCAATATCTAAAGCGCAATGCTCAAGGGAGAATTGTCCTTTTCGCCTATGTTCGGAACGAATTTCTTTGCTAATATGAGCTACTGCAGCTGACGCTGCAAGTGGGGATTCAAAATGAATTCTCTTAAACCAGGGGTCCAAAATTGTTGCCACAGAGAGAATAATATTTTTTTTCCAAGGGAACTAATCTTTCCAGAATTCCTTTGAATAGAGATTTTTTTACTGACACTCCTAAATCAATCGAAGGAGTTGTGTGCTCCACTTCTTGCCGAAGCAGGTTTGCGATGGGAATACTCAAGCTTGCAGTAACGTAACGAAAACTTGGCCTCTGCCTGCGACGTTTGACAACAATTACGCCTAAAGGTCGGAATTCGTATTTCTACCAACAAACTCTTTTCCTTCATTGTGTGAGAGTGATACCACTAGTTAGTTTTATTTTACAGTGAAATAAGCATTACATTTGTCTATTAACATTTCTGTAACCCCCTTTCATAAAATCAGACTGATCAGTGCGGTGCAGTGAGCACAGCTCAGGAGTAAAGAGGTTGCCAGTACTGAACCGTCTCCTTCCCACGCATTCTATGCCTCCTAGCCACCTATCAACGCCCAACGGCCATTAAAGAATCTAATCTAATTAAAAAAAAATAGGTGGCATTTAAAAATATCGCTTTCGATATTCATAATTTAATATCTATATATCGGAAAATAAAATATCGTCGATAAATATCGATAAATTTCCAAAAAATATCGATATTTTGATAAATCGATATTTTTTGCTCATCCCTAGTGGGACTCCACCGTGTTTTTGTATGGCGGCAACTGCCACAGATTATAGGTTACTGTTTTACTATTTAAAAAGTCTTTCCAATACTTTCAACATTACCAGCGATTACATTAATGTTTGCACTTGTCATAATTAATTAAATAATTATTGCACAGGCAAAGTTAATCAAAATTAGGTTGTGTATTTTAAAGTCATTTTCATTGGACGCTGATATGCAGCCAATAGTGTGCTAGATTGTTAAAGTGATTGATATGACACATATGAATCTGGGTTCACAATGATGTGTTAATCTGCAAAAATAAACCGAAAAGTGTTTTAAAATAAACACCTTTAATTCCGAGTAGACGAAACCATACCATGATTGTGATCTGCGCATCGCCAGAGTCCACGACCTGAGGACAACACTATCCAATGGGACATGTGAAACTGAAGTAAGCAATATTGAGCAGTGTGTTGAGAGGCTGAGTGAGACTGGGCACACTATACCAACAAGGACACCACATGGGTATCGTATTTTAGAAATATTTTTATATTTGCGGTACGTGATGTTCAGAACGTAAATAACAATGAGCCAAAGCAACTCTCAAAAATTCTTGAGAGAATCGACTGAAAATTTGCAAGTAAGCATAAGTACCGATCATCAAATGACTGTTCATTTCTCATTTAACGAACTGTGCTATGACGTAAAAGCGCTGTTAGTGGGCAAAACAGAAAAAAAATTAATAGTCAACAAAGTAACTCTCGCGTAAACACATAAAAATGAACTAAAATCGCGAAGGTGGCCAAAAACAATGACCGAAAACATAACCGAATACGAAGAAAACGAAGGACAAATGAGACAAAGAATTTTAAATAAAAACAAAAAACTTCAAAAAAAGTTTGATACAAACAGAAAATAGAAATATGTAATAGCATGACTGTCAAGAAAAAACAAAGAAAGAAAAAAACAAAAAACAGCGAAACTAACAAAATACTCGGAATTTGACTAATTATAGCACAAATGTTCTACAAAATTATCCCGATAATATCAAAAAGCAACAAAGAAAGTGACAAAAAGCGCCATATAACACCGAAGCTGCATTAATTTTCAAAGATTGTAAAAAAAAAAAATAAATAAATAAATAAAATAAAATATCGTAAAATACGCTGCATTAAGGAAAAAATTGTAATTGATTTTCAAGGGAAAAAGGTAAATTATATAAATAAACGAAAGAAAACAGCAGATTTGGCAAATAATAACGCATAAATTGTCAAAAAATGCTTCAGTCAACAAAATAACGTTGAATGTGCTTAAAGTAATATAGAAATGGTAAAAGTAACCCTGAAATCGGCAAAACATAACGTCGATTTATGTGATATAATTTTTTTCCCCTCTAATTGTTGTGAATCGATATGATACAGCTTTAACACATGTGGTGTGTGGCTAATGGATACAATAACATAAAAAGGAGACAGAAGATTTAGAGACAATAAAAATTTCTTTCTGCCGTTTTTCCTCAAATTAAAAAGTAAAACAAATTGATTCCAGAAATCAAGACGCAAGATTGCAAACCACAGAATGTTAGTCGCATTTGCAACGCCATTTCAAAGAATGATCATGACAATTCTTCTCCTGTCGTACTCTGAAGTGTCAACAGAAAGTAGTGAAGATACAGACTTACTTGAAGACATGGAAGAACTGTTTTCAAGTTCAATATAGGATCTTGTGGAATACTTTGCACGCTGTATTTACGAAGTCTAGACAGGAAAACAAAATGTTGAGAATGTTTAAGGAGCAATGACAACATCCCTTTAAATATATTTATGAATTTGGTGTCAACTCAAAATCTTAGGGGATTAGTGCAGTCATATTTCGAGGTTATCCGTATTTGTCATATGTGTGAATCGATATTTATGATGACCACTTTGAAACGCAAACTAACAAGCAACCTCAGTCATTACTGCAATTTACTTATACATGAGCTTTCTTGTAGACTCACCCCAGGTTTCAAGTGGTTCAGAAGACTGTCACAGGAAATGGCTAGTTGGAAACCAAAACAAGAACACCGAAGAACAGAAATTTGGCAGTAATTAAAAAAAAAGTTCATATTAAAGGTCAATAACAGGTGTATTAAAAGAAAATCTCCAGACATGTTAAATAATAAAAGTTACGTAACTAATTACATTAAAGCATGACATCGTTAGATACTGAGCTATGTTAGAATAACACGTGTTATTTTCGACTAATATTTATAGCACAAAACACAGAAAACAGAAAGAGAATCTGATAATATATAGTTCATCAACATATTTTTTCTTCAGCTTATTTCTACATTATACGACTTCTTGAGGTCTCTATAAAAATAGCACTTCATTTTTGTATAATTTTGACTACTTAACTTACGTTATTTAATTCACCCACAAGTTTATGTAATTATCTTGCAAACTGACAACTCCATAGCAAACCTATTTTAATGAGATAAAACAGAAACAGGACTGGTGCTGTGCTAAGGCCGATATTACAGTATCAGATTGACTTGAGAAAGAAATTAGATGAAATATTCGCAGCATATCTTTGACAAAGATCTTTCACGTGACGGTAAAAGGGCTTATTACACAGAACAAAGATAACATAAACTCCGCGTATTCCCATCTCTGCCGTGTTGTGGTTTGAAACTAACATCTAAAAATGCCCCGAGTCATGTGACTGGGTTTCCTTCATTATGAGCAGTTTTTCTCATTTAGATGTGAAGTCAAACGTTGAGTTTAACAATAAAATGATTTCTCGTATTCCTGTTACACATGTCGTGTGAGCAAATAATAAATATTTTCAGTTTTTTTTACAAGCAGCAGAATTACATAACCTCAGTATTTTACAACACGACGAATCTTTTCAATGTTTCCAACTTACGAATGTGATTGTCGATGGGAAGATTATTCAAGCTGCTATTGACCTAGTTTATGTCAGCTAGTAAGTCATTTCTGATACAAACCCGCTTCCAGTAACAAAACTAAAAAAGTTTTCGTATGATACTTCTATGATATGTCACGTAATTGACGTTGTAAGACTTATCAGCTGGTTTAAACTTACTTTGCATTTGAACTAATATTTTCGCCGAAGTTAAATTTAACACATACGTTGTAGAATCGTGTTATGAGAATAACATGTTGCATACAGTTCAGTCAGACTGTTATCGGAAAGCTACTCAGAAGAATAAAGATACGTGTTACCCACGACAAATGGCACATTTTTAACGATCATATTATTGACAGAAAAGTCGAAGTTGATCGAACGTAATAGCAGCAAATTAACGCAAATCATTACTGTATTTGTCAAAGCAGACTGTACCTAGCTTTCGTAAGAAAACTAAAAATAATGAAGATACGTGTTATCTCCTCCCCCATGAATCACAGACATTGACAAGGTGGGGTGGCTTGCGTGCCTCAACGATACAAATAGCCGTACCGTAGGTGCAAAAGTGTGGTTCCTCAAAAGGGGCAGCAGCCTTTTCAGTAGTTACAGGGGCAACAGTCTGGATGATTGACTAAGATGGCCTTGTAGCATCAGCTTAATGTGGCTTCGCCACACAGTTACTGCGAACGGGGAAACTACAACCATTACTCTTCCCGAGGGATGCAGCTCTACTGTATGAATATGTGATGATGGCATCCTCTCGAGTAAAATATTCGGATCTCCGAGCTGGGACTACACAGGAGGATGTGATCATCAGGAAAGACAACACTGGCATTCTGCGAATCGTAGTGTGGAATGTTAGATCCCTTAATCGGGTAGGGAGGTTAGAAAACTTAAAAAGAGAAATGGATAGGTTGAAGTTAGATATAGTGGGGCTTAGTGAAGTTCGGTGGAAAGAGGATTTCTTGTCATGTGAGTGCATGGTTATAAATACAAAATCAGTTGGAGGTGTTACAGGAGTTGGTCTGATAATGAATAAGGAAGTAGGAATACGGGTAAACTACTATGAGCAGTACAGTGATAGCATTATCGTAGTCAAGATAGATAGGAAGCCAACACCGACCACAATAGTACAGGTTTATATGCCAACTAGCTCTGCCGATGATGAGGAGATCGAAGAAATGTACGAAGAGGTAAAGGAAATTACCCAGATAATTAAGGGAGCGGAAAACTTAATTGTGATGGGAGACTGGAATTCTGTAGTAGGAAGGGAAGAAGAAATAGTAGGTGAATATGGTCTGGGCAAAAGGAATGAAAGAGGAAGCGGCTTGGTAGAATTCTGTACGGAACATAATTTAATCATAACAAACACCTGGCTTAAGAATCACGAACGAAGTTTGTATATGTGGAAGAGATCAGGAGACACCGGAAGGTACCAGATAGATTTTATAATGGTAAGACATAGATTTCGGAACCAGGTTTTAAACTGTAAGTCATACCCAGGGGCAGATATACTCTGACCATATCTTATTGGTCATGAACTGTAGGATGAAACTGAAAAAACTGCAGAAAGGTACGGGAGATTTTAACTGTGTTCTGCACACTAAAGATCAGACACCTAATTTTAACAAATCCGTGGAATTGGAACGGATAGTAAAGGATTTACTTTTAACAGACAGTTGGGAGCATAAGTATGGAGTAACTCCTGGTTTTACGTATGTGACAACTAATTCGGCAAGTAGATTAGATAGGATATATGTATCGGACAACTTAAAACACCAAGTTATACATTGCGAGGTCTGGCCAACTATTTTCACGGACCATGCTGCATATATTTGTACTTTAAACTCGCAGAAACAGGGAACGTACCGTAGTAAATGAACATGGAAACTTAATGTCTCACATTTAAATGATCAAGGATGTAAGGATGCCCTCACATATGCGTGGAATGAAAGTCTCGCCAAGTATAGGACATATGATTCGGCAATCAAATGGTGGCTACAATGTGCTAAACCCAAATTAAGGAAAGCCATGCTACATTACTCAAGGGAGAAGAACTGGTGGCTTAAGCGAACCATGGAATTTCACTACTCAAGTCTAAGGGAACTATATAAACTGGATGCGACACTAATCGAGAATTACGCCGAAATTAAGAAAGTGCAAGCTAAACTACTACTTCTTAAACGGAAACAGTTAGAAGGTTTGAAAGTCAGATCTCGAACCCAGGACTCACTACACAATGAAGCGACGTCAATATACCATCTGGCGCGTGAGAGTAAACGTAAGGAAGCATAAGGAAGTCCTTTCTGAAGGCATTTGTGTGGAATGTTGCCTTGTATGAGAGTGAAACATGGACGATAATCAGTGCGGACAAAAAGAGAATAGAGGTTTTTGAAATGTGGTGCTGTAGAAGAATGCTGAAGATTAGGTGGGTAGATCGCGTAACTAATGAGGAGATACTGAACAGAATTGGGGAGAAAAGGAATTTGTGGCATACCTTGACTAAAAGAAGGGATCGATTGGTAGAACACATTCTTAGATATTAAGTAATTGTGAGCTTAGCACTGGAGGGAAATGTGTGGGGTAAAAATCGCTGAGGGAGACCAAGAGATGGATACAGTAAGCAGATTCACATGAATGTATGGTACCGTTAGGATAGTGTAGGGTGGAAAGCTGCATCAAACCAGTCTCCGGACTGAAGACGACAACAACGTGTTATCTACGTTAAACAGCTCTTTTATAATGATGATACTACTGAAAGAAATGCCGCAGTTTCTTGAAATTGGTAACAGATTAATAAAAAAGCAAGAAATCAATGCTACTAATTACTGTGTCTGTATCATCCGTTTTCTGTGCAAACAATTACAGCCATATACAACACACGAATTGATCATTATGTCTGAACTGTAAAGACGACGTAGTTGCGCAACTTCATCCGTATTTTTACGAATGTTTTCTGTGATTTCACATACGACTGCTCACACGTTTATAGTGTAGAAACATGGCGACGGGACGTGTGACACCAGTGATAGTGTATAAGGCAGTGCTAGAGCTTCATTGCCAGTCTAGTAATATATGTCTATGGTTTCACGATAATTACGTTACGCTCAGTTTATATCTTTGGGCTATGGATATTACATTCTCATCCAATATTTAATCAAAGTTTGTTCAAAATGGCGGAAGACAATGTTCTGTCGTTATGTGTACGACATTTGCGTTGTGTACGCATTTGTAAGAGGAGAAAGAAAAGGAAACCTACATGGATGGAGGAGGGAGTGTTATCATGAAACAATAAAACATACAACAAAGTTTGTTACGGGAACTGCAAGAACGTAAAGCCATATGAATATTACTTCAGAATGGACGAGAGCACGCTTGTCTGTTTGCAGGAACTCAGCTCAGTCATACTGTATTCGGAAAATGCACATTTACCGTTAACGTTTCGAGTTCTAGCAACAGGAGAAAACCACTCTAGTTTACTGTATAGCACTTGACTACTGTAGCGTACACTGGCGAAAATAACACCAGAAATGTGTGAATCTATTTATAGGGCACTGAAGGAGCAATATTAGAATCTAAATAAATGTTTAGAGCACTATACTGCCACAAATGACAAGTTTTTAACGAAAATTTACTGAGTTCTATCAAATGAAAAATTGACAGAAATGTAGGAAACAAAGGAAGAAATTAATAACTCGTGGCATCTGAAGTATAAAAATACAACAATGGAGAACTATATAAGAAACTTCCGATTGCGGACGAAACATGCTATGGGGGGACATACGTGGTTTCAGTGGAGCTTATACAAGGCATCATGATGACGAAGAAATATTATGTTTCCCAATGCTGTGGCATTTTTCAACGAGATAATGGTACAGGTTTCACAGCGAGTTTTGAGTTGGAAGTGATGTGCTGTCCTTACACCTCACCAGCTATGTACCTGATTGAACACAGCTGGGATGTGACGGAATATGTCTTCAGACGTTATCACCTCTGTCCTTGCACTTTTCATCCATGAGCTCCAGAGGGCAGTAGATACAGGATCGCAGGCAGACGTCATGGTTCTTGACTTCCAGAAGGCGTTCCATACCGTAGCCTGATGAACAGAGTGCGAGCGTGTGGAATATCAGACCAACTGTGTGGTCGCATTAAGGCGTTTCTAGCTAACAGAACGCAGCATGCCAATCTCAACGGAGAGAAGTTCACATGTTTGTTAATCTAAGAGACTTGACTGCTATGGTTATCAATTCCTAGGCTTACAAACTACTTAAAGTAACTTATAGTAAGTTATAGCAAAGGACGAAGTGGAAGACGAAGTGGAGGAAGATGAGATAGGAGATATGATACTGCGATATCAATTTGACAGAGCACTTAAGGACTTGAGTCGAAACAAGGCCCCTGGAGTAGATGATGTTCCGTCTGAACTGCTGATGTCATTAGGAGAGCCAGTCGTGAAAAAATTGTATCACCTGGTATGCAAGATGTATGAGACAGGGGAAATACCTTCCCACTTCAAGAGGAATATTGTAATTCCAATTCCAAAGAAAGCAAGTGCAGACAAGTGTGAAAATTACAGAACTATCAGTTTAATAAGTCATGGGTGCAAAATACTAACACGAATTATTTACAGACAAATGGAAAAACTTGTGGAATGCCACCTCGGGAAAGATCAGTTTGGATTTAGGTGAAATGTAGGAACACGGGAGGCAATACTCACAGTACGACTTATCTTAGAAGATAGGGCAAGGAAAGGGAAACCTACGTTTTTAGCGTTTGTCAATTTGGAGAAAGGTTTTGACAATGTCGAGTGGAATACACTCTTCCAAATTATGAAGGTATCAGGGGTAAAATATAGGGACCGAAGAGTTATATTCAACCTATACAAAAACCATACAGCGATTATTAGAGTCGAAGGGCAAGAAGGGGACGCAGATGTTGGGAAGAGAGTAAGACAGGGTTGTAGCCTTTCCCCAATGTTGTTCAATCTGTACATTGAGCAGGCAGTGAAGGAATGAAAGGAGAAATTTGGAGAGGGCATTAAAGTGCAGAGATAAGAAATAAAAACATTGCGGTTTGCCGATGACATAGTAATTCTATCAGAGACCGCAAAAGAGCTGGAAGAGCAATTGTATGGGATGGACAGTGTCTTGAAAGGAAGATATAAGATGAACATTGACAAGAGTAAAACGAAGGTAATGGAATGCAATGTCAGAAAATCAGGGGATGCTGAAGGAATTAGATTAGGTAATGAGACAATAAAAGTAGTAGATGAATTTTGTTATTTGGGTAGCAAGATAACTTCTGATGGCCCAAGTAAAGAAGATATAAAATGCAGAATGGCTATGGGAAGAAAAGCGTTTCTAAAGAAGCCAAACTTGTTAACAACCAATATTAATGTAAATGTTAGGAAGTCCTTTCTGAAAGCATTTGTCTGGAGTGTAGCATTGTATGGGAGTGAAACCTGGACGATAAGGAGTTCAGATAAAAAGATGATAGAAGCTTTTGAAATGTGGTGCTACAGACGATGAAGAAAATTAGACGGGTAGATCACGTCACTAATGAGGAGGTGCTTAACCAAATCGGGGAGAAAAGGAGATTCTGGCATATCCTGACTAAAAGAAGGGATAGACTGGTTGGACACATTCTGAGACACCAAGGAATTGTTAAATAAGCATTAGAAGGAATCGTGTGGGGTAAAACTCGTAGAGGGAGACCGAGGGACGAATATATTCAAAAGGATGTAGGTTGCCGAACGTATTCTCAGATGAAGAGACGTGCACAGGACAGGGTAGCGTGGAGAGCTGCATCAAACCAGTCTGCGGAATGAAGACCACAACAACAACAACAGCTAAGGACCACACACACAGACACCCTTGCACAGAGAGAAGTCTTCAGACGTTAAAGTGATATGAGGCGTGCCCCAAGGGAGTGTTATAGGACTGTTACTTTCACAATATACGCGGCGTATTCCAAAAGTAAGGTGCGATGAACAGTATGTCACAGGTGATAGGCTTGAATGCCGTTTCAGGGCTGTCTGCCAACTCCTGGGGAACATACGGCAGTGTTGATGTGCTGCGGCAGGCGCTTGCCTGTCGATGAGAGCAGATCGGAAGGGCCACTACAATTGCAGTCCCCACTAGTTGTAAAGTGTGCGGTGTGATTAGATGCTTTGCTGGCAAAAGGATCGTCAGCCGTGGTCAGCCATCGTGAATTGTGTCTGGCGTATGGGCCGAACATAATGAGTGACAAACAAGTTCGATACTAGTATCGTGAATATCAAAATGGCCGTACAAATGTACACGATGAACAGCGGTGTGCCTGGCGCAGTATTAGTATTAAAAATAATAATAATAATAATAATGTTCAAATGTTTGTATAGTCTATGGGACTTAACTACGGGGTCATCAGTCCCTAAACTTACAAACTACATATGAACTATCTAAGACTAAGGACGGCACAAATATCCATACCCGAGGGGGAATTCGAACCCCCGACCGTAGTGGCCATGCAGACCGTGACTGGAGCGCCTTAGTCCCCTCGGCCACCGCGGCCGGCAGTATTCGTATCGACGATATCGTTGATCACGTTAAGCAAAAAACTGCGAAGTAATCGGCGTTTGACGATTAGTGGTCTGTACAGGATAACCAGCCAGTCTAAAACAGGTCAGGGAAATAATTAAAAAAATTATTTCAAGACTTCGCCTAAGTTTTAGAAGTGTTCTTCCACTGCGACATACGCCTTGACAACGTGACCAAGGCTGTCCACCTGCAGGACAGAGCCGGCCAGAACCAGTATTGAATGCTGATTCTAAAATCACGCCACCCTTCTGGCGTCCGTGCTGAAACTACTGACGTTTCCATGCTACCGTGGAGCCAATAGCAGACACCCACGTTTGATCACGTGTGCTACTGCCGCAGGACTCAGAGGTGCATCAGTTCCTCTGCTCTCTTCAGTTTGAGTTCTCGTGCAGAGCAGACGCACTCCAGAGGTCCAGCCTCGGTGCGGGGCGAACGGCCGCAAGCCGTCCGCTCGCGCCTAGCGGCTGTTCGGTATCAGCCACCAACTGTGTGAACCATTACCGTAACTATTACCGTAACCTTTTCCGTTTTCTAAGCCGCTAACTTAGACTGGCACTCATTCATTGCATCCGTCCCCAGGGCGAGTCCCGATATGTATTCCGTATGTGAAGAATATTCCAAATATTAATTTCAATTCTATCTTTTATTTACCAGTCAGCCACCATTTCCTAGGGCGCCCACAAGCCTTCACCGCTCCGCCTTCAATCCTGACAACGCCTCCAACCCATTTTATTTATGCAGCACTGGAATGGGTTGTATAAATTTTCCTGTCATCCGTGGGATAAAGATCAAGTGCTGTACAGGTCTGGCTTCAGCTGGTTCAGATCCCAGGCAGAAGACTTATAGGCCGAGGGACTAAACAAGCTGCTGCAGCCTTACAGAAAGTGTGTACATGAGAACGGTGATTATGTGCAAAAATGAATTAGAATATCTAGTCACATATTACTGTCAATAGAAAACTTTTTGATGGGTGATGTTTTTATTATTACCAAATGGACCATACTTTCGCAATACGCCTCATATATAAATGACCTCGTAGATAACATCTGAAGTTTAGTGAGGCTTTTCGCGGATGCTGCTGTACTTTATGGAGGAGTCGTAACACTAACAGGGTAGTGAAATGTATGGGGATCTGCAGTCTGTTAGTACTTGGTGCAGGATATGGTAATCGAGCGCCGGCCGCGGTGGCCGAGGGGACTGAGGCGTTCCAGTCACGGTCTACACGGCCACTACGGTCGGGGGTTCGAATCTCCCCTCGGGCATGGATATTTGTGCCGTCCTTAGTATAAGGTAGTAGATAAGTAGTTTGTAAGTTTAGGGACTGATGACCCCGTAGTTAAGTCCCATAAGCTTAACAAACATTTGAACATTTATTTGGTAATCGAGCCTGAACATAAACAAGTATAAAGTGCTACGTTTACATGGAAAGAAAGATTCTTTATTACGAGTATATAACTACCCAATAGCAGAACAAAAATAGGAAGCAGTTAAAGCAGTGAGGCAATGGCCATATAAAATCTGTCGTCGGTAAGGCAGATGCCAGATTGAGATTCGTTGGACATATTCTCAGGAAGTGTAGTCCGTTAACGGAGGAAGTAGGTTACGAAACGATCGTACGGCCAGCGCTTGAGTATCGCTCATCAAAAAATGTTCAAATGTTTGTATAGTCTATGGGACTTAACTACGGGGTCATCAGTCCCTAAACTTACAAACTACTTATCTACTACCTTATACTAAGGACGGCACAAATATCGATGCCCGAGGGGGGATTCGAGCCCCCGACCGTAGTGGCCGTGCAGACCGTGACTGGAGCGCCTCAGTCCCCTCGGCCACCGCGGCCGGCTATCGCTCATCAGTGCGGAATCTGTAGCAGATAGGGTTGAGACGAGGGGTGTTGAAATAAAAGTACGTAACGTCTTATGAAGCAAACCGGTTGAAATTTGGATATGTTGCTTTGGAAGTACGTAGTGCGACATTTGGGGACGCGATACGCGCGTCCTCACCTCCCCCACAAACTCTCGATGCTGTGCCCTCAGCAGGCAACGTATTGCTCACCGTCTTTTTCGACGTCCGAGGTCTGGCAGTTGCCGAGTCCCTCGAACACGGAAAAACGACTAACAGTACCGTCTACTGTGAGACACTCCGTAGCCTACGCAAGTCCATCAACAACAAATGACCTGGGCTGCTCACGGAAGAGTGATTCTGCTGCATGATAGCGCGTCCACACGTCTCCAGTGTACTGGCCAAGTTCAAGTGGGAGCAGCTTGAGCCTCCAACCTACAGACCGGACATGCCGCCCTACGACTTCCACCTGTTTGGTCCGCTAAAAATCAACTCAAAGTGAAGCGCTTCAACTGGAACGACGAACTGAAGGACACAGTAGAGGACGACTGGCTGTTGTCACAGCCAAAGGAATTGCCTCGTTAAACAGTGGGTCGGTTGTGGTCAAGCCTCTGGTCATTAGTTCTGAATAGAGACTTCATTTATACCCACAGTCTCCTTTCATACCCTCGTAAAAGACGTAGAGAAGATCAAACAGACAGAGAGCAACACAATTCGTTACAGGGTAATTTAGTAGGCGCCAAAGTGTGAAACAGCTGAAAAGCAAACTTCAGTGGTAGACGCTGCAAGAGAGGCATTCCGAATTTCAGTGCTTGCTTGTGTCAAAGTTCTGAGAGCATATGCTTGTTAAAGAATCAATCGATATATTAATTCCCCTACGCATATCTCGCGAAGCGACCACAATGATAAGATCAGAGAGATTAGGGTCCACACAGAGGCATATAGGCTGTTGTTTTTCCCGCGAACCACACGCGACTGGAGTAGCAGGAGATGGCAATGATTTAGAAAGTGACCTCCAGCACACACCGTGACATGGCTTGCGGAGTACGTATGTGTCGATTTAAAAAAAAAAAAATATGTTTTTATTTTATTTTATTTATTTATTTATTTTTTTTTTTTTTTGTGGTGTGAGGCGTCTCTTGTGTGCACATGTAATGCTGCCTCCATCTAACGAAACAACGACACAACAAGCGTCATTGCTTCTGTGCCAAGAGGCTTCGCCGCTGATATTCCGTATTTCTTGTTTTCCAGAAGGCTTTTGACACGGTACCTCACAAACGGCTTTTAATCAAATTGCACGCTTGTGGTATATCGTCCCAAATTTGCGACTGGATAAGGAATTTCCTATCAGAGAGAACACATTTTGTAGTAATCGATGGTACGGCATCGACTAAAACAGAGGTGATATCGGGCGTTCCACAGGGTAGTGTTATTGGTCCTCTGCTGTTCATTATTTACATAAACGATTTTGGAGAAAATCTGAGCAGCTCTCTTAGGTTGTTTGCCGTCATTTACCGTCTAGTAAAACCATGTGAAAATCAAAACCAACTGCAGAACAATCTGAATAAGATATCAGTGCGGTGTAAAAATTGGCAATTGATCAAAAATGTTCAAATGTTTGTTAAGCTTATGGGACTTAACTATGGGGTCATCAGTCCCTAAACTTACAAACTACTTATCAACTACCTTATACTACAGACGGCACAAATATCCATGCCCGAGGGGGGATTCGAACCCCCGACCGTAGTGGCCGTGCAGACCGTGACTGGAGCGCCTCAGTCTCCTCGGCCACCGCGGCCGGCTTGGCAATTGACTCTAAATGAAAAGAAGTGTGAAGTCGTCCTCATGAGTACGAAAAGAAATCCGTTAAACATTGTTTACAAGATAAATCAATCAAAAGTGAAGGCCGTGAACTCTACAAAATACTTAGGAATTACTATTCCATCACACTTAAACTGCAAAGAACACGTAGATAATTTCGTGTTAAAGGTGAACCTGAGACTACGCTTTATTGCCAGAACCCTTAAAAGATGCAACAGAACTACAAAAGAAACTGCATATACTACGCTTTTCCGTCCTTGTTTTGGAGTATTTCTGCCCAGTGTAGGATCCTTATCAGGGGGATTTGACGGAGGACATCGAAGAGTCCGAAGAAGGGCATATCGTTTTGTATTGTCACGAGTCAGGATAGACAGCATTACAGAAATGATACAGGATATGGGATGGGAATCATTACAACAACGGCGCTTATCGCTATTTACGCTAGCGCGTGGGCTAGTAACGAAACTATAATCGCCAACATTCTTCTCCGAATGCGAAAATATATAGCTGACTCCCACTTACATAGGTAGAAAAAATTATCAGAACAAAATACCAGAAATCAGAGCTCGAACAGAGAGAGTCAGGTGTTCTTTCTTCCCATGCACTAACGGAATGGGATATAAATAATATAAAGGTAACGTTTTCTCGGGGTCAAGTGGCTCAAAATGCCCAAGCTTTCGGCCGAGATACTCTTGGCCATTATCAAGAGGTGACTGTTACACCGTTGATGCCGCCGTCCTTATGCAGCTCCGCGGATTCCTGTCACGTCACTGCTGCTCCCGAAGTCGCCACAAATGCAATGTTTCGGTCACGTGCCTGCTGTGCCCGCTTCAATCGACCGATGGCCGGCTCCCGAGCCGTGCTTAGCTGCAAGCCACCACCATTGTTATTTTTTTTACATACTCTAATTTCGATCGCCTCGTTTATTCCGCTATTCCAGAAATTATTTGTTCTTGTAATTACTGATGTCTTGTCGAACTCAATGCGATGTTTGTTTTCCAGAGCATGGTCCCCAGTTGCTGATCTTTCTGGATAATGTAAACGGAAACATGTTTCATTTCAACACAGCACTGTTGAACAGTACGCTCTGTCACCTGATGTAAAACTGCACACACCCACACCGTATCTTGTGTTCTAAGGCCTACATAATATTCACAGCTTTCATAATTCTGTAGGAGGCCTGAAGACCGAGTCGATCTCTTGTCTCTTAAGGAGCCAGCTAATGTTTCCCGTTACCAAGCCACAAAACGGCAAAAACGCAAGCTTATTTGTTTGTTTGTTTGTATAGTTTATGGGACTTAACTATGGCGTCATCAGTCCCTAAACTTACAAACTACTTACGGACTAGCTAACACTAAGGACAGCACAAATATCCATGCCCGAGGGGGGTTTCGAACCCTCGACCATAGTGGCCGTGCAGACCGTGACTGACGCACCTCAGTCCCCTTGGCCACCGCGGCCGGCAAGCTTCTTTGTCGCCTCCTGGAAGGTATTATACTTGCATTCGACGAGACATTAGTCATTACAAGAACAGATAGTATCTGGGAAAGCGTTAAAAAAAAAGGCGATCGAAATTAGAGTATGCGAAGAAACTCATAATAAGGACGGCGG
This sequence comes from Locusta migratoria, assembly GCA_026315105.1. Lineage (NCBI taxonomy): Eukaryota > Metazoa > Arthropoda > Insecta > Orthoptera > Acrididae > Locusta > Locusta migratoria. The sequence continues at coordinate 298,874,510 of CM048751.1, forward strand.
CTAAGCACAGGTTGGGACCCGGCCATCGTACAGTTGAATCGGACACGGCAGGCAAGAGACTGAAACATTGCTATGTATGGTGATGGCACGAACACCAGTGACGTCACAGGAAGCCACGTAGTTGTTTAAGGATGACGACAGCAATTACTCGACAGTCAGCACTTGACAAAAGCAAAAGCTCGTGCATTTCAAACCACTTGACTCACCTGGGAGCCCGACAGAATTTTATCTAATAGTTTGCTCAGCTTTGCGACAGATAGCCTCTTGGCATGGAAGAAATGACATTCTGGTATTTAGTTAAAAGGAGTAGCATTACATCTGCACATACAAGACACCTAATTCCCATTAAAAAATACATCTACATCTACATACTCTGCAACCGTCGTCATGGTATGTGGTGGAGGGTACTATGAGTACCATTGTGACTTCTGTACCAGACATGTATGGTTCACGGGAAAAATGATTACCTATATACCTCTGTGTGGGGCCTAATGTCTCTAATTTTACCCTTCTGGTCGCTTGAAGAGATATACGTAGGGGGAAGGAATATAGCGGTTGATTCTTCAAGAAACATAGGCTCTCGAAATTTTGATAGAAGCCCACACAACGATACAGAAGCCTCTCTTGCAGCATCTGCCACTGGAGTGTCTGGATCGTCTCTGTCGTACTTTCTCACTTACTAAATGAACCTGTAACAAAGTGTGTGTCTGAACTATGCATTCATAAATACTGTCTACTAGTTAGGTGAAGAGAAAGAAGGAAGGAAGCTTTGGGCTTATCATCCAATGATAGTGCAGCATGTTGGGTGAGCGTGTGGAGGAAATTGGCCATGTCCTTTCAAATGAACTGCCCTGGGATTTGCTTGGACTGATTTAGGGGTGGCTGGATGCGATTTGAATAACGGTGTTATTACTTAGGTGGTGATAATGATGAGTATATGTTGTAGAGATAAACTGGATAGTTTAATGCTGGCGTAAGCGCAGTCGGTACCCTCGAGGTGGGGCGCTGTGCACACGGCCTCGGCGCCTTGTACCCCCCTGTACCTCCTCCTGTGCTGCGTGGTGCCTGGCAGGGCGGAGAGGCGGGAGGCGGCGACCGCAGGGACCGCGCAGTGCAGGGGCGGCCTCCACCACAGAGCAGGCACTGCCACCAGCCACCGATGCTGCAGCCTTTAGTAGCAGGGCTGTCTCCGTTCCAGGCCTACCCCCACCCTGCCGCCGAGTGTGACCCATTCTGGGTAATGAGGAGGGGTGGGGTGGGGTGGGTCGGGGGAGCTGGCAGCCGCTCGCGCCGCGCCGTTTGGCAGCCGCGCCCGGAACTGCGTGCTTGTGGCGCTGCCAGCTGTCGGTCTGGGGTGGGGGGTGCGAGCCGTGCTTCATCGCCAGGCCGTACATCGAGCAGCGCTGGCGCCTGTCGCAGCCTCCGACACCACTTCTTATACGCTGATCTCACAAGTCACTGGCAGGACAGTTTTGCAGGCTCCATGAGCAATTCGAGTCAGTGCCAATTATTGCCACAAATTTTACGCTTGTTACCCTCGACACTCTAAACAGACCATTAAGATTTAATTCACGTCGTTACTTACAATCTAATATATAAAGCAGAGTGTCCGTATTGGTGTACATGTTGCATACCAATCTACAGTTTTGATGCAATATTTCTCAAATTTTATACAAGTAAGCTTCAATCCATGAGAACGGTTGTCATAAGTGTAAGAATCACGTACGATACGTAAATGACGAGATATGACGCCATAAACAATGAGATGCGCGAAAGACTGCTGCATTTTGCGACAATGCTGCTCATTTTCTCCTAAACCATTGGAGAAGAATTACGTACGATACATAGATGACGAGATATGACGTCATAAACAATGAGAGGCGCGAAAGACTGCTGCCTTTTTGCGACAATGCTGCTCATTTTCTCCTAAACCATTGGACCAATTTCAACCAAATTTGGTACACACATTTCTTACCGTGAGGTAATAATTGCTGCATGGTTAAGAATCACATACAGCACATGGTTCAAAAGATATTACGTCATAACCAAAAGAAATTGCAACAAAAACTGGCACATAATGCAGCGAGACGTTATAAATACGCTATATGAAAATGAGAGTACCTAGCGAGTTGCAACAAACTTTGAACATAATTTCAAACCGTTATTAAACTTTTTCTCGTTGACAACCACATCAGAAAACTGAAAGGAAAAAAAGTTTCTCGCTTACTACTTTTCCGCTGTTCATGGACTAAAACTACGCCATTCGGTATGACGTTACAATTTATAATTTGTACACTACAAATAATAGTCGCAGGAAATTTTACAGACAGTTTACACGCATATAGTTGAGTATACCTTCTAAATTGTATCACAGTAAGACACGTAGTTCATGAGATATGAGCACATAAACATTAACAATCCACTGTTCATGGACTAAAACTACGGAAGTCGGTATGACGTTACAATTTATAATTTCTACACTACAAATTATAGCCTCAGGAAATTTTACAGACAGTATACACACATATACTTGAGTGCACATTCTAAATTGTATCACAGTACGACATGTAGTCCATGCTATATGAGCACATAAACAGTAGCATTCATGGAAAACCACCCCATCACGCACCAAGTTTTAATCGGTTTCTTTTGTCATTTCCAAGAGATTTTACAGACATACAGCCCTTATACAAATGAATATATACGTGAAAAATGGCAGGAATAAATAGGTAAATACCTGGGCAACGCCGGGTTTTCAGCTGATCTTCTATACACATTACAAAACAAAGTCCTGTCCGTCCCCAGTACACTCAGAAACTACTCAACACAGTTTCATATAGTTTTCACCAATGGATGTCACAGTTGGTGAGGGAGGTTTAGTTGTACAATTCATTCAGGTCTGTGGAAGTGAGTGAGTTAGTCAAGCAAAAATCTGATCCGCAAAATATGCTGTACAAATACTCTAAGGAATAACTGTGTATTCAGTGACTTATGAAGTTTGCTGTACAATCGACAGCAAAAAAAGTGAATCACTGCAGAATGCAACCCAACTAACGTAGCTGTGTTGCGGATACTCTCTGTGGAGTACAGTCGTTCGATTATTCACAATGAGTACCGTAAGAAGCAGTAGATAACATTGCTCCTTATGGCAGTCAGTCCGCATGTAATTCAATAACGCCACACAAAAAACATTAGAATGCAACTTATTAAAGACGAGAAAGCAATGTAAATACAATTTCTTTACAATAAGTGACAAATCGGATTCCTTATCAAACTCATTTAATAACATAATGAGTTTTTGTTCGTGCTCTGAATTTGAACACACTGTTGACCAAAAAAAGCTTGCGTTTCTAAATGTGACTAAATTATCCATAAAGAGACGTAAAACATTGACGTTTTCATTGGTATCGGTTTAGAAGGCCAATGTCCGAACCCAGAAATGTATGGTTAACTTCAGAATTGCACCAGGAATTGCATGAAGGTGAAATTGTTGCTGAGAGGTAACTACTAAACGTATATAATACAGTGCAACTCAGAGGTGTCAAACGTGATAAAATTTTGGAATAGAACGCAGTACCTATATGAATCGTTAACTAAGCACGATCACACCTCAGATATTAAATAAATTCACAGATAGCGCTATATTTGAACTTGAAATGACGATACAACTGACTTCTTTCCCGGCAGCGACTCACCCCTGGCTCTGTTCGCTATATCTAACGAGATGAAATAGTTACTGTTCTCACCATTAGCGGAATGTGCATATGTTCGGCTAGAAGTAGCACAAGCCGCGGCGGATTAGACGTACGCACTGGAGCGCCGTTCTTCGGTGCACCCGGCTTTTCGCCGTCGGGGGTTCAAGTCCCCCCTTCTGGCATGGGTGTCTGTGTTGTACTTAGGTTAGTTTAGTTTAGGTTAGTTTCTAAGCAACAGACTAATGACCAAGCAGTTGAGTCCGAGAGATTTACAAACATTTACAAACATATTGAAGTAGCGCAATAAATAACGTTGTGCTGCCTGGGACTCCAACCCCGCGCCTATCGTCAGCGTTGACCTCAGACGACTAGGTAACAATTCACCCAATCTCGTTTACTAGTAACTAGGATCGCGCCGTTCGTAGAGACCTGGAGGGGTTTGGCATTTTAAGGAAACAACGAAAACTAATCCAACTTTGTTGTAGTCAGTATCGAATGGACATGTGTAATGTTGATTTGAAACACGCCACAGTCCTAAATTCTTTACTTGGCACTGCTGGAGGTGGAGAGGGGGATTTCTGCGATTGTTAAAAACTGTTACCCCAGCAGGAATCAAACCATATCTTAGCCGTTACAAGCTAACATCATCCCGGCCAACTGACGATTTTCATACGTGGTAGTACAATGTTTTTGTCAAAATGGAGTGCAGAACACTTCGTACGAGAGGTAAAATAGTTCGTCGGGTTCTGTCTACGTAACAGTGATTTCTTGGCTGCGCTGTCTGAGGCATCTTGTCGCGGAGTTGCGGCCGCTCCCGCCAAAGGTTCGCCGACTCCTGTGTGTGTGTTGTGTGTGTGTCGTCCTTAGCGTAATTAATTAAAGTAGCATGTAAGGCTACAAAAAAAAATTATATATAGTATGTAGAATTATGTAACAATACGTATGCCAGTATAATACGTTCCAGCATGCTCCTTGATGATTTTGTATGGCATGATCTATATGCTTATTTAACTATGCTCTCAATTTGCTTAAGTTTGTAGAAAAAATGTGTGTTAAATCTAATAGGACTTAACTGCTAAGGTTATCAGTCCCTAGGCTTACACACTACTTAAACTATCTTAATCTAAGGACAACGCACACACCCATGCGCGAGGGAGGACTCGAACCACCAACGCGAGCAGCAGCCTGATCCACGACATGATGCCTTAGACCGCGCAGCTACTCTGCGTGGCGCTCAAGTTTGTAGCATAGCTCTTACCAAAATAAATGGAATATTACACATCTTAAAGGTTGCGTCGTTTACGCATTAGAAAACAGATTCTAAAACGGCGAAATTATACCATTTGTAACAGTGGGAATGAAAGCAGAGGAGGTCAATCGAAACACCAGGGCCTGTATTTCACAGACGAAGAATGGTTTATAGGCAACCAGATATGAAAAAACACAGTCTCATAGAGAGGACTGGTAGACAGTAACGAAACCATAAATTAAAAGAGAAGGTATTCTTCAACAGAAACCAATAGTTTTGATCATAGCGTTTTGAGGGAGTAGACAAGAAGGGAATCTGTGGTTATTATGTAAAGAGAGGCGACAGGGAGTGAGAGAGAGAACAGAAGAGAACTCTCAGAACAGATGTTTTTTCATATGAGTAAATGCTGGTTTGATTGGGTTCTGGTAGGAGAGGGGGGGGGGCGATGGTATCGCGATTTGTGTTTTTATGAAAGGGGGGCTGACTCTCATAGTGTTTATTTTTATGTTAGGTTATCAATAAGCTTAAAAAGTGTGTTGTTTGCTAGATTGCTTTGGTAATTTATGAGATGTTTCTTTTCTGTTATTGTTTTTTGGATATGGTAGTTTTCTTGAAGTGTGAGCAGATGTTTTTTGTTGTTGTATACTCTTATGATTTCCATGTCTGTGTCTCTGATGGTGATTTAATGTTGGTTTTGGTGTAAGTGTTCTGCAAATGTTAAGTGACTTGTTTTATACTTCCAGGCTCGTACATGTTCTTTATATCTGGTGTCAAATGTTCTTTTAGTCTGACCAATGTATCTTCCATCACATGTGTTGCATTTCAGTTGGTATATTCCTGATTTTCTCTATGGATCTGTCTTTTCCGTTGATTTTGGACAATATTTTTGAAGTGGGTTGTTAGCTTGGTGGGATATTTTGATGCCTTGTTTTTTGAATAAGTTGGATATTCTGTTTGTGTATTTGTGATTGTATGTCATTGATACCATCTGTTATTTTCTTCATTTGCCTTTGTGTTGTTCTTGTATGTGTGACTTGTATGCTTGTTTGTGTGGTATTATCACTTTGTGGTGGTGGTATTGGCGTGTTTATTTGTTTTTTAATTTTATTGTTCAGCTTGGTTACTAGGTTTTCTCTTTACTATTTGTACTATGGTATTCATTTCCTTCTGGTAGTTATGTGTGTCTAATGGGATGGTGTTTAGTCTGTAGATCATGTATCTAAGTGCTGCATGTTTCTGTGTATCTGGGAGATTAGATGTGTGGTGTATAATTGTGTCAGTTGTTGTTGGTTTCAAGAATATGTCAAATGAATGCTGGCTGTTCTGAATCTTTATGGTGACATCTAAGAAATTTAACTGTCTGTTTTGCTCTTTCTCTACTGTGAGTTGTATTTTGTCATGAACAGAATTTATGTCAGTATGCAACTGGTCTATTTGTGGTCTTGGTTCATCTACAAGGCATAAGATGTCATCCATATATCTAATCCAGTATAGGATCTTGTATTTGTTTGGGACTATTTTGTTAAATATGACCTGTTCTACGTAGTTCATTATGTGTTCAAAAATTGTTTCAGTTTCTCGACTGTTCCACTCTTATACGAAGCTCGAAATAATAATAATAATAATAATGCATACAATTGCCAAATAGCGTATATGCGAGTTATAATCTCATATATTCTTTCAACTTTTTCGACGTCCTCCCTCTATCCCGTCAGGTAATAATCGCACACTGCTCATTTACCGCATAACAGGTGGAGCAATTATATGGTTGGCAGTCTCCTTAGGAGACGCTTAAATCTTCTAATGGTTGTGTCAATGACAGACCCTTTGTTTCACCTTCGCCGTAACATGTGTTATTCACAGTTAACATTCTTTCTAATTGCAGCCCCAAGAATTTCGTTATATGTGTAACCTTCAAATTTGTTTTGTTTATCGATATCTAGAATACTGACGAAACTCATTGAGTAATCAAGTGCAGAGCCAAATGCATATTGATATTTAAGGTCAATTGTCACCTTATGTGACGTGAAGATAAAATTCAAAATCATTTCGCAACTGATTTGCTTTTCTGAGTATAGTAGTCGGCAGCATTAACTGCCTCAAATCTAAGAGAAAATTTCTGATTGCTCATTAAATATTTCGAATATATATTCGAAACAGGAGAAGATTACTTCACTTTGTTGGAAGAATTACACTCGCCACGTCCTTTTCACTAGATGACTCCTCGTCAGTTACTGCAAACTATTACCTTGCAGACAGGACATCACGATCCCAGTCGCACAACTGTGACTATACTCCTTAAGAAAGCGATATGATTAAGATTATTAAGGCTGGAGATACCAAAAATTGTTTTGGCACTCTATACATACGGAATGAGTTTGAGAGTACTCAGTAGTTCATGCAAATATAGTATCATAAGTCTCACAAGGTGTCGGACCACTCGAGAAAGACATTGCCTGTAGAAAAATGATCTTTCTGGTACGACTATGGTAGTGAAATGACAACATGGCGGATCATGTCTGGTGATAGTTGTACTGTTTCGTGGAATTACAGAGAAGAATCTAGATTAAAAGAAATAATCCGACACAAGCTGCTTGTGGCCACTGAGTGCACGCATTGGGGAAGTTGAACAGTTGTGCCCAGCCGGACTTCTGATCCATTCCTACTGCTCTCTGAGCAGTTACGGTAACCACTGCACGAGCGAGAAAACAATGATCATCGCAGGTGCGCGGGCTTCCCCCCCCCCCCCCCCTCCCCCAAGGTGACTGAGGCTACTACGGTCGGGGGTTCGAATTCCCCCTCGAGCATGGATATTTGTGCCGTCTTTAATATAAGGTAGTTAATACGTAGTTTGTAAGTTTAGGGACTGATGACCCCGTAGTTAAGTCCCATAAGCTATACAAACATTTTTTGGCTACCCCCCTTTCTCCCCCCCCCTCGTCTTCTTCAAGACTCAAACTTCCTCACACTACTTACCTAGTTGCCGTTTCCAATTTGCACTCTCTGCTCGTGGCACTTTGCCGATTACCTTAAGAGTTTACACTGAAGACTGGATCTGTTGTCGCCTTCTTCTTAATTATGTATGTTTATGTGGTGTCTGTTCTTATATGTATATAGAAGAAACTTTCAAGTTCACTTATTGGTAAAAATGTCTGAAAATTGAACTTTGGTGTATCATTTACTTATCACATTTATGATTACAGACAAGGGTGATTTCACGTAGGAACTACAACTATTCTCGGTCCCTACTTTCTGAAGTATCTGCATCAGCCTTCACAAAAGCAATGAGGAGGGGATTCACGTTGCTGCTGTTCGCTTCCTACATGAAAATGTTCAAATCTTTTTAAGCTTAAGGGACTTAACTGCGGGGTCAGCAGCGCCTCAATGCGCTTGGCCACTCCGCCGCGGCCACATGAAAATGTCGACGCTCTCTAAAGATTAAGAGGCAGCAGCTCTCAATTAGAAACTGGAGCGAGAGTAACATTTTACCCACTCTCTGACAGAGCTACAAACTTCTATATCGAACTGAGAAATATTTGAGGCGGATTATGCTGCGGTCTAGAAAATACCTCAGAAAAGAAAAGCCAATTTTAAAATGATATTGAAGTTATATCTTCACGGTGAAAATTGCGAAAATTGACACTAAACATAAATATGTGTATAGTTCACAACATGATTACCAGAAAATTTTTGTCAGACCTTTGAGAAATCGATAAACAAAACTAATTTAAGGATTATACATCTAACGAAATTTCTGGTGGGTACAATTGAAAACAACGTTAACCGGAAAAATACATATTTTGGGGAACATAAAACAAGCGGTCTGCTATTGAAAGGACCATTAAAAGATTAAAATGTCTCCCAAGGAGACTGCCAACCCTACAATTGCTCCACCTCTTCCGCAGTATTGCTGAGCAGTGTGATATTACTATCTGACAGAATAGAAGGGAGGACGTTGAAAAAATTGAAAAAAGATATCAGATTGTGCGGTATAGTGAATTAGCGGAAAGAAGGTCTCGGATGTTTTTTTTTTTTTTTTTTTTTTTTTTTTTTTTTTTTTTTTTTTTTTTTTTTTTTTTTTTTTAGGTTGTGTAGGGAGCAGTGAGAGCAGGGGGATAAGGTGGGGACGCAATATTAAAACAAAAGCGTGTTCAGTGTAACACGCTTCTTCCTTGAGATTTCAATCACCACCTTCTCCTACGAATGCAAAGAGCTTTTGTGCTCATTGCCGTACCAAGTATGGTGTTACAATTGTAAGAAGGTCGCGCAGAGTAGCCGCGCGGTCTAGGGCGCCATGTCTTGGATCGGGTTGCTGCTCGCGTAGGAGGTTCGAGTCCTCCCTAGGGCATGGGTATGTTTGTGTTGTACTTAGAATAAGTTAGTTTAAGTACTGTGTAAGCTTAGGGACTGTTGAGCTTAGAATTTAAGTCCCATAAGATTTCACAAACATTCGAAAATTTGATTTGAATTTTAAGAATAACTCGCACATATCCTTTTTGGTACTTTTTGGTACTCGATCTTCGTATAAGCGTGGAATAGATAAGAAACTGTTAAAGATATATTTGGTGGGTGTGTTGGAAATACAGGTGAGGTAGGGGGAGAAAGGACGGTATGCAAATGGTTTGTTCACTCGATATTAAAGGATAGGCGTGGTTGATCCACAATCGAATATTTAATTAATTTATCCACTAGTTTCCAAGTAATAAAACCCATACAAAATTGTGTAAATGGGGGGGGGGGTGAACTAATTTGAATGATTTGAATAAAGAAATTCGTTTTTACTCGTTTTATTCTCTGAAGTCAAATGAACGTCAGAGTTGAAAGCAAGATACACACAGTTGAACACAGAACAAATTATACGAATTTACAAGACAATATAAACACTCCTACAGCAAGTGACTAGTAAGTCGAAGAAAATCAGTATTTCATTCTAAACAGTTACGTGACAACCCACATTTAACAGGAAACCGTGGAGTAATCGAGAGGAATATTCCGATACCAGATACCTGTGAGTGTACCTAACGTCAGCAACACAACTGCTTGGCGGCGGCTGCGAGTGTCGATAGCTGCAAGTCGCGGACCCGGAGATAATTCAGCTTCGTATTCCAGAAGCGATATTCAACTAATATCAGCTAACTTTGCCCCTGGTGGATCTTAGTACCTACGATCTCACTCGTTACGCTAAGTAGTGCCACGACAGACAATTTACGTGTGAAACACGAATGTACTGTAGCCATAGATGACACCAGAACAGTGACAATCGCAATTAGCGCGTGGGTGCGTCTAATATCAGACAGGCTGACCTTGCTCTCGACTTGCTAATACTCAGCGCTATTATCACAAGTTTTAGAGCAACTGTAAAAGTTGTACCACAAACTCTAAGTAACGCTGCTCAGAGACAAGTATAAAACTGGGCATGAGAGAAGCGTCTGCTCTCCTCGGTTGCCCAAACACCAGTCTTCCTTTCTCCCACTTCTAAAATCTCCGTCTCCTCTCTGCAAAACCTCCAGGCTCCGCCTATCTCTATTGAAACGCCAATCCGCAGCTAGGCGCCAAAGTACGGCCAATCATGGCTTGCGTTCGGGAGTCGGACAGCCGAACCCCCTTCCTATAAAACAGCAGCCAATGGCCAGCTCTCCCCCATTTCCACCGGTCGGGCCTCGCCCTTCTGTCCCGCGTTCTCACGGTAGCGGCGGATGGCCTTCAGGCAGCTTCGAAAACACGGCCAGCAAGTTGTTCCCAGCAAACGGCCAAACTCCCTCGCTATTGTATAATTGCGGCGCCCGCCAGCTTGGCGCCAGAGACGTACAATGTCCTAGCGGGTGCCACCCTGGCGTTCGCCAACTGGGCACCAGACGTCTCAGTTCTCCCTTCGCAAAGCACCGTACGCCGTGTATCATATTGCTCCAGACGCTCCCGCCTAGACGACGCCAGCGTCGGTGGCGCCAGCCAGATACTTGGGAGGCTCACGCCTCAGTCCTACCTACCTACTGTGGCCTTCGGCCGTAAGGCGTCTTCCGGGAACCGCTGACCCTCCGAATAAGAGATCAACTCTCGTGCTCGCCACCGGTCGCCGTTAACTCTGAATGTGTGTTTTTCTCCCCTGCTAAAGGCCTCACACAACCAAGTAACAGAATATTTATTTTTCGCCACAAGTTATTAAATCGATAACCTACGAATTATCTAATAAAATTAACAATGTTCTGTTGTCATTTTACTGTTGGAAAGCAATGTGGCAGTACTGAAATCTTTCAACTGAAGCGATTCTATGAACCCATGACGAAACACTTCACTGTGAATAACAGAACAATCGTGTAAATGAAGGGCCTCAGCAGAAGGTAATTTCCATTGTGTAGCACTTATTGTTTCATAGACACAGAGAACACTGTATATGTGCACAAAACTTCAATTCGGGCACAAAACGTTAATATATACATTTGTGTTGTTGATACCAGAACTGTTTAATTTTAGAAAATGCTTAGTTTTCTAGGTTGAATACATATTTTCTTATGTCTAGACCTAATGCAGAACGCTGAAAAGAAAGATAGTTTCCTGTGTCGTAAGATTGCTATCTAGGTGAAACATTATGTGTTAATCATGATTCTATTCTTTAGCTTCATTAAATATTTGAATTAAGTGGCGAAATATAACGTGGATGCTCATTTTATAGCAAAATAGCTCTAGCTGTGGTAGTTTCTACTACACATTTGGGTAGGTTTGCAAAAGCTTGTGATATTTCGAGTTGAGCCTGCCTTTACGACTGGGGCCTGTATTACCCATGGCTTGCGATCTATGGGCTAGCTGGTCACCCAGAGCTGGTGCTGAGGCGAAGCTTGGCGGAAACCAGCCAGATGGCAGTTGCAGTGGCGGCCAACAGCCCCCAGCACGGCGCAAAGTGGGGCTCTGACGTAAATACAGAATGTTTACTTCCTGGCATCATAGTAAGAGCGGAAAGCAGAAATACAAATCAGGCATGAAGAATTACACAAATCAGGCCGTCTCACCGTGAGCAACCAACTCGAGATAGAATCGTCGCTTTTACTGAAGGGAAGCTGGTCCTATTGCGTTATAGGTTATATGGTGAGATGCATTACAGAAGAAACAACTAATGAAGGATTCTGAATAAATTATTAGTCCTCAAAATGTTTTTTTCTTTTTTAATCCCGTCTCTGTTGTCATATTTCATAAGTAAGAGACTATGGAAGATCTCTTGGCAACTGAAATGAAATAGCGTTTCTTTTCCTTTGAGCTACCATTATATTGAAGTTTTTTTAAATATACAGTTCCCTTATTATCCTATTTTTATTATTAATTTATATACTTAGAGATAGTTTTCCGTGTCAATACGTGAAAGACATTGAGTGAAAAGAACAGTATTGAATTAAAGTAAGTATGGAAGTCTGGGTTTGATTCTCGCCCGTGACTCAAATTTTAATTCAATGCTTGTCATTTCACTCAGTATCCTATTTTTATTTCATTCATACCCAGCTTCCATGCATACAGAGTAATCAGTTTAAATGTATGCTGTTAAAGTAATTTTTTATTTCAAATACGTTTCTCTCCTCCCCTTCACCCATTAATACACCCTCCGTCATTCACAAAATATGCAAACTATTTGTCTTGCATTTATTCGTTGTTAATTTCTCATCCATTATCTGTCTCTCTCTGTCACCTCCTTTCCAGTATAACCGCAGTTGTCCTTTTGGTCTATTCCCCCAAAACGCTTTAAAAAAATTAGTGGTTTCCGTAAAAACAATACTATCTCTTTTGATGTCTGCTTCCTTTACTGTTCAACGGACCTCTCCATGAAGCAATGTTCTTTTATATCTCCGATAATCCATACTTCGTTCTGTAAGACATTCCTTTTTTCTATGCCCTAAAACAAACTGTGATACATGCCTAAGTAAGGAGTACTTTGCAAGCATTTTACTATTTTATTTTCCAGTTCTGCACTGCTGTTCATTCCTAGATTCCGCTTAACGGTGGGTTCAGATTCAGATCGCGAAAAATACATATCATGTCAATAAACAAGTGTGATAACGTATCTGAATTTTCACTTATTGCAACGACATTTAATTTACTAGTGTTACTGTCTCATCTCTAATGACGTGTATTGTAATATTTGTTGTAAGAAAGTATTGGTTTGCATCTTGCCTGAATGCCAAAAGGAGAAATAGGAGACCTACTTAGTACCGATTGTGCGTAGGTAATAACTGTACTGTGGAATGATTTGACGACCTGTGACACAGATACGCCATGTTGGTTGCATAGCGTCAGGTGGGGCCTCCACTTTGGAATTCAGGGGTGATCCATTTTATTTGATGTCAAGTGTACATGTGAAAATGCATTTATGGTTTCATAATACAGTTCTTGCACGCTTTGATGTATCAGCATTTATTGGCGCCACTGCCATTGCCTGATCAAGGCAGCCTCCACATGAGCCGTTTAAAACCGCGGCTTCCAGTAGCGGCCGGAAGATGCCATGAGGTGCTTATCACCTGTCCCTGTGGCCACATCGTATACTGCGCGCACTGCAGCAGTGTGTGTGTGTGTGTGTGTGTGTGTGTGTGTGTGTGTGTGTGTGTGTGCTGCACCTAGTAGTTGGACACAGGTGCTATTGAGTGGGTTACTACCAGTGATCTCTATACAAACTGGATGTATAACTCTGGTGTCTGAGCATAGAATTGCAGCGTGCCGGCACATTCATATGTTTTGCACACGATTTCGCATCGTCCGCCATGTTTAAATTTGGCAAACGAGTTTCTATCAGTTATTAAGTGACAAAAAATTGCTTGCTTACCTTTTCATTTGGAATTTAATTCAATATTCTATGTAGTAGGCTGATATGGTAGTGGAATCGAAACATATTTTCTTCTATTTTTCTTGTAATGCTTCATAGCAGCCATGTTTGAATTTGGCAAGAAACTAAATATGAATACCTATGACTGGCACGCTAAGGCAGCTGAAGTACAACATCCAGATAGTATAGAGATCAATGGCTACTACACTAAGGACAGGAGTCCTTTTCCAGCTGGAATCACTCTTTGTAGTTTCATACCATGCTTCATCCACTTAGGAAGAATTGTTATTTGTTGACTTTGTGATATAGTTAACATAGGCTGTAATCTACTTTTGATGTTAATAAATACTCTTCTTTACAGACAAAACACAATCAAGATGTGACACTGTGTAACACTGACATAAAATGTATCAGTTTTTAATCTCTCAGCCCGTTTTCCTCAATTAATCCTTTACTCATGATCAATAGAGCTTATGCCTCTAGAGAAGAGCTTTCCTAACTGGGTGTCGCGACAAACTGGGGTGTCGCGTAGTAGTATAAAACTACTTATCAACTAGCTTATCCTAAGGACGGCACAAATATCCATGCCCGAGGGGGAATTCGAACCCCCGACCGTAGTGACCGTGCAGACCGTGACTGGAGCGCCTCAGTCCCCTCGGCCACCGCGGCCGGCCGTAGTAGTATCAAGGGTATCGCGAGACTTACAAAGTTAGTCTCTAAACAAAAAAAAAACTTGTCATGAAATAACACAAAATATCCTTCTCTTCATAATACCCTGAAGACTCGCCTGCAGCTAATCATCCCTCTGTTCATTCAGTGCACCACAGATCACGTATTAAAGGAATGATCGGTGCACATTAATTGCGTGCTCAGCCGCTAGGCGGGAGCTCTTCTTCAGCAGCAGTAGACAGAGTTCGTTCAAGCAGTTGCCAGATTCCAACAAACTGCGCATGCGCAGAGCTACTGCTGACACTCGACAACAGCTTTTTCCATGCGCAGTTTGCTGGAACCGGTAGCTGCTTGAACGAACCTTACCTTGACTGTAGTCTGCTTTCCTTCTCAAAAAGCTGCACCTGAGTGTTTTTTAATGGATTTATCAAAGCCACATCACCCTCGGTAGTATTTCTTACTATTAAATGTCAATCAATGACACAGTGGCTGTAAAAGCTGTCACAATTGTCCACTGACTAAAATTCAGTAGCGATGTTAAGTATGGAGTACGGCCAGGTGATTAACGGAGAATAGTATTTTAAATGCAGTGATCGTTGGTTCGAACCCTGGTATGGTTCAATATTTTTTTCTCTCAGTTTCCAGTATGTAATAGATTCTGGGACCAGATTCTTACTTGTCACAAATATTTATCCATTATTTCCGAATATGTCGGGATTTCTGAGGTCGTGATAAAGCAATAACCTAACAGTAGAATTTAAATAATAATTCATTACTTGTCATAAATATATCCTCTTTGTTTCTCAAAATAATGTGATACCATTGAACTGAAAGGGATCAGCCACTGTGCTGTCTAAATCAGAAATATGAGCAGCTAATTTCCAGATGCCGTTTTCAGTCGATACAGCAAAACCGTATCCGCCCCTGACATCTACACACGACAGCGAAAAATGGTTTCCGAAATTCAGTTTTCGTGTTTCGGAAGTTGGGTCGCATGTAGAAGAAGCAAGTATTATTGTGTGAGTTACGCACTGTTGTCTGTGGTGTTACTCTGCTGTACATCTCCGTAGTTCCTAACGTTTCCTTTTCTTGCGATGAGTGTATGTAATTGCTGCAGTCAGGATCAACATTAAACATGTCAATGCGTACAAGGATTTCAGTTTAGTATACGAACTACATTTAAGCGATACTTTATTTATTCCCCCCCCCCCCCCCCGCAAGAACCACCTAAATTTTACCATATGTATTTATATTAGTGGAAGGGTGTTGCGCAAAGCTGCAAGCTATGAAAGGGTGTCGCAATGAGGGAAAGTTTGGAAAGCACTGGTCTAACCCAATAGATATCTCTACTTCATGCTCCCTTGATCCTTTGCAACTCCAGCGCACAATTTCTGTTCTTTACTTATTTATCTCTTAAAATCGCATTCATTTATCACTAACACATCACTCTTTGTACTATTTTCAATACACATTACAAAAATATATCTACATGTATAAAAATGGATATTTGTCTGTATGTCCTCATGTATTCATAAAACATTAATTTGATTGCAAAGAAACTTTGGTGAACTGTGCACCGTACGCTCACGAAGGTTCCTGACCCAAAAAGAAAAGAGCACGACACATAGCTCAGGAGATATGACGTCATAAATGATGAGAGGCCACATTGTGAGAATACCCAGATATATGCGTCAATTGTTGGGAAAGGGGAGTAGTTAGGGACCTTCAACAAAGTTTGCAAGTAATTTCGGACGTTTATGAAGCGTTTTGTTACTGAAACCCCCCTCCCACAAAATGATGAAACGAAACGAGCTCTAACACCCACAATAGTTTCAATCTATATGCCGTAAAACTGTCACATCAGGCATTAACTTCTATCAAATAAAGTTAACATTACAGATTTGCATGTTACTATTTATTTTTGTCTGCAAGTCTCCCTTAATTCTCTTGTATCCAAAATTAAGCAGTCTGTTTTATTAATCTCTATCTTTTTTAAAGCGAAAGGACACTCACTCACTCACTGACTAAACACGAAATCTCGAAAACTACTTCACCGATGAAGCTGAAATTTGGAAGGAATGTAGTTTATAGGTAGAAAACGTCAAGTAAGAAAGTATTTTGTGATTGGTGCATGGCGGAGCATACTTATCCTACAGACTCAAGAAATCTACAGTTTCATTCCGATTTTCACGAAATTGCGCACACTTCACTATCAAAACAAGAGGAACGTCACCGTCTACCTTAAGTTTCATACGGTGCATAGGGAAGGGCACTTTGCAACATAAAAATGGATCCCTAAATTCCTTGGTCATGCCATAACTTGAGAACGACTCGACCGATTTCACGGAACCTTTTTTTATTTTTTTATTTTGTTTTATTTTTTTTCCTCTTCATTCTGAGAACAAGGGTTGTATGAAATAAAACAGGAATAGTTGAGAACAAAAAGTGCGTTTTCCAATGTGACCCTGCGTTTCTATTGCATAGAAATCTATAGCTTTGTTCCGTTGTTGATGAAATTTTGCACACTCTACCTTAAAAACAAGAAGAATGTCACTGTCTGTATACAATTTCGTTCGGTGCGTAGTGGAAGGTACTTAATTTGCGGAGTTTTACAAATTGCATAGTTTTGCTTTAATATTTATGAATTTTTGCACCTATGACCTTTAAACCAATAGGAAGATCACTGTGTACATAAATGTTTCTATGCTACATGAGAGAGGGTACCTCGCAGAAAAATTTGTCGAGAGAGGGAAAGGTGGAAATGAACAGATAGATGGGAGAGAAAGAGGTGGATGCAAAGAGGAGTGGGAGGGGGGGGGGAAGGGGATGTGGACTACGAGAGTGTAGGATAAATAAACACCCGGGAAAAGCTGGGTTTACAGCTAGTAAGACTATAAAACAAAGTCCATCTGCCACATCAGTCTGTCTGCTAGTCCTCAATAAACTCAAAACGTGCTGAAAAGATTTTCATGCGGTTTCCACCAGTGGACAGTGTCGTTAATGAGGGAGCTTTAGGAGTATAATTGATTAGGATGTGCAGCAGTGGCTGAGAGTGGTGAGAAAAATTCAGCGAAAGAGGGCAATAAACATGCTTAGGAGAATGTATACATATTGTGACTTATGAACATTGCCATAAACGTGCCAATACGGCTATTCTTTGATAATGCGTGAAATGAACACGACGTACCTTTTAATCTTACAAATTTGCTCGATGCATCAGGCTGATGCGACAGGAAAAAATCTTGGTTTATACAGTCTGCTGCCTTGGGAAGGCGGGCAGGCTGCTACAGTTTTAAAAATCGTGCTGTGTACAACAATCCTCGGTGTTAACGTGTTCGAAAACGCCACGTGCAAATTCTGGTGCTTCTGGGGCCCATTTCTTGGGTAGTGCCCACGACAGACAGAAGGGTCCCTTGGTATAGAGGTCAATTTATTTTACACACACCAGACCTAGTACAATGGTATAGCTATCCTACAATGAGCATCGAATTATAAGTATTACACAATTCCTGCAACAAATCCAAAATAAGCAATTTGGTTGGTTTTTGCACAGTATGCTTTGTCTTTACACGGCTTATGGATCGTTCCTCAGAAAACCACGAAAAACCGTGATGTTTAGATACAAAAAATACAAATTGTGGGCATGTAATCTTCTACAGTTTCTATTCACTGCAAATCATCGAAACTTTTTCCATAATTACGCTGTCAAGAGTATATCCTGAAACTACTTCTTTAATATTTTAGATACCTTTAACGGTCGGTGAAATAAAACGGTCCGAAACTACAAAAATCGGCCTTAGCCATTTTTTCTACTGTGAAACGCTAATAACTAAGTAACTAATCATAGCAAATGGCTCAGATATTTTTCAATTTATTCTGTACACATTTATGTAGAATCAACTTTTCTGTTTACGGAAATCTTTATGTTACAAAGATCCTGCCGAATATTTTGACGTCTGGGTACCAAAAGTGTCGAATGCACTAAGACAATGCCTTCTAACCACTATGAATCTTACAGTCAATTTCAGTATATGTAATTAGCGAAGAAAAATTTAATTTTGCATATCTCACGTTTTGATATATTTCGCTGATAGTGGGTTGAGTTTATGTTGTTTATCGTTACTGTTTTCATGTAGAATCAAATTCTTTAAAGTATTGCACAATATTTTAAAGACATTGCAAACGTAGAAACACATTGCGTAGAGAGTGTATATTTGATTTTAGGTCACACATAGCACCTTACCAGTTTCTTTGAAACTGAGAATGCAGAATACATCTGATTTAGTTCTCGAGATATTGGTCTCATATTCAGCGGGCGATCGCATACAATTTTCACACTTGAACTTGGTGCCCTTTAGAAAATAATTATCATTTCATTTAAAGAAAACTATTCTGTGAAGAAGTTTGATTTTGGACAGTACACAGGATTATATATTTGCTGGGTAAATGACTAATTTTGTTAATACAATTAAAGAATCCTAGAGACGGATTTACGTCTCAATATGTCAAAGTGCGAGCGTGAAGGTCGGGGTGAGAGTTTAAAATAGAGAAAGTTTAATTTTTCTCAAACTCACAACCACCAGCTGCGAACCAAATTCCTAAACATGCAAAAACACTGGAACTGTGATTGCGACTCGTTTCCTAAGGGATGATATCACACGTTCGCAGCTTTCCTTCCCTGCATATGATTAACAAAACAAATTCATAATAAAATCAAGTTCATGAGAGAAAAGGGTGTACTAACTACTATTTTTGAAAACACGTGAAAGTTCACTTTATGTCGTTTATTTCATAATATTTGAACCCTGTGGCTGATACGTCTGTACGTCGACACATTTACCAAATAAAGTTATAGCTCGTGAGCCCCCAGACAAAATGAATATTTGTCACGAATTGTTTTCACAGCACGTGGCTGTCTCAAACACCGTTTGTGTTCGTGCCTATGCGACGACACGTGTTACATTAACAAATCACAGTCACTTTAATTCAATGCGATGCACACATTGATCCACCGGCTAAATATTCACAAACACACAGTAGCACTCGATTCGACTTGGTGCAGTCTACGACGAGCACCCACACGTGGCGATTGCCACACACAAATCTAAAGTCACCACCTCGAGATCCACACGCCGACTGATGCAGCGCGACGTCGCCCGGCCAGTTCTCCATGTGCTCCCGACCTCGTCACTTCCTGCCCTCGCGCACGCACCAAAAGCTCAACTGCCGGGGTTTTTTCCCCCTACGTCATCAACTTCCCCATGTGAGCTGTTCTAACCGATTTGCCAACGTACAGCGCTCAGCCAATACATTTCTAAAACTTTACTTAAAATCAAAATAATTACACTACACATTAAATAAATTGTCTTCTTAGGTTTTTATATTGGTATAAACATACTTTATACTATTTATCATAATCGTGCAATTTCTTATGTCACAGATAAGTGATTTAACTGAATACTTTAAGATAAAAAACACAAGATTAATTGAAAATAAAATGAGAAATAGTTAATATATTATTTTTATAAACAAACATTGCCATGCTAGTTGTGTAACTGTCTTGTATTTATTGGTAATTTATTACTTTTCATTGTCAATTAAACATATTACGTTAGATGTGACTATATCAGCTAATGTATTGTTTATTTATCAACAGGCTATTTTGTAATGAGGGCCTTGGAGGTTCCTAACTGCATCGTATTACTTCAAATGCCAGTAGTATTACAATATTTGTGCATTGCACTGTGCCTGGCATTCGCCATTGTCCCTCTCTCCCCTCACCGGAAACGAACTGGAAAATCCGAAGCTGGAACAAGCCACCAACGTCGGCCTGCTCGCTGGCCTCCCGTCAGCTACAAGCACACAGCAAATCTCAACGTGGAGAATTTCTACCTATGGCCTAACTATAAATGTTGTCACCCAACTGTGTACATACATTGCTACCATAATTAATAAGATTAAAATTGTGTAACATTTAGTGCATTGGCATGGTCAATGTTTGCTGTGAACTTCATACTGTTTAATTATCAAATGCTATTGATTACCGGTATTTCTATAAGGCGGTAATCTCACAAAAGACATTATTGATAGATCTGAAGCATTGAATTAAAATTTGTGGTGTGGCCGGGAATCGAACCCGGACCTCCATGCTTACTCGGCAGACGTCTTAACCGTTAGACTACCACACAACTAACTAGTAAGCATGGAGGTCCGGGTTCGATTCCCGGCCGCACCACAAATTTTAATTCAATGCTTCAGATCTATCAATAATGTCTTTGACATATTTGAGACGTAAATCCGTCTCTAGGATTCTTTAATTGTATTAATTGATATTTATATCACCGTAACAGGATTGTTCCAACACGTCCATTGCTGAGGTGCTATTCCGCTGCATGGAGAGCCTTGGCAGTAGTGGCAATTATCTTTGGAACAAAGAAACTGAATTATAGTTTGTGTTGTGGAGGGAAATCGTACATAGACTATTCCGAGGCGCCTTCATTGTTAGTGGGGTGGTAGTCTAACGGTTAAGACGTCTGCCTCGTAAGCATGGAGGTTTGGGTTCGATTCCCGGCCGCACCACAAATTTTAATTCAATGATTCAGTTCTATCATTAATGTCTTTGACTAATTTTGTTATTCGTCATACCCTGTACATAAATATGTCGACACATGTAAGAAATCAAATGTTTCACGATGTACAATCGACTCACATATGGGAGGATAATGGTTCAAATCCGCCTCCAGCCGCCAACATTTCGGTTTGCTTTGAATTCCCTAATGGTAGCAGCCATATTCTGATACGGTTCCTTACTACTGATACTGTCTCTCCACTCTACCAATGTCATTTTCTGTTGTTCTCTTTAGCACAAAATGCGTGAATACGTTGGCACGCCAAAATGTTCGGTGACGAACGTGGAGACAGGCCTAAAGCAGCTGGTTCGCAACTTTTCTGTCAGAGTCCAATGAACAGGCACATTTCCCCGTACTCTCACAGAAACAGTTTACAGGTGCTATTAGCTATTTAATCGAGCATTTGATATTAAAGTAGAATAAAATGGAATATCAAAAATATACAGCAGAAAATAGCCACACAAAATATGAAAAATTGTTTAAAATTCTAAGGGAGCTTAATCCAGACTAATTACAAAATATTATAATTACCTGACATCTTATTCAGGTTGTTTTATAGGCGGCGATCTTTAATGTAATGGTTATGTATCCCTTTATGAGATCTTTATTTGCAGTAGGTCGCTTCTTGATTATACATTGATAACTAGTTTCGACTCGTTACAAAGTTATTATCAAATCTGTAAAAATATAAAACTGCAGTGAATACACAGTGCCTTACTGTACAATAAATGAGGTACATTATTAATCTAGATGTCAAATATGACAGCTACACAAACTATAGAAAAAAGTCAGGTTGAAGATAGCTTGTTTAAACAGAAAATGTTTGTCATGTTCATACCTTAATTATCCAGGTATGGTAAGAAAAATGTTTCAGATGAACCAAAATTATAGTGCAAGCTATAAATGTATGCACATCATCAATAAAATATGACTTTGGGTCATGTTGTCCAAGACCCTTTGCTATACTGTCCCACATGTTTAGGTAGTGTGTTATAGAGGGTTTGTGTTATATGTTACCATTCCAGTGATTCAATGGAAAGGGAAATGAATATTATACATTATTACTATGACAGTCTGGATCTTCTTAAACCAAAATTTAATATAAATATGTAAAATGACAGATAGTTTAAGATGTTTTATTGTGACAAGTATAAATGTTGCACTTCATTGGATATAAAACATATCGATTCATGCCCCAAACCTGCTGCCATCTGGTGGCAGATAGATCACTTATAAGTATTTATGCTTATTGCATTAGACCGTTTACAGTTCTTGCTGTGATAACACACTACCGACACACGTTGGACAGTGTAGCACAGGGTCTTGAACAACATGAGCCAAAGTCATATTTGATTGATGATGCACATACCTTTTATAACTTGCTACTATGAATTTGGTTCATCTGAAACATTTTTCTCACCATACCTGGACAAACCCATTTCTTCCCAAATATAGAAATTGTGAAAAAGTGTTATATTTAGTGATCAGGTTCTCTTTAAAATAATTGAAATAACATTACAAATATTACAAACTAGCAGTATGTGTTGTAATTTGCACCACCCATAATGTTGCGCTTTTTCCTAGTAAAAAATAGAAAAAATTAGTTTTTGTGATCATATTCTTCTATTTGTTCAAACTGTGCAATATTGTCTATTATATGATAACTCTGACTTACATCTTACATTGATGGTATCACTCATGAAATATTGAAAAACACTGTGCGTGAAGCTGAACTTGACATTTCTTGTGTATGTAGATCGTCTGACGTTTGTACATCTTGCATCTTTTTACGAAGTGTTAAGGTAATTGTGAAACTTTAACACATGTACAGAGAGAGCAGTGAAGGCCTTTTAACACATGTGTGGTGAGTTTTGTATAGTAAGTCCATTTCGACTGCATTTTGTAAGGCTCAATTTTGTGTTGCGTGTACGCAACATTGGGAAGAAATGGGTTAAGATATGAACATGACAAACATTTTCTGTTTAAACAAGCTATCTTCAACTTCTTTTCTATAATTTGTTTAGCTGACATATTAAACATCTAGATTAATAATCTAACACATTTATTGTACAGTAATGCACTGTGTATTCACTGCAGTTTTGTATTTTGACAGATTTGATAATGACTCTTTAATGAGTCAATAATAGTCATCAATGTATAATCGATAAGCGACTTATGGAAAATAAAGATTTCATAAAGTGATTCATAAAAATTAATTACATGTTACTGGGGCAGCCTCTGAAGAACACAGTGTTTAACTACAGACTTTAGCTACTTTCAGAGCTCCTATAACTAAGCTACACTATTCCATGCAACACAGATGGGCATGCACAGTCTTCGGCAATAACCTCATATCCTCCTTTTTAAAACTTTTTATCTCTATTTATTTTTTAAACTTCTATACTTTTCATTTGTAGACATTCTTCTTGCCAGCAGGGACGGTTTATTAATATTATAGACTGGCAGGTAAGCGGTGCAATTTATATATCCGATGTGCAACGACGTGATCTGTAGGCCATGATCTCTGATACCATAGAACTATTTGCAAATTGCAGTCTAATTGTCAACGTTCTCGCACTATCCAGAAACTGTGGTAACTGGAAACCATATTATCAACATATTCAGAGATAAGTGTGATAGTGAAATCCAGTCGATGCATCTCGATACTGGGGAATAGTTTGCAATTTGAGCATGTTGCTAATGCTTGGGAATATGCTGTAAACTAGGACTGTTGATTAATTTCTTGATATAAGGAATAAAGATACTCTGTACAAAAATATCAATATAGCAGTGATATTCTTGTTCTAATATGTCAATATCAAAATGTTAATTTCAAGTTCCGCTATTTTCATTTTGTATTAAATATTTTCGCATTTTTTTTTAAATAATTGAAATTATTTAATTAAAAACTAGCTGCACCATCACACCATTGCCCGAGTATATATTTTTCCAATTTTATATTAGAAACGGATGTATTCTGTATAGCTTTTGTACGCATTTCCTCTTCCCGATATCCTCATCAAACTTATCCTCCATGTAACCTATCTCATCCTCACCCCTCCTGTCGATATCCCCATTATCTCCCTCCCTCCCTTATCTTTCTCTGCTTCTACTCTTCCCCAGTCTATCTGCCAGTCTTCTCCCCCCATCCCTCATGCCAACACGCCATTCTCTCTCTCTCTTACAAGTCTTACTTACAAGTCTCCTCGTACCCCACTCTATGTTTCCTTATATCCTCGTCCTCGCAATCTCTCTTTTCCATCAGCTCCTTTCATTTATATCTAACTATCTCTCCCCTTTTCACACTTTCTATACAACTCTTCCTCCCTCTCCTCTCTCTGACCATCCTCTCCTTCAACCTAACCTCTATGAAAAATTGCCCTCAACCCTTCATCTACACATCTGTTCCTCTCTCCTTTCTCTGTCCATTTCTTCATACCACCTCCTCCATCTCTTTCTCTCTGTTCATTTCCTGCTGCCCCCACCCTGCCTCTTCAACTCCTCCTATCCCATCCACCTCATCCTCCTCATTATCTCTGCCTATGTCACTCCTCTCACTGTTTCTTGCCCCTGACATGTAGACTGCCCTGGAGAGCAGGTCGATAAGGCACGCTGGTACTATTCCTACACACCACAATGTTGTGTAGGGCAGCCTATGTGGCAGAGGCTGTAAGTCTCATTTTAGCCCATATATCCAGTCTTATGGGGGCTAGGAGGTTATAAACCACATGGGATTGATTCTTGTACTGCAAGCAGCATGTGTACCAAACTTGGTAGAAAACGATTCAGTAGTTTCGGAGGAGATGGGTCACATACACACACACACACGCACACACACAATATATATATATATATATATATATATATATATATATATATATATATATATAAAACCATATTTTAATATGTATAGATTTAGTAGAACATAAGTTTACTTTCGGTGTGTGGAATCTTATACCTTGTCTTCTCTTTGACAATGTGAACTAAATACAGTTGGCACAAAAGAAGTCGCATTGCACTCAAACGGTGGCGGTGTGAACGAAAAACCATTGGCGATGTGGAGAAATAACACACCAGTTGTGTTAACCAACAATTTTTAATGCGAGTAGTGCACCATTTCTTTACATCGACATTCTTCAAAAATAGCTGCCGAAAATTTGGAACAAAACTCTGAATGACGTGATTGGTCTGTGCGGTGGGTGGAGGTGTGTGAGTGGTTATTGCCACTCGGCGCTGCCAACGGAAACTGCAGCGTTCAGTTTCAGCACGCACTGTTGTTACTGCAAGTGCTAGGTCGCTGATGTTGGCAGCAATGAAAATCAGGACAGTCGATGTGAACTGTCGCGGACAAATCCGGTATATGACGACAACGACCGACGGATTCACACGGTTACCATTATTAGGAAATTAGTTAACGTATTCCTGTGACGTGATTTTATTCGTGAAAAGTGCAATCATACATGTTTTTTAAACCTCGTATTCGTATGACGAAAGGAAATAATTACCTAGGATATTCCAGACATGATAATTCTTGATGGACCATTCGAAAGTTTCTTCTTGGAACGATTTCACTGGGTAAATGTTTTGAATTTATGTACATCAGCGTGAATATTTAGACACGTAGTTAATGACAAATTTAGAAAAGAAGGTATGACAGGTTTACTGGACTATAATATTGTATTACAATGCACTATGTACAAGGTTATTTATTAACAACACAACAGTCCACCAAAAAAGTATAACGATATAAGCTTATCATCTGCACAAAGTCAGATTATTAACTTATAGTTTTTCACTTTAAATGTTTTTGTTTCAATTTGTTGGCAGGCTTCAAGGTCGTATTGAATTCTCGTGCACATTGATGGCTCTCTGCCACATGATAGCGTAGTATCATCCTGCCGAAACATCGGCTCTCGTCGATGTTGTTACGTAACCGAATTCCAGAAGTTGTCTGAAAACACAAATCCTACCCACTATTTTCGCTGGTGAGTCCCGGACGGAAAGGTCAAACTTTAAAACGGAATCTTTTCGAAATGTTCATCGCGTAACATGTAAAAAAGACTAAGGACTCTTGTTAATTACATACTTATAAACATGAAGACTAAATACTGTAGGTAATAAAGAACTACATAACCAAGTAGCCATCAACAAGACATCAGCGGCCCTACGTTCTGGACTTAAGTAACTCCAAAGACGTGAGTAATTTACTAAAACGTTATACATTATCGATATACTGTGGGTTAGAACCGCGGGCAGTACCATAATAGAAATATATGTTACAGCCTGTAGGCGCAGTTTGTATTTTTTTAGCCCACTGCCTTTCGCTTCCAGTCCTCAAGAGCGCCGCGCGGGAGTAGCCGAGTGGTCTGGAGCGCCACGTTACGGATCCCGCATCGGGGGTTAGAATCCCTCCTGGGGCATGGATGTGTCTGTTGTTCTTAGGTTAGTTTAACTTTGTTTAAGTACTTTGTAAGTCAAGGGACTTATGACGAAAGTAGTGTGGTCCCATAAGAATTACAGACATTTAAACCTTTTCCTCACTGCATCCGTAGTCAGTATCTGCTACAAACTCGTCAAGAAGTTGACACAACTCCAGCGGAACTGATCATGGCGACTGCATGCTACGAGATGACTTGAGAATGGTACTTTGCACTAAAAGCTATCGCCAGTAGCTTAAGTAAGAGAAATTATCATTTTTTTCAATAAAATGTATTACCACAGTACGGCCTCACACAACTTAAAATGTCCGTCGTAATCCAGCGCAGCTAGTAGACATCCCTACCAGCTGTTATTTTTTGACACACACACACACACACACACAAACACACACACACACAGAAAACACATTTAATAGGTGTTTGAAACTAGTGTCAAGGTTTTCTCTTACTAAAAGTTTGCCCTGGTCACTCCACACATTCTTCATTAAAGCCAGCAGGGAAGGGTGAGCTTGATAGACTACAAAGATACTTTATTATTATTATTATTATTATTATTTTTTAGCTTATGGGACTTAACTACGGGGTCATCAGTCCCTAAACTTATGAACTACTTAAGATTAAGGACGGCACAAATATCCATGCCCGAGGGGGGGGGGATTCAAACCCCCGACCGTAGTGGCCGTGCACACCGTGACTGGAGCGCCTCAGTCCCCTCGGCCACCGCGGCCGGCGATACTTTGTTGTTGGGAACATTTAACTGAGGTATTTGGATAGGCTGATTTCTCAAAACATTAATTTGAATAGTAATCTGTTCCTGCTTTAGATGCATTTCAATGCCTGGGCTCCAATGCCTGGTCAACATTTTTGCCACGATGTCTCTTCCTTCTTTAGCCACAACAAAGACTATTGCTTTTAGGAGGAATATATATCTTTCTATACATAAAAATTCCGTGTTAGGTAGTTTGTCCGCGATGGTCTCCGACGTTACTCAACTGTTCATACTGAAATATTGCAACTTTGTTTCATTTGCTGCAAGTTAAAAGACTGGATACTTTTTACCTTGATTAATAACCAAAGCTTTAATTTTATTGCAAATTAAATGTCGTTATGGAAGTTTAATAGGTATTTTATAATTGACGCTGTTTATTAAATTGAAGTCTTAGCTAGGGCACAGCGTTCGGCTGTATAGCGGAACTTCACGGGTTCGAAACTCGCTGGGACTATTCATTTATCTGACATAGACTTTTAACGTAGCGTTCACGTCTCAACGATATAATTAATCGCCACAAACGACCTTTGTTAAACGTTAAACTGTAGGTCCCTTTTCGCGGTTGGATAACTGGGGTAGGTTAGCGACAAGTTGGACGCGGAAGTGACGTCCAGTCGAAAGACATGCACCAGGTCACTGATCCACAGGAATTTATTACTTTATTCGATTTAAGACATTACCTTGATGCTACAATTTATTTGATATTACACATTTTTTTTCCAAATTTACTAAAGCATAACCGTGTTCTTTAAGTTTTTCGTGCATTTCATTTTACTCTTATTTTGCTGTGTGTTATCTGCATACTGTATATAAATATCAATTTCTGTGCGTTAGTCGCGCTAAAACTCTGAAATGGTTTCATCGGTTTAAATAATATTTTTTGTTTTTTTGTTTTGTTCGCTTCAGTACAAGAGTGGTTTGGAAAAATTGAGGAAAAATGCAAAGAAAAAACTGAAAAATCCAAAAAATCGGAAATTAGTAATTTTGTAAGGAGGCATTGCCACTTCGGATTAGGTTCGTATTTTGTGTGTTGCGACGTTGCCAGACCCTTTATCCTACTGCAACCTGCCAACCAGGTGTGGAGTGTGCTGTTTCGTACATGTCCGAAACAAGAGACACCACACCAATCTGCATATACAGGCTCGCACAGTTGAGGTTTAATACAAGAGGAACGGCACCCTCTGCATGATAATTCGCACGGCGCATGGCGGAGGGTATCTTAATCCAGGCTTCGACAGCTTAGAAGCGATGGTCATGAATTTTTCAGGTATCGTAGCCTCCCTCGGCCATCGGTATGTGTGTGTGTTGTCCTTAACGAAAGTTAGTTTAAGTAATTTGTAAGCTTAGGGACAGGTGACCATTTCAGTTTGGTACCACCGCTTTACAAACATCTGAACATTTGATATGAAAACCCGCCGTTGCCTTAGTCCAGTGTTCAGCCAGTCTACTCACTCCCCCTCCTGCCTCATCTCCCTGTCTCTATCTTCATACCTCTGCCTCCTCCTCCTCCTCCTCCTTCTCCTCCTCCTCCTCTTCCTCCTATTCCCCTCTATGCTCCAATCCATCACCGCACCGCTCTCTGCTAATCTCCTCCTGCCACCTCTCACTGATCGTCCCCTGTATATGAACAAATACGATACCTGCCAAATTCATGGTAACCGGTCGAAGGGTATCAAAGCAGTGTTACACTAAGCTAAAAAATAAGATAATGTCGCAAAAATGCACAAATCAAATTTACATTTGTGCAATATATGCAGTTTGTGCAAAATTATGCTAATAGAAGATTTTTAAGTTATGTTATACATGAGGGTTTTAAAAGTGAAATATGTGTGTACTGAAGTTAAGTGCAACCTGTTACATGAAATTTTATTATGTTTTATATTAGCTTTTACAGATATACTTTCTGATCATCTGTACACTGCAGTAAATTGTCAGTATCGATCTACGTATTCTGTATTACATTATACAGGGTGTTACAAAAAGGTACGGCCAAATGTTCTGAAAACATTCCTCTCACACAAAGAAAGAAAATATGTTATGTGGACATGTGTCCGGAAACGCTTAATTTCCATGTTAGCGCTCATTTTATTTCTTCTCTTCAAATCACATTAATCATGGAATGGAAACACACAACAACAGAATGTACCAGCGTGACTTCAAACACTTTGTTACAGGTAATGTTAAAAACGTCCTCCGTTAGCGAGGATACATGCATCCACCCTCCGTCGCATGGAATCCCTGATGCGCTGATGCAGCCCTGGAAAATGGCGTATTGTATCACAGCCGTCCAAAATACGAACACGAAGAGTCTCTACATTTGGTACCGAGGCTGCGTAGACAAGAGCTTTCAAATGCCCCTATAAATGAAAGTCAAGAGGGTTGAGGTCAGTAGAGCGTGGAGGCCATGGACACCTTCGTTCTGGAAATGTGTCTCGATACAAACGTTCCGCGCCACGGCTATTGCCCCGTGCTATTCCATACATCAAATGGGCATCTTACAATTCCGCATTTGTAAACATTGCACAGACTGCAAAACCACGTTCGTGATGAATACTAACATTTGATGCTACATACTGATGTATTTGATGCTAGTACTGTAGAGCAATGAGTCGCATGTCAACACAAGCACTGAAGTCAACATTACCTTCCTTCAATTGGGCCAACTGGCGGTGAATCGAGGAAGTACAGTACGTACTAACGAAACAATTGGGTATTTTGACAACTGTCTGTACGAGATATTTCAATTTACATTTATAGAGAAATACTAAAATGAGCTCTAACTTGGCAATTAAGCGTTTCCGGACACATGCCCACATAACATATTTTCTTTCTTTGAGTGTGAGGAATGTTTCCTGAAAGTTTGGCCGTACCTTTTCGTAACACCCTGTATAATATTCACGACTCTTTCATGTATTGACTTCGACAACACGTCACCATAGGTGTATAATGAAAATAAAGAA
Organism: Locusta migratoria; assembly: GCA_026315105.1. Lineage (NCBI taxonomy): Eukaryota > Metazoa > Arthropoda > Insecta > Orthoptera > Acrididae > Locusta > Locusta migratoria. The sequence goes on from CM048751.1 coordinate 298,904,719, forward strand.
CCGTTGTTAGTCATGCAGTTATATGTATCTAGCATAAATGTTACACAGACAAACTACATATAAATTACGGAATCTCTCTAGAATATTGCACTTTGCTCCACTCATATAGCGCTTTCCACTTTTACATTAATTGTTTGTATGGTACTTCTATCTTTATATCAAGTTTTGTTTCTTTCATACACTCCTGGCCATTTAAATTGCTATACCATGAAGATGACGTCCTAAAGACGCCAGATTTAACCGACAGGAAGATGATGATGTGTTATGAAAATGATTAGCTTTCCGGATCATTCACACAAGGTTGGCACCGGTGACGACACATACAACGTGCTGACATGAGGTAAGTTTCCAACCGATTTCTCATACACGAACAGCAGTTGACCGGCGTTGCCTGGTGAAACGTTGTTATGATGCCTCGTGAAAGGAGGAGAAATACATTATATCATCATACCATCATGTTTCCGAGGTCGGATTGTAGCCTATCGCGATTGCGGTTTATCGTATCGCGAGATTGCTGCTCGCGTTGGTCGCGATCCAATGACTGTTAGCAGAATTTGGAGTCGGTGGGTTTAGGAGGGCAATACGGAACGCCGTGCTGGATCCCAACGGCCTCATATCACTAGCAGTAGAGATGACAGGTATCTTATCCGCATGGCTGTAACGGATCGTGCAGCCACGTCTCCATCCCTGAGTCAACATATGCGGACGTTTGCAAGAAAACAACCATCTGCACGAACAGTTCGACGACGTTTGCAGCAGCATGGACTATCAGCTCGGAGACCATGGCTGCGGTTACCCTAGAAGCTGCATCACAGACAGGAGCGCCTGCGGTGGTGTACGCAACGACGAACTTGGGCGCACGAATCGCAAAACGTCATTTTTTCGGATGAATCCAGGTTCTGTTTCCAGCATCATGATGGTCGCATTCGTGTTTGGCGACATCGTGGTGAACGCACATTGGAAGCGTGTATTCGTCATCGCCATACTGGCGTATCACCCGGCGTGATGGTATGGGGTGCCATCGTTTACACGTCTCAGTCACCTGTTGTTCGCATCGACGGCACTTTGAACAGTGGCCGTTACATTTCAGATATGTTACGACCCGTGACCCTACCCTTCATTCGATCCCTGCGAAACTCTACATTTCAGCAGGATAATGCATGGCCGCATGTTGCAGGTCCTGTACGGGCCTTTCTGGATACGGAAAATGTTCGACTGCTGCCCTGGCCAGCACATTTTCCAGATCTCTCATCAACTGAAAACGTCTGGTCAATGGTCGCCGAGCAACGGGCTCATCACAATACGCCAGTCACTACTCTTGAATGACTGTGGTATCGTGTTGAAGCTGTATGGGCATCTGTACCCCAACACCCCATCCAAGCTCTGTTTGACTCAATGCCCAGGCGTATCAAGATCGTTATTACTGCCAGAGGTGGTTGTTCTGGGTAGTGATTTCTCAGTATCTATGCACCCAAATTGCGTGAAAATGTAATGACATGTCAGTTGTCGTATAATATATTTGTCCAATGAATACCCGTTTATCATCTGCATTTCTTCTTGGTGTAGCAATTTTAATGGCCAGTAGTGCATATCAATTTTTAGTTTCACTTAGCCTAGGAGTTGTTTCCCTTTCATTTTTTCCTCGAAAGGAAACTCCACAAAAATTCACAAACAAATACAGTCTGCATTAGATAAGAGTAAATGAACCACATGTCAGATTTAACGAAATCTAGTATCCTTAACGCAAAGCGATATACTGTTTGCTTGAGTGACATATTGTTAAATGTTGTTTCTCTACATAGCGTAACTAGAATACCCGTGATGCTGTGCAAGCTTTCACGAAGCTCAAAAGCACAAAATACTGTCTATTCTCTGCTGAATTGTGAGATAAAAATGTCATTCGTTTCGGTGAAAAAATGGTCTCGCATCTTTCCCAATATTAGTTTAAAGTTTTTTGCATTCATCGACTTCGAGTAGGATAAAGCGGCAAAAGTGACTGTGACTTAAACCCTGTGTCAAAGTCTGGAGTAAGGTACCCTTCGCCATGAACTGTGCGAGTTATTAAATAGACAGCGTCGGACTCTGTATTAAAGTATCCTCCGCCATGCGACATGTGCATTATTGTATAGACGGTGCAGTTTGTCTCGTTTTGAAGCTCCAGTGTGCAAAGGTTTATCGCAGTGGGATGAACAGTGCCGATGTCACCCTTACAAAATTAACGACTTAGAAATTTTCGAATTTTCAGCTCTTCGTTGGATGATCCCTATTTTTCTATAAACTACCCCATTATTAAAGCGAATAAAACACACAAAAGTATTATTGAAATATGTGAAGTCATTTCTGAGGTTTAGCAATACTTTCTCCCAGCAATTGATTTTTTTAAATATATATACAATACATAGGAAAATTTAAAAAAAATGAAATACACGAAAAAATTAAAAAAGCACTGTGATGCTTGATGCAAATTTGAAAAAAAGTGTAATGTGAAATGAATTGTAGCATCAGTAAAACCTCCCAAATCGAGTATAATAACACTAACAATAGGAAAATTTCCTGTAGTTCCTGTAGTTCAGTGGTAAGTCTTTGTATTGGACTCCATTTCAGGTCCTAACATTATGTTCCTAACCTACTCCAGTTACCCAACCAGGGAAAAGGGACGAACAGAGTAATGTGCAATCTGTACATGTCGTTCATGGCAACTCCTCACATCGTTGAGTGGTGATGCTAGGGTAGAACTCAAAGTGAAAAAGTCCTTAATCCCAGCGAGTTTCGAACCCATGACCTGTTGCTCTAAGATCCAGCGAGCACTTTGCTGCTATCCCAGACGTCAATTTGAACAATAGTGCCAATTTTGGATACCTTCTCAACCTAGATAAAATACTGAATTTGCAATAAAAACATTCCTATCGTTATTAACCTAAATGAAAACTACCCTATCCTTGAAGGTGGGGAAAATCGTACACACTGTGCAAAATGTCATTAAGATGAGTTGAGTAGTTTCAGAGTTCATAGTGGACAAACATCGTGACATGGGATTTATATAACTACAGTAGCCCTAGTACCCGGCGTTGCCCGGGTGTTTACTTACTCCAGTCTTCTGTCAGTCCACCTGGCCTCGCCTCTTCCGTTCATCTCCTCATCTCTCCTCACGCTGTTCGTCTCCTCTTCCCCTCTCTTTCCCTCTTTCTGTCCGTTTCAACCATTCTCTGTCCATCTCTTACTTACTCCCCTCTTTTTCCCATATCCTCTTTCCCTTTCCACGTCATTCCATTTGATATGCAACAAAACTATTTATGTCCAGCTTTTAAATTCAAGATGAGAAATTTTAGTAAATAATTCATTCATTTCGTCAAAGTGAAAGTCGTTTTTAGGGGTACTTATCTTTTTTTAAAGTGTTCATGTTGTCCTGGAAATCTTACTGTTTAATGTTCAACGTGAAATTTAGTTTGAAATTTTGTTCCAGGTTCCAAACATTGCGAGAAATTAGCACTTTTAGTTTTATTATCTTGAAGTCTCACACCCAAAATATTGAGGCCATTAATCGAGGTAGAACTAGGACGAAATCACACATAGTGTGCAAAATTACATTAAGACCAGTTGAGTAGTTTTGGAGTTCATTGCAGGCGAACATCGTGACACGGGATTTTTAGCCACACACATTCACACACACACACACACACACACACACACACACATTCTTTAAGGTAGACATCCGTTACACCAGTCACAGGTTAAATACTGTGTTAAAGCAAGTGAGAATGACAAAGAAATAAGTGAACTGTAGCTATTGAAACACTGCATAAAGGAGATCAGTTTAACAGTCTGTATTGAGGGACTTTCGAATTTGCACTTCTCGCCCAATACGGTCCGTTCCAAACCTTATGATGATGGGTGAACAGGTGGCAAGGAGGGGCGAGAGGCGGCTGTGTTCATTGGGGAGCAGGGAATGGTGCAGGCATGCGCGAGCTGGGCCCGTACCACATCGTCCTACGCTTCACTTAGGCGACGGGTGAAGTGGAGCAAGGGAAATAGATTGGTGACGGCCCGTGACTGACGTTTTCGTAGCTGGTGGTGAGCAATTACTACAGGCCAGAGCCTGATGGCCCGTGGAGTGTGAGGAAACAGGTTCTGCACTGTGGCAGGATGTCTTGTGGGGAGGGCAGAGAGGTGATCCGCAGCTTCGGGTAGGATTGCGTGTCTCTGGGAAATAACTGTGCAAAGGGGGGCTGTTTTATTCCACTCTGCCACTCATTCTACTACAGAATTATGTCCTACTCAAACTGTTTGATGCAATGATGTAAAATAAATAAATAAAAAAAGTCCCGCAGGATGAAATTATGCTAGAGAAATTTTGGTTTGATCTGGCCCTACTGGCCCCTAAGCACGAGCTGGCCCGGCACCCGACACTCCTCAAAGAACAGCGGGATTTCCATGGAGTGGAAGAGAACCAAGTAAACACCTCACGCTTTTTAGATCAATATCAACTTTCCATTCCCAAAAGCTACAATTAATAAAATTTTCAATTAACAATGTGATGACCTGCCTTTCACGATTCATAGTGCGACACAAGCTGACACTTTTGTAGAGAAAACTGAATGTTATAACTTCGTTCTTTATGCTGCTCTTTGCCAGAATATAGTAATTGCTTCTTTGTCTCAGCGAGTGGCCTCGTAGGAAGAGTTACAGCGATTCGGGCGAGTACTGTCAGTGACAACCGGTTAACGCCATAATTATTCGCGGTTAGAACAGTGTGAAGAATTGGGTGGGGATGTGTCAGTGGAGTAGGAAGCACCCCTGACTCTGCTGTGGAGTGCCGCAGGGGGCCTCCTCACCCCCTCCCTGCAAATGGCCTCGACTAGGCTGCGCAGTTGGCAGCCGTGCGCCGGCCGTCCGTCACGGGCATGGCCATTGTTCCGGTTGGCAGGCTCCCCTATAAGAGCCGCGCCCGCTGGCAGCGGCCCCACAATACCCACACCCACCTCTGCAGCCGCCATGGGCTTCGGTCCGGAGACCCTGCAGCCGCAGTACGAGGGAGGTACGCTACTGATGCTGCTGCTGCTGCTGCTGCCAAAATCAGCACCTAGAACTGTTTCACCCTTCCCTGGCGGACTTAATTTTTGCTAAAATTTACTTAGTTCTGTGTGGCACATAACTTATGGCCTATTCTTCAAAAAAATGTTCTAATGTTTGTATAGCTTATCTGACTTAACTACAGGGTCATCAGTCCCTAAGCTTACAAACTACTTATGAACTAGCTAACACTAAGGACGGCACAAATATCCATGCCCGAGGGGGGATTCGAGCCCCCGACCGTAGTGACCGTGCACACCGTGACTGGAGCACCTCAGTCCCTTCGGTCACCGCGGCCGGCACCTCTTCTTCTACTACACTATCTGATCAAAAGTATCTGAACACCCCCAAAAGCGTACGATTCTCGTATGATATGTATTTTGCTGCCATCCACTGCCAGGTAGGCCGCTTATTTCTCGGCCTGTAGCAGTCTAAGGCTGATCGACTTAAATGGACGTCAGGTACATATCGACATCGAGAAAATACCCTGATTACGCCTGTCATATACAAAAATATACAAGGAAAAATATAAAATCCGTCAATGTTCACGTTTTTACTAACTTCATCATTTTCTGAGGACTGATTACTTGCTCACTGCCATTGGAAGAGTCCAACTGCCAACTATCACGTTGTCTTGACGTTTATTGAACTAGAACGGGGAGAATGCCGATTGCGCGTAGGTATCATGTAAGCATTTCCAAAATAACGTCACAATAGCTTCGCTTCTCCATCGAAGGCGATATTTTATTATTGCCTCTGTCGACTCTGTTCGGAGGAAGCAACCCCAGTAGTCATTACACATAGAGTGGGGCGCTCCATGGAACTCACGGACTTTGAATGTGGTCAGGAGATCATGTGTCACTTGTGTCAGACGTCCTAAACGTACTTCTCTTTCAGATGTGATGCTGCTTGAAAGCGTATATGCCAACCATGTCTGTTGACTGGCAGAGGTCGTCGACAGTTATAGATGGTCGTACAGTGTAACAGGCAGGCACTTTACAGACCATCACACAGGAATTCCGAATTGCATAAGCATCCATTCCACGTATTATGACAGTTAGGCGGTAGATGAGAAAACAAGGATTTCAAATATATATTTTTGACGACGTTGCAGCGCCCATTTAATGAAATAAATCGCAGTTTGCGATCACTTATGGCATCACTGTACTAGGTTTAGATGGAATACCAAAGGGCGACGAATGAAAATTTGTGCCCGACCGGGATTCGAACCCGGGATCTCCTGCTTACTAGGCAGACGCGTTGACCACTCCGCCACCGAGGACACGGTGACCAGCCCGACTGCAGAGGGGACTCTTTCCTGCACGTCTTCCGCCACACCCAAGTCTCCATTCGCCATGCTGTCTCTTTCCTATTACCATAGCCACAATACTGTATTCCCGCATCAGGGAGAACGGACCATGAGGTATCGAGACACAATTAATTGCCATCAGGAGCCCTTTGGTATTATATCTAAACCTAGTACAGCGATGCCATAAGTGATCGCAAAATGCGATTTATTTCATTAAATGAACGCTGTAACGTCGTCAAAAATATATAATTGTATACAAGCCGAGCCTGGGCTCCTGACGACAATTAATTGTGTCTCGACACCTCATGGTCTGTTCTTCCTGATGCGCGAGGGAATACAGTATTGTGGCTGCGAGTATTACAGAACAAATGGGCTGCGGTAATAGGAAAGCGACAGCGTGGCGAATGGAGATTTGGGTGTGGCGGGAGACGTGCAGTGTAGAGTCCTCTGCAGTCGGGCTGGTCACTGTGTACTCGGCGGCGGAGTGGTCAATGTGTCTGCTTAGTAAGCAGGAGATTCCGGGTTCGAATCCCGCCCGGGCACAAATTTTCATTCGCCGCCCTTTAGTATTCCATCTAAACCTAGTACAGTGATGCCATATGTGATCGGAATCTGCGATATATTTCACTAAGAGTTCATGGATGAGCGGATACCCATAAGCCAAACATCACGCAGGTCAACGCCAAACGACACCTCGATTGGATTAAGGAGCATATAAACATTGGACGATTGAACAGTACAGAAACGATGTGCGGAGTGAGGAATCACGGTACACAGTTTGGCGATCCGATGCCATGGTGTGGGTATAGCGAGTGACCAGTGAACGTCACGTGAGACCGTGTGTGGTGCCAACAGTGAAATTCAGAGGCGGTGGTGTTGCGGTCTGCTCGCGTTTCTCTTGGAGGGAGCTTGAATCCATCGTCCTGCGTGGCACTATCACAGAACGGTCCTTCATTGACGTTTCAAGCGCCATCTTGCTTCCCTTTGTTGAAGTGCAATTCTGGGATGGCGACTGCGTCTTTCAGTATGATCGAGCATCTCTTCATAATGCATGGCCTAAGGTGGAGTGGTTTCACGACAGGAACATCCATGTAATGGACTCGCCTCCACAGAGTCACCGGACGAAATAAGAGTGTACGGAAAATCAGACAAACTGTGTGACTGCTTTTAACAGTTCCTACATAACTTAATGAACGTCATCATTTTCGATGGAGACAAGTTCTTCCTCATGAAAATTATTTCTGCTGTGGCTCTAGGGATTGTTATATGATATTTACTTTCACAATATAAATAAATGTTCTCCTAGATAACACTGGGAGTTAAATGAGAATTTTCACATTTGGTATTGTAGTATATCTAGAAGTCGCGACACTTAAAAAAGGGTAGCAAACTGCAGGAAGACGAGCAGTGCTTAAACACACAGTGCAGGAAATGCCAGTTGATCCTCAAGATATACTTAAGTGTTAAGTGCTGCATTTACGTATTTACTCAATAGTAGTAAAAACACAGGTAACACTTACTACCATTGTGGTGTCGCACAAGTCCAAAGTGCGCGCCACCTACTTTCTCCGCGCGCCGCCATGCACGCACGGCGCGGCGTTCTTACGACGTCAGCCACGAGCGCCCTCTGCTACAACTCTGCTCGTGGCCACCACTGAACGACATCGTTCACTTGGGACTGAGATAGCAACCAGTTAACACTTCGTAATCAGATAGGCACCAGTGAAGACTTGGTTATCGGATAAGCACTAGGCAGGCCCCTAGCTCAACTATGTATCCGCATTCTGCCGTGATGAACTATGTAAAAGTTAAGTATTGTATAAATTCTGTGCAATATATATCTCGTTCTAATTTACTCTAGTGTTTCCAGTTTCTGCTGTCCCACTGGCTGCTCCCTTCGTACCTGCACAAGCGTGCGTCCTTTATTCCTGTGTCGGTCTGTCTACTCGGCCACCGACACCTACGACGTAAACGAGACACAAAAGCGGCGACGAGGCTGGGACACAAAAACCATATCTGGGACTAGACATAAGATCGGACACGAAATGAAACGAACGTATAGAATTAATTGTGGATGAGGCAGATGACAGACAGATACATCGGTAGAATCCTCAGGCAGGAAGTCCGTCAACAAATGAATAAGGTAACAAAACTATCTTTCAGCCATCACTTGAGTATTCCTCATCAGTTTTGACTTGGGGATGATTAGGAAACTCCCATGGCAGTCTCTTGAAGAGGGATGTCAAGTACCGTGGTACAGGCTTTTGTCAAAGTTCTGACGGCGTATGTTTTTCGAGGAGTTAACCAATATAGTTCATATAATATTATTTCAAGTTTCATTGAAGGAATACTAATATATTTGTTTCTCTCACTAATCGACCACAAGGATAAAATTAGAAAGAGTGGGGCCCACACAAAATCATACCAGCAATCGTATTTTCTGTGAATTCTATGCTACTGGAATAGGAGGAGGAAGTGACAAACAGAAGTTCCTTCCATCACACATCGCGATGAGGCCAGTGGTGGATGTAGGTGCCTTAAATTCGCACTGACGCTGTGGCTTTTCTCATACTTTCTGCCACCACTTCTTTTACCCCTTGTGAGCAAATTTCAGTTCTCAACTGTCTGCATACCGTGTTGTGCATGGTACAGTGAATATAAATAATGTTCAAATATTTGTAAAGCTATGGGATTAAACTGCAATGGTCATCAGTCCCTAAACTTACAAACTATTTAAACTAACAATTCTGACGACAACACACACATGCCTGAGGGAAGACTCAAACCTTCGATTTGGAGCAGACGCATACTCTGAAGTGAGGTGCCTTAGAGCACTCAGCTACTCCCACGTGGCACAATGAACTAGTTCTGGGACTTGACGCCTGGAGGATAGGCATCCACACCTCCCTGTGTGTGGCGCACGCTGCCGCATTTCCCGGCACTGCACGGCAGCGTGCGCGTCAAGTCCCAGAACTTGTTCAAATGTTCAAATGTTTGTAAAGCATATGGGACTTAACTACGGGGTTATCAGTCCCTAAACTTACAAACTACTTATCAACTAGCTTATCCTAAGGACGGCACAAATATCCATGCCCGAGGGGGGATTCGAACCCCCGACCGTAGTGGCCGTGTAGACCGTGACTGAAGTGCCTCAGTCCCATCGGCCACCGCGGCCGGCCCCAGAACTTGTTCACTGTGCTACATACAGGGTGTTTCACTAAGTGTGTTTGCTTCTGTAACTTATAAAATATTAGGTGACGGGAAATTTTAATGCGGTAGGTAAACACAAGAAATGTTATACTTTCTGCGGAGCTATGAACATAGTTTATTGTATAATTTTCCAAAGAGTTACAGCACAAAGATATAATTTTTTAAATGGAATAATACTTTTTTCTATCGTGCATTGGATTCGTTGAACCCAGCTGCGTCCAAATCAATTTAAACTACTTTCCTATCACTGTTAGTTTGGGAGCTACAATCCTTCAAAGTTTAGGAGGCGGAGGCTACGACAGCGTATCTGACTGGTTGGTGGTCATGAGACAGTGGGCCGTGCCCCAGGGGATAGCCACTCGGGCAGTCAGCTACGCTATCGCACCCTCCGCCCCCGGACCTTTGAAGCGTTGTAGCTCCCAAAAGAACAGTGATAGGAATGTAGTTTAAACTGATTTGGACGCAGCTGGTTTTAACGAATCCAATACACGATAGAAAAAACTATTGTTCCATTTAAAAAATTATATCTTTGTGGTGTAGCTCTTTGGAAAATGGTACAGTAAACTATGTTCATTGCTCCGCAGAAAGTGTAACATTTCTTGTGTTGACCTACCGCATAAAATTTCCCGTCACCTATTACTTTATAAGTTACAGAGGAAAACACACTTAGTGAAACACCCTGTATATGTGAAAGTTTATTTGGACGATTTATAAATGTTTGATATTCGTGTAACTGAGGCGGGACTTGGGAACAAGCCTGGTACTCACCTTTTGGAATGTGGAAAACCTCCTAAAAAGTAGATGTATGGTGGCCGGTTGACAGGCTCTTATCCTAATTGGATTCGAACCTCTACTGGAGTACCAATTCAAATGTTTATAAATCTATGGGACGTAACTGCTTTTGTTTTTACTCCTTAGGCTTAAAAACTACTTACACTAAGTTAAACTACCTAAGGACAACACACACACCCATGCACCAGGGAGGACTCGAATCTCCAACGGCGAGCAACCGCGCGCTCTGCAGCGAGGCGCCTTGGACCACCAGGCTGCTTCATCGTAGCCTCCATGTGTGGGATGCGCCCACTTTTACGTACTTTGCTAATTAGTTGACTAATTCATAGCTAGTGCAGTGAAGTGTATTATAATCATCTGTTTGCTACATGCCTACATGTGTTTCTTGAAAAATTGGAAGTGGTATTGTATCTCCCACAAATTGTGTACAGGTAAACTACAAATTACTTAGTGACATGAATATGGTGTGGGTTACTTTGTATACAAAACTTATACATGAAAACGTACATAAGTGAGTCAACTTTCATGTTGAACAGTGAAACGATATAGATGACTATCGCAAGGTGTTCTCCTTGCACCAAACAGTCTCTTGACGTGAATATAAAGCTTCTACATGAAAAATACAATCATACATGCAGCGGTAGCTGCTGTATAAGATCACAAGAAAACGTCTACATCGTAATGCCTAACACCTTGTTCATCCATTTAATTTTGTTTGAATGGGTTAAGTGTAATATACAGGGTGAATCACCTAACACTTTATGGCGGGGGTGGAGATAGAAAAAAAAATCTTTAAACCAATTAAATGTCATGGTTAAAGTTTATGTTATCAACTCCACTTGTGCCAGTTTCTTTGACACTTTTCTATCTCCCCTTTACCTCACTCACGTTACCACGAGCTGCGTGCTACCTCGTCTAGTTGTAATAGACCGAACGTTGCACGTGAGGCCTGTAGGTGGTTGTAAATTAATATTTGACTATCCTGGTGTCTTCTCTCTCGTAGATGTCCCCAGCGCAGAAGCAGCATAAAGGTCGTAGACTCGAAGTTTTCTGAGGTGAGGCTGAAATTGATAGTGCTGGATACTGTAGCTGTCTAACTACCATTTACGAAGTCGATGAATTCCTATAGAGATGCCAGTTGCTCTTTTATTTTTACCAATCACACAATATAGAAGCCACACACTGCATGTTGACGTCAATATTAGTTTACAAAATTCACAAAATTAAAAATCATAACACACTTTGACATAGATTCCACGCGCTTTACAAATATTTTAGCCCCATTATCGACCGATTAATACAAGACTGGTTATCGCAAGTGCCGGTAGATGTTTACCGTGTCGGGGTTAGCAGTGAACTGAACTAGCACTGGAGGTGGGCTCCACGCTAGCGCCTAGAGTTTTGGCGCCAACTGACACTTCTAGAACACCACACTAATTCTTTACCTAAAATACTTAATCTAATAAATCTACAAATCAATAGTGTAATCACAAACAATTAATTAACACACATTGTGGCAATAGAATTCATAACTGAATTTTTATTTATTAAATAATTAATAAAATAGCTGGGAGATTGTGCCGCGTAAAGATATAGCAACAGCCAATCAGATCACTCTTAGAGAAAGGGGTGGAGTTTTCTCACGGGACCGTACTTACAGTACTATCTGGCTACTATCTGGCGCTGCCTCTTCCTACTATCCCACGTCTGTTTCATTATAAGTAAATGAAATTATGAAATAAAGAAATGGCTGCTGCTTGGAAGCCAGTACCGCCACAACTTGCACCGCAAATATTGTGGAAAGGGAAAGTGCGATTGATGTGCGGTTTTCACAGAATGGATTGGTAGTCAGGGGTTCATATTTTTAGCTGACAAACAGATTGTAAAATTACTTAGAAAGTGTATTTTTTATTCAAACATACAGTTTTTTAAATGGAACAATGGTTGTTTCTATCAAGCACTGGAAGTTTTCACACCAGCTGTGTTCAAAGAATTTAGAATGACATTTTTATCACGTTTAGTTTAGCTGCTAGAACCGTTTAAAGTTTCGGGGGTGGAGGCTGCGATAGCGTAGCTGACTGGCCGAGTGGCTAGCCCCTGGGGCACCCACTGTCTCATGACCACCAGCCAGTTAGCTACGCTGTCGTAGCATCCGCCCCCAAAACTTTGAATGGTTGTAGCTGCCAAACTAAATGTGATAAAAATGTCATTCGAAATTATTTGTACACAGCTGGTGTAAAACAATCCAGTGCATGATAGAAACAACCTTTTTTCCATTTTAAAAACTTTATGTTTGCATAAAAAATACACTTTCTAAGTAATATTACAATCTGTTTGTTGGCTGAAAATACGAGCCCATGAATACCGATCCATTCTGTGAAAACCACACATCAATCGCAATATTTGCGGTGCAAGTGTTAGTTGATTCACCCTATAGATGCGGCAATCTTAAATATATGGCTATTCAAACTATCGAAATAGACTTCATCGCTACTCGTCCAGATTCGTTGACGCTTGGCTTCAACGTCAGGAAGGCATTCTAGCGAAGAACTGTAGGGAACGTGGGTCCTGAGCTGAAATACTTGTCACACGATTTTAAGAAACCTATTCAGAAATTATTTTTGATTTTTTTCATATCTTACAGCTTGACGTATTCGCTCGATAACAGTTATTGTACTTCATGAATTAAATTGAAGGACGTCCTAAAATTTTAAATAGTGTGCAGGCATAAAAAGTCAGTATGCAGACTTGGTGTATGATCATTTTAGGCAATACATTCTTGTGTATGAAACGCCACCAACGTATCGAAACTGTACATGTGGCGTCGATTACGAAAGAAGAGACGTCCTTCTGATTCTGCAGTTGTTATTATTTCATATTCATAGAATATATGACATCAACTGCGAATGGACACAGCTGAAAATGTGTAACCAGCTGGGATTCTAACCCGGGTGTCCCGCTTTCTAGGCAGTTGCTCTGACCTCTACACCACTGGGGACACAGTGATCACCGCACCTGCAAGGACTACCTAACCACGCCTCCCGTCATACACAAATTTCCAGCTTTACCCTGCCCACAGTACTCAAACTCGTAGTCACTTTGTACTAATACACGTAAGTGGTGTAGTGGTCAGCGCAACTGCCTAGTAAGCGGAACACCAGGGTACAAATTTTCAGTTTTGCCCACTCGCAGTTGATGTCATATATTATTCTATGAATATGAAAGAATAACAAATGCAGAATGAGAAGGACGTCTGTTCTTTCGGAATGGACGCCAAATATATATATATATATATATATATATATATATATATATATATATACTGTGGGCACGGTACAGCTGGAAATTTATATCTGACGGGAGGCGTGCTTAGGTAGACCTTGTACGTGCGGTGATCACTGTGTCACCAGTGGTGTAGTGGTCAGCGCAACTGCCTAGAAAGCAGGAGACCCGCTTTCGAATCCCGGCTGGGTACACATTTTCACCTTTAACCATTCGCAGTTGATGTCATTTATTTTATGAATATCGAAACTGTATTTGAAATTGAGAGCAGAATGATTTCTCTATCTATTCTCCAGCCGCCTGGGAGTCTCCGAGTGGTTCTAAGCCCCATGTCAGGGCTGGTGAGGGCTCTCCCAGTGGAGGTTCGAGTCCTCCCTCGGGAATGTGTGTTTGTATGTTTTGTCCTTAGGTCAGATTGAGTACTCTGTAAGCCTAAGGACCGACGACCACTGTAGTTTGTCATCTGTGGGATGCATGACGTCAGCATCCACTGACCGCTGTCCAAACTTGCGAGCAGCTCTGCAAGAAGGGCGTCGTTGCCTGAACATGAGCTTGATGACAACATTTGCAGAACGCGCTGTAATGTGAGACCTGCTGCCGGAAGTGATCGCCCTCATACCGAGCAAGTTAACCAGTTGTCAGAATGAATAAATTACAAGAAATATATTCCAAATTGGGAATATTAACCGGCATTAGTTGTATGAATGGTGACCTATGAAAATGTGCACCAGACTGGGATCTGAATCCAGACTCGCGCTTTTCGCGAGAGCCAGCATTAGCATCACTATATCCTCGCAAGCCTCCCAGACAGATCCAAAAAGCCATATGCCACACCTCGTCTACTGTCCATGAGATTTGTAAGAAAGAGGAAGGGAGCTTGGAGTTAAACGTCCCATCGACAGCGTGGTCATTAGACACGGAGCTTATGCTTGGATGTTTGGGTAAGATTCAAATGTTTGTAGAGCTTATGGGACTTAACAACGGGGTCATCAGTCGCTAAACTTACAAGCTATTTATGAACTAGCTACAACTAAGGACGGCACAAATATCCATGCCCGAGGGAGATGGGGGATTCGAATCCCCGACCGTATTGGCAGTGCAGACCGTGACTGAAGCGCCGCAGTCCCCTCGGCCACTGCGGCCGGCTTTGGGTAAGGATGTGGAAGGTAGGAAATCGCCCGTGTAAGGAACCATCCCGGCATTTAGCTGGAAATCACGGAAAACCTAAATCTGGACGGACGGAGGTGGATTTGAACCATCATCCTTTCGAATGCGAGTCCAGTGTGCTACCGCTGCACCACCTCGCTCTGTATGAGATTTGTACATTGTCTCATGTATAACTGTCAGAATGTGTGTGGGAATTCATTGAACTGGAAAGAAGAACAATGTATTGTTGTCTATCATTATGTGTGTTGCACTTGTTTCCGTTCTGAGTTCTTTGTTTTGTTCCAGCTCACTCTTTATACTGTTGTATGGCAGAATAAATGCAGCTTTGCAATTCTTTCATTTGTTCATTTAATTTTGGAAACCAAAGTGTTTACGTTTAATGATGGAATGTCAATAATACAAAGGGTGAGATACTGTGATTGTTCACGCAGCACTATCACTTATTAGGGTAGAGGGGAGATGAATGGACTGCGTGGTGTAAGAAAAGAAGGGATACAACATTCGCTTCATCACAAAGTGTTGTTTGTCTCTCTGTCTCTCCCTCTATTTATCAATAACTCTCCCTCTCTCTCTCTCTCTCTCTCTCTCTTCTCTGTATATCTTTCTCTCTCTCTCTCTCTCTCTCTCTCTCTCTCTCTGTGTGTGTGTGTGTGAGTTAGTCTGTGCTTTGGGTGCACCACGCACTTGCCTTTTTAATTAAACATCACTATGGCGAAGTGGCCAGTCACTTGTGTTTACACTACAGTCACTGAGTGTCTCCAGTTTTAATAAACCAGTGTCTCACTCTTATTTACAGTCAGATAGTGTTCACTGCTAGTGAAAATGTCGCACATCTTTCTTTACACTCACTTCAACTGAGTCATTGCTATAGAAACGTCAACATCCATGTTCACGCGCTATCTTGCACATTGAGAGTGTGCACTGCTAGGGAGCCAGCCAAACTAAGTTATTGATAAGCACTGTGACAGTGTCCAGTGCTGATGAATAAATCACACAATCCTGTTTGCCTCCAGAGCTGGTGACCCAGGCACAGTAGCTTTTTTATGTAATCTCTCGCTGTCTATAGTGCTTGTGACTGAGTAACTTGACCTTGTTCACCTCTCTAAGCATGCTGCTAATGACCGAGGCACATCAAGTTGTTTACATAGTCCTTGGCTATCGCCTGTTACTCAGTGACACTACATTGTTTACGTTGTCTCTGGCTGTGTCCAGTGCTGGAGTGCTCCCTAAATGAATCTTCTGCTGTTGACCCGTTTTGCTTGTTTATGTGGTCTCTGACTGTTTCCAGTGCTGGTGACTCAGTCATAGTTGTTTACAATCTTCCTAACTTAGTCTTCTGCTGCTGATCCGGCCACAGTACCTTGTTTATACACATCCCGTTAGTATGGCCTGACAGGCTCCCCGCTGCACGGGATCACATCATGCGAAATACATTACTTTTTCCTTACAGATACCTTACTGTCGGTGTGCACTCGTGTAAGAATCGGAAAGGAAAAAGTAGCGACTTAACTTGTAATGAATTTGTGGTTGATTATCTGAGAATTACGTGATTAGGCTTGATTTCTAGCCGCGCGGGAGTAGCCGAGCGATCTGGAGCGCCACGTCACGGATCGCGCGGTCTCCCGCGTCGGAGGTTCGAATCCTCCCTCGGGCATGGATGTGTGTGTTTTCCATAGGTTAAGTAGTTTGTAGGACTAGGGAATTATGACCAACGTAGTTTGGTCCCATAAGTATTACAAAGATTTGAACATTTTGCTTGGTTTCTAGAGAAAATACATGGCGAAATTCATCAGTGGTTTGTAATGAACAGTTTACTGATTGAGATATAAATCTTATTCCTGCAGAAAGTTTATCAAAGTAGGTAGCGTCCGCGCAAGATTTCCACATTCCAGCAGTATTGAAAAGTAGATTCCAGATATTCAGGTATATAGTAAATGTAGGCCAAAAATAAGTGTTAACTCTAAGGAAGAGAAACCCACTCAACTATTAAATGCAGTTACAGAAGCTGGAATTGAAATAGAAGATGAGGTGCTTTTGAAACTAAAATCCTTAGAAAATGAGCTGTCACATAAAAGATGGAGACCAAACATCAATCTGAAGTGCCAAGAAGGTAAAATTTTCGTGCTGTCAAAGTGACATAAATGTCTCTAATCATTAATGTGAGAAGAAAGTAAGACGCCTAAAAAAGAATTCTTGCTGGAGCAAACAAAAAATTATAGTTGAAATTATCTCACTGGCGTGACTAAGTAATAAAACAGTGCGTCAATTACCAATATTGCTTACCGAAAGGCTACAAATAACGCCAGACATTTTACTTTAAAACTGCCCAATCGTTGTACTCGTCCTGATTTTGTTCAAATGTTCAAATGTTCTTAAGCTTAAGGGACTTAACTGCGGAGTCATCAGTTCAAAAAAATGTTCAAATGTTTGTTAAGCTTATGGGACTTAACTACGGGGTTATCAGTTCCTAAACTTACAAACTACTTCTGAACTACCTTATACTAAAGACGACAAACATCCATGCCCGACGGGGGATTCGAACCCCCGATGGGAAGCGGCCGTCCTAATTTTCTTGTTGATATTCACAAGAAACAGGCGATATACTCGAGATTGGGACCAGACGTTACCTGCCTAAACAAGGTGGTATTACTGTGGAGCTTATAATGAATGAGAAGTCAATCAAGCAAGAACTGCAACATTTACATCAATAAATGCTGTGGGGGAGAGCAATCAATACTTGTCAGCGCTCTTATGTGGAATACTTTCTAGAGGATAGCTTCCTTTCATTAAGACGCTGACAAATGATCAAAGTTATGAACTCCAAACAGCTGAAACAAAAGGAGCGACGTGTTTAACACCGTAAGAGCTCCACTCAGTGACAGCCTACAACAGCTGGGCTGTTCAGAGAGTACTAGCGGGCAGTGGTTTGTGTCGCATGCTGGTGATCCAGTCAGAGTTTTTTTACACATCGAGTCTGCTGCTAATGACCCAGGCACAGCAGGGTAAATCCGGGATTTTCAAAATCTATACATATATAAAAATGAATGTTTGTCTGTATGTTCTCTATGTGTTCATAAACCATCCATTCGATTGCAATGAAATTTTGCTGAACTGTTCTCCGTACGACCACGAACGTTCCTGACCGAGAAACAAAAGAGTACGATACATAACTCAGGAAGTATGACGCCATAAACAATGAGAGGCCACCTCGTGAGAATACTCAGATTTATGCGTCAATTATTCTAAAAGGGGAATAGTAAGGGACTTGCAACAAAGTTTGCATGTAATTTCGGAAGTTTTGTAACTGACCCCCCACACAGACAAAATGATGATACGAAAGAAGTCTGCCGCTCACAACAGTTTCACTGTAGGTGCCGTAAAACCGTCGCACCAGGCGTGACACTGTATCAAATGAAAATTTGCACGTTATTATTTATTTTTGTCTGCAAGTCTCCCTTAATTCTCTTGCATCCAAAATTATACAATCAGTTTTCTTAATTTCTGTCTATACAAAAGCGAAAGGACACTCACTCACTGACTGACTAAACACGAAATTTGGAACTACTTCACCTATGAAGCAGAAATTTGGCAGGAATGTAGTTTATAAGTAGAAAACGTCAGCAAAGAAAGTATTTTATGATAGGTGCATGGCGGAGCATACTTCTCCTACAGACACACGAAATCTATGGTTTCATTCCGGCCTTCACGAAATTTCGCACACTTAACTATCAAAACAAGAGGAACGTCACCGTCTGCCTTAAGTTTCATACGGTGCATAGGGAAGGGTACTTTGCAACATAAAAATAGATCCCTAAATTCCTTGGTCGTGCCATAACTTGAGAACGACTCGACCGATTTCACAGATTCTCTTTTTGTTGTTTTCGTTATTCTCAGAACATGGGTTCTATGATATAAAACTGGAATATAAGAGAACAACAGAGTGCCTTTTTCAATGTGATCCTGCGTTTTTATTGCATAGAAATCTTTAGTTTTGTTCCGATATTGATGAAATTTTGTACACTCTACCTTAAAAAGAAGAGGAATGTCACTGTGTATAAAATTTCGTTCGGTGTATGGTGGAGGGTACATAACTTACGGAATTTTACAAAATGCATAATTTTGCTTCAATATTTATGAATTTTTTCACACATGACTTTTAAACCGGGAGCACAATCATTGGGAACATAAATGTTTGTATGATACATGACAGAGGGTATCTTGCAGCAAACTTTACCGAGAGGGGGAAAGGAGGAAACGAACAGAGAGATGGGAGAGAAAGAGGTGAATGCAGAGAGAGGGGGGGGGGGGGGAAGGGATGTTGACTACGAGAGTGTAGGATAAATAAACACCCGCGCAACGCCGGGTTTACATCTAGTTATTCATTAAAAAAAAATCCCATAATGCACTTAAGTTAAAATAATTTCTTTTACAAGTAAACAAACCAGTTTTCCTTAAAATATAATTTTTTGAGAGCAGCATCTGCAGGGACATGTTTACGATGACGACCGTGTTTACGAAAATGTTCAAATGTTTGTAGAACTTAAGGGCCTTAAATACGGGGTCATCAGTCCCTAAGCTTACAAACTACTTATGAACTAGCTAAGACTAAGGACGGCACAAATATCCTTGCCCGAGGGGGGATTCGAACCCCCGACCGTAGTGGCCGTGCAGACCGTGACTGGAGCGCCTCAGTCCCCTCGGCCACCGTCCGTTCAAATGTTCAAATGTTTGCAAAGCTTATGGGACTTGACTACGGGGCCATTAGTCCCTAAACTTACAAACTACTTATGAACTATCTAAGACTACAGACGGCAAAAATATCCATGCTCGAGGGGGGGATTCGAACCCCCGACCGTAGTTGCCGTGAAGACCGTGACTGAAGCGCCTCAGTCCCCTCGGCCACTGCGGCCGGCCCACCGTCCGTGTTTACGAGTGTGGCTGTAGTGCACTGTTGTGGTTTGGTCTAGCTGTCGCAGTTTCCGCATGTAGCGCTTGCTGCTATTGTTATTCTGCATACGTCTTTGCACCCAGACTAACTGTAGTACACTGTGTTACCAGGCGTCTGTGATAGTGTAGTGTTGTAGGAATGTTACCATGGTGTATTGGAACTCTGAAGAGGCGGATATGATACTCATCTATGGCGAGTGTCGACAAAATGCAGCTGAAGCCTGCAGGGTGTATACAGAATGGTACCCGGACAGAGAGCATCCAACGTGCCGCACATTTCAAAACATCTACCGCCAATTGCATGCAGGTATGGTCGTAGCACGCAAACGGGTCCGTAACAGGACTGTCACAGGAGAAGCGGGTGCAGTTGGTGTGTTAGCTGCTGTTGCTGTGAACCCACACAGGAATACACGGGACATTGCGGGAGCCTGGTCCACTGAGTCAAAGTAGTGTCATGCGCATACTGCAGCGTCACCACTTTCACCCGTTTCATGTGTCGCTACATCAACAATTACATGGTGATGACTTTAATCATCGAGTGCAATTCTGTCAATGGGCATTAACAGAGAATGCGTTGCAATTCTACCTGTTTACCGATGAAGCCACACTGGGCAGTGAATCTACGGAACATGCATTACTGGTCCGTGGACAATCCCCGCTTGCTCCGACAGGTAGAGCGACAGCGACCGTGGACTGTAAATGTATGGTGCGGAATCATTGGCGATCACCTCATTGGTCCTCACTTCATTGCAGGGGCCCAAACAGCTGCAACATACATCGCGTTTTTACAGAATGATCTGCCAACGTTGCTCGAAAATGACCCTCTGGAAACGCGTCGATATCTGTGGTTTCAGCATGATGGTGCACCTGCACATTCTGCAATTAACAATAGGCTGACCCTTGACAGGATGTTAGACGGGCGTTTTATAGGACGTGGAGGACGCATAAATTGGCCAGCCCGTTCTCCTGATCTTACACCTCTGGACTTCTTTCTGTGGGGTACGTTAAAGGAGAATGTGTATCGTGATGTGTCTATAACCCCAGAGGATATGAAACAACGTATTGTGACAGCCTGCGGCGACATTACACCACATGTACTGCGGCGTGTACGACATTCATTACGTCATAGATTGCAATTGTGTGCAGCAAATGATGGCCATCACTTTGAACATCTATTGGCCTGACATGTCGGGACACACTCTATTCCACTCCGCAATTGAAAACGGAAACCACGTGTGTACGTGTACCTCACCCCTCATGGAAATGTACATGTGCGTCAGTGAAAAAGACCAATAAAGGTGTTATCATGTGGACGTAATGTGCTGTTCTAGTCCCTCTGGATCCCTACTTAATTCGGTGCTCTCCGATACACACGATCGAACAGCGGAGGAGTGGGACTCAAGCATCAACTTTAGGTTACAATATCTCCGGATGTAATTAACATTTTACAATTCAACAAACGACAATGATTACGTATTTGTTTATATGTTCAAATGTGCTAACAAAACTAACGGGGTTCCATTTAAGAAAACGCAGGTTTGTATTAAAAACATACTTCTGTGCATTTTTTTTATGGTTTGTATTAACCAATTACACTAGCCCTCTCCTCACGTTCCGTCTGTGGAATCGGTTCGTCAGTATTTGATGTGGTTTAAGAAATATATCCAGTGGTAATGTTAGATGACTCGCCCTATATATATATATATATATATATATATATATATATATATATATATATATATATGGTGTTGCAAAAAGGTACGGCCATATATATATATATATATGGTGTTGCAAAAAGGTACGGCCAAACTGTCAGGGAACATTACTCACACAAAAAGAAAGAAAATATGTGGACGTAAACGCATAATTTCCGTGTTAGAGCTCATTTTAGTATTTCATTTATGGATGAGACTTCATTGCAACGTGATCAAATTGTAAATTTTCACAATCAACATGTGTGGGCTGACGAGAATCCTCACGCAATTGTGCAATCACGTCATCAACACAGATTTTATGTGAACGTTTGGACAGGAATTGTTGGTGATGTCTTGATTGGGCCTCATGTTCTTCCACCTGCGCTCACTGGAGCACGTTATCATGATTTCATGATATTCTACCTGTGCTGCTAGAACATCTGCCTTTACAAGTACAACACAACATGTGGTTCATGCACGATGGAGCTCCTGCACATTTCAGTCGACGTGTTCGTACGCTTCTCAACAACATATTCGGTGACCGATGGATTAGTAGAGGCGGGCCAATTCCATGGCCACCACGCTATCCTGACCTCAACCCTCTTGATTTTCATTTATGGGGGCATTTGAAAGCTCTTGTCTACGTAACCCCGGTACCAAATGTAGAGACTCTTCGTGCTCGTATTGTGGACGGCTGTGATACAATACGCCATTCTACAGGGCTGCATCAGCACATCAGGGATTCCATGTGACGGAGGGTGGATGCATGTATCCTCGCTAACGGAGGACATTTTGAACATTTCCTGTAACAAAGCGTCTGAAGTCACGCTGGTACGTTCTGATGCTGTGTGATTCCATTCCATGATTAATGTGATTTGAAGAGAAGTAATAAAATGAGTTCTACTATGGAAATTGAGCGTTTCCGACACATGGCTACATAACATATTTTCTTTCTTTGTGTGTGAGGAGTGTTTCCTGAAAGTTTGGCCGTAACACTCACTAAGTGCGTTTGCCTCTGTAACTTATAAAATAATAGGTGACGGGAAATTTTAATGCGATGGGTCAACAAAAGAAATGTTACACTTTCTGCGGAGATATGAACATAGTTTATTTATCATTTTCCAAAGAGTTACAGCACAAAGGATATATTTTTTAAATGGAACAATAGTTTCTTCTGTCGTCCATTGGAATCATTGAAACCAGCTGCGTCCAAATCAATTTAAACTACATTCCTATCACTGTTAGTTTGGGAGCTACAACCCTTCAAAGTTTCAGGGGCAGATACCACACGCTGTACATAATACATGGCTGTATGGTGGGTGATGGATGTTATGGTGGTGGGAAGTTGATTTACATGAGATGTTCAAATGTGTGTCCATGTTCATCAATGCATAACGCAATGCGCCGTCGAAAGGATCTGCGGACGAGAAGTAACATCGCTGGTGTGACGGAGTGACATGCGTCCTCGATGCGCCGCTGTAGATTATCTGGGGATGTGGGGTCAGTGACATAAACACGATCCTTCAGATAACCCCACAAAAAGAAATCTACTGGTGTTAAATCGGGCGACCTTGCGGGTCATGAATGAGGACCATGGCGCCCCAACCACCTTCCTGCAAACTTGTTGTTTAGTTCTTCCACAACAGTACGCGCAGAATGGGCTGGGTGACCATCGTGCTGCATCCACATATGGACTCTCGTGTGTAGACATACATGTTCCAAGGAGACCACCCAAACTGTCGGCTATAAAAGAGCGATATAACTCACCTGTCAGTGTACCTGAGAAGTAGTGTGGACCGATGATTTCATCCTTAAGGATTCCACACCACACGTTCATAGACCACCTACATTGACGGTCGACAGGTCGTACCCACCGAGGATTGTCTGCGGCCCAGTAATGCATGTTATGGCGATTCACTGCACCATAATTTGTGAACGTGGACTCATCAGAGAAAATAACACTTTGTAAAGACTCCAGCGTGAAATAACGCATGGCCCACTCACAGAATGTCACTCTTGCACGGAAATCTTTCCTATGCAGCTCCTGGGTCAGTGACAGGCGGTACGGGTGAAACCTGTGGCCGTGTACTATACGCCACACAGATGTGAGACTGATCTCCACAGCTTTGTGGAAATCTTCACTGCGGCCGACCCGCCGAGAGTCAGTTGTCCTCTGTCGCCTCCGGATTGGACATACGTGGCTCACCCACGGGTATCTTCTTCGGCGTGAGGCTCCACCCGTGTGTCGATGTGGCACTGTATTGACAGTGGCCCATCTTTTGATGGCCTGTCCGCTTTTAGCCGACCTGCGGCACTATTTTACTCTTCCAGACGCACTACCTTTAGTTTTAGGAGACGACGCCTCTATGGCTAACAAAGTTTTAGGTTTTATCCGCGCTGCTGGTTTTTATGACTCTATCTAACGGTGGGTGCTGTGGCCTGACATCTTAGGCCAGCACCAATCTAGTTTTTTCCCTTTTCACACCCTTAGGGGTTCTTAGTGTATGCAGTATGGCTGGCTCATCCTGTTTTTTCTTTGTGATCAGCCAGCCAAGATACTCCACTAGCCAGTTTTATTCCTGACTTTCTTTTAACAATTCTGTGTGTCTCTGTTTTACGTTATCAGTGGTCTGTCCATCATCACCCTGTACTTTATGTGCGTGACCAATTTTAGAGCTTTGTTTTACTTTTCATTATTGACAGTGGACTCTGTTAGTAACAGGGGACTGATGACCTAGCTGTTTAGTCCCCTCAAAAAAACCAACAACAACAACAACAACAACAATGTGAGACTGACACCAGCGACTGCAGCAACTGCAGCTGACGTGAGGATCGTGGTGTAGTGCAACTAAAACAAACACCTCCGTCTCTTCACTTCTTGGAGGTCTTCGTCTGTTACTGCGGCGCATTACCAAGCTGCCTGTTTCCCGAAGTCGTTGTTCGGCACTTAAGAACGTAATGGCTGCCGGGGCTCTTCGCCTAGGATATCTCACGGCATACGCCGTGGCTGCTTCAGTGGCATCGTGTCGGCACACGCCGAGCATCAGCAACATGTCAACATACTCGTTGTTCGTGTATGCCATCGTCATCCGATGTCAGTAACTGTGGTGTATTGAGCCCCGGTTGTGTGTGTGGCTGCAACTGTCATGTATACAGCCGTGTGCGGCGACAGTCGGCAATATAACAGCACATCGAGGAAGCTTCTCGCTCCGTGACAGCGGCGACGTTACAACTCGGCCGCACCAAATTTAGAAGGCGCATTGCATTATGCGCAGCGTTTGTGGTATCTGCGCCTGAAAATTTGAAGGGTTGTAGCTCCCAAAGTAACAGTGATAGGAATGTAGTTTAAGTTGATTTGGACGCAGCTGGTTTCAACGAATCCAACGCACGATAGAAAAAAACTATTGCTCCATTTAAAAAATTATATCTTTGTGCTGTAACTCTTTGGAAAATGATACAATAAACTATGTTCATAGGTCCGCAGAAAGTGTAACATTTCTTGTGTTGACCTACCGCAACAAAATTTCCCGTCACCTACTATTTCATAAGTTACAGAGGAAAACACACTTAGTGAAACACCCTGTATATATACAGGGTGTCCCAGCTATCTTGTCCACCCAAAATATCTCTGGAACAATAACAGCTATTGGAAACGACTTTCACCGGTATCAATGTGCGGCTGGGGCCTATGAATGTACATATTTGGAAACATTCTAAAAAGAAAGCAAATGTGTTTTTAACACAAACTTATGTTTTTTTAAATGGACACCCTATATTTTTTCTTCAGCAATCCATAGAATGAAAAATAACATAAACAATGGCATCGCAATATTCCAATTACATCCCGAGAAACTGCTATGCGAAGTTGACGCTTGAAATACGCGAAACACGCGGCTAGCGCACGTCATGAGCCTCAGGACGTGCGCTAGCAGCCCATTTCGGGTTTTTCAAGCGTCAACTTCGCATCGCAATATCTCGGGTATGTAGTTGGAATATTGCGATGCAATCAACGCCATTGTTTATGTTATTTGTCTTTCTATGGATTGCTGAAGAAAAAATATAGGGTGTCCATTAAAAAAAAAAAAAAAAGAAAAAAAAACATAAGTTTGTGTTAAAAAACACATTTGCTTTCGTTTGAGAATGTTCCCAAATATGTACATTCATGGGATCCAGCCGTACATTGATATATATATTAATTGGCCACGTGTCTCGAAATCTGGTGTAATCCTGAATGAATACGTTAATTGCTGCCCTGACCTTTCAAAGACATTATCTTGCTGTGTTAAGACGTTTAATAACATTGCTATCGACTGAATAGCACCTAGAATTAAATGTTTGGTAATGAGTTTTTTTTTCTTTTCTTTTTTATGTCAGTAGTCATTTAGTTTGTAAGTCGTTGCGTAAGATTCCTTTGTAAATACTGTAAATAAGTTCTTTCCTTATTTAGTTAATTAATTTATCTCTATTTTTATTCCTTGTCGGTTCCACTCCAGTTTGTCTACGTGTACAGTGTCAGACGACCACGCCCCCACTCTTAACTAAGCTCCTTGGCGCGCGGGTCAGCATTCGACTGTTTGCGCCGCCACAGTCCTGAGTCAGTTGTTTGCTCACGTGACCTAATATTTACATTGCGTGCTGTGGGCGTGAAGCACTCCAACACAAACACATTAATTTTGTTGTTCTGGGTGTGTGTCTCGGCATCCGAATTGGACGTTAATGCATTAATCTGAACTTGATTATGTCCTTGCCTCCAATCATTGTTTTGTCTACTTCTATTGTTTTGTCGTGTTTGCGCATTCGTGTTACCCAAACTCATTGTACCAGTGATCGTAATTGTTGTTGTTGTTGTTGTTGTTGTGTTGGCTGTTGCCTTGGGGGAACATCCCGTGATTGTGACTATTCATCACCGGGACTCCGACGGAAAGCGGTTTGCGGTTGCCCTATCTGGTAACCCGGATTGTATCGATTGTTTTCCCTTCTTCTATTATTGTTTAGAATCCGGTATTCTCCGTTTCCGTTACCGTTTCCATAACTGTAAAATTTGTTGTTATAATTGATTTTACTACTATTTTGGTTGTTTTGTGAGGGGTTGCTGTTTTGTCTATCATTATCATTATCATTAATTATCTTGTAACCTCCGCTCCACTGACCGTTTCGATTACCGTTACGACCAGGGTTTCAGTCCCCTTCGTGAATCAAATCATATGTATTCAATGCATCGAGAAAGTGAGGCAAACTCTGTTCCGGTATCCACATTATCTTTTTCGCGATATCGGATGGCAAACTAGATTTCAATATCCTGATTACATATACGTGTGACATAGGAGTTGTACAGGATAAGGTTTTATTGAGGTATTTCTCAAAATATTTCCTAAGGCTTCCAACCCGCCTATTGTATGGTTAAGTACTGAAAAATTGGCGCCTTAAACTTTCCTGTACCGACAGAGACTAATATTTCGCCAAAAATTCTTGCTCAAATCGAGTATACGTGTTGCATCTGCCAACTGCGCCTGCTGCCCATGCTGCAGCGTTTCCTTCATTCTAACTCGCTAAACGACTGGAAGAACTTTGTTGTTTTCCTCCATGAATGTGGGAAATTTACGGGATCCGATTAGACCTTCTTCTATCACAATGATAGTAACACGTTCCCCTGTATGAACAGAACACGGCCGTACCATGACTGTCGAATTACCAGGTACTGCATTTGTACAAGTCATTGTCTAAGTCGGTGGAACCGTTACAGGTTCAGGAGGTGAACTTCCTCTTATTTGCACGGCCTCAGAGGTGTATTATTGTTCTCTGTTGTAAATTTTGGCTGATTTATGAATTCTGGGGTCGGGTTGTACGTTGACGGTATTGTAGTGTTTGAATAGACTAGAGGAGAAACCGGTAAACTAGCTTCATCTCTTATTTGAGGAGTTATAGTTTGAATTTCCAGTTTTATTTCTCCTACCATTTGGTCTCCCCTTTCAGTAACCTATTTTTCTACCTTTTCTCTGATGGTGTGATGTCCACAATAGTGTCGCACTCGTCAGATCGTACCTGCCTCCAAAGTTCCTGTACCTCATCATTAGTTTTCTCTTGTTTTGTCCTCACTTCCTGAAATTGGCAAGTGCTCAATACGATCAGACTATGAACCATAGTCTACTTTCAGTTCGCAAACTGCCTGTTTAATTTCGCCCACGTCGTGTTCTACTAATTGTTTGGCGGAATTAAGTTTTTCGTGACAATCATTGGCTACCAGATTAATTTGCCGCGTGAGTTGTTCCTGCCGCGAATCGAATAATTTAAATTTCTCGTTTATCTCATTCAAACTTTTATTAAAGTCATCGCGTAAGTTCCCCTCAACATTTTTACGCTTGTTTGCAAATCAATAATTTGCTTATGTACGTGTTCCTGCGTGTTTTTCATGTCGTTTCGTATCTTTTCTCGCATGTTTCGCATATCGGTATCGCTGTCTTGTTCTACCTGTGCACACGTGCCATTATCAGTATTGTCAATAATAACTCCCGAGATGCTTGCACCAGACAATACGGAAGTATGTAATTCCGGATTGTTTTGTAGGTCAAACTCATCTGAAGTATCATTGACAGCATCACATACATTGTTGGATACTATAGAAGATTCTAATTGTATGGAAATTGGCGAATCAACGATCGGGTTTAGAAGTGGATCGTTACTGTTACACAAAAGGCTGTTGTCTTCTGGTGTTCCTTTCGAATGCCAAGGAATGCTTCCCTGACTCGACCCTCTTAGCAGACGAAGTATTTCGAAAGCTAATCTCATTATCTGAGGTGGAAGAGCTATCAGAATTAACAATTTTGTCTCTATTTTCGGATATTTTTGGATACCTATTATATGATTTGAACAACAATGACTAATTTTTCTCCACACGTGTATTATCACTTTCACTAACGTACACTTTCAAACAAGAAATATATACGTCAAGTTAGAATTTTTAGGCTAAAATAATTTTGAGCTAAAATTTTGATAAGACTAAAAGATTTTCCACAGTTAGTTATAACATTCTACAATGACTACTGAACAATGTATCATGCAGCTACCTACTTGAGCCATTGAAAGATGACATTTTTAGAAAGATTGTTATTTAGAAGTACAGAAGATAGTTATTTTGATGGAAGAATGAAATGGAAAGTTCACCACCAAGAAGGATGAATTTTTTGACATTATCATGACTGCCGCTGAACACAGGCTTGAACGCGTAAATTTTCATACAATCTCTTTAACTGCCTCCAATACACTGGAATAAATTTTCTCACACGTTCCCGTACATGAAAAGTAAAGACAAAACCACATTAACATTCACATATAACATCAGGCCCCACGTTAGGCGCCAATATATAATGTAACAATTAAAAAAATTAATAATTAGAAAAAATAATAATTTGCCGTTAAAGAAAGACGACGTTTATCGTAGTTACTAACAGTTAAAGTTTTTTTTATGTGAAAAAATTTATTTGTGAAAAGGTAAATGATATTTGTTCCTTTCAAAATTTTTCTTCAAGAATATTGTTAATTACTCGTCATTACCATTTCCTTTTCTCAAGATTTAAAATTTAATTGATCATCAACTTCACTGTCAAATCATTTTTACCGAGCAGTATCAAATCTACTTAAGTACTAACTAACTTAAAGAAAGACAAGCCAACAGCCACAGACATTCAGTTTTTTAATCAGAGATCTTAATCAGAGCTAATGAACTGTTTAATTAATGCAATCGATAATATATGGCAACGAATCTCAAAATGTATTGCCAATACATTTTTTTACGTTATCTTTTTCTGGAAACATCCCTTAGGCTATGGCTATGCCTTGTCTCCACCACATCCTTTCTTACAGGAGTGCTAGTCCTGCAAGGTTCGCAGGAGGACTTCTGTGAAGTTTGGAAAGTACGAGGTAAAGTTGTGAGGCGGCATCGTGAGTCGTGTAGCTATAGCTCTGTTAGTAAAGCACTTGTCCGCGAAAGGCAAAGGTCGCAAGTTCGAATCCCGGTCCAGCACACAATTTTAATTTGCCAGGAAGTTACATATCAGCGTACACTCGGCGGCAGAGTGGAAACTTCATTCTGAAAATTATATTCGTGTTTCAAGAAGAATTTCTACTAGCATGAAAATCCTTTGTATCTGATGTGTGGAAAAATGACGTTGAAACAACCAATTTGATCCAATAACTGGAAATTCGAAACGTGTAGCTTCAAATAAAACTGTTTATAATGGGAAAAGAGTCCAGAGAGATAAACCGTTTACCGAAAACATCTGAATGCGCCAGCCTGAACGCAGCC
Source organism: Locusta migratoria (assembly GCA_026315105.1). Classification (NCBI taxonomy): domain Eukaryota; kingdom Metazoa; phylum Arthropoda; class Insecta; order Orthoptera; family Acrididae; genus Locusta; species Locusta migratoria. Next base: position 298,934,492 of record CM048751.1, read on the forward strand.
CTTGAAATTCAAAAACCAACAAACTTTAACGGATTTCTCTTCGCACTTATGTGAACGGCTTCACACTTCTCATTATTTAGAGTCAATTGCCAACTTTTACACCATACTAATATCTTGTTTAGATCGTTCTGCAGTTGGTTTTGATCTTCAGGTGATTTTACTAGACGGTAAATGGCGGCGTCATCTGCAAACAAGAGAGTTGCTAAGATTTTCCCCTAAATCGTTTATGTATATAAGGAACAGCAGAGGACCAATAACACTACCCCTGTGGAACGCCCGATATCTCCTCTGTTTAGTCGATACCTTACCGTCAATTACTACGAACTGTGTCCTCTCTGACAGGAAATCCCCTATCCAGTCCCAAATTTGGGCCGATATACCCACGCAATTTGATAAAAACTGTTCGTGAGGTACGGTGTCAAAAGCTTTCTGGAAATCAAGAAATACGGAATCAATTTGAGAACGCTTTTCGATATCACTCATCACTTCGGGTGAGTAAAGAGCTAGTTGTGTTTCACATGCACGACATTTTTCAAATCGGAATTGACCTTGGGTCAATAGATCATTCTGTTCGAGATAACTATTTTGTCAAATAGGCTCAACCACAGAAATCGTGTAAAAACGCTTAAGTATGACCCGTTTCAAGGTTCAGGCCCTCGTCATCAGATAATCTATACAAGAATCTTAAAACCTGAGACAATGAAAATCTAAAACGTAATAAAAGAAAACGTGGTTACTTCCCTTGTAAACGTGTCTACGCAGAAAGGTCCTCGCATACTGCTCTTCGTCAGGATTCAAATCAGACCCCATCATTGGCGGCGCATAACACTAGCGAAATGCACGGAGTCAACAACACGAGTGGGGCGTACGTATGCACATGAAAACAAAGACCTCTAAATTCCAAAGATCATCCACAAGCTAATGGGTACATTCAGGTGTCACGAAATCGTTTGCACGGTAAGACAGAGGTTGAAATTTAAAATAAACGACTTTTGTTATAATAGGTCCACAAAGTTTACTCCTGAATGTACCCACTAGCTTGTGGATGATCTTTGGAATTTAAAGGTCTTTGTTTTCATGTGCATACGTGCGCCCCACTCGTGTTGTTGACTCTGTGCATTTCGCTAGTGTTATGCGCCGACAGTGATGGGGTCTGATTTGAATCCTGACGAAGAGCAGTATGCGAGGACCTTTCTGCGTAGACACGTTTACAAGGGAAGTAACCACGTTTTCTTTTATTACGTTTTAGATTTTCATTGTCTCAGGTTTTAAGATTCTTGTATAGATTATCTGATGACGAGGGCTTGAATCTTGAAACGCGTCATACTTTAGTGTTTTTGCACAATTTCTGTGGTTGAGCCTACTTGACGAAATAATTAAGTAATACAACCGCGACCTCACATACATTATGGATATTATTTAGTGTTCGACATAATATTTGAATACAGGATATGTTCCAAAAACCCTGCTGCAAATTGACGTCAACGAAATAGGCCTGTAGTTTAGTGGATTACTCCTACTGCTTTTGCTGAATATCGGTGTGACCCGTGCAACTTTCCAGTCTTTTGGTACAGATCCTTCTTTGAGCGAGAGGTTGTATATGGCTGTTAAGTAAGGAGCTATCGCTTCAGCATAATCACATAGAAATGTAATGGGTATACAGTCCGGACCAGAAGACTTGTTAAGTGATTTCAGTTGCTTCACTACTCCGATGATATGTACTTTTACGTTACTCATTGCGGCCTCTTGTAATTCGAAATCTGGAATATCGGTTTCATCTTCTTTGGTGAATGAGTTTCTAAAAGCTATGTTTAGTAACTCTGCTTCAGTAGTGCTGTCATCGGCAGAATCGCCATTACTATCACGCACTGAGGGTATTGTTTGTTCATACAATGTAAGCTTTCACGGCCTGCGTCAACTTCATTTAAAACTTCCGGGCTCATAAGCCGTGGTCGATTTGTAAAACTTTCCCCTAACGTTTCATCTTCGGCTGCGGAAGGGCACCACAAGACATCACGTGACGTCGGCTACGACACTATCTCTGGTATTGCCAACATTCTTAGCAGAGAAGAATTCATTGTGTAAAGCGGAAGTCCAAATTCTGTCAATTTAACAGCTTCCTCTTTCCTGTTAAAATTATTGCGATGTTTATAGATCTACATTGCTTCTCTACATGTGCGCGCTTGATAGTTCGAAGTTTTTGAGATGACACTAAGAATGTGGGCCACACCGGAGATACGAGGTGCATTCAAGTTCTAAGGCCTCCGATTTTTATTCTAATTAACTACTCACCCGAAATCGATGAAACTGGCGTTACTTCTCGACGTAATGGCCCTGCAGACGTACACATTTTTTACAACGCTGATGCCATGATTCCATGGCAGCGGCGAAGGCTTCTTTAGGAGTCTGTTTTGACCACTGCAAAATGGCTGAGGCAATAGCAGCACGGCTGGTGAATGTGCGGCCACGGAGAGTGTCTTTCATTGATGGAAAAAGCCAAAAGTCACTAGGAGCCAGGTCAGGTGAGTAGGGAGCATGAAGAATCACTTCACACCTGTTATCACGAAGAAACTGTTGTGGAACGTTAGCTCGCTGTGCGGGTGCGTTGTCTTGGTGAAACAGCACACGTGCAGCCCTTCCCGGACGTTTTTGTTGCAGTGCAGGAAGGAATTTGCTCTTCAAAACATTTTCGTAGGGTGCACCTGTTACCGTAGTGCCCTTTGGAACGCAATGGGTAAGGATTACGCCCTCGCTGTCCCAGAACATGGATACCATGTTTTCAGCACTGGCGGTTACCCGAATTTTTTTTGGTGGCGGTGAATCTGTGTGCTTCCATTGAGCTGACTGGCGCTTTGTTTCTGGTTTGAAAAATGGCATCCACGTCTCATCCATTGTCACAACCGACGAAAAGAAAGTCCTATTCATGCTGTCGTTGCGCGTCACCATTGCTCGGCAACATGCCACACGGGCAGCCTTGTGGTCGTCCGTCAGCATTCGTGACACCCACCTCAATGACACTTTTTGCATTTTCAGGTCGTCATGCAGGATTGTGTGCACAGAACCCACAGAAATGCCCACTCTGGAAGCGATCTGTTCACCAGTCATTCGGCGATTCCCCAAAACAGTTCTCTCCACTTTCTTGATCATGTAGTCAGACCGGCTTGTGCGAGCCCGAGGTTGTTTCGGTTTGCTGCCTTCATTAAACTGTCGCACCCACGAACGCACTTTCGACACATCCATAACTCCATCACCACATGTCTCCTTTAACTGTCGATGAATTTCAATTTCTGTCACACCACGCAAATTCAGAAAACGAATGATTGCACGCTGTTCAAGTAAGAAAAACGTCGCCATTTTATCTAAAACAGTTCTCATTCTCGCCGCTGGCGGTAAATTCCATCTGCCGTACGGTGCTGCCATGTATGGGACGTATTGACAATGAACGTGGCCTCAGTTTAAAACAATGCGCATGTTTCTATCTCTTTCCAGTCCGGAGAAAAAAAATTGGAGGCCATAGAACTTGAATGCACTTCGTAGTGTCGTAGCCGACGTCACATGATGTCCTGTGGTGCCTTTTTTTTTCCTTTATTGTAATTTTGAAGCCAACTGTGTGAAACAGTTGGCAGGCTGGCAGCAGCTGCGGTGGCTGCTCTTCAGCCATGCGATATACATGTGAAGACAGAGAGTAAAAAACAACATAGAAAAAGAGGAATAAAATTGCGGAATGTAAAAACAATTGACACACTGAGTTTTTGATGGACTAAAACGTACATGGACAAACGGGACAAACATATATCAGAGAACGAGAACAGACGAGTAGTAATAAAACACACATAGTCAGTAAAAACAGTGGGCCACGGCGACAATTTAAAAGTACATTGCAGAAAACACGAAGGACAAACACGAAGGCAATGGACGGCGCACAGAATAACACTGAGGGACGGCGATCACGGAGGCACTGATTAAAAACATACGACACTGGAAACACTAGCACTGTACACGTTGGTAAAAAGTCGAGACGCCACCGCGGGGGGTGGGGAGGGGGATGGAGGGAGAGGAGGTGGGACAGGGATGGGGGAAGCACGGGGGAGGAGGGGGAGGGGAGGGAAGAGAGGGGAAAGAGGAGAGGGGTAGCCAAGCGGGCGGGAAGGAAAAGGGACGGGAGAGAGGGGAGGGGTGCTGATGCTACGGGGAAGGGATCAGAGTTGGTAGGAGGGGTAGATATCGGGACGAAGTTTGGTATCCGGTAAGGGAAGGGTGCGGAAATTGCCCTGGGAGAGGATACGGAGCGTATGTAGGTGGAGGCCGGGAGGGATGATTTGGCGGAGGCGTGGCAGAGGCCCAGGATTGGTGAGGATAGGGTATACCAGAGGGTTTTGGGACTCTATTTTGGGGGTGGTATAAAGAAGATGTTCGAGGTGTTGGAGGAGAGGAGGGAAGGGGATGAGGTCATAGAGGATCCGCGTGGGAGAAGGGAGTCAGATACGGTATGCGAGGCGGAGGGCGTGGCGTTCCAGAATCTGGAGGGATTTGTAGAAAGTAGAAGGGGCTGATATCCAGGCGGGGTGGAAGGAACAAAGGATTGGGCGCATAATGAATTTATAGGTGTGAAGTACAGTGGAAGGGTTGAGGCCCCACGTCCGGCCGGTAAGGAGTTTAAGGAGGTTAAGGCGGGACAGAGCTTTTGTCACAGAGGGATTTGAGGTATGGGGTCCAGGACAGTTGGCGGTCAAGGGTGAGGCGAAGGTATTTTAGGGTGGGGACGTGACGGATTGGGCGGTTGTGGAGGGTTAGATAGAAATCGTGGAGACGGAAGGAGCGGGTAGTACGACCTATTCCTGTGGTGCCCTCTGCATCGCCTACATATACGGCGCTCCTTTAAGTTCTCATCGCAGTTCGCCACTCTACCTCTGAAGATGTCTTTCGCAGCCGAAGATGAAACGTTAGGGGAAAGTTTTAGAAATCGACCATGGCTTATGAGCCCGGAAGTTTTGAATGAAGGCATTGTGTGTGTGTTGCCCCTAGTATATTGGACTCGTCCTCCTGTGCCGACAGGGCCGCTGCCGTGGTGCGGCGTGCTGCAGAGCCCGCAGCACCTGCTGTTCCAGCTGGCCAACGCCTGCTTCGTCATCTCCTACGCCGCGCCCAGCAGCCCCTATGGCGTGCTCTTCATGCACTCCGCGCTCATACTCGGTAAGTGCCAGCCCGCCTACTTAAGCGCTTTCACTTTTGGGCTCATAGGGTTGCCAGGTGTGGCGATTTTTCGCATTCTTGACTATCTTCTTCTTAGAATAATAGCCATTCTAGCTTTATGGCGACTGGCGATTAAATGTGGCTAGTAAAAGAATTAGTTGGCAACTTAAAGGCTATTTCATTTTACTTCAAATGAGACGAATTTAAAGCAATCCCTCTTGTGACATTGCATAAATGAAACTGACTGAAAATCGCTAGAATACTGGGGAAGTGTAATCACACTATAGAAGTTGCCACAAATGTCTGCACGTATCTTTGATCTGTGAGAGAATGTTATAAGGATACAAAGAAATTGAACTTGCAGACATAGACGTAAAATACCTCGAGGAGCCTGCTTACAAAGGTGCAAGAATAAGCTTTAACGACGACTCCTGAAATATACTACAACCACATATGTATGGCTCCCGTAGACATCGCCAGTTACACAATGCACAGATGCATTTAAACTGTAATATTTTTCGCGCGCCATGTCAGCACAACAGAAATTCCTAATAATATATATATATATATATATATATATTGACGAATTACAGCGTTCAAATGAATGAAATAAATCGCAATTTGCGTTTTTATGGCTTCACTGCACTCGGTTTAGATGGAATACCAAACTGTGGCGAATGAAAATTTGTGCCCGGCAGGGATTCGAACCCGGGATCTCATGCTTACTAGGCAGACGCGTTGACCACTCCGCCAACGAGGACACAGTGACCAGCCCGACTGCAGAGGACTCTTCCCTGCACGTCTCCCGCCACACACAAATCTCCATTCGCCACGCTGTCTCTTTCCTTATACCACAGGCTATTTATTCTATAATGCTCGCAGCCACAATACTGTATTCACGCATCAGGGAGAACAGACCATGAGATATCGAGACACAATTAATTGTCGTACCTTCATGGTCTGTTCTCCCTGATGCGAGAATACAGTATTGTGGCTGCTAGCATTATAGAATAAATATGCTGTCGTATAAGGAAAGAGACAGCGTTGCGAATGGAGATTTGTGTGTGGCGGGAGACGTGCAGGGAAGAGTCCTCTGCAGTCAGGCTGGTCACTGTGTCCTCGATGGCGGAGTGGTCAACGTGTCTGCCTATTAAGCAGGAGATCCCGGGTTCGAATCCCTGCCGGGCACAAATTTTCATTCGCCACAGTTTGGTATTCCATCTAAACCTCATACAGTGAAGCCATAATAACATCGCAAATTGCGATTTATTTCATCTCTTAATATTATTATGTCACTAGTGCAGTGCTTTCCAAACTGTCCCTCATGGCTACACCCTTTTATACAGTTTTTCACGACACCCTTTCACTAATATAAATACATATGGTAGAATTTACATGGTTCTAGCGGGGGGAGGGGGAGGGGACGGAAATAAAAGTATCGTTTAAATGCAGTTTGTAAACGAAACTGAAATCCCCGTACGTGTTGACATGTTTAATGTTGATCCTGAATGCAACAGTTACGTACAATCATCGCAAGAAAAGGAAACATTTGGTACAACGGAGATGTACAACAGAGTGTAACACCGCAGACAACAATTCCTAATTAGCCTCTTGAGCTTTATCAGAGGTCTTAAATTTCTTAGTAAACAAAGAACTTTTACGATTCTTTTGACGTAAAATATCTTTGAAATAGTCAACACTTTTTGCTTGTAAATGTCTGTGTTTTGTTGAAATATGGCTCAGCAATTTATTCATACCATGATTGCACTGGAAAGCTTTTCGCCACATATCACGCTCTCCGGCGTAGGACAGTCTTCATCGCCACACCATGTAAACCACAATTTTAAGTAGTCTTCATTATACAACCTCACTTTTGTGTTCGTAGTACTGCACGATGGAACGGAAGAAACAGAGGTTGGAGACGCACCTTGTGATTGTTGTTCTGCATCTTGCGATGTTCCAGCTACATTTCTTGACTGATGCTCTGCATCTGACGTTTTATAAACTGCCGAAGGCCTCTTTCTCACAATAAATTTATCCATTTCTATTGACGTCTGTAACCTGTATCACACTGAACGAAGTAAACTAATGGCATGTCACGAACGAAATATTGAACATTAATCCATTATTGCCACTCGGAAAGCTCGTTAAGACATTGGCCGCTAGAGCGCTACATTATACCACAGCACAAGACAGACATCTAGTGCCATTACTGGATGTTAAATGAAACAAATACGAGACTTTATTAAGTGGACTTAGAAAACATTCGGATAATCGGAAGTCCAGATAATTGAATCTATGCATAAAACCGTGATTTGTATTATTAACTCTATATGCGTTCTCATATTTTTACCTTTCTAGGATTAACACGTAATGTTAGGCGTTTATTGAAAACAACGGAACAGAAACAATATTGTGCTTTGACATTTTTAATCACACGTGGCACACGGCCTAGCGGCTTAGCGATTGGCAACGGCCTAACTCAGTTAACGATGAAGCTTTCGCTGTCTAACGCTAATAATAAACAAATGCTCGCTGTCTAACACAAACAGTAATGAAACGCGTGGAACACAGATGGTGTGGGTTGCGGTGGGTAGTTCCAGCGGGTAATGTTCTACATGCTCGGACTAGACAACAAAGATATTTACTGGCGGTTGACAATCCGAATAATCGCGAATCCCTATAACTGAGGTCCGGATAATCGAGTGACCGATCATTCCTTTAATACGTGATCTGTGGTGCACTGAATGAAGAGAGGGATGATTAGCTGCATGCGAGTCTTCAGGGCAGTATGAAGAGAAGGATATTTTGTATTATTTTATGGCAATTTTTTTTATTTTTGTTTACAGTCTAAATTTCTTAGTCTCGCGACACCCATCAAGGGTGTCGCGACACCCAGTTTGGAAAGCTCTGCACTAGTGAGTGATCAGTCAACGAATAACTGAACTTTTGTATATGTGTGTGTGTGTGTGTGTGTGTGTGTGTGTGTGTGCGCGCGCACGAATGCCGAGCGGTATTCAAAAGAAAAGGTACGAAACGTCTTAAGAACCAAACCGGCTAAAATATGAATATGCCACTTTACGATAACGTAGTACGACATATAGTGGCGCAAACCATGCAACGTTCCCTCCCTCTAAAAAAATTCGAGGCTGTGCCCTCAGTAGGCAAGTCATGCCCACCATCATTTTCGTCGTCCGAGGTCTGACACTCATCGAATTCCTCGAGCACGGAAAAACCATTAACAGTCACGTGTACTGTGAGAAAAGAAGGAAGGAAGGAAGCTTAGCGCTTAACGTTGCGTCGACAGCGTGGTCATTAGGAACGGAGCTTTACGCTCGGATCGCAGCTGGCGACCGCTACTCGAGGATTTCAGCAGAGACCTGAGACCATCAACAACATGCTGGATAACGATTTTCGTGCAGCCACGGGACGTCGTAAATTTCAGATAATAGGCTGCACGACATGCAGCTTCGCTCCCGACGTCCATGACGAGACACAGCTTTGACGCCATGTAGCGCCATACAGATGGGCCCAACACCGTGCCGAATGGACTCGTCAGAATTGGCATCAAGTGCTGTTCACTGATGAGACTCGCGTTTGCCTTCAACCAGGCAATCATCGCAGACGCTTTTGGAGGCTGCCTGGTTAACCTGAACGCGTTAGACACACCGACCAAATGTTCAAATGTTTGTAAATATATCGGACCAAACTGCGTGGTGATCAGTCTGTAGCTTACAAACTACTTAAACCTAGGTAAACTAACATAAGGACAACACACACATCCATGTCCCCGGGACGACTCGAACGCACCGACCGACGAGTGCAGTGAGGCGGTGGTTCTTGATGTGTTGGGTGGCATTGCGGGGGGGCCACTGCGTGACACTGGTGGTCGTAGAAGGCTGTCAAATGGCTGTGCGGTACTGGGATGATAACCTCCTATGTACAGGGCAACCATAAGGGTAGCAATTCGGTGAGTGATCCGTCTTAATGGGCGAAAATTCTCGCACTGATCGTACATATCTTGTTAATGTGTTTCTTCATGATAATAACACCACAAGTCTAGAATGGCGAGCATGTCATCCAGACATGCCTCGGATATAATGAAAAGGGCTTTCTTTTTTGGACGAGACGACCAGGCAATCCTTCTGAGAAGTCGCTGTTGGCAGTGGGGCAATCTAGACCAACAGACACTTGATGATCTAGTGGTCAGAGTGTCACAACGGATACAGCGTCCATCACTGCAAGAGGACGTATGACCGGATATTAGGGCAATATGGTACACAATTTAATAATTTCTCTATCACTGTCGTGATACTTGCCTGTTTCTGTTTTCATGTGCAATAAAAAGAACTGAAAGGTTTCGAGAATGAAACTTTCACTCTGCAGTGGAGTGTGCGCTGATATGAAACTTCCTGGCATATTAAAACTGTGTACCGGAACCAGGACTCAAGCCTGGAACCTCTGCTTTTCGCGGGTTAGTGCTCTACCACTGAGCTATCCCGACACGACTCACGGTCCGCCCTCACAACTTCAGTTCTACCAGTACCTCGCCTCCTACATTCCAAACTTCACAGACGTTCTCCTGCAAATCCTTGCAAGACTAGCACTCCTGGAATAAAGGATACGTTGGAGACATGGCTTAGTCACAGCCTAAGGGATGTTTTCAGAATGAAACTTTCACTCTGCAGCGGATGTTCTTTAAACATCTCTTAGGCTGTGGCTAAGCTATGTCTCCACCATATCCTTTCTTCCAGGCGTGCTAGTCCTGCAAGGTTTGGAGGAGAACTTCTGTGAAGTTTCGAAAAGTAGGAGGCGAGGTACTGGCAGAGCGCTTGCGAGGTACTTGTAGAGCGGTTGCCCGCGAAAGGCAAAGGCCCCAGGTTCGAGTCCCGGTTCCGGCACACAATTTTAATCTGCCAGGTAGTTTCAACTGAAAGGTTGTTTTTGTACATCTCTGTTTCATTTTTATGTAAAGTACCATGAACACCTATAATCCTGGTGATAGGACACACTTTTATAATTCCTGGTTCTGCAGCTGAACTGTCCAGTCGTTTGAATGCTTAAAATAGCGCGCAAGTTGCATTGTGAGGACTAAAAACAAAAAGCTCAATATATATGGATCTAAGGCGAGGGGGTTTCACCCCGGTACCTACTACCTTGCTCATGTTAAGCGGTTCCACAACAACCGTTGTCAGAGTCCGTACTGCATGAACTTTGTGACAATACTGCTGGCCCTCTCATCTCAATGTTATCGTACAATACCGTCTTCTTCGGATCCGGAATCGTGTGGTTCAATAGTGATAAAAGTTGCGTGTGAAGTTAGTTAAAAACGATATAGCCAGCCTAGGAATCAGTGTAGGACAGTGTCTCGGTGATACTGTGATTAAAACAAGTGATAGATTTCATTAATTAAGAGATTTGTATAAGACTTTTCCAGACATTTCTATAAACAATAGTTTAGTCATTGTATGTTATTTAAAGACTTAAACAGGTGAATGGTAAAAACTTTTGTATATACATAAAGACATTAAAATAAATAGCATTGTATATATGTTAGCCCATAAACAAGTTGTGTAGACCAGCTAATTGTGTAATCAATGAAATAGTCGAGATTTGAATATTGTTATTCTTTGTATATTTTGACTGACGTAAGATTTGGAGTATATTTTCAGAATGGACAAGATTTTTGATAGTTCAATTTATGTTAGGAACATGTATGATGTACTCAATAAAAAATTAAATGACGTTTAACACTCACTTTGTTGTCAGTAGAAAGATCGGAAAGTTCGTCTTAAAAATACATGCGCCATCTAAAATTATTGTATGGATAGTTTTCATTTTATATTGTGATTATTTTTGTGTACATGAAATGTTTTACTTGTGTGCTTGGTAATTGTAAATCAGTATATTCAATTGTTATAAAAAATGCGTAATGTAATGCCATTATTGCCGATGTTATAGATTTGCCTCACCGCATTGTGTGGGGGAGTTCGAGTTTTGTCTTTTGTCGAGTACTTTGGAATCTATGTCAGTCTGTGTTGTTCTGGTAATTTATGAACGTTATTGCAATGTTCTGGTGGAGAAGGAGTTTGAATTAAATTAAAGAAGAAGTGAAAAATTGTACCTACGGGTATTTATTTCTACCACGACGACACAGGAGAATAATATTGCAGTGAGCAGAACCCCCATACATCGAAATGTTGAAAAGATGAGTATAGTTTGGAAGTGGTAGAATGAAATGTAATTACTCAATAATATATTAAAACATTATATCTTACAGATGCAAGATCCACACAGGACGCTTGCGCCCAGCTTATGCTGCAGTTAACATGTGCCTAACTTCCTTTGTTCTTTCTTTACGCTCATTGGTTGGCAAATGCCTAGTAGTGTGTGTTTGTGTGCTAAACTTGGTATGTGACGCCTCGCCACCAGGCAGTGGTTTTGTCTGTGCCGTTGCAGGCTTCATGCTGTTCTCGTTCTGGGCGTGGAACGTGATCTGCGCGCCCGACGTCTTCTCGTGGAACTTCAGCTTCATGCTGCTCAACATGGGCCAGCTGGTCTACATCATCTACCAGATGCGACCCGTCAAGTTCGACCCCGAGCTGGAGGAGGCCTACCACACCCTGTTCGAGCCATTCAAGGTAAATCGCCAGAGCTTCACAAGCCAAAGTATTTGTCAAGCTGGAGGAGGCCTACCACACCCTGTTCGAGCCATTCAAGGTAAATCGCCAGAGCTTCACAAGCCAAAGTATTTGTCAAGCTGGAGGAGGCCTACCACACCCTGTTCGAGCCATTCAAGGTAAATCGCCAGGGCTTCACAAGCCAAAGTATTTGTCAAGCTGGAGGAGGCCTACCACACCCTGTTCGAGCCATTCAAGGTAAATCGCCAGGGCTTCACAAGCCAAAGTATTTGTCAAGCTTCTTGTATTTTTGAAGCGCACATGACGTGTGCGTCTGCACATTGACAACTCAGATGACAAAACAAATGTGACGCAGTTGGGCTGGATCCTGTAACAGTGTATATCTGCCTGAACATCATCTTTATGTATAGAGTGTCTGTGTGTTTGAATAAACGTATTGCACACAAATATACAGTTTTGTTATAATCTTAATGAAATTTTTCGTCCTTGACCTTCAAACCACGAGAACGGTCGCCGTAAGTGTATGGGTTACGTCGAACGTATAGTTCATGAGATATGACGTCATAAACCATAAGATGCGCGGAAACTACTGCATCGCGCGAAAATATTGCACATTTCCTCTTAAACTATTAGACCGATTTCAACCAAATTTGGTACTCGTAACTCTTACCATGAAGTAACAATTGCTGTAGGGGTAAGAACCGTATACAACACATGATTCAGGAGATATAACGTCATAAACAATAGATATAGTAAAACAGTGCCATATCATGCGGCGAGACTTTATTGATACACTGACTTGCAAGAAACTTTAAATATAATTTTATACCTGTATTATACCTTTTCTTGCTGACAACCACAGTAAGATGATGAAAGGAAAAAAAAAAAGGTTTTTTATTTTTCCGCTATTCATGGAGTAATACTTCGGCATTCGATATGACAAACTTACAGCTGAATGTACCTTGGAAATTGTATTACAGTATGATACGTAGTTCATGAGATATTAGGACATCAACAGTAACATTCTTGCAAAACCGTCCCATAAAGCATAAGGTTTTAATCTTTTACTTCTCTCCTACTAACTGTACTCAAAATGTTCAAACGTTTGTAAATCTATCGAACTCAACTGCTTGGTTATTAGTCCGTAGCTGACAAACTACTTAAACTAAGTTAAACTAACCTACGGACAACACACACATCCATGCTCGATGGAGGATTCGAACCTCCGACGCGGGAGGCCTCACGATGCGCAACGTGGCGCTCCAGACCGCTCGGCTACTCCCGCGCGGCGAACTGTACTCGCAAGCGATATTACCGACCTAAAGTATTTATGCAAATGAATGTATACCCGAAGAATTATACAACTGTACAATGCATAATTCAATAAGTATGAGGTCATATGTACTGCGATGGGTAAAAACCTGTCACATAATGTACCACGTTTTAATACGTTTACGTATTTAGGAGGAAGGCACTCCTGTATTCCAGTCAGCTCAAGGTAATTCCTGAAAGCTAACATCGCTGTTCAACCAACACTGATTTGTGAAGCGCAGTCGGAAGCAATAATTAGACTTCTCTAGAGCTACAGTGGAAGGAAGATAATGAAGCAGTGTAGATCCAACAGTACCCATTATTTCCGACAGATCTACCCTATAACTTTAAGAGACTGCAGTTTCCAGTGAGAGTGGCATTTTATGTTACGAGTAGCTGTAAACCCGGCGTTGCCCGGGTGCTTATTTATCTTATTCACTTGTAGTTCACGTTCCCCCCTCTCTGCATCCACCTCTTTCTCTCCTATCTCTCTGTTCGTTTCCACCTTTCCCTCTCTCGGCAAAGTTTTCTCAAAGATACGCTCTGTCATGCACGATACAAACATTTATGTACCCACTGACCTTTCTATTGGTTTAAAGGTCAAGTGTGCAAAAATTCATAAAGATTGGAGCAAAATTATGCATTTTGTAAAATTCCGTAAGTTATGTACCCTCCACCATACACGGAACGGAATTTTACACAGACAGCAACATTCCTCTTGTTTTTAAGGTAGAGTGTGCAAAATGTCGTCAATATCTCAACAAAAGTATAGGTTTCTATACAATAGGAACGCAGGGTCACATTGAAAAACACACTTTGTTCATCTCAAACATTCCAGTTTTATTTCATACAACTCTTGTTCTGAGAATAACGAAAACAACTAAAAAGAGTCCGTGGAGTCGGTCGAACCGTTCTCATATATGGCGCGACCAAGGTATTTAGGGATCGATTTTTATGTTGCAAAGTATCCGCCCCCATGCGCCGTATGAAACTTAAGGTAGACGGTGACCTTCCTCTTGTTTTGAGCATGCGTGCGAAATTTCGTGCAGATCGGAATGAAACTGTGCATGTCGTGAGTCTGTAGGAGAAGTATGCCCCGCCACGCACCTATACAAAAGCGAAACTGTTGTGAGCAGTAGACTTCGTTTCATCATTTTGTGGGGGGCAGTTACAAAACGCTTCATAAACGCCCAAAATTACATGCACACTTTGTTTTAGGTCCCTAACTACTCCCATTTTCCAATAATTCACGCATAAATCAGGACTTTCTCGCGCGGTGGCCACTCATTATTTATGACGTCATACTTCCTGAGCTATGTGTCGTGCTCTTTTGTTCTTGGGTCAGGGACCTTCGTGAGCGTACGGTAAAATGTTCACCAAAGTTTCATTGCAAACGAAATAATGGTTTATGAACACATAGAGGAATACAGTAAAACATTCATTTATATATATATAACTGATCCAAACTACTACAGAGGAATCTCCCTGCTCCCAGTCACCTACAAAATTATCTCCAAAGCCCTGTTAAACCGGATGGAACCACAGATTGACCCTTAAATTGGCGAATATCAAAAGGGCTTCAGAAAAAAACCGTTCCTGCAGGGAACAGATTTGGAATATCCGCACCATCCTATGCGTAAGACACTGCAGGAATACTACAGTAACATTTGTGGACTTCAGAAAAACCTATGACTCCATTGACCGAGACACACTCTTCCAGACTCCAAGAGAGATGAAGGTTGACCTTAAAACCCGGAATCTAATTCCAGAGACCATAACCAAATCCAAAGCCAAATTTATGGGAGACTTATCAGAGCCCTTCGAAATCAAAACCGGCGTCCGGCAAGGCGATGGTCTCTCACCCATCCTATTCAATGCAGTCTTAGAGAAAAATTATTCGTACATGGGAAGGAGAAGTCAAAGGAATTCAAGTAGGCAGAAATAAGGGAAAGATAACCCACATAAAATGCCTCGCTTTTGCAGACGACATCGCCATACTCTCGAATACCAGAACGGAACCACAACATGGACTAAAAAAACTCCACGAGATAGCCATGAAAACCGGTCTACAAATTTCTTATGAAAAAACACAATTGCCGGCCGCGGTGGCCGAGGGGACTAAGGCGCTCCAGTCACGGTCTGCACGGCCACTACGGTCGGGGGTTCGAGTCCCCCCTCGGGCATGGATATTTGTGCCGTCCTTAGTATAAGGTAGTTGATAAGTAGTTTGTAAGTTTAGGGACTGATGACCCCGTAGTTAAGTCCCACAAGCTTAACAAACATTTTAACATTTTGACAAAACACAATTCTTTGATACAAAATCATCAGATAAACTCCCACTAAAAACAAAGTACGCAAAAATTCTACAAGTCAGTGAGTTTAAATATTTAGGCGAAATCATGCAAAAATCTGGGCTAAACACAAAAGCAAACGAAGAAAAAGTCTCAAAATTACAGATAGCCTATAAACTCACCTGGTCCCACTACAACAAAAAATGTATTTCCACGGCCGCAAAACTACGACACTACAACACGGTAGTCTTACCAGAAGCTCGCTGCGCATCGAAAATACGAGCACCAAACGAATGGCAAAAATCAAGGAGATTGAAAAACAAGAAATGAAAATTCTGAGAAAAATCCACGGTGCAGTTTTTGGATAAAATATCTGGCAAAAAATACCCACGGAAGAACTATACAGACACTCTGAAACAATCACGACACTTATCAGAAAACGCAGAGCAAAGCTTTTCATGCATATCGCCAGAATGAATGACACCAGACTAACGAAAAGAATATTCGACATAATTTCTACATCGAAACTGGGCACATCTTGATACAAAGAAACCATAGAAGACCTTAAAACATTAAACATCTCTATACAAGACGTACAAGACCGCAAAACCTGTAGGGAAAAAATCAGAAACCGAAAAGTTGATTTTAAGTCACAACACAAAAACAACAGACGAGAATGGGCAGATGAACAAAAGAAGGCACAAAGTGAAATAATGAAAGGTTTTTGGGAAGAAAAGAAGAAGAAGGAAGGCGGGAATAAAAGCTAGATTTTTTGTGTTTTTAGCGCTCTCCTTAAGGGGAATGTACGCAAATAATAATAAATCACAGGGGTATCTATTAAATACTGCGGAGTGAATTTGACGTTTGCATTTTTCTCACGTGGACAACTTTGTGTCGCTTGTGCTCAGGGGTGGGCTCACCAAAGAATTTATTCGTATTAGATGCTGGACAGTATTGTTTATAGTCAAGTTTTGAATTAAATGAATGTGTGAATGTTACATATCATTTGTATTTTGATGACTACTTTTCTTTATTTGGATACTGCACTTATACTTTTGTACATTATGCAAGACAGCCTCATTTCTGGAATATTCTCTCAGAAATATAACTTGTTTTTAGAAATAGGAGGTGGACAGAGAGAGAAAGGACAAGAGAAGTAAATAAATAAAAAGTAAATACACAGGCAAAGCCGTGTTTCCAGCTGGTCTTCCATAATCCGCAAGTCAACTAACAGAGCGCGGTGTAGGGTCCCCCTGGCACTACCGGCATTACGCCTCCCCCCCCCCCCCACCCCTCCCGCAAGTCCCTCGGTTCCTCCCCTGAATGGAGACTGATGAAGCCTCTTTGATTAAATGCCGAGGCATATTACAGAACCATCGGTGAAAAACCTGGAGCTTAGGTTCGGCATCTTGCACGAGCTTCAGGAAACTTCGCAACAGATATCTGATCAGCATCTGATGGTGAGTGTATCCATGTCTGTAGCGGCTTGTACAAATTTAATATAGTATATCGAATCAATAAGGAATGCTAGCTACAGTTTGATTTCATAAGTGATTTAACGACTGGTAGTGATGTATTCTGTTTTCTCAGTGAGGCCCATGACATTAATTAAAAAAACTGCAAACGCTAGGCGTATTCTTTGATGTAACAAAAGAGTTTGATTGTGTTGATCACGAGATATTGATGGAGAAGTTGGAACATTATGGACTAAAGGGAGTAGCTGTCAGTTGGTTCGCTTTTTACTTCAATGACAAATCTACTCACAAAGAAGCAGAGTTAACTGGAGGGTGCACCAGGGTTCTGTTCTGGGACCACTGCTGTTGCTCATTTATATAAATGATTTGCCTTCAAGTATTCCAGGTAGTTCGAAGATATTCCTGTTTGCTGATGACAGTAGCTTGGTAGTGAAGGATGTTGTTGACGATATTGATGCAGTATCAAATACTTGCAACTAAGTTCGTGGCTTGTACAAAATAAATTGGTGCTAAAACACAGCAAGACTCCGTTTTTTCAGTTTCTAACACATAATTCAAAAACAACTGATATTTCATTTACACGGAATGGGCACATGATAAGTGAGACTGAACAGTTCAAAATTCTAAGTGTTCAATAAGTAGTAAGCTGTTATAGGAAGCCCATATTGAGCATCTTGTTCAGAAACTAAATGCTGCGTTGTTTAGTATTCGAATAGTTTCTGAAATAAGTGATAGGGTAGCCGGAGGGAATGCCGCCACCTTACGGAGCTTCAATTTTTATCACCATCTAGAAACGTATTTATGAACTAGATCAATATTTTGTGACATTGTAAGCAATCTTAACGATGTATACAAAATTTGGTATGAATGTATCTATAAGGGAAATGGTCATTAAAAATAGATTTATTACCCTGGCCACTGTGATGATATTACCCACGACGTAGAGCTGGAATAATCACGCCAAGGAGTTGGTGTAACGACGCCAGTCAATACGACTAAAGACCAAGAAGGGGAGTCTGATGAAAATCTAACTGTTACAAAGTATACTTTATTGCAATATATCAGTTGAAAAGCAAAAGAAATTACAGTTTTAGTTGTTAGGAATGAAAAAAAAAAAAATACAGAGCAGTTTGAACTTGATCAAATTGTTTCAAAATTTACGAAAATCACAAATTTAGTTTGCAACTGTTTCAGCCCCGTTACACTCAGAATGCCCCCACTTGCCACATTAAGTGCATCTGTACCACAATTCGCCGTGGTAGAGAGATGGCGTCAAAACCCTGGTCTGACAAGAGGGCGGAAACGTAGATTTGAGGACATCAAAAGAAACGAAAGTGTTCAACATTGTAGAGTAAAATGTAAGCTAAAGGATCTATTTTAAGGTTATTGACAGCAAATACAGGCTTTGTAGCAACTAAAGGAATATACCTCAGCTAATTTTAAGTGTCAAAGTAAGATGAAACTGGAGCAAAACGACGCTTTTTACTGCAGAAGCAAAACGACGTCGGCAGCCGCCGCCATTTACTCGAGACATTTATATACATCGTGAACGCTTCGAAGATGCAACAGCTCCACCAAAGAGACTGCCTACATTACACTTGTGCGTCCTCTCCTCGAGTATTGACTGATAATTATTGTTGTGCGGAGCAGGTGGTCTTAATTCAATCATCTGGACCTTACGCTGCGGATTATTTCTATTTTGATCTGAAAAATGTGGGCACAAATTATATAAAATATTATTAGGTTGCTGACTGCTAGGATGGTTACGTAACTCTTATCTGCTATACTGCACCAATTGCACATTGCTATGTCCATTTTGTTGATAATGTTGTTGTCTAGGTTGACTATAATTGTTGTTGCGACTCTGATCCGAATACTGATTATGGTTTAGTTGAGAGTGATTCGATTGTAAAAATGTTGACTGTTATAATTCCTAAGATTTTCGTTACCAAAATGTTGAGAATGATTGTTATTCTGAGGTGCGTTAGATGCCCAATGTTGATTGCTTTGATTATATTGATTAGAATTATCATTATTACTATAGCTGTTATTACTAACTTTGGTTAGCGTCGTCTCTACTCCTGAAATTACTTCTGTCGCGGTAACTGTTTTGTGTGTGCTGTCCCTGTAGACCATAAGGCTGATGGCGATTATCACGTGCCTGCCTATTACCCCGTCTGTCACGCCTATGTTGTGAATCACTGTACAGTAATGAGTACCGTAGGCAAAAAAATTTTGAATACCAAATTTATTGCGAAAGTAACCCGAATTTTGTGATTCGTTGTTAAGTTCGCGCAATAAACTGCGCATAGCTTCCAAATCATGCTTGCAACGACTAGCCATAATAACGTGTCTATAGTGTCTTGGAAATTTCGATAAACAAATTCGAATAAGTTCGTCAGGTGGATGCGGGTTAGTCAGATACTGGTTTTGATAAATGATATCTTCAAAATAATCGGAAGGGCTATGATAACCAGGCTGTTCAAATCTACATTGCATAAAGATGTTATCCTTGAAACGATCTGGTTTCCTACCCTGTATCTACTATCGATACTTTTTGTTCCGATCGTGTTTGTTATTGTTTTCTAACGTTACTGGTTGAACTTGGTGAAGTTTGTTGTGAGTGAAGTACGTCTTGATTTGTATATTCGTTGGTCCCGTGTGTTTTCATAAAAATTATACTGGTCCAAGTGGTGGCATGGAAGTAGCAGGAGTTCTCAGGGTTTTTAATCGTCCAGTGGCAAACAGAGGTGTCAGATACATACAGTATTTAGGGGATGGTGACAGCAAGGCTTATGGCCGGTTATGTGCAGAACAACCCTATGGTCCTAATGTCACAATTTCTAAATTAGGGTGCATTGGGCATGTCCAGAAGAGAATGGGGTCCAGGTTAAGAAGATTATTAAAAGAAAAGTCAAAAATAGTATTGGAAGATGGTAATAAGATAGGTGGAAAAGGTCGCCTGACAAATGTTGAGATAGATTACAAAGTTATTATGGCTTGGCTATAAGAACAAAAGTAGAGAATTTAGAAAACACGAAAAAAGCTGTATGGGCTATCTATTTCCATAAGCTATCCACAAATGAAAATCCTGTGCACTCTCTTTGCCGAAACGGTCCTGACACTTGGTGCAAGTACAGGAGAAGTGACACATATGACCAGAAACATTCTTTACCTGCACCAGTAATGAATGAAATTAAACCTATAGTTAGAGACCTTTGTAAAGATACCTTGTTGAAGAAATGTCTTCATGGGAAAACCCAAAATTTAAATGAATGTGTTATTTCTGTCATTTGGACCCAGTTACCAAAAACTGTATTTGTTCAGATCACAATCCTCAAATTTGGTGTTTATGATGCTATTTTATGCTTCAATGATGGTGTAACTAGAAAATTGGATGTTTTGGAATTATTGGGCATACACCTAGTGGAAATACTGCAAAATCCTTGGTGCAAATAGATAAAGAGAGAATCCGCAAAGCCGATATTGCTAATTTAAAACGGACAAAAGAAAGTAGACAGAAAAGAAGAGGGACCAAGAAAAGAAAATAAGATCAGTATGATTCAGATGATGCTCAAAATGGTGCAGGAAAATATTAGCGGTAAGTAATTCTCATCAACAACTGTACTAGAATTGCAATATTAAACTTTAAATTGATTTTTCTCAAAACTACACTTTTTTACTTTCACTAATGGGGTTAGAAAGATGTACTGTACTGAAGATGGTAATAAATTATTACAAGTAAATTGAGAACCACAATACAATCATCAACTGTTTTATAATAAATAATGTACAAAAAAAGTTAAATTTTACTGGTGACAGAATTAAGAAAAAAATTCTTCAAAACCATTAGAGTTATTATGTTCATTTTACTTGTAAATTGGTATATATATATATATATATATATATATATATATATATATATATATATATATATGTATGGTGTTTCACTAAGTGTGTTTGCCTCTGTAACTTATACAATAATAGGTGACGGGAAATTTTAATGCGGTAGGTCAACAAAAGAAATGTTTCACTTTCTGCGGAGCTGTGAACATACTTTATTGTATCATTTTCCAAAGAGTTACAGCACAAACATATAATTTTTTAAGTGGAACAATAGTTTTTTCTATCGTGTATTGGATTCGTTCAAATCAATTTAAATCAAATGTTCAAATGTTTCTAGAACTTATGGGACTTAACTACGGGGTCATCAGTCCCTAAGCTTACAAACTACTTATGAACTAGCTAAGACTAAGGACGGCACATATATCCATGCCCTAGGGGGGATTCGAACCCCCGACCGTAGTGGCCGTGCGGACCGTGACTGGAGAGCCTCAGTCCCCTCGCCCACCGCGGCCGGCAAACCAATTTAAACTACATTCCTATCACTGTTAGTTTGGGAGCTACAACCCTTCACGGTTTAGGGGGCGGAGGCTACGACAGCGTAGCTGGCTGGCTGGTGGTCTTGAGACAGTGGGCCGTGCCCCAGGGGATAGCCACTCGGCCAGTCAGCTACGCTATCGCAGCCTCCGCCCCCGGAACTTTGAAGGGTTGTAGCTCCCAAACTAACAGTGATAGGAATGTAGTTTATATTGATTTAGATGCAGCTGGTTTAAACGAATCCAATACACGATAGAAAAAAACTATTGTTCCATTAAAAAAATTATATCTTTGTGGTGTAACTCTTTGGAAAATGATACAATAAACTATGTTCATCGCTCCGCAGAAAGTGTAACATTTCTTGTGTTGACATACCGCATTAAAATTTCCCGTCACGTATTATTTTATAAGTTACAGAGGCACACACACATAGTGAATGCAGTAAAAATTTCGTTTTTATTTTTATTTTATTTATTTATTTATTTATTTTTTTACTTATAGTTGCTTTGAAAAGTGTACCTATTCAAAAGTTAAAATAGCATTGGCAGAATAGGGACAAAAATTGACTCCGTCTCCCCTTAAACGAAGATAATATAGCTTACATTTCTTCGCTTACAATGTAGCAATTCGACTTGAACACTTTTAGCAGAGCGCAAGGCGACAATAGCCTGTGTAGCCTGTGTGTTGGGCAGGTGTCGCGGCTGCAGTTCAAGAAGATGGTGAGCGCGGAGTTCGCGCAGATCATGTCGCTGCACGCGGGCGAGGCGTACGCCATGCAGAACATCACCAGGACCGACCGCCTAGGCCTCCTGCTCTCCGGCAAGGTGCGTGTCCTGCCGTGCATCACCGCGTGCCTACTGGCAAAACTACTGCTTACGGCAATACAGAGATTGATGGGAAGTGGCGTTCAATTGAACGTGTAATTAGCTTAAAATAGTGGCATTTCTTGAAAACTGCTCAGCTACTTTCTATTTCCCACTAATGTTTGCCAGTAGTCATGTGGTAGTGGTTCAATGTTGCTACCACACCATCTGTTTAGCCGCTCTACCGTTTGCGGCCTATTAGCATCTGTAGCATACTACAGAAGGTGGAGTTTGTGCCCAAATCCGGCTAAGACTGAAGTTTGCGCTTTTCACCTCAACAATAATATAGCCAATCAACAATTGTCTGTGTTATCTAACCAACAGAGAGTGAAACACAACTTCCATCCTAAGTATCTCGGTGTTACACTTGATAGATCCCTCACCTATAAAGAACACCTTAAAATGTTGGCCGTAAACTAAAAACACGAAATAATATTATTAGAAAACTATCGGGAAGTTCTTGGGCTGCAAATGCATCCACACTGCGAACAGCAGCAACATCGATAGTCAATACCACTGCCGAATACTGTGCTCCGGTCTGGGAGAGAAGCCACCACACCAACTAGGTAGACGTGCAGCTCCACGAAACCATGCGGATAATCACCGGCACATTAAAGTCTACTCCAACACCGTGGCTCTCCGTCATTGCTAACACAGCTCCACCAAAATTAAGAAGACAAAAAAGCATCTTTTAAAGAATGGGGAAAAATAGTAAAAATAAACGACGGAAAATGTTTACCTATGCAGAATGTAATAAAAAATTTACCAAAGTACCGTTTGAAATCACGAAAGCCGATATGGAATAACTGCTATATAACAGGAGAGGTCACCTTCAACCTAAAAGAGAACTGGAAAAAGGAGTGGGAGAATACAGTCTGTAATCATTACCTAATAAGTGATCCCTCAAAAGAACTAAAAGGGTTCAACTTCGCAAGAAAAGACTGGACTAAGCTCAATCGCATCAGAAGTGTCCATACCAGATATAAGGCCATGCTTTAATTGGGGACTCACGGACAGCCCAAGTTGTGATTGTGGAGCACCTGAGCAGATGCTGGACCACATCATAAGAGAGTGTCCAAAAAGAAAATATAGTGGCTCTGCTGAGGACTTTGTAGAAGCCACACCTCAGGCTATGAAGTGGATTCAAGATCTGGACATTGTTGTGTAGCCAAAGGCTTGTCTCACATGACACACGTCGTAATTCCAAGTGTTCTGTCATAATCACTCACATCTACCGAAAATGAGCTCTTATACAATCTTTTACTGATATTTGTATATATATTCTTGTTCTTTGTTTAATTACATTTGTATATATGGTGCTGTCATATGCCATACGATAAATAAATAAATAAATAATCTGTACTCGAGATCAGTGATCTCTGTACTACCTGGATGTTGAACTTCAACAGTTTGAGCGTGCAGCCGTAGATGTTCATATTCGTTTGTTGCCAATTTCAAATGTAGCTGCTATGAAGTATTGCTAGAAAACAATAAGAAAATACGTTTCGATTCCGATTCCATATTAGCCTACCACATCGCGTATTTATATAAATTTCGTATCGAGAGTTAAGCAAGCAATACTTTGCCACGTAATAACCGATGGAAATTAGTATATGAAATTTAAACGTGGCGCACAATGCGAAAACGTGTGGAAAACTTGTGAATGTGCAGGCACGCTGCAATTCAGAGCTCAGACACCAGAGTTAAACATTCATTTTGGTACAGAGATCACTGATCGAAGCGCATAACGAGCTTAAATTTCATAGAGGGTCTAACACACGAGCTGCAGCGCTCCTTCGGCCGACAGATTGACAATGTTCAGTGCACTTTTGAGGAGTCTGCCTATCGTTTCTTGTTGTTGAACGTAAAGTGATGTATTTAGTATCTATTGTATTTAGTGTAAAATTTCTCGAAAATTTTGCTGCTCAAACATGCGCAAAGTGTGCTCAGCATTTAATTGCACAAATCTAAGTGACAATATGACAAATAATTCGAGAAAGAACACAAAATGTTTTGCTATGTTTGATCTCACAAGTAGAGGACTCCTACTCGTCCATATTTATGGTATCTGTGGGGCGTGATGACTTATGAAAGTGTGCCAAGTGGGAACTTCAGATGGCCAATAAAAGGAATTTCGATACGTATCTATCACCATATGCACCTTATCAATTGTCCCTGTGAGGGTGTGTTCAGGAAGCGGTGTATGACTCAGTGGTAAGAGATCGGTTCCATATCGTATTGGTTCGCGCGTTCGCCTCCCCTTGATGGCAAATATTTCTGTTAGCATTACTTGAGATTTCAGGAAAGAACGATCTATTCGGTTAATCAACAACTCCAGTAACGGGAAGTAGCAACCATCGCTTTTTGCAGTCCTTTATTTTTTCTGACATCTGCTTTCAATGAACTATGTCATCATCTTCAGATCAAATCAGACCAACATTTTGTAGACAATTCATCAGAAGATGATGACATAATTCATTGAAAGTTGTAGTAAAATAAATAAATAAATAAAAATCTTCTGAGAGCTCTTGAAGTATGCCAACGTCTAAGTTATCATTAAACTAACAAATATAAGTAAAATTATAAGTAAAATTTAGGAAGAAGAGTAGCTTCCAGAAGGTTGGTCATCGGCAGTAATTCATCCCATTCACCAAAACGAGATAAGGCAGAACCTGGGTACTACAGGGCAATATCGTTAATACCTGTGACCTGTAAGGTATTATCAAAAGCATTGCTAAACAGAGTGGAAAATCAACAAAATCCACAGATTGATGACTACCGAAGAGGCTTCAGAAAGGGTAGATCATGCGCAGAACAAATTCTGAATCTAAAAATGATATTGTCGTATCAAAAACAGAGCTGCAAGAAATTCGTGCTTACATTCGTAGACTTTTAAGAGGAGTATTATTCAGTAGATAGGCAAACACTGGTTAAAATTCGAGAGGAGATGAAATTAATAGAAAATCCAGTGAACTAGTAAAAGACATCCTGAACAACACATCCAAGGTCAAGTTCAGAGGAAAGCTGTCGGAGTCCTTCAAGATTAATTCCGGAGTGAGACATGGAAACGGAATGTCCCCTGTGCTCTTCAACTGTGTACTCGATAAGGTGATCTACATCTACATGTACACCTACATCTACATGGGATACTCTGCAAATCACATTTAAGTGCCTGGCAGAGGGTTCATCGAACCACCATTATACTATTTATCTCCCATTCCATTCTCGAATAGAGCGCGGGCAGAAAGAACACCTGAATCTCTCCGATCGAGCTCTGATTTCTCGTATTTTATTCTGATGATCATCTCTACCTATGAAAGTGGGAGTCAACAATATATTTTCGCATTCGAAGGAGAATGTTGGCGATTGGAGTTTCGTAAGTAGCCCACGCCGCAGCGATAATCGCCGTAGTTGTAATGATTCCCATCCCACATTCTGTATCATTTCCGTAACGCTGTATCGTGACAATACGAAACGAGCTGCCCTTCTTTGGACTCTTCCGATGTCCTCCGTCAAACCCACCTGATAAGGATCCCACACTGGGCAGCAATACTCCAAAAATGGACGGACAAGCGTAGTGTATGCAGTTTCTTTTGTAGTTCAGAGAATGAAAGCAGTAGGTGGGATACGACTGGGGTGTAAGAAAAGAGAAATGCGAGTAGATGATGTTGCCCTACTGTTCGAAACATTAAAAGCGGTAATTTTAGAAAGCGATCCAACCAGGAACTGTATTCCAACATTCGCAAACGGCCCAGGGCAGGTTAACGCAGCAAATTACACAATTCTTATTGTACAAGAGAAGCACAATACGGCGAATCCAAGAAGTAGAAAGAAATCTCTAAGAAATGGGAATGCGGGAACCAGAAATACACAGCAGGCTGATTTTTAAATAAAAAATCCAGGCCTTTGCACGTTTCGAGGGCAGAACTAGACCGATAACGCAGCAGTCATCGTGGACAGAATAGCGAAGAAGGATGCAAAGTATGAGAATGAAAGAATATTGCAAACAGGGGGAAGAACAGAAGAAACGAAGAAGAAGAAATAAAAATAATAAAATAAATAAATCAAAATGAAGGATTGCAAAAAGCGATCTTGGCTACATTTCGGTAATGGAGTTGTTGACTAACCCAATAGATAAGGGAGATGTTGATTAAATATTTTTGTGCTCCTTAGCAATGGATACACTACTGACGCCACAATTAACCGCAACATCATATGGGTTATTATACGTGCACAATATCAGCATTGGACGTCATTAATTAAAACTACATTTCTTTAGACATCACTTGAGTGACCAGATACAATCATATAAAAAAGAGGACAAAAAGCTGTAAAAAAAGCCAATTAAGAAAAAAAGAGGAAGTACAAAACATACGTTCAACTTTAGTAAATAAGTTAATTATTCATAGACAAAACGAACATAGTGTTGCGTTCAAACAGTCAAAAGATTGCGTCTTTACGTTTTTTTTTTACTGTGTAAATAATTCGGATTTAAATTTTGCTTACGGCGTCTTCGATGAATCATAATGTTGCTAACGACACGTTGGCTTTACACAGATATTTAATCTACTAACCCTCATAACAACATAATCGAAACTTGTGTCACATTCGTAGAAAATTGTTTCATATTTTTGACGAGTTACAGTACAGACTAATTTGAAAAAAGCGTTTCGTATTAAAGACACGGCCTCTTAACGATGTATTTGTACATCGAACAAACTGTACACTAATGTAGTCACTGGTTCTCGATGTACTTTTTCAATTCACGATTTGTTAGCAGTTATGCAATGTTACTCGTAAAATGTAATCATGTCCACAACGATGAACTCTTTACAGAGCGAAAAACGTAACGACCATTCATTTCCCATCATTTATCGCGTCACTAGTAACATATACAAATGACACAGCAGCCGACGACATGCAAACTACAATTTAACCTTCCGAATACAAATAAATTGTTCTTCTGTCGTGTTTTTATTTCATGGTTTCTTAGTTATTCAATCTGTCGAGTTATTTCTTCCCTTTATTCAGCACTAAGTTCCAGCTCCACGTATTTAACATTCTGCTTCAAGTTAATTGTTCCCTTTTTCGAAGGCAGGACATATGCAAAGAAGAACACCTAAGAATGTACACTTGCGCTTACGCATTGCCATATTTTATGAAACTCAGTCGATTACAATAAACATCAATTTACAGTCACCATCTTTCATGTGCAATATATGTAACTTGAAATGCCAACTGTCAGGTCACGATAACGTGAATCCGAAACTGAATATACGGAGTGGAACTTTTATATAATCGACATTTGCTCTCACTTATGGATCGATCCATCGTAAAATCGAAGATCCCGCTGCTACCTGTAGCACTGCCTTCGTGAAGACAGCGCGATTACATAAAGTACCTGTATTTAACAACAGAGCAATAGAGCGGGACTAAATATAAATATAATTTTATTACGCTCAGCTTTGAGAAAAAGTAGCACAACGTAAAAATCAGCTCAGATCCCGAACAAAGAGCTAAAAATAGGAAATGTCTGGATTAATCCGGACGTCTCGTCACGCTATTAACATCATCAGGCATCCTCGCCAGTATTCAGCGATATGCTGCGTTACGCGTGTTTCCCTGCTGGTCTGTGCGATGAATGAAGCTGTTTTCAGAACGTCAATCAAATTTGTTTTCCACGTCACTGCAAAAACGCGGCGTTTTTAACGCGCGCAAGATTAGATCTGAATTATATATAAAAAAAAAGAAAAAAAAAACGTTCAAATGTATAACTTATGGGACTTAACTACGGGGTCATCAGTCCCTAAACTTACAAACTACGTATGAACTAACTAATACTAAGGACGGCACAAATATCCATGCCCGAGGGGGGATTCTAACCCCCGACCGTGTTGGCCGTGCAGACCGTGACTGCAGCGCCTCAGTCCCCTCGGCCACCGCGACCGGTTGAATTATTTCTTCGCTTGTTTCTTCGATGAAAATCACCACGGTACATGTAATCGACCATCTGTAAAAAGAATTGTAGTGTCGATTGACATACGCAACTTTCTCGTGTACACATTAACTACAATCCCTTTGCAGTTCCTATACTTTTTGGGCTTGTATAAATTAATAAAATAACCTATACGATGTTGTAGTCAATGATGATATCAGATGTGTGCGCATTGCCAAGAAGCACAAAAATATTTGCCGCCGTGCGTTATGGAATCTGCGAGCTTTTCAGTACGACCCCAGCTCTTAGCGCTCTCTTTTGTTTTTCCTTAAGGTGCATGCATGTTTTGTTGAGTTGTTCGTTTGGTCCTATGTTGACCATTTCATTATTGGCACAATTGTTGTTGTTGTTGTTTTTTTCTGTTACAGAGGGCGGGCAGTCCTGGGACCAATAGCACTGAGCTACCACACCGGCTCAAAAAAATGTTCAAATGTTTGTAAAGCTTATGGGACTTATCTGCATGGTCATCAGTCCCTAAACTTACAAACTAGTTACGAACTACCTTATACTAAAGACGGCACAAACATCCATGCCCGAGGGGGCATTCGTAGCTCCGACAGGGAACGGCCTCGCGCATCGTAGCTGTCTGTAAATCTATCGGACAAAACTGCTTGGTCATTAGTCCGTAGCTTACAAACTACTTAAACCTAAGTAAAGTAACCTACGGACAAACAAACACACCCATGCCCCAGGGAGGACTCGAACCTTCACGGCGAGCAACCGCGCGCTCCGCAGCTAGACGCTTTAGACCGCTCGGCTACTCCACCGCGGCCGCATCGTAGCATAGCGCCTCAATGCGCTCGGCCGCTCCGCCGCGGCACACCGAGTCATCGCTGAGGCAAACACAGCTTTCTAAACACACTATCACAGGAACAACTGATAAGGTGCAAAAGATGATAGACCCGTATCAAAGTCCCTTTTATTTCCTAAACGCTTGGCCATCTGGAGTTTCCACTTTTATGTACCATGAATTCGGACGAATTCTGCGATTACGAGTTGGCGTCATCTCGTTGTCACTCTGCCTACATACAAACAAAGTTCCTGCCCACGTAGCTGCCCCAAGAGTGATGATTCAGATGACCCATTCTGCAATTCTCTTGAAGTACGAAGCTCAGTTTCCTGCCTAGTGTCGCTGTGTTTTTGAGATGTTTCTTCTTCTGTTGCAGCTTTGCTGATGTGATTGATGAAAGAGCATTTCAGTTGTTGAATAATGAAATAAAATAAACACTTTTGTGTGTCTACATCTGCCTTAAAATATTTTCATCTTTTGTTGACAACACTCGTGAGAGCGGCTTAGCTTCCTCACCTGATGATGGCGACCAGTTGGACCGCATAAATATTGTGTACAGATGGCAGAATGATCCGGCTGGAAACCCGTGAAGAAGTCGATCAATTAATACGCCGGGAAGTCTACGTATCCACAGCATGATTTTCTTTCACTTGTTAATTGTCTGTGTTCTTTGCAACAAATATTTACTGATTTCAGCGTGTTAACAACACATGTTATTAACGATATTTTTTGGCGTGGAATGCTTTTGTGGCAGTTGACCCAGGCGCATTTTTAATTTCACTGCTTTGCTGTCACTTTCGCCTTTGTACCCAAATTTGGCCTGCCAAACTTTACAACCAAATTATTTCACAGCAATTTTACATTCGTGCGGACCTTACTCGTTTAATAAACACTAGATTAATGTGTATCTGACTCTATGAAAGCAGTTGTTACAATACATGAACAACAGATGAAAATCCATTATTATGATTGTTCGTTATAAGAATTACTTTTCACTGTTTAAGTTTCGCAGTACGTTTAGACCATTTACTTGCATTGTAATCAACACAAATACTTTCGAAACGGAACTTTCGTTGCAAACCTCAACTAACTGTTACACTTTTAACTGGAGCTGTGTTACCAATAGGCTCCTGATATTTCGTTACTGCATTTTTGGAAAATACACTAACCGGATTGTCGGTAAAATTCTCTAGTGGGTATGGCATACCAGCTGTCAGCTGATACCCCAGATAATGTGGCGGACGTCAGTTCAGTTTACCTCAAACATGGCGGGCCTGTCGCCACTCTATGAAATTCAAGCTCTTTGGTACCACAGCACTTGCCTCCCATCTCTCCTCAACACTCTCCTCCCTGAATTATTCAACATTCTCATAATACCGCAAAAATTAGTTCCCTGATTTTTTTTAATACGTTTGCGAAACGTGTTAGAAGTAGGCTTATCTTCATGAATATGATGTAGCTTACATCATACATCAGTTATATTCGCCATTTAAAATATTTATTTCATGATCATTCATATCTCTGGATAATGGGCTGAGCCATGGAAAGCTGAAATATAATAAGTATATCACTGACAATAATTGTTATCCTTACGCTTGGCTGTCTTTCCGTTAGATGCGCAAGCAAGAAAACGATTCTCAGAAATATGGTAAATTTGAAAAGTCAAAGAGTAAGTAGTATTTTCAATGGGTAATAATCCGATCGCTACCCTGAACTTTACACGAACACCCGCAGCGCTATCTACTAGTTCTTTGTTGCATAACGCCGTTTTTTCCAAGCATGAAATACACCTAAAACTTCAAATTACGATATCTTTTACTTTCCTGATCTGATTTTGATAAAATGAAGCCTGTATGTTGCCCCAGGATATTCTCTATTTGTCTGTGATACTCCCATGAACGTTCATTTGTACTTTCGGAGATTACTCTCTACAAACAGACACATTCGATTGCCTTCAGAGAAATGTTTAAATACTGATATCGAACTTTTTCTGATCCGATTTTGTGAAATGAAGCGTTTCTGTAACCGCAAGATACCTCACGTTTCCTGTGAAAAACGCCTGAAAATTCGTCTATTAGTTTTGCAGATAAAAGAGAAAGATAGACATGACGGTTGTCGATGAAAAACGTTAAATTGTGATTTTCTTCTTTCCGTGATCCGATTTTTATGAAACTAAGTCTGTATGTTGTCCCAAGGTACGCTGCAGTTACCATACCTGTGAAAACCCCATGCGAATTCGTGAAGTAGTTTTGGAAAAGTGGTTTCTAACAGATGAAGAGACAGATACGACGATTTATGTAACTCTTCGTTATTCTATTTGATGAAATCATGCCTAGATCCTGAACCAATCTTCGCTCACGTTTCCTGTGAAAACCGCATGAAATTCGTTCAGTAGTTTTGAAGATTGAAGCGAACAGCGACAGGCCTACATTTACATATTTATTATTAGTATAGATATGTTGTACAATTGTAAGATTTTGCAGGAATATATTGATTTGTATAAGTGCTGTATGTCGGTAAAATATGTTGGGAATATGGTTAGTAGTAAAGAAGTACGGTAATAGATTAAAATGTGATGCTTGATGGGGCGGTATTCCATGAACGTTACTCTTTACGTCCTCATATCTAATGAACTACGTGTCGTGCTGTGATACAATTTACAACGTACATTTATCTTTAAGTGTGTATTCTGTCTGAAAAATTTCCTGTGAGTACGATTGGTAGTGTAGAAATTATAAACTATTACGTTATACCGAATGCCATAGTTTTGCTTCATAAACAGCGAAAAAGTAGTAAGCGAGCAACTTTTTTCCTTTCATTATTTTGGTGTGGTTGTCTGCGAGAAAAAGTTTAATAAAGGTTTGAAATTATGTTTAAAGTTTGTTGCAAGTCGCCAAGTACTGTCATTCTCACACAGTGTATTTATAGTCTCGTCGCATTATGTAGCAGTTTTTTGCTATTTTATTGCTCATGACGTTATATCTCGTGAACCATGTGTCGTACGTGGCTCGTACTCCTACAGCAGTTGTGACCTCACGTACGAAATATGTGTTCCAAATTTGGGTGAAACCGGTCCAGTGGTTTAGGAGAAAATGTGCAGCATTGTCGTGTGACGCAGCAGTTTTTCGCGCATCTCATTGTTTATGACGTCATATTCCCTTACGTATGTATCATAGGTGCTTCTTGTCCCAACAGCGATTGTTGCCTGATATTAAAGAACATGTGAACCAAGTTTGGTTGGTAGTTTAGGAGGAGATGTGGAACATACATACATACATATACACATACAGCCTATTTTATAAGATGTAAGATTACTTGCGTCAACGACATCGATGTCTCTTTCGATGTTTTTAAACGTTAACAACGAACATCGTGTATAATGTATAATTTTACTTTTATGCTGTAACTCATGCACACAGATGGAAGATTATTAACTTACAGGAGATGTGTTACAGGTCTCAGGAACAAGCTTGCGGTAGATATGGATTGTTGATGTACCTTCTCTACATGTGCTCTGCTGTAGCAGACTGGAGCGCCTGATGTTGGGACGTCTGCTGCAGGTGAACGTGATGTGGGACCACCAGTTCCTGCACCCCATCATGCCGTGCGAGTTCCTCGACTCCCCGGAGTTTGAGTCCAGTCGGGCCACCACAGACGAGAAGTTCAAGGTCAGTTTCCAAAGAAGTAACTATTATATCTTTGACTACTCACCAAAGAGTTTTTCTAACAACAGATATAGTCCTAACAAATGAGAAAGGACCAGTTGTGTTACAAATGAGGTGGAAATCAGTCAGGACCAGGTGAGTCACAGCTGAGGTGGATATCACGCAGGATCGGTTGTGCCAGAGTTGAGATGGAAGTCAATTAAGCAGTTGTGTCACAGTTGAGGTTGAGGTAACTGAGGACGAAGATCTGCGGCAGTTTTATTGGAGATTAGTCAGGACTAGTCTATCACAACTGATGCAGAAATCAGTCAGTCACAGTTGTGCCGAAGCTGTAATGGCATTCTGTCAGGCCCAGTTATGTCACACCGGAGGTGGAAATCTGTTTGGAGCAGTTGTGTCACAGTTAATGTGGAATTCATTCAGGACCAGTTGAGCAGTAGCTGAGGAGGAAATCAGTTAATAGTAATTGCATTGATGGTGAAAATCATTCAGGACCATATCTGTTACAGTTGTACTGGAAATCAGTGAGGACGATAGGTATTGAATAGACTTGACGTCGATGTCTTCCAGGACCAGTTGTGTAACAGCTGGGGTAGAATTCTGTCAGGCCCAGTTGTTCACTCCTAAGGGGATATGAGTTAGCAGCAGTTGTGTCACAATTTCGGTGAAATTAATTGAGGACCAGGTATGTCACAGTCGCATTGGAAATCAGTCAGAACCAGCCTGTCCCAATTGATATCTAAATCAATTAAGATGATAGATATTGAATTGGAGGCCAGTCAATGAAGTAAAAGACAGGATTCGAACCCAGATCCTCCTGCTTACTTGGCAGATGCTTTGTCTATTCAGCTGCTGTGGCCTTATCAGTAACGCAGATGTACGGAATATCTAAACGTCTCTCCATCAACAACACAAACTTCAATTATGCTTCGATGTTCCCCTATGTGACTCTTATCAACCACTTGAGCAACAGCTGAGATAGAGTCGTCAGGCCCACTTGTGTCACAGCTGAAGTGAAAATCAATTGGAACAAGTTGCGACATTGCTGATATG